>CM068981.1:27011975-29411975 GCA_035357415.1 Ophraella communa
ACATCTGTTTTGCAAAATTCATAATAAAACGTTTCTACGAAAATAAATTGGCTGAGTTAATTGTGGTTCAAGCCGTAACCGAAGCGGCAACAGTGTTGAATATTCACCCATAAGATTTACATTGGCCTATGCCAGCCACGCTGCATAATAACTGTGACCCGCTCTATAGTCCGGTAAGAACACTTTTACAGTACGAGTGGGATGTTTAGGAGTTCTGGAAAAGTTTTCCGGACGTTTAACGTACGACATTTTATTTCATGCTGCTAAAAATCACAAAAGAATAGTGAAAAATAAAATATTAATATATTTATCGACGTTCTTTATTTTTAAATTTTTCATTCAACACCAAGATAGTTGGCCTGTAGTTGGTACCAACAGCAAACAAAATATAACCGTTAATATTAATATAGTCAATAAGTAAGTTATTTGTATTGTTTTGCTGTTGAATTTCAATAAATGTATATTCATACGTTTGAAATTAAGTTTTTATTAGTTTTTAATATGTAGAAGCCTGTCAAGATCAAATTTAATTACAGGATAGTAGCACTTAATAAAATATATTATGTGCTACTCTACCGTAAAAGTATATTTTTCGGATTGATATCAAGTACGCAGTATGAATTAAACTGAATTTATTCCATAAATTCTCTCTTCGTATAATTCGAAACAACCGAACGTAAACAATAATTAATCACTTTTCTGTATTTTTTTTTATTCAGGGATGGTCTGATCAATTAAATAAATACACAATCCAATTATATGGATAGCGAACCACTTAAGATGCTTCAAACCTCTTGTAGTTAAATCAATTCCCGTGTTTCCCGGCTTCCACGAACAAATCAGTCCCTCAAAACGAAGCCCAAGTTTCGCTAACCAAATTCTTGTTGTCTAATAACGATATAATCGATTTCGATACAGAGTGAGATTGGGATGTAGGGAGGATTTTAGAACATTGCGAAGACGTAAAATGTCAATTGGTTGAGTGTTCTTCGTAGATATCTGGGGTTTGTTTAATCGTAAAATTGGTGATGGACTAAAAGTGGAAGAATAATTTTTGATTAGTGAAATGTTGTACAGACTTTAATAATTGTATTTTTCAAAAAAAAATCATAGTCAAATACACATTTCAACCCCGTCTACATCATGGTAAAATTTCATCAAAATCCATAAAAAAAACCTAAAAAAAAAAATTCTCAAAAATCTCAACAAACACTCCTTAATATAGTCGATACAAGGTGTTTAAAAAAGATGGATAGGTAAAAAGGATAGGTAAGAAACTTTAAAAAATGTGTATGCCATCCGTTTTCAAGATATAGGGCGTTGAGGAAAAAAATGTTTGCACATTCTTTATAAGTTTGCTAAAATTAATGGCAACATCGTAATGAAATTTAATACGAATATGATTTGGAAGCTGATATATTCCAAGAATTAGTCTTTACATCTAACTCTCATAGATGACGCTAGTTACACGATTAGTAATAAATATTATTTAACATAACTTTTTAATGGTAGAATTTTTAATTTAAATTTCAAGTGAACTTAAACATTATTAAAATTTACCTCTTGGTAAAATTTGATAATGCTTGGATACTGTGTAGTAATGTAACATGTCTATCATCCACCATAGCTGAATGCATCGTCAAACGGGTGCACATTCAATAGAACGCAACGTATTATTCATTTCAAGATCCTGCGAACTGATTATCTTATTTTTTTTTAAGGATTAACGACGGTCTGGTTATTACTTCCATTGTATTATATTACCTGGTTTTGACCTTTACAGGTTTGGGTGTAATATTTTCATGGAATTCATGTTATTTAGTGTTGTTATTTTATTTATTAGTTTTTACTAGCATTCAAATTAAATTGAACAGAAAAGAAGTGATAGATTATGCGAGAACAAATTTGTGGTGATTTTTCAAGAACAACGGAAACATTAACTTGGAGTTGAGGAGGAGTCTCTAGCCGGTACCTGCCAAAGATATTTTTATAGTTACAAATTTGGCGCCCTTTGTTTAGAGGAAGCATTTTATCGTTACAGTGTTTTTTTGAATAGTACCCTCTATGAGCTCCACCTACAGACTGTACACACAAGAGTTTTACGTTATATACACGAATGCGCAATTCAAATACGTCGTTCTGATTCCGATCGTAGTGATTGTGCGGATTTGAGAAAGCACACAAAGCATCAATACTATAGATATTTCACCAAGATCTAAACCGATAACCGTCATAGTGCAAACTTCTTATTTCAACCATGAGATGGCGTGTCTCTCATTTCCTTATGAAAGTTGGTATTCGTGTTGTTCAAATGTGTAGAGAGAGATATTTGGGCTGCTTCTAGAAATATTTTAACAAGGTTATCAAATTTGCGTAATATTTTCTTACTATAATAGTAAGCACCATTTCTAATCGTGATGTGTACAGATAGAAATATACTTGTTTTTAAAAAATTTTATTAATATTAAAAAAAATACAATTTAAAAGATCATAACGATTAAAAATCATACTATAAACGTATACTTTTTTCACAAATCATATCTTTGGCAACCAAGCACAATAACGGTAACGGCTTGACTGAAAGGAATTTTCAAAATGACATTTGACTAATCAATTGTGATCAAGTATAAAATTAGAGCGGTATATGCTATTATTCTTATAAAATAAATAAACAGCACAGTGAAGTGTACTGTTCATATAGACACCGTCCAAATAAGTTTTATTCAGAAAGAAAGTTCTTTTTTTATTTTTATTGCAATTGTTAAATTTAATAAAAAAAAACTAGATTCGGCACTGGAAATTGTTATTGAGAAAGAAATTTTTATAATATTTCAAATCGGCAACATAGCGGTAATACCGAGTTAAAGGTACAAGGTCATTGACAACAGATTGATTTTAAAATCCTTTGATGTTTTGCCGACAATCAGCAATTTAAGGAAATTTAATTTTTTAGTGTTTATTACAAATATTTTATGTATAAATATTTAAAAGATAGATAATTTAATTTTTATTATTATTTAATATTTATGTATACTATAGAAATAAATTTTAAATATTACTTTTTATAATGTTTAATTTAAGTATTTTATTATAATTTTGTTTTGATTTATTTAAGTCGTTGGTATCTCTAAAGATTCCAAGTATTAATTAAAAGAAATTAAACAGCCTAATTCGTCAAAAGCACACTTGGAGGTAGTATGAAAAATAAACTGTAATTTGAATCCCTTATGAAGGCCTTCTTTCTCCAATAATTCCATTTGGCCGTTTTGAAGAGTAACGATGTACTTTATTGTGGAGTCAGTAGTGTAATCTTTGCATTCCGACAGTATGGACTTTTTCCGAACCATGCAAAATAGGTTCCAATACATTTTCTTTGTAATTTTGAGTCCATATACCGACAGGTAATTTCGTAATTTCGATTTGATCCCTTTTAAGTTTGGATATTTCTCCACTTATCACATATCTGTGATCACCGCAAAATTCCAGTTACATTTTTGTACCACGGCATAAGGTCTTTCGGTTCCTCACTATCTAAAATTAGTCTTAACTTAGCTACAAGGATTGTAATTAGGGATCTTCGTCATCCATCCAGTACCGATTCCATCGGCTCCATTAACAAGTACTATAGGCAAAATCGGTATATACCAACACGGTTCAATTTTCATGTTGTCGTTTTATTCATCACCAGAGTTTGAAGAAATCACTTTTTATCCATGCGAGTGCTGTTGTGGAATCTGAAGCAAAATACGTTTTTATTCCATTTAACTTGAGAACATTTACAACAAAATTGGATAGCCTGCTTCCTATTACAAAAGACATTAATTCTAAACGAGGGATAGTGACTTTCTTGTTACATGGTGTTATTCTGGCCTTTGCTGCAACTAATTGTACTTCAACGACTCCGTTGTTTACACTTCCCAAAAATACTACATAAATACTGCATAAAGCTGATTGACTGGCATCTATAAATTTGTGTAAACTCCATTTCGAATGATCGTTGTTATTAACTAATTTTCTGGGTAATTGGATACAACTTAGATACGGTACTTCCTGAATCCATTTCTTAAAACTGTTTTTTATATTTTCGGGAAGAAGTTCATCCCATAATGAATATAAAATGAACCGCCAGCTTTTAGTTCATTTTTCAATTCGAAGAGTGCGCTAAATTGGGTTGATTTATCTATTGTAGCCGTAAGCACTCTTCAGTATTGGTGCTTTGTGAGTGAGTACCTTATGATACCTATCTTAAAAATTTTACAGTAGAAAAATTGCACGAAACTTGGCATTTTTTCATTGCATTTAATGTTTTTGTTATGAAACAATTGTGGGATCAACTTTGAACCTTAAGTTGTATGTAATGTGATATAGGGGTTGTCCACTACGACCTGTGAGATCTATTGTGTCCCCTTACTTGCTTAGATGGTGGTTTTTACCGTATTTAAAGCACCTCCTCTAATCCTATCTTCTTTATGAAGGTTAGAATGTCGATCGGCATCAGTTTAGGTAAGTCATCCTCTTCTATTTCGTGTGCTCCAAGTTGTAGAGCTCTTGTATTTCTTGGGGCAGGACATGCTGTGAGTATGTGTATTGAGTTTTCCTCCTCCATTTCACAATACCTGCATTCTGCGTTTTCCTCAATCCCAGCCTATATAGGTGTCCTCTTAGTTTACAGTGTCCCGTTAAGAGGTCTGTAATAATTCTTAGGTTATTTTTGCTCAGCCTAAGACGTTGTATGGACTTTTTGGGGTTGTAACTACCTAGCAAGGCTTTTTCCTGCCTTATCCCTGGTAGGTTCTCCCAATGTTCGATTTTTCCATATTCTCAATGCCACTGAGTTCATTGAGGATGGAACTGTAGGCTATGCCACAGAATGGTTCAGGTCCCATTAGTGACATACTCGCGGCCCTTCTGGCAAGCGTATCTGCCATTTCATTTCCTTCTATTCTCGAATGTCCAGGGAGCCATAGAAGTGTAACTGTGTTATTCGTGCCCCGTTCGTTCAGTCTTTCTAGACACTCCAAGACTAATTTAGATGTTATAACGCTGGAGTTGAGTGCTTTAGTTGCTGCTTGACTGTCAGACATAATAGTTATGTTCTGTTTGCAGTATTTCTTTTCAATGTTGAATTGCGCACATTATCCAATGGCGTATATTTCTGCTTGGAAAATGATAGGATGTGAGCCTAAACTCTGGAGGTGCTTTGTTCTAGGTCCGTAAATTCCTATCTCTGTGCCTCTTTCAGTTTTGGACCCATCAGTATATTTTAAGATTTGTTTCTTGCCTATCTGTGATATTACTGTGGGATCCCATTGACTTTTTTTGCTTATCTTTACCGCGAAATTTCTTGTAAAGTTAAGTATTTTTGACATTCTGTCCTGGGGTAGTTCCCAGTTTGGATTGTATGAAGTGATTTAAGCATATGCCTTATATTTCCTTTGGAATGTCCTTCTTCTTACATTTCCTACATGAAGATGTAAGGTTTAGTATTGCTTCCAGTGTCGTCGTTGGGCATGTTCTCATTGCTCCAGTGATACACACACATGCTAATCTTTAAAGTTTTAAAAGGTTTTCTCTCGTTGTGCTCAGATTAGCTATTTCTCCCCAGACAGCGGCTCCATAGGTGACTATTGGCTGTACTATAGCTGTGTAGATCCAATGCAGTATTTTTGGTTTACATCCCCAACTTTAAATTAAACCAACTGAAAATAGATTTTACGAGATTAAATTTATCGCGGTTGATATTTTAATTAATTACAATTTTAATATATTTCGACGTATTAAAATCACCGCAAGATGTAAATCTTTTTTACGTTCTCAATAGATTCTAATCTACAGATAACAAAGTTCCGCATCCCTTCAATTTTGGAATTAACTTAAACCTTGTAACCCACGAAATGAAATTAGGTCAAATGTAAAGTTGCACTTCGTGCTGATGCATTCCTATCTGAGCTATTACTTCGATTACGACGAGGGGAAGTAGGGAACACAATGGCACATTTAGATAATGATTACTTCAACACGTTTCGAGCGATGATGGGTATTACGTATACAAATAAGTTCAGTGACACGTCATAGTAAACGTATATTTATTAAAAAAAAGAAGTATTTTATTCCTTTGCCTTCTTCTAACGAGATTATGTCAATGGTACGAGTGAAACCAAACTTGAAATTTATATCTACCACGTTTCAGTCATTTGCGTACATCTGATACCCGTAAGTAGCTGAAAGGAAAACAAAGAATGATGCCATCAGTGTCGGTAGGTTTTAAAATGACAGCATGTTATTGGAAATTTTCCTCGAAAAATACGGCTAAGCTTATTTGTTCTAGAAAAAATAAAAAACACATCGTTGTATGCTAAAGCGAATACTCCAAAAATTCGATAGACCTATATTTTTTTATAGAAACAAGAAAGTAATTTGACAAAGATATTTTTTTAAGGTAGTAATGATTTTACTATGAAGCTGAAATAAATAATAGATTAGAAATACTTTACCACACATTAAGCACATCGTTCATCGTTTTTCTTGAATCATAAGGTTCCGTTGTTCTTTTTGATCCACAAAATTTCATGTTAATTTTAAATTTGTTTGATATCTTACCTAAAATAAAGTAGATTAAAGCAAAAATTTCGCTGGATCATTCACAAAATAATTTAATAACCACGAATTTAGTTCAAAAAATACCACTATTTTAATATTTTTTAATTCTATATTACAATGAATGAAGTCTGAAAAAAACGGAAGAAAATATTCACATTTTTTTCCATTTTCCATATTCTTAAGCATAATTATTTTCAAGCTATGTCTATACCCTCTAGAGAGTGGTCATAAATTATTACAGTTCTGTGAACTATTTATAGGTTAAGCGGCGTTGTCAATGGTGTTTATTTATTAAATTTGCATTGGGAAAGATTATCTACATGTATTTGTAATCATGAAATTAAAATACTAAACATTTTCAGAATGTTATGTTTATCTCAGAATTGTTTTATACCTTAAATTAAATAAAACAGATATTAAACTTACTGATTTACAACAGTCTTTGTTTTTTTCACGAGTTTTGGTTCAAATTAATATATTAAAATGTTTCAATACAAACAAATAATGCAATGCTTCCTTTATATTTAAAAGGTTTATTAATTCTAAATAAATGATATTTAAAATAAAGAACTAATAAATTTAGTTTCATAAAAGATTTGCAGACCCTACTTTGCTATTTCTTTGTAGAAAACCTTTTGAGTTTTGACTATTCACACGCTTTCATTCTAACAATCATCAACAAATTAGAATTAGGTTTGTTTAAGGAAATTTTTTTGAAAATTTCGCACTTCTTTTTGACCAATAAAATGTCATAATCATGCCTAAGCACTCTCCTCAAATGACAGGTCCACGTTTAGTAGTTAATACTCAGTCACAGAAGTCGACATTATCGAAAATAAAATCACAACCAACAGGTAATCCGTTAATAACATAACAATTTTGAATTTAAATGTTGTCAACAATATTGTTTGACAGTTATTATTGTATTTTCTCGTCAGTAGATATATTTTCCAGCTAGAGTTTTTGTACTTGTGTCATAGATAGTATTTATTTTCTTAGTAATTATTGTATTTTCTCGTTAATAGTTATATTTTCTCGTTAGTATTTGTATTTTCCGGTTAGAGTTTTTGCAGTTATTTATTAAAATATGGTTTTTATGTGATCTGTTATGGATTGCCTTTATAAAAATAACGTATACCTATGTATAAGTATATGATGCATATTATATTATTTCTATGTTACACCTATGTATAAGTATATGATGCATATTATATTATTTCTATGTTACATTTTATTTATAGATCCGAAGAAAATGGTGTGATGCTTTAAATAGACCAGATTTGGTTAATGTAACTGGAAAGAACCGTTATAAATCTGGAATCTGCATTGACCACTTTACAAAAGACTGCTTTTGCTCACAGAATAGAAAAGTTACCGATTTATAATTGGATGCTGTGTCTACTCTAAAACTTCCAGGTAAGGGAATGATTTTAAAAGTTTGATTGTGAATTAAAGCGAAAACTTTTTTGAATAACAAGAGCTTACATAATTTTTTCATGCCCACCTACATGTCTGTTTGATCGCCTCACATAAAAATCTTCGAACCAATCGAGCATTGGCAACAATTCTGGTTGAATTTCATTTGTAAGACTCTCTAGCACCTCATCGAGATTTTCGATAGGTACAAAGGCCAACGAAGTTATCATTTTTGCCATGTTGGCAAAATCTGATTCGTTCTGAGATCTACCCAAAAGATTTATTTCAGCAAGATGTTTTTTAAAATTCTTAACCAAGTGAAAGAAACAGCCTCGCATTTGAACGTCTTGGAATTTTTCTTGGAAAGCATTTATTGCAGCCAATTCAAAATCACAAGAAACTCGCTGTAGATTTAAGTGTACTTCTAGTTCAAGCATATCCAAGAGACGTCTGTATGTTCCAGTTTGTTTATTTGGCAGTAGGGCATATATTATTGGATGAACCCCACCTAATTTTTTTGCTAGAATGACGTCCACTTAGTAGAATAGTGGAGGAGTAGAACGAAAGGTTCCATCGATGAACCACTGTTTGGATTCACGTAAAATCTGAAAAAATAATAATACAACAATACATTATGTCATAGATACATCTGCATAGATACAAAAATAATTGATACAAAATTTTCATAACCTATACTACTATTGAATGCAGGAAAAACGGTCCCGCGGAAAAAAGCACCGGGAAACAATAGGCCCGCGGGAAAAAATAAAAAAAAAACTTGAAGTGTACTTATTCTTAATGTACCTAATGTACAAAATAATTAAACCATTAAAATCTTTATAAAAATTTAGATACAATAGGCATGATGACAGTAACTAAGAATCACTAAAATATTGATTTGTTATAATTATATAAGATACGGAGATTCTAAAGAATTTACTCATTTTTATATTAAATGTGTGATTACATTTATTTTAGTAAAAATATAAGCACTAAGTTTAACAATTCGCCATATTAGCTGAAACACCAATCACAAGAGCGTGATGTCGTACTTTCGTAAATATTTTTGACATTGAAATTGGAACGTAAACAAATATCTTGTTCGGAGTTTTTATTGATATATTCTTACATTGTGGAACCGCACACCATCGTATTTACGAATCGATGATGTCATAGATAGACGCCATTACTATTCTAGCGTTTTGGCGGAAAATTTAAAATGCATTTTTAAAAAGTAAATTTCTCATTTAAAAACTCTTTTTTTGCAAAAATAACATTTATTTTAGATAAAGTATATACGTGAAAACATCGTGGATCAGTTTTTTTAAAATCAGTCATCATGCCTATTGTTCAAGTTGTATTTAAATAGTACTTAAAATAAAAAAAAAACAATTGTGTTTCTATTTGTATTTAAATACTTTCAAAAAAGTATTTTTAAAAACCCCCTTTACTAATGTTAAATTATAAAGTTATTAAAATTCAAGACATCAGACAAAATTTAACAAAAATACGTTTTACTTTAATAATTCTGTGTGGGCAGATGCGTGTGTTAATGATCGTACTACTAAGACTTTGTAAGTCTTTTTACAGTAAATTCGAACAATAAACCTGTATTTGTTCTCCATCAAAAATAAATATATTAAATTTTGATGTGTTTGAAAGCCAATAAACTCAATTTATTTTTAAATTAAAACATGTTTCGGAAATATGGTACAATTTTTATATACAGTTTGATAATATTTTGAAACATAAACTTATATAATAAAAATACTCCAAAACATATTTTAATTTAAGAATTATTGGCTTTGAAATATATAAAAATTTAATATCAGAATACTCTACAAAATGAATGAATGAATTATTATAATAACATAAAATTAATCATGTAAATAATTAAATATGACAAATTTTATTTAATTAGTTACATATTTAAAGGATTAAAGCAAAAATTAGCAGTCAAACGTACCTTTAAATTCTCTCGTCTTCCAAAAATTAAGATTCTTGCTGGGCTTGCTCCACTATCTGCCAGAAGAAAATCTTTTTCCACGTTATTTCTTCCCACAATGGTTTTGTATTTTTCTGGAATTTCTAGTTCTTCCAAGCTCCGTGGAACGGGCGGTGCACCATTTACTTCATTTCTCTGCCGTCGGATCATCTTCTTTAATGCTGTTTGCACGGGCAATACAGCTAAGTCACTTCTTGAAACATTTTTACCGTCAGAACCCAAAACATGATTAATAATGTGAGCAAGCGTTTCCATTGTAGACGTGGCTCTATCTTTAATTTGAGTTTTGATCTTAAGAACTTCAACAGTAGCAGCTGAACTATCATGTGTGTGATGGTTTATACTTTTCACTGTTGTGCCATCTTGTGTATGTATTCTCACACGACAACCATCACCCTTTCTATCGCAACGCCAGAACTTTTTTGTTCCACACGCACTGTTTCTATCAAATACATACAAAAATCCATTTTCGAAAAACTTCTCTCGTCCTTGTTTGCTTTTAATTTGTACTTTTATTTTTAACACCGTATAGAAGTATAGACATAAACTGAACAATAAACTACAAACCAAAACTGCTTCGTACAAAGAATGAATAAATACAAACTTAATAATTTAAATTATGTTTACCAGATTCGAAACTTCATGCTTAGGTAAAAAAATTAAGGGTGAATTTGTTAAAATCTGGTTGGTCATTTAAAAGCAATTTAGAATGTTTACATATATTTATTAATCTCCAGAGATTCTAAGAAGTTCAGTTTATGGCCTTTCGGTTGTATACAATTTTTCACAGCAAGGTTAAGCAATAAAATAATATCATGGGAAGTAGCATAATTTTTTTTAAAAAACACAAATAGGCAGAATTTACGAAAAAAGACAAAAAGTACAGAAAATACCTATAATAGACAAAAAAAGGCATTTTTCCTATAATCCGAGTTTTAATAATGATATATGAACTCTCGAAACATGTTTTAATAAAATACAATTTTTGACTGAAATATAACTAATTTATTGGTTAATGTGCGAAATATAAATAAAAAAATTAATGTGCGCCATAAAGTCCTTGCGCCAGAACGTACCTGCTCCAGATAGGCCTTGCGCCCGAAGCGGTCTGCGCCTTAACGGACCCGTACGGCCAGTACGGCCGCGCCAAATCGGTGGCGCCAGAACGGGCCATTCCGACAATTTTATTCTCAATTTCTAATTATGAGTTTTATATTGACAACTCAGTTTAATAATATTTAATATTTCTTTTTCAGAAACCAGCATCTCATTATTCTGATGATTCTCTAACAACAGAAGCTACTCCCAAGACACCAGAATGCAATAGATCCATTTTAAAAATGATTGGGGAAAGAAGAAAAATAAATTTGACCCCTATTTGTAAAAAAATTATTTTGCAAAAATAAAGAATTATTACTTATTTTATTTTTATTTCTATATGAATTTGTTAAAATCTGGTTGGTCATTTAAAAGCAATTTAGAATGTTTACATATATTTATTAATCTCCAGAGATTCTAAGAAGTTCAGTTTATGGCCTTTCGGTTGTATACAATTTTTCACAGCAAGGTTAAGCAATAAAATAATATCATGGGAAGTAGCATATTTTTTTTTAAAAAAACACAAATAGGCAGAATTTACGAAAAAAGACAAAAAGTACAGAAAATACCTATAATAGACAAAAAAAGGCATTTTGCCTATAATCCAAATTTTAATAATGATATATGAACTCTCGAAACATGTTTTAATAAAATACAATTTTTGACTGAAATATAACTAATTTATTGGTTAATGTGCGAAATATAAATAAAAAAATTAATGTGCGCCATAAAGTCCTTGCGCCAGAACGTACTTACCTGCTCCAGGTAGGCCTTGCGCCCGAAGCGGTCTGCGCCTTAACGGACCCGTACGGCCAGTACGCCGCGCCAAATCGGTCGCGCCAGAACGGGCCATTCCGACAATTTTATTCTCAATTTCTAATTATGAGTTTTATATTGACAACTCAGTTTAATAATATTTAATATTTCTTTTTCAGAAACCAGCATCTCATTATTCTGATGATTCTCTAACAACAGAAGCTACTCCCAGGACACCAGAATGCAATAGATCCATTTTAAAAATGATTGGGGAAAGAAGAAAAATAAATTTGACCCCTATTTGTAAAAAAATTATTTTGCAAAAATAAAGAATTATTACTTATTTTATTTTTATTTCTATATAAGTCAATACCAAATTGTTAACAATATTAAAATACTTTAAAAATATTTTGAAAAATATATGTATTATATTTATCAGAATCTTTTTGAAATATTTTAATATAAATACGGTATCCGCCAAAATAAACAGTACCCAGACAGAGAGTGCTGTGGAGTTGTTTATGTAATATGGATTTGTCATATTTGACTTAATTGTCATTAGTTGATGTATTAATAGTACGCTGCAGTTAAATTTGATTTAAAAATGATTCTAGCAACGAAAGAAAAAGTGTTTTTGGTAGAGCATTATTTTCGTTCATACGGAAAAGGTCGTAATTATAATCCAAGCTTAGAAAAGGTGTCAATAAAATATCAACAAAAATTTAATAAAACAGCTCCTAGTAAAAGTGTGATGTTAGCTGTTGTTGAAAAATTTCGTCGCACTGGTAGTGTATTGTGTCAACCTAAAGGTTCTTCAGGTCGTCGAAAAACAGTATGCATTAACGAAAATGAAGGACGTGTTTTTAACCAAGTTGTGCAATCACCTCAAAGAAGTCTTGTAAGAACTGCATGTAAATTCAACATTAGTGAAAAGTCTTTACGTCGCATTTTCAAATCAATTGGTGGTTATGCATACGTATTCAAGTTGGACAACGACTAAATGTTGCGGACAAAGGTGCAAGAGAAATTTACTGCGGTCGCATGTTGAGTTTAATTTACTAAGATCCCGAATTTTTAAAAAACATATGGTTTTCAGATGAGAGTCACGTTCATATTAGCGGCTATATTAATCGACAAACAACCAGATTCCTTGGATTTGAACGTCCTGATGTCATTGTAGAGAAACCACTCCACAGTCTTCGAGTTACCGTTTGGTGCGCGGTATCTGGTAATGGAATGATTGGTCCTTATTTCGTTGAAGATGATAATCAGAATCTACTTACTGTCAACCAAGAACGTTATAGAGTGAACATTATTATACCTTTTGTGAGAGATCTAAATAACTTTTGCCGTGCACGAAATCTACAGTTTCGCACACAATGGTTCCAACAAGATGGTGCAACGAGCCATACAGCTGTGCGCACCTTAGACTTACTCCGTCAGCATTTCGATAATAGAATAATTTCTCGGGGAACAGACTTCGAATATCCTTCTCATTCACCTGAATTGACGCCACCTGACGCATACATTTGGGGTATAATGAAGGAAAAAATATTTCATTCGGAAAATCCGCCGGCGAATATTGCAGAACTACGGGAAAGAATACAAAATATTTTTCCGCAGTTCCATCAACCACTTTTTATAAACATTATGTTTATTGACTTACAAAATCGATATGAAGCTTGTTTGCGTCGAAATGGTGAACATTTTGAACACTTACATTACAGAAATTAAAAATGATTTTATTTTTATTTTCGGTACTGTTTATTTTGGCGGATACTGTATTTTAAATTAACCAATAAAATAACCAATAATACAATTATATAGTTAGTACTCGAGCCCTGCGTGCTCTCGTGACTATTGCCTGGCAACAAGTTTTCAAACAATCTGTCAAATTATTTTCTCACTCTCTTGTTATATTATTACTGAACATTTTTTGACAGCTAAAACGACATAGAACGCTGAAACTTCAACGTACAGACCACAGACAAATAAATATTTGTTATATTTCTCTATAAGGCAGAAGTTAAAACTAGTAATATGAGGCTTTGTGACAGACGTCAGATTGGATTAATTATTATTTTCCAAATTACGGTGTGAAATTTTCTTACCAAATACCACGCAAGCTTAAATTATTCCTGGAAATTTTCTTTTGGGGCACGAATATTTTAAGAAAAATTTCAAAATATTCGTCCCCTAAAAAAATTTCCGGAAATAATTTAAGCTCTTGTGATATTATAAGTGAAAACGCTTCCTTACCAAATGGGACAATTCTTAATTTGTTATGGCAGTAGGTATGTGAGATTCGGTCGGGACATTTAGCATTAATTTTGAAGTAAAGATTATAAAAAGGTACATAATCTTTTATATTTTTCCTAACCGTATAAAATATACGTATTAATATTAAAGATTATATTTTACTTCCCACGAATGTATTGATCTTTCATGACAATGACTGACATACATATTTAAAAACAATATTATGTTTCTCTGGTTATCAACTTCAGATCATCTATCTTGGCATTGAATGCAAATTTCAAAAATATAGCAAAAGCCGATAAATACAATAATATATTATGTTTTCACTATTCTTTTGTGTTTTAAGATATAGTATGAAATAAAATTGGGTACGTCACACGTCAAGTAAATTTTCATAGCTCTTTCGAACATCTCACTCGTACTGTAAAAATGTAATTACCAAGTAACGTAAATATCTATTAACTTATTGGGGTAGGTTCTTATCTATTTGACATAAAAACATAACTTTTCGCAGTTTTTAGCGCATTTTCAATAATGTTTATCTAAAAAAATTTTTACAAAACAAAAAATTGGTTTAAAAAGTATGTTAAATTCTATGAATAATGCAGGTACCTTTGTATGTAACTACAAATGGCATGTATTTATTAGTTCTTATTTAACATTGGTATGCTTTTAATTTGATAAACATTTTTCTTTTAAGTATGTACCTTTTTTTGGTCATAATTTAATCGTATATAATATCATAAGAGAGAAAATTTTGCCGCCAAATTTTCGACTGGTATGAAAGTTTTTTGCTTGGCAATTTACGCGAATGAAATTTTGTCAAAATGTCATGAGCGAAAATTGCCAAAAAGCAACAAACTTGGATAAAACCAGAAGAAAATTTGGCCGGGAAAAAATTTTCTCTCGATTGGTATTCGACAACACTATTTCACGAAAAAAACAAGACAATATCAACGAAACATTATTTCTTTTCAAAATTATGAAGACACGTCAATGACGTTTGTGAAACTAACAACTATAGAAATACCAGACACCTTAGTAACGGATCTGTCATAATTTTGTCGCTGAGATATTACGTATTGTCAAAGGTAATACCACTCGTCCTACGGACTCGTGATTTTATCTTATATAGTTTGTTTAAGTAGTTTTGCTTAATATAAAAAAGTTTGAGTCTAGAAAATAAAAATTTATCTAGTGAAATTTTACAGGACAAATGGTATTTGAACCATTCTGTACATAAAACCACTTTAGTTAATAATTTATCATTATCTTTTCACTAATTTTCACTATTTTACTTTTCACTATTTTCGCTGTTTAATTGTTTAATATTGTTATTGAATTTTTGACAGTTACATGATTTTATCAGTTTAAAACGGAATGATTGGCTAGTATTTAGCACAGAACATTGAAGATTAAGCGTTTCCATTGGACGAAATCACAAAACTGTTATATTTTGACAGGTGAAAAAAAATAATCATTATTATATTTTATTTATCAAGATTTTATTAAGCTTATTATAAAATCAAAACCAAATTAAAAACTCAAAGTCAATGTCACAGAGTTTTATTAAATCATAATAGACAAAAAATTTTAGTTACGGAATCTAAAATTGTTTTGAAACTCAAATATTTTTCTTTTTGTAAAAATACCAACAGGATATCTTGTTGGATACATACACTCCTCACAACAATTAATGCATCATTATTAAAATTAAAATTTTTGATTAACTTTTTTAAATTATTGGATTACCTGTAGATTAATTTTAAATAGTTGGATTAAAAAAGAATGCTTTACCACGTACTTATGTTTTTTTTAAACTAAAAACTAGTACTACAAAAATAAAACCATATTTTATTATTAACTGCTTTCGAAATTTAACAAAATTCTCATAGTCTTTGTTGAATTTTATTTAATAAAATATTAAAATGCATAATCCTGATTATCAGAGAAGGAATTTGGAAGATGACGATGTGGTTAGAGTTATTACATTACTCGAAAAAGGACGTAGTCAACTTTAGATAGCAAATTTGTTTAATGTACAACAATTGATGATTTCCATAGTTGCTAGTCGATTTAGGGAAACAGGACAATACGACAGAAGACCAGGACAAGGATAATAACAGAAGCAGATGCACGATTTTTAAGATTAGCCGCTCTTAGAATTAGGCATTGTACAGCGCGAATGCTGTAGAGTGAACTTGCTGTTGCCCGCAATATGAGAGAGAATTTATGTCTTAACCATTAGGAATCGTCTTAGAGAAGAAGGAATTGGAGCTAGGGTGCCCGACTTGTGTACGCGTCTAACCAGAGAGCACAGTGTTGCATGTTTGGGATTTGCCAGAATGGTATACCTATTATATAAAAAGTGTGGAAAGTGAAATATTACGCACGAATAAAGTTTGGCACGAGGTGCGTAGCGGCAAGTGCGGAAACGTAACAAGTGCAAGAAATACACTTTCTAACGAGTTATGTACACGATTTTTCCTACGATTTCAATATTTTTGTAATTATGAATTTTTTAAATTTATTTTAATTGTTATTGTTATTTGTTTTTGAAATATAATTATTTAAAATTAAATAACCACTCTTCTAAGGAATTAACATCAGAATTTATTGCTAACTAAATAGCATTTTAATTTTTTTCGTGGGTTCCATGAAAATTAAAAGTATATTGTTATTGAAACAATTGCTAAAATTAATTTGAAACATGTGTTGTTAGTAATGTGTTTTGAACATTTTTATTTACGTTTAACTTTTGTAATTCTCCTTTTTTTCTTTCTGTTGCTGTTGAAGGAAGTCTTTGAACTAAAACCATATCTATGTTTATATTTGGTTGCATAGATAATACAACTCATACAATTTTTTATGAAAGTAATAATTTTACATTTATTTTTCCATTGGTTAATATTTTTTGATCAAATTAAATAGATCAAAGTGATTTATTTACAAAATTTAATAGGTTTTTATTCATTATTATTGCTTAAATCATTACGTTCTGTGCGTTTTTAAAAAATAACGCACGTGTGTGATATTATAATATTCTTATTTTTCCGAACGCGTGTAATATTACTAATTTTAGAAGTGTCAAAACTGTGTGTTTTCACAGGTAGTCATAGGAAAACCATGTTAATTGGGATATGGATGATTGGTGCAATGTTTTGTTTTCTGATGAGTCCAGATTTAATCTGTTTTCATTAGACCGATGCGATGTATTCCTGTTTATAGGCATGATGGTGAACGATATTTTCAGTGTACCATCGGAAAAACAGAACTTGATAGTGGTGGGTATGTTATGGTATGAGGAGGAATTTCTCTAGTTGGTGTCCCCATATTGAATTGGTCTGCTCAAAGTCCCGATTTAAATCCAATAGAGCATCTTTAGGACAATGTTTCCAAAACAGGTGCAAAATAGACCATTTCACCCCACTACCTTAAATAAAATGTTTTAATTAAAGAATGGACCAATTTGCCAGACAATTTTGTGCACAATCTAATTTTAAGTATGCCACGCCAATGTTAGGCAGTAATTAGAGCACATGGTGGTAATACAAGGTATTAATTTTGTTTTTTACTATGGGTTTGTTCCATATAAAAATATAAATAAATATATTAACGTTTCTTCTTAAGTTTTATTTTTAATCATCATTGTATAAAAATAGTTTTTAAATTATGACATAGTCAAATACTCAAGAAAAATTACAAAAATATTAAGGTTTCTATGAAAATTTAAGTGATGCTTTAATTTTTGTGCGGTCTTTATTATAACAATTAAATTTAAAAAAGGTCAATTTAAAAATAACTTTAACAACTAATAAAAATAATCACTAATAAATTGTTTTGATTGTCATTATTATCTTAAGTAGATTGAGCATAAACGTACAATAAATGCAAAATTATTGTAAAAATCAACACGACACAGTTTTTCCTGCTTTTTTCATATCATTGCATAGTTATACTGATTTTAAACAAAAATATATCCAGAATAATCCCTTATGGACACTTATATCTAGGCTTTTATATTATTATGTGTTATTACTTCAAAACTTGATATAATCACTACTATTTAATCAACTTTAAACAGTTTTCTTATAAAACACAATAACTTATATATATATATATATATATATATATATATATATATATATATATATATATATATATATATATATTATAATGATATGTTAAGTGAGAGAAAATTTTATATTTAATTAGATTATAATGATTGTATCAATTATCTCACGTTGGGCTAACCAAATTATAATAAATGTTTATTCTATGTGTAATTATTATTGTTTTATACCAATAGCAGTATAAATGTTAATTAGAAATATTATAATTATTTATCTTATTAATGAATTGTTAAATTAATTGATTTAACATGAAATATTCTTTATTAATATCGTTAGAACGTTTTATTTTTTATTTATCTCGATAGATGGCGCTGTATTACTTTTATTTTAAATAATTTTTATTTTATTTTATAATTTTTATAATGATTTAGATTATAAAGAGCATGAAACTTCTTTTCCCTAGAGTTAGGATTCAGCTGTCAATTCTTGTTGATTATAATTATTAATTTGTTTGATGTAAAATTTATTATATTTGTTAAATTTATCCTACCTGTATACTTCTCTAGCAACCTATATTATTGAACAAAATATAATAAAACAACTTGTACAATATCGTGAATTTATTATTATTCAAACTTTTAATCGATCTTTAAAGTATATCAAGAGAAATTACCTTTACGCAAATATACAAAATTGTTCACAATCGTGAATACATATAAATTGTCACTTCGTTTAAGAGAGATATTATAAATAGTTTTTGAATTTTTTTGAATTTGCCTCGCAAAATAAAGTTAGTACTCACATTGACATTGTTCACGTGATCCGACGCAGTCCTAAGCGTAGAGATAGTTTTTACAAAATGGTGAATCCAGCCGACCGCTGCTACAATCGTCCCAGAATAATTTCACTTTGTATCAATTTAACTGTGTTAAAATCTTTTACAAGTAAGTGATGGTTATAAAGTGTTGTTAAACTTGTATTAGATGTGAAAATTTATCATACTTGTAGGTATAACTGGATATAACACCTTTATGACCAGTCAACCGGCAAAATTTACAATTATTCCATACAGAAGCACGTATTTCAGAGATGACCAGGAAACAAGAGAGAGCTTTTTGATTGTGCACCGATTATTTATATCTTTTTCAAAAACAATTGAATCTCTAACGACTGTTGCTATGTAAGGTAATAATTTTGGTCTACAATACAAACATAACCTATACTAAAATAATATTAACAATATAATTTTTTAAATTAAGACATATTTTGAATAATATTTACTTAAATTATCATTCTTATTTATAAAAATCAATATTCACATGTATCCATAGTTGATATTTTGTGTATTTGTTTATTAATTTGCATAAATGTTTATGTTACAACTTTTTATTACTTTAGGGCTTTTAAATGTTATTCTGTGCTTATTTTATTGAAAACTTAATTAAGATCATTTAATAGTCCTTTTAAATACTATTTTGGATACTCAAAATGTGAATTATTGAAAATACTTATTTCAAAATTAATCTGCACTTTGACATATAAATTTTGATAAATATTTTTAAAAATTTTGATAATGCTGTAAATATTATTCTTATATACAATTTTTAATCAGAATACAGTATAAAAAAAATAAAAACATTATAATAAAACCTTTTGTTAATTAAAATAATACAATTTTAGATTTGACGTTTAGTCTTTATATGTACATTATTGTACTTTCTTTGGAGCACCACACAGATAAATTCTATGTCTTTTAATACCATAGGCACTCTGGGTTTTCAACACTGAAGTTGTCTTTTTGTGCATTCACTAGCAATTATGATTTTGGAGCACATTTGTACTAACAAGAGGCATAATTCAAAGTCCTATCTTTGTCCGTATACTTTAGTACACAACACTCAAAAAAAAGTAAGTAGTTTTTTCTTATGCTAATTTGAACAACCTAACTAAATTATACAATTGTTTGTTTTAAATTCACTATAAGTAATTTTATTATATTTTGTTGTTTTAGATTGAGTTTGAAGAGTTTAATGGAATATACTATGAAAATTTGTAATCACCTTTACATTATTGGAACGATTCATCAAAAATCATAAAGAAAGAATATCATATGGATTCCAACTCTAGATAATTATTTTTAAATTATAATATCTACACTAATTACTTGTCATAATGTTTAAAAGATTAGTAAATCAATTAATAATATCCTTTTTTTTAAATTGATAATGAAATTGGTGAGTTAAATTATATCATTATTTGATTATATTTAAATTATTATTATTTTTAACTAAATTATTATTGATTAATTCTCATATTTATTATTTCATTATAACATTCCCAAATACATTTTCAAAATTTTATTATAATTTGGTACAAATTATTTAGAAAATTTTCTGGAAATGTAATTCTATTTTATTAAAAATCTTATACTAATATTTACACTAGTCACTAAAATTACTTGAGGGTAGCCATCTGTATAGTACGTCCACGTTAAAATTTCCCTTGGAATTGCAGTATTAGGGTATACCAGTAAATAACTATTGATACCGTTTTTAGTTTCCACTTTGTAAGGACCTTCAAAAGGTAATTGCAATTTAGCACATACATTGTGTTTTCTATTTGGAACTCTTAAAGCTTTTATGATTACCAAGTCACCTTGTTCAAAAGTAGTTCTTTTATTTATACGTTTGTTCCTTTTTTCTTTACATTTATTTGCATTTTTCAATATTTTAGGTTGCGTTTTGAAATGAATATTCTTGGAGCAGTAATGCTCCAAGAATATTCATTCATTTCATTTTAACAATCACTATTGGATTAATAAATGAGGTATTACTATGTTCAATAATTTTATCGTTGAGTAGTTTTTTAATGGCTTTCTGCATATCATCTTTATATTTAAAAGGTATAGGGTAAGTTTTAACTCTAAAAGTTTCCATGTCCTTTATTTTCAGACTATGAGTGTAATTTTCTGCAACTCTTGGTACTTCATTATATAGATCTTGATATTTTTCCAACAAACATTTAATCTCCATTCCTTTTCCATTATCACAATCTAAACTTACTTCATTCCATTTATTATTTTCTTTAAAATCAATTTCATCTTCATATATCTCATTCTTATCCATCACTTCCATTTCCATTCCAATTTCATCACCATAAATTTCGTTATTATCATATTTATTGTAATTATATTCTATATTTTCTTTTTCTTCTCCACGTACCATTTTAATGTTCATCAATATTCTTTCTTCTTCTAATTCCTTCTCTTCATTGAATTTTATGTTTATTCCATTTAAACTTACCACTTTACTCTCATAATTAATTTTAGCCTTATTTTTATGTAATTCATCTGAACCTAGTAAAATATCAAATTCCATGTTGTTGACGATTAATAATTGTATTTTAATATGATTGTTTTCAAAATTTACTTCTATTATGATTGCTTTATTTACCTCAGTTATTTTCTTTGAATTCAAACTTAATAAATTTACTTTTGGAACTTTAATTATATGATTTTGTAGATTTAATTTTGTTATAAGATTTTGATCAATTAATGATGTTTCTGAACCACTATCTATTAAAATTTTAATATTAATATTATTAATTTTTCCATTTATTGATACCAAAGTTTTCTTATCTAAATTTTTGTTGATGCAATCCTTTGTTTTCAGGAACTCTCTAGGGTGAACGTAGCTATACAGATTGCTGGTTACTTCACCCTCTATTGAAAATTCTGAGGATTTCCAATATCATCACTTGACGTAGTAGGGATGTGGACTTCATCTTCGTAATTTCTAATTGGGCCATTATTTTGATCATCAGTTCTTGTAGCACTGGAATTTCTTGACCTATCTGCACTATTAGATCTTTGGAAATGAACTCTTCTGTTGTTCCCATTACCACCTTGGATGTCTACTTCATCTCTTCTTATATCATTTTCGGAGTTTGTTCTTTGCAATCTATTATTATTATTAAATCTATTTCTGTTCATATAATTGTTGTTATTATTATTGTTGTTAAACCTGTTATTATTTGAATAGTTGTTATAATTATTATAGTTTCTATTATTATTATTAGGATAATTATTAAAATTTGATCTATTGTTATCGTTTCTATTGTTATTATAGTTATCTCTGAAATTGCTGTTTCTATTATTGTTGTTTCTTTGTTGATAATTAGTTCTATTGTTGTTATAATTGTTATTGTAGTTGTAAGTTTCATTGTTGTTTCTATTCTGCCTGTTATAATTTCCTTGCCTTGATGTATTTTCCGTCCTTTCTCCTCTTTTCCTTTCAAGCCTTTGTAAGTATTGACACAAGTTATCCATCGTCTTAATATTTTGTATTGCTATCGTCTCCGTTATTTGATCTTTAAAGTGTCTTGCTAGGTATAATACAATGTCTTCTTCTGATAATTTGGGATTTAAATGCATTACTAATGAATATAATTGTAATACATAGGTATTTGGAGAACTTCCCCTACTATCATCGTATTTACCAAAATATAATTTTTCTCTTATTCTTGATTGCGTGTTATTACCCCAAAAATATTCTAGGAATTTAGATTCAAATTGTTCTATATTATTTATTTCTTCTTCTTTGCTTACAAACCACACCATGGCATGCTTCTCCATGTGTTTCCTTATAATTTCCCTTAAAATTTCAGGTTCTTGTTCGTATCTTAATTTGTTCTTTATCATTTTTATGAAAACTACAGGGTGTATTTTTTTATAGTCACCATCGAATTTTATGTTATTGTTGTTTCCATAATTTATTCTAGTTTCTCCAGACATCCTCATAAACTCTCTTTTTATATTCATCTCCTTTTCTTCTTGTTCTTTTTTAATTTTGTTGATGTTATGTTCCATTTCCATTAATATTTGCTTATATTCTTTACTTTCCATTTGTACCACTTCTTCTTGTATATTTCTTATTTCTGATTGAAGTTCTTGTTTAGTCTTCTTTTCTCTTTTTCCGCTACTTCGAAATTTATTTTTATTTCCTTACTTAAATCCTCTTGTACTTCCCGCATATTTTTGTTTATCTTCATAACTTCTCTATCAATCTTCTTACTGTTTTCTTTTATTTCTTCCTTTAAAACTTTTTCATTTTTTTGTATATCATTTATTTGTTTAGAATGTCTGTCTTCCACTTCCATGATTCTTCCTATCATTTCCTCTCTAATTTCTTGTTTTACACTTCTTATTTCTTCTCTTAATTTGTTATTCTGTTCTCCCATTTCTTCTTTAATTTCTTCTATTTTTTTATTATTTTCATCTAATTTTTTATCCATTTTTCTTAAATCTTCATCTATCTTCTTGTTAAATTTTTCACTCCTATTGTTCATATCTTCATTGTTTTTATTAATATTTTCATTCATATTTTTCATCATATCCATTAATGTTGTCCATGGTATCGCTTCATCCCTTGTATTCTGTCTAATTGGACTCCTGCTATTTCTTCTTTCACCTTCACTTATTCCACTTCTTTCAAACATACCAGCTATACTGCTTGTCTCCTCGTCACTTCTTTCTTCTTGTATTCTATATTCGACTCTAAAGTCTCCAGATCCCTGATTTCTTTTCTCATCTATCTGAGTACCTACTTCTTCTCCTGATTTTTCTCCTATCTGTTTTTCATCTCTTAATGTCATCTTGTCCATTTTTAATTAATATTTTATTTATTTATTGTTTTAAATATATTGATTTTATTATTTTATTAATTTATGTTTATTTTATTTGTTAAAATGTAATTTTAAATTAAAATGTCAAATTGACAGATCGCCTCACGTTGGTAGAGCCAAATTATAATGATATTTTAAGTGAGAGAAAATTTTATATTTAATTAGATTATAATGATTGTATCAATTATCTCACGTTGGGCTAACCAAATTATAATAAATGTTTATTCTATGTGTAATTATTATTGTTTTATACCAATATCAATTAATGAATTGTTAAATTAATTGATTTAACATGAAATATTCTTTATTAATATCGTTAGAACGTTTTATTTTTTATTTATCTCGATAGATGGCGCTGTATTACTTTTATTTTAAATAATTTTTATTTTATTTTATAATTTTTATAATGATTTAGATTATAAAGAGCATGAAACTTCTTTTCCCTAGAGTTAGGATTCAGCTGTCAATTCTTGTTGATTATAATTATTAATTTGTTTGATGTAAAATTTATTATATTTGTTAAATTTATCCTACCTGTATACTTCTCTAGCAACCTATATTATTGAACAAAATATAATAAAACAACTTGTACAATATCGTGAATTTATTATTATTCAAACTTTTAATCGATCTTTAAAGTATATCAAGAGAAATTACCTTTACGCAAATATACAAAATTGTTCACAATCGTGAATACATATAAATTGTCACTTCGTTTAAGAGAGATATTATAAATAGTTTTTGAATTTTTTTGAATTTGCCTCGCAAAATAAAGTTAGTACTCACATTGACATTGTTCACGTGATCCGACGCAGTCCTAAGCGTAGAGATAGTTTTTACAAAATGGTGAATCCAGCCGACCGCTGCTACAATCGTCCCAGAATAATTTCACTTTGTATCAATTTAACTGTGTTAAAATCTTTTACAAGTAAGTGATGGTTATAAAGTGTTGTTAAACTTGTATCAGATGTGAAAATTTATCATACTTGTAGGTATAACTGGATATAACACCTTTATGACCAGTCAACCGGCAAAATTTACAATTATTCCATACAGAAGCACGTATTTCAGAGATGACCAGGAAACAAGAGAGAGCTTTTTGATTGTGCACCGATTATTTATATCTTTTTCAAAAACAATTGAATCTCTAACGACTGTTGCTATGTAAGGTAATAATTTTGGTCTACAATACAAACATAACCTATACTAAAATAATATTAACAATATAATTTTTTTTAAATTAAGACATATTTTGAATAATATTTACTTAAATTATCATTCTTATTTATAAAAATCAATATTCACATGTATCCATAGTTGATATTTTGTGTATTTGTTTATTAATTTGCATAAATGTTTATGTTACAACTTTTTATTACTTTAGGGCTTTTAAATGTTATTCTGTGCTTATTTTATTGAAAACTTAATTAAGATCATTTAATAGTCCTTTTAAATACTATTTTGGATACTCAAAATGTGAATTATTGAAAATACTTATTTCAAAATTAATCTGCACTTTGACATATAAATTTTGATAAATATTTTTAAAAATTTTGATAATGCTGTAAATATTATTCTTATATACAATTTTTAATCAGAATACAGTATAAAAAATAAAAACATTATAATAAAACCTTTTGTTAATTAAAATAATACAATTTTAGATTTGACGTTTAGTCTTTATATGTACATTATTGTACTTTCTTTGGAGCACCACACAGATAAATTCTATGTCTTTTAATACCATAGGCACTCTGGGTTTTCAACACTGAAGTTGTCTTTTTGTGCATTCACTAGCAATTATGATTTTGGAGCACATTTGTACTAACAAGAGGCATAATTCAAAGTCCTATCTTTGTCCGTATACTTTAGTACACAACACTCAAAAAAAAGTAAGTAGTTTTTTCTTATGCTAATTTGAACAACCTAACTAAATTATACAATTGTTTGTTTTAAATTCACTATAAGTAATTTTATTATATTTTGTTGTTTTAGATTGAGTTTGAAGAGTTTAATGGAATATACTATGAAAATTTGTAATCACCTTTACATTATTGGAACGATTCATCAAAAATCATAAAGAAAGAATATCATATGGATTCCAACTCTAGATAATTATTTTTAAATTATAATATCTACACTAATTACTTGTCATAATGTTTAAAAGATTAGTAAATCAATTAATAATATCCTTTTTTTTAAATTGATAATGAAATTGGTGAGTTAAATTATATCATTATTTGATTATATTTAAATTATTATTATTTTTAACTAAATTATTATTTATTAATTCTCATATTTATTATTTTATTATAATATATATATATATATATATATATATATATATATATATATATATATATATGTCTAAAGTATGGTTTGGGGACACCAAAAATTTTGTATATATTGACGCATACATAAGGTATATATCATGTTGGGAATTGATGTATACAAGTTTTTTTTTAATTAGATTATTAATAACAATTGTACACTGTTGTATGTACAGAGTACACTTTGAGGACTTCACCTTATTTTTTACTATTTTTGCCCTCCTTGCCCTGGATTGAGACTTACCCCCCCCTCAATCAGTAATATAATTTGTATATTAAATATTCGGCCGGAAAAAGTTGAACGACTTTATTGTTTTCACCCCTAAGAAGTTTTTCCACATGATGCCGAAGTAATTGGACACCCTGTATAAAAAACCTTTAATGTTATCTATGGATTAAGGCGGGTCAAAAGCTTTCATTTGACACCAATATTATGTCGTAGCTTTTATAGTAACGGAGGAAATGTGATTACAGGAAGACAGACGGACAGACACGTAAAATAAAAAATCTTTAAGGTTATCCATGGATCAAGTGCTTTCCTTTGACACTTATATTGAGACGCTAGTTTTTGAAATAACGTAGGTGATGTGATCACATTCAGACAGACAAACAAAAGATTTCTAGGTTTTCACATTTTTTGATATTTGAGGTGTAGGGCTGAAAACAATATTATTGTTTAAAATACTTCGAAAAATTATGACATAATTATTTAATGCAACAAAATTTTAACTAATCGTTCCAAAAGTAAGGTAGTTGTGATTTGTTGCAAACAATTTTTTTTAATTCATTCTTATTATTTTTAATGTGATTTTAGAGTTTGAGGACTATGACGTCAGATGTCACGTCATTATGTTCTCGAAACCAATCCAAAAAAGGGCAATATTTCAAAGACTAGAAAAATTTTAAGAAATTACGTTAATAGATTCTTAAATTACACAAACTTTCTTTTAACACGAAGTAATAAAGGATATATTGGTCTCAAACTTTAAACAATAACATATGTTTCGCAATTTATGGGACAAATTTAAACCACCTATTCACAGGTACGAAAGAATATCGAAATCGAGATAATCAAATAATACAGTTAAACAGCTCAATTTCTTATAAAAACTGTTAGTTGTACAAATGTCATTTTTATTATCAATAAACAACTAATGTAATATCACAAAAATTGACTGTTCTTTATTCAAATAACCCGCGATACACGATACAGATTAATATTTGTTTAACCGTTCTTATCAGTACGAAAAACCAAAAAATCATGGTTTTTCTTTCTTCACTTGTTTGGTACTACATTTGCTACAAAAAATGTTTAATGCGTGTTCTAATATCACGACGATGAACGCAAAATACAGTTATTTATTTTTCAATTTTTATTTTAACTTGTAATTATAACTTTTTCTATACGACTTTTAATACAATTTTTTTTTAAATTAACTTATTTCGTAGAATATGTGGTTACAGTTTGTCTCATAAGTTGTTAAACACCCTATATTATAAAAAACACTGTTTACATTTTAAATTTTCCTATTTTTTCATTCATTTTAATATTACTTGTATGTAATAGTTTTTTTTTCTAATTTCAGCCAGTACTATATTAATTTACGATTATTAATAACATGTAAGTTCAAAATCAGTTTATTTTATAAAACGTTGATAAATAAACTTCAACTCTATTAACTTTTTATATACATAGTACAGTGTGAGGACTCTGTGACGTCATTATGTTCCCGAAAGCACCACACTATTTATAAAAATGGAAATAAAAAAAATTTTAAGTTGTAAAAATTCCGTTAATAAATTTATAAAATTTACGTTTTTTCTTTTATCTGATATATAATAAAGGAAATATTGTACATTACCTTTACACTACATTTCCTATACATTTTAAAAAATGCTACTTTTTTATTAATTTTAAAAAATTGAATAGATTTTTTTTGTTTCCCCCGGTACACCATTATTTGCTATTAATAATTAGCGTAATATAAAATAAAACTTTAAAATCGCTAGATTTTTTAATGCGTTGATAGTATCAAACATTAAAAATCCAATGTGTAAAATTATTCAATCATCTCTTAAAATTGGTAGCTTTATACTTACAAACTTTATACAGAATACTTAGTTGTAGCTGTTTAAGTTTCAAATTTTAAATAAAATATAGAATTTCGAGAAAAGCTGCATATTCGTATAAAAAAATGGAAATGAATATTCTAAATAATTGAAAAGGTAATCCATCTCTCAAATGTGGATGATGTAGATAATCGTAGTAATAAAACTCAAAGTCTATCTACAACGTTTAATAGTAAGGTTCACAAATTTAATGCGACATGTTTCGGTCTTCAGACCACCTATAAAGAAACAATGGTATCAGGAGAATCAAAAATAGTTATAAAAAGAGCGAATGGTGTCGGTTGTCCGATTACATGAATGATTAAAGTTACAAACATGTCGCATTAAATTTGTGAACCTTACTATTAAACGTTAAGGATATACTTTTTTATTACTACGATTATTCTAAAAAATATCATCCTTCAAAGTCAAAAAACAAAAATTTGAATTATAGTCTATGATAAATAATTAATAATCTCTTAATAACATTTTGTCTATGGATGACGTCACTTTTTATGTACATAGTACAGTTAGAGGACTCAGTGACGTCATTAAGTTCCAGAAAGCACCTCACCACACAAAAATGGAAATATTTTTAAATATAACAATGTCCGTGTGTAGATTTGAAAAGTATACAAAATTTATTTCAATATGGATATTATATTTTTAATATTTGTTAAACTCAAAGTTTAAAACAACATTCGGATTTTGATTTATGACAGTTCACCATGAAATTGCTGTCACCTTTATAGTTGGCTTCAAATCAAAGAAATCCTTAACGGTCGATTATAGTTTTTAGTCTCCACTAAATATTTTTCTGATCACTTCATTCGTTTCATTAAGTGCGTCATTGTTACATAGGCGGGTGTCAATTAATTTCGAGCAGTATAAAGAAGAATTAGGCCGCTTGCAAATAACTCGTACCAGCTCATGTAACAATGACGCCTATAATAAAATGAGTAGAAATATATCTAGCCAACTGCATGCTATGCGCACTTAACCCCTATGTGGATGCCTGGTGGCTGGGGTTGGGGCAACTTTAAAATCTTAAATGGAAACGCCTATCTTTTTATTCTAATTCGGATTCCTCATAAAAATCTATATCTAGTTTATTTGATTTTTTTTTATTTATAACATACAGTGTCTCCATAAATTACCTAATTCTAGTTTTTAATATATTTCAATTTTTATATGGTGTGGTGCTTTCGGGGACTTCATGACGTCACAGAGTCCTCAAACTGTACTATGTACATAAAAAGTCACGGCATTCACAGATATAATTGTATTAAGAGATTAATATTTAAATAATAATATAAAGACTAAATTCAATATGTTTATAATAAATAATTAATGGTGTACTGACAAATTAAAAAAAAAAATAATAAAAGAATAGTAATTAATGATACAAGGAAGAAAAGTATACCTTTTTCCAACGACTATGGAGTTTGCCGGCTGAGACTAAACGAAGGAGTCCGAAAAAGTAACTTCTGATTTGCTCTACTATACTTTTTATTCTAATATAAAAATGTTAAAAAAATTTTACATGAGCGAGTGCGAGTTATTTGCAAGCAGTCTAATTCTTCTTTATACTGCTCGAAATTAATTACAACCGCCTATGCAACAATGACGCACTTAATGAAACAAATAAAATGCCTAATCAGAAATATATTTAGTGACGACTTAAAACTATAATCGACCGTTGAGGAGTTCTTTGGTTTGAAGCCAACTCTAAAGGTGACATCAATTTCATGGTAAACTGTCATAAATCAAAATCCGAATGTATTTGTTTTAAACTTTGAGTTTAACAAATATTAAAAATATAATATCCACTTTAAAAGAAATTTTGTATACTTTTAAATTCTACACACGGACTTTGTTACATTTAAAAATATTTCCATTTTTGTGTGGTGTGGTGCTTTCGGGAACTTAATGACGTCACTGAGTCCTTAAACTGCACTATGTACATAAAAAGTGACGTCATCCGCAGACAAAATGTTATTAAGAGATTAATATTTATTTATTATAGACCATAATTCAATTTTTTGATGATATTCCTCTCAAAATCTTGATACGAAACTAAGTTAAACTGTTACCCTTTATACATCGAGTCCCAAAAGTACCGGGACAGTCGAATATTTCGGACAATTTACATCCAATTAAAAAACTGAAAAACACGTATTTAATATTTTGAAATATCTAGCTAATTACATAAAATTTTAACCCCTATGTGGATGCCCGGTGGCTGGGGTTGGGGCAACTTTAAAATCTTAAATGGAAACGCCTATCTTTTTATTCTAATTCGGATTCCCCATAAAAATCTATATCTAGTTTATTTGATTTTTTTTTTATTTATAGCATACAGTGTCTCCATAAATTACCTAATTCTAGTTTTTAATATATTTCAATTTTTATATGGTGTGGTGCTTTCGGGGACTTCATGACGTCACAGAGTCCTCAAACTGTACTATGTACATAAAAAGTCACGGCATTCACAGATATAATTGTATTAAGAGATTAATATTTAAATAATAATATAAAGACTAAATTCAATATGTTTATAATAAATAATTAATGGTGTACTGACAAATTAAAAAAAAAAAATAATAAAAGAATAGTAATTTATGATACAAGGAAGAAAAGTATACCTTTTTCCAACGACTATGTAGTTTGCCGGCTGAGACTAAACGAAGGAGTCCGAAAAAGTAACTTCTCATTTGCTCTACTATACTTTTTATTCTAATATAAAAATGTTAAAAAATTTTACATGAGCGAGTGCGAGTTATTTGCAAGCAGTCTAATTCTTCTTTATACTGCTCGAAATTAATTACAACCGCCTATGCAACAATGACGCACTTAATGAAACGAATAAAATACCTAATCAGAAATATATTTAGTGACGACATAAAACTATAATCGACCGTTGAGGAGTTCTTTGGTTTGAAGCCAACTCTGAAGGTGACATCAATTTCATGGTAAACTGTCATAAATCAAAATCCGAATGTATTTGTTTTAAACTTTGAGTTTAACAAATATTAAAAATATAATATCCACTTTAAAAGAAATTTTGTATACTTTTAAATTTTACACACGGACTTTGTTACATTTAAAAATATTTCCATTTTTGTGTGGTGTGGTGCTTTCGGGAACTTAATGACGTCACTGAGTCCTTAAACTGCACTATGTACATAAAAAGTGACGTCATCCGCAGACAAAATGTTATTAAGAGATTAATATTTATTTATTATAGACCATAATTCAATTTTTTGATGATATTCTTCTCAAAATCTTGATACGAAACTAAGTTAAATTGTCACCCTTTATACATCGAGTCCCAAAAGTACCGGGACAGTCGAATATTTCGGACAATTTACATCCAATTAAAAAACTGAAAAACACGTATTTAATATTTTGAAATATCTAGCTAATTACATAAAATTTTAACCCCTATGTGGATGCCCGGTGGCTGGGGTTGGGGCAACTTTAAAATCTTAAATGGAAACGCCTATCTTTTTATTCTAATTCGGATTCCTCATAAAAATCTATATCTAGTTTATTTGAATTTTTTTTTAATTATAACATACAGTGTCTCCATAAATTACCTAATTCTAGTTTTTAATATATTTTAATTTTTATATGGTGTGTTGCTTCTGGGGACTTTATGACGTCACAGAGTCCTCAAACTGTACTATGTACATAAAAAGTCACGGCATTCACAGATATAATTGTATTAAGAGATTAATAATTGTAGGAGAATAGTGATCACCCTGTAAGCTGATGTGATGTTGATAGAATTGTCATTCTGATTGTCAACTTATGTAATTTACATTTAATTAAAATAAAATAAAACGTTTAATCTTTGTAATATCATTACAATATGGCGCAGTCAGATAAAGAACCTATTCGTATAGATTACGATAAAGGAGAGGATCAAAACGTGATAAAAATCGGGAAGTTGGAGTTGGATAATTTGATGTCCAAATGGCTGAGCCAGACAACCAGATTTAATCACAATGAAAACATAAAGATAAATTCATTCAATGAAAATGAGAATCCGACGAGTTGGATGAATCAATATGACTTCTTGTCGGAATCTAACAAATGGTCAGATTACGAAAAAATATATAATATGAGATTTTATTTGGTCGCAGTTCCTCTACAATGGTATCAAGATAGATTACAACGCAATTTGTTGAAGACAAATACATGGAAGGATTGGAAAGAAGATTTTTTAACAACATTTGACGAACCAATTGTTGTAAAATGGGACAAAGCGATTAGTTACAAATATGGTAGCGGTTCAATTATGGAATACTACTATGAAAAGGTACGATTGATTGCTTCTGCTGATGAAAACCTATCAGAAAAATCTATGATTGCCATAATTATACTAGGATTGCCCTTTTATATTCAAAGGCAGATAACAGTTAAAGACATCTCAACTAAAGAGGAACTTTTGAAGTTTATAAAATCTATTAAAGTTAATAAACAAGAGTACAATAAAAATGTCACAGAAAAGAAATTTTGGAATGAAAGAAACCAAATACCAAATAAATCTAACAAGAATAGATCATTCAGGAATGGGAATAATGAAAAGAAGAAAATTTATGGAAATAATATGGTTGAAAGAGAACAAGCGGAAGAAGAACTTCAAGATTCACATCCATGTAATCATTTTGAAATAAATAATGCGGAATATTATTATAATTTTTCAAACTTCTCCGAATTAAATGAGAGTCTGGTGCGAGTACTTATCAATCAAAGAGAAATTATAGCTTTATTAGACACTGGATCCGAATTAGATTTAATTAATGAGAAAATAGTTAAGTTTCAAAATTTGCCAAAACACAGAAGTAATATTCGCATTAGAAGCTTAGCCGGTTATACACAATGTCAATATACATCTGAAGTAGAGTTACAATTTGGTGATAAAAATATTACAATATATCCAGCAGTAGTCAAAAACATGTCGATTGATTTAATAATTGGAAGAAAGACCTTAAAAGACTTAAATGTATTTGCAATAAATGTCGAAGTCAATAAAGATAATTTTAATGAAAATTTAATTGGTAAGAAATTTTCTAATATTATGAATTATGCTGATGTAAGACCTTCAAAATATGAAACAAGTTTCGATTTGAAAGAAAATGGAACAATTATAAAATTAAAACCATATAGGTATTCGGATGAAAAAAATAAATGGATAAGAGAAAAAACTAAAGAATTACTAGATAAGAAAATCATCACAAAATCGACATCTCCTTATTCATCTCCATGTGTCTTACAGACAAAAAGTGATGGAAGTTTTAGATTTTGTATTGATTATAGGAAAATAAATGAAGAAACGGAGCTTGACCCATTTCCATTTCCAATGATTGAAGACATAATTGAAAAATTCGGCGGATGCAAATATTTTTCGAAAATTGATTTGAAAGATGGATTTTGGAACGTTAGTCTTTCAGAAAGTACAAGAAAGTACACTGCTTTTGTTACTGATTTAGGACATTTTGAATTCACAAGACTACCATTTGGTTGGAAAAATTCAAGTGCAAGGTTCCAAAGAGTAATGCAGGATGTTTTGGAAGAACTTCTGGAAGACAATGTTTTAGTATATATTGACGATATACTTTGTGGAGGTTTTACCTATCAAGAATGCCAAGATAACACTCTGAGAGTTCTAGAAAAGTTAAATGAAAATAATTTTAAGATTAATTTTAAAAAGTGCATATTTTGTGTAGAAAAAGTAATATTTTTTGGGAAGAGAAATCGATGGAAATGTAAAAAGGATGAAACAAGAAACGGTTGAAAAGGTTAAAAACATGAAAAGACCAAGTGATGTAAAATCATTACAGTGTTTTACGGGATTGACTAATCATTTTAGAAGTTTCATTAAAAATTATAGTATGATTGCCAAACCTTTAGAGGAATTGAAATCTAAAAATAAGAAGTTTTTATGGACTGAAGAGTGTGAGAAGTCTTTTAAAACATTAATAGAAATAATTACTTCTGAACCCATTTTGAGAATCCCAAATAAAAAGCTTAATTTTGAATTGGCTACTGACAGTTCCTATTATGGATGTGGTGCGATATTATATCAAAGAGACGAAAGTGAACCTAAAGTACGACAACTGAGAGTGATTAGTTATTACTCATATACCTATTCAAAAACCGAAATTAACTATTCAGTTACAGAAAAAGAATGTCTTGCAGTATTGAAAGCAGTAAAATATTTTAGAACTTATCTGGAAAATAAGAAATTTATAATTCATACCGATCATCGAGCTTTAACACAGTTGCTTACTTGTGGAAATTTAAGAGATAGATTGGCTAGATGGCAACTATTTCTGTCAAATTTTGATATGATAATAAATCATAAGAAAGGGCATGAATTAAAAGATGCTGATGCTATTTCTAGGCTATGTATTGATACTCCGAAATGTGTGCCGATTACCTTTTGGTGTAATATTATAAACTCAGATTTAGAAAGAAATGAAAACGGAATTTATTTGGTAAAAACAAAAGCTTTGGTAAAGAAATATTGAATTTGTATCATGATGATCCAGATTCAGGAGGACACGATGGATATTATAAAACATATTATAAAATAAAAACGGTTTTATTGGAAGACAATGGTTAAAGATATTAAATACTATGTAAAAACTTGTCATATATGTCAAGTCACAAAATTTAAATACTTTCCTAAACCACAGTATGTGCATTTAACTCAATGTTCACAGAAGCCATTCGAGACGGTTCATTTAGATTTTGGAGAAATGTGTAAGAGATCTGATACAAATACTAAAACTAAATCATTCATGGTAGTAATAGATGAAGCTACGAGATACTTATTTGGAAAAGCAATGAAAGAAAACAGCAAATCAATCAAAAATTACTTGGAACAATTAAAATTTATTGATAAAATCAAGAATGTGGTGACAGATTGTGGAAAATCTTTTATGTCTGAAGATTTAAAAGAATGGGCAAAACAAAGAGATATTAAAATAATCCATACTAGTCCGTATCATCCTTGTAGCAACGGAATAGCTGAAAGAGTGATAAGGGAGATAAAAACATATATGAAATGTTATGAAAATTTTAAAGGAGGATGGAAAAAGGGTTTAGAGGCTGCAATTCATCATCACAACTATTCACACAATGAATATTTAGGTTGTTCACCATCTTATAAATTACATAAAAAGGCAATTAAATTATCAGCAGATAATATATTAGGTTTAGATATAGAAATTGTTGAAAATCCGAAGACAGAAGAGCAACAACAAAAATATAAAAGAAGAGTTCAAGAGCAGGCTAATAAATCTAAAAGGTTATTCCCACCAAATTTAAAAATAGGAAAATGGATTTTGACCAGACATCAAAAGATTGGAAAAGAGTATGTAATAAAAGGGCCCTTTAAGATTATAAAAACAAATTATATAGATGGAATTTTGTCAAATGTTAAATTTAAGAATGGTACGGAGCAAGAAACTGCTAACGTGGCAAATATCAGAGAGTATCATCATAGGAATGATGATTTCTTGAAAGAGGGGGTTGTAGGAGAATAGTGATCACCCTGTAAGCTGATGTTATGTTGATAGAATTGTCATTCTGATTGTCAACTTATGTAATTTACATTTAATTAAAATAAAATAAAACGTTTAATCTTTGTAATATCATTACAATAATTAAATAATAATATAAAGACTAAATTCAATATGTTTATAATAAATAATTTATGGTGTACTGACAAATTAAAAAAAAAATAATGAAAGAATAGTAATTTATGATACAAGGAAGAAAAGTATACCTTTTTCCAACGACTATGTAGTTTGCCGGCTGATACTAAACGAAGGAGTCCGAAAAAGTAACTTCTGATTTGCTCTACTATACTTTTTATTCTAATATAAAAATGTTAAGAAAATTTCCTTTATTGTACGCCTGTCAAATATTGTATTTGTCTGTGCAACATACCATACTTAAAGTAAATATATTAAAAGTTGACAACTGTCCGAGAAAAGTACTTTTAAATATATTCGAATAAAAATACTGTTACAGAACTAAAATGAAAAAAAACAAATATAGTTAAAATGTATGGTTTGGAAAACTTAAAAAATAAAGTCCTCAAAACAACTAATAGACATATAAGTCAGTTGTGGTTTTGAGGACAGTCCTCAAAACTACCTACCCACAACAAATTACTATGAGGACGGTCCTCAAAGCCCCGAAATGTCCTCAAAGACACCATTAGGCCCGGGATTTTGTCCCCAAACCATACTTTAGACATATATATATATATATATATATATATATATATAGTAGTCACAATTTTTTTGACTAGTTTGGAAAAAAAACAATTTCTTTACTTTAATTTTGGGTATAGTAGTCAATATATGAAGGGCTTAAATAAAAGCACACTATTTTTTGAATATCCAAGCTTTCGGAAACATTTATTTTCTTTTTCAAGGAGTTCTACAAAACAATTGAATACAAAAATTACAATAGGAATCAAATTATTATGAATATTTATAACTTACCAAAGATTAGATTAATATTAAAATAAGCAACTTTACAAAACTGAATATTAACAGCAAAAGGCTGTGGTAAAATAAATCGTAGTACATATCAATTTTTAAAATATAAAAACATCGAAAATAATCTTAAAAACAGTTTAAAATTTTAAAAACAAGTCAAAAGTTAAACATGATTATAAAAAAACGTAATATAACATTGATATACTCTCTACGAGGCACATCACGAACTAAAAGGAAGGTTAAGAATGATTGAAAAATATTTAAAGTATTGAAGAGATGGAAAAAACATACATTATATTTATTTTTATACTGGAAAGAAACTTAAAATCAGTGGTACCAAAAAGTTTATATAAAACAATATTATTTAATCTATAGTATTATTGAAATTTAAAAAGAGCAAATTTTATGTTAGTTATCATTCTCTAAAATTAGACTATAATTTACTTTTAAAATTAGCTTTCGGAAAACTTTGCTTCCATTTTCAAGGCTTGGTCAAGTAAAAAAGAGTTCACTTTATTAAAACCTAAAGTATTTTTGGCTGTTATCCCTGTGATATTTTGGAGAAGAGTTTTATAATAAAGCATTTTTCCGAAAAAATTTTTTGTTTTTTAACTAGTCAGCCGTGACTACTTCCGACTTCTTATATATATAATAATAATAATAATAATAATAATAAATTTATTGCTTAGAAACTTTTACAAAGTTATAGCAAGAGTACAAGAAAGGAACTTGGTATATAATCTTAAAACATAAAAAATATATAACAAATTTATAAATTATATAGCAATAGCAGAAAATATATACATATAAATCAGATAAATCAAAATAGCAACAAAAAGAGAAAAAAAATCTTAATAATTATTCATTTATTATAAATGATCTTAATTTTAATATATTGCAGATGTAGTGAAAAATAATTTTTGCGTCGCTTTGTGTGGTATGTTCTAGAGAATATATTAATGTTTCTATGTTTTCTAAACAGGTAACTTTCGGTTTCATGACATTATAGATTGGGCAATCAAACAGAAGGTGTATTAAAGTTTCTTTCTCATTTCTGTTACAGATAGTACATAAATTCCTGGGGTCTATGATATATAAAATATTATTAATAGCAAACCTTAAATTAAATTTATTACTTAAACGTAGTTGTGAAAGTATACGAGTTACTTGAATTGGTAATTTTAAAAGAAGATAATTTTTAGGCCTTCTTTCAGGTACAAACGCAGTGTATAAATTTAAAAAATGACATTGTTCGATCATTAATATGTCCATATCGTTTAGTTTATTATAATAATCACTAAGCAGACTCTTTTTATTTCGCTTTAATGAATTATAATCAATGGTGTTCCATATGTCTTCGCGATTAATAAATTTAAAAAACTTCCTTACTTGACTTGCCCAATTAAACTTAATATCCGATGAGTCAATTAATCGAAGCTGTTGTTTAAAGCACAGCTTAGGATAGCGATCTTCTTCCATCGACAGAATTTTTTCCAACCAGTTCAATGTCATTTTAAAAACATTATATTCGTATTTAACTCTTCCAGTTTCAACTCTTATAGCATGATCGGGAGTGTTTTTGGAAACACCTAAAATTATTTTAAGAAAAGTTAACTGTACCCTCTCTAGTATATCCGTGTATCTAAGACTCCAAACAGGGGAACAGTTTGACATAAGACTAAGAGTCAAAGATTCAAATATCTTTATACGAGGTTGCCAAGTATCAATTTTAGCTCTAGCCATTATAGGTAATATGGCCCCTATACCTTGTCTAGCTTTATTTGAAGAAACTAAGGCCATCTCGTGAAACAATCCTGATGAAGTAAACGTAACACCCAAATAAGTATAATTATTAGTGGTCTCTAAAAGTTGTCCTTTAAATTTAAATGGGTATTTACATTTTTGGTAGCCACCTCTGGAGAATGACATAACTTTTGTTTTGCTTATGTTGACTGTTAATTTTTTTTCGTTGGTGTATCTTTCCAATATTAGCAGCTTTTTTACAACATCTATTTCTGAGTGAGCTAAAATCACTATGTCATCAGCATAAAGTAGTAGCAGTACCTCATTAATGCTATCAATGTTTATACCCTGAGCCTCATTTGTGTAGAAATAGTCTTCTATATCTGCTATGAATAGGGCGAAAAGCAATGGACTTAGAGATTCACCTTGCAGTACTCCAGATGTGATTTCAAATGATTTAGATAAACCACCAGATGAAGTGACCCTGCCTGACGCTTTTGAGTATAAATTTATTATTATGTTTAAAATTTTCGCCGACAAACCAGATTTATAAAGTTGATTCCATAATAATTGGTGATTTACTGTATCAAAGGCTCTCTTAAAATCCACAAAAATCGCGAACATCTTTCTTTTCTTATGTCTGATATGAAGTTGGATAACTGAGCTCAATGTGTGAACATTATCAATGCAACCTCGACCCAATCTAAACCCTGCTTGACATTCAGGTAAGATATTATTATTTTCTGTCCACATATAGATCCTTTCAAGTAAAATATGAGTAAATATTTTTGCACAACAGTTAACCAAAGCAATACCTCTATAGTTTGTCGGATCATCTGACGATGCTCCTTTGTGCAACATTGAAAATATAATTTCTGACCAACTTTTAGGAGTAACACCTGCATCAAAAATACAATTAAAAAATGAGGTTAAGTACAGAATCCAGTTATGAGGAAGATGTTTAAAAAATTCATAAGAGATACCATCAACGCCTGGTGCTTTATTATTTTTACAGTTTCCAAGCACATAGTAAATTTCCTCGCTAGTGATGGGACAATCAAGAGTTGGGTGACGAACATCTAAAAATAAAACATCTCCATTTACTCTTGGCGGATATACAGATAAGTAAAAGCGATCCCAGACATCCAAGGGCAGTTTATTAACTCTAGACCTATTTGAGCCCCCAAATTGTTTAACGGTTTGCCAAAAATCTTTTGGATTTGATAAGTTCGACAGTTTTATTATTTTATCACTAAAATATTCACGTTTTTTCACAGATATTGTGTTTTTATACAGTTGTTTTTTTTTAATGTATGTTATTTTAAAATCATTTGAAAAATTATTTTGTTTAGCCTTTTTAAGCTCCACTTGTAGTTGCCTTTTTAGTTCAAAACATTTAGAGTCATACCACGGCTTATTAGGTTTATTTTTTTTAATTTTTGTATGATAGGTGTTTTTTATTAGACCTAAAGAATTTGCTGTTTCATAGACGGCGCTGTAAAAATTATTATATGAATTTTCAATGTCATGTATAAATATTGTTTTATTTGAATTTTGCATTGCTATTTTATAATTAAGCAACAAGTCCTCTCTCCAGATAATGGATTTACGAGGAACAGTGTGATTTATAAGAGGTTCATTTATTGCGTTTTCAAGTAAATTAAAATTTAGAGACAAGTTTGTTGGGAAATGGTCTGATAAATAATCGTCAAAACTAACGAAGAAATTGTTTATATCTGTAAGAAAATTATTATTAACCCAAACTAGATCCACCACACTCTTTCCCAACTTACTCAGGTAGGTATGTTTACCCGGTCTGTCCAATGTAGTTCTTCCATTAAGTAGTGAGAAAGAATTGTTACACATAAAATCAAGTAAGAAACGACCCCTGGAATTTATGTCCATGTCTAAGCTGATTCTGTCCTGAAATAAGTTCGTACCATCCAGAATCTCATCTGGAATAATTCCCAAATTTGAAACTCTGCAATTAAAATCTCCACCAATTATAACCATTATACCGGGATGGTTTTCTAAAATTTCTGACAGAGCTATTTGAAAATTTTCCAATATTATATTTATATCCAATGAGGGTTTAAAATACAAATTACATATAATTAACTCAAAATGATTTAAAGAAAATAAACAGCAAATCCAGTATGTTGACTTACATAGAACAGTTACACTAAATTGCTTTTTGTAAAAAATACATAACCCACCGCTACCTCTACCCATCGATTTTTCTTTGATCGCACAAGCACTTATTACATTAAAGTCACTTAAACTGTCTGTGGGGATTGATGTTAATTCCTTTGTAATCCAGGTTTCACTGATACAAAGAATATCAAAGGATGGAGAAGTTTCAAGAAAATTATTCACATTTCTATATCCATGACAGTTCCAAAATACCACATTTAGTTTTTTTGATACGATAGCATTGATACGATTGACTGATTTTTTTGCGCAATTTTTGTTAGTTTTTGTGGTTTTTTTTCAATATTGGATCCTTCTGGTGATCTTTCTTCTACTGTTCTCTTAGAGCCGCTACTTTCTCCTCTTTTGATATCTACTTCTTTTTCGGTATATTGCTTGTTTTTTTGAATTTTTGACATTTCATTGTCTATTATTAATTTATTATACTTTATGATTGCTTTATGCCCTTTTCTTCTTGCTTCCATTAACTCAGGTATTAATGCTCTTCTTTCTTCTAATATGTTTTTTGGGTAGTCTTCAGATATCCATATATCTGTACCTTTCAGGTTCCTTGCATTTTTTAAAATGCTTTCTCTTGTACTTCCTTTAATTAATTTCAATAATATTGGTCTTCTTCTATTTGGTACATACTTTCCTATTCTCCTTATTTCATCAACGTCTTGTTTATTGTCTATGTTAATATTTATTTTTTGCATTACCGTATCTAATTTTTGTAACATTTTCAGCTGGTTTTCATTTTCTTCATCCATTATTCCTTTAATAACTATATTTTTAGATCTTACTATTCTTTCAAGTTGGCCGATTTTTTCTTCTTGCTTCTCTACCTTTTCCTTTAATTGTTTATTTTCTTCTGTCAAATTTTGCATTTGTACTCCGTAGTCGTCTAGTTTTTCCATAATTTCTTTCATGTTTCCACTTAGCTCTTGAAACATTTCTTCAATCCTATTCATTTCGGCCATTTCGGATAGTCGATCCCAGTTAACTAATTTCTCTTTTGTTTTGGAAGTTCTGAAGATCTGGCAGCACCGCTTTTTAATTTGACCGGAATTATTTTATAGATAAAGCTAATTGCCTTCTTATCAATATTTTTAAATAACCTTAAATATTTTTAGTGTTTATTTTTACTCACTGAGTGTTCTTTAGGGGATTTCTTTTAATCTAAACGTCTTGTTTATCACTTTATATGCACAGGTTTATATAGTTTCTAATTAATTTTCACTACACCGTTCGAATTTCGGGTTAGATGCAGAATCAAATTTAATTATTATTAACACACCAAGCACCGTTGCCAGTACCCTCTTATATATATATATATATATTGTAATGTTTAGATATTCTATAATGATTAAAATATCAACAGAAGTTGTTTAATTTAACTAAATCCAATAATTTTAATCATATTGTATTATTTTATTGTATATTTTGTGTATTTGTAAGAAAATTTTAAGTTGGAAATTATTTTATTATATAACGTATCGATATTATATCTAGTACTTAGAAGAAACTTCGCGAAAATTGATTATATAATGTGTAAAAAAAGGACAGATAATGTGTAAAAAGGAGACAGATATATTTTACTATATTTTATTCTGGAATTATCGATGATAGACAAAGCGAGTATGTCTAGTCATAAATATGAAAGAAAGAGATACACATATTCTTTCCAGAAATGTCTAAACCATAGAACAAAAACGAAGATTCTAGAAATTTTGAAAACCTATAAAAGACTGAACAGAGGTCGTTAAAGGGTAGTATATAATTGGTAGTCAGACATTGAAGATCTGAGTGTGAATAGTCAATTTGAAGAAACAGTTTTTTAAAAGGGAAGTTTATGATTGGAAGTCAAACAGTGAAGATCTGAGTGTGAACAGTCAATTTGAACAAACAGTTTTTAAAGTAGTTATCATAATAAAGTGTTAAATAGTGACGTTAAGAATAAAGTAAAACAATCAAAAAGTAAAATAAAGTGACAAAAAAGTGACATTACTAAGATTGAATCCAAAAGTGAAATTAAAACGTTTTTGGTCGATAAAAAAGAAGAATATAAGTGTACTTACCATTATTAATACAATAAAACGAACAGTAATCCAACAAACACTAAACTGTATCAAATTTGAGGAACAAACAAAACACAATAATATTACACGAGAGTCCAAACGTCTAATAAGGCGACATTTTGCCAAGGTCGGAGGTTCCAAGTATCGCTTCGTTCGTCTCCGTTTTTCATAGATCAACTACAGATTTTTCCACCAATCAGGAAGCAGGACTTTATTTCAAGGTCAGATAAAATTGTAAACTTTTAAAAATTTTTTGTAGTAGTTAGTTGAATTTTATAATTTAAAAAAAAGGAATTTACTTGATATTTAATAATTAGTGTATTTGATAATCTTATTTGCTATTACATAAACAACATTGGTTAATTTAACTTAATTCACATCAAGTAAGTTCTTTTATAATTACTAAAAGGCCTTTCTTTTTCTTTATTAAATTTCAATATTACTGTTTTAATTTAACTATTTTGTAATAAATTTATAATTATAATTGAATCAAATTTTTCATTCACATACCTAATAATCCAACTGGAAACTGGCGTAACCAAACACCCCAGAGGAAAAGATCTTGTTGCTAATAATAATATCAAATATCAATCAGTCAAATTCATAAATAAATAAATAAATAAATAAATTATCTTTGGAATCATAATATTCATTCCAAGTGGCGCCCAACGTGGGGCTCGTTTCTGTTGGAAAATTAGGTTTTTAGATTAACAATTTCTGTTGAAAAATAGTAGACAATTTAGTAATATTAAATAATAGGAAGGTTTCTTCATTAAAAGACTACATTATTAGATATTTTATTAAGATCAAAATACATTTTGCATTTTATTTAACATAGGTACAATTTTTAAGTAAACAAAACCTAATATAATATCACATAATAATTAAATATATTTAATAAAATAAATTATTACACTAAATATTTACACAATAAATAACCAAAATGGAATCCAGAAAGACATTAAAAGACCTAAGTCTATCAGAACTTAAAAATGAGTTAGAAATCAGAAATCTAAATACTGAAGGATCTAGAGAAACATTAATAGCAAGACTTCAGGAAGTACTAGAAGAAGAGGGAATAAATCCTGAAGAATACATTTTTCAAACTGAAGAACAGTCAACTAGTACACAAACACAACAAACCATGGAAAGAGGTGGTTTTGTCTACAAGAGATATGATAGTGTAGAAAAACCTAAAGAAATAAAAGATAATAGTGAACAATTGATGGATATGATGAAACAATTACTAGCACTAATGGAGAGTCAAAGAGAAGAAACCAGAAAAAACGTAGAAGAGATAAGAAATAATATCAAAGAATTTAATAAAATTATAGAAAATAGATTTGAAAATACTCAGAAACAACTAGAAGAAGATATGGGAAAACAGAATCAACCTATGATAAATGAAATAAAAACAGACATAAAAAACCAATTCCAAAATGAAGAGGAAACTTTAAAAGATGATATTGTAGAAATACAGACAAACATTAATAATGAGCAAGATAGAATACTAGAAGACAAACGGATAGTAGATGAAAAAGATGTAAATAATAATGATGAAAACATTGACTCGAAGAAAGCATTAGAAGATGATAAAAATGAAACTGTAGTAGAAAAAGAAATTATCTCCAATAAACTTACTGAACAAAACAAAAATAATGAAATTGAAACAAAAACAGAAACTAATATAATTGAGACAAAAGATAGTAATATGAAAGTTATAAGGAACATAAACCTACTTGAAAAAGTTTTAAGAAACATAGATACTATTAATATACATAAAAATAGTTTAATTAAAGAATTCATATACAAGAAAAGTATAATATATAAAGAATATTTAAAACTTAACTTAATAAAGGATACGACAAAAGAAAACACACAAGAAGAAATAAGGACAAAGAAACTACATTATAATTTAAGAAGCTACAACAATGTGACAAACATACAACATAACTATAAAATGAGATTAGATAATAACAACATAATAAAACTACATTCAAAATATGAAACAAAACTAAACTACTATAACTTAATGAATATAACAGAGGAAACACAAATGAGAAGAAGTAAACAAGAACATAATTCAAGAATTAACAGTAATAATAGACTTATAGGATTTTTACAATACAATACAAACTCATATAACTATGACAATAAAAAGTATATAATAAATAAGAAGGTATACCAAAAGATAATTACAACATCAATTAAAGATAATAAACGAAATTGGAAAGTAAGAAAGAAAAGAAACTAGATAAAGAGTATTCACATGTGTACATAGTAGTATAGGAAATAGATATAAGATATAGAATTAAGATTATTAGTATAGTAACTATAATAGTAAATGTTATTAATATGGCAACCACAACATTAAAATAAGCAAAAAACTACATTAACAATAAGATAAAAAATTAAAACAATAATAAAACTCCTAAGGCAACAACTTTGACATCATGATTTTGAGAAAAATGCTGCATCGGTGACAAAACATCATATATGGTACATCTAAGTTTATGCATAAATCTAAAATATTACCTAAAAAAAGGAAAATTAATACTAATTAATAAATCACTCCAAATCATACTAAGTAAAAGAACAACTAATGATCTATTGGATATATGAAAACATAAATATTCAACAAACACTAATATAGTAATTGTTCGAGTAACAGAAAGTAACAATAATTATAAAACTAATTTTGATCAATACAAAACTAATTTAAAACAATGAAACTATAGCATTAATTCTATAAATAAAACAAAATACCTGACTACATATAAGAATTATAAAGTTTAATATTAATTGGTATGAAGATACAAACAAATATAAAATATTAGAAGATAAGTACTTGGAGAACAGTGTAAATAAGAGTTATTAAGGAACTAGAGGTATAAATGGAAATGAATATGATTTATTTGTGGAAGATACACGAGTGTGTATAAGATGAAATGATATAAAATGTTTATTGATGATGATTTAAGAAGGTATAAAGATTATATGATGAATATGAAATGATAAGTATAAGATTATGATAATTGTATGTATAGTAGAAGAAAGATGATGTGATAAGAAGTTGATAGTTGAGGGAAATATATTATAATCTATTTACAAAATACTCCAAGTAATATAATGAAACAAAATGATGACAATTTTAAACTTTATAGCTATAAATTGCCTATATATGGAACCAATTAATTTAAACATAATATAAACAATTGAAAGACATAATAATATTATACAATTTAACAAGAATAAACTCTTTAATCCAATAAATAGTTTCATTGGAGAAAAACATACTTAATAAATTTAAATTGTAAACAACAGATACAAGAAATATAAGTAAAGGAAGTTAAGAACTAGTAACACTTGGACAAGATGATAAAATATCTATTAAGATGAATACTTACTTAGAGTGATTCAGTTAAGAAAAGAAAAAAACAATCTTATTTATATGCAGTTCAAAACCATATCAAATATAATGTTAAAATGTTGCTGTTTATTCAAGAAAATAAGTAATTTTAAAAAAATCCTCAGATGCAGATATTTTCAAAATCCTAAAACATATAAAGATGATATTTAGATCAATTTAACATAACATATTAATTAAAGCATACACAAATTTAATTTGCAGTTAATAAACAGATGATTTTAAAATTTGACATATTTGATTTGATTTGATCACAGAACTAAGAATCAGGTCAGACACGGAGACTTAAAATCATAGAACAGTAAGCATACTTCTTCGTTTTTATAAAATGTTCACAAAACAAAATTTTGTACCTTAGTTAGTATAAAAAAAAAAAAACGTATCATATACTTAGAATTTAAAAATGTTTATTAGATTATTTAAAAAAATTTCTATATGACTATACAAATATTTTTAAATAATCGGGGGCTGATTGTAATGTTTAGATATTCTATAATGATTAAAATATCAACAGAAGTTGTTTAATTTAACTAAATCCAATAATTTTAATCATATTGTATTATTTTATTGTATATTTTGTGTATTTGTAAGAAAATTTTAAGTTGGAAATTATTTTATTATATAACGTATCGATATTATATCTAGTACTTAGAAGAAACTTCGCGAAAATTGATTATATAATGTGTAAAAAAAGGACAGATAATGTGTAAAAAGGAGACAGATATATTTTACTATATTTTATTCTGGAATTATCGATGATAGACAAAGCGAGTATGTCTAGTCATAAATATGAAAGAAAGAGATACACATATTCTTTCCAGAAATGTCTAAACCATAGAACAAAAACGAAGATTCTAGAAATTTTGAAAACCTATAAAAGACTGAACAGAGGTCGTTAAAGGGTAGTATATAATTGGTAGTCAGACATTGAAGATCTGAGTGTGAATAGTCAATTTGAAGAAACAGTTTTTTAAAAGGGAAGTTTATGATTGGAAGTCAAACAGTGAAGATCTGAGTGTGAACAGTCAATTTGAACAAACAGTTTTTAAAGTAGTTATCATAATAAAGTGTTAAATAGTGACGTTAAGAATAAAGTAAAACAATCAAAAAGTAAAATAAAGTGACAAAAAAGTGACATTACTAAGATTGAATCCAAAAGTGAAATTAAAACGTTTTTGGTCGATAAAAAAGAAGAATATAAGTGTACTTACCATTATTAATACAATAAAACGAACAGTAATCCAACAAACACTAAACTGTATCAAATTTGAGGAACAAACAAAACACAATAATATTACACGAGAGTCCAAACGTCTAATAAGGCGACATTTTGCCAAGGTCGGAGGTTCCAAGTATCGCTTCGTTCGTCTCCGTTTTTCATAGATCAACTACAGATTTTTCCACCAATCAGGAAGCAGGACTTTATTTCAAGGTCAGATAAAATTGTAAACTTTTAAAAATTTTTTGTAGTAGTTAGTTGAATTTTATAATTTAAAAAAACAAAGGATTTACTTGATATTTAATAATTAGTGTATTTGATAATCTTATTTGCTATTACATAAACAACATTGGTTAATTTAACTTAATTCACATCAAGTAAGTTCTTTTATAATTACTAAAAGGCCTTTCTTTTTCTTTATTAAACTTCAATATTACTGTTTTAATTTAACTATTTTGTAATAAATTTATAATTATAATTGAATCAAATTTTTCATTCACATACCTAATAATCCAACTGGAAACTGGCGTAACCAAACACCCCAGAGGAAAAGATCTTGTTGCTAATAATAATATCAAATATCAATCAGTCAAATTCATAAATAAATAAATAAATTATATTTTTAATAATAATATTCAATCCAATATATATATATATATATATATATATATATATATATATATAAAGGTAGTTTATATATATATATATATATAAATAAAAAAATGGAGATATTGGGTTAAGCCCGCTAATGCAGCCGTAGACACGTGTTTCTGTCTCCTTAGACTTCATCAGTACGGCATAGCTAAGGAGAATATTACCAAAAAAACACTGAATGGTGGAAAACAATATAAATCACACAAACGGAGTCAACACAAGGGCCAACCGCACATTTGTGGCTTCAATTGGAATTACCGATTGATTGTCGGCGAAATTCCAACATCGCCTCGAAGGCAGATATAACCACCTGCGTGACAAACGCAGGTGGTAATATCTGGTAATATTCTCCTTAGCTATGCCGTACTGATGAAGTCTAAGGAGACAGAAACACGTGTCTACGGCTGCATTAGCGGGCTTAACCCAATATCTCCATTTTTTTATCTAATTCATTCCCGCAAAAATACTACTACCATTTGTATATATATATATATATATATATATATATATAATCAGAATGTTTTTGGGGATGTGGCAATAAAACCAATGTGTACTCTTATTAGAATATAATTACCGAGCTTTCGAACCTCTATGGGTTCATTTTCAAGGTATATCTAAGTGAGATTATAGGTAAAACGGTGTAAAAAATTGTAATAAATGTGACATGTGTGCTAAAAAAACTCAAAAAACAATATGATTTAAAAATTTTGATGTATTTGTTTAATATATAAATTCCATAGAGGTTCGAAAGCTCGGTAATTATATTCTAATAAGAGTACACATTGGTTTTATTGCCACATCCCCAAAAACATTCTGATTGTACAAATAGTTGGCAAATATTTCTATTAAAATTATATATATATATATATATATATCGATCTGATGATGAGTTGAACGACAGCTGTCAATTGAAAAGTTAACTTTTAAATTAAGTACTTCCACATAGTAAGGTTCAGTACAATAAATGACGTTTTTAATCAGAACAATAAACAACTAAAAGGTTTAATTAACTTTCACTATTTCTTCTATAAATACTTTAAATGCAATGACAGCCGTTTCGCTATTGAAATAGCATCGTTTTTAATATTTTTTAAGTGTAATTTATGTTTTATCGATACTTCGACCAATCCCTCAAAAGATCGAATTTATTTGTAGTTAGCAATTTATCGTATATCCAGACAATCTAAAGATATATCCCACCCTACAATCAGATACAGCTTGTCTTTACTTGTTACTTTTATTACCTTGTCATAGATGTCACAGTTTGTGAAAATTGCCACAAATAAATCAAAAAATAAGAAAAAAATCGGTAGGTGGATATATATACGTTGTTTTTATTTTGGTCGTACATTCGAAATGATATAGGAAAAGTGTCACGGAATATAATTTAATACGGGCATCATTCTTGATTTTACGACAAATTTTTAAAGTAAAACTTGTGCTACTTCTTAAGATTTGTAATAATAGCTTAATATTAATATGTAAAATATTATTGCGATTGGTTTTTTTTATTTATTGACTAGTATCAACTTAGAGGGTTGATGTTCTTTATTGCACTTTTATATCTTTCTCTTTATTATGGATTGTTCTGTAGTTTTGGTGAATTGGAAACTCTGGCATAAAGTGATTTACTGATAATTTAGTGAAATTGATTGTAATAACCTTTACTTTGTGGAAGTCCATTTTACTAAGAACATTAAAAATAGAACTTTTTAAACAATACTTTCACTATTTATTTGAACAATTGCTTTTTTAAAAAATTAAAAAATTATTAAAAATAATATTTTAGCTTTAAAATCAATCAAAAATAAAGTAGATCAAAATAACCTAATTATAACAAAATCAGATAAGGGTAACTCAACAGTAAGTAATGTCCAAATACTAAAAAACGATCCCACTCAAAAAATTTCTAATATTCTTAATATTCTGTACAATATTCTTAAGATTTGATAAAACAATTAAATAAATGTAATTTTTAAAATAATACTAAATTAGTATCCTTTGATGAAACTAATATGTTCTTAAGAATACCCTCTTCCAATGCGAAGTTCTATTTCTCGAATATTTTTATGCATAATTTAGAAAACAAAATCTTTAATTCTAGTTATAAAAATAATATTGTATTTTGGTATAGATATGTTGATGTACTAGCAGTTTTTGTAGGTAGCGAACGACAGTTAGATATATTTTTTAATTATATTAATACCTTAATAATAATAAATTTTATAGATTTAAAAATTGAAAAAATTAATTTACTAAAATTTTCACTAGGTATACAGAAAACCAACATTAGCAGATGTAACCATATCATATAGTTCGAATCATCCTATAACACCTAAATTATCAGCTGATAATTCTATGATACATTGAGCATTTTCAATTGGACAAAAATAACGTTGATAAAGAAAATGAAATCCTAAAACAAATAGCTACATCTAATGGCTATCCATTATATTTGATAAACAGATTAATTAATAGGAAAGAAGCACTAATATTTCCAAAACAAACTAAATAAATTAAAAGTTATAAAAAATTACATATTGCGGAAATATCTCCCCGTTGCGCATTACCAAGCAAAGTCATTTGATACTTGATCATTAAACTTTGTGTACGTGTCAGTTATCTGCGATTTTTAGAAAGCGTTAAGATTGTGAGCAAGCTGCAGTTTTCTGTGTTAACCTGGTGCAAGGAAGCAATGGATTCGGAAACTACAGGTATGTGGCAATCTAAATATAATATATCTAATAAAATTTGATTCCGTTTAATATATTTTTAGGGATCGAGTAATAACGTCTAAAATAAGAAGATTTATTAAAGAAATTTTACGTCTATATGTGCATTTGTTATAGTATAGGGGTAGATCCGGCTTTTTTTGTCATTAATGTTTTAAATATAGGTTCTTAAGTAACGAATGCTATATAAATTGGTCGGGAAATAGCGCGGATACACTTAGCAGCATATTTTGATCTTTTAGAGTCGAAATTAGTGAAATATTAATTTATGTTTAAATTTTGTTTTAGGTTCAGAGGGTCCCTCTGGAGTGAGAAAAGTGACTCGTAAATCACTCTTTGATAAGATGAAGAATGAAAATTTGCGTAATTTAGAAGAAAAGCTATGTTTTTTGAGAGACCACCTTTTCACTCAAGACAACCTAACAGCCAGTTAAATAAACTGAAGCACAATTTTGCACATTTCAAATCAGAAATGAAGCAAAGGTGGATTAAATCGCACAAAAAAGAAGAGTTTTTCTTAAAAAACAACCATCTTTGGCTGGAAGGTACTCTCGTAATTCCAGTTGTGACAACTACAAATCGTCATGATCGCCCCGTAAATCATTTGGCGAATCTAGCGAAAGGAGCAAAAGAAGAAAAACTGAAGAGATACTTTCCAATGTCGAAGACGGTGTTACAGTTCACGCAGCTCAAGTATAATTAAGAAAATCGGGAAAACGTGATGCTTCCCGCGTACTACAAGGTATAACAAGCTCTCCGACCCGTGCAACGAAGTACAAAAAAGCTTTCGATGCCTCTAAGTGTGGTAAATCATCGCGTCTAACTCCCATAGAACCTTTAAAAATATCTATAGATGCAGATTTAACACGAGGACAGTATGAAGTAATAAGAAACATGAACAAGAAATTTTTTCCGTGTTATAGCTTAATTCAAGAAGCCAGAGGATAACGAGTACCTGCGCGGCAACCCAATTACAACCATTAATTGATATTACTGTGAAGCGCTTATCGAAATTCCTAGAAGAAGTCTTATTGACAATAAAAAAGCAAGAGCGGAACACTTTGAAGTTGTTATGTAAGTGGAGATGCGACGGATCCCAACAAGCACAGTACAAACAAAAACTTGACGATGAAGCTCTGATGCTAATATTTTTCAAAGCTGCTTTGTACCTGTGAGACTTATTTGCGGCCAGGCAAATAAAAAGGTGTTATGGGAAAATCCAACACCTTTATCAGCCCGATTTTGTAGTCCAATAAGATTTCGCTTCGTCAAAGAGACAACTGAAATAACAAACGAAAAAATCAGTTATGTTAAAAATTCCATTGATAATTTAGTTGCGACTGAAGTGGACATTGACGGAGACAAGTTTTGTAATGACAATGGTAGATGGAAAGATTTGCAACGCAGCTACTGGAACAACATCCACAAGTCGTTGCTATATTTGTGAAAAAACTTCCAAAGAATGCAATAATTTAAAGGACAAAAAGAGAATTTCAAAGGATGCTACTGAATTCGGTCTTTCTATTTTACATGCGAGAATACGATTTTTTGAAAGAATTCTACACTTAGCGTATAAATTGCCTGTGAAAAAGTACCGGCAGAGAAAATCAATAGAGGAAAAACAAATGGAAAAGAACAAGAAAATCGAAATACAGACCAGGTTTCGCAATGAAACTGGCTTATTAGTTGACATGCCGAAAGCAAACTTCGGAAACACTAATGACGGCAATACTAGCAGAAGATTTTTTGAAGATCCGAAACTATCGTCAGATATAACAGGAATAGATTACGAATTGATATATAGATTTAAAGTAATTTTGGAAACGATTTTATGCGGATTCGAGATAAATTTGGAAAAATATGAAGAATATGCTGAAGAAACTGCTTTCTTATATGTGAAACTTTACCCGTGACACCCACACTGCACAAAGTACTTGTGCACGGATCAGACATAATAAAAAATGTATTGTAACCCATAGGGCAAATATCTGAAGAAGCAGCAGAAGCACGCAACAAGCATTTCTGGTCATACAGACAGGATTACTCAAGAAAATTCTCTAGAGACTCCTGTAACAGAGACATTTTGAATATGCTACTTTTAAGCTTAGATCCCTTATTTAGTGCCTCAAGGGTAATAAAGAAAAATAAAGTCTTTTTTTCTACCTGAAACATTAAATATGCTTGTATCTGTAACACCAAACCCAGCGGACGCAATTCAATCAAATAGAGAGGATGAGATAAACTAATTATTGATTGATTTAATATATAGTAGCATATCAATATATGTGTTATAATCATTATTATATAATATTATTGTATGAATAATGACCAAATAATTTTTTTTTCATTTTATTTTTTATTTTTTTCCCTTTTTTATGAAAATTATAAAAAATAAACATTATTTATTACTGTTTATATTTCGCTTGTCTTATTTCTGTCATTACCAACTCAAAAACCCAAACAAAGGTTTTTGGCCAGCTAGATTAACGAAATACCCCTATATGCGTCGCATCTAGTAGTTTCCGCTCCCGACGAGTCAATAAGAGCTCTCTGGGATAAAAGCTGAATATAATTTGGAGAAAACAACATCTAGTGCTATCTGGTTACAGACGACAGTACTTTTTCCAGTACCTTTCCATATATACCTGTACGATCTTGATGTTAGATCTTTTGAACTGGTTCTGGTTTATCTTTTAAAGACCGTTTGAAACTTGGATTTCCAAAAAAATAGCAAACGTAACAACAAAAGTCAAATTAACGACGTTTAGAGGTTCACTTACCTTGATATACGTCTTCTTGGCTTCTGAGGGCCCTCAACTCACACTGGCATAAAGTGTTAAAAATTCACTTCAATAAAAGAATTAATAAACAGCCGACACAATGTCTCTCACGTTCCTCTAGCTAACAACTTGTATATATTTTTAAAAATACAAAGCTTTAATTGCTTTTTGTACAAAAAACTTGAAAATAAAAATGAACCTCTAAATAATCACGAAAATAAAGACCCACGAAAACAAAAATGTGGTACAGGTTGTCTTCCTTGTAAATAAACAATTTTTATTTAAAAAACCAAATGAAAATCCAACATTCTCCCCCCCAAAATGCTCCTTTAAATGTAGCATTTTAAGCTATAATATATTTGATATTATTCTTAAATATAAAGTATTATTTTAGAAACTTTATATGGTACCAAAAAAAAACAGAAATTATATTAATTATAAACAAAAAAAATAAAGAAAATAACAAATTTAATAATTTAAATTGGCAGCGGACACAACTTGACTAGCGGGCGCCGAAGAATTCCCTTTGTTGTTCTTACATCCGCAACTCTTATAATGCCATCCTGTCCCGGAAATACTTCCGATATTCGTCCCAAACGCCATTGCTTGGGAGGGATATTGTCCTCTTTTATAAGAACCATAGTTCCGATTTCGATGGATTTTAACTTGTCAGACGATGTCCACTTGCTGCGTTGGTGTAAAGTGTGCAAATATTCCTTACTCCAGCGATCCCAAAAGGTTTTATGGATACGATTAATTAAGCGCCATCTCAACAGATGAGATGCAGGAATAGCATCGCCAAGTGGCTCAAATACAGCCGAAAGAGGGTCAAGATTTAAAAAATGACCTGGCGTTAAAACAGACATATCGTTAGGATCCGAACTTATAGGTGTTAGAGGTCTAGAATTAAGGTAAGATTCAATCTGAATGACTACAGTATTAAGTTCCTCATACGAAAGAATTTGATCACCTATAACACGAGCTAGGTGCGTTTTTACCGCTTTTATTCCAGCCTCCCATAACCCGCCAAAAGTGCGCAGCAGACGCAGCATTAAAATGAAAAGAAATGTTTTCCTTTGCAGAAACGTTTTTCATTAAGTTAAGGTAGTTAGCAGCGCCAACAAAATTACTACCACAATCGGAATAAAGATTTTCAACTCTACCACGACGAGCTATAAAACGTTGCAAAGCAGAGAGAATCGTCTCACTGGATAAATCAGACGCTAATTCTAAATGAAGAGCTTTGGTAGCCATGCAAACAAAGAGGCAAAGATACACCTTACAGGATTTAGCTCCTCGATAACGATTCATTACAACATAAAATGGTCCCCCAAAATCAACTCCTGAATTCAGGAAGGGTTTCACTTGGGAAATTCTAACTAGCGGCAAGTTACCCATAACAGGTTGGTAATTTTTAGGATTGTGCTTCCAGCACTGAACACATTTTGATAAAACCGAGCGTATAGCTCGTTTAGGTGACAAAATCCAAAACGATTGGGCAAGCAAAAAATTAACTGTCCGCAACCCAGCATGAAAGTATCGCTTGTGATAATAATCAATGAGTAAATAAGTTAATCGAGATTCTCGAGGTAAAATACAAGGAAACTTTTTATCAATCGAAACGGGCAAATATCGCAGACGACTACCCACCCGTAATACTTCTTGATCATCGATAAAGCAAGACAGTTTTCGGAAAGGTTTGGAAAAGATACTTCTCTCAAACTCTTTTGTAAAATATCTATGTTGAGTATATTTAACGAGCACTAGCAAAGACTCGTAAAGTTCGTTCGAACTAAGAGGACCTTTTCTCTTTTTATGAGGAAACTTTGAGTTCCATACAAATCTTAATATCCAAGCTAAAAGTCTTCGTATGAATGAAAAATCTGAATGGTCATTTAACAGAGTTTCAAGAAAATTAGTATCGACAAAACAGGTTAAGGCTACTTTTCGTTCCTCGACAAACATTTCGGCACGCTCAGAAAAGGAGCAAATACCTGGACTGAACTCCCTTTGGTACAAAAATTCAGGACCTGTAAACCAATGAGATTGTTCTATCATTAGATCAGGTAATACACCTCTAGAAGCCACATCAGCGGGGTTCTGAGCAGAAGGAACATGAAACCAACTATCAGGGGGAATACGCTCCTGTATATAAGCAACCCGATTAGAAACGAAAGTCTTCCAGCGATGAGGAGAGGATTTAATCCAACCTAGAGCAATTTCCGAATCGGACCAAGCTACTAACGTGTTGATTTTAAGTTTAGGATCGAGTACACCTATCACAAACTGCATAAGTTTAGACAGTAGCACCGCAGCAGACAGCTCCAAACGTGGAATACTAACGGTAAGAATGGGAGCTACTTTCGATTTCGCGCAAACGAAAAAAACACGAATCTGACCATTTGGTAGTACAAAACGTAAATAAATAACAGAAGCATAACCCTTTTCACTAGTGTCACAAAACCCATGAATCTCACAAGAAAGATAACGGGACACGGACATAAGACGAGGTATCTCAAGATTTACAAGGCGTAAAAGTTGTTCCTTGTATTGAGTCCAAACTTTACAAATTGATTCTGGAGGAGAGTCATCCCAACCTATTCCTGACAACCACAAACGTTGAATCAGATGCTTCGTGAACAAAGTCATGGGAGCTAGAAAACCTACAGGATCAAACACTCTGGCCAATTCAGACAACATACTTCTCTTCGTACAAGGCTTGTCCAGAGCTGTCACTTGAAACGAAAAACAATCCGACTGTGGATTCCACACAAGACCAAGGATTTTTAAAGAAGAGGAACCACGATCATTGTCAAAGGAAATAGGTTTCTTACCAATATGAGACTCGGGTAATCCTTCGAGCAATCGCATATCATTGCTAGACCATTTTCGCAATTCAAATTGACCTCGAGATAACAAAGATATCAACTGATTCCGAAGATCTTGCGCCAGTTCTAAGGTATTACTACCGCAAACGATATCGTCAACGTAAGTACTCGTACGCAGGACCTCTGCAGCACGGGGAAACTCTCTACCTTCATCGTCACTCAACTGCAATAAGGTTCTCAAAGCAAGGAAAGGAGCAGATGATACTCCGTAAGTGACTGTCAATAAGCGAAACTCCTGTAACTTTTCTTCAGGAGAAAATCTAAAAACAATCCTCTGATAATCACAATGATCAGCCGTTACTCTTATCTGCCTATACATCTGTTTAATATCAGTGGATAAGACATATTTGTGGAGTCGGAAACCTAATAATATAGTTAAAATATCCTGCTGCAATTTCTTTCCAGTAAACAAGCACTGGTTAAGAGACTTCTGATTGCCAACGTGAGCGGAAGCGTTAAACACCACTCGTAACTTGGTAGTTAAACTATCAGGTTTTACTACAGCATGGTGAGGAATATAGTAACAAGACGAAGAACGAGAAGTTTCTGAAATTACCTCCATATGATGCAAATCCAAATAATCTTTCATAAACATGCAATATTCCTGATAAGCAGCAGGATTCTTTAAAAGTCTTTTTTCTAGTGACAGAAAACGATTGACAGCCAAATCATACATCCCAGGAAAAAGAGGAGAAGATTCACAAAAAGGTAGAGCAACAGTATAGCGACCAGTGTGGTCTCTACGAACATTATCAACAAAATTCTGCTCACACAAAACGTCATCAGGAGATAAACAGTCTACGTGAGGAACGGTTTCTAGACTCCAAAACTGTTTTAAGGAATCCTCCAAAGAAACCATTCGATCTACGTGACAAAAACGACGTGGCCGAGTTCATCGGAACCGAAGTACATGGACCCATAAGAACATAACCAAAAACAGTATTAACAGCATCAGGCATACCAGCAGGAGCTCGAATTTTACCATCTAATAGTAATTGGGAGAAGATATCAGCTCCAAGCAATACGTCAACCTTACCTGGTATATTAAATCGAGGATCTGCCAAATTAAGATTAGCTAGGTAAGACCACTGTTCAACATGTAAACTGGAAACGGGTAGGTCCTCACAAATTTTTGGTAAAACAAACGCCTCACAATTAATAACAGGACCCACTCTATCCACAGGTTTTATCTGAACGGCAACTTGACCAACTACTGTACTTCTTATAGTACCAATACCTTGCACCGACAGAGTAGCAGAAGAATGTTTAATATTAAGACGACGTAGACAAGACTGAGATACAAAGGATGCCATGCTGCCACCATCAATTAAGGCTCGAACAGGTTGATACAATCCACAACCATCCATAATTTCTATCACAGCGGTAGCTAACAAAACGCTTGAGATTTTAGAGACAACACTGCCTAGGGATGAAACATGTGAGCTCAAGGCCCCAACATTGGCCTGAACATTAGGAGAAAGAGTAGACGAGGAAACAAGTGCTGGCGGTACAGAAGTAGCACCAAGAGCACCACCGTTAGCGCTCTTAAAATGCAAGAGACTATGATGAGACATGTTACACTGATCACAACGTGACGAGTCAGAACAACTACGAGAATCATGTTTTTCTAGACATTTAAAACAAAGACGCATTCTTTTACAAGCATTATAACGTTCATAAGGTGATTTACTTAAAAATAAAGAACACTCTTGTAAACGATGATTTGCAGAACACAACGAACAAGTTCTCGTATTAGTTTTTGAAAAGAAACTATACCTATTATTAACTTTCGAAACCTGTTTATTTTTATTCTGTTTAGAAGGAAAACAATTATTTTTACGACCAGATTCTTTGGACGAACAAGGTGACAAAAAGGAGGATTCAAATGAAGTGCACTGACTCTCCAAAAAATCAGATAGCTGAGTAAAAGTGGGCATTTCACTAGATCCATGTAATAATTCAAAACGTTGATGAGTCTCCTCATCGAGTTTAGTTAGAATTTTGTACGCTAACACAAAATCCGAAATTTTATAACCTAAATTCTCTAAAGCCGATAAATTTTCTGAAAAGGTATCAACCAAATTACTGTAACTATCAGAGTTTTTAAACGACGTAGCTGGAGCCTCCTCAATCTTACACCAGTGCGCCATTGCTCCCAAAGGTTTATTTAAATACCTATTTTTTAATTTATCGTAAATTCGAACGTAATTCTCTTTAGCTAAGGGCAAAGATTTAGCCAACCTTAAAGGAGGACCTTCTAAACTTTGAATTAAATAACTTAACTTTTCTGTATCATCAGTATTACTTCTACGGTGAACAAGTGCATCAAACAAATCAAAAAATGTAATAGCTAAGGTAAAATCACCTGAAAACTTAACAAGTTCTAATTGGGGTAAACGAACGTTACTAGGAAATTGTACGGTATGCGAAACATCGTTTCTTGACTCATTCGGACTGTCATCATCAACCTCAAAAATATCTCGAAAATTAGCCTTGATTTGATAATAATCATTCATAAATTGGGATCGAAGAATGTCCTCGGCATCTAATTAAGCATCCGTAGGTTCAGAGCTCAATACATGTGTAAGAATGTTTTGGTGACTTTTATTAAAATTATCTAAAATATCATCCAATTCTATATACCGAACATGAAAAAGCGATTGCTTAGTTACCTCAGTAACCGCGGAATTTGACAAACGCAATAAAGTATCTAAATCATTCAAAGCAGTTTTTCGTTGAAATGTATATTTTCTTTGTTTATCAGTCATTTTAATAATATAGGTATTACAAATAAATCAATAGTCTCTTGTCAAGCTGCCCCTGGCACAAGAACTTTATTTTAAATATTAAATTAGTCAAATAAATCGAGTATAATGACAATTTTTTGTCACAACAAAAAAAAACTTATCAAGCTGTCCAAAAAGTATTGATTTTAAAATTTTAAATATGTATATATCAAATTAGTGATTTTAAATTCAAGGTCAATCAATTGACTGTAAAAATAAAACTAAAAATAAACCTTTATGCACTGTTATATAGCCCTATTTAAAGATGCAATATGTATGATATTAATAATTAATTGTTGACAAATATAATTGTATATCAACGAGGAAAACAAACCACCCCAACAATTGAACAATTAATTATAAAAAAAACTTTTCTTTTCTAAAACCAACAAACAAACAATCTTTAAAGGACAACATCCGTGCTCGTATGGACCATGTACGATCTTGATGTTAGATCTTTTGAACTGGTTCTGGTTTATCTTTTAAAGACCGTTTGAAACTTGGATTTCCAAAAAAATAGCAAACGTAACAACAAAAGTCAAATTAACGACGTTTAGAGGTTCACTTACCTTGATATACGTCTTCTTGGCTTCTGAGGGCCCTCAACTCACACTGGCATAAAGTGTTAAAAATTCACTTCAATAAAAGAATTAATAAACAGCCGACACAATGTCTCTCACGTTCCTCTAGCTAACAACTTGTATATATTTTTAAAAATACAAAGCTTTAATTGCTTTTTGTACAAAAAACTTGAAAATAAAAATGAACCTCTAAATAATCACGAAAATAAAGACCCACGAAAACAAAAATGTGGTACAGGTTGTCTTCCTTGTAAATAAACAATTTTTATTTAAAAAACCAAATGAAAATCCAACAATACCCCACCGACCATCTTCTCGAAACAGGTTTGAGTTGCCTGTCCCCTAGCTGAGATCCTGAGATCCTATTTAGCTATATACCTATTTGTTATATTCCACCGACACCCATTCTGGCAGCTCAGCAATACTTACTCACCAAAGTGACCGTAATTTGGTATTTAGTTTAAAATAAAATTTTTAAGTAAAAGGTTGAGTTTAACTACTACAAATTTATCACAATAAGCTGTTATTGTGGGTAATTTGTTTTCTCCGATTTATATTGATATTTCCACGATTTTATTGTAGGTTTCACCAAAACAATTAAGGAACACTGTAGAGCAGAGGTCTGCTTTTATGCAAAATTCGAGGGATGCTAAAGGTTAGCAAGTTTGAATTGGTATTCAAATATTTTCATGCTTTTTCCAGCCGCCATCTTCATCATCACAGTGTTTGTTGAGCCACGGCTAAGTAAAACTTCAATGGATTAATATTCAACATCAACCGGAGGATAGCGCGGACTTTGTCTTTGGCCATTATTTATCCTTTGAGAAATCCTCTCTGGCACATCTAAACACGTCCCACGCATATTGTGGTAATGTGTTGAATGTCCGACGCTTTTATAAAGGTAGCGCTTTTCTATCTTCTAAAATCACCTATCGATATAGTGATAATTAAAAAAAAATACCGGAAATCACCAGTGATTAATAAAAGTAATGTTTTTTTTAAATAAAGTTTTGGTTTCATTTTTGCAGAAAACTTCTAGAAAATTGTTCTACTTCCAAATAAATACATTGGTGTGACACTAAACTGAAGACTGTCTATAAAACTAAAAGACACAGTATTGAAAAAAATAAGCATACTTCTTAATATTGTAAACTAAAAATGAGATATATATCCTTCCAATCCTTTCATTTGATCTCTGTACCTGTAGGTGGAGTGTGTTAGAGAACCTATTTGCATTTGAATTAGATTACATTTATTTTTTCTGAAGGTACCTTATACAAACCCTGTACTATTTCCGAAGGGTTGCTGCAACAGTTGCTTGTTTTCATACTTCAAAATATTACTTGTAATACCATTTGAGCGAACCTCCAAATAGGTCCCGTCTTTCTTGTCTCCAATTCAACCCTTAAGCTGACTTGAGTTTGCCTACCAAAAAGAAATAGGTACTTGTGGTGTGAACAAACAAAAAATGTGCTATTTATGCGGTACCTTCGATGCTAGAGGATTTGCAATGAGGAGGGTACAAGCACCATCAATTGCCGAGAGACTAAGAGAGACCGGAGGGAGAGAAGCTAATAACTTAATTTATAAACGGAAATAATGCGGGTTGTCTATTCATTACCATGTGGATTGTGTCACAACATATATATGTATACACCCTTAATTAACAAATCAAACAATACTGACATCAACAAAGTTGTCGCATTTGCGTTTAATGGTTTGTTTAATTTAATGAGTACGATAGAGAGAATGTTCCCCTTAAAACTTGAGCCTAAGTGAGTTTCTACACTATTAAAATCATCTGGAGAAAAAAAATTACTGTAAACTTAACGATCCTTAAATAAAGTAATGTTTTAATGGAATATAATCGCGAATTTTAGATATTTTTCCTTGTAATATTTTTAAAGTGTAACATAATTAGCCTTAACACCAGAAGGACCTACCTAATTTGCATATCATATGAGCGTAATCTTCTGCGATGAGGTACGTGTGGCATGGGATGTCGTTAAAACGTGAAGTTGGATGCGTGAAAAGTTTATGTACATATTTTAATTTTAATGCTTTTCAAGAGAATACGAGTAGCATTAGGGACTTTTTAAAGAAATTAGAAAAGCATGTTACGAGATTTTTTTTACTTCGTCAGGGACGAATTCAACACTTTCATACTGGCAATCCTCCAACAAATTTTAATCATCATTTACTAACTACTAGTAAAAATACTAATACTAGTAAATAGTGTTTCATGAAATGGATATTTACAAATAGGGACATCAATAAAATGTCACATGGCCATCAAAATGCGTTCGAAATATTAAGAACCTTGGCAACGTATTTATAGTTGGTTTTCTTGCCACTTAATACTTTCACCAACAGAAACTTCCCCTTATTCAGGTTATTTTCATTTGGCGTCATATATTCTACTTCTTGGATATCTTCTATTGAATTATTTTTAGAATCATTGATAGTGGACTAGATCGATCCTCTGAGTTATCGACTATCAAGTACTTTTTCACAGCGTTGTCCATCTCCAGCATGGTCGTGTTTACCAAGTATGGAAAGTCTTTTTTTCTATGGAAGCCGAAAGTTTATTAGCAGCTTTCCATCTGGTTAGGACGCCTCTCCAAGCAGCTTTGAAAGGTCGGAAAAAACAGACATCCAAAGGTTAGGTTATATGTATCGAGTTCTTTGGTAGACCTACAAATGAAATATTATTCTCGGCGAGGTCTTAGGACCTCGTTTGTAAAATAAGATGATAAATAATCTCCAATTAACACGGCCGTCTAGTCTCTTCGGCGGCCGTCTAGTCTCTTCGCATGTAAAAAAAATGTAGAAATAGCCATGGTGGGGAGCCCAAGCGGGGATTTCTGGAGTTACTGAAACGCGGCAGATTAATATACAGGGGAATACCTTGTACCCGGTTAATTATTTCCACCATATATGAGGAGGGCAACGAAGTTGTAAAAAAAAACGTTATCTCGACATTCACCACCTTCTTTACGTCACTCAGAAATTGTCAGATTAGTGGAATATACACGTTTTAGGATGTAACTAACTCTCCCTACCTTAATGTGACGCGCTCGAGAATTTCATGCCATTTTTTACCAATCTGATCCTTGATCCTTAAAGGGCGGCCATATATAGGGCTCATATATGGTGGAAGTAATTAACCGGGTACAAGTTATCCCCCTGTATAACTCCAGAAATCCCCACTTGGGCTCCCCTACTATTTCTCGGTCTATTGAAGCCACAACTTCTCTGATTTATAGATGATGTAGGGTGGCAAGGGCACACCTGACGTGGAATCACACATTATTGACGTTACACTTTTTTTGAAGTTGCACATAGATTCGGGGTATTTAGTGCCCTTCCAAAACAACATTCTCTTTTGACCTGGATCATCTTGTAAGTTCGTTTCATCATAATTAAAATGAGATACCGGAGCTCCCTGTAGGTTTTTTTTTTAAATTTGCAAAATAATCAGTGACAGTTTGCCTTGATACATCGGCTTGGGATCGTTTTATGTTTGCTGCCAATTTATGGGATACTTTTTCTTTATATCTGTACAAAAGAGAATATGCCCAATCTCTCTCTGGTAAATTATTCTGAAACTTTTTTTGGCAAGTTGCCTAACGTCTAGCAATGCCAAGGGAAAACCTCATTCTCCACAAGTAAAAATAGCGTTAATAATTGATTTTTTTTCCTGTGTACCATTTTTGCAACCACGTCGTCCATGATGACGATTGTTGAGAGTTCATATGGGATTTTATACTCCCTTGATGCCCCATCTATGGTTAACAATTTTTTCAAGGGCATGTTTGATGATTTCTTCAAAATAATTTTTGTAACTTCTTGCCCCACGTTTTTTTATAAGTTTGAAGCATTATTACATTTCTACAACAAAAAAAATAGATTTGAGTGCCAAAATCGGCAATCAAATTAACCCCACACCAATTTCATCCAACAGTTGTGATCAATTTCACCCCATCAGTATTTTTTGAAATTCCCGCTTTTCCCTTCAAACATGGTTTAACTGGTAGTATATAACGCATAACCAAACATCGCTATTTCCGATATTGCAAGCAAATAAACTTAAACACAAGAGGCCTTTAACCAACCTTAGAAAGTTCTCGGTATACCGAAAACGATGAAAATGTGAGATGACACTTAAACCTTTTCTTTTTAAAGAAAACTTCTATATTGTGTCAAACAAATCACAACCACCTTCTTGTTGTTCACTTAACTAAACAAATCAAGGTTGCCAATGTGCTACTTGCAATAAACGCCAGCGCCAATTTAAAAAATACCGAAATTTGATTTAGGAATCAATTTCTTCCCACAAAATCAATTTTACCCCATTTTACGGCACCAAATTAATTATTTTATTTATAACGTCTTTTTTCCCAAATCCCAGGTCCTTACTAAACCATGAAATATCTTGATGATGCTTTTCTGCTGGTCTCCCTGATCATTTTCCCACTTAAAACCAAGGGTTTTATATCGCCTGACATCAAGTGTCTGGCATCTAAATATTAAATGTTGTGCGGTTTCTTCATCCTCACCACATTTCCTGAATAAGAAATTCTGGACTAGTATATCCTTCTTATTTAGATGACTTCTGAATTGTCAGTGACCAGTAATAAAACCGATCACTCTTCTCAATTCAGTTCTAGAGCATCTGATGCTATTATTGCGCGAGGCGCCCGCATGTTGCTGTAAGCAACCCCACTCGTTACTTCTGGGCCTACGTAGAGACTTTCATATCCTGTATTGGCCCACTTGTACCCCCCTCTTTACCAGCCACCCTTCTGTGCCCTGGAATCCACAGTCCTGTTGGTTTCCGCCAGAATCAATCAGAAGACTGTACACTTTGTATACACTTAATAAAATAATAAAAGAAAGGAAAATTTTTACTTTCAAAGCCGTAATTATTTATTAAAATCGTAACTAAACGCTTTTGGTTTACGAGCCCATCATTAGAGTTGCCTCCTATATTAGTTAAGACCCTTTAGTTCATAAATTTCCCTTCTGAATCTATCTCAAAACAAAATCCAGAGATAGGTTGAATAGCATTGCTGACAGTGAGTCACCTTGTCTCACCCCTTGTTTTTGTCGAATTCATCCGTTTCCCCTTTTTGTGTCAGAATACTAACTTTTGATTCATCCATCCAATAAGACTTTAATTTTTTACTTACTCTGTAATATTTTAAGACATTCATTATTTTATTTATTTTGAAAAGTCAAAGGCTTGTTCAACGTCTAAAAACAATATTTTTCTATTTTATGTAAATGTTTATGTGCTTTTTTCATGATTTTTTTTATAGTGTGCATTGCGTTCTTTGTTGATCTGCCTTTTATAAATCCGAGTTGTTGTTGTCCTATGGTATTTTGTGTTCAGTTATTAACCTTTTTTGTAGTATTATTGATAATATTTTATAGGCAACGTTTAATATTGTCTAAATTTCTCGAATTCTTGATGGTCTCCTTTTTTATGGATCACTACAATTTGTCCAATTTTCCATTCTTTGGCATTTTCTACTCTTTCCATATTTTCCTAATTTATTTTTTATATCCCCCCTGTATTGTATTATTTTAAATTTATTTCATCCTTTCCAGGTGCTCTTACACTACTCTCTTTCTCTTGGTGTTGTTTACTTCATCTAATGCTGGTTCTTGTATAATAAATTTCTCTTCTACCTTTTCTCTATTTCTTCTTTTAGTTCTACTTAAGTAAATATTTTTTTCTAATTTCTCATTATTATTTTGAGTCGCTTTTCATAATAACTCAGTTTGTATTGTCGACCATAGTTAGAGTAGTATAACAAGCTAGTAACGGTCCGTTGCTGCTAATATGATTAGAAACTGTCTCTCCAGAGATTCCCTCTTTGTTGTTACCTGTTTAAACCAATTATTGAAATTGTTATGAGCTCCTGTGTTTATATATATAGCCCTACAAGGCCAAATCCGATTTCCATAAACTGCATAATATTGTCGCAAACGATAGAGATGCGGTCCGGATTTCAGAAACTGCCGCCGACTAATTAGTATCTAAATTCCATACCCCTACAAAACCGAGAAATGACATTTCTATTATTTAAGAGCCATATCGCCTAGACATAGACGAAAATTTCATTATTCGCTCCAATTTAAAATAACAACATCCATTTCTCTTTATTCGGTTGAAAATGATTATATTTATTTAATGCGGATATTAAATAATCTGGATTCGGAGCTAGTGGAATGAATCAATAAAGAGGATTTTCACCAGAGGGCGAAAATGTCAGTCACGTAGAAATTAACGAACTGCCACGTATATATTTCTTTTTTTCTTGGCTCGTCGATAAGTTTTATCTGTGTTAAATGTGACTGGTGTGTAGATCACGCCCCATAAAATGTTAAATTATTATTATCGAAGATTTATTGAATATTTGATGCTTACTATTAATAGTTCTAATATCTTTAGGGAGATCTTAAAAAATTACAGAAACCAATCTTTGTTAATTAATCCAAGACTGAATTGGTTTACTTCACAAAAATTCACAAAAAAAGGAATAGTAGAGAACCTTAGAATCTTCCACACTGGATGGCATATAGCAACGAAGAAAAAGCATAAGCAATGAAAACATAGGATTCATAACACCAGAGGAGCTTAAGGAGATCAGAAGATTCCTCACCAATCGACGGAATCACCAACAGTGCTATAAAATGCATGCCAGCCAAAGGAATTATGCATCTAACAAGCATAATAAAAGGAGTAGATAGATTTAAATACTTAAATTTCAGGTAAAGGTAGCAAACGCTAGATCCAACGAAGGAAGCCAGGAAACGGGAGTACCCCAAGGAGCGGTATTATCACCATTATATATACACACCCGACATATCCAAAATAAAGAATACCATAATGAAGCTATACGCTGATGATACTGCTATATCAACAACGTTACAAGGAGATTAAAAACAGAAGCCAGTGCAATAGAAGAATGTTACACTACCTGGAAAATAAAAGTAACTGGAGAAAAAATTCAAGCGGTAATTTTCCAAAGAAGAAAACAAATACTAGACACCAACATCGAAATAGACGGAGAAGTTATCTCTCGGACAGACAAAGTCAAATATATAGACCTAACCCTGGACAAAAGACTTATCTTCCCTGACCACGTCAATACCGTGGTGCAAAGGCCAAACAAGCAAGATCAAGGCTATGTGAATTACTCGGAAGAAACAGCAAATTAAATAATAATAATAATAATAATAAATGTTTATTTGCTGCAATAAAGAAAAGAATAATAACAATACATAATATATACATAACAAATATAACTAACAAACTAACTATGCAAATAAACGATAGAAGCCACGAAGTAAACGAGTTACTTGTTGGTAGCATTACAAAAAAATTAAAACCTAGTTAAAAATCTAAATAACAATAATAATAATTAAAATCATACATAAATATTTTTTTTTATATAATAATGTAGGATGTAGAAAATGCGGCGTAATGGGTTACGTTTTATTCATTTATTTTTCTTTTTTTTTTTCCTCCCAGATTATAGTTTTTTTTTTGTTTAATTCTCGATAATGTTGTGTATAAAACTACGTGGTACACGATAAACAAAATTTTTTAGTTCCTGCTTGTACAAAGATACTTTACTTTGTTCTCTTATATAGTTTGGAATTATATTGTATATCTTAGGTCCTAGCAATATCTGAATATAAAAATGAGATTCATAGGGAGTATTATAATTTCTATCATGACGTATGTCTCGGTGGCGTGGGGACATACGTGTGATACTAATCGGAAGCTCTGGACGCTTCATGGTATATATGACATGAAGATATGCGCAGAGACATAAAACCAGTGAAGGTATTAGAGATAATGGACGCAAGAGCCAGAAAGTCGTTTGAAGAACTAAGGACTCATCCGAACACAGAGCTTAGAGACCTGAAGGATTATACAGCCGAAGATTACAGAAGATATAGAAGGCCAAGATAACAAATAGAAGAACGATAAGGCCGCAAACCAGAACAAGCCCCATAAAACAAATAATAACAAAAAAAAACAACAACCGCCCTTGTGACTACCCGGGCACGCAGCATGGTATGTGCAAGGGTAACCACAAAAAAATACAATTAAATAAACACAAAAACGGGTCGGACAAGAAATAAGGGTGCCAAGAAAAACCTCCCGACTCAGAGCTCCTGCCAATCCAAAATAGAGAAACCGGAATTCTATCGGGGACAGCTCTACAGAAAGCGAAGGACCACCTTGTGTAAAGTTCTTCTTGCCAGTGGCGATAGTATGGGTTTTGCATGAGGTCAGATGGAAATGGTATTATTCCCTTCCATGCGATAATATAAGTTTTGCTGGAAACGCTGACGTTCATTACTCAAGATTTCTAATGTAACTTGACGGCATTCATTAATGATCCGAGCTTGTAAATCATCCAGTGACTTGGACTGGGTAGCAAAAATCTTGGATATTAGATTTTCCAGTGGAGCCAGATCTGGTGGCATTTACAAAATAGTTATTAATATTTTCAGGATCCGACGTTAGCGTTGCTTGATGATTGTGCTTTATTTCTTAAATTATTTTTAACGGACCAAGTTGCTTTGGTAGAACGTTTGGCTCTTGTAATGAAAAATCAGTTTTTTCTGTGTTGGAGTGAGATTCATTTTTTTTTATTTCGATTCCGTCGTTAGCGTATACTAAAGTGAGTGCTATGTTTTATGTAACAAAATCGGATTAATTTGAATTTGATGAAGTCGTCTATGTTAGAGTTTTAAACTCGACGGGATGTCGAATAATTATCTCCTTCTCTTCGAGTGTCATTCAAAAACGAGAACAAAAGATTTAATAACTGGAAAACCTCTCGTAGTTGTATTACCGTAAGCGTTCGGTCGAATTTATTTATGCTAGGCAGGGAAATCTTAACCTAACAACATACCGAAATAACGAGAGGCTATTAAAAGGAATTTAATTTTTTTTTCTCTAATTTTAATAGTTAGTTAGTCGAGTTTCTGTCGTGCGATTTGAATTTTATCACAAATAAAGAATAAACTATCTATAAGAGAATAAAGTTTTAAATTTTAGTGAACGACAATTTGCTAATTGAAGTCAATTTAAAAAGTTTTAGTAAAGTTTAAATATGGTAGGTGCATTATTAGAATTGCACAAAACTTTAAAGAGTTCTCCTGTTTAAATAAATAAATAATAGGGTTAAAGAGAGAAAAAAATGAAAAGTTTTTTGTTTTTAAATATAACAAGAATCAACTATTAAAAATCTTAATGTTTGCGATCAACATTAATTGAAGCGTCTAATATTCCATGCATGGTTCATTTTAATAGATCCTAACCAACCTGAAGAAAAGCCTGGAACTATTATAGTCAACACACTTCCTTGACGTCCTGACGGCAATCTGGGCGGAAGATGGACAACAATAATCCCATGGAAGATGACTATAGAGTAGCAAACCAGATTTTCAACAATGACAAATTTGGTTTAGCTATCTTGAGCTTGTCCCGCTGTAAATCACCAGGAACTAACGGCATTATTCCAGCCCTACTTCAGTGGGGTCTGGAGGTATTAATACCACACCTAGTAGGAATGTTCTGATCCTCTTTGGATTAAGAGAATTCTTTATACCAAAACCAGGAAGACTGCATAATTTCATTCCAAAACCAACCAATCCCATATTATTTATAATAAAAACTTTGGAGAGATTATGCGACTACTACATTCAAATATACATGCACATACCCTAAGGAAATCTACAGATTCGGCCGTATCAAAAGAATCCACCTTGGGTGAGTTTGCCAAACTGCGTTTCTTAAAATAACCAATGCCATTGTTGAGAAGACATTCCATAAACAGTTAATGGATGGATATACAACATGCTTCATATCAAGGAGACGGCTCTGCCGGCCATGATTTCGAGGTAAAGCTTGTGGTGCGAAGCTATGAATAAGCTTCCAATACTACAAGCAAATGCGCAATTGATTGCACCAAAGTATTTCTTTCACAGGTCCTGCAAGGTAACCATTAAAAACAACGCTTAAGATGTACTGGCTACACCAATGGATCTGAAACAAAATAAGGTTCCGGATGTGGCATTTATTCCAAATTAAATTTGAAATGGACAATGGGTTGCATTTTAGTAAAGCTCAAACAGAGCTTACTGCTAAATCCATAGCTGCAAAAGAAATTACCAACAGAGGAAACAGAGGAAACAGAGGAATTACTGATAATAACATCCATATTATTTTGGAGAGCAACTAGTCAATCTAGACTGGATCAACGGCATAGCTAAGAAAGCTGCCACTTAAAAAAATTTGGGGACCTAGCACTATCATCATCAGCGATGGTTGACCTAGTAAAGGAACAATAATGCTCAAATTTAGGGGTAAAAAAAGAAAAAGAAAAATATTGCGGGCTATCCAAGATGTATCCGGATAGCATAGCAGTCGAGAAATACGTGGCTGTGACCAGAAAGAATCTGGGAAACTACGACCTAAGAAAACATAACAGGTTGGGGTTATCTGACATCCCACTATTTAGAGAATTTAAAACAGGTAGATTGGTTGACGAGCTAATAGGTAGGCTCAATATCAGAAGAACGCACTATGGACCAAACGTAGTCTAAGTGCTGTGGGGGGAACCACCCTTTAAAAATTACTGAAGTGGAATAGATACGTTTATATTATTTCTAATTTCTTTTTAGCTATGATCATGCTTTTGAATTTTTTATAATTAGTGTTTAAATGTACTGGTAGTACTGGTTAAATTTTTTTCATCTTCCGTCTGACCACCACTCTCAAAAATGTATCTCCATTGACAGTTTATTAAATTTAAATGATGCACCTTTACTAATGGCCTTAGAGACCAAGAAGTACAAAGGCCTGTGCGGATAGCGTGACCGAAAAACCTTGTTGACGCTTTAAACATTGCACTCGAATTCAAAGAGGCATCACGGGGAATTGCTCAAGTAAGGAAGGTGGCAGGAGATAATACTAATATGATACCATCTAGCAGCGACGTCGATGGAATAGTGGAAAGAGTAACGAAATTATTACCTACAAGAAGACGGAACCCTATATGGTGAGTTGTAGAGAACTGGAGAGTGACATCGACCCCAAATAATTGCAAAGCCTCTTCTACGGTTAAGGTGGCAATTTTAAAACACTAAGCAAGTAGCTTATACGTAAATGGCTTTATTAACGGAAAGAGTTGCAGCATGCTGGTGAATACTGGAGCCACAAAAACTATTGTCCAGTCAACCGTTGTCATGGTAATGAAGTAGGATGTAGTTGGAGACTAAGCACCATCACTGGAGGCGCGGCCACTGTCTACGGTCGGGGATGTTAAAATGACTTAGAGTTTGGTTCAACCTCTCATTCTCAGACGATATTGTTCGCTGATATTGATGTAGTAAGTAAGAAGGCAGTAACCCAGGAAGTCTCGAGCAAAGAGTAAGTATTAGAATAAGCTTAACCTTCAAATTATTTGATATTTGAATAAATAATTTACGAGGTACGGCCATTCACTGAAGCACTTGCCACTTACCTAATAAACATAATTTTCAATTATCTAACTGGTAGAAAACTGAGTATTGACAAAGGCCTAGCAATAGAAATGAGTTCTGGTTTCCCTCAAAGCGTGGACCAACGTTTTGGAACCTCGCACGTGATGGAGTTTTTAAACTCGAATACCCAATGCAAACCAAAACCCCGGCGTTTGCTCACGAAAGCCGACTATATAAGCAGTCTAACATGCAATGCAAATTAAACCATTAAAACCATTGAAAGATATAATATGGAGAAACAAGATCTAATACTCGTCAAAGAAAATACTGAGGCAATAATCTTGAAAGATCCACGAAAAAGAGACGGTATCACCTTTGACTGTAGTAGAATTACAACTAAGACTTCTAAATGTCTTAACCATCATTATTGTCGGTTTAACGAACGCATAAGGCGTACTGTAGAAAAAGCGGAAAAAAGTTATCGGCGCTGACCAGCATAATGCCCAACATCAAACGACCAAGTAACCAGAAACAAAAAATAAGTAGTGGCATCGTACAGTCCACCATTATCTATGTTTCATCTGTGCCTTTTAAGAGTAACCTGTGCTTATAGAACATTAACTGTGCTTATAGAACATCTTCCGCCAGGCCTTTGCAAGTGATTGCAGGGCCTATTCCACTAAAGCTTATAAAAAAAGACACTGCCTTAATTAAGCCAAAACGGTAACATGTAGGAAAGAAGCGAGAAAAGAAACCATAACCAAATGGCAAAAAACTTGGGACAAAAATAGAGAACGATAATGGGATCTTAGCAAAGCAGTAGCTGAACTATATAAAATAATTACTCTAAAAGAGAAGAAAAATAAACCTACAAAAATAAATAAGACTTCAACTAAACCATGCAATAAAAAATTCCTTCGAAGCATTACTCCCACCGTAAAAATATTTGAGATCTCGTAGGTTTCAAGTCCCGTTCCATATGTTTTGTTGTTAAAAATCATTATTTATTGACTGTATTAATAGTTTTATTTATTAAGACTAATAAAAAACTCTTCGTTTTAACGTAACTTCCAAGTTTAATTGAAAAAATATGTTTTATATCACAATGACGGCCGTTTCACTAAGAAGCATCGTCATTGTGATATAAAACATATTTTTTCAATTAAACTTGGAAGTGACGTTAAAACGAAGAGTTTTTTATTAGTCTTAATAAGATGGACTTCCAAAAAGTAAGCTGCTTCAGTTAACCAAAAACAAATTATACTACCACAGCAAATACTTTTAACCTTTTTACGCGTTTACCTAAAGAACATCATTAATAATCGTAGGTGTAGTGGCAGTGTAATTTGTGTTCTGCGATTTTACTCACCACAAACCTGAAATTTGTTCGATTTTAGGCACTGGTTATATTGTCTAAACTTTTTTAAATGATACAGCACATCTTTCAAATAATTTTCTTAAATTCACCTAACTACAGCCGTTATTTTGCTTTTAAAAGCAAAATCTTTTCAAGAATATATCCTGTCAGATCATTAAACCCTTATTTCTCCAATTCTATCCCCATGAACGTCGTTTTAACTCTCGAAAGGGATGTATATAAATCGGGGATCAATAAAGATTTTTTTCGGTATTTCATTGGCTTACTGTCACTCAACCCGACAGAAAAAATATCGTCTAAATAAGCGCAGAAATATTTTTAGAATAAACAGATTCAAATCTTTCCAATCAATTAAGCTGGTAAGACTTTCAAAAATCCACAAATGCTGATTAAAGCTATAGGATTCTGCATATTTAAGTAAAGAAGCTGTAGGATTCTGTATATGTAAGTAAAGAAGAGCAAACTCATACTAATACGTCTTTATATTATTTATTACTGTATTTTGGGCAAATGGACGAATGCAAAAATTGACAACAGAATAGGCGTACTGGAAGAAGGAACAAAATTGAAGAGACATTCATACCAAATAAATCCATATGAGGGAAGTATAGAAACAGATATAGATCAAGTCGATCAAGAAATCCTTACCACTATGTAAACATATCTACCAGTGTGGAAGGTGATCGATCTCGAGCGCTTTCAATAGCAACAACAAAAATGATAATTTTACAGATATTAAGAAAGTTGCAAATCATAATGTCACTAATGGAACAATTATAGACACCAATCCAAATGAAACGTTAAACAATGATACAAAGGAGAAGTATTCTAAGGGAGGTAGACGTATAACAAACACTAAATTAAATGATTTTAGTATGTAGAATTTAATACTTCTATCAATTTAATACTTATAGGTCACTTGAATATTTTCTTCTATGGCAATCTTTTGTAAAATGGATGTAAAAATAAGTGTTAAATAAATATCAAGAGTATTTTATTACATTAGCCATAGAATACTTAGGTACCCCATCCCATCTTTTCTGAATCTAAAATAGTTTAATGAAAGAAATAAACTAAACTAAAGTATTTTAGATTCACAATTCGCGAAAAATTTTTCCGATAGTTGGCGCTGCAGTACCTGTCTGTTAGTGGAATGGGGAAACAATAATATCAGCCATTTCATTCAATATTAATTGAACCATTTCTATTTTTAAATTTGTGTGGTAAATATCGTTAGTGAAAGATGGTACATATGTTGATTTATTTATTTTAAAATACAAATAACACACAAACAAATGGAGAATGTGTTTGTTTTCCCCTTTCTACCTTTACTCGTTTCCGCCAATAGTGGTAAGGTTGGGTTAGGTTAGGTAAGGCTATTAGGTATTATTTCTTTTACATAAGTATTTTAGATTCAGAATGAGGATGTTCACTTAAAAAATATATCGTTTTTTTATAAACATCGAATCCAGCATATATATGATATTTAAAATCATAAAGAAGAGTCTAATAAATATAATATCAACAGGAGTTGTTTTACACTATCTTAATCTAATAACTGTTATTATATATTTTAAGCATACGGTCACTATGTTGTATCGTTAAACATAAAAGTATCTATTCTAGCAAAAATTTGAAAATAGTGAAATAATTTTAACTGTAGATAATGAACAGAAATCAAAGCAACATATCAAGCAGCTTTTGCCACAGAAATGTAGATAATATATATTTTGAGTAATATCAGTATGTAACTAGTAATATTTTCTATTGTACTATGTTTTATAAATATATATAATAAAAGGTATATAATAAAAAAATAGTTCAAAATTGATTTTATCATTATATTTTTAAATAAAATTATTTAAATTGTATCTAGTTAAATAAACATGTAGTAACCATATATCTTAAACCGTTTCGTTTAAAAATTTGAGTAATTTTAGACATACATATAATAAAATAAGCTTGAATTACGTAATTGTAAGTAAATTTTAACCTAGAAATAATTTTTATTGTGTAATTTTATCAATATTAATTTTGTATTTAAACAATTTACAAACCTAATAGGTTGCTCTGGAAATTAATATTATTAATATGTGTAACAGTACCTGTTAATATTTTAAACACCTGGTATCCTAAATAATTAGTACCGCTAGCTCCATCTATCCTAAAACATTTTTAATAATAAAATAATGAATACAGTCTCTATAATATAATTGGAAGTTCAAAGTAGCTACGCTACGAGGTGTACTAATGAGTTGGCATTATCGAGTTCAATAAGTTTTAATAATTATTCGAGTCTCATTTCTTCTATTGATTTACTGTCATATACAGGTATGTTTTTTTCCAATTTTATAATTCCTTTTTGTTAAGATATTTATAAAATATCGAAAGTTATATTATATTTGATTATATCAGATGAGAATTTCAACATATTTCATTATTATTCAAAGAATCTTTTTATGGTAATTAAAAGTATTAATGATAATTTTTATAGAAGGCTGTAAAAGTACATTTCTGGAATTTTGATTAGTGTGTAAGATTATTAAAAAGTAAAGTTAATGTAAAAATGTATCTTTTGTTATCTATTAAAATACGTTCTAACTGTAGATTTCGGACTATGCTGATTTGTACTTTTTGTGCCAGAAAAGTAAATGTAACACGTGTTTGACACTGGTAATTTTCAGAAAGTTGGAATATAAAACAGTAAAATAGAGGCCACTCTTTAGTAAACTAGAGGCAACTCTTTAGTAAACTAGAAGCAACTCTTTAATTGAAGAACCAGAAAAACCAGAAGCATCTCTTGAATTTGGAGATTACCTAAACTTAATTAACTTGTAAACTGTAAGCTTCGTAACTGGATTATCTCTACAACTGGGGCAGATCATCCCTCCACTAGTGATCCTCTATAATCATTTGGAACCACCTAGACAGTGCCGTAGCGACCCCAAGGTGCGGCGAAGGATCGTCCACTATCGTAACAGATAAGTTTATTGAGATCTATCAAGTTTACTGTTCCCATATTTTTTCTCTTTTATTTCCGTGTATATCTATCTATATCGTCAACTGTATTAGCATAAGTATTTTTAAAGAATTGTTTGCGGATTATTTTGTTGTAACGTATTCTCTATCTCATTAATTTCAGCACCAAGGAAATCTTATTATCTTTTACATGTTTGTACCTTTTCAATTCATTTTTTTATCTTCATAGACAGTTTTTTCTGACATCTTTCTGTCATCTCATGATACTTATTTAAATAACTCAGCTTAAAACAACTTTCTTCAGTAGTATCATAAAAAATAAAAAGATTTCAGTGGCGCCCTTATAATTTCTTAAAGAAACAAATATTGTACAATAGTCAGAGCTAATGAACTTACTCACCCCTAGCCGAGGTATTTAACTATCATAATTTTTGTGTGATAAACATTTATAAATTCTGTTAATTATTGAAGTATCTTTTACAACTAATTAAAGACGAAATTAAGCTTAATGTTTGTTTTATTGTAAATTACATTTTTTCTTTTGGTATATTGTTATTTTTTCAAAAAAAGTTAACTAAGTATTTTTATAAATTCACTATCAACGCACAAATAATATTACAAATTGGCGCCCAAACGCTGGTTTCATTTTTTCTCTGACTGTACAATAATTTTTTTCTTTGGGAAATAGTTTTTCTATTCGAGAAAAGTACTTGCTGCATATATCTACATATTATTTTTTTTCATAAATCATTTTTTTAAATATCTTCAATATTAATATTACGTAATTAATTTTTTAACTATCTTAAATATTTTTATAAACAGTTCAATTTCCTTTGATTTTTCCTATTGTATTTTTAATACCTATATTATCCCTCACGTACAACACTGATAGAAATATTTATTTATTTGCTTAACTATATTGATTGTTCAAATTTGTAGCAAACAGTTTATTTCGACGATAAGAACTTGTACTTTTTATTGTTTATTTAGGTACCAGTTTTTTGTTTCTTTGGTTAATGACTTTAAAATAGAAATTTTAATATTAGCGTTGTTTTAAAAATAACCATTGTAATTTATATTGAAGCAGTTTGATTTATATTCGTTTGGGACTGGTTTTTTTTTGTCTTTCTTTTCTTCTTGACAATTAGGAAAGTTTTGCATTTTTAAAATATTTAATATTTTTACAATTTTCTTTTGAATTAAAATGAAAGCTGAATATTTGAAAGCACATGAACTTGTTTATGAAGTTTCATTATTTGATGTAGAGGTTCCTTCAAAGGTAGAGGAGTTACGTAAGCTTTTTAGAGGTTTAAGGGCACAACAATCCGCTGATAGATCGTTTAAGGAGGGTGTAAATTCATATCCTTTCGAGGATGATTTAAACGAAATTAACACAACATTAAAGGAACTTAAATCGGAAATAGATTCTTTTAGTGGTAATAAATTAGATTCAGCTTATAAGAGAATTTCAACAAGGTTAACTCATGTAAATGGTAGGATACATAGAATGAATGTTTCAGATAGTGAGCAAAAGAAAAAGCAGGGTATTTTAAAAAGTAAGGTTTTAATGTTAGAAGCAGATTTAGATATAAAAATTCCGGATCCGATTGTCACTAGCAATCCATCCACTTTGGGAAGTGATGCGCAAAGTAATGTTATCAAATACAATGACATTCATAAATGGGACATTTCTTTTGATGGTACAGGTTCACTTCATGATTTTTTGTCGAAAATAGAGTTGCTGAAAAATTCTCGAGGTGTGTCAGATGATGAATTGTTTATTAAATGTTTTGAATTTTTTAAAGGGTCAGCATTAGTTTGGTTTTTATCTATTAAAAATAAAGTAACTTCTTGGTCACACATTGTATCTAAACTTAAAGACGATTTTTTGCCTTGCAATTACCAGTTTAATTTAGAGTTAGAAATTAACAACAGAATGCAAACAGTTAATGAGCCAGCACATTTATTTATTGCACAAATGGAAAACATGTTTAGTAGATTAGATATAATACCGGACGAAGAAAGTAGGGTTACCAGAATTAGGCGAAATTTGTTACCATTCCATGTCTCTCAGTTAGCTTTGCACTCACCTAAAACTATTGATGAGTTAAGTAATCTTTGTAAACGGATTGAAGAATCACAGCTCTGGGCTGATAGAGGTAGAAATTCAGCTATAGTAAATAATAATTGTTATCTTAATAATAATAATAGTTTTTTTGATCCAGAATCAAATTTTAGAAATCGGCAAAACACTGTTAGGTACTCTAGTAACTTTGTAGCAAATAATAATGCACATAGATCCCGTGGTAGCAATACAAATAATAATAATGTTTCGAATAATTCAACTAGGATTTGTTGGAATTGTGATAAGAGAGGTCATATATATAATAATTGCAGATTACCTAGAACTATTTTTTGTAATGGTTGTGGTAGGAAAAATGTGGTTAAGTCAAAATGTTTTCGTTGCTCAAAAAACTCAATACAGACTGGACAGGAAAGTCTGGGCGCTGTTTCCAGTCAACCAAGGGAAAATATACCGGACAATCAATCACAAAAAACCAAAAATTCAAATGCTCACCGAAACAAAAAATGAATGTCTTCACTTCTCCCAGTGAGTGGAACAATTACCTTAAGTTTGTACATAATTTTTTAAATAACATTTCTTTTACTACTTCTGATTGTACAGGTGATTCTGATCGTATTAATATTTTACGTAATTCATCTAAATCAAATTTACAAACAACTAGTTTAAGGGAGGTATCTAATTCTAATGTTAGTCCTTTGTTTGTGAAAAAGAGTAACGATAATAGACCATATCTCAATATTAAGATAAATAATATTGAAATTTTAGCTTTGATTGATAGTGGAAGCAATTCTTGTGTTTTGGGTAATCAAGGTTTTAATATTTTGCATTGTCTTAACTTACCGATTCAATATGAACTTTTGCCTAGTATCACTACAGCTGATGGTACGGTACAGAATGTTATGGGTTGTATTTATGCTCCGGTTTCTCTCAATGATGTAACACATGAAATTAAGATTTGGATTATTCCTTCTATTGCTCACTCTTTGATTTTGGGGATGGATTTTTTAAAAATATTTAAAATTGATGTTGATTTTCACTCTTTATCTTACTCGATGTTATCTTCTCTTTGTGTCATTAATGCAATTCAACCAATTTCTGCATTGTCTTCAGTACAAAAGGATAAATTAAACAGGGTTGTCAAGCTTTTCGACGAAATTTCTCCTCCAAATTCTTTAGGTAAAACACATTTGATTGAGCATGATATCGATACTGGGGATGCAAAACCCATCTGTCAACGACAATATCCATTAAGTCCAGCAATGCAATTTCATTTGAGAAAAGAGATTGATGAGTTATTGAGGCTAAAAGTTATTCAAAGAACATCATCACCTTGGAACAGTCCGTTATGGCTCGTTCCCAAGAAAAATGGGGAGTATAGAGTTTGTTTTGATGGTAGAAAGCTCAATTCTGTAACTATTTCTGATTCTTATCCTATGCATTTAGTAGATTCCGTTTTAAATAAGCTCAGGGATGCAAAGTATCTTACTTCTATTGATTTACGTAAAGCTTTTCTTCAGGTACCTTTAACTGAGTCTTCTAAACCTAAAACAGCTTTTTCAGTGTATGGTATTGGTTCTTTTGAATTCACCCGGATGTGTTTTGGATTAAAAAATGCTCCAAGGACAATGGCTCGGTTAATGGACAGAATTATTGATCCTTCCATATTACCATATTGTTTTTGTTATCTGGATGATATCATTGTCGCTACTCCCACTTTCGAATTACATTTAGAGATTTTGGAGAAATTGTATAAAAGGTTGAAAGAAGCTGGACTAACTATTAATTTAGAAAAATGTGAATTTTGTCGAGAATCACTTAACTATCTAGGTTTTACTTTGGATAAAAATGGATTACGTACATCACCGGAAAAAATCGAAGCTATTCTTAATTATCCTGTGCCTAAGAACACCACAGAAATAAAAAGATTAATAGGCTTGATTGGATGGTATCGTAGGTTTCTTAAAAATTTTTCTTCAATTTGTTCTCCTATTACAGACTTACTGCAGGGTAGAAAGAAAGGTCAGCCTATCGTGTGGACTCCTGAAGCTGACAAAGCTTTTTCAGAAATTAAATTACTTCTTACTTCCGCTCCAATACTTTCGAGTCCTGATTATTCTAAGCCATTTATTATTCAAACAGATGCTAGCGACACAGGTCTTGGCGCTATCTTATATCAAGAAAGTGATGGTATTGACCATCCAATTGCATATGCTAGTCGTTCCCTTACAAAATCGGAAAGAAAGATTTCTACAACGGAAAAAGAACTTCTCGGGGTGATATTTGGTATTGAAAAATTCAGATGCTATGTAGAAGGAACAGTCTTCACTTTAGAAACCGATCATTCATCATTACAATATCTTCATAAGTTGTCTAATCCAAGTGGAAAGTTAGCTCGTTTAGCTTTACGACTAGCACAGTTCGATTTTGTTATCAAACATCGCAAAGGTTCCACAATGTTGGTTAGTGATGCTCTTTCTCGTTCAGTAAATGAAATTTCAGTTTTGGATGTCTCTACTTTTAAACCTGATAAATGGTATCTCTCTATGATCAATAAGGTCCAAAGTAATCCGGAAAAGTATCCCTCATTTAAAGTCGAAAACAATTTACTTTACAAACATGTTATTTCTCACAATCCTATCGAAAGTAATTTATCGGACTGGAAAATTGTTGTTCCTTCGAATAATCGTAAAGATGTTCTTAAAATGTTTCATGATGATGTCTCAGGTAGTCACTTAGGTATTTCAAAAACTATCTCTCGGATATCTGAATTGTATTATTGGCCCAAACTTCGTAAAGATATTTATCGTTATGTTCAGAAATGTAAAATATGTTCTTCATGTAAAAGTACAAATTTGCCGAAAGCTGGTGTGATGGGTTCCTATAAGAATATAAATTTTCCTTTTCAATGGTTAAGTGCAGATATAATTGGATGTTATCCTAGATCCAAACAAGGTAATCGATACGCACTAGTAGTTACAGATTGGTTCACAAAATTTTGTTTTGTTCACCCTATGCCTAAAGCAACCGCATCTAGTATAGTAAATTTTTTGGAAAATCATGTTTTCTTAATTTTTGGGGTTCCTCAGGTCATGTCTTGCGATAATGGTTCTCAGTTTGTAAGTAAAGAGTTCAAAAAGTTAATGGAAAAATATAAAGTTCAAAAGATATTATATAATGCTAATTATCATCCACAAAGTAATCATACTGAAAGAACAAATAAAGTTATAGTAACCGCTCTTCGTTGTTATATTCATGAAAATCATAAAAACTGGGATGTATATATTCATCAGGTAGCTCAAGCTATTCGAACTGCTACTCATGAAGTAACGGGATACTCCCCTGCGTTTCTGAATTTTGCTAGGAATGTACCACTTTCTGGTGATTATTACGGTAAAGTTGCAGACAATGCCAATAATATTGTGTCTATAGAGGAGAAATCACAACGGTTACAGGATGTACAAACTTTGCCTAAATTATTTGTAGACGTTCGTAAAAAACTGAAGGATGCTTATCTTAGAAATGCAGAATATTATAATATGCGGAAACGTGATGTTGAGTTTCATGTAGGTGATAGGTTGTGGAAGAAAAATTTTGTACTATCTTCTAAAGTAAATAATTTTGCTGCAAAATTTGCGCCTAAGTATATTCCTTGTGTGGTTAATAAGGTGATTTCTAAGCTTGTGTATAACTTAAAAGATCTCGAAGGAAATAATTTGGGTAATTTTCACATTTCCGATCTTAAACAAAATTTTTCAGACTTTAATAAAAATTTACCGGGAGACAACGATAATAATGACAATGTAGAAGACAAATCAGACAATAATGAAGACACAAACTCAACCGACACTGAGTAAACTTATACTTAAACATACAATTTTTTTGGTTTTCGGATGTAGTGAATGTGTGGAAGGTTTGGAGATGATGGATGTTGTTCTTAGGATATGTCATAGCTACTGTGGATGCTAACGGCCCCTTTCCAAGTTCAAAGGTTCTCATTACCTAGACTTCCTCGTCATTTTATTATGTTTGAATTATCAAAAATTTATTCATTTAATGTGATGTCTTCGATGGTTGTTGTTAGTTCGCTGTGTTTACCTAGTCATTCTTTTTTTTTACTTTATCATTATATGATATACCTATTTACTTTAACAACAGTTAAGTTACTTTATCTTATTTATCTAATGTTTCTTATTTATATTATCTTATACTATCTTTTTCTATCTTACCATATTATCTTATTGGGCGTTTTATTTTTTTTTCTCTTATGAAATACAGTTTGGACAAATTTATATTAACTCTGTCGCGCATATGTTTTAAAATTATCTTATCTTAGCTTATCTTATCTTATTTAGCTTGTTCTAAGAGCAAGTTATTGAACTGTTGGGTGGAATATTTTTGATGTATCAAGCCAATTTGGCATATCAGGATATATTGATTTTTTTTTTTTCCTTTAAAGGTTCATATACCGTGTTTTGTATCTTATACGCTAATGTGTATTAGATTTATTGTACCTAGAGTTATTTTTATCGTGCATACTGTATGTATTCTGTCGCGTACGGGTTTAAGTACCTTTGGCAGTATACAGTGTGAATGTCTACTGGGTTATCTTATCGTATCTGTATGTGTATACAGGTTATCTTTAGCTAAGAAATGTTAAAACATAATGTGGCTTTTGTTTTTATGGTTCATGTATTTAATATGAGAAAGTACAACTTATATAGCTCTAAAGTATAATTTTTGGTAACTTTTTGGTAATTTTTAAATAGGTATATTTTTCACTGACTGTATTATTGGTCATTTGATGATGTAAAAACTATATAGAACTTTTCTTATCTATTGTGACTTTATCTAATACCGATTTTCACCTTATCAATATTTTCCTGTTTTTTTTTTTTTTTTCTTTTTGTAATTCCTTATAATCCTTACTTGTTCTATGTAACTGTTTTGCTTAAACTTAAGTTGGAGATCTTATCTGATATTAAACAACAAAAAAAAAAATTTTGCCTTCTGCAAAATTTTTTATATCGAGTAGAGGGGGTGTAACAGTACCTGTTAATATTTTAAACACCTGGTATCCTAAATAATTAGTACCGCTAGCTCCATCTATCCTAAAACATTTTTAATAATAAAATAATGAATACAGTCTCTATAATATAATTGGAAGTTCAAAGTAGCTACGCTACGAGGTGTACTAATGAGTTGGCATTATCGAGTTCAATAAGTTTTAATAATTATTCGAGTCTCATTTCTTCTATTGATTTACTGTCATATACAGGTATGTTTTTTTCCAATTTTATAATTCCTTTTTGTTAAGATATTTATAAAATATCGAAAGTTATATTATATTTGATTATATCAGATGAGAATTTCAACATATTTCATTATTATTCAAAGAATCTTTTTATGGTAATTAAAAGTATTAATGATAATTTTTATAGAAGGCTGTAAAAGTACATTTCTGGAATTTTGATTAGTGTGTAAGATTATTAAAAAGTAAAGTTAATGTAAAAATGTATCTTTTGTTATCTATTAAAATACGTTCTAACTGTAGATTTCGGACTATGCTGATTTGTACTTTTTGTGCCAGAAAAGTAAATGTAACACGTGTTTGACACTGGTAATTTTCAGAAAGTTGGAATATAAAACAGTAAAATAGAGGCCACTCTTTAGTAAACTAGAGGCAACTCTTTAGTAAACTAGAAGCAACTCTTTAATTGAAGAACCAGAAAAACCAGAAGCATCTCTTGAATTTGGAGATTACCTAAACTTAATTAACTTGTAAACTGTAAGCTTCGTAACTGGATTATCTCTACAACTGGGGCAGATCATCCCTCCACTAGTGATCCTCTATAATCATTTGGAACCACCTAGACAGTGCCGTAGCGACCCCAAGGTGCGGCGAAGGATCGTCCACTATCGTAACAGATAAGTTTATTGAGATCTATCAAGTTTACTGTTCCCATATTTTTTCTCTTTTATTTCCGTGTATATCTATCTATATCGTCAACTGTATTAGCATAAGTATTTTTAAAGAATTGTTTGCGGATTATTTTGTTGTAACGTATTCTCTATCTCATTAATTTCAGCACCAAGGAAATCTTATTATCTTTTACATGTTTGTACCTTTTCAATTCATTTTTTATCTTCATAGACAGTTTTTTCTGACATCTTTCTGTCATCTCATGATACTTATTTAAATAACTCAGCTTAAAACAACTTTCTTCAGTAGTATCATAAAAAATAAAAAGATTTCAGTGGCGCCCTTATAATTTCTTAAAGAAACAAATATTGTACAATAGTCAGAGCTAATGAACTTACTCACCCCTAGCCGAGGTATTTAACTATCATAATTTTTGTGTGATAAACATTTATAAATTCTGTTAATTATTGAAGTATCTTTTACAACTAATTAAAGACGAAATTAAGCTTAATGTTTGTTTTATTGTAAATTACATTTTTTCTTTTGGTATATTGTTATTTTTTCAAAAAAAGTTAACTAAGTATTTTTATAAATTCACTATCAACGCACAAATAATATTACATATGATAAAAGAAGACAGACCTATTTGTATTGAATTTGTTCTATAAACTATTAGTTGGATAGTGTTAGTTAAGACAGATATGCAAATAATGTTCTAGGGCAATGTTAGCTTCCCATAATCTCCAGGAAATTTATGGAAGCTCAGAAAGTATATAAAGACATTTTGTTAGAGGTCGTGGAGATTGGTCATTCATAGTCAGTCATAAACAATAAGTGATAGTCGATCAGTTAGGAAAATAAACAAAAATAATTCCTATTGTACCAAAGGAAAAAGAAAAGTGACACAACACAATAAGAAGTGATCTAAATGCATTTAAGGACATTTCCGGATTGTATATAAAATATTAAGTAAAAAAAGAACTAAATCATCGATGGCACAAATCTTTGTTATGTTTAATCTATTATAATTTTTATGCCCAAAGAGAATTGTTTATAAACATTTTTTTTATTAAATTTTACTTTGATCTATTTAAGATCAACAATCTATTTCATAAATACACCTACAAACTTTTTCTACTTAAACTTTAATTTCATAACCTCCTATGATTAGTGTATAAATAAGTTTTTTCAATGACACATTTTATAATGTTACATTTTTATCAGCATATGCAAGCATGTTGAATGTTCTACAGTTTGACTGTTTTTTATCTTATTACATGTTTTATTAAATTTTTAAGCCTGATGATGGCCTACATATACACCGAATTTAGTAGCTATTAGTACATCAAATTAAATAAAAATTTTGTGACATTTATATTGATTTTAAAATTTTGGCCCGGTACGAAGAACATCCACTCTACCACTTAAGGTCAGCACTTTTCACTTTTTTTAAATTATTTTTACATGCTTCTGACCATTCAAAAACTATATTTTTTCTTAATAATCTGTGAAAAGGTTCCAACAACACGGTGCTATTTGGGATATAGTCCAAATAAAAATTTATTTTACCTAAAAATTGGCGTATTTGTTTTCTTGATTTTGGAACCGGAAAATCTTTTATAGAAATTAGATTATCATTCAAAGGACTTATGCAATTATGCCTAAATAAGGCATTTCTTTTTGTGAAAATTTACATTTTTTTAAGTTCAATTTAACTCCCTGTTCCAACAATGTTTTCAATAATAATTGTTAGTGTTCTAGGTGATCTTCATACGTTTCCGAAAATACCAATATATCATCTATATAATTAACAGCAAATTTATCCAATCCATTTTTCTCAGAATACTAGATAAAATTCTTTGAAAAATAGCAGAAGAATATTTTAACCCGAATGGTAAACAACACCACTGCCAATGTCCGTGATGTGTTACAAAAGCAATTTTATACCTATCTTTCTTTAGCAAGCGTATCGACCAAAATGCTAAATTTATATCTAGTTTTGAAAAATATTTACAATTTCTTGCGCGTAAAGTTCTTCTATCCTAGGAAAAGGTTGACTCTCTGGAACCACTATTGTATTAAGATCTCTGTAATCATAACATAATCTCGATCTTTTTCCATCCTCTTTTTTTATAAACTAATGTAACCGGTGCCGCGTACGGGCTACATGATTCTTCAATCAACCCAGCTTTTAATAATTCACTAATTTGGCTTTCAATTTCTATTTTTTTGAAATGTACTTGTTTTCAGTTAATTTTATACTAGCTTCATAGTCTTTAACTTTACCTATGTCAAATTTATTATTTGCAAAGGTGTTTTCATAATTTCTTAAAATTTTCTTAACATTATTATCGGAATAATCATTAAAACTCTCTATAGTATTAACCCTTTCTTCTTTTTCTTTACTTAATAAATTTTTTTCTAAAATTTTTAAATTTTCATCTTGACATAGTTTAAATTCTTTTATTGTATCTAAACCTAGCAATATATCATCTTTAAAAGAGTTACTTTTTACTATAAAAAATGGGAATTGTTTTTTCATTTCAAAAATCTGCACAGGTAGTACAATCATACCCTCAGATTTTGATATTTCCGAATAAGTCTTTATATTCTTTCCTCCACTTATATTTTCATTTATTTTTAAAGTTTTCCAAAGATCATAATTAACTAAAGACACATTAGCTCCAGAATCATAGAGACTAATCGCTTTTTTATTATTAATTAAATTTTTTAACTTTATAAGTGGAGTTGTTATTCGTTTTTTGCGTCCTCACTTAAGATACTGCCTCTTGCAGTTCCAAGCTATTTGCAATTGTAATTTTTTCATTTTTTGTTGATTTATATACTTTATCTTTATTGCGACACAAATTTTCCGGATGGAACCTATTTTTAAAACCTAACTTTTCACAACATGAGCATTATTTTTTTATTAATTCTTTATTTTGTTTACTACTAATTTTATTTTGTTTACTAAATTTATGTTCTAGCTGTCTAAGTTTTGACATTAAATCATCAATGTTTTCAAAATCTTTTTTTTTAATTTATACCTAATAAATTGTGGTAAAGCTATTATTGTTAAATTTATCTGTGAATTAATAGTTAACTCTGGATCAATATCAATTAAAAGACTTTTTTTAAAGCAAAACTTAAATATGATCTACTTAAATATTTAAACTCATAAGCATATTTAATATCTGACCAAGAAAATTGAGCAAAAGTATCCGTAAACGAGTTATTCCAAAATTCCCATGGGTAGAACAATGCATTTATTTTTAGAAAATTTAAGTACCACTCTAAAGCTGAACCCTCTAAAAATAACATTCAGAACAATAAACAACTAAAAAGTTGTATTAACTTTCACTATTTATTCTAAAAAAAAAAACTAAAAAAAAAATAAAAAAAACACAAAGTGTAACTTCAATATGTCAATCGGACGATGCTATTTCGATAGCGAAACGGCTGTCATTGCAATTTATAGAATAAATAGTGAAAGTTAATACAACTTTTTAGTTGTTTATTGTTCTGAATAAGATGAATTTTCACACAGTAAGGGTTAGTACCATAAATTTCCTCTAAAAATAACCTTAATACTTCTGCATATTTACTTTCATGAATATCTAAACGTATACATTCTGAAATAAATAAATTTAACCATGTTTTTCCATTAGATTTTTCCCCATTAAACTTCTCAATTATCATACTATTTGAAATTGAATAAATTGGTTTATCATGTGGGAGGGAATTGGGTGGTTTACTTAAATGATTGGAAGAATAATTAGTTTGAATCTCCTCTAAATAATACTTATGAAATACTACATTACCTTCATAATCTAAATAAACTCTTGTGTTAATGTGACTACAATATTGCGGAATTTATTGCGACTCTTCAGTTTTTACAACTCCTTTCACCACCGACACCTTAAACAACTCCACATGCTCTGAACTTGTTTGCAATTTTTGGGGACATTGAAAAATTTCTGTTTGTCCTATCAATTGAATCGTTTTCACCTTAACAACTATTGATCTGGAATCTGTAGCTTCCGCTACAAAATGAAATCTGGCTTTCACCTATATAATAAAAATATATAATAATAATGTTAATTTGCATGAAAAATACATAATAAAATACAAATAGTAATAAACAAAAAAGAACAACAAACAAATAAACCAATGCTCCCACTAAGGCAACCGCCTGAGCGTGGGGAAACGGATGTTTACTTAGATGCTTTGTTCACATAATTTACATATATATTTGTACATAAGATAGAATATTAAATTAAATTAAAAAAATAATGTAACAATGAATATAAAATATCAATATTAAATATAAAAATATATAATACAAATAACATGCTGATAAAAATTAAACAAAATAGATAAAAATTTAAAACTAAAGCACAACAAATATAAACATTAATTTTAAAATTGACCTGAATTAATTCAAGGAGTAAACGAGCGAAGTAAAAAAACATTAAATACTAAAATTTTCACTATAGTTTTTTTTAAGCAAAGGTACAGGTAAAAAAGTCAAATACAAGTATAAAATGAGAAATGGGGACAAAAACTCCAGCTAAATATAATTTGTAATAGATAATCCAGATTTTCTAAATTAGGATGTAATTGATAGTCTATAACATGTCTCATTTTGGGCTGAAATAAAACTTTGTAGTTGAGTAGTAGGGAAAGACAAGATCCAATGTTTTATTTTCTTTGAGAATAAACCTGGTGAGTTAATATTTTTAAAAACCTTTGGCAACTGATTATACAACTTTGGAGCCAGGTACAGGTAACTTTTTTTGCCTATTGCTTTTTCAATTTTAGGTATTATGCTAGAGTTCTCCTTATACCTGGTTGGGTAGTTATGTAAAATAGGTTTTAGCATAGCTTTGTCTTTATATTGTTTTAGAAGCATCATCTTAATACAGAGTTGAGAGATATTTAATACTCCGGATTCTTGATATAGTAATGGCTTGTGAAATAGAACTTTTAATATACTATTTTGAATTCTTTGAAGTTTATCAATAAGAGTTTGTCCAGCTAAACCCCAAGCAACCAGTCCGTATGTTAAGTGGCTTTCAACCAATGCATAATAAAGAATTTTTAGATAGTTTAGTTTTAGGATATTAGAAATATTTCTAAGTTTATATAAAACAAATCTAAGTTTTTTTATCACATAGTTTATATGGTGGTCCCATCTTAGATGGGAGTCAAGGAAAATTCCTAGATATTTTATTTTATTTGATGCTTTAATATTAAACATTTCATTTGCTGATGTAGTAATATTCAGTTCTTTATATGGAGGTAAGTTAGTGTTGTAAGAAGTAAAAGGGAGGTAAATGGTTTTTTTATAATTTATTGTTAGATGTCTACTTTCAAAAAAACTAATAATTTTATTAAAATCATGTTGAATGTGATCTCTCAAATCCAACCAGTTATTGCCCCTATAGAACACTGCGGTGTCATCAGCAAAACTCAAAATATTTCCTTTCGTTCCCTGAAAAAATATATCATTGAGATATATATTAAATAGAACCGGCCCCAGTACTGTTCCCTGAGGTACTCCGTATTTTATTGTTCTAAAATTACTATGAGTTCCATCAACATTGACACACTGTGTTCTGTTGGTCAGATAACTCTTAAGAAGTTTATAAGTAACTCCCCTGAATCCTACATTTTCTAGGATTGATAATAGTTTCTTGTGGTCAACAGTATCAAATGCCTTAGCCAAATCGACAAAGACGACAATAGATGGTTGCTTTTTGGTTTTTGGAAGATAATCACTCTCAAACACGTGTGATGCAGTAATAAACTGTAATTAAATAAAAGTATTTACAAAATTGGAATTCGTTAATAAACAATGTTAACATACTTGAATCTACACAAATGTCGATATGACGACTATAATTATTATTATTATTAATTCTTTAAATAAATTAAACGTCATATATTGTTTATAATGATTGTAACCATGAGTATCGGATAACCATGAGATAAAGCCGAATCACACGAAAGTTCCATCAATGCGTCTTCTTGAGCATGTGTTTATGCTATTTGCTTTAAATTGTCCTCGTCAAATGGGTTACAATATCGGAATATTGTCCTCGAAATAAATTCCACGACCCACCAAAATTTCCCTCTCGACCCACTGGTGGGTCGCCACCCACAGTTTGGGAACCGCAAATAATTTATTTGATTTTCCATAATTAATAAATTTTGATAACAACTTTCTATTCATCATTGTATAATTAACAATAATTTATTTGACATAATTTCTAGGTCAAAGTTTTTTTCTGTTTCATAAAAGGCCTTTTATTATTTTTCCTATTATTTTCTTAGTCATTAATATATCAGATAAACAAATTACCCTTTTTATTTGTTTTTTCTAATAAAATTGTAGATAATTAATAGATTTTTTATTTGAATACTAAAGAATCTAATCAGAAACATAAGCCCCCTGAGAAGTAGAAGCTCATGTTATATTAGAAATATTTAAACCATATCAAATATTTAACAATACAAGTTAATTAAACTATAAAAATTTATTAAAATTATAATATTCCATTACAAATAATATCCCTAATTCAGATTGTGCTACTAAATAGATCAGTTGATTTCAGTATTGCAGGATAAATTGTGTTGTTGAATAAATTAGTATATTAAGAAAATATTTAATGAAACAATTATGCCATTGTGGGGAGTGTCGATACATATTTTTAAAAAAGCTGCCAGCGAATTGTATCCACCTTATAAGAATGTATTTTTTTTAATTTTGTTTTCAGTCAAATTTAAAAAGTTTACATATAGGTAAGTATATTAATTTCATTTATTCCGTTTATTATGGATCGAGGTATTAGTAGACCCCATAGAACGCGCGATAGAAAAGTACCTATTTCTAAATTCAAAAATTAATTTTGAAAATATGGCTGAGTGCACTAAATGAATACTCAATTCTTTGCTTGTAGACAGTAATTAAACTCTTTTTATAAAAAAGCGATAAAACGATATGAAGTCAGAAAAATTCCGAACTTGTAAAGGTGTAAGGTAGGGGGGAGGACTGAGTCCCCTATTATTTATAATATTTATGGACGAAATTGTAGCTGAGGTAAGTAAAGAAGCTAAACCGTTGTATATAGGATATAAAAACTTTGAAAGTGTCAGTATAACAGAATGTATATTTGCAGATGACGTCGAAATAGTAGCTGGAACAGAGAAAAATTTACAAGAAAATCTTAATATTTGGAATAAGCAACTTAATAAATATGGAATGACAATAAATTATAATAAAACAAAAGTTATGGCGATAAATAAAGAAAAAAGGGTAATATAAAAATAAAAATTAATGATATAAAAATAGAACAGGTTAATGCATATCAGTACTTAGGAATAAACATTGAAGAAACTGGAAAGAATGAAATAGAATTAAATAACAGAATAGACAAAGCCAACAAAGTTTACTACACGATGAGCAAAAACTTTATAAATAACAAAGAAATAACGCAACAAACGAAAATGACAGTATTTAAAACTATATACCGACCGATACTTACCTATGTCTGCGAAACATGGGTATTAAGTAAGCAAGAGAAGAGCAAAGTACAGGCAGCTGAAATGAGATATCTCAGAAGAGTGCGAGGAGTTAACAGAAAAGATAAAATAAGAAATGATAGCATTAGAACAGATCGTAACACAGAATCAATACTTAATTTCGTTAAAAGAAGACAACTGGAATAATGGGGACATTTACAAAGAATGAGCAGCAAAACACAAGTAAAGAAAATATGGGAAGCCAAACCAATCAAGAAAAGAAAAAAAGGTAGACCGAAAGAGACATGGAATGCAGTTATAGAGAAGATACTAAAACAAAAAAGGAAAAACTTGGAAAGAAGCCAAGTTGCTTTCGCAAAATAAGAAATAAAACAAGTTTTGCCCCTACACCCGAATGGGTACCACAGGGGATCAGATTATATATATTGTAATGTTTTAAAATAATAATAAGAATAACTTACCAAAATATAATTTAAGATTGTGATAAATTATGAAAAAAAGGATATAAGTTTGAAGTTTTTCTTTTAAATGATGAATTTACCATAAAACTTCTTTATTGGAACTACTTAATAAATCTTAATAGACACACACACACAAACTTCACTTGATAAAAGATGAGTCTTTATGAAAAAACACTAACATCAGGAGTCGATTCAATAACTAAATCCATTATCCTATGATATTCAGGTTAAAATAAAAAGCAAAAAAAACATTAGTATATGACAATGCTGAATTATATTAATTTAATATCAACTACATGAGACCAATTCTAATAATTATATAAAGTAGTTTTTCCATTTTTAATAAGACGAGAACGAGATAGCTGTTCCTGGGACGACTCCATTTCCAAACATCAACTCGTCGCCTGTCTCATGAAGGAAGATACACCCAAGTGAATTTTACGGTATGTGTTTACTATTATTTATTACAATCATAATCACTTTCAAAATACGTATAAACTTTTGTGAATGATGAATTTCAATATCCATTAAACATTTTATAACACAACTTTGATTTGAATACAAAAATTTTCTATGCATCTTTACAACAACTGATACACACACCATAACGTCTACTCTAAGGGCGAATGTAACTGAAGTGGTCAAATGTTTTTTAAATATACCTGCGCATGGGCATTTATCCAGAGTCCTAACGTAGTGTAGGTAAAGGGTACGTTGTTTTTAGTTATGATAAGTGAAATAAATAGTTTTATCGTTGATTTTTATTTGAACCGACTACTGAGGTTAAGAGAATAACTCATGTTTAATAATTCATTTGAATAACCTAAAAATAATAACAATAATAGATAAAAAAATTCAATGTATTGACTTTGGTAATATACAATTTGTATACAGTTAAAAGAATAAGTGAAGCTAAAGAAGTTTTAAGGTGTTTTGGGATAATTAAAGGTTAAATTAAAATAAAATATACATAAACAAAAATTATAGCCCAACAAATCTTAAATAAAAATGATAAAAATTAAAAAAAAAATATTAACTTATATATAATATATACAATATATACAATATATACAATATATACAATATATACAATATATACAATATATACAATATATACAATATATACAATATATACAATATATACAATATATATTGTAATAAATTACAATTGATAATGTTGATTGATATAATATTATTTTAAATAATGTAATTGTTAAGTTGTTATTATTTTTTTTTAATTTTTATCATTTTTATTTAAGATTTGTTGGGCTATAATTTTTGATTTTGTATATTTTATTTTAATTTAACCCTTAATTATCCCAAAACACCTTAAAAATTCTTTAGCTTTACTTATTCTTTTAACTGTATACAAATTGTATATTACCAAAGTCAATACATTGAATTTATCAATTATTGTTATTATTTTTAGGTTATTCAAATGAATTATTAAACATGAGTTATTCTCTTAACCTCAGTAGTCGGTTCAAATAAAAATCAACCATAAAATTATTTATTTCACTTATCATAACTAAAAACAACGTACCCTTTACCTACACTACGTTACGACTCTGGATAAAATGCCTATGCGCAGATATATTTAAAACATGTGACCATTTCAGTTACATTCGCTCTTAGAACAGGCGTTATGGTGTGTGTAACAGTTGTTATAAAGATGCATAGAAAATTTTTGTATTCAAATCAAAGTTGTGTTATAAAATGTTTAATGGATATTGAAATTCATCATTCACAAAAGTTTATACGTATTTTGAAAGTGATTATGATTGTAATAAATAATAGTAAACACATACCGTAAAATTCACCTGTTGGGTGTATCTTCCTTCATGAGACAGACGATGATTTGAAGTTTGGGGTGAAATTCCAGAACAGTTACCTCGTTCTCGACTTCTCCGGAATGGAAAACTTTTTAATTACTCCTCCAGGTATCCAAAGTTTAATATTGCAGGTTAGTATAATAAAACTTTTATTTTTAATTCTTGCTGATAGGGGTTTTAATAATAAATATACAATTTCCAGTTGTTTTTGATCATAAATCCATATTATTTTTACATCATAATTATTTTGCAACCATTTTTTATCATAGACAGGAAGTCAGCCATTAAATAGTAACAATTTTAAAAACAATCTAGCGTGGATTGGCTTTCAGGTGAAATCAGAATGACCTAATTTTCAATTTTTTTCGGGTTTTTATATGCTCACGCCGGAAGTTGCAAAGATGGCGGATTTTTCGAAAGTCTTTTGTTTATTATAACCTTTTTCCAATGAATTTTTAAAAAATTAAATTTTTAATTTGGGATTTTCTGAATTTCTAATTGTTGTATAATGAAACTATACAACTTATAATATTACAAAAATAAACTCTTCAAATTTTTAAACCCATTTTTCCCTATTAAAATTAATGATTTTCTGGAGCTATATAATGGCGGACATCTTTACAATTTATAATAATAATTTAAACAATTGTCAGCAAATATTTCTTTTTGACATTTAATTTCAACATAAAATGAAAATTTATATATCCAAATATAGACAGTAAACTTTTTCTTTTGACAACTATACTTATTTTGGTTTATATTTGCGTTTAAAATTTACTGCGTCATAACAATTTTTATGTAAAATTTATCAAATAAACAATATAACAACATTTAAAATTATCGATGAACAACTAAAAATTAAATATCTTATAATAATACATACTTTTAATAAACAATAACCCTAAATTAAACACTTAATGTTAGATTCACGTTTTTGCATTGTAATCATTCTTTCTTTAGTCTATATTTTCTGTTTGTAATCACTGTATCACTATTTACAGTGTCTTTTCACTAGTTTTATCAGTCACAAGGTCATTTGTAAACTTTTAATTATTTAGTCTTTGTTTACAAACAATTTGAATCACTTTCTTAACAATGTTACATATGATAAGAAACTTTCAACGAGGCGATGAAGGTAGCATGCCCGATGAAAACGGTCAGGGGAAAACCCAAACCGAACTGGTGGTCTTCTGAAATCAGTGACCTCAGGAAACAATGCAGAAAGCTGTTCAACCAGGCTAAGAAGACCAATGAATGGAGCGCTTATAAAGCCGGTCTGAACTGCTTCAAAAAGAGTGTTAGACTCGCTAAACTTAAATCATGGTCTGAATTCTGTTCTAGCATAGACAGCGTTGCAGAAGGCAACAGGCTACGAAAAATCATCGCATCCGACTCTGTGGCGCCAAGCTATCTCAGCAAACCTGATGACACATGGACCACCACTGACGTAGAGACCGTTGAGCTACTGGTGGACACACACTTTCCTGGCCAACAACTAGGCGAGCAATGCGAACCAGTAGCTCCTAATGTCAAACAAATCATTAACCCATCAATTGTAACCTCGAGGAGGATTGAGTGGGCTATCGCACAGTTTCAACCTTACAAATCGCCTGGTAAGGATGACATTATACCAGCGGAACTGCAGGTAGTCTCCAACCTGGCGACTCCATGGTTAGAGGTCATATACAAGGCCTGCCTAAGCCTAACTTATGTACCTAATAAGTGGAAGGAGGTGAGAGTTGTTTTTATCCCTAAAGGGGGTAAACAATCGCACAGCACCCCCAAAGATTATAGGCCTATAAGCTTATCATCATTTCTACTAAAAACGCTAGAAAGGTTAGTAGATTCGTATATAAGAGACACACTATTAGAGGAGGGAAAGCTTTCCCAATCCCAGCATGCCTACTGCAAGGGGAGGTCTGCAGAAACAGTCCTCCACACGCTAGTGCTAGAAGTTGAAAAGTCTTTAAACTGCAACGAATACTCACTGATAGCCTTTGCAGACATTGAGGGGGCGTTCAACAACATAATCCCCAGTGCTGTTACAGGGGAAATGGAAAATCTGAAAATCGACAAGCCAATCGTCGAGTTTGTCAACCACATGCTCTGCAGCAGAGAGATTCACGCAGAAATCTCTGGCTGTCAGATACGAAGAGTGGTCAACAGGGGGACTCCGCAGGGGGAAGTGCTTTCACCCCTACTGTGGACTATTACCCTCAATGGCTTTCTCCAGAGAATGGAAAGGCTAGGAATCAAAATTGTGGCCTACGCTGATGATATTGCGATTATGGTTTCAGGCAGATTTCCAGAGACTTTGTCGGATGTCATACAGGGGGCTCTAAACGAACTCGTGCACTGGTGCAATAAATGCGGCCTAGGGATAAACCCGGGCAAAACGGAGCTAGTTCTCTTCACGAGGAGATACAAAATACCCTCCTTTCGCCTTCTCAATATAGGGGGCCAAGAAATAAAACTCTCCGAACGAGCTAGATATCTAGGACTTATCCTTGACCGAAAGCTGTTATGGAGAGAAAATATAGAGGAAAGGGTGAAAAAGGCGACAGTTGCGCTATACACCTGCAGAAGAACCATTAGCAAACAATGGGGGTTGAGACCCAGTATTGTCCATTGGTTATACACGGTGGTCGTAAGACCCACACTCTTGTATGGATCATTGGTATGGTGGCCAGCCCTATGTAAGGAGGTCAACCGGAAAAGGGTGGGAAGGGTAGTACAGCAACTAGCTGCCGTTCTCATGACGGGGTGTCTTAGGACAACCCCGACAAAAGCCCTGGAAATGATCCTACATCTGACTCCACTAGACCTATATAGGAAGGAATGCGCGGCCAACGCCGCTCTCAGACTCAATGCAGTCTCACCATGGCCTAAGGTAAACAACGGCCACTCCAAGATTCTGAAGGAATTCAGTCTTATCTTAAACAACACAGACTACAAGAAACCCACCCCGATGCTCGACCGCAAGTTCTCGGTGGACATCCCGTCCAAAGAGAAGTGGACGGCGAACCTATTTAAGCCAAATGGGACGCTCTTCTATACAGATGGCTCAAAACTAGAGGGGAGAGTAGGAAGTGGAGTCTTCTCAGAGTCCCCACCCCTCAACCTATCACTCCGTTTGCCGGACTACTGCAGTGTATTCCAGGCAGAAATGGTAGCTATTAATGAAACAGCAAAATGGGTACTTCAAACCGGATTCGAGTCCAATGAAATATCTATTCTAAGTGACACTCAAGCTGTCATTAAGTCTCTAAACTCAGTCTACCTGACCTCCAAGGCGGCTGGCTATACAATGCCGTAAAGCCTTAGATGAGCTGGCGACTAAAGTAAGAGTCAATGTTGTCTGGGTACCCGGCCACACGGACATAGCAGGCAACTGTAAGGCGGACGAGTTAGCAAGAGCTGGTACGACGCTCACGACTATATCCGCTAATACAAGACCAGGGGCACCTATCGCTGAACGAAGATTGCTCCTCCGGAAAGAAATATTCCGCCAAACCAACCTGGGGTGGCGGCAACTCGTCAAGACAGATATGGCCAGAGCTTAACCTGCGACGCACAAAAGATATTCTATCTCTCTCCAGGAAATCCATCGGAAACGTGATTGCGGCCATCACTGGACACTGGCTTGGAGGATGCCATGCTGCACGCATGAGAATTCCACAAAAGAATGACTTTTGCAGAAGTTGTCAAGACGAAGAGGAGGAAGAGACGATGGTCCACCTACTCTGTCACTGCCCTGCCCTATCCAGGCAAAGATTTTCTGCTCCGTGACAGCCCTATTTTGACAACTTATCCGATCTTCAGTCGGTTGGTATCAAAAGCATCATGCTGTTCATTGACAGCAGCTACTGGTTCTCACGATAGTGGTGGGGGTGGCAACCACCCCATACGGCATCACAACGGGCCTCTGGCCTAAGTGGGTTCCATCCCGAACCACCGTGTTAACCTAACCTAACCTACTTTACATAACTATTAGAATTGGTCTCATGTAGTTAATATTAAATTAATATAATTCAACATTGTCATATACTAATGTTTATTTTTCTTTTTATTTTTAGCCTGAACATCATAGGATAATGGACTTAATTATTGAATCGACTCCTGATGTTAGTTTTTCTTCATAAAGACTCATCTTTTATCAAGTTAATTTTGTGTGTGTGTGTCAATTAAGATTTATTAAGTAGTTCCAATAAAGAAGTTTTATGGTAAATTCATCATTTAAAAGAAAAACTTCAAACGTATATCCTTTTTTTCATAATTTATCACAATCTTAAATTATATTTTGGTAAGTTATTCTTATTATTATTTTAAAACATTACAATATACAGTGGACGGCTAATTTATGGAATATTATCATTATTTCGAGAACCGTCGAGTTTTGAGGGTAATCCCGAAACAGGTCGATTTTTGTTATAAAATACCAATGTTATAACGTTCATGGAGTAAGGATGACGTCACCGGTGTGGGTGTTGTGACCTAATCGTTAATTTTTTTAAATAGAAATCGGTATAATGCCACACCTCATTTGAAGGAGAATTTAATTCTCTATTTAACGACATTATATTTGTAACTAAAATATTTTTTAAGGGTACAAAAACATTTCTTTTTTATCTAAATTCAACCAAATTATGCATAATAATTATTTTAAATTAAATTTTCCAAATGCCATCCCTCAGTTCCTGCCATGACTTTCTGAAATAAATACTTAAAAAAGCAAAAATAAGTAAAAATAATAATGGACACAAAAAGTTATCTCATAAACACTGAAACTTTTTGTCAAATGTTAAATCAAGCAAGTGATATTGGCATAGTTACTGTAATATTTATTGTCGTAAATATTTTTTGATTTTGTGAATTGTCATCAGTTGTCAATTGTAACTTTTACTTTTGACTTTTTCCTGTGGGGTTACATAAAATCAAAAGTTTATGTCAATAGACCCCAAAATTTACAGAACTAAAAAGATAGAATTAGGCATGAAATGAGTTTCATTACTCCAGAAGTCATCCGCAATGTACTTGATGAATGTGTTCGTAGATTCGCATATTGTCAAGAAACCGATGGAGGGCATTTCGAACATTTAATTTAAAATATTTATTATGCATAATTTGGTTACTTTAAGGTACGTTATGGTTAGGTTATGGTTATGGTTGTAATTTGGTTGAATTTAAATAAAAAATAAATAAAAAAGAAATGTCGTTAAATGTGGAATTAAATTCTCCTTCAAATGAGGTGTCGCATTATACCGATTTCTATTTAAAAAATTAACGATTACGTCACTACACCCACACCGGTGACGTCATCCTTACTCCATGTACGTTATAACATTGGTATTTTATAACAAAAATCGACCTGTTTCGGGATTACCCTCAAAACTCGACGGTTCTCGAAATAATTATAATATTCCATAAATTAGCCGTCCACTGTATATATATATATTATAAAAAAATCGAAAATTGATCTAAAGTAGGTAACTAAAGTAAATAATAATTATTCAAATATTTTTGCAATATTACTTTTGTATCTATATCTATATATCCATAAACCGAAAATGTATGTTTGGTTAATACATTTTTTATCGTGTCAGGTAGTTTTTGTATAGTTTTCTTGAGATATAATAAGTTATAATGATTTGTTTTGATATAAATTATTTACATTAACATGAAAATCGATGATTTTCCGATGTATTTCAATTCGTACTAATAACAATGATTTACCTGATGGGGAAATAACGTATATAGCGCCACCGGATGTAATTTGAATTTACCGACATGACAACACGTCAATCACTTGATGTCAGTAACGACTCCGTTCTCCCTATACGCTCGAAAAGCGATTGTATTAAGGTGACAATGTTAATAAAATAGCAGTTAATGTATTCAGCTATTGTCGCAATATACGTGTCAGATATCGAAATATAAACACACCGAGTCGACATAATGAATTGAAATAAAGAAAAATCAAACCAAGACGCTCTATTTTATGTACCTCCCAAATGATTATTGCAAATAAAAACCAAAAATTTATTCAAGTATGAATAATTTTTCTTTCTGTTCTCCATCGAGCGAAATATTCTGAAAGTTTTCTTGTTTTTCCGTTACGTAGAAAGCAATTTAACGAAAATTTTGCAAGTCCAACACAATTTATGAGTTAACAACTTTTCAAATTTAAGTTTCGGGTCATATAACAATAAACCTTTTCTTCATTTTTCCGAGGTGTTCGTTGTTATTATTGGTCGACGTTGTCCCGTCGCCCGTTTCCCGTACGTCAAACAGGGCCGTCCTTATCATTAGCCGATTTAGTAGTCTGTCAGGTGCACACAAATGATTTTACGTACGTCTAGAAAGTAGGTATGTAGTTTATTTTTAGAAAATTTAGTTTGATGCAAACTATTTTACTTTATTTACTTGCTAACACACTGTCAATTTAGCGTCAAACTTAGTCTATCAGGAAGGCTTTTCATTAAATTTGATGCATACTTTTCGGTGACAAGGCGCCATGCGTGGTTTTCAGTCATCTTAAAACACTACCGATGCTATGTTTGTTTTTTGGAGAAGCTTAAAGGTGGCAGACAGTTTCTTTTTACAAATAAAAATCGAGTGTTTTTATTATTAAAAGAAGAAAGCTGCCACCACCAACAGGTACCTATAGTTTGTTGTAACACATCTGAAATAATAATATATTTATATTTTGTAAATAATATTGGTTAATTTAGGAAAATTGAATAGTTCATGTACTGGATATTTTTCTCCCAATACTATCGGTAGAGTAAATTGTTTATAATACTAACAGGGAGTGACGAACTGTCGAAGCGAGAGGTTCACTTTAGCATCGAGAGCAGAGCACACAAGCCGAGAAGGACGTTCCGAGAAGCATTAGCGCTAATGACAATTAACAAACGGGACTTATCAGCCCCAAACGCTTTTACTTACGGTGAATTTATAAACCAAAACCGAAGAAAAAGAAAAAATTGATAGTAATAATAATGGAGACAGACGACAATGAAGCTACCGACTCACAGCTGGAAACAGAACTCATCACTAAAAGTCCACTGAAAGAGCAAAAAGACTTGAGGGATTTTAAAGCGAAATTCGAGAAGGAAATACAAAAACGAATGGAAAAAGCACGGAAACTAGATTTTTGAGCAGTTTTCGTAAGCTCTTTCAGTTTACTTTTGAGTATTATGCTGTTTGTATTTTATTTTGAAAAACTGTGTTAGGAACAATTAAAGATTATTAAGCAAGGAGTTATATTAGATAAAATTATCTAAATATTTTGTAGCTACACGCCTCTTCCCACCTTCAGGTTTTACAGATCTATTGTGGTAGTCGATTTACTCTATAGAATCTGGTTGGTAATTCCTAATTTCAAAAAGCTGTATAATGATTTCCCCCCGTTGTTTCTAGCTGTATCTTTCTTCGTCTATGGATAGAAATATCTGTCTTGAAAGACCTTTACATTAATAAAAAATGTCAAGAATAATAAAAAACTCTTCGTTTGAACTTAACTTCCAAGTTTATTATAAAAAATTATGTTTTAAATTACAATGACGGCCGTTTCGCTGATTAGCATCGTCAGATTGACATTTAAATAAATAAACTTGGAAGTTAAGTTCAAACGAAGTGTTTTTTATTATTCTTGCTAAGATGGACTTCCAAAAAGTAAGGGTTAGTACAATAAATTTAATAAAGAATGTTTTCTCTTCTTCTTGAAAGAATCTGCACAAAGAACTATCTGTCAGTTTTAGCGCATGCACAACAGGCCCTGTTAAAGACCTACGAGTTTTCTCGTATTGTGTATTTTTTGCATATAATCCGTCACATGTCACATGGCCCTTACCAAAGCCTGAAACAACAACCAACGTGGTTACTCTAGGTCATGGAATTTTAAAAAGTAACCACAAAGCTGACTCGTCGGCTAGTAAAGCTGCCTCTCAAAGTATTTTGGAACCTGGCAGTCTCATCAGCTTGCCAGCATCAGCGGTGGTTTACCTAGTAACGGAACGCTCTCTTGAGAAATTCAAGAGTAGATGGGGTTATCTAACACTTCATTATGTAGAGGATGTGGACCAGAAGATCGGACAGTTTTCCGGCACTCCCTATAATAAAATTTTCTGTATTCGACGAGAACTCGCTTACACGTGCCAACTTAAAGGAGCTGCCTACTGGCGACGTTATCACCTATTTTAAACAGGTGGTTACAGGTAGGTGGGTTGACGAGCTGACAAGGAAAGTTCCGAAACTGATTCGTAGCCTGGTGTATTTTGTACTTTTTACTTGCAATAGTACTTTACCTTAAATTCTCTATTGATGTTGTCCTGTGTAAGAGTTTTCGCTGCGCCTTCTCGGGCTAATAGGTTCACCTATTCATTACATTTGTGCTCACTATGACTGGTTTGCACCACTTGGCTCTGTGTGCAATTTTCATTCCTCAAGGGGCACTCAACGAGATTTACAACTGTCAGGTGTCCCTCATCAGCCAAATATCGATACCTTGTATTTCCTTTTGTTCTTAAATGGCATCCATTATTCCTTATATTCAGGTAGATTAATTCAAGCAGATGATATAAAAATATATTATTGAAAGTGTGAATAGACATCCTACTCCAGGATATTCATGTCTTCTTTTGACGTTTGATTTTAGTAGAAGCGTTTCAATGAGAGTAACCAAATAATAATTAAATTTGGCGACGATCATGGAATAGCAAAACGTAATGTGCAAACTGTTAAAAACCGTTCAAGAAGTTTTACTAACATCGTGCAGCTTTTCTGGCATGTGGTAAATATCCTGCTGAACTTTATTTGTCCAGAGCAATTCGCATAAAATTAGATTCAATGTTTCCAAACAAATATTCTAAATCACAGAAATCTGCTCCTGGTGCACGTAAATAAACGTAGTAAAGAGAATGCAAGTATATTTTTACAAAGAAAATAAAATTATTTGTATGTGTATCAAACTTTACATTCCTGCATCATCTGAATGAGAAAAAGGATGAAGTTTTAATTATCTTCTCAGTCGTGAAAAAAAGTCGCTTAGACCAGGGAATCAATAGAAGTTAATGATCCAGCTGCATTTTCTCTTGTTATAATGTCTATAAATCAGACAATATTTAAAAATCTGGTTGGTCTAACTAACAATAAAAAAATGTGAACGTTTTTTTTAATAGCATAACTGTTAAATGGTTCAAAGTTTCGCCATCTGTCAATTGCCAAAATATTCCCACGTCGAATGTTAAATACCTACTTTAATCCATAATTCAATTATGCCAAGATATTCGAATGGTAATATAAAGGGAGACCACCCCTGTCGCGTATTTGCTGCCGACTTTCCATTTTGACAAATGAAGTATGAGTTTTGAGTTCTTTTTCGCGTCTAGTGAGCTATGAATAATGGAAGCAGACGTAGGCGATATCGAAAGTCTGGTGAATTTTCCACGATATTCGAAGACACTACAATAATAACTCTACACAACTTTTTTTGTGAATTATGTAAAGGGCAGAGAGGGGTCCGTTTTTTCGGTGTAGGGTAGATGTCTGGTGGATATTATTATGTTTCCTTGGTTTTTGTTAGGATTGTAGAATGTTATTGACTGGTTTCTTTAAAAATAACTAATTATTTTTTTAGAGATATATTTTTTAATTCACTATCAGCCGAATATGCACCATTCTTTGTTAATTCTTAATTATTAGAGAGTTTGCGGTAAGGTATTTTACGTTATAAAAATTGCCATTATAATTATAATATAATATATATATCTTATGTATACGCTATTTTTGAAAATAACATTAACCAATCAGATTTTAATACTTATAATTTACTTCCATGGTACAACAAATTTACTTGTAAATTGTTGTATTATGACTGTTGATCATTAGTTTCAATCCTGTTAGGTATTTGCAAAAAATAATGTCTTGTTTTTCAAAACGAAACAAGAATATACAATTATTGCTCTGCACTAATTATAAATTAAATGTAATTGTAGAATCAAGTATTTTTCTTTCTTCGACTGCTTTCTGTAAAGCAGTATATATAAGGAAATATTCAACATCTATGTTACTATATTTTTTTTTATTTCCTTTTGGCTTTGGATAGCTCGACCCATTTAGCCACATATAATAATACACACCCATCCATTCTCTTCCTTTCTACCGGAACTCATGTAGAAGAAGACAGCAAAGGTATAGACAGGGACACTCTCTTCACGCTAAAGGTGCCCTTCATAGCGACTTTGTTATTAAACAAACAAGACAGGCAACGGGTAAAAGGTATGTAATACAAGGGGTTGAACAGTAGGAATAACAAGACTATATCAAATACACTGCCATTCACCCATTTACATTAAACGATAATATGTATGACTTATTTTTTAAATTTTACGATTGACACGCTTAAGGAATTCCCACAAAATATATCTTATGGTCGGTCTACGCGAGCTTATATAAAGTAAGGAAACTATGCTTTGCGGAAGATCTAACTTTTTATCCCATATTGAGCTGAATAAATATTTGGTGGCCTCTTCGTTATATCGACATTTAAACATCCAGTGGTTAAGATCGTCTTAACTGCCATCACAGTCACATAAGTTTGTATCAGAAAGTTTCATTTTATATAGGTGTGATCTGACTGTAGCATGTAGCAAAGAGACATCTGGTGTACATAGTATATATTTGCCTAGAAGGAAGACTTCGGCCAGCAAAAGGAGTGAGCGGAAGAGAAGGGTATATCTTGCAGTAGGAGTTACTGCTATTATTTGCAAATAGTGACCATTGATTTTCCCAGTTTCCCTTAAGGTTTTCTTTCCTAAGAGATACTACATCACACTTATATATTTCATTGAAATTGTGAATCATTGTTTATGATCCATTCTAGCGCTTTATTTATGGCTACTTATTCTGCTGTAAAAATTGAAGAATTTGCGTTTAATGTATACTATAAGGATTCTTGCAAGTTTTGTATATAAACAGCGCTGCCAACCCCTGCACTTGATTTAGATCCATCTGTATATATTTTGCATGTATTACGTATACTTAGTTGTTCTTTCAGAATAAACTTATAATAGTATAATTAATTCCGTCAATACCTGGGGTAGATTTTTTGAAAGTGTTTATATTAGCAGTCATTTTATCGATGTAGATTGCAGATAATAGAAAATGTTCCTTATTATTCGTAGCAGGATGATTAATCTCGGATGGGACATAATTGGGAGCTATTTTATTGTATAATTTTTCCACCAAACTTTCATCATGTACATAGGCAGTTTTACTTTTTTTTATTTTATTAATCCTATTCCAAATATTCGTTGGGTTTGTCTGCCTACTTAAACTTGAGCAGAATTCAGCCCAGTTTTTTCTTGCTTTTGTTTTAAATGTTCGTTTACAAACAGCATTAATCCTTTGGTATTCTATAAAGTTAGAAATGGTCATATTATTTCTATAATTTTTACAAGCGGTTCTCCTAGAGTTAGATATAGACAAACAATCATCATCCCACCATGGTGGGGATTTATGGGATTTGACAGAGAATGGTTGTTAAATTTTGCAGGCTTTATTAGCTGCATTAGTAATTTGTTCAGTTAGGAAGATACTCATTGAATCTGTGTTGTTGAACTCTTGTAAGGTTAAAAATGAGTTCTCTATTTCAGTTTGATATAAGTGCCAATTAACATTTTTCATAGGCCATTTGGACGATGGGATTATAAGCGTATCAGATATTTGAAAATCATTGATTTTAATACTTATTAAATAGTGAGAATCGTTAGATCTACTGCAGATTTTTCTTGGCCGGCGCTGGTTATTCTAGTAGCAGAACCATCGTTAGCAATTAATAAATTTGGAAAGTGATCTAGTGCTTCTACGAGAGCCAAACCATCATTTGAACATATATTAGATCCCCACAAACCATGATGTGCATTAAAATCCCCACCTATTATGCAATCGTGTTTTATCTGGCTGAATATATTTATATAATCTTGTGTTGTTGCTTTGACTTTAGAAGGCCTATAAAGACTGAGGATAGCTATCCCTTTATTATCAATGCAAACATTAACACCACATACTTCAATTTTTGGGTTAAAGTTAATATTGAATATGTCTTCATAATTAATTTTACTTGAAACAAAAATTGCTAGACCCCCATATCCGTTTTTTTGATTAACATAACATAAAATAACATTACTAAATGTTATTTTATCAGACGGCTTATATCAAGTTTCAGAGAATATCCCAATATCAAACTTTTCCTCTTTTAGTATTTGGTAAAGAGAATGCTTGTTAGACCTTAAAGATCTTGCGTTCCAGTGTATAATTTTAAGGTAAATATTATTAGACATTATTTTGTGTTTTTTTAAGCTTTTTTAGACTTTTTTTAAGTTTTTTTTGGTCTTCTTAGGTTTTTAATTCGAAAATAGATTTTTTATAAAATTTTTAATTTTGTTTTCAAACTCATTTTCATTAAAGTTGGCAACTTTAGAACTCGATGTAGGAGATCCCTGAAAATATTGTTGGACTAAATCTTTTAGAGCGGTGCTTAGTTGGTTCATAGATTGATCAAATTCATTATCAGGCTCAATGTGCCCGAATTTAAATACTGGTCCAGCACAGAAACTGGTATTATATACTCTTTGAATTTTTGGGAAACTGAGAGAAGAATCGCTAGTTTTTCTTTTTTTGGAACTGGTTTAGAAGAACTTGATGGTTGGCTAAAGAAAACTTTATTTTTTAAGTTTTCAGATGGCTTAGTTTGTACTTGTTGAGAGTAGGGTATACTTAGGAAAGGAAATTCTTTGTCATAGTCAGATAATGGAGCAAATCTGTTTTTTTGAATCAGACTCGTGTAGCAAGGGTTATTAATTAATTGTTCAGCTTCTTTAAAAGAAACACTTACTAGCCATAGCTTCCTTGGTTCTGGCTTGTTTTTTGTATTCAGGACACTCTTTATAAGTGGAATCGTGGCTGTTATTTTTGCAATAAACACAAAACACATTACATGAGAGACAATCCGATTCATTCTCTGAACCACATTTTCTACATCTTTTTTTTCCCTTTGCACTGAGATCCTGAATGACCATAACGTAAACATCGAAAACACTGCATTACCGGATTAACAAACACATCAACCAGACACCTAACTTTATTAATATATATGTATTAAGAAATCAGTTTTCCTGTAAATGTTACTATAATCATTTGACGGGAAACACGTTCCTTATTGTCTCCTTTTTGAACCACTCTAGTCATTCGTTGGACATTTTTATGGGGACAGATGACTAATGACTTTAAGTAAAGTGTCTTCGCTAATAGTTGTATCAACATTGCGTACTGTTATTTTCTCAATTATCAAACTCAAATTGTTCAAATAAAGTTACATTTAGTCGGAATTAACTTTTTATTTTCGTTTGACAGAAAAAAACTAAAACTATCAAAAAAATCCCTTTTTATCAACAACACAGTTCCGTCATAGCAACAAATCAAATAAATAAATATAAATATCACATTCTCCCCCCTGCTGGAAGGATTACTTTTCCTCCAGCTCCAATCTACATATTTTTGTGACAGGACGCCTGAATTCAGATGTGGAAGTTTTCACGTCGACTACTCGAATTCTGCCATCAACTCCTGGATGAATACCAGTTATTTTACCCAGTTTCCATTTATAACGAGGGGCTTGATCGTCAACCAGTATCACCATGTCGTTTAGTTCTATGGGCTTGCTATCACTGGTCCATTTACATCGTTTCGACAAGGTAGGTAGATATTCTCTAGTCCAACGGTTCCAAAACGAGTTTGCCAACATACGAGAAATCTTCCATTCGCGTTTCAAAGTATCTGCCTCAGGATTGATTGGTACCAAATCACCTTCTCCGTTAGAAGAACCGATTAAAAATGATTTGGAGTGAGGGCCTCCTCGTCAGCTGAATCCGTCGAAACCTTGGTCAATGGACGGGAGTTGACAATCCTTTCTGCTTCTGCGAAAAAGGTTTGTAGAGTTTCTTCTTTTAGGGACGAGTCGTGAAGTACTTTTCCAATGATCCTTTTCACTGAGCCAATCAACCTCTCCCATGCTCCCCCCATGTGAGGAGCAGCTGGTGGAATAAACTGGAACCGAATTCCCTTTGAGGTCATAGAATCAACAATCCTAGTTTGATCCAGATCTTCAATAGCCTGGCGAATTTCGTTTGAGGCACCTCTCAGATTCGTGCCATTGTCGCAGTATATTACGTGAGGTTGTCCTCTTCTTGCAGACATTCTAAGTATGGCTTGAATGGTGGAGTCGGTACTAAGACTGTGTGCAATTTCTAGGTGGATTGCTCTAACGGCCAAGCACGTGAATAATACACCCCATCTTTTTTCGCGTCGCCTCCCAATATTTACAATAATGGGACCGAAATAATCCATATCGATGTTGACGAACGCTCTCACTCCTCTCTTTAGTCTCACCTCTGGTAGTTGACCCATTAAAGGTGGAGATGGTTTGCTTTTCTCGATCCTACATTTCAAACACCTCGAAATCACTGATTTGACTGCAGATCTACAGTTTATTACCCAATATTTCTGTCTGATTTCATTTATGACTGTTTCTATTCCTCGGTGATTAAATTTTTCATGGTAATACTGTATCAATAATTTTGTGAAATCATGTTTTGGACTCAGGATGACTGGTTGTCGAGTATTTTCCGCTATATTTTCCGCGAAATTTGTTCGTCCACTTAGTACGATAAGTCCATCTTTCAATTCCGGAGATAAACATACTATCTTGCTCCGACCGCTCAGATATTTTCCACTTGCCAATTTTTGAATTTCTTCAGGGAAACACTTCTCCTGAACATGTATCAGCCATGCCTTTTCGGCTTTCAAGATGTCTTCTACTGTCAAATATGGAGGATATTTTTCTTTGGTTCTAACAATACTAATGAACCTGAACAACCATCCGGTAGTTCTGATCAGTTTCATCCACTTCGAGAATCTTCGTATGTCTGGCAAGTATTCTTCATGTTTCTGAATAGTGACAAAACAAGGTTTAGTTCTCCAATTCTTCAGTTCAACATCATTTTCGTTTGAATAGGCAATGTTTTCACTTTCAGTGGGCCATAATTCTTCTATTTCTTTGAGAAAAGAATGTCCAGAAAACCATTCTTCTGAAATCACTTTCTCGAATTTCTTCCTACGGGTAGCTTCATCCGCGATATTGAGTTCAGTTGGAACCCATCGCCATTCTGTAACACGCGTCAATTCTTGAATTTCCCCGATTCGGTGAGAAACAAATGATTTGTAGTTTTTTCCATCACCTCGTATCCAATTCAAAACACAAGTTGAATCTGACCAAAAAAATGTTCCATCGATGGGTATCTCCAGCTCATTTCGTACTGCGTAAGAGAGTCGACTAGCCATCACAGCTGCTTGAAGTTCGAGTCTGGGAATAGAAAGTGGTTTCAGAGGGGACACTCTGGTTTTTGATGCGATTAGGCAAACATCGATATTGTCTTGTCCGATTACACGAAGATAGCTTGCTGCTGAGAAAGCCTTTTCACTACTATCACAAAACGTGTGAATTTCGATCCGCAAAGCCGAGGGTATCAATGAACTGTAGCATCTTGGAATTCTAATATGTACAATTTTCTTTATGTCGTTTAACCAATCTCTCCAAATCAAAAGTAGTTCTTCAGATAACAAATCGTCCCAATCGATTCCTGCTCGCCAAACATCTTGCATCAATATTTTTCCTCTGACTGTGAAAGTGGAGATCAAACCCAATGGATCATATACAGACATCACCGCTTTCAAAACTTTTCTTTTTGTAGGTTGTTCTGCCATAAAGTTGTTTGTTGTCAATCTGAAGGAAAATTCATCCTTGTCAGGATCCCACCACAGGCCTAAAATTCGATGCAAGGAAGTATCATCAATGTTTTTTGGAGTTGCCAGTATCATATTGTCAGCTAATTTATTTCGAATCAATTGTGAGTTAGTCATCCAATTGACTACTTCAAATCCCGCTATTTTTTGGACCTTGCAGACTATTAATATCGTTTCTAATGCTTCTTCTTCAGTGTCCTTCGAATCCAAGTAGTCATCTACATAAAATTTTTTAATGATTGCTGTCCGGATGTCTAGGTTTGGAGAAAATTTCTCAGCATTCGAATTTTTGACAAACTGAGCACTTACGGGTGAACATGTTGCTCCAAAGGTCATTACCATCATCTCATAAATATCGGGAGGTCTATTACTTTCTAGGTTTCGCCAAAGAAATCGTTGAGCACATCTATCACTTTCTTGTATCCCCACTCTATGAAACATATCTCGTATATCTCCACAAAAACCGAATCGCCTTTGTCGAAATTTCCATAATATTGCAACCAAAGACTGCAACAAATCTGGACCAGATAGAAGGGCGTCATTTAGGCTCATTCCTCTAGATTTGGCTGCAGCATCAAAAACCAATCTGATTTTGTTCGGTTTGTTGGGATTTTTCACGGCAAAATGGGGAAGATACCAGAGGTGGGGATTGAGGGTTTCATCTTCTTCTGTGGTCAATTTTCGTATATATCCTTTCTCTTCATACTCCATTATTTTTTGGCAATATTCACTTTCAAATTTTTCATTTAGACGACATTTTCTTTCAACACATTTCAATCTTTGAAGTGCCATATATTTACTTTCAGGTAGCTGTATGTTATCATTTTTCCATAACAAACCTATCTCATAATTTTTACCGGTATACTTTAGGGTATTTTCCATCAACTGTAGAGCTCGAGAACTTTCACGAGATGGTTTGTCTGCTGCTATCAACGTACCGAATGTTTCTGTTAAGTACGATCTCTCTACCATCTTCTGTAGTTCTTCATCTGTCGTTTGTTTTTCACAAATATGTAAAGTATGTGCTTTAAAACAATTTCCTCTGTTAACAGGGCTCGGTCCATGTATTGCCCAACCTAATTTGCATCTACTAGCAACAGGTAGATTTTCTGGACCAGTTCTTATTTGTCTCGCTAGTATCAATTGTATGTTATCTTGTCCAATAAGCAGTGAAGGTTCTTATTTCTTTCAATTGGTTGTAACTATTACTTTCTCCTAGAGCATCTACTTCGGCCTTACGCAGGTCTTCTTCGAGTTGGAGGAGGTGTAAACTATCAGCTATTTCTTTCTTCTTCAACTCTCTGCGGTGTTTTTCTTCTAGTTTTTGTTCTTCCAGCTCAAGCTCTCTGGATTTTCTTTCTAGTTCTCGTCTTTGTTTTTCAATTTCGAGAGATATTTTCTTCCTTTCCAAGTTTAAACTATTTCGATGAGATAATTCGGTCTTCCCAGAGGCTCTCGATTGAACAGACCGTGTCGAGTTTACCTTTATAAGGGAAGCTTTTCCATCCGTTTTATCTTCAACGACTCTTTCAGGTAGATTGTCTACGGTAATTTCGCGACTTCCGAATCCATCTGGCCACACATAGTCAGATGATAGAGCTTGATTCACACCTGCAGTTTCGCGCTTGGACATCCGTTTCTCCATATCGTGATCACGTCGGGGTCACCAAATGTTATTTTCTCAATTATCAAACTCAAATTGTTCAAATAAAGTTACTTTTTAGTCGGAATTAACTTTTTATTTTCGTTTGACAGAAAAAAACTAAAACTATCAAAAAAAAAAACACAGTTCCGTCATAGCAACAAATCAAATAAATAAATATATCACACGTACTAAACCTCGCTTTTCTACCAAATGACTGGGAATATAGGCAACCAAATTATTCTTTTTAAAAAACGACTCCTCTACTAACTTATTAGCGACATTACCTGAAGTTACTTCAATTTTTAAACGGTTACGACCAGCAATACAAACTTCCGGTATAAAATTATCGTAATCTCGTAAATTACTTAATTTCTCCCCTAATTTCATCGGATGTAAACGTCCAATATTTAATTCGAGGTGCTCAACAAAGACATGGTACGGACCTGTATCACAAGATCGGAATCGATTTGAAATATTATGATAAGGACGGTCAATAACATTGATATAATTAGACGAGTTTTTTGCAGTTTCATTATTTTCTTCTATATTGTTTTGGTTAATTTTGTTATGGGAGTTAATATTTTTATTTTCAAATGATTCATTCATTTCATCATCATCCCTCATTATTATATCTACTACGCGAACATTAGACCGAGTAACCCGATTATTGTTACCTAACGGCGGCGGCTCATTACCACTCATACTATCCGGCCTGCGGACGCAAGGCCGGGGCGAATGCTCCCAAATATAAAAAAAGAAGGAAAGTGAGTCTCTACTTTTAGTAAAAAAGTAAATAAACCACTAATTTAATAAAAACACCAAAATTAATTAGCAATCACTAGTGAACTTCAGCAGCACGGTTAAACACAGCCGTACAGCTCGACAGTCGTCACCGGAATGTATGTTACTATATACAATCAGGTTTACCAAGGCTGTGTTCATGATTTTTATGGTTATAATTTTCTTAATTTTATTAATTATTTTTAGCGATATTTTTTAACTTGCACTAGTTACATATCCTTGATATTATAATATGGCATCTGAGAGTAACCTTGATTTTTAAGGAACGATAACCGCAAGCGATGTTTACAAATCTTACGATACACTACAGTATAACGTAAAATAGGAGTCTAACGTAACGTAAAACGACTGACCGCAAACTCTCTATTATTTAAATAGTAAATTAGGTATGGTTACCTAGGTAACAAGTTAAGTTAATTATGTGTCAAGCCAGTAATCATAATATGTCAGTTTATCAATTTGTTAAACTGATTAATAATCGAAAATCATATGCACCAACGAAGAACTTAATCTAATAATCTGTAAAACAGCGACTAACAAATTATTTAATTTAATCACTGTTATTTAACCGATTAAAGATTTAACAGTACATTAAAACAACTTTAAAGAGTTGAAAATTTGTTGGTTAATATAAATTTTAAGGCATTCCTTGCTGCAGAGGAGCTATAGATTACACTTACGTCAAGCTGCGATGGTCAGACTCTGTTCATGATAGCACAATATTCAAGGATTACCATTTGCCTTTGGAATTAGCGGTGAACAGATATTGTGTCGAGAAATTTTTTTCAAAATAACTCGATAAAGCTCATTTGGTGACCAAAAACACCATAGAGAGATATTTTTGTACCCTGTTCATCTTTGGGTTTATGACTCAGAAAAGTCGATATATTTACGGTAATTACTGTTTGCACAATTTTGCAATATTATACTAAGATATTGTGGATTATTGGGAATGTAGCGGTTTGATGAAGTGCTTCTATTAGGAAATCAAGCCAATAAAAACAGTGGTATTAGAACTGCTCTCATTCAGCATTTAGATTTTTAAAATAAATTATTTTTACAGTTGAACATAGTAGCAGCCGTATGCGCCATTCCTTGTTATTTTTAATCACTGATTAAATATTAAAGGTCAAGCCTGCAATCTCCAGTTAGGTATATTTTACATATTTGTTAGATAAATGCCACTTTTACCTTTTTTTACAGAAAATATAATTTTTGAATTAATATTCAGGCTTTATGTGATGTTCATCTTCAATTGAGAAATTGCGTCGTGTAATGGCCAAGTTCTTTTCATGACAGCACAATATTTAATGATTGCCATTTGTCTTTGGAGTTGCAGGCCAACAGATATGGCCTCTTTGGTGACATTGGTTTATGCCAGTTGCGAAATCTTGGCCTAGAGCAGAGGGGCAATAAAAAAAGCTTATTTGGTAAACAGAATCAGCATAAAGAGATATTTTGGTGTGCTCAAAAGATGCTTCTGTTTATTTTTGGACAATGTCTAGGACTCACTCGCAGTAATTAGTGCATTAGTACAATTGCACAATTGCTTTGTGGATGATTTAGAAAATAAGTAGTAGTTTGATGAAGAAAATGACTTTTGGATCAGGAATAATTTAGTGTTAGCCCGTTTGCACATATAAGTTACATGATCACTCCACGTCAGGTTAGAGTTCACTATTATTCCAAGATCGATATGTGAGGAGACGATGTTTAATGTTTGTCCGTTAATAGAATACGGTAGTTGCGGATTGTTTTTGCCGACATGAAGCACAACGCACTTTTCAGTGTTCAGAGGGAGCAACCAATTCTCACACCATGCTTGTAAGTTATCAAGGTCAGCCTGCAAACTTAGGTGGTCGATGTTGGGATTATCATAGATCTTTGAATCATCAGCGTATGAAGATAGAGAGCTGGACAGACAGTGTTGAAGGTCGCTGGAATATCTTAGGAACAGTAAAGGCCCTAAGACGGAACCTTGCGGAACACCACTTGTAACAGTTCTTTCCTCGCTGAATTCTTGGCCATCTCCGACTTTAAAAAATCGGTTTGTAAGGAATGCTGCGATCTATTTATTAAGTGTACCTTTTATACCAAGATGTTCTAACTTTAAAAGAAGCCTACGCTTCGGTACTTTGTCGAAGGCTTTAGAGAAATCAAGGTAAATAATATCTATGGGTTGTGTATTATCGAGTTCCTTGGACCAGTCGTTTGTGCAGTGTAGTAGGTTTGTTAAAGTTGATTGACCCTTCATAAAGCCATGTTGATAGTTAGGAATCACTTTTTCTCGTAGCAAAAAGTCCATCATTTGTTCGCAACAATGGATTCCATTATTTTAGAAACAAAGGGTAAAAGTCTTATTGGACGGTAATTTCTGGCGTCTAGTTTATTGCCTTTCTTAAAGATTGGGGTGACCGATGCTATTTTCCAGATGGGCGGGATACAGCTTTCCGAGAATGACCTATTCATAATTTTAGACAACGGGTACGCTAATGAGTGAGCACATTGTTTAAGAAAAAATGAGGAAAATTTAACAATTGATTAAATAGATTGGTGCATACGGCTGTATGATTATTAGTACGTTTTTATAATGTCTATATTTTATTTTTTATTTTATTTTATACTATCATATATTGCTTTCATCCTTTACAAATAAACTGATTTTTTTTCTTAAACTGACTATTTATTTTTTAATATATAAACGTCTTTTTTGTTTATCATAATATTCCCCTTGACGACCACTGCATTCGTTCACACCATTTGTCATGGCAGTTTTTCCATTCCTTCCTGTGACATACAAAACATAAAATTGCGTCTTCTGAACAATGCACGCTAAGGCCAAGAAAGTATAACATTTCAATGGACTATATAACAATGTAAGAAATAGACCAAGTGCATTAAATATACATTAGACTAACAATACAAATTTTAAGAAACAGTAAAAATTTTACTTTAAAAATATTAAATCTTAAAATCTGTCAGTATTAAAATATATTTCGTGACACTTTTCCTATTTCATTTCGAATATACGACAAAAATAAAAACATCTCCCGATTTTTCTTATTTCTGGATATATTTGTGGCAATTTTCAAAAACTGTGACATCTATGAGAGGGTAATAAAAGTAACAAGTAAGGACAACCTGTATCTGATTGTCAGGCCGGATATATCTTTAGATTGTCGGGATTCGGAATATACAATAAATTGCTAGCTATAAATAAATTCGATCTTCGGGAAGATTTTGGGGGAGTACCCATAAAAACATTTAAAAAATGCCAGAAACGTTACTTATTGTACCAAACCTTACTTTGTGTAAATCCATAGTTTTAAAAACACTAAACAAATAAATTGTGAACAAAACTTCCACGGTTTATTTAAAAAGTTAACTTTTTAACTGACAGCCGTTCAACTCATCATCAAATTGACATATAGAAGTTATTTTGTTTTGTAAGAAAACTATTTGATGTTAAGACTAAAACAAGTTTTGAAGTAATTGATCTTTTTCATATTCCTTTATCAAAGTTATTTTGTTTATAAAAAATAAAAATAATCCTCGGTAAAATTAAAACAAAAAGCGTTGCACATTATACTTGTGATATTGCCATATATATAATGTGTGTGTTCATTAATGTATAAATCAGTTACACCACGTGTTTTACAATTTTATGAAATTAATACATAAACACAAAGCAAAGAAAAATAATTTTAATAAATAAATTGAGATTTTAGAACAAATAGCTACATGTCATGGCTATCTATTACATTTGATAAATAAATTAATAATATGAAAGAACAGAAAATGTCAGTACAAATAATATTCCCTTAACAAACTAAAGAAATTAAAAGTTATATAAGTATTACATATTGTGAAAATATTTCTTATACAATTTCAAAAATTTTATCTTCGGAAACATCTGCATTAATTTCATTCAAATCACACAATAATGGTCAAACACAAAGAAATTTTAAAATAATATTCAATGAACACTTAAGAGCACATAGATTACCGCCTTCAATTCCTCTGTATTTCAAGGTTCTTTTTATCATCATTATAGTAATCATCCAGAGCTTGATAAAAGCGTTCAAAATGCGATGCCATCACTTTTAAGCCTTGATAATAGACAATAACATGCAATAAAAACAATAGTGCCGATACAATGTTTGACTAAAATAGGCAAACGGCGTAAAGCACGTTTATAAGTAAATTACGGCGTTTATCTAGTCATTACAGGGAATGACTAAATTACTTAGGCAAACAGCGTAATGATAGGGCCATTACACTGTTTGCCGGCAATTCATGTACTGTCTAGGCATTTCAAGGAATGACGGATTTCAGTGTTTGACGCCGACATATATATTTTATTATGATTTAATTTTTCTTTAATTTTTATGTTTGATTTTTTATAGTTTATTTGTTAATATCCCACGTTGGTATTGTCAATTTATTATGATTTAAATTTAATGATTATTATTATTTAAATTGTTTATAGTTAATTTATCAATATCCCGACTTAGTTCTATTAATTTGATATGTTTTAATTGGTTTGATTATTATAATTTATAATTTTGTTTTGTTTTATTGGTTTTGTCAAATGTTTTGATTGATTTAAATGATTAAATACTATTTAATTTTATATAAAGTTTACTTGTTCTTCTGTAATTCTATGGTAGGGCGCCTTATCAAAATTTTAACTAGCTCAGACTATTTGTTTTGAAATTTAAATTTAAAATCTGACTCTTATCAGGGTAGGATTCAAATTAAAATATTATTTAATAATTAACACACAATGTCAAGTATTTCAAAGAAATTTTACAAAAAACTGTTAATTGGTTTTCATATGTTTAGTACAAATAAATAAATGAATAGCCTTATATGAAAAGAATGGAGATGATACATACAAATAAAATTAATTTACAGTCACAAAATAACAAATACACAAATACTAAACCTTAACTATGACACGTACCTTTTATTATAAAGTTCGTTTACTAAAAATTGCTACTGTCTAAATGGAATGGCACGAAACATTCGGATCAGCTTCTCCTCGTCTGCCTTCGGAACAGTAATACCACAATATGGCGGCTAAGGACCAGTTGCAGAAAGAATGCTCAAATTTAATCTTTCAAATTCTTTTGGAATCAGTCTCTGATTTGACAAATTTATTACTTTGGTAAGTAATTTAATAATGGTTGATTATTTTACTGCATGTATTTTTAATATTACATGTATTACTTTAACATAAACAGCTTTTAATTAATGCAAAAAATTTTCTTCTAGTTAGTAATCAATTAATACATACGATGTTAATTGCTCTGCTACCAAAATCAAAAGAGAGTGAATCATCAATTTTCCGGCCTTTTTATAGGCTTCCAGGAAAAATGACAAGTATGACATCGAAAAACGAAATTCCATTGTTTAAATGCAAAATTCTAACCAAAATTCTTGAATATGAAGGTAATGAAATTACAAAACTAATAGTATCTTTGTTAACTCATAGTGAGATCTCATCCTTATATTTACCAAAAGTTTATTTCTTTAATTTTAAATAGACTTTTTCCTTGTAAATTTATTATTAAAAAATAGGCAGTTTGCTGGAGCTGTCATATTTTCTAGACTTTAAAATTTGAAATAAAACTATCAATTGTACTTAAAATTACTATAAATCAATTAAACTAATCCTATCTTAACTAAAAATTACTATTTTTAAACCCTAACAACTAAAATTTAAACTTTTAAAAGATTTTGTTATTTGTATCTCTTACACATTATATAAGATAAGAGTCTCTGTGTTAACATAGATTAACATTTTAAAATTTATATAAACACCTTACTCACTTATCCTACATACATTTTGTTACATAAAATGTCCTTTATTAATGTTTATAAACTAAGTTTTTCAATAGTTTTTTTTTACTGTGCACTCTTTAAGTGTTCTATTAAAAAAAAATATGTGATTAAGACCAACACTATTGATATGAGAATTAGTTTACTATATTTCACCACACCTGCTACATGTTTTTAATTGTTCTTGTGTCTTTTTTAGGTACTCATGATCTATTGGTATATTTGTTTGTACAATATCGAAGACTATAATTTGTCTTTTTATAATTTTGTAAGTACTTCCTTTTTATAATATTAATTTAAATACTTTACTAACTAAAATTACATGTTGATTTCTTAAACATGTGAAAACCATTAATACTTTTTATTTTTATTTTCTTTTTATTGTTTCAGATTAAACTTAGAATTTTAAAAGAGAACTAGGACAAAGATGAATTGTTATGTAAAAGTGTACTCATTATAGATTGGAAATATTTAATTGTTATAAAATAGCAAAATATGGATTCTATTCAATATAAAATGCCCATTACATTCTTTGTTTATATTAAATGTATGTCTTGTAAAAATTATGAACTTGGAAACTTTAGATGTACAAAAGAAAAAGTAAATGCTGATTCTATAAAACTTAATAATATATCCTTTTATTGTAAATTATAAGGTAAGTTCTACTTATTAAATTTTTAACTATTAGATATCTATCTCAAGTCCCCCAATTTAATTTTTAACAAAAATTCTTGTGTAACAAGATAATTTTTTTAAAAATTTAATTTCTTTGATACTCTTTGTTTATATTGTTAGTATTTTTCCTAACATATCACTTCTTCATTACATTCTTCCCTTGATTTATTCAAATAATTGGAAGTGTAGATTCAACATGTAAAAAAATTATGAGTTTTTCTTTTATTCAATTAAACTTATTTATAATCATTATTTAATATAATTCTTTATTTTTCTATCTTCAGGAATAAATTTTAAATCCTATGATGTTATATTCTTATCACAATTTATACTTGTTTACATCAAAAAACTGTTGATTCATTTAATTATAAATTTGTTGTTATAGTATCTCAAATTATTAGTTACTTTACATAAATTCTATATTATTTTCTTCAAAGTTTATATTATATTCTTGTTACTTTCATAAAAATTCAATGAAAATAGCCTAGTCTCAAATTGTTATTATTCTAATTTAATTACCTATCTTAACTTATTATTTCTTAAAACAAATTAAATGCTATTGGTCCTATTCTATTTGTTTAAATTTCATATTTTAAAAATATTATACATATGAGTTTGTAATATGAAATGTGTGTCATAATGCTATCTATTCATTGTGGTACTTAAAAATTTGGCCTATATTAAATATCCCCCTTAAAATACCTGTTTGCGGATCTATTAATTTGTAACTATTTTCTGCATGATCATTTGCGATTAAATATGGTCCCTCATACGGTAATAATAATTTTGCACATTTATGTTCAGATCTTTTAGGTACTTGCAACGACTTAACCAACACTAACTCTCCTTTTTGGAATTTTGTTATTTTCTTGGCTTTTTTATTCATTCTTTTCATGTACTTATTTGCATTTATTTGTAGTCTGGTGTTTACTTGTGCCATAATATCTTCCATCTTAGAATTTCTGTTTATTATCCAAGGTCTTGTTGGTTCTTTTCCTGTAAGTAAAAATTCTGGACTCTCCTTTGTCACGCCATGTGGAGTTTGATTCAAAAATCTTTCTACTTCTTCTAAATTGTTTTCCCACTGTATGTGATCTTGGTTACATAAAATTCTCAAGTATTTATTTATCTCTTTTATATAACGTTCTGCAGGATTTGATGAAGGGTTCCTAATACTAATGAATTTAAGATGTATGTTCTGATTTATGCAATATTTATTTATTTATTTATTTTATTTGTTTAAATTTAATATGACTGTTTTAGTATTGGTTTTTGAACATGGATATAGTTTAACAAACTTGGTAAAAATGTCTACTAATACAAATATGTGTTTATTGCCTTGAGTGCTAGGAACTAAATTACTTATAAAGTCTATGGCTACTATTTGTAAAGGTTTCTGTGCATAAATAGATTTAGCTAAATAGGTGTTGTGAAAGTTTTTCTCCTTTGCCATTTGACAGAGTTTGCATGTTCTGCATATGGTTTTTGCTGTGACTAGATCTCCTTTTGCTATATAATTTTCTCGGAACATCATCCATAATTTCCTTGTGCCTATGTGCCCATATTCTTCATGTAAATTTTGTAATATTATTTTACTGAGTGTTGGAGTGATAACAAATACTTCCCTATCTTGCAGTCTTTTGTATAAAATCCCATCAATATTTATTGTGTCCTTTCTTTTTAAATGTTGTAATTGTTTTTGATCTTCTATAATATGATTGAGTGAAAATAGTCCTTGATTTTGTGGTAAGATGTTGATTCCTATTTTATATTGTTTGGTGATGTTTTGGGCTTCTGTTTCTCTACTAAGAGCATCTGCTACTATATTGAGTTTTCCTGGGATGTATCTTACTTCAAAGTCATACTCCTGTAATAGAAGTATCCATCTATGAACCCTGTTGTTTGCATAACGGTTCTTTAACATTGCTGTTAATGCAGAATGGTCGCTCTCAATGATAAATTTAGCTCCTAATAGGAAAAATCTAAATTTGGTGATGCAATAGACTACACTAGCCATTTCCAATTCTGTAACTGTATATTTTTTTTCGTATGTTTTTGTCACTCTAGATATAAAACTTATTGGTACTTCTCCATCCTGTTGTTGTTGCACCAAAACTCCTGCAAAACGGTCTGCTGATGCATCCGTTCTTAAAATGAACTCCTTATCATATTGTGGATGATAAACTTTTAAATTATTAGTAAATATTTGTTTTAAATCCTGAAATGCTCTTTCCCTTCTTTCATTCCAATACCATTTTGTATCTTCTTTAACAATTTAATTAATGGAACTTCCCTGTTACTTAAGTCTGGTATTAACCTCTTGTAATAATTTAAAATCCCCAAAAATCCCCTTAAAGTTTTCAAATTGGTTGGTGTTTTGTATTCTAACAATGTTTTGACTCTATCTGGATCCATACTGATATTTTCTGTATTTAAAATGTACCCCAAATATTTTACTTCATCCTGATAAAATTTACATTTTTCTAAATTTAATTTTAACCCTGCAATTTCTAACTCTTTAAACACCATTTCTAAATGATTTTTATGTTGTTCATTGGTTTCAGAAAAAATCAAGATATCATCAATATAATGAAGGACAAAAGTTTCATACTTGTTTAAAATTGAATGAAGAGTGCGTACTAAGGCAGCGCAAGAACTTTGTAAACCAAAAGGAACTACACAGAATTGGTATACTACTCCATCTACCATGAATGCTGTGTATTTACGACTTTCCTTATCAAGTGGAATTAGCCAAAAACTATGCTTAAGATCTAGTTTTGTAAATACTTTAGCTCTAGTTATCCTTCCAAAAATTCCATCGATGTTCATTGGACTTTCATATTGTTTGATTGTATATTGATTGATGTTTCTGGAGTCCAAACATAATCTAATTTCTCCCGAACTCTTCCTGACACATGTGATGGCATTGATGTATGGTGAATTGGATCTTTCTATAATACCATCCTTTAACATCTTTCTATTTCCAAATATACTTCTTCTTTCCATTTGTATGGTATTGGATATGTTTTGACTTTAAAATTTTTATTTTCTGAACTCATTTCTAAATTATGAACATAATTAACTGCTATCTGTGCTTCTTCATTACATAATTTTGAATGTTTATTAATTAAATTTTGAATTTCTTCTATTTTATTTTCTGAACATTCACCTACATTGTAATTATTCTTATTTTCATTAATATTACTAATTTGCAATTCTTTTACATACTTAAAATTGGTTTGGTTTTGGTCTATAAAAGGTATTGTTTCTTTATTTGAATTACTTTGTTTTCATAATTTATAATCAATTTGTAATTATTCATCTCATCTGTTCCTAATATAATATCATATTGTAAATTATTAATAATTAAAAACTGCATTTTATATTGTTTATTTCCTAACATTAAATCCCCTATCATTGTACTATTAGTATCATATAATTTATTTTTGTTAGCTCCTACTAATGATAATTTATTTGTTTTTACCACCATAATTGTATCTTTCGGTATTTGATCTACTATTCTACTACTAATCAATGTTACTTCTGACCCTGTATCTACTAAAATTTTACATATTACATTTTGAAAATTACCCTCAATAAATATTAAAGTGTTTTTATCTAAATCAAATTCCACTTCCCCCTTATTAATGAATTCCCTTGGATGTTCATACCTAGAATAGATAACATTATGCACGTGGAAGCTATTTAAGCAAAATTTTGATCATTTACAGTTTCTATTTCATTTTCTTTATGAACCATGACATTAACTTGTCTCTGGTTGTTGTTATTATTGTTCCTATTTTGTTGACTGTTGTCAGTAGCTGGTCTGGTATTTTCATATTTTCTTTCTACATTGTGGTAATTAGTCCAGTCTCTTCTGCCGTTGTTTCTGTTTCTATATTCATCTCGGTAACTTGGTCTATCTCTTCCATTAGTATTGTTGTTGTCCCTGTAGTTATTGTTGTTATTTCTGTAATTGTTGTTGTTATTTCTATATTTATTTGTTTCTTCTCTTCTACCTCTGTTGTAGTTATCGTTGGGGTTGTAATTATTATTGTTTCTATTTCCATTGTTACTGTTGTTCTCTCTTCTGTTTCTGTAGTCCGGTCTTTCTTGATTTCTATTATTGTTGCTGTGGTGTTCCTTATCATTCATGGTTCTTTCAAGTCTTTGAAGATAATTCGATGATCCTTCCATAGTTTTGATATTATGTAGTGCTATTGTTTCCATCACTTCCGTTTTAAAATGCCTGGCTATGTATAAAACTATTTCCTCTTCTCTCATAGTTGGTTCTAAATGTTGAGCATTGTTGTAGATTTGCATGGCATACATGTTAAAATTCCTCCCCCTATTATAGTCAAATTTCCCAAAATATAACTTTTCCCTAAAATTGGCTTGTTGTATTTCCCCCCAAAAATATTTAATGAACTGTTCTTCAAAATCTTTAATGTTATTAATGGGTTGTTCTTTATTGCAAAACCATAACAATGGATGTCCAACTAGCATGCTTCTTATTATTAACTTTTAATCTATTGTATTTTTGATATTATTTAATTTACTATTAATTATATTAATAAAATTTTTCGGGTGTATGTTATTAACATTCCCATCAAACTTGATTCCCAGATCCTGGAAATTGTTTCCATAAATGATGGTATTACCTTCTCCTATTTTTCTTCTGAACTCTTCTAATTCTGTTCCTATTTCTCCTTTTAATTTTTCAAAACTTTCTTCTTGTTTCTCCCCATGAACTTTTAAATCTTCAATTTCCTTTTCTATAATCTCTTCCACTACTTGTATGTTTCTGCTTGTCTTCGTTAATTCATTTTCCAAATTTGTTATTTTATCATTGTTTGCTTTAATTTTCTTTTTGTTTTCTTTTACTTCCAATCCTAATTCATTTTCTTTCTTCTTCAGACTTTCTATTTGTGTGTCTTGTCTATTTTCAACCTCCATTATTCTTCCAATCATTTCATTTCTAAATTCTTCTTTTGTATCCTCAATTTTTTGTTTAATTCCTACGACTTCTTTTTCAACTTCTTTATTTTCATATTTTATTTTTCTTATTTCTTCCATGCCTATGCTCATTTCTGTAGTAAACCTCCTTTCAACCTCTGAAAATTTCTGATCTAATTTTTCCTCTAATTTTCTGTTTAATTTCTCATTGTTTTCATCTAAGTCTTTCTTCATTTCTTCTTTGGTTGTATCTAATTTCTTGTTATTTTCTTCTAATTTTTTGTTTATATCTTTTCTAAAGTCTTCATTATTTTTATTCATTTGTATTAACATTTTCATGATTTTATCCTGTCCATCGTCTCTTTCTGCACTCTTGGTTTCCTGTACCTTTTGTTGTACTGGTTCTTGTTGTTCTTTTTCTTTTTCCTTTTGTTCCTCTAGATTTCCTTCTTTTTCTTGTCCTTGCTCTGGTACAAAATCTCCAGCACCTCTGTTCCTTTCTTCATAAACCGGTGTTTCCATCTCAGCTTTATCTCCATGATCCAATACTTCTCCTTCTTTTGCTTCTCCTAACTTCTGTCCATCTCTAAGAATCATCTTCTTGTCCGCCATGTTATTGTTGTTGAATTTATGAATTTATTAAGTTATTATTATTATTGTTTATTTATTTATTTAATTTAATATTATCAATGCTAATTTTGCGACAATTTATTATGATTTAAATTTTCTTTAATTTTTATGTTTGATTTATTATAGTTTATTTGTTAATATCCCACGTTGGTATTGTCAATTTATTATGATTTAAATTTAATGATTATTATTATTTAAATTGTTTATAGTTAATTTATCAATATCCCGACTTAGTTCTATTAATTTGATATGTTTTAATTGGTTTGATTATTATAATTTATAATTTTGTTTTGTTTTATTGGTTTTGTCAAATGTTTTGATTGATTTAAATGATTAAATACTATTTAATTTTATATAAAGTTTACTTGTTCTTCTGTAATTCTATGGTAGGGCGCCTTATCAAAATTTTAACTAGCTCAGACTATTTGTTTTGAAATTTAAATTTAAAATCTGACTCTTATCAGGGTAGGATTCAAATTAAAATATTATTTAATAATTAACACACAATGTCAAGTATTTCAAAGAAATTTTACAAAAAACTGTTAATTGGTTTTCATATGTTTAGTACAAATAAATAAATGAATAGCCTTATATGAAAAGAATGGAGATGATACATACAAATAAAATTAATTTACAGTCACAAAATAACAAATACACAAATACTAAACCTTAACTATGACACGTACCTTTTATTATAAAGTTCGTTTACTAAAAATTGCTACTGTCTAAATGGAATGGCACGAAAAATTCGGATCGGCTTCTCCTCGTCTGCCTTCGGAACAGTAATACCACAATATGGCGGCTAAGGACCAGTTGCAGAAAGAATGCTCAAATTTAATCTTTCAAATTCTTTTGGAATCAGTCTCTGATTTGACAAATTTATTACTTTGGTAAGTAATTTAATAATGGTTGATTATTTTACTGCATGTATTTTTAATATTACATGTATTACTTTAACATAAACAGCTTTTAATTAATGCAAAAAATTTTTGGTAAAAGTTCGGTATAGCGGTTTTCGCTATTATAAGAGATTTTTCAAAAATTCTTTTTCAGGGCGTTTCTATAGGTCGATTATGATACAAATCTGTGTGCGCGTTTTCAAAAATTCATTTCTATAATTTATTATTAATGAAAACATACTTACGGGACGGTGGAGTGAATAGGGGTGCTGGGTGGGGACGAAACAATAGAAATCCTACATTAAACACCAAAAAACAGTATTTCAGAGTACACACCGCACTTTCTGTTCACAAAAATGTTCAAGAAATTGTTTAAAAAAATAAAAATAAATAATAATTAATACAATAATACCGCCATGGCTGTCACGACTGTCACTGCATAAAAAAGAAGAGTGCAATAGAACTGTCAATGTGTTGTCATATAGAGTGAAAAAGTCTTAATAGCTGAAAAAAAGGAACATACAGGACAAAATTGATATGAAAAATTAAGTTATTCCTTCTTCCTATTATAATTTGTAGAGAAAAAAGGAACATACCTAAACATAAAGAAGGAGGCATTTCTACAAAAAATACCACTGCTTCTATCAAGCCTGTCATTTTAATAATGACGAACTTCATGTTATCAGCTGATCAAAATAATGGCGAACGAGATTTGTCATGTGTGGGATAGTTTTTCGAAAAATTTAATACTTTTCAAAATTAATTTACATTTTTCATGTGCCCCGAGTGCAGTGTATTAGTGTTTTCTTGTGTTTGACGTTGGATTTCTACTGTTTCGTCCCCACCCAGCACCCCTATTCACTTCACCGTCCCGTAAGTATGTTTTTATTAATAATAAATTATAGAAATGAATTTTTGAAAACGCGCACACAGATTTGTGTCATAATCGACCTATAGAAACGCCCTGAAAAAGAATTTTTGCAAAATCTCTTATAATAGCGAAAACCGCTATACCGAACTTTTACCAAAATTTTCTTCTAGTTAGTAATCAATTAATACATACGATGTTAATTGCTCTGCTACCAAAATCAAAAGAGAGTGAATCATCAATTTTCCGGCCTTTTTATAGGCTTCCAGGAAAAATGACAAGTATTACATCGAAAAACGAAATTCCATTGTTTAAATGCAAAATTCTAACCAAAATTCTTGAATATGAAGGTAATGAAATTACAAAACTAATAGTATCTTTGTTAACTCATAGTGAGATCTCATCCTTATATTTACCAAAAGTTTATTTCTTTAATTTTAAATAGACTTTTTCCTTGTAAATTTATTATTAAAAAATAGGCAGTTTGCTGGATCTGTCATATTTTCTAGACTTTAAAATTTGAAATAAAACTATCAATTGTACTTAAAATTACTATAAATCAATTAAACTAATCCTATCTTAACTAAAAATTAGTATTTTAAAACCCTAACAACTAAAATTTAAACTTTTAAAAGATTTTGTTATTTGTATCTCTTACACATTATATAAGATAAGAGTCTCTGTGTTACCATAGATTAACATTTTAAAATTTATATAAACACCTTACTCACTTATCCTACATACATTTTGTTACATAAAATGTCCTTTATTAATGTTTATAAACTAAGTTTTTCAATAGTTTTTTTTTACTGTGCACTCTTTAAGTGTTCTATTAAAAAAAATTATGTGATTAAGACCAACACTATTGATATGAGAATTAGTTTACTATATTTCACCACACCTGCTACATGTTTTTAATTGTTCTTGTGTCTTTTTTAGGTACTCATGATCTATTGGTATATTTGTTTGTACAATATCGAAGACTATAATTTGTCTTTTTATAATTTTGTAAGTACTTCCTTTTTATAATATTAATTTAAATACTTTACTAACTAAAATTACATGTTGATTTCTTAAACATGTGAAAACCGTTAATACTTTTGATTTTTATTTTCTTTTTATTGTTTCAGATTAAACTTAGAATTTTAAAAGAGAACTAGGACAAAGATGAATTGTTATGTAAAAGTGTACTCATTATGGATTGGAAATATTTAATTGTTATAAAATAGCAAAATATGGATTCTATTCAATATAAAATGCCCATTACATTCTTTGTTTATGTTAAATGTGTCTTGTGAAAATTATGAACTTGGAAACTTTAGATGTACAAAAGAAAAAGTAAATGCTGATTCTATAAAACTTAATAATATATCCTTTTATTGTAAATTATAAGGTAAGTTCTACTTATTAAATTTTTAACTATTAGATATCTATCTCAATATATATATATATATATATATATATTGTGAAGGTATGTTTCAGGGTGAAATCAAAATTTATTTTAGTTTAATTATTATTTTCGGAAATATGTCAAAATTTGAAGTTTATGTAAAATTTAAATTATTAGGTAAAATAAATTTCTGTAATGTAAACAAGTATTGTATTAGTTTTAAGTATAGATAGGAAATGTAGGTTGTAGTGATGAAGTTTGGTTGCTAGGAGAGAAAGAAAAGTTTGACAGTTGGTAGAAAAGAATTGAAAAGTCAAGAAGAGCATAAATTAACATTTTTAAAAGAAGTCATAAATATTGAGAAGAATATAATTTAAATAAGTAATAGTTGAAAGTAAAAGTAAAAGGAGGAGAAAAGCTTCCATCAATTTGATAGTTTTGTGGATAAAATAAAGTTCAACAGTGTGTGAGTACCTGTATAAAAAGTGAAGGAGATTTACAGAATTTTTAAAGAAGAAACGAATTAAAAAGGATAATAAAATAATAAAAATAAACAAAAATAAAAGCATAGTCGTTGTACCTACAGACAAGTTTAGACAAGAGATTTGGTTCGATAGAAGTGAAGAAATATAAGGTGAAACAAGGAGATAAAGACAATAAAAAGGACACTGCGGTAGATAAGGTTAGTTTAGGTAGTTAAGATTAGATAAGTTTGTTAGGGCAATAGATAAGTTAGATAGGTTATATAGGAATTAGTTAGGGAGAATAAATTTTATTTGGCTGTTTATTAAAAATTAATATTTATAAAAAAAATATTATTTAAAAATAAATTTCGATAGAACCCTACCTTAATTGAACAACAAGTTTAAAATAAAAAGTTAATTTATAAATTAAATTAAGTTGGTGAATATAATCCTCACAATATATATATATATATATATATATATATATATATATATATATATATATTAAACCAGAATTTTTGGGGTATACGGCAATGTGTTTTAAGAAAACTCTTTTACTTGTTTTCCAAGCTTTCGAAATATATTTATTTCATTTTCAAGGAATAAGCACGAGTATAAACAAAATTGGTGTTAAAAAAATGGTAAATATAACATAAAAACTATTTTAACTTTAATTTTGAATTTAAAAAAATTTTTTTAAGTCAAATTATTTATAAAACAAAATAACTTCATAAAATTAATAGACAACTTTATTGCTTGAGATAAAATGTAATAATAAAAGAGTAGAAAATAATAGGTTATAATTTTTAATTTCTTCTTTCATGAAAAATGTAAATTTTGATTAAAATATTTAATTGTTCTATGATAAAAAATTATCTTATTCTTTTTATAATTTTGACTTAAGCTTCTAAAATGTCATTTAAAATCAAAATAAAAATGTCAAATAAATGTCATGAATTTTAGGTATTATTTAGATCTTTATTTGTATGTTTATCCAATGATAGCAGATAATAATAAATGTCAAAATTATAAAAAAGAATAAGATAATTTTTTATCATAGAACAATTAAATATTTTAATCAAAATTTACATTTTTCATGAAAGAAGAAATTAAAAATTATAACCTATTATTTTCTACTCTTTTATTATTACATTTTATCTCAAGCAATTAAGTTGTTTATTAATTTTATGACGTTATTTTGTTTTATAAATAATTTGACTTAAAAAAATTTTTTTAAATTCAAAATTAAAGTTAAAATAGTTTTTATGTTATATTTACCATTTTTTTAACACCAATTTTGTTTATACTCGTGCTTATTCCTTGAAAATGAAATAAATATATTTCGAAAGCTTGGAAAACAAGTAAAAGAGTTTTCTTAAAACACATTGCCGTATACCCCAAAAATTCTGGTTTAATACCTATTAGTCGGCAAAGAACATAAATTTAATTATATATATATATATATATATTATTATGATTTTATTAGTTTATTGTTGTTGGGTTCTTATGTTTTCTTTTTTTGTTTTATTATTTTAATTTTTTCTGATGATTGAATGTTATTTTAGTAAATTCACGTTAATTGTGACATGATATTATTAGTGGTTTGTTTTTATTTGATTTGAAGTAATTGTTGAAGTTTTTTACTACAATAATAATGTTTTTTTTTTTTTAGTCCCTTAAATAATATGTATAATGATGACTAGCTCAAATAAAATTAAATGTTTCTACGCTCGTTTGTTTAACTTGAAAATAAATACTATCGTTAATCGAAAAATTATATCTCAGGTCGTACAGGTTTCACCACAGATTTACGCTCAAACAAATTATAAATTTTCTATCAAAATGAAATTCAAAAATCTTTACAATAAAGTAGTATAAATGTTCTCTAGCGACTAATAATTATTATCGCTTTAAAACAGTTTATACGCACACTTAATACAAATTAAATAACGGTACCTTTTTGAACTTTGTCTCTCGAGTGTTCGCCATTCACATGTAGGTGTCGCTGGAACTGGTGGTCTATCTTCTCTACTGGTGAGCACGTGGGATGTAGAACTTCCAATGGTTTAATTAAAGACAGAAACTCTTACGATGTAGAATTTATTATTGTTTACTTGTGGATTTTTTTTTTTTTATACAATTTACTGGTTGATAAGACTCCCTTTTTACAAGTGGTGTGTTACAAAGTTTTATACTAGGATTATTTCTGATATAAGGTAAGTCAAGCTTCTTATATTAATTTGATACTAACTTTTGTATCATTAAAATTACATTTGGAACTATTATATTATAAAATGATTCTGCTTGATTCAACAAACTTATTTTCTGTTCAAAGTCGAATACTGTTAACTTATAAAGTTAATAAAATTTATGATTAATCAAAGTCTTTTTTAAAAATGTAAATTACGAGTTGAATATTTTTATAACTGTTGTTGAATGTTTTGAAAATGAGTCTTGAATCTTTTTAAAATTAAACTTGAGTGTTGAGTTGTGAAAGTTGTTTTTTAAAATTAAATATTAAATGTTTGTTGAAAGTTTAAAACGAGACTTGAATATTTGTATAAAGGGTCTTGACTCTCTTAAAATTAGGCTTGAATCTCCTTTTTATTCTTTCTGACTGGTTCTTTTACGTAAAGACTGAGATCCCTCTCTCATTATTCTCTGACCAATAAAAATGCTTCATTTAAAAACTCCACGAGAACCAATCAGAAGGAACTATTTCTTAATTTGCTTATTTCTAACTAACTACTTATATTTTACAAACAATTTTTTACATAATATATACAATAATCATTTTTAATGTTCAATAATTTTTATAATTTATTATGGTCGGAAAAGCTCTCAAATTATATTATCACTGAGGCTTGAAGTCATAAATTCGACCGATATACTTCCGAGTAACTCATACGTCACAACGTGCAGCTGCTATTCTAAGCTCTTGGAGTTCGAGGAAACTAAACATTTCAAACACGCGATGGTGTGTACAAGCACTCGTAGTTCTGATAATTTGACGTCACACAGGCACAGGTGCACTTCTAAAGTTTTGGAGTTCATGGAAACTAAACATTTCAAACACGCGATGTTGTTGTTGTGTACGAGCAGTCGTAGTTCTGATAATTTTACGTCACACATATGCACAAGTGTTATTCGTAGAAGAACTTTTTATACACTTTTGTAGATCTTTGAAAATCCTTTTATATATTTAACAGAAAAATATTTTACAAAAATTTATAATTTGTTCGTTTGTTTTATTTTACATTTAGAATTATATTTTCATTATTATTTATGTTTTTAATGGTGATTTTGATTATTTTTATGTAATGTGATTACTTTTTTATTATTTATTTTTGCTTTTAATTGACTTAATAACGATTTTGTTTTTGATTTAATCATCATAATACATATTCTTATGGAAATTAGTCTTTTCTTTAATGAATAAATTTTTTATGATAATAAAACTTCGTCTCAACTTCCCCCCAAACTTGTAATAAATTTATCGACGGATAAATTTTTATAAGTTTCCATTTTCTACTTTAACTTCAACTATATCCTATTTTATTTTACCCACATATTTATTTACACTTAACTACTACATATATTACTTGAGTGAACTTACATGAAACACGCCACGTGAAATTTTTGTGTTAGGAAACATTAGAATTTATTTTCTACTTTTTAAAACATAAACGCATCGTATCATCTTTTTCTTGCCCACTACTATAGGATTAATATAGGGTGTAGTACTATAACTTATAATACCATCTGCCAACAGTTTCTTTAAATGTTTATCTACCGCTTCTTGATATTTATAGGGAATTGGATAACTTTTTGACTAAAACTCTCTATTTTTTTAACTTTAATACTTTGGGAATAATTTTTAGCTACTCTAGATTCATCATTAATTAAACTTTTATATCTTTCTACCAATTTTATAACTTCATTTTTTCCATCCTTTGTTGCAATTTATCATCACCTCTAAATTCTTTTCATTAACCCTATCATCGGCATCAATTGCCCTTTCATCATAATCATAATTTAATTTATTTTTGGTATCTAAGACCCTTTCTAAATGATTATCATTTCCATTTTTATTTAAATTTAATTCGGCATCTATGGCCACATTATTAAATATATTTCGGCACCCTTGTACCATTAAATTGCAACTAGATTCACAAATTTCACTTATTTTTTCTTGGCAGAAATTTTTATTACTATTTTCTAATGACTCGTCAAATATACTAATTATATTATAATTACTAGTTAATTTTAAATCATTTATTACCTCAAATTTTATTTCATTATCCCCAAATATTACTGCATTTTTGATATAATTTATTATAATTTTATTCTTTGATAATTCATCGTTACCCAATAATATATCATATTTTAACTTATTGACTATCAATAACTGAACATTTAATTTTACATTATTTATATTCAAAGAAGCAAAAACTGTTTTATTAGAATATCCTAAACTTTTATCATTTATCCCTGTAAAATTTACTTTTGGAATATTGATTATATTGTTTTTTAACATTGAGATTTTATTTACTGTATTTTCTGATATTAAAGAAACTGTAGACCCTGTATCTATTATAATGCTTAATAAATTGTTATCAATATTTGCTTTTATTAATACTAATTCTATTTCTTTATTTTCTAGATGCAGATTATCCTTGTCCATTAAAAATTCACGTGGGTGTACAAAGTCACATCTAGCGCTATTTACATTGTGCACCCCTATTGAAAATTTGTGGTTTGGGCATCATCTACTGGAGATCTGGCCCTAGGAGTTCTACTACCTGAACGTGCAATGTCTCTCGGTGTATTATTTGTCTCATTTATCCCCTCATTACTGTTACTCGTATTAATTGCGTTTTCTTGTCTATTATTATTGTTTATATTTGCTCGATTATTGTTATTTTGTTCAAATCTATTAAAATTTCTATTATTATAATTATTGTTAAAATTTCTAGTGTTCTGATTATTATTGTAATTTCTATTATTATTGTAATTGTTCCTATTTTCATTATTTTGATTTCTGTTTTGATTATTGTAGTTATTGTTAAAATTATTATTATTATTATTTTGTCTGTTAAAATTGTTACTGTTACTTTGCCTATTAAAACTTATATCATTGTTATTAAAGTTTCTTACATTATCTCTATTCTGATTGTTGATACTATTACTTAAATTTCTTTCAATTCTCTGTAAATATGTTATTAAATGATCAAATTTATTAATATTTTGTACTGCAATTATCTCAGATATTTCAGGTTTAAAATGTCTTGATAAAAACATTACAATTTCTGCCTCTGGTATAGGAGGAGTTAAATATTGACAAGTAGCATAGAGTTGTAAAACATAGTTGGATAGATTATTCTTTGTATTATCAAATTTGCCAAAATACAATCTTTCCCTGACTTTACTCTGTTGTAATTCTGACCAGAAAGTATCTAGAAATACTTTTTCAAAGGTTTCAAATGAATCTACAAACATTTCTTTACAATTCCACCATAATAGTGCATTGCCTGTTAAACTTGACCTGATAAATTCTTTAAAGTCTTGTAAATTTTTAATTTTATAGTATTTATTTTTAATTGAATGTAAATAATTTATAGGATGTATCTTCCTATAATCCCCACAAAATTTTGAACTTTCTTCAAACTTCCCCCCTATATTTAAAATTTGAAAACCCAAGTCAGGTGTTACGCGATTGTCTGATAATTCAGAAATATTTTGATTCACTTGTTTTATTTTATTTTCGAGTTCCTCCTTTAATTTCTTGATTTCTTCACTGTTTCCCACGTTTATATTTGTATTTAATTTTTCTTCTATTTCTTTTCTTAATTGTCTCTCTGTTTTTCTGTTTTCCTGTTCGGCTATGTCCAAATTTATTTGTATTCCTCTTTTCACATTATCTTCCATTTCTGATATTCTTGAGTTTAATTTCAGATTGTTTTCGCTTGTTCTTTTGTCTATATTTTGTACTTGTTTATTTAAAAATTCTTGTTTTTCCTCAATTACTTTAATCTTTTTCTCTTGATTTTCTACTTTCTTGTCCAATTTTTCCGTTATTTCATTCAATTTTCTCGTTATTTCCTCAGAATTTTGTCTATTTTGTTTTTTCATTTCTTCAGAGTTAGCTTCTAATTTTCTTTTCATCTCTTCCGAGTTGGCTTCTAGTTTTTTCGCTATTTGTTCTGAATTGGCTAGGATGATGCTCATCAAATCTGCCAATGTGACATTTCCTCCAGTTTGTGAAGAAGTACCATCTTTTTGTTGATGTTCATCTTCTTGTTCCCCCTTTCTTCTGGCTCTTCTGTGTTAGCAAACATGTCTATTAATTCTTGACTTTTTGTCAATCTGTTTATCAAATTTTGTTTGGTTCCTTTGTCGTCCAAATCTCTGTTTCTCAATTCTTGTCTGAGTTCTTCTACCTTCCATGCATCAAAATTATTTTCTTCTTTACCAGACATTATGTTTCGACTTTTTATATTTATAATTAAATGTTAGAAATATTTATTTTATATGTTAATTTCAGTTACAATAATCTATTAGTATTTTTATTTTTAAATAAATTTTAATGTAATGTTTATTGATTTATTTTTTTGTTATTTAAACTATTAAAATCTGTGATTTTAATCGAGCCCGATACGTTGGTCGCCAAGTTATTATGATTTTATTAGTTTATTGTTGTTGGGTTCTTATGTTTTCTTTTTTTGTTTTATTATTTTAATTTTTTCTGATGATTGAATGTTATTTTAGTAAATTCACGTTAATTGTGACATGATATTATTAGTGGTTTGTTTTTATTTGATTTGAAGTAATTGTTGAAGTTTTTTACTACAATAATAATGTTTTTTTTTTTTTTAGTCCCTTAAATAATATGTATAATGATGACTAGCTCAAATAAAATTAAATGTTTCTACGCTCGTTTGTTTAACTTGAAAATAAATACTATCGTTAATTGAAAAATTATATCTCAGGTCGTACAGGTTTCACCACAGATTTACGCTCAAACAAATTATAAATTTTCTATCAAAATGAAATTCAAAAATCTTTACAATAAAGTAGTATAAATGTTCTCTAGCGACTAATAATTATTATCGCTTTAAAACAGTTTATACGCACACTTAATACAAATTAAATAACGGTACCTTTTTGAACTTTGTCTCTCGAGTGTTCGCCATTCACATGTAGGTGTCGCTGGAACTGGTGGTCTATCTTCTCTACTGGTGAGCACGTGGGATGTAGAACTTCCAATGGTTTAATTAAAGACAGAAACTCTTACGATGTAGAATTTATTATTGTTTACTTGTGGATTTTTTTTTATACAATTTACTGGTTGATAAGACTCCCTTTTTACAAGTGGTGTGTTACAAAGTTTTATACTAGGATTATTTCTGATATAAGGTAAGTCAAGCTTCTTATATTAATTTGATACTAACTTTTGTATCATTAAAATTACATTTGGAACTATTATATTATAAAATGATTCTGCTTGATTCAACAAACTTATTTTCTGTTCAAAGTCGAATACTGTTAACTTATAAAGTTAATAAAATTTATGACTAATCAAAGTCTTTTTTAAAAATGTAAATTACGAGTTGAATATTTTTTATAACTGTTGTTGAATGTTTTGAAAATGAGTCTTGAATTTTTTTTAAAATTAAACTTGAGTGTTGAGTTGTGAAAGTTGTTTATTAAAATTAAATATTAAATGTTTGTTGAAAGTTTAAAACGAGACTTGAATATTTGTATAAAGGGTCTTGACTCTCTTAAAATTAGGCTTGAATCTTCTTTTATTCTTTCTGACTGGTTCTTTTACGTAAAGACTGAGATCCCTCTCTCATTATTCTCTGACCAATAAAAATGCTTCATTTAAAAACTCCACGAGAACCAATCAGAAGGAACTATTTCTTAATTTGCTTATTTCTAACTAACTACTTATATTTTACAAACAATTTTTTTACATAATATATACAATAATCATTTTTAATGTTCAATAATTTTTTATAATTTATTATGGTCGGAAAAGCTCTCAAATTATATTATCACTGAGGCTTGAAGTCATAAATTCGACCGATATACTTCCGAGTAACTCATACGTCACAACGTGCAGCTGCTATTCTAAGCTCTTGGAGTTCGAGGAAACTAAACATTTCAAACACGCGATGGTGTGTACAAGCACTCGTAGTTCTGATAATTTGACGTCACACAGGCACAGGTGCACTTCTAAAGTTTTGGAGTTCATGGAAACTAAACATTTCAAACACGCGATGTTGTTGTTGTGTACGAGCAGTCGTAGTTCTGATAATTTTACGTCACACATATGCACAAGTGTTATTCGTAGAAGAACTTTTTATACACTTTTGTAGATCTTTGAAAATCCTTTTATATATTTAACAGAAAAATATTTTACAAAAATTTATAATTTGTTCGTTTGTTTTATTTTACATTTAGAATTATATTTTCATTATTATTTATGTTTTTAATGGTGATTTTGATTATTTTTATGTAATGTGATTACTTTTTTATTATTTATTTTTGCTTTTAATTGACTTAATAACGATTTTGTTTTTGATTTAATCATCATAATACATATTCTTATGGAAATTAGTCTTTTCTTTAATGAATAAATTTTTTATGATAATAAAACTTCGTCTCAATATATATATATTGTAATGGATCATTATTACTAATAAAAACAAAACTTACCTTTTAAGCATCCATCATAGCCATTACACTAATGGATTAATAAAAAAAAGGATATGCATAATGAAATACACTTTTCTTCTTAAACCATGTAATTACCCAAAAAGAAGTATTGTCTTGAGTACAGTATAAACTTGATTATATCATAAATTTGGTCATAATATCACAGTAAAAGCCACAAAATAAACAATATTCTCTGGTCACAACAGGTTTTCATTTGGACTTAGTAGATACATCTTGTTAGAAAATGAGATGAATCTTCTGACCTAAAAATAATATAATTAGTATGAATTTATATAAACAAACAGTATCTCTACAGTAACACTAAAACAAAGTAGTATAACTTACATATCTGATAATAATAAACAAACATTATAAGATAAAAGCCAATATAGGGTAGGTAGTCATATTGGGAAGTCAACATGTAAAAATAAACAATACACATTAGTAAATGAACAAAATAGAATTAAAGTTACTTACCACAATAATTTACAAAAAAGGGATATCTTAATAAGTTTAATTGAATCTGCAGTTACTTTTTCTTTAGTACATCTTAAATTTTTAATATTTACTCTTCAATTACAAACATTCAAATAAATAAAGAGTGTATTTGACATCTTATCTTGTATAGGATCCATATTCAATTATTGTATCACAATCAAAATTTTCCAATCCATAATGAATGCATTTTCATTATAACAATTCACTTTTTCACCTAGTTCTTTTTCAAAATTCTCAGTTTAATCTGAAACAATAAAAAGAAAATAAAAATCAAAAAGTGTTAATGGTTTCCACATGTTTAAGAAATCAACATGTAATTTTAGTTAGTAAAATATTTAAATTAATATTGTAAAAAGGAAGTACTTACAAAATCAAAGTCTTCGAAATTGTACAAACAAATATACCAATAGATTGTGAGTACCTAAAAAAGACACAAGATTAATTATAAACATGTAGCAGGTGTGGTGAAATACATTAAACTAATTCCCATATCGACAGTGTTGAACATAATCACATAAACTTTTGATTGAACATTTTAAGAATACATAGTGAAATGGATATTGAAAAACTTAGTTTATAAACATTAACAAATGACAATTTATGTAACAAAAAGTATGTAGGATAATTGAGGAAGTTTTTTATATAAATTTTAAAATGTTAACCTTTGATAACACAGAAAATATCAGCTTATATAAGGTATAAGTAATACAAATAACAAAATCTTTTAAAAGTTTAAATTGTAGTTGTTAGGGTTAAAATAGTAAGTTATCAGTTAAAATAGTACTAGTTAAGTGGATTTAGAGTAATTTTAAATATAATAGCTAGTGTTAATTAAAAATTTGAAAGTCTAAAATAAGTTGACAGCTCAAGGAAGTTGTGTATTTTGAATCTAAAATTTCCTAGGAAAAAGTACTTAGAAAATTATACAAACAGAATTTAAGCAAATATAAGGATGAGATCTATCTGTATGTTATCAAAGGTATTATCAGAATTGTGAATTTATTACCTGGATTTTCGGAAATGCAGGTTATTTTTTTTTCTGAAATTCGAACAGTTGAAATCCGATGACGTCATTTTTTTGTTTTTTTTTCCAAGAAGCTATAAAAGGCCGGAGAATCCATGATTAAGCTCTCTTATGTTCCTGGTCGCAGAGCAATTAACATCGTATGTATTAATTGATTATCAACTAGAAGAGATTTTTTTTAATTAATTAAAAGCTGTTTATATTAAAGTAATACATGTAATATTAAAAATACATACAGAAAAGTAATCAGCTATTATTAAATTACTTACCAAAGTAATAAACTGCATAAAGCAAGTGCAGATTCCATAGAATTTTAAAGATTAAATTCGAGAGACGTTTCCAAAACGGAACCATAGTAGCCATCTTGTCAATTTGAATACGTTGTTCCATTTGCGGGAGTAAACGAAGCAGAAGCCGATCTCAGTTTTGTTACGTTGCGCATGACAAGGACAATATTTGAAAAACTCTGTTATACAAGGTACGTCCGATAATTAAGGATTTGTATTTTTGTTTTTAATTATTTGCAATTGTAAATTAATATTTTGTATATCATCTCCATTTTTTCATATCCGAATATTTGTTATTTATTTGTACTAAACGTGTGAAAACCAATTAATAATTTTTTTTTGAAGTACTTGACATTAAATTTATTGTGTATTAGTTATTAAACTATATTTAATTTGAATCCTACCCAAGATGAGAGTCAGACTTTAAATTTCAACTTTAAAATTAAGTAAACTGAGCTAGTTTGAACTTCTGACAAGGCGCCCAAACTTAAAAGTAAAAAGAAAAAGTAAACTGTATATAAAATTAAATAATATTAAATCATCAAATTCAATTAAAATATTTGAAAAAAAAACCAATAAAACAAACAAAAATTTTTTTAATTATCATAATCAAACAAATACAAACATATCTAAATAATAAACTTCTTTAGCTGTTAGGTAAAATAAACTATAGCCAAATTTAAAACATTATAAATTGACAATACCAACGTGGGATATATAAAAAAAAATAAAGACTAAAATAAATCTAAATCAGTATACCCAATTAGAAAATCATAATATATATATATATATATATATATATATATTGTAATGAATATTTATGATTTGAGAGAAAGTTTATTGATTTGATTGATTTATTTATTAGATTGATATTACTTATTTAAATGTACTAATAGCAACAAGATCTTTTTCTCAGGGGGTGTTTGGTTATGCTAGTTTCTATTGGGTTATTAGGTAGAAGGTATTTGAATAAAATTGATTAATTATAATTATAAATTTATTATAAAATAGTTAAATTAAAACAGTAATGTTGAGAGTTTAATAATAAAACTAATTAAAAAAAAAATTAAAAAGAAAGGCCTTTAGAAATTATTAAAGAACTTCTTGATGTGAATAAAGTTAAACTAACCAATGTTGTTTATGTAATGGCAAGTAAGATTATCAAATACACTAATTATTAAATACCAAGTAAATTCCTTTGTTTTTTTAAATTATAAAATTCAACTAACTACTACAAAATTTTTTTAAAAAAAATTACAATTTTATCTGACCTTGATATGTAAAGTCCTGTTTCCTGATTGGTGGAAAATCTGTAGGTGATCTATGAAAAACGGAGACGAACGAAGTGATACGTGGTATTTGCGATTTTGGTGAACTGAAGTGTTGTTAGACGATTAGTTTCTTGTGTAATTATTGTTCTTTGTTTGTTCCTTAAATTTTAGTGTTGATGGATTACAGTTCCTTTAGTTGTATTTATAATAGTAAGTACTCTTCTTTTTTTACATGAACCGAAAATATTTTAATTTCACTTTTGTTTAGTTTTCAACGTCACTTATGGCACTTTGTTTTACTTAAAATTGTTTTACTTTGTATTTTTAACGTCACTTTATTATAAGTACTTTAAAAACTGTTTGTTCACTTTTTAACTGACTGTTCACATTCACTGATCTTCTCTCTTTGACTTCCAATAATCAACTCCCTTTAAACGACCTCTGTTTAGTCTTTTATAGGTTTCAAACTTCTAGAAGCTTCGTTTCTTTGTTCTAGAGATTAGTCATTTCTGGGAAAAAATATGTGTATCTCTTTCTTTCATATATATGACTAGACATACTCACTTCGTCTATTGTCCGATCATTCGAGAATAAAATATATAGTAAAATATATCTGTCTCCTTTTTACACATTATCTGTCCTTTTTTTACACATTATATAATCAATTTTCGCGAAGTTTCTACTAAGTTCTAAATAACATATTTATGTACTAAACATAATATCGATACATTACATAATAAAATAATTTCCAACTTAAAATTTTCTTACAAATACACAAAATATACAATAAAATAATAGAATATAATTAAAATTATTTGATTAAGTTAATATTAAACAACCTCTGTTGATATTATACTCATTATAGAATATTTAAATATTACAATATATATATATATATATATATATATATTTCTGTTTAATAGTTTTTTATGTTTTATTTACCATTTTTTTAACACCAATTTTGTTTATACTCGTGCTTATTCCTTGATAATGAAATAAATATATTTCGAAAGCTTGGAAAACAAGTAAAAGAGTTTTCTTAAAAAAACATTGCCGTTTACCCCAAAAATTCTGGTTTAATATATTGAGACGAAGTTATATTAATATAAAAAATTATCCATTAAAGAAAAGATTAATTTCAATAAGAATATATATTATGATGATTAAATCAAAAACAAAATCGTTATTAAGTCAATTGAATGCAAATAAACAATAAAAAAAGTAATCACATTGCATAAAAATAATCAAAATCATCATTAAAAAAAATAATAATAAGAAAATAATTCTAAATGTAAAATAAAACAAACGAACAAATTATAAATTTTCTAAAAATATTTTTCCGTTAAATATATAAAAGGATTTTCAAAGATCTACAAAAGTGTATATTAAAAGTTCTTCTACGATTAACACCTGTGCATATGTTTGACGTAAAATTATCAGAACTACGACTGCTCGTACACAACATCGCGTGTTTGAAATGTTTAGTTTCCATGAACGCCAAAACCTTAGAAGCGCACCTGTGCCCGTATGACATCAAATTAACACGAATTAGAGTGCTTGTAAACAACTTTGCGTGTTTGAAATGTTTGGTTCCTCGAACTTCAAAAGCTTAGGACACCTGCACGTTGTGACGTATGAGTTACTCGGAAATATATCGGTCGAATTTGTGACTTTCAAGCCCCAGTGTTAATATAATTTGAGAGCTTTTCCGACCATAATAAATTATAAAAAAATTATTGTTAGAAATGATTAATGTATATATTATGTAAAAAAATTGTTTGTAAAATATAAGTAGTTAGTTAGAAATAGGCAAATTAAGAAATAGTTCCTTCTGATTGGTTCTCGTGGAGTTTTTAAATGAAGCATTTTTATTGGTCAGAGAATAATAAGAGAGGGATCTCAGTTTTTACGTAAAAGAACCAGTCAGGAAGAATAAAAGATATTCAAGCCTAATTTTAAGATAGTCAAGACTCTTTATACAAACATTCAAATAAATATAAATAAATTAAAAACAAACCACTAATAATATCTTGTCACAATTAACGTGGGTTTACTAAAATAACATTTAAATATCAGAAAAATTAAAATAATAAAACAAAAAAGCTAAACCATAAGAACCCAACAACAATAAATTAATAAATTCATAATATATATAAATATATATATATATATATATATATATATATATATATATATATATATATATATATATATATATATATATATATATATATAGATATATATATTGTAATGTTTTAAAATAATTAAAAGAATAACTTACCCAAAATATAACTTAAGATTGTGATCAATTATAAAAAATGGATATAAGTTTGAAGTTTCTTTTCTTTCAAATGATGAATTCACCATAAAACTTCTTTATTGGAACTATTTAATAAGTCTCAATTAACAAAAACCTAAAAATAACTTGATAAAAGATGAGTCTTTAAGAAGAAGCACTAACATCAGGAGTCGATTCAATAGTTAAGTCCATGATCCTATAATGTTTAGCCTAAAAATAAAAAGAAAATAAACATTAGAATGTGACAATAATGAATAATATGAATCTAATATTAGTTATAGGAAAACAATTCCAATAGTTGTATAAAGTCAGTTTAATCAAAATATAAATAAGATATAACTAAAGTTAATATTAATAATAAGTTTAATAATGTTTTTATAGGTAGTTATAAGATAAGAATTAAATAGGTATACATCATTACAAATTATTATTTAGGGTAGAAAATATCCAACTATATTCAATTAATTTTATGATTAGCAAAATTTAAATTCAACAAACAAATATTAGCTATCAGAACAAAATAAATAGTATTATAGATTAGAATTATAACTAAATAAATAATGTGACTTACCCAATCAATGTTTATGAATTCATTTAAGCATCAAAGTGATGACTCCATATTACAATATATCGGATGATAGTATAAGCTTGGTATATTCCATGTTTTGATACCGGATAATAACTTTAGAGAGTATAAAAAAAAAGATATTGAAATTTATCATATGTAAAATTGTTAGAAAGTGATTTGGTTGTTTATAAACAAAGACTAACTAATTAAAGCTTTACCAAGGACATTGTGACTGATAAATCCAGTGAAAAGACACTTTAAATAGTGATATAGTGATCACAAACTGATAATATAAACTTAAGAAAAAGTGATTGCAGTGAAAAGACATGAACCTAATATTAAGTGTTTAATTAGTGTTATTATTTATTAAAACTGTGGATTGTTATAAAATATTTAATTTTAAGTTGTTCTTCAATAATTTTAAATGTTGGTAAATTGTTTATTTAATAAAATTTATATTTAAATTGTTATGACGCAGTAGGTTTTAAAAGCAAATATAAACTAAAATAAGAATTGTTATCCAAAAAAAGGTTTTCTGATTATATTTGGCTATGTAAATTTTCATTTTTTGTTAAAATCAAGTGTCAAAAAGAGATATTTACTCATAATTGTTAATTTGTTATTATAAATTGTAAAGATGTCCGCCATTATGTAGCTCCAGAAAGTAATTAATTTTAATAGGAAAATTGGGTTTAAAAATTTGAAAAGTTTATTTTTGTGATATAATAAGTTATATAGTTTCAATTAATAACAATTAGAAAGTCAGAAAATGTCAAATTAAAAATTTAATTTTTAAAAAATTTGTTGCAAAAAGGTTAGAAAAAAAACAAAACACTTTCGAAAATCGGCCATGTTTGGAACTTCCGGCGTTAGCATATAAAAACCCGAGAAAAATGGGAAAATAGGTCACTAGAATTTCATCCGAAGGCCAATTCACGTCTGATTGTTTTTTTAAAATTGTTATATTTTAATGGCTGACTTCCTTTTTTCAAAATTAAAAATGGCTACACAATAATTATATAAAAGTATAATGAATTTGTAATCCACAAAACAATTGGAAATGGGATGTTAATAATAATAAAATCTATCTACAAGAATTAAAATAAAAATTTCATTACACTAACCTGCAATAATAAACCTGGACATCTGGAGAAGTAATAAAAAAGTTTTCCATGCCAATTTTAAATGAGATGAGAACGAGAAAGCTGTTTCTGGGACGACTCCATATCCAAACATCAACTCGTTGCCGGTTCCACGAAACTAGATACAATCAACAAGTGAATTACGGTATGTTTTTGCTATTATTTATTACAATCACTTTCATAATACTTATAAAATCTTGTGAATGATGAATTTCAATATCTTTTAAACATTATTCTAACACAATTTCATTCAAACATAATAATTATACCACATTAACTATAACCAACGACATAACACAATAACGTCGAACGCCGATATAAGGGCGGAGGTAACTAAAAAAGATCACGTGGGTATAACTGTCGGCGCACTGCAAGGTATCCATGGTCGTACCGTAGTGTAGGTATTGGGAACATTGATTTTGTGTATAATAAGTAAAATAAATAATTTTATCGTTAAATTTTATATTTTTGAACCGACTACTGTAGTTAAGAGTTACTCATGCTTAATAATTAATTTAAATAACCTAAATCTAAAAATAATAATAGATAAAAATTACATATTTTGATTTTGATGACATATAATTTGCAAACAGTAAAGAAAAAATAAAGATAAAGAAGTTTTAAGGTGTTTTGGGATAAATAAAGATTGAATGAGAATTAAAGCATACATAATCATAGCCCCACAAAACTTATAAAAATAAAAATTTTAAAATAATAAAAATAACAATTTAATAATTAAAATTTAATATTTATCCAACCAATCAACAACATTCAATCATTGTAATTTATTACAATATATTATACCAAAATTATTGGGTACACAGCAATGTTTTCAAGAAAACTCTTAAACTCTTTTACTTGTTTTCCAAGCTTTCGAAATATATTTATTTCATTTTCAAGGAATAAGCGCGAGTATATATAAAATTGGTGTTAAAAAATGGTAAATATAACATAAAAAACTATTTTTACTTTAATTTGTAATTTAAAAAATATTTTTTAAGTCAAACTATTTATAAAACAAAATAACGTCATAAAATGAATAAACAACTTAATTGCTTAAGATAAAATGTAATAATAAAAGAGTAGAAAATAATTGGTTATAATTTTATTTCTTTTTTCATAAAAAATGTAAATTTTGATTATAATATTTAATTGTTCTATGATAAAAAGATTTTCATCGGGTATTATCAAGGCTTGACCAAGTATGTAACTATTTCCCTCTAAGATCAGTATAACTGTGCAATGGTATAGAAAACCAGAAAAAATAGTATATTACGTAACGTGTATGGAATAGTTGCGCACGATGCCGCGTGGCGGCGAGTGCGTTATTCCGTTAGTGCGTAAAATGCTTTACAGCAATAGTTCCGTACTATACTTTACCTACGACCTACAACTGCATCAATAATCTTTTTGTTAATAATAATTAAACAAGAGCAACAATAGATGTTTTTAATCATTTTATTGTATAATAATTAAATACTTAACATTAATTATATTGAGTGGAGTTAAATTAATTTCACTATCACTTGACATTTTTTAATAATTGTATAAAACTTCACGCATACAAACAAGTTATAAGAACAATATAAAATGGGATGTTCTTTGATAACCGTTTTTTGATAAATAATAACGTGTGCGCATGCGGTCAGACGTCAGACGCATGCGCAGACGCTCAATGTGTAAAAGATTTTAAATATGTCGGTTCAATGTTCTTCTTATTGTAGTAAAGCTCATTTTAGTTATTTTTGAGTTATTCATTTAGTGTTACTGATCGGTTTCTGGCGTAATGGTAATGGTATTATGGTAATGAAATTAATTTCATATCGTTGTGTTTTTGCTGGAAAAAGGTGGTTTCACAAAGAGATTTCTTAAAACTATGACGATTGATTAGCTTATGAATTAGTTTTTTATTATATCCATTAAGTATAGCTATATCCTCAATTAAATTCTTTTCTCTGTCATATTTTGTTTAGTTTAAAGGAAAATAAATTAATCGATGAACTAAAAAATAAAAACTTGCCATTTTTTGTTGACTACAGTGAAAAGAATTTACCGGAATATATCTATACGTAGCGGTGTCTTTACCATTTATCCCTCAGTATACCAAAGGATTGAATACAATTTTCGGCACGGTGGGATTAGGTTTAGTTCATAAAACTAGGAGCACCCTGAGACAATTGTTAGGAAATCCGAAGGATAAGAGAGATCTGGAAAAAAGCGGTATATATGAAATAAGTTGTAATGATTGTGATAAAAATGATGTTGGGCAAACAAAAAGATCGGTTAAAACTAGATTTAAAGAACATTTAGCTCATCTAAAATATGGACGCATAGAAAAATCTAGTATTGCCGAACATGCTTTTACCAAAAACCATTCTGTAAATGTAGATAGTTTAAAATTGTTAAAAAATGTATCGAACAATATATTGTTGGATGCATTTGAAAGTATAGAAATTATTAAGTGTAAAAATAGATTAAATAAGGACAAAGGACCTATCCCAGATAGTCCACTTTATAGTTTATTATAAGAAAACTTATTGTAAAAATGTTTTCGCGCTAAAAATTGGCTTTGCCGCCAAAAGATTTACCGCGAAAACATTTAGCGCTAAAAATGTTATATATAAGGTTAGTTTGTAGACATAGCTTTAGTATACCTTCGCTCTCTGAAGAAGATAACTTGGTTATCGAAACGCGCGTCAGGCATATAAAAGTGTGTGTTGGTGTAGTGGTAGTGTAAACGGTTTTCGCTGTCACAATCACGTTAAACTAAATGAAAAAAAAAATTAAAAAAAACGGTAAATAGTTTAGAATAATTAATATATTTGCTGGAAAGCCCAAATTACATACATAAACTAATATAAAAAGAACTCAAAACGTGAGTAATAAAAAGAACAAATTATTTTATTGTGTATAGCGATATATAAAAACCAGTTATAGTAAACCTTAGTGGTAATTATATACATAATAATCCCTTAAGGCTAATAACAACATCTAGAATTGTTTTGCCTTAAACCTTCAATACTTGGTTCAGTCTTATCACTACTAAATCAACATAAAAAAAATGTATCTTCAATATATCATTTAATGAAAGAATTTAGTTTTTTATTAAATAGTAGAAGTTTCATTATAAAGTTCTTTGTCGAGTGTTCTTAAAATTATTCTGCCGTATATTTTCCTTCTGACAAATCGCATGTTTTTAGTATTAATTATTACCTCTATATATATATATATACATACACTTTGGCTCGATACCCACCTCGGTTTTCTCTTATTTATGTCTCTATTTGCCGGCAACCGGACAAAATCAAGTCATCCGTTATGGATTTTAGCACGGCATTTGTCTGGAAAAGATGTTTGAAACGTAGCTTACGTCCGTGCTAGGAAGTAATATGTCAGAAAGGCGAGATAGAACCTTTAAATATTTTAACGATTGTTTATGCTAAAATAAATTGTTAATTGCCACCGTTAAGGGTCACGATAAGTACGAGTTGTGTGTAAGAACAATTACCATGTCTTACTGCCTGGTATTTTCTGTTTGTAGCTTTTCAACCTGTAGTTCGACACAGAGAAGGCTTTTTTAATTTTGCATATCATTATACTATGTATCCATATTATAATTGGTAAAACTAAACACAAAAATATAAAATGAACAAAAATCTAACATAAATCTGACAAAAATCTTAGGATACTGGTTGAATGTTCTATAGAACCGTAAAAAAATTCAGAATTCAAGTACAGATACGCTCGGACCATTTACATCAGGCAAACATTCCTCAAAGAGTTTAGTCGCCACCGCTAACAACCTACACTTTTCAAAATTTCAACAAAGCATTTCGACATGCAAGCCCAAAACCTACAAACTTTAATTATCGATGCACAAAGCACCGCCGTCCCACTTATCACCATTAGATGTGACCACCACGCCCTCCCAAATCATATCGTCTAAAAAATCCACCAGAAACAACTATATTGTCTCTTTCTTCGGACATGAAATCCCAATGTCAAAACACAGTGAAACCGACTAAACGCCACTGTCAGACTTGAAATTAACAACTTCAAGCAAACGCATTGGAGAAATACCACTGCGGGCCTGGACTACAGAAAGGGAAACTTGTTTTGGAAAAAAATCCACACCCTAGTAGGAAAAAGAAGAACCAAACTCACACCTATCTATCCGAGGTCAACAAATTCATGCACCTGGCAAAAAGCCGAAATCTTCAAGGAGAGCCTACAAAATGCTCTCATATCTCCTAATAACCCACTCTTTCAAAACAACTTCGCTGCTCAGACAGACCTCCTAATCCAAAAAATAACCCACAGCCCACATCATCACCCTCTTCCATGAAGAGAACCCCTTTTACTCACCTTTCTCCATCGATGACATAAAACACTCCTGTCGAACTGGAAAAAATACAGCGCCTGGCCCCGATGCAATTTCTCGTTAATCTCTAAAAAATCTCCCAGAATCTTTCTTCCCGGTCCTTCAAAAAATATTCAATGCCTGCCTCAAACTCTCTTATTTCCCTAAATGTTGGAAGGCTGCAAACACTGTTATAATACCCAAGCCCGAAAAAGATTCTGCCTAAATCATACAGGCCCATTTTCCTTATCAGCGTTCTGGGAAAAGCCCTTGAGAGACTAATCAAAGACGGACTCTGGAACTTCTGGGACACCCAAAACATCATCCCATAGTTCCAATCAGGCTTCAGGCCAGAGCACTCCACCCTGATTAACTTTTAAACTATTATCTCCAGGTCTCAAAATCAAAGTTTCTACACTGCCGCAGTATTTTTGGATGTTTAGAAGGCTTTCGACCAAGTCTGACACGCCGGACTTATTAGAAAGCTCATGAGCATAAACCTTCCTATTTCTTTTGTAAAACTCATTTACTCCTACCTCACAAACCGCACTATCAGAGGCAGATCTGGTAGTTCACTATCCCTACCATTTACTCCTCTTGCCGGAGTCCCCCAAGGATCCATCCTAGCCCCATTACTTTACCTTATCTACACCCACGATGTTCCCTTTCCATGGAACCCCCACACCAACATCCAGCTCTACTCAGACGACACAGCAATCTTCGCATCCGCTCCCAACCGAGACCGCCTTCAAACATGTCTTCAAGATTTCCTCAACACCTTTTCAGACTGGTGTCAAAAATGTAGGGTTATGCTCAACTCAAATAAATTCCAACCTATCTTTTTTAAACACCCAGACACACTACATCAAAAACTTCTACCCGGAAACTTCCGAATAATGCTTTCTGGGGAGAGGCTCGAACTCCGGGACGATGCCGTCTACATGGGGGTGAGATATACTCGCACCCTCTGTTGGACGGTCGTCGTAAAGTCCACCCTGGACTCAGTCCGGAGACGAGCCAGTCTCATCAAGGCATTAGGAGAAAAATTGGACAGAACCTATCCCTCCACTCTTCTTCACACCTGTAAGACATTAATTCGCCTTTTTTTAGACTACAAAGCTATTCTATATGGCATCGCCTCTACCAGCATCACAAGCACTATCCAATCTTGTAAACGATTGGGTTAAGGGCGTTTACGATTAAACAACTGAAACTACAAAAAAACTAAGGTGAAAAAGATAGAAACAGCTTGTAATTAAACTGAATTTGGAAGCCAAGAAAACTATATTTAATGACAACCGAACACGCTGAACCCTTAAGACTTATAGTCAGTGGGTATATAAATCAAACTGTAAATTGCCACAGGAGATTATTCATTTGAAAATCGTTTAGTGAGTAATTAAGAATATTTATAATTATGCTTTTAGATAAATTTTACGCGTTTAAAGGAAAATATTGTAAATCCGCTAAAATATTCAAATTTTATACGTTTAATTAGGTATCACGTATAAAGAAATAAATAAACACAGCGGCCTTACAAAAGACCTTTGTCAAATTATGAAATAATAATATAATAATATAATTAATAATAAAAATATGTCAATAATAATAATATATACATAAATTACAAGACGAGTGGTGAAAAAGTCAGCTGTCATCGAAATTTTAAGGGAGAACGATTAACAGAGAAAAGCTAATGAAATCTTGCCGACGTTTCGATGATTTTTCCGAGGATTTTTCTTCTTCTGGCGGGTTGTTGTAACAAGCAAAATATAGAATAAGTAAATGAATTAATAATTACGTATTTTAACTTGAATTAAAATTAAACTTTAAAAATGACAATGATTAGCAGGTAATAACGAAACTAAATGAAAATTGAATGGAACATTTGGAGGTTAAGAAATATATTACTGATCTTCATCGTCATTCAAGTCTTCATCTTCATCGCCTTCATTTAGATTTATTATTATTGGCTCAATGTCTTCCATTAAATGATCTGTTTGCCACATCTTTTCCTCTGTCTTCTCTACCTTTTTTTCATAATTAGACTACTTGCGAAATCTCTTTTTTTATAAGTTTTTCCACATCCTCTTTTTTAAAAGTACTATTATTACGAGCCACATATCCTTTCACTTGGCTTCACACCATTTCAATAGGATTTAATTCGCAATGATAAGGTGGTAATCGTAGGACTGTTATATTATGTTCCGTGGCAATGTCGTCTATTTTTCTTAGGACGTACTGCTCTCTAAACGCGTTTGCAGTAGCCAATAATTCTGTTTTTAAATAAGCATCCTCGAAGTAAATCTCTTTTTTCAGTAGCCAGTACTTTATTTGTTCCTTATTCCAAGTTGTCTTTGGAAAAGGTAACTTCGCCGAATGGTATGATGCATTGTCCAACACTACAACATTCTTTGATCCGTTTTTTGGCAAATTAGGGATCAATTGATCTTTAAACCAGGCCTCAAAGCCTTCTGCGTCCATTTCGTCGTGGTAATCGTCTGCACCTTTCTTTGCCAGAAAAGTTTTTTCTGCACCCTCAAGAAAACCGTCTTTCCAGCCTACATAAAGAAGAACAAATCTTGGTCCTCGTTGACTTGGAGCCTTCAGTCCTGTTGTCAATCCTTCGACAAATGCATCTCGGGCATTTTTTATGGTAGTGTCTTTCCATTCAAAATTTACACTGTGGCCCACATTAATCCATGACTCGTCCAGATATATTACGTTATATCCTTCTTCGCGGAACTTCTTCACTGATCTTAAATATTTGTGCCTCCAGGCGATTATATCAGCTCTTTCTATTAGAAACGAGTCTCTTCCTCTCTTTCCATAAACAAGCCCCATATCGTTAAGCAAGCGTCTTAGCGTACTTTTAGAAAAATTTGGTACATTTTCGTCTGAATTTATTTTAGCAAGAACTTTTGCCAGTGTTGGTAGAATATTTTCGGAGTAGAATTCATGCACAGCTTTTCGATTGAATACCTTCATCGTAGGTGATCAGTCTTGAATTCGACTGGCTGCTGTTCCGTCTTCGTTTTTTTGGCGATGTCAAAGGTCCAGTAGCGGCTTCGCTTTTCAGATTATACACTGTTCTCACACTAAGGCCAGTCATTTCAGAAATCAGTTCTATTTTCGCTGTCACAGTTTTGTCACCTTTTTTTTATTCAACGTATACGTTAAAATATTCAATAAAAGCCTCTTGGTTTGACGATGAAGATTTTTACCTAGTTTAAATTTTTTAAACGGTGCTGCTAACCTGCTAACTGCATGGCTGCTGTTTCAATAGTGCCCTTTCGTTTATCAGCAGAAACAGATAGGTACCTGCCTATGTTATTACTTACCTGTACATTTACTCACCTCTACATTCCAGGAATATTACATAACGGTTTACGAGGATCAAGGGATCATACAGGTGAAAATAATTAGCATATTTGTATTAAATAATATTTTCACTGGCAATAGGATTAGGATTTGTCTAAAAAAATTAGTAGAGACCTAAATAATCCATCAAGTGATCAGGTATATACTGATTACAATCTACATAAATAGATTTGAATTCCATTTTTTAATAATATTTATTATATAGAATACATCTGTTTTGCAAAATTCATAATAAAACGTTTCTACTAAAATAAATTGGCTGAGTTAATTGTGGTTCAAGGCGTAACCAAAGCGGCAACAGTGTTAAATATTCGCCCATAAGATCTACATTGGCCTATGCCGGCCACGCTGCATAATAACTGTGACCCGCTCTATAGGAGTGTAAATACATCATATAAAAATAATCTTTATATTGTCGATATAATATTAATTCTTCGTTTATTATTACTTTGTGCAACATCTGAATTTATAATTCATAAAAAACATTGTGTTCTGTCCCTTGCAAATATTATACCTTTTCTGCCGAAACTGATTATCCTATTGCTTATATCTTTTTATGATACATTGTTGTGTTATATGATCGTTAAAAATGAATGAAAGGATATGTTTACAATATAAATTTTCTATACAATTTTTTGTATTATATTACAAAAAATAATATATTACTCTGTTTTTCCAAATACTGGACACCCTATAATTCTTCACTAGGTAATAATTTTTTTAACATGTTTTGGCTTTATATAGATACAATTAATTATTGTAATGGATTCGGTGTCGAACCTTTGTTCTGTACAGTTGTGCGCTCCGAAACGTTAAATAAAAATAGCGGTTAAAAACCTATTAGTGTATATTTAAAAGTGAACCAAAACAAACAAGAAATTACTGTGAGTAGACTTTTTATTACCAATTAATCAAAAAAAAAACCGACAGTGTCGGACGCAGATATATTTCAAATAATGTGAAAAATTAACGACACAAATCCACCAGGAGATAATTTCTCCAATAAAAACATGACAACCACCACCTACTCAAGTATAGTAAATACGTACAAATACCCAACAAAAGATCAAGCTGTAGTTCTCTCAGCAATGGATGGAGTAAAAATACACGACTACATAATAGCTATAGGATCCCTCATACAACCCAAAAACGTATTGTTTGCTTCAAGAATTGCTAATAACCGAATTTGCATCTATCTTTCCTCAAAAAATATTGTAGATAATTTTCTTAGTACCCACAACACAATCAAAGTTAATGGAACTCAAGTAGAAATAAGAAGATTAATATCTCCAGCCCAAATATTGGTTATATCTAACATTTGCCCAACAATTCCTAACTCTCTTTTGGAAGAAGAACTGAGAAAAATGGGGATATCTGCAGTATCTAAAATTACCTTCTTGAAAATTGGTATGCCAGAATCTGAATACAGCCACGTACTCAGCTTTAGAAGACAAATTTACATCAAACCCCTCCAACACGCAAACATACCAGACTCTTTCAACATCTCCCATGACAATACCACTTATCGATTATACCTATATATCGATGGCCCTAACTGCCAAAAATGCAAAACAATCGGCCATCAAGAATCCGACTGCCCAACTTACCTGGCTCAACAAGACCCTCCTGAACATATGGAAGACAAAGAAATACAGTCTAACCCAACCACAGAAAAAAATTCTAGCTTAACATCATCGTCAACAGAAATTTCCAACACCACAATACCATCAAATACTTCGTCCTCCCCAGTAACATTACCATCAATTCATATCACCTCTTCCACAACCTTTACAACAGCAAAAACTACCCAACTATCTCACTCTCCACTACCAAGCACCTCAATCTTCCAATCCTTAAGCTCTCCTACAATAGACATGATACAAACATCCACAAACACTCCACCAAATCATCATCACAAACAACTAAAAGACAAATTTCCACGTCACCAGATATTCAGGAAAATTCACCCAACCCCAATTTCGTTACTCCACTAAAACCCTCGAAACAAAGAAAAAGAGCAAAAATGTCTTCGAAAGATATAGAAAATATACTAATCCCTATAAAAAAACAAATTGAAGATAGAACCCCACCGTTCATCTTAAACTTCACCCAAATATGTGACTTTCTGGAAAACTCAATCAACTCCAAATACCCAAAGAAGATAGCACAGCAGTATTCCAACGAAGACTCCGAAATAAAAGAAATTTTAAATTTCATATATAAACATAGTACGACAAAGGGCATAAAAAATAACATTACAAGACTTAAGAAAAAGTTAAGTCTCTCCGGACTCTCCACCACTGAAGAATCTGACAGCGAACCTCTTTCTCAAGAGAATTAATATAATGAATAATACGTTCATACTTCAATGGAACCTCAATGGCTACTATACTCAAATTGACTCCTTAAAACTATTAATTAATAAACAATCACCAGCGATAATATGCCTAGAAGAAACTCACTTCAAACAACAACCAATAAAGTTGAAAAATTATCAATGCTTCCTCAAAAACCGACCGGAAGCACAACACGCCAGCGGCGGAGTAGCAATTTTTATAAAACAGAATATTCAAGCAAATGAAATTCCAATAAACACAAATCTTGAAGCTATTGCAGTATCTATAATTTCTCGTAAGAAAATACATATATGTAACGTATATTTACCCCACCCTAATGAACTTGATATAAATGAGTTAAACAAACTGATTGAACAAATTCCATCGCCCAAAATAATCTTGGGAGACCTGAATTGCCATAATGCAGCATGGGGCAGCCATAAAACTGACAAATGTGGAAATCTACTTCTCAAAAGCATCAATAGTTGTAGCGTAATCCTAATGAATACAGGGAAACCTACAAGATTCAATTCATACAATGGCACACTATCTGCTATCGACCTCTCCCTTTGCAGTCAATCTCTAGCACCCGATCTTCAGTGGGATACCCTCAACCATCTATATAACAGTGACCACTTCCCCATATCCATACAATGGAAAGAAAATGAACCTCCTTCTCATCCCATATACCAGCACTGGAAACTACAATCGGCAAACTGGGAGCTATTTAGGAAGGAAATAGAAGACAAAATCGCCAATTTCACACTTGAAAGAAATATCAATGAAAATATCTTGAAGCTTAACAACATCATCATATCAGCTGCAAAGACCAGTATAGGAAAAACCAAAATGTGCAAAAGACAACCAGTCCCTTGGTGGAATGAGGAGATAGCACACGCCTATAATGTGTGGAAAAGACATAAAAATGATGAAAATCGTCTTGAATTCAAAAAACTCAATGCCAAAACCCGTTTCCTAATTAAAAAAAGTAAAAAAGAAAGCTGGTGCAACTACATTTCCACCATAAATCCCTCCACCCCACTGGACTTGATATGGAATAAAATTCGAAAAATAAGAGGACAAAATTCTTTCCTCGACATAAACACTTTATCCCATAATAATCAGCTGATAACCGATAAAAAAGATGTATGTGAGGCTATAGCAGATGTTTTCCAACATAATTCCAGTGATCGAAGCTTGGACCAATCCTTTATACAATACAAGAAATTGATTGAAACCTCTGAAATTCAAATTGGTGACTCCGACTCTTATCTAAACGTTCCCATAACTCTGCAGGAACTTGATTTTTCTCTCGAAAACTCCAAAAACTCTGCCCCTGGACCAGATGACATTCCCTCAATATTTCTGCAAAATCTTCCTTTTAATACAAAGTTAATACTCCTAGATCTATTCAACACTATGTTTTTAAAACATCAGTTTCCAGAAATTTGGACAAATGCAACAGTTATCCCCATATGTAAATTTAACAAACCAAAAGACGACCCAGCCTCATATAGACCGATATCCCTAACCTACAGTATATGTAAAATTCTAGAGAAAATCTTAAACACCAGACTAGCATGGCATCTTGAAAACAAAAAATTTTTAACACCCTATCAAAGTGGCTTCCGAAAGTGCAGATCGACAATTGATAATCTAATATCTTTTGAAAGTGAAGTACAAAATGCATTTTTGAATGACCAAAAACTAATCGCTATATTCTTCGATCTAAATAAGGCTTTTGATACAACCTGGAAATACAATATTTTAAAAACACTGCAGACATGGGAAGTACAAGGAAACATGCTAGCGTTCATAAATAATTTTCTCAACAACAGAACCATGCAAGTCAGATCAAATGGCCACATCTCAACTACAAGACCTCTAAAAAATGGCATTCCTCAAGGATCTACTTTGAGTCCCACACTTTTTCTCACTGCAATTAACAGCATAGCCGAAATGATAAAACCTCCCATCAAAATTTGCCTTTATGCAGATGACCTCATCATTTATACAAGAAGTAGAAGCACAAAGTTCGCCTCCACTTTACTTCAAGATTGCCTGCATCAAATCGAAAACTGGTCTCAAAAAACAGGATTCCAATTTTCAAGCGAAAAGACACACTACATGATTTTTGACAGACGAAAAGACTACTATAATTTTAATCTGTTTTTATATAGAACTCCACTAACGCGGGTAGAAGAAGTGAACTTTCTTGGTCTTACTTTAGATTGTTCTCTCAAATGGAAAACACACATAGAAGTCCTTCAACAGTCATGCCAATCCCGAATAAATCTATTAAAAATTCTATCAAACCGAACATGGGGAGCTAGTACAATCACCCTATTGAACCTATACAAATCACTGATAAGGAGTAAATTAGATTACGGTTCCATTTGCTACGATACTGCTAAAAAACATTATTAAAAAATTAGATGTCATTCAAACTACCTCACTGAGATGTGTATTGGGCGCTTTCAGAACCAGCCCAACGAGCAGTCTCCTAGTCATTGCAAACGAATTTCCAATGTACTTACGTCGACAATTCCTTTCCTTAAACTATACCGCAAAAATTTCTGCTTATCCCAACAATAATACATTCCAAATCATTTTCCCAACAAACCCTCCTCCTGACGAAATATACGACTCCAAGCCAACTAAAAATCTCCCTTTTAGAGGGAGAGTGAGACGAACTAACTTCGAATTTGAACAATTTAAATTATCGCTCCAACAAAACTCTAACTTTCCTCCCTGGATGTCTCAGAAGCCAGATGTCAATACATCTCTCACTCAAAATCCAAAAAAATTCAACTAACCCCTGTCTCCTACAAAACATCTTCAAGGAAATTATATCAAAATACCCCCAAACCCTGAAAATCCATACAAATGCTTCAAAAAATCTCAATGGAACTGCAGCAGCTTACATCTGCGAAAATAACAAATCTGCCATCCGACTACCGAATCAATGTAGTATATTCACAGCAGAAACCACTGCAATTCTGGAAGCCATAAAAATGTGCAAAGTCTCTACAGCAACCAAGTTTCTCATCATAACAGATTCACTGAGTGCGTTACTTGGCTTAAAACAACTTTACCCTTCACATCCTAATCTCATACGAATCAAAAGTGAAATGGAAATCATACGTCTTAGCCAAAAGAACGTCTCATTTCTGTGGGTTCCATCTCACTCTGGTATAAAAGGAAACGAAGAAGTCGATCAATTAGCAGTAGCTACAACATCTAAACAAGAAGCGCCTAACATTCAAAAAATTCCCTACACTGACCATACAAACCCAATCAAACAACATATACTTAATTCTTGGCAAGTAACATGGAATCATACAACATCCAAGCTGAAAGAAGTTAAGCCACAAGTCGATTCAGTTCTATCAACACCAGAAAAACGAAGAGACCAAGTTGTCTTAACCCGACTGCGAATAGGTCATACACTCCTTACACATCAATATCTCCTCAACAAAGAACCAGCACCAGAATGTATACATTGCCATGTTTCCCTCACTGTAAAACATATCATCTTGGAGTGTCCTGAATATTCTAGATATAGAAGTCAGAATAAATTAAGTGCGGTATTCAAGGATGTGCTCACCAAAAACACAAGTGTTTTAATTAAATATATTAAAGACATTAATTTGTATAACAAAATTTAAAAATTATTATATAACACAAATACATCACATACTACTTGTGTAAGTCCTCCTGCTAATAACTCTTAGTAGTTGATGCGGGCATGTTTGTATCAAATAAAAAAAAAAAATTATTGTAATAATTTTTATTCTAAAACATAATAAACTACATACTGTATAATCTTCCGTATCAAATAACGCAGAATTTCTCTGTATAAGACATTAAATACTTTAAACCCACATTAGAATTGCACTGTATATTTGTATACAGTGTGTAAAAGCCAAATGGAATAAATTCATTATTTCGGTTACTGTACATATTTATGAAAAATCCCGAAACACGTCAAATTTAAATTATAACTTGATATTCTTTAACGTGAAAATGCAATCCCTACCTTCAACCCCCTTAAAATGACAGGTACAACCCCCAATTTTTTAAATGGGAAGTATAGGCTTGTGATATATCATTTGAAAGATCTCTTCATTCTCTATTCAAAAATGTTATTGTTTTTAAATTTAATGCAAAAATGAACATAAAAAAATTAATATCATGTTGTTACCGAAATTCGCTACAATACAATCAAAAACTAAAATGTAATGCAAAACGTAATAAAATGTAGAACACGAAAAAGAACTATGAATGTTAATGAAGTAGATGTTCAAAATGTTCTCCGCGTCTTGGCAACATCCTAATCTCAAATAAAACTGTCTTCTAACATTATTTAACATATCGGGCGTGATCGACCTAATCGCAAGCGTTATTCTTTCTTTTAAGTCATTTAAATCAGAAGGTTTAGTTTTGTACACATGGCTCTTCACATATCCCCATAAAAAGAAATCTAATAATGTAAGATCAGGTGATCGCGCTGGCCATTCAATCGATCATCGCCTCCCTATCCACCGATTGGGAAATATTGTATCGAGGTACTGCCGGACATTAAGTTGGTAATGTGGTGGTGCTCCATACTGCTGAAACCATATCGTATTCGCTGGAATTTGAGGGTTACCTGGATCAGTATATAAATTTGCCAACGTTGGAATGACATCATTTTAAAGTAGTGCCAAATAATTGTTGCCATTCAAGTTGCCCTCAATAAAAAAGGGACCAATGATATTTGTGTTCCCAACAATCACTGCCCAAACATTAACCTTTTGAGGGTATTAAGTGTGTTCTCTCATCCAGTGAGGATTTTCCGTGGACCAGTAGCGGCAATTTTGCCGATTAGCATGACCGTTAAGTAAAAAAGTACACTCATGAAAAAACATAACGTCTTCTAATTGGATAATATTGTTATCCAACATGTCCATCATTTGCTCACAAAAAAAGTTCTCCTATCAAAATCGTTTTCCATGAGCTCCTGAGTAGGTATCATCTTATACGGATGCAATTTATTTTCTTTTAATATGTTTGCTATCGATGTATGGCTAGCATTGAATGTAGTAATTGCCTGTCTACTCGATGTATGTGGGTTTTCCTGAAACTCAAGCAACACATCTAATTTGAGTTCATCACTCAGTGCATTGGCAGCTGCTTTTTTTATCTGCCTTACATGAACAAACTCGCGAAACTGCTTTTCTATTTTACTTATTGTTCCTTGGGATATAGGCGGTAAATTAGGAAATTTCTCATGAAATAGGCGAGTTACTTCCTGTTGTGTTCGGACGTTATCTCCGTAACCAATCATTTGTGAAACTGTTATTTTATGCATTTCCATTAATCTAACCATTATTCAGAATTTAATTGAACAAACTTTATACTTAAATTTCAACAATGACAACTTAAATAAAACAATTTACTACTGCTTGTTAAAATAGCGTTGCCATGGAAATTCTTTAAAGTTTTTTTATGGTTACCATCTAAAAACCACATTGCTATGGTTTTTGTTCACTTTCTCATTATCAAGACCTAAACGGGAAATAAGTTTTAAGTATATTGTAATAAGTTTCGAATATATTTTAGCGAATTTCGGTAACAACATGATATTAATTTTTTTTATGTTAATTTTTGCATTAAATTTAAAAAAAATAACATTTTTGAATAAAGACACCTTTCAAATGATATATCACAAGCCTATACTTCCCTTTTAAAAAAATTGGGGGTTGTACCTGTCATTCTAAGGGGGTTGAAGGTAGGGGTTGCATTTTCACGTTAAAGAATGTCAAGTTATAATTTAAATTTGACGTGTTTCGGGATTTTTTATAAATATGTACAGTAACTGAAATAATGAATTTATTCCATTTGGCTTTTACACACTGTATAACCCGTTTAATAAATTTTTAAGTAAATGATTATAAAAAAAGCGAATCAAACTTATTACTTAATTTCGATTAAAACTTGTGAAATGTTCTGTGTATAATTGATAAATGGAAAGATTTTTTAAAGAATTCCAAAATTTTAATGTTATAATATACAACCCTAACAAGATTTAATTGTACTGGATTTATAAAATTAATATTAAAATGAATTTTATTATACTAACCCTTACTATGTGAAAGTCCATCTTATTAAGAACAGTAAACAACTAAACGGTTGAATTAAACTTTCACTATTTATCCGCAAAATACGTTTTTAAATGCAATGACGGCCGTTTTGCTAGAATTAGCATTCGCATATGTCAATCTGACAATGCTAATTCTAGAGAAATGGCCGTCATTGCATTTAAAAACGTATTTTGTGAATAAATAGTGAAAGTTTGATAAATTCCTGCATTTCCATTACTGGTAACACTAACCATACACCAATTCAAGACCCAAATTATACTTGAAACCGCTTTACACATCGGTGGCTAACATATGTGATGGAATGAGTTGTACAACAAAGAAAAAATATTCTCTAGGTAGTTAAAAATTTTTGCAATGGACATGGTGTTTATTTTTTTCTTTTCCTGTGGTGTTTTTTTTTTATTTTAGAATCTCTTTATAAATATATTGTTAAGGGCAGATTAAAAAACAAATTTGAATCTAATAAGTAATTATGTATTAAAAATTACTTTCAGTTTTCTCTAATTTTACACCCCTATAACTAATTTAAATAAAAATTTCCTAACTTTCTGCCCTCGGGACTATTATAGAGAACTTAATTTCTGCGTTTAAATTTTTTTAAAATAATACTTAAGTGGTCTTATCAGGATTTAAAATGCATTGGTTTAAAATTTTGCGCCTACACTCTTAACAAGGAGCCGTTTGCGCACTCAAATTATTTTAAGCAGAGGCAACTCTGAGACGTACAAGTATATATGAAAATTAGTTTAGGTAAGAACATGGAAAGAATTCTTTGTTTGATACATTGAAACTGCATAAATACGTCTTTGTTCAATAATTTAGAAGGTAGTAATAAGATTCCTCAACAAGAACATGTGTTGGCATTTGACATTAAAGGTATGTTAATAGATTAATATTATTTCTGATAACCTATATGTAAAAAAGATAAAAAAAAACTGTATATCTGACTTGTTACTAACCTTTACTTGAACTCCAAACCAATATTAATTTTCTGCTTTTATTCTAATTTCTACAGAACTTACTTGAATTGACATATCGAGAGGGCTTGTGAATTTATTACTTTATCTATATGGTGTGGGTGTCATTTCCCATGTGATTGTTTCATAATTTCAAAGTGTTTCCTTAATTCGACCAACCAAATTTATTAAGAGACTAACATCTTATCATGTCCGACGCGAAACGTTGACGACCATGCTTCTCATTTTATTTCTATTTTGTGAAGCTCTGAACAGTTCCACGCTTATACCATTCTCTCAGATTTTCAAACTTAAATGGTTTTAATTTAGTTAAGGCTAACATATCTATCCTTGTGATAAAATTGACTTACCAACCCTCCAGTATCTGAAATAGCATGTTTTTTGTTCCAATTCACCAGTTTTCTTTAGTGTCTCTAAATAGTATGTAGATCTCCGATTCCTAAGAAGGAAATATCTAGCTCTATACATATTGAAACAATTTAATGATTATCTAGTAATCTAACGTTACTTCACCACTCATACTCATATTCGATCCTAAGAATTCTAACTGGACTGCTGACTGGACACTGTCGCCTGAGAAACCACCACTTCGTCTGAGTGATACTTCGGACTGTTGCTTCTACAGTGGGGAAGACGAATCAGCAGAGCACATTCTTTGTTTCTGCCCTACTTTGGAAATGAACAGACTCCGCTTATTTTTTTACAGCTTGGCGTATTAGAGTGAGTCACAATAGGCTCGAGTTTGGCCGCCTAACTCATATTCGATCGCCAAACAAGAATGCACATAGAAAACGATATCGACTATCAAGTTAAAATGAATATTTTGAGACGAGTATGGATGGCTATAATGTCCTTTATCTATTATTTTAACGCCCAGAAAGCTAATAGGAGTAAACAGGATGAAAACCCGAAGGACCAGTTCGCTATACGTAAATTATTTATCGTTCCTATCCAAATACGTAAACATACATTGACACTGGTGCAGATATATAATCCTATGTTTATTTTGCTCGCTGAGGAGAATGCCTCGGTACACAACAATCTCTACCGCCTCTTGCTTAGTTGTTGAAGCGTTTTCGCTTGGTTTGACGTATGTAATGCGTGTTCAAATACCGAAAATTTTGATATTAATTTTTTTTTATTGAAAAATCTAAAAAATCTTAATAAATTTATAAAAAAGTACTTTTACGTGCCTCAGATTCTCTGTTTAACTTTTTCATTAGATATTATTATCTTAATAGTTTATTATTGAGTCTGATATATTTAAGACTATTAAATCACACAGTTTTAAGTTAAAGTTAATTTTATAATGCACAATAATTTTTGTTTTTTTTACAAATATAAATAACATTTTATCTCAATTAGGAATAATATTACGGGTTGGAAATCTTAAACAAAGGAATATCGAGTTTCTGTTAAAAAAATAAATTTACTGAAAAGGAAATTCCTGTTTTATTCAATAAGACAATTTAAATCTTATCAAAAATAAACTAAACGAAATGATCAAGATTCATTATCACACCAAATCATTTTAAAATTTTTGTTCAAACTTGTATAATAGTATTACATAATAGCGTATTTCAAAAGCTTTCTTAAAATAGACATTGGAAAATAACACAGGTACAATAGATACAGTTAACATTAAGAACTAAAATTATTACAGCGAATACAGGAGGCACATCAGTGACTGTAGCCGCAATAAAAGAGTTTCGTTCATAATGTGATTCTTATTCGTCGACTCGAAGGTAGATATCTCTATGTATAAAAAAGAAATTGTATATCTGCCTAAAATTTTCCAAAGAAGTATAATATTGAGGTGATTCTTAAACAAAAACAGACTTAGAAAATCCACTCACAAAAATCTAAACTAAAACCTAGGTAGCGAGCTACACATACAGCAGGGTATTTAGAAAGACACGCGGGATTTGATACTAAAAATATCCCTTTGGTCAATCAAGTTAAAAGCCTTTTTTACTTGTATGGTACATGTTCAGTGTTGCATAATAAGGGAGATAGCAGTACCCTTAAAACTACAACAGGCAAAAAACCTAAATCATCTGAGAATTCCAGTATACTTGAATCAACCATTGTACACCATACCAGTCGCGTGGTACTCAGATGCGTCCAAGATAGATGAAAGATCTGATATCGAAGTAACGGGACTAATTGTCTATATTCCTGTCTATTTTACAAACAAAATAAGACTTTAGTGTCCAGGGCCCTATTCTCAAACCGTGACATATTTTGTTACTGGGAGAAATCCTCTTTGGAAGAAAAGCTGAATATCCTTATTCTTAAATGACAATAACAATTTATGTCGAATGCGAGAACTTCATTATACAGTGTGAGCCACAGAAAATAGTCCACATCGATATTTGGCAGTATTTATTAGATTTTCAGAAAATGAGAAAACAGGTCGATTTTTGTTCCAAGGGGTTTGACAAATGACATCTGTCATTTGTTATATCAAAAGTAAATAAAAACAAACAAATATTGCAAAAGCAATAAATTAATTGTAATGCAAGAAAATTAAATAAATTAGAACTTATAATACGTTAAACAATTTAATTAAACTAATATTAAATTATTTAACTAGATGTTCAAAATGGTGTCCATCGACTTCCATACAATTGTAGAGCCGCTGCTCGAAATTACGTCGAACGTTTTGAAGCATTTGAGGTTCTTCCAATGAAGCGGGTCCGGTTTTATAAATTTTGGTCATTAAATAACCCCACAAAAAGAAATCCAGGGGTGTTAAATCGGGGGATCTTGCAGGCCTTTCAATAGGGCCTCTTCTTCCAATTCATTTACTTCTGATATGACAAAAAAAACGACAAACCATAGGCGTTACGTTAAGATTTTCGATTGTATATCGTAAAATGTTAATCGATGTTTTATTGTACTGTGACTTGTTCTGATTTAAACTGAGTCCATATTTTCTTACTGAATCCATAAACTTTTGTAGATTTAAGTATTGACTAGCCTGATCCAAATATGCATAAACACCCTGTAGATTGTCTTTTTCAATCATGGAATTAATGACTCTCTGGAATCTGATTATACGCTGATTTCAAATCAATCGTGCTGAATATTCTATATTTCAATATCTTTGAAACCAATGATTCGATATTAAGAAGGAGATAAGCGTCTATAGAGCGGGTCACAGTTATTATGCAGCGTGGCCGGCATAGGCCAATGTAAATCTTATGGGCGAATATTCAACACTGTTGCCGCTTTGGTTACGGCTTGAACCACAATCAACTCAGCCAATTTATTTTCGTAGAAACGTTTTATTATGAATTTTGCAAAACAGATGTATTCTATATAATATAAATATTATTAAAAAATGGAATTCAAATCAATTTATGTAGATTGTAATCAGTATATACCTGATCACTTGATGGATTATTTAGGTCTCTATTAAATCTTTCAGACAAATCCTAATCCTATTGCCAGTGAAAATATTATTTAATTACAAAGATGCTAATTATTTTTACCTGTATGATCCCTTGATCCTCGTAAACCGTTATGTCAGATTCCTGGAATGTAGAGGTAAGTAAATGTACAGGTAAGTAATAACATAGGCAGGTACCTATCTGTTTCTGCTGATAAACGAAAGGGCATTATTGAAACAACAGCCATGCAGTTAGCAGCACCGTTTGAAAAATTTAAACTAGGTGAAAATCTTCATCGTCAAACCAAGAGGCTTTTATTGAATATTTTAACGTATACGTTGAATTCAAAAGATGACAAAAGTGTGACAGCGAAAATAGAACTGATTTCTGAAATGACTGGCTTTAGTGTGAGAACAGTGTATAATATGAAAAGCAAAGCCGCTACTGGACCTTTGACATCGCCAAAAAAATGAAGACGGAACAGCAGCCAGTCGAATTCAAGACTGATCACCTACGATGAAGGTATTCAATCGAAAAGCTGTGCATGAATTCTACTCCGAAAATATTCTACCAACACTGGCAAAAGTTCTTGCTAAAATAAATTCAGACGAAAATGTACCAAATTTTTCTAAAAGTACGCTAAGACGCTTGCTTAATGATATGGGGTTTGTTTATGGAAAGAGAGGAAGAGACTCGTTTCTAATAGAAAGAGCTGATACAATCGCCTGGAGGCACAAATATTTAAGATCAGTGAAGAAGTTCCGCGAAGAAGGATATAACGTAATATATTTGGACGAGTCATGGATTAATGTGGGCCACAGTGTAAATTTTGAATGGAAAGACACTACCATAAAAAATGCCCGAGATGCATTTGTCAAAGGATTGACAACAGGACTGAAGGCTCCAAGTCAACGAGGACCGAGATTTGTTCTTCTTCATGTAGGCTGGAAAGACGGTTTTCTTGAGGGTGCAGAAAAAACTTTTCTGGCAAAGAAAGGTGCAGACGATAACCACGACGAAATGGACGCAGAAGGCTTTGAGGCCTGGTTTAAAGATCAATTGATCCCTAATTTGCCGAAAAACGGATCAAAGAATGTTGTAGTGTTGGACAATGCGTCATACCATTCGGCGAAGTTACCTTTTCCAAAGACAACTTGAAATATGGAACAAATAAAGTACTGGCTACTGAAAAAAGAGATTTACTTCGAGGATGATTATTTAAAAACAGAATTATTGGCTACTGCAAACGCGTTTAGAGAGCAGTACGACCTAAGAAAAATAGACGACATTGCCACGGAACATAATATAACAGTCCTACGATTACCACCTTATCATTGCGAATTAAATCCTATTGAAATGGTGTGAAGCCAAGTGAAAGGATATGTGGCTCGTAATAATAGTACTTTTAAAAAAGAGGATGTGGAAAAACTTATAAAAAAAGAGTTTTCGCAAGTAGTCTAATTATGAAAAAAAGGTAGAGAAGACAGAGGAAAAGATGTGGCAAACAGATCATTTAATGGAAGACTTTGAGCCAATAATAATAAATCTAAAGGAAGACAATAAAGATGAAGACTTGGATGACGATGAAGATCAGTAATATATTTCTTAACCCTCAAATGTTCCATTTAATTTTCATTTATTTTAATTATTACCTGCTAATCATTGTCATTTTTAAAGTTTAATTTTAATTCAAGTTAAAATACGTAATTATTAATTCATTTACTTATTCTATATTTTGTTTGTTACAACAACCCGTCAGAAGAAGAAAAATCCTCGGAAAAATCATCGAAACGTCGGCAAGATTTCATTACCTTTTCTCTGTTAATCGTTCTCCCTTAAAATTTAGATGACAACTGACTTTTTTACCACTCGTCTTGTAATTTATGTATATATTATTATTATTGACATATTTTTATCATTAATTATATTATTATATTATTTCATAATTTGACAAAGGTCTTTTGTAAGGCCGCTGTATTTATTTATTTCTTTATACGTGATAATTAAACGTATAAAATTTGAATATTTTAGCGGATTTACAATATTTTCCTTTAAACGCGTAAAATTTATTTAAAAGCATAATTATAAATATTCTTAATTACTCACTAAAAGATTTTCAAATGAATAATTTAGTCAACATTTAAATCATAATAGTAACACAATGGTAAGTTATATTCCCGCGCCAGTTGGAACCAAATTCGAAGAACATGCCGATATGGCAACGCCGTCGTCCATAAACGCAATGCTGCATAATAACTGTGACCCGCTCTATAGTAAAGTATATTTATTAATTGTTTGAGAGTAATAGATTACCAAGAGACGTTTGTGATTTTCATTTTTGGTTACTAGTACCTGAGCTCTCCAAGGAGAATTACTTTCTTCAATAATTTCTTTTTTAGCAGATTTTATATTTCTTTTTTAATAAATTGGTCTTGAAAGAGATGATTTTGAACCACCAAATATGACATCGATTCGCTGATGTTCCATAATATCATGACCTATTATCATATCTATACATAGGTTTTCTAGGACCAGGACTTTTATTCGTTGATATTTCTCGTTTTGGATTTTGAGATTTACTAAACAGTAACCTTGGATTTTGGATGAGCATGTCGTTCAACAAAAACAATTGATGTAGAAATTATACAACAGAGATTCAAAAATCGAGCTCCTGAACACAAGCTTGCGTCATCAAATAACAATTCAATCTACTTCTCAAATGCAAATATAACTTTAAAAAATCCAAAACCCACATCCTACATTGGCATAGAACATTTTTAAGAATCGTTAAATCGGTGTTGCCAGTTCCTGTTATTCGATAAAATGTGTCTCATGCAAATTGGAAGACGAAACACATAAAGAATATCACAATTTCAAGTTGTGCGACAATTTTTATCGACAAATGTTGAATTCGAAATATTTTTGTAATAAATAGACCTCTAACTTTAGGCTTTAATCAGCAAAACGTGTACGTAATGTTTGACAATTTACATGACAACTTAACAACTACTAACTAGAATAAAACATGGTAAATCAAATAGTGTAAATATATAGTACATTCTCCCCCGGCTAATTTATGTTGTAATTAGCTAAATATTTTGGAGGTCGACGAGTTCGTATTGGACGAACTTCCGATTGCTCTTCAATTATTGTCTCAGAAATATCAACTGGTTTTTCCTTTGAAATGGGATGAGATAAATTTGTATTTTCAGATGGATCAGAAGTTTTTAAGTTTTCTTCGGGAGCAACATCTGTCTTAAAAGAAGTTTCCTGAAAATCAATTGTCTTTAGTTTTTCTACTTCCGAAACAATATCTGTTATATTCTTTAAGGAAATATCTTCTCTAGGAGCTAAGTGTTTTAATGATACAGTTGACTTTCTTCCATTTTCATGACGAACTAAGGCGTACTCGGGATTTGCTTCTATTAAAGTAACTTCTTCCACCAATGGATCGTATTTAGTATTACGAACAAACTTTTTGAGAAACACAGGATGGGACGGACTTAACCACGAAGGTATGGAAACTCCATACGTTGCCAGACATAAATGGTTAAACATTCGCTCATGTGGGGTACAATTTGTCTCAGTACAAAGTAGAGATCTGATTGAATGCAGAGCATCTGGTAAGACTTGTCTGTTGTCATGTAAATTGTCAAACATTTTGCTGAAAAGCCTAAAGTTAGAGTTCTATTTATTACAATTTAATCAGCAAAATGTGTACGTAATGTTCGACAATTTACATGACAACTTAACAACTACTAACTAGAATAAAACATGGTAAATCAAATAGTGTAAATATATAGTACAATTTTGTTCAACGAAATTTATTGTACTAGCCCTTACTATGTGAAAGTTCAGCTTATTAAGAACAGTAAACAACTAAATGGTTGATCGAAACCATGGAGTATAAAGAAAAATGTATAAAAATGTATTTTTATACTCTAAGATCGAAACCTTCACTATTTATTCAAAATTCAATTCAATGACAGCTGTTTCGTTAAAAACTAGCTTCGTCAGATTAAGAATAAAACATTGGCGCCATGCCAAGTAAATGTCGGTTTAGTTAAGTAGACTACTAGTTTGGCTACAATGGAGATTCTATTGTATTTTTAATTAAAATTAAAGGGATTGGTATAATTTTTCGATTTCATAATGTGACATTAGTAATTACTTTATTATCGACAAATTGTTACGATTGGTTACATTTTGTTGTTGTTCGGTTTGAGCGTGGAATTTGTGTTTAAGTGTAAAATGGAAAATATATCATCAAAAAAACTAGAGGTTCCTAGGTCCCAATTACACCAAAAAAATTATTTCAACACAAACTACAAAGCTACATTGCCTTTGTAGTTATTGTACCACGACAATAACCAACAGAGAGAACTTTTAGGTTGTTTTTTTAAGCTGTAGAAAATTACGTCCTAAGTTAAGTAAAACTTAAATTGTGAGGTCTGGTGCAACAAAAATATTTACTTTAAGCGACCCCTAACCTTAAGAACCTTAAAATAGTAGGTAAAAAGAAATCTTTACTACAATGTTTTTGAATAAAGTTCTTTGGCTAAAGTATAGAATATTTTGAGAATTTTAAAGTTAATAAAAAAAATACTTAAAACTTTTAGCTCGGAAATTCCAGATAAGTTATTTTAACGATAATTAGTGAATCGGGTACCAAATAATAAAAAAACTGTCTTTTTGTTGATAGTCTACCTTCCATACACTCGTAAATGAGATAATAAAGAGTAAATAATCCAAGTAAAATTAGGATCGTAAAAAAATTCACAAGCACAAGTTTAAGAACACCGGTGTAAAATGAAACTGGATTTTCTCCCTTCCTTAAAAAATGAACTCTCTCCTTTCTTCCTTTTCATGTTATTTTGACACCAAAAGACGTAATTTAACATCAATATTGTTTTAAAAGCGTTCTTTTCCTTTTAATTAGTCTTTTTATACTTTTGTTTAGATGGATTAAATTTGGGTGAAAGATGATCGGGAGGAAACACTTCCGATCTTACACGCGATTCCATTCAGGTGTGGTTTCTACAAAATCAAGACTAATTAACGGGAAATATGAAAGTGCGTGTACCTTTCTCAAGAAAATAATAAAAAAAATAGACGCTTGAGTAAAATATAGATGCGTGGACGTATCCAATAATTCGTTAGACGATGAATTATGAGAATGCCGATTAGAAATATGTGTTTCCCGTTAAATATATCAATAACACAAAAGCTGTCCTATTTTTTTTGGGATACATATAAAAGGGCGGATAATGTAGACTAATATATAACCTTTTCCAAGTTCAAATTAATGTTCCAATAATTATTTTAATTTTCAAGGAACACAGGAAACAAAATAAAAAGTTACTTAGCAAGTTAAAATATTGACTTTAATTCCTGAGAAAGGTGGTTATTTAATTTTAATTAATTATATTTCAAAAACAAATAAAAACTAAAAAAAAAGTTATAAATAAGGTTAAAGGAATAATTGGATCGTAGGAAAAATCATGTATATAAGTCGTTGGAAAGTGTATTTCTTGCACTCGTTACGTTATATTATGGCACATAAATGATAAGTGGATTTTATGATGGACATCAATATTATATTTGAACCTAGATTAAGATTATAAAACTAGGTAAATAACCAAGAATTATAAAAAAACTCTTCGTTTTAACGTAACTTCTAAGTTTAATTGAAAAAATTAGGTTTTAAATCACAATGACAGACGTTTCGCTAGATTTAGCTAGAATTATTTCATTTTTATGTTTGTAATAAATTTGTTTTTCCAGCCTTTTGGACATCTGCATTAAATTTAAAAATAATTTTTAAAGTAACCTTCAAAATTTTTGTTGCATGTGTGTTTCATTTCAATTTTATTAGGTGTGCCAATAAATCCATTTATGTTTTAAATAAGTACTTTGGCATTTCCAGAACATACTTCCATTTTCAAGGTAATCTTCAAAATATTAACTCTTAAAATGTTATTAAGAACAGTAAAAAACCAGAAGGTTGAATTAACTTTCACTATTTATTCGTAAAATACTTTAAATGCAATGACGGCCGTTTCGCTATAGAATTACCATCATCAGATTGACATATTGAAGTTACATTTTTTTTGTTTGTAGCTAGGTATCTGATGTTGATTAGATAGTAAGGGTTTGTACAATAAATTTTTAAAATGTTGTTTTATAAAAATTGTTGATAAAATGAGCCAGCTAGTATTGATTAATTGGACATTGTGGAATTGTTGGTTTAAAGTATTTTTATTTTCAACTGGATTAAAAATAACCAAATAATTAAGGTTTTTAACATGACACAAGACAACTAATTGCATTGATACGAATATGTTATCATTACTGTTCCCTTCTATGGTATAATTATAAGTTCTCTGATTATTAAACTTCATAAACCCGACTTTTCTCACTAGTTTTGATACATTCAGCACAAATTTCTAAAATATTTAATGACTTTTTTATAAATACTGGTGTGAATTTGCTAGAAGTATTAAAAAATATTCAACATATATTGAAAAGGTTAAAACTAATACAAATTCATGTTTTTAATTTCAAATGCAGACGAAATTAAAAATATAATACTGACACTTAAAAATTAATAAGCTTCTGGTTATGATACAGAAATATTGAAAATAATTATGCCGTACATAAAAGATCCCATTTATATTTAATTAATAAATCGTTTGAACAAGGCATTTTCCTTGACGCTCTTAAGCTGTCCATAGTAACACAAATTTACAAATGTAGTCATGTTACAGAACCAGAAAACTATAGGCCTATTTCCTTGATAATTTCGTTTAAAATTATTGTACTAACCCTAACTTTTTAGAAGTCCATCTTACTAAGAATAAAAAAAAATTATTGTACTAACCCTTACTTTGTGAAAGTTCATCTTATTCAGAACAATAACAAACTAAAAGGTTGAATTAACTTTCACTATTTTCGCTATAGCGAAACGACGTCATTACATTTAAAGTATTTTACGAATAAATAGTGAAAGTTAATTGAATCGTTTAGTTGTTTATTGTTCTGAATAAAAAAAAACTCTTTGTTTTAACTCAACTTCCAAGTTTAATTGAAATTGGGTTTAAAATCACAATTACAGCTGTTTCGCTAAAACACTAGCATCGTCAGATTGACATATTGAAGTTACATTTTGTCTGTAGCTAGGTACCTGATGTTGATTAAGTAGGTAAGGCTAGACCAAGTATGGAAGTAATAAGACACAACAATGTTGAAGCCTAGATGTTATTAGCCCTAAGGGATTGTCCTGGATGTATTTCCCTCTAAGATCAGTATAACTGTGATATAAAAAAAACAGGAAAAACTTTATCATGCTGATCTTTGCAATAACAATATATTTCTGTTACAATTACCTCTATATATATATATATATTAAACCTATTAGTCGGCAAATAACAGAAATTTAATTATATATATATATATATATATATATATATATATATATATATATTGTAAAGAATATTATGATTTGAGAGATTGTTTATTTATTTATTTATTTATTTGAATGTTTAATTCCAGTTGGATTATTAGGTGTATGTGAATGAAAAATTTGATTCAATTATAATTATAAATTTATTATAAAATAGTTATATTAAAACAGTATTATTGAAAGTTTAATAGTGAAACTAATTAGGAAAATATTAAAAAAAGGCCTTTTAGTAATTATAAAAGAACTTACTTGATGTGAATTAAGTTAAATTAACCAATGTTGTTTATGTAATGGCAAGTAAGATTATCAAATACACTAATTATTAAATATCAATTAAATTCCTTCGTTTTTAAATTATAAAATTCATCTAACTACTACAAAATTTTTTTTAAAGTTTACAATTTTATCTGACCTTGATATGTAAAGTCCTGTTACCTGATTGGTGGAAAAATCTGTAATTGATCTATGAAAAACGGAGACGAACGAAGTGTCACGTGGAATTTCCGACTTCGGTAAAATGTGCTGTTAGACGATTGGTTTCTTGTGTGATTATTGTTCTTTGTTTGTTCCTCAAATTGTAGTGTTTAGTGTTGATGGATTATAGTTCCTTTAGTTGTATTAATAATAGTAAGTACTCTTCTTCTTCTTTTTTATCAACCAAAAATGTTTTAATTTCACTTTTTGATTAGTTTTTAATGTCACTTTTGGCACTTTGTTTTACTTTATAATTGTTTTACTTTGTATTTTTAACGTCACTTTATTATAACTACTTTAAAAACTGTTTGTTCACTTTTTAATTGACAGTTCACACTCACTGATCTTCTCTGTTTAACTTCCAATAATATACTCCCTCCCTAACGACCTCTGTTCAGTCTTTAATAGGTTTCAAACTTCTAGAAGCTTCGTTTTTTTTTTGTTCTAGAGATTACTCATTTCTGGGAAAATATGTGTATCTCTTTCTTTCCTATTTATGACAAGACATTCTTCCTTAGTCTATCATCGATCATTCCAGAATAAAAATATAGTAAAATACATCTGTCTCCTTTTTACACATTATCTGTCTTTTTTTACACATTATATAATCAGTTTTCGCGAAATTTCTAGTAAGTTTAAATAACATATTTATGTACTAAATATAATATTGATACAATACACAATAAAATAATTTTTAACTTAAAATTGTCTTACAAATACACAAAATATATAATAAAACAATACAATATAATAAAAATTATTGGATTTAGTTAAATTAAACAACTTCTGTTGATAATGCTCATTATACTATTATAGAATATTTAATTATTAAAATATATATATATTGTAATATATATATATATATATATATATATATATATATATATATATATATATACATATATATTGAGATGATTAACCTCTTTCTACTTAATTTAATTTATGAAAATTAAGTTTTAATTTTATAATTTTTCAAATTAAGGTAGGGTTCTATCAAAATTTATTTTTAAATAATTTTTTTTTTTTTGAATATATAAATTTTTAATAAACAGCCAAATAAAATTTATTCTCCCTAACTAATTCCTATCTAACCTATCTAACTTATCTATTGCCCTAACAAACTTATCTAATCTTAACTACCTAAACTAACCTTATCTACCGCAGTGTCCTTTTTATTGTCTTTATCTCCTTGTTTCACCTTATATTTCTTCACTTCTATAGAACCAAATCTCTTGTCTAAACTTGTCTGTAGGTACAACGACTATGCTTTTATTTTTGTTTATTTTTATTATTTTATTATCCTTTTTAATTCGTTTCTTCTTTAAAAATTCTGTAAATCTCCTTCACTTTTTATACAGGTACTCACACACTGTTGAACTTTATTTTATCCACTAAACTATCAAATTGATGGAAGCTTTTCTCCTCCTTTTACTTTTACTTTTAATATATTATTTATTTAAATTATATTCTTCTCAATATTTATGACTTCTTTTAAAAAATGTTAATTTATGCTCTTCTTGACTTTTCAATTATTTTCTACCAACTGTCAAACTTTTCTTTTTTCCTAGCAACCAAACTTCTTCATCACTATAACTTACACTTCTTATCTATACTTAAAACTATTACAATATTTGTTTACATTACAGAATTTTTTTTTTATTTTATTTTACCTAATGATTTAAATGACATAAACTTCAAATTTTGACATATCTCCGAAAATAATTAAACTAAAATAAATTTTGATTTCACCCTGTAACATACCTTAAATTACTTTTATTAACAATAGTTTATCTAACATTTTATTTCTACCTCATTTCTCATTTTATTGATAACTTTAATTTATTAATTTATTTAACTAATTATGTAATCATGTATTGATAAATATTTAAATTCTAAATTTTTATTTTGAATTTTTTTTATACTATAATTTAAAATAATTATCTTTTTACCTATGAGACATATCATGACAAATACCTCAAATATTAGATAGGAATTTATTATTTATCATATAAATTCATATCTCATATTTTCCCTATCTAAAATTTTGTTTGTAATTAAGTTTAATTATTTATCTTTGGCAAACTAATTTCAGGTTTAAACAAGTAAATATCATTGATATTAAACACACCTCTTATTCTATCTTCATTTGTATATTTTAATCTATAACTATTTACATTATCATCACTATCTATAATATAAGGTCCTTCAAAAACTGGTAGAAGCTTAGCACAAATATTTCTTTTAACATCTGTTACCCTGTTTGCTCTTAGCAAAACTAATTGTCCCTTTTCATATTTAACTTTGTTATGTCTTTTTCTTTTTTCCATTCTTTTTAGATATTTTTTTCCACTTTTTATTTGCTTAAGTTTCACCTCTTCTAATACATCTTCTAATGTTTTATTAATTTGCATTTCCCATTTTCTAGATGGATGCTGTCCTGTCATAAGAAAATATGGACTTATTTCTGTTACTGTGTGTGGTATTTCATTTAAAAATAATTCAACATCTGGTAATTTAGTATCCCAATCTTTATGATCATCCTTGGAAAGAATTCTAAGAAATTTGATAACCTCTTGTATATATCTCTCAGAAGGATTTGATTCTGGGTGTCGAATACTGGTAAAAATGATATTGATTTGATTTTGATAACAAAATGTCTTGAACTTTTCATTTTGAAAATATGTGGCATTATCCACTATACACTTTTTTGGTTTTCCTATCTCCTCAAAATACTGTTGTAAACAATTCTTTATGGTTCTAACATTTGTTCTTGTACATGAATATAATTTGCAATATTTTGTAAATAAATCTACAATTACTAGTATGTGTCTTTTTTCATTATTAGTTTTTATTAGTTCACTAATGAAGTCAATGGCTATACATTCTAACTTTGTTGTTGCTATTATGTTTTTAGGTATATTAATATTTAAATAATTCTTACTCTTATATTGCTGAAAAATGGAACAAGAATTTGTTATTTCTTTTATTATCTGCATGTCCCCTTTACAAAAATAATTTTCTCTGAACATAAGCCATATCTTTCGAGTACCAGGATGACTATTGCTTTCATGCAAATATTTTAATATATTATGAGACAAATCCTTACTGATAACATATAATTCTTGATCATTGATTTTCTTTACCCAAATATTATTTATTTTTGTGCATTTGCTTATATCTTTATCATTGAATTGTTTTTGATCTTTAATAATCTGGCTTAATGAAAATATTCCTTCTTTCTCCTTCAAAGCATTAACTCCTATTTGTAAACTTCTTTCTGTCTTATGATTGCCATCTGATCTAGTTAGAGCATCTGCTACTATATTCTCCTTTCCTTTTATGTATTTTATTTCAAAATTATATTCCTGTAAGAGTAATGCACCTCTATGTATTCTATTGTTTAACAATTTATTGTTCATAACATTTACTAATGATATATGGTCTGTTTCAATAAAAAATTTGGAACCTAATAAATATAATCTTAATTTTGTTACACAAAATATTATACTTGCAAATTCCAATTCTGTGATACTGTAATGTTGTTCATATGCTTTTGTAACTCTTGATACAAAACATATGGGAACCTCTTTATCGTTTTGAACTTGTAACAATACTCCAGCTAATTTATACATAGATGCGTCTGTTCTTAAAATAAATGGTAATTGATAATCAGGATGATAAATTTTTAAATTATTAATAAACTCCTTTTTTATTAAGTTGAAGGCATGTTCTTGATCTATACCCCATTTCCATTTTACCTGTTTCTTTAAAAGAGCTACTAAAGGCAATGTCTTTTCACTGATGTTTGGCATAAGTTTTTTAAAATAATTTATATTCCCCAAAAATCTTCTTAAAGTTTTTAAATTGTTTGGCCTTTTATATTCCGTTATAACTTTTACCCTTTCTTCATCCATACTTATTCCCTGTAAATCTAATTTATAACCTAGAAATTTAATTTCTGTTTGAAAAAATTTTGATTTTGAAATATTTATTTTTAATCCTGCTCTATCTAATTCTGCTAATAAAATTTCAATGTGTTTTAAGTGACTCTGTAAATCCTTGGAGTAAATCAAGATGTCATCAATATAATGAAGGATGAAATCATTATGCTGATCCAAAATAGCATGAAGTGTTCGAACTAAAGCTGAACATGAACTTTGTAGACCATATGGAACCACTTTAAATCTATACAATACTCCATCGATTGAAAATGCTGTATAATCTCTGCTATTTGGATGTAATGGAATAAGCCAAAAACTATGTTTCAAATCAATTTTTGAAAATATTTTTGTACCAGTTATACTGCCAAATATTGCATCTATGTTTAAAGGAGCTTCATATTGAGGTGTTGTATATTTATTTATGTTTCTTGCATCGAGACATAATCTTAATTCTCCATTTTTCTTTTGTACCACTACAATAGGGTTTATGAATTTTGAATTACATTTTTCAATAATATTTTGCTCTAACATTTTTTTAATTTCATTTTTAACTTCTTTTCTAAATTTGTAAGGAATGGGATAAGTTTTTGATTTAAAATTTTGAATGCCTTTTACATCAATTTTGTGTACATACCTATCAGCTATTCGATTTTCATCTGTTACTAAATTTTTATATTTGTTCAATAAATCTACCATTTCTTTTTCTTTATTTTCACCACATACTATATCTATTTTAAAGTCTTTTACACTTAAACCTGCTTGTTGTATTTGATTTGTTGATTTTATATGAATTTCTTCACCAATTTCAATATTTTTTTTAAATTTGATTATCTCTTCCCCAATTTGTATTTGTCCATGCTCATAATCAATGACAAACCCATGTCTGTTTAATTCATCTGTCCCTATTATTGCATCATGCAATAAGTTTTCTATCAATAAAAATTGTAATATATACTCTCTTTTATTAAATATGATTTTTTCACTTATTCTCTTGTTTACTTCATATAACTTTTTGTTATTGGCACCTACCAAAATTGTTTTTGGTACACTGTAACATAAATGTTCTAAATTTAGTTCCTTTATAATTTTGGAATTTAATAATGATATTTCAGAACCAGTATCTATTAAAAATTCTAAATTTTTCTCTTGAAATTTTCCTAATATCTTTATTAAACCTTTTGATTCTTCTAATGTAAAATTCTTCTCAATATTTACAAATTCTCTTGGATGTTGATATATACCTGTACAATATTGAAAATTATTTTCTTTTAATTTTGGTAGGTTAGTTTCTAAAAATTTTGTTGCTCAGTACATATTTCTATCTCATTTCGAGAATTATCCCTTGGTTCTGTCTGGTCTAATTGAATATGGTTAATTTGTTGAACATTCCTATCATCTATACTCATTTTCCTTCTGTTTCTATTATCATTTTCCCTATCATTACTTCTATTATTATCATGTCTGTCATAATGTCTCTCTGCACTCCTACTTTCATATCTATTTTGATAGTTATAATTACTGTTTCTATTATTATTTAAATTTTGATTTCCTTGATGGTATTGTCTATTTCTTAAATTTCCATGATTGTAATCTTGGCATTGAGTGTTATAATTGTTGTTATTTTGATATCTGCTATTTTGTGGATTTTTAGAAATATTGTTTCCTCTTGGATAATTATTTGAATTATTATTTTGCGTGTAATTGCCACCACTGTTATTAAACCTGTTTCTAACATTATCGTTCGTCCTTCTTCTTTCTTGCATAATGAGAAATTGGCATAAACTATCCATATCCTTGTAATTATAAAGCATCATTACCTCTTCCAAATTATTATCGAAGTGCTGTATAATTAACCTTACTATATCCTCCTCAGTAAACATACAATCCAAATATTGTGATGTACTATAAATCTGCATGGCATATTTATGGTATGAAGTTCCTTTATTAGGATTGTATTTTCCTCCTAACAGCTCATCTTTTACCAATTTTTGTTGAGATGGTCCCCAAAAATATGCTAAAAACTTTTGAGAAAATTCTTCAAGATTATTTAATTCATTTTCCTTATTGTTAAACCAAAGCAAAGCCTCTTCTTGTAAATTAATTTAAAATGTATCTTTAAATTTATTAAATGGGATATTTTGAGAGTATTTATTTTTTATAAAGTTTATAAAGGGTACTGGATGCTGTCTTTTAATATTTCCGGTAAATATTAATTTGTTTTCACTAGTTATAGTCATAAATGTTCTTAGGATATTCTCATTATCTACACTGTTATTACAAGTATTAATTTTATTTTCATTGTTTTTAATTCTTTCATCAATATCTTTAATTTTTATATTCATTTCTGATTCATGTCTATTTATCCTGTTACTTATGATGGTTGTCTCTATATCAATTTTCTTTTCTATTCTCTCATTTTCTTTTCTTATAGCTTGTCTTTCCTGTACTATACCTTCCTCGATTATATTAACTCGACTTTGGACTTGATCTATTTGCTCTTCCATTTGTTTTCGGTTGGTAGCAATTTCTACTGAAAGATTTTCTATCTTGTCCTCCATTTGGTTTCTAAATTCTGTTATTTCTTGCCTTATCTCATTTGAAAGTGTGTCTGTCTTCTCATCTATCTTCTGGAATAGTTTTTTTATATCATTTATATCTTCTTGTCTTTTCTTTTCTATTTCTTTCATATAATTTAATATCATTTGCATTTCCACAGCCTTTTCTTGTTTTTCTAGTCCATCTCCTTTTTCCTGAACATTTTCCAATATATCTCCACTTGTTTGTCCAAATTCTTGTTGTCTGCTGCTTTCCTCTTGTTCTTCGGCAGTATTTTCTTGTGGATTTTTCCGGGTAGTTTTCTTATATCTAGATTCCATTATTAATATTTCTATTTTTTTTTATAGTAAAATTTTTTTTTTTAACTTTTTTTTTTTATAAGCCCCACGTTGAAATATTGTGAGGTCCCTACTCGGGCGCCAATTGAGATGATTAACCTCTTTCTACTTAATTTAATTTATGAAAATTAAGTTTTTATTTTATAATTTTTCAAATTTAGGTAGGGTTCTATCAAAATTTATTTTTAAATAATTTTTTTTTTTTGAATATATAAATTTTTAATAAACAGCCAAATAAAATTTATTCTCCCTAACTAATTCCTATCTAACCTATCTAACTTATCTATTGCCCTAACAAACTTATCTAATCTTAACTACCTAAACTAACCTTATCTACCGCAGTGTCCTTTTTATTGTCTTTATCTCCTTGTTTCACCTTATATTTCTTCACTTCTATAGAACCAAATCTCTTGTCTAAACTTGTCTGTAGGTACAACGACTATGCTTTTATTTTTGTTTATTTTTATTATTTTATTATCCTTTTTAATTCGTTTCTTCTTTAAAAATTCTGTAAATCTCCTTCACTTTTTATACAGGTACTCACACACTGTTGAACTTTATTTTATCCACTAAACTATCAAATTGATGGAAGCTTTTCTCCTCCTTTTACTTTTACTTTTAATATATTATTTATTTAAATTATATTCTTCTCAATATTTATGACTTCTTTTAAAAAATGTTAATTTATGCTCTTCTTGACTTTTCAATTATTTTCTACCAACTGTCAAACTTTTCTTTTTTCCTAGCAACCAAACTTCTTCATCACTATAACTTACACTTCTTATCTATACTTAAAACTATTACAATATTTGTTTACATTACAGAATTTTTTTTTAATTTATTTTACCTACTAATTTAAATTTGACATAAACTTCAAATTTTGACATATCTCCGAAAATAACGAAAATAATTAAACTAAAATAAATTTTGATTTTACCCTGAAACATACCTTAAATTACTTTTATTAACAATAGTTTATTTAACATTTTATTTCTACCTCATTTCTCATTTTATTGATAACTTTAATTTATTAATTTATTTAACTAATTATGTAATCATGTATTGATAAATATTTAAATTCTAAATTTTTATTTTGAATTTTTTTTATACTATAATTTAAAATAATTATCTTTTTACCTATGAGACATATCATGACAATATATATATATATATATATAAAGAAGGGTAGTCTTGACGGATATATTATGAAATTAAAAGTTTTTTTGAGGTGAGCAGTCAATTATAAGAGGGCAATTAATGAAAACTCTTCATATTAGTGAAGCTTTTGAAAATGTTTATTTTCTTCTTCAGCACAAACTAAAATTATAATAAATTTGTAACATAATATTATAATAGTTTAATTAAAAACTTACTATCGTGAGGTTAAATAGTTTTTGGCTTTATAAATGCGCACATTATAAAAATTTCTACTAAAATACAAAAATATAAATTTAATTAAAGGAAAAGTTAATTTAGAATAAATGTTTTTTTAAAAAAACTTGATGTTTATGTCATGTTGAAATAAATTATCAAAATTTAAAAATATTAATCAAAAAGAAGAAGAAATGAAAGAAAATTAAATTTTTTTAATACATATGTTACATATCCTTTGATAATTGTTAGAAATAACTAAGGATTACCTTTTTGCAAATATTTAAAAAGTAAAAATGGTATATTTTAAAAGGATATTGGTTTAAACCAATATCCTTTTAAAATATACCTTTTTTACTTTTAAATATTTGACATTGACAATTCTCTTTTTTACATTGACAACAACATAATTATATATTATAAACAAACAAAAATAATAGTAATCATTGATCACAAGGCGAAATGATTCCTAACATACTCCCACCTTGTGTCATTTTTGCTTCCAAAAAAAAATGACACAATTAACTGCCATATCTATCAGGGGTTTTAACTGTTCTTCCATATCTGGTTTTAATCACAGATTCTTTCCTATTTTGACCCTTCAATGTATCTTTATTTAATCTTTTGGATATTGCGGCGTTCGGTAAATTTTCTGAACGTTCCATCTCCAACATACAAATTCGTTGCACTGGTCTTATTAATTCGCCTGTAGCAGTCTTTAATCGCACTAGTCTGATTGTTCCATCGCGTCCGGGAATTGTTTCAATTATGCGTCCCATTGGCCACTCCAGTTTTCTTTTACAAGAATCCGCAATCAACACAACATCTCCAACTTTTACTTTTTCTACTATAGATTTCTTAGAAAACAGTGCCAATTGACCCAAATACTCTAATTTAAACCGTTTGTTTAAATCTTCTTTTAACCTTAGACGATATCTATATCTTCTGGTTAAGTCTTTAGCTTCAACTGCATCAATATCGACTGTACCAATTTCTTTAATGTCTTGTAAAAACATTGACGGAGTGAGTACAATACAGTCGTCAGGGTCTTCAGACATATAGGTAAGGGGTCGTGCATTCAGTATAGCCTCACAGTCGCAAAGTGTGGTATTCAATTCTTCAAAATTGAGACATGATGTTCCAAGTATTTTCCGTAAGATATCCTTCATAATTCTAACAAGACGCTCCCACCAACCTCCCCACCATGGTGCTGCTGGAGGATTCAACCGCCAAGTTATTGGTTGTATTGTCGAACAAATCTTGGCTACTTCTGTCCAATCTAATTCATGAAACGCCTTTTCTGATCTAGTAAAATTCTTTCCACAATCTGTATAAATTATTGAAGGTCTTCCCCGACGAGCAATAAATCTCCTGAGTGTCTGTAAAAATGCATTACTTGACAAGGATGATGCCAGTTCTAGGTGTACTGCTCGATAAACTGCACATGTGTATAGAACAATCCACACCTTTTCTTTAGTCTTAAGGTATAACGAATATTGCTGCATCACGTACTCTGGCTTCTGGTAAACATATAGCTGGTGCTTCAAGAGCTTTCCCTTTAAATCTCTTACAGGTAGTGCAATTACTAATTACGGATCTAACAGTTCGTCGACATTTGAGTATCCAATAATTTTCTCGTAGAGTTCTCATTAAGAACTGGACACCTACGTGGCCCTGTTTAACATGTTCTTCAAAAATCAATCGTCTAACAACTTCATGTCTCGAGGGTAAAACATACGGTAAACAAAATTCTTCGCTATCTTTCCTATCAGAAATTTTGGTGCGAATTCTAATAAGTCCTTCGTCATCAATAAAATAACACAACGAAACAAGTTTTAAATCTTTATCCTGATTAAAGCATTCTTGTTGAATTAGACGAATAACTGTTTTTCTTGCCGCCTCTAATTCTTTAGTGGTCAAAATTATTTCCTGCACTTTAACTCGTTTCACAACAATATTAATGAAACGTTTTATCCAGCCTATTAACTTAACAATTTTACTAAACTTGAAAAAATACTTGTAATACCATGATGCTTCTTTCTCTATAGATACAGACGAGACAACGGTTTTCCGCTTTTCATGGTTTATTTCATCTTCTTTGCATTGAAAATTTTGAGATGGCCATTTAGAAATCGAATTATATAACCAACTAGGACCCTCCCACCATCTCCCATTAGATAGTTGTTTAGCGAAACAACCTCTCGATGGGAGATCTGCTGGATTTAGTTCACCCGGAACAAAATGCCAATCTTGAGGTTTTGAGATACGCCTAATTTCATCAACTCTATTCCAAATGAATGGTTTCCAGTTATCTTCTCGTTTAATCCACGAAAGAACAGTAGACGAATCTGACCAGTAATATACCTGGATATTACTTTCAAAATTGAGTTTAAAATTTTGAAGCATTCTTACACCAATAGTGGCAGCTAAAAGTTCTAGGCGTGGTATCGTCAATTTTTTCACAGGTGCTACTCTAGATTTAGCTTCGACTAATCTCAACTCAACGTTGTCACTGGTTTCTGTTCTAAGGAAAATACAAGCTCCATATGCATTTGCACTGGCATCGCAGAAAATATGTACCGAATGAGTTACGGGTAACTTAGAATCCAAAAATATCCAACGAGGAATTTTAACAGTAGCAAGAAAGGGTAGTTCTTCTAACCATTTTAAAAAATTATTTCGAATTTTTCCTTCAATCTCTGTATCCCAATTCAAATTCATTGACCAAACCTGTTGAAGTAGCAATTTTGGAATTAATGAAACGGGACACGTGAAACCAATCATATCAAAAAGTTTATGTGCAGCAGACAAAATTGTTCTCTTGGTTACTCTTGTGGTGTCCATCTTATCAAACCATTCTAAAGATATCTCCAAAGTATCTAATCGACGGTTCCAAATCAATCCCAAAACATTACTTTTATCATCATCTTCTGTACTTTCTGGTAAAGAATACTCCCACCCTCTGAGATCCATCTTTCCTTCAGCTAATATTTCGGTTGACTGTTCTATAAACTGGTAAAGAGCTTCTTCATCTTGGACACTCGTTACGATATTGTGGACATAAAAAGCTTGAATTAACTTTGAAATAACTTCAACAGAATACTGTTTCTCTTTAAAAATTGAGTTTTGGAGTACATTTCTTAAGTGGTATTCTATAACAGCTCCCAATAAGAATGGACTGCACGTGACACCAAATACTACACGTGCATGTCGAAAAATTCTTAAATTTCCTTCTTTGTCGTACCAAAGAAACTTCAAAAAATTTTTATCACTGTCGTTCAACCCAATTTGAAGAAATGCCTTTCGTATGTCGGCTATAACTCCTATCTTTCCTGACCGAAATCGTAGTAGTACTGCCGGAATTCGTTCAATTAAATTTACTCCTTTCTCTAAACACTGGTTTAAAGAAGGTTGATTTTTCTCTCTAGAGGACGCGTCAAAAACTGGCCGTACAAGAGTGGTGTTACTATTTGGTTTATACACAGGATGGTGAGGTAAAAAATGACCACTTCTTGAATTTACTTCAAATGATTTATCATCACTGGATAAGCACTCTATAATACCTTCATTTAACCAATTATCAAAAACTTTATCATAGACTTCATAAAAATTGTCTTTCTTAAGTTTTTTGGTAATAGTACAAAGTCTTCTATAGGATAAATCAAAATTGAGTGGTAAAGGACGGTGACCATCAATCCAGGGCATGCTTACTACGTATCGATTATCATCTCTTCTTTTTACAGAATTTAAAAAGTGTTCCATAACATCTCTTTCATGTTCTTGAGAGGTTTTAATTTTATTAGGATCTTCAATACCAAGAACATCTAAGCTCCACAGATCAGCTATGGAAACATCCTTTGAAAATAATGAAGTAATAAGCATTGATGATGTTTGATAATCACAAGCTTTTAATTTACCCATAACAGTCCAGCCTAATAATGTATGAACTGCTACCAATCCACAGTCTAGATTATATTTATTTCCGGAAAATAGCTTGCCAGCTACATCAGCTCCTACCAAGACATCTATTGGACCATCTGTCATATCAGTTAATTGTATGCCCTTTTCTTTTAATTCATTCAACCAGGGTCCCTTCTTTACAGAACTAACATTTTGGCAAATCAGTGGTTGGTCAAAAACTTCAAAATTACAACAATAATTTTCAGTTAGGCTATAAAGACGAATTTTATAACAAGTATGTACAACTGTTTCTGTCTGTGTGCCTCCGAAAAGCGAATGTATTAATTCTTCTTTTCGAATTGGTGTATAACCCAGTTCCTCTGCAATACTTTTCGATACATAAGACTTGTGGGAACCAGTATCAATAAGAACTCGTACTCTTCGTGATTGATTATCTCCTTTCAGTTCTACAACCATGGTTTGTAAAAAAACTTCAGTGTAAGTGTGGTTACTCAGATTCTGTTCACTACTTACATTGGAACCGTCTTTGGTAGTATCTTCAGTTATGTTAAAGGTTTTCTGTTTTGGACACATTATTGAACAATGATTTCCCTGGCAATCAGAACACTTTCGTTTCAATCGACATCTTCGAGCAACATGTCCAAACTTGGTACACAAATAACAACAAGCAGACTCTGACAACTTCTGTTTTCTATCTTCAAAACTTAACTTTATAGCTTGTTTACATTGATCTGATAAATGTGAGCCTTTACAAAAGACACATTTATAGAGTCCCTTGTTGAAGAGTTCAGCAGCAGTGTGCACGGTTTTAGCAATTTTGGTTGTAGTTTTCTCTTCAAATTTTGATTTATCTTTAAAACTACTTACAGCTAGTGAAATTCTATCTTCGTTCATTACTTCTTGTCTAAGGAAATTCATCAAAGTATCAAGACGTTTCTTTAAACTAGATTCGGCGGAATAAGACTGACTTCGATGCCAAGCACGTATTAACTCTTCTCCTAAACAAGACTCGACTAAAGGATACAACATAGCTGCATATGCATCAGACGTTACGCCTAAGCTTTCTAAGGCTCTTAACTGTGATTCTATAGTATCAAAGAAAGTGGATAATTTATTCTTCGCATTCAGATTTGTTAGAACTAATTTTAGCAGTTCGCGTACGTAGACTTCTATAAGCAAATCTTCTCTGCCAAACCTTTCCTTTAAACTATTAATCGCTTTCTTATAGTTACCTTTTGTGGCAGGGTAACTCTCTACTATATTTCTTGCCCGAGAACCTGGCGTAGTGGACTGGATGAGGTACTGTAGTTTATCCTCTTCTTCTATGTCAGAATCTTCGTCTATTCTACCAAATTGATTCCAAAAGCTAAGCCATTCCTTTAAATCACCTCCGTATTGTCTTAACTGCAATTTAGGTATTTTCAGCTTATTTTTGAATTCCGATTTCTTAGAACCATCTGATGATACTAAATTATCAAATTTACACTTTATTTGATAATACTGCGAAACTAAATTATCCATAATTTCTAATTCAGTTTGCATTTCGACTTCAGGACTATCTGCATCCAACATTAAATCTAACAATACTTGATTCAACTCAGTAATCTGCGGCATTTTATCCTCCAATACTTTAATACTGCTTTGAATTTTTATTAGATCTTTATTATCTGCGAAAAGATCTTTTAATGTTTTATCACATAATATCTTCATAAAGGTACTTCGTTGTAGTCCAATTGCTTTCTTAGTTTTGTCCATACTTGCAAATGAAAAGGGTCCTGTCACGGTCGCCAAATGTTAGAAATAACTAAGGATTACCTTTTTGCAAATGGATTTACTAAGAAAAACCAATATCCTTTTAAAATATACCTTTTTTACTTTTAAATATTTGACATTGACAATTCTCTTTTTTACATTGACAACAACATAATTATATATTATAAACAAACAAAAATAATAGTAATCATTGATCACAAGGCAAAATGATTCCTAACAATAATATATAACTGTAAATATTATTTAAATTATCAATATAAATAAAGAGTTTTCATTAATTGCCCTCTTATAATTGACTGCTCACCTCACAAAAACTTTTTATTATATATATATATTATATATATATATATATATATATATATATATATATATATATATATATATATATATATATATATATAGTATCCTAAGTTATTGGGTTAGTGGCTATGTGAAATAAGTGTACTCTTTCAACTATGTTTCAAGCTTTCGAATAAATTTTTATTCATCTTCAGGAAAAACTACAAAATAATGAATGCATTAATATCACCTATGACAATATTCAAAATGTATGGAATTAAATTAGGTATACAAGGATAAAAACTTACGTTGGTGAGAATAGAATCGTCTTAGGTGGTATCATTACATGTGACATTCCAAGAAAATCGTAGGATTGAACTAATAAAACTAGATTAACACATTATCATTTTAAAAATTAAGATTAAAAAATATTATATCTTGACATAAACGTAGAAAACAGCACATGGTTATTAAAATAGTTGAGAAGGTTATGTTAGGTTAGGTACCAATTGACAGTTAGACAGTTGTCCTGTGATAAAGGGCATACAACAATAATTCTTCTTTTTCGGATTGAACTGATTCTTTTGAGTTATAAGTTGTACAATAAAGTAGGCCGGTTTTCCTAACCACCCATTCTCTTCGAATTTTTTATAATGGTAAAATTAAAATAGTGAAAAAACAACATTCCCAATTGCAACAAAAACAACCCGAAAGAAAAACAAAGCAAACTACGTGATTGCAAATGAAGTTTTAGGGTGACACCAACCTCACTAAGGCTCTCACCCTCAATGACACAGTAATCACCTACAGTATCTCCGTGATCTGGTAGAGACACCCACACAACTACGGCTCTCACCCTTCGTGATGCCGATGTCCCCACCAGCGCACACAGTCTGATTAATCAACCTTCGCAATTCATAATCTAACTCAATTCACCATAATGGGTGACACCAAAATCCTCCAAATCTCTCACACTCAGTGAATTTGGCATCCAAAAAAGGTAATCAACTCTCTACCAGTTGGATCTGTTGCAACAAGTAATGTGTTGAGTCATGAAATATGTACTAAAGGAAGTAACATTGTCAGATAACAGCATCCAACCTACAGTCATGACAATGCCATCCCGAATTCTCTCACAATTCGTAACAGCCATGGCACAACCACAGGTCAGAACTTATTTTGCTCAGATAAAACATATTTGGAAGTGATTTATGGTTATTAATTATAAAACAGTATAACAGATCACAGACATCTAAGTGTATATTTTACAGAGGCCCACCCTGTCTAATCTCTCACATTTAAGCAGGAGGGAGTATGTTGTGTAATACTGAAATCACCTAAAAATTTTTTTTTTTTTTTTTTTTTTTTTTTTTTTTTTTGTCAAAACTACGGAAACCGGAAAAGAATAGTTATTATGATTCAATAGGGATCACAAAAGTGATATGCGACATGAAGGACAAGCCCACAGTGGTATTAACCACCAAGTACCTATCCATCACCCCACACAGCCCTACAATGTACTGTCATCCTTAGAAAAATCACTGAAATTGTTTCTATCAACATAAAGTAAATAAGAATAAAGAGTACTAAGTTGTCTAATGTCACTTTTTTTATTCATGGGATGATTTTCCTGTGAAATGTAAGCCATTTCCAGGAAGAGTCTTTTTTTATAGTTATGTTCTGTAGCCAAAACCTTGACACCATCATAATTTATGTTATGACCTTCATTATGTGCATGTTCTGCCAGAAATTTTTCGGTGATTTCAGTATTACACAACATACTCCCTCCTGCTTAAATGTGAGAGATTAGACAGGGTGGGCCTCTGTAAAATATACACTTAGATGTCTGTGATCTGTTATACTGTTTTATAATTAATAACCATAAATCACTTCCAAATATGTTTTATCTGAGCAAAATAAGTTCTGACCTGTGGTTGTGCCATGGCTGTTACGAATTGTGAGAGAATTCGGGATGGCATTGTCATGACTGTAGGTTGGATGCTGTTATCTGACAATGTTACTTCCTTTAGTACATATTTCATGACTCAACACATTACTTGTTGCAACAGATCCAACTGGTAGAGAGTTGATTACCTTTTTTGGATGCCAAATTCACTGAGTGTGAGAGATTTGGAGGATTTTGGTGTCACCCATTATGGTGAATTGAGTTAGATTATGAATTGCGAAGGTTGATTAATCAGACTGTGTGCGCTGGTGGGGACATCGGCATCACGAAGGGTGAGAGCCGTAGTTGTGTGGGTGTCTCTACCAGATCACGGAGATACTGTAGGTGATTACTGTGTCATTGAGGGTGAGAGCCTTAGTGAGGTTGGTGTCACCCTAAAACTTCATTTGCAATCACGTAGTTTGCTTTGTTTTTCTTTCGGGTTGTTTTTGTTGCAATTGGGAATGTTGTTTTTTCACTATTTTAATTTTACCATTATAAAAATTCGAAGAGAATGGGTGGTTAGGAAAACCGGCCTACTTTATTGTACAACTTATAACTCAAAAGAATCAGTTCAATCCGAAAAAGAAGAATTATTGTTGTATGCCCTTTATCACAGGACAACTGTCTAACTGTCAATTGGTACCTAACCTAACATAACCTTCTCAACTATTTTAATAACCATGTGCTGTTTTCTACGTTTATGTCAAGATATAATATTTTTTAATCTTAATTTTTAAAATGATAATGTGTTAATCTAGTTTTATTAGTTCAATCCTACGATTTTCTTGGAATGTCACATGTAATGATACCACCTAAGACGATTGTATTCTCACCAACGTAAGTTTTTATCCTTGTATACCTAATTTAATTCCATACATTTTGAATATTGTCATAGGTGATATTAATGCATTCATTATTTTGTAGTTTTTCCTGAAGATGAATAAAAATTTATTCGAAAGCTTGAAACATAGTTGAAAGAGTACACTTATTTCACATAGCCACTAACCCAATAACTTAGGATACTGTTTTCTAACGTTGTAGGCAAAGACTTCTTCTCTATATATATATATATATATATATATTCTATTACAAGATTTTTTCTTGGACCATATTTATATATATACTTGTTATGTAGTATTTTCTTGGGCTCATAGGTCCGGAAATAATAAACTATTATTTTTTACATTTTATTAGTTCTTGACGTTTCACTCATAATTTGGAGCATTTTCAAAAGACTGAATTTAAATATTGTAAGTATTCACAAAGATAAAATCAACTAATTAAAGTAGGTAACATAAAAACTGACAATAAATAAAAATAACTACTATACACATTGAACACATTAAAATTTTAGTAAAATATACAAGTACGCACCTCAGAAAAATTGTTATAAAGATTGTCTTAAAATATTATTTTATTAGATTATAATACAGTTGACTTAAATTTTTAATATCTTTTCTATCATTAACACAGTTATCGTCCTTTTTAATGTAAATCATTTCTTTAAAAACTAATTTATGATAATTGGAGTCACGATCTAAAATTTTGGTGTTTTTATAATCAAATTCATGTTTTTCATTTTGTTTATGTTTGTGTAGAGCTGTTGAAACACTTTTTGTGTATTTATGTCCGTTAATTCTGTTCTCCAAGTATTGTGTTGTCATTCCTATGTAATTTTTTGGACAGTTTGAGCATGGAATTGAATATATTACATTGGATTGTTTATTAAAATTTATATGACCTTTTAAGTTTGTATATAAACATTTTAAATTGTTTTTAGAACTGTGACATACTGTGTTAATGATAGAAAAGATATTAAAAATTTAAGTCAACTGTATTATAATCTAATAAAATAATATTTTAAGACAATCTTTATAACAATTTTTCTGAGGTGCGTACTTGTATATTTTACTAAAATTTTAATGTGTTCAATGTGTATAGTAGTTATTTTTATTTATTGTCAGTTTTTATGTTACCTACTTTAATTAGTTGATTTTATCTTTGTGAATACTTACAATATTTAAATTCAGTCTTTTGAAAATGCTCCAAATTATGAGTGAAACGTCAAGAACTAATAAAATGTAAAAAATAATAGTTTATTATTTCCGGACCTATGAGCCCAAGAAAATACTACATAACAAGTATATATATATATATATATATATATATATATTAAACCAGAATTTTTGGGGTAAACGGCAATGTTTTTTAAAAAAACTCTTTTACTTGTTTTCCAAGCTTTCGAAATACATTTATTTCATTTTCAAGGAATAAGTGCGAGTTAAAACAAAATTGGTGTTAACAACTTGGTAAATATAACATAAAAAAACTATTTTAACTTTAATTTGGAATTTAAAAAAAATTTTTAAGTCAAATTATTATAAATAATTTGCCGACTAATAGGTATTAAACCAGAATTTTTGGGGTAAACGGCAATGTTTTTTAAAAAAACTCTTTTACTTGTTTTCCAAGCTTTCGAAATATATTTATTTCATTCTCAAGGAATAAGCGAGAATTTATACAAAATTGGTGTTAAAAAATGGTAAATATAACAAAAACTATTTTAACTTTAATTTGGAATTTAAAAAATATTTTTTAAGTCAAATTATTTATAAATAATTTGACTTGAAAAAATCATTTGAAACTAATAAATTTTATTTATTTAGTGAAATAGTTATTGAATTTACGATTAGAATTAACAAATTTGGTTATCAAGGTGGTTAAATAATTAAGGAAACTCATGTTAAATAAACAATAAAACAAAAATGGATATTTTAAACATTACCTTTAAATGCAAATAACTCTAAAACTACTCACTCTATCGTATTGAGACAAGAGGATGATATTTACGTAGAAAGTGACGGAAAATTAGAAACAATTATTACGACAGTGGCGTAAATTGTAGGGGGATAAAAGAAAGTATCCATCCCAACCACACGCCTCTGGTAATCAAGAAAAAATATTTTTTGCCACTGTTTAAAGTAACCTAATATGTGTAAACTCTTTGCCAAGTATGAACAAAAAATATTGGAAAGTGTCAAAAATATGGGATACAATCATTTTAGAATAGTTAAAATAAAACACCCTATATCTCGGTTAGGAGGAACATTTTATTTAAGTGTTTTGCCTTAAATCTTCATATTTAGTGCTAAGGTTTCTCCAGTTACTATATGGATAATTCTTAATGAAACACCCTGTATATATATATATATACTTATGAGTCAAAGCTAGTTTCGGAGTTTAGAAAGTCCCTTCAGAAACTGGGGAGAAATAGGAATAGCGCCTTAATGTGGATGCCAGGTTACCGTCTATAAGGAAGCTAATAGACTCGCCAAAGAAGGGATAAATACACTTTTCCTTTGTCCGGAGCCCTTTTGTGGTCTTACAAAAACCCACATCAAAAAGGAACTTCCTTCCTGGCAACGGGATTTACTACTATCCTACTGAAAGTGCCTTCTCGAAATGAGCCAAAATATAAAATTAGTCGTAAGTCTTCTCATTGAGCTCTACCCTTCGAGGTATGAACTCTAAATAATGGGCAAACCGGAAAGTGAGAACTGTCTATTGTGAGAGTGAGAACAGGTAGTATACGAATGCGTTGCATTGTTCTGCGAACTGTTTAAATTCCTAAATGGAATTGCTCTGAACTATCAAATTATGCTGCTTAGATTTACAATCTAAGGTTATGGTAAATTAAAGAAATAAGTAAGTAAACCAAACTACAGAGAAGCTTAATTAACATTAGAGTTGCAAATTCCAGAAATATGAATGTGTATCATGTCTATCGCCATGCTACCTCACTTTAGATAACCGTCATTACGAACCTTAAAATCAACTCCGATTTACCGTATATTAGACATACCCTTACCACCGCAAAGTCCTCTTGGAAATAAACTCTTAGATGTAACTACCGAGGCAGTTTTCTTTGATGCAACCCGTTAGATGCAGCAATTCCTTTTGATGTAATCGATTCGAAATAACCACTGCAAGCAGGCCTTCTTTATTCTGATTATTGTTTTTCCTATCAGTTTCATTTATAAACCCACTGGCTACAAGAGCTGAAGGGTGTATCGCGTTCGGTGTTCATTTTTTGATCAATAATTTTGTATTAAATTTAATTTTATACAAGGTGTTTCTATCTTTTTTACCTTGGTTTTCTTTTGTTTATATTTAATGTATTTTAACCGTAAATGAATAAAAATATAGTTGCGCCCTTTAACTCTTATATTTACCAATACAATCCATAGACAGCATTAACTGGTAGTTGAACCACTTGGGAAGAGTCTCTTAGCCAGGTTCTGCCAGGAAGGCGTTATTATCGTTATAAATGTGTTACGGTGTTAAATTCATTCATTTTAACTTTAATTTTAACATTAGATTTGTAGCTAAATTATTATACTCAAGTCAAGAAAATCTTGATTTAATTTGGAAAAAAAGTAAAAATTTTTTCTATTTACCTAGCCACTAAAACACTCTAGCATAAATACTCCAGTATCTCCACTAAAAATAATCCACTCAGCTATGTAAATCATTTAACCCTTATCCATGAGTTTATTGTTTTGTTTATAAAATTAACCTCTGTGGCACTATAAAGTCTTCTTCTTGCACTCTTTTCTCTGTTGGCCTATCAGTTAATCACATCAATCAAAGTTCAGTTTCGATAGTCTATATCTCTCTTTTTGTTCATCTCTATTTTGGATCTTTTTTGGCTTTTGACTTTGGGCTTGAAGCAGGTGCTCCATTAATAACTCGAATTTTATTTCGGATTTTTATTCCAAAATAAAAAGTAAAACACCTATACCAGAAAAGGGAATATGCTATCAGAGGTCTGATATCACATTTTTTTGGGGATTTTTTTCTACTTACCACCACATGGTAAGTTGTATTAAGTAAGCATTGTTCAACCCTATCTGGATCATCATTACTTTTGTAGGACTTTTTTGTGTAATTCCTAATTTGTAATTACTCACTATTTACACGAAACTGAGCTTGGAGACTACTACACCTCCTTAATAAATATATAAATATATTCTGCCAGAAAAGCTCACACTCACATGGCTTTGCGAACTGTAGAGTAAATGACTGCATGTTATTAAAAACCACTAAGTAATACTTTTTAAGGTTTATATGGTCCTAGAGATGGCTCTGTCCACCTTATTAAATTTTGCTAAAATTTTAGAGATCTACCTTATCAATAAGAATAATTTTGGATAATAATAATAGTTTACATCGTTTCTAAAAGAGGTGGTAGAAGGGACAGGTACTTAAAGGTGTTGCCATATTTCGAAATTAAATTGATTAAAATTTATTGTTTACACTATATAAATCGTTTGTAATGGAATGATATATCTTTTATATATCTTTATGAACAAAGGTATCTTGAGAAATGGATAGTAGCTGGGATTAATTGTTGTTTTAGGATTTAAAAAGTAAGAAATTAGTGGTCTAAAAATTTTTAGCTTCGTGTAGCTCCTCTTATTTTTTTAAAAGTAAGGTGGCACCACTTCAACTTCTGCTTACTTATAACTGTTACTGCTAAAACCTCTACTTATAGCCTACAATTTAAGCCTATGGAACTCGAATTTCTTCTACTGCTTATAACTACCGGATATGGTTTAGAACTATTGCTTTTGGTGCTTTACACTTGATAACTTCTGCATGCTGTGCTTTGGTATATTAGAAATATCGCTTAATAATTTAAATATATTTTTAATATTTTACCTATGTTATTCTGCTTTTACTTATTTCTTTTCTTTATTTCAATCACTGTGAACGATTGGTACCAATTGGGAGATAACTACTGTACTGTATAAAAGATAGAGATTTAACTCTATAGCTATTTTACATTTTAAAAACTTATTTTCTTTTCTTTCTTTTGAAATAATTCATCCATAAGCTTAGTAAACTTCTTCTTCCCTGGATTAAAATATTTATTTCCACGACCCTCTCTCCGACGTTTAGCTATATATTTTATAATCCACCGTAAGCTACTACAGATCCAATTATTAACATAGATAGGATTACCAAATGTAAACAAAGCCCAATGTAAGAAGATAAATAAAAAAATCAAATAAATAAATTTTAGATTATATATTTACTTATATTATTAGACATTTTTTTGCTATAAAATATATTCTAAAAGGTTCTTACTTATATTTAAAGAAGATGAAAAATTGTTGTCTGGTTTTGCAACTACCACAGGGAAGATTTCCAACTTATTTAGGCAAATTTTTTTCCAATGGTTAAATTAATAGTTCTATTTGGTTCAATTATAATGAGTTACGCAAGATATATTCAAACTAAAACTAAGCAAATAATTAAACTAGAACCAAAGGAAAAAAAACTATAATAATTGACTTATTTCTTAAATTCCTTGTAATTTAGAGCTATTGTTTCTTTAGCTCTACATTTAGGTTTTTTATCATATTCCATTAACATTTCTTGTATCACTATCAAGCTTTTTCCCTTAGTTTCTGGCACAACAAGTATAATATAAATTAAAGATATTAAAGAGAAAACGGCAAATATCCAAACTGTAATAGACATCCCCAAATAGACGGTCAAATAAGGGAAAATCAAAGTTACCAAGAAATTAACGAAAGTCATCACAGAAACTGTAATCGTACTCAAAATAGGTTTAAAGGCAGGCGAAAAAATTTCCCCACTAAGAGTCCAAGGCAAAGGACCAGCTCCTATCTTATAGAAAACTATATACAATAATATCGTCGTAAAAGGTATCCAAAAAAAATGATTTACATCGAAACCACGATCGTAAAAAAAGAAATAAACACCTAATAATAAAAGTGGTACGAATAATCCAGCATAAGATACAATAAGTAATCGTTTCCTACCCCATCTATCCACAAATTTGATACTTACAAACACCCCGATTAACTGTACCACGCTTATAATAATTATGGATGCATCGATTGGTATTTGATTAGATTTCGAATGATCCATTATGGTTTGTTGGTAAGCCACTATAGCCGGATTCCCAACTAAAGATTGCAAAGTTACCAAACCGACAGATATCGCCAAACATCTTTTTAAAATCGTCAATTTGAAGATGCTTCTTAAAGATTGTTCTTTAGTGGATTGTTCGCATACGGCGTTGATCTCCATCAGTTCCTTTTCCAAATTATCTTCGCTTCTTCCCCATTTTCTCAAAGCAACTTTAGCTTTATCCAATCTATCTTTCATAACATAATCGTAAGGACTTTGAGGTACGTAAAAAGCGAAAGTGAAGAAAAACACTAAATAAATAATTAAAGTCATTATGGCTATGGTTCTGATAGTGACGAAAGGTCCTACGGTAAGAACTAAAGTTTGCCCAGCAGTTAAAAGAACCGAATTTAACATGCTCGTTCTTCCCCTGATGTGCGTTGGAGAAATTTCTCCTACGAAGGAAGGTATAACGGAAAACGAACATCCAGTTCCTATTCCTAATAAAAATCTGGCTAAGTAAAAGTGTTTAACGTCGAAACCAAATATCATTATCAAGCTAGATAGTAATTGTGGTAAAGAAAAGATTATCAGAGTGATTTTCTTGCCCAAAGTTTTGCAAACTACGCCTGTACATAGAGGACCTACTAAGGAACCCAAGGCGTGTAGAGATGTTATCCAAGAAATTTCGTTTAACGTCGCTGGTCTTCCTAAAGGATTATCGTCAGTGTAGCTCAGTTTAGGGATGCACGGCGACGACCAGGAAAATCCAATTCCCGCTATTAGTGTCATCAAGTTAACTGTAAATAGCAAAAGTGTAATGTTAGTATTTGATTTGAGTGATTACTGGCTTTCAGAATTTTGGAAAAGCCCTATTTTTTACAGAGTGACTAATTTTTATATAAAATATATACTGTCCTACAGCAACCGCCACCTTAATAGCCAGTGTGGTTGGGTGACACAGTATTTGAAAGGTAATTTCATTACTGCTTTTTTATTAATTTGTGTAGTGTTTTTAAATTAAATAATAAAATGAAGGAAATGACCTCCATACAAAAATATAATCTATTTTACTAAGAACAATAAAAAACTGAACGGTTAAACTAAACTTCCACTATTTATTCGAAAAATTCGCTTTAAAATTCAATTACAGCTGTTTCGCTATAACTAGCATCGTCAGATTGACATATTGAAATTACATTTTTGTTTGTTTGTAACTAGGTACTTGATGTTGCTAAGTAGTTAAGGCTAGACCAAGTAAGGAAGTAATAAGACATAAAAATATTAAAGCCTAGATGTTATTAGCCCTAAGGGATTATCCTGGATGTATTTCCCTCTAAGATCAGTATAACTGTGCAATGATATAGAAAAACCAGAAAAAAACTATATCATGCTGATCTTTACAATAACTTTATATATTTATGTTACAATAATGTCTTATCTATGTATAAAATGAAGACTCAATCAAAGTAAACAGTTTAATAGTGGAGAACTTCCAAGATTTATTTGTTCATTTACTACTTTAAGCTGTTGATCTGCTAGATGTCTTTTAATTTCAAGTTCTTCTAGAAAATCTTAATTTTGTTTTTTATCACAAATGTGTAGTATATGAATGTCATTGGTTTGTATAAGTGAGTTTGGATGTTCCAGTAGGTGTTTTGCATAGTTCGACTTATCTGGTTGTTGTGATCTATATGCTCTTAAGTGTTCATTAAATCCTACTTCAAAATTTCTTTGTGTTTGACCTATATATACTGCATTACATATTGGACAATTAATTTTGTAAACACCAGATCTTTTTAATTTTGATAATTTTGTTTTCACATTTAACAATTTTATTCCAATATTATTTTGTGTTTTAAATGATATTAATGCTGATGTTGCCGAAGATATTCTTTTTGAAATTGCATTGGAAATATTTCCACAATATGTAATACTTTTAGAGCTTTTAATTTCTTTAGTTTGTTTTGGAAATATTAGTTCTAGTGACACTTTTTGTTCTTTCTTATTAATTAATTTATTTATCAAATGTATTGGATAGCCATTAGATGTAGCTATTTGTTTTATGATCTCAATTTCTTTATTAAAATTATTTTTGTTCATTGGAATTGAAAATGCTCTATGTATCATGGAATTATAAGCTGCTAATTTATGTGATAGTGGATGATTTGAATTATATGGTATGGTTACATCTGTTTGTGTAGGTTTTCTGTATATTGAATAATTTAATGAATTATTAACTTTTTCAATTGTTAAATCTAGAAAATTAATTGAATTATTTTCTTCAACTTCTAAAGTAAAATTAATTTTAGGATGCAAGGTATAATTAAAAAATATATCTAACTGCCGCTCGCTACCTACAAAACCTGCTAACACATCATCAACATATCTATACCAAAATACAATATTGTTTTTATAACTAGAATTAAAGATTTTGTTTTCTAAATTATCCATAAATATATTTGCTAAAATTGGAGAAATAGGACTTCCCATGGGAAGACCCTCATTTTGAGTATAAACTTTGTTATCAAAAGTAAAATAATTTTGACTAATGCATACATCAAATAGATCAATTATGTCTTATATTATACCTGGATGGATATTTCTTTCATCTAATAGCTTTTTAACTAGAACTATACATTCTTTAGGAGGTATTTTTGAGAACATATTAGTTACGTCAAACGATACTAATTTAGTATTAATTTGTAAATTACATTTATTCAATTTTTTGATCAAATCTAATGAATTTTGTACTGAATATTTAGATGTGTAACCATAATTGTTTAGAATACTATTTAATTTTTTAGCTACTTTAGTATTAGGAGTGTTAACATACGAAACTACAGGTCTAATTGGTTTTGACTCTTTATGTAATTTAATTGTTCCATATAATTCTGGACATTGAGGATTTTTATTTACTACGTATTTTTTATCGAAATCATTAAATAGGTAATTTGAATGATTTACATGTTATCTTGTTTGGTTAGAAAATTTTTGAGTAGGATCGTTTTTTAGAATTTTGACATTACTTGACATTATAAAATCATTCACTTTAGATTTATAATCTTCTTTTTTTAAAATTACTGTTGAGTTACCCTTATCTGATTTTGTTATAATTAGGTTATTTTCATCTACTTTATTTTTAATTGATATTAAAGCTAAAATGTCATTTTTAATACTTTTACTTTGACTTTAAATTTGTTAGGTTTTATATCTCTAATGAGATTTGCTATTTGCATTTTTTCATAAATAAAATTATTTGATTTAGTTTAGCAAAAAGTAGTTAAAAAGGCCTAAAAAATGTGGATTAAAGAGGAAAGTAGAAAATGGTTTAAAATTAGAGATTCTCTAGACGTTTACATCAAAACTGTTCATTCAGAATTAACTTATTCCATGCATTCAATAGAATTTAACTGCTTAGATGATAAAATTAGAGAACAGGTTAGCATTTTAAAACATAATAAATATCAAAAACAGTTAAGTAATTTAGAAAAATTAATAAATATACAACACAACACAACACATTATACACAACACAATAACACAGTAAATACATACCAGTACATTTTGCTCCTCGGTTCGCAAATCTATCAGACACTATTTTTTCAAATAATGAAAATACATTTTTAGGTAAGGGTTTAAAATATTGCATATCTCCTAAATTTACTAATAATACAAAAGAAATTTTAGCCACAGATTCTGAAACAGCTTTGAAAACTAAATCAAATAATTTTATTTATGAAAAAATGCAAATAGCAAATCTCATTAGAGATATAAAACCTAACAAATTTAAAAGTCAAAGTAAAAGTATTAAAAATGACATTTTAGCTTTAATATCAATCAAAAATAAAGTAGATGAAAATAACCTAATTATAACAAAATCAGATAAGGGTAACTCAACAGTAATTTTTTAAAAAAAGAAGATTATAAATCTAAAGTGAATAATTTCCTTAGAACATAATAATATTATTATTATGTTCTAATTATTATTATTATTATTATTATTATTATTATTATTATTATTATTATAAAATAGTAAAGAAGTATTGCTCGTTCAAGGACAGGTGACCGGGATGGTTATCCAAGATGGCGACCGGAAGTTACTTTTTAGTGGCGTCCCATATTTTTGTTTGTAGAAAAATAATGTCCTTATTGAAACATACCTATCATTATTCAGTATGGACAATAATCATTATTTATTAAAATAACCATTTTAATAAGGAAAGTAGAGAAAAAAAACAGTATAACATTGCCTAAAATGGGGGTACTAGATTTAAGGAAATAAAACCAGTTATATACTACACAAATTGAATTTTGTGTAAACATGTCTAATTTTTTCTACATTATTTATTTTACTTTTACATATATAATAAATTCTTGTTTTTAAATATACTTCACAGATGCTTTTTATAAGTTGTTTCCTACGAGGACTTTCAGAAGTAGATGGTAGAGTTTCAGGAACAGGATCTGGTGAAATAGTTTCACTGCTTGTAATTATTGTCTCTTCACCATAAGGGTCGTTAGTACTTACCTGCATAGAAAAGGTATTATATTAGTGAAATATATGTTTAAGTAAAATATCTGAAAATAGATTTGAGAAAAAATATAGATTTGGTCAATGTTATTAAAGCAATTTGTGGATGTAATAATTACTTACATATTTCATTCTTGCGATTTTAATTGTAGGTATAGCATTTGGTACTAGTAAAACAATTACTGAAGAAATTCTATCAAATGATTGTTCTGTAAAATGTTGTGAGCCTAAAAAGCTATTCTTGCCTGGACTCCAGTTATCTTTATCCACAATATTTAACCATTTCCGTCTAATATTTTCATCCCGTGGGAAACTGTGAATGTAATAATGTGTTAATTAATACACAAATACATTTATTGTACAACTTTGCTTTAGAATACTCCATAGACATAAAAATAATTGACATATACAGTTATGAGATTAACCAAAAAATTGTAAATTAATGATAATTAAAATAAAATATCCTCTTTCCATTATTGATACGCCTATGTCACTATGTCAATTTAAGTAGATAGGTTAGGGATCAATACAAAGTATTAATTTAATTTTAACATAAAAATATAGTTTACGTATGTATTGAGATAGATATCTAATAGTTAAAAATTTAATAAGTAGAACTTACCTCATAATTTACAATAAAAGGATATATTAATAAGTTTTATAGAATCAGCATTTACTTTTTCTTTTGTACATCTAAAGTTTCCAAGTTTATAATTTTCACAAGACATACATTTAATATAAACAAAAAATGTAATGGGCATTTTATATTGAATAGGATCCATATTTTGCTATTCTATCACAATCAAATATTTCCAATCCATAATAAGTACATTTTCACATAACAATTCATCTTTGTCCTAGTTCTCTTTTAAAATTCTAAGTTTAATCTGAAACAATAAAAAGTAAATATAAATCAAAAGTATTAATGGTTTTCACATGTTTAAGAAATCAACATGTAATTTTAGTTAGTTAAGTATTTAAATTAGTATTATAAAAAGTAAGTACTTACAAAGGTATAAAGAGACAAATTGTAGTCTTCGATATTGTACAAACAAGTATACCAATAGATCATGAGTACCTAAAAAAGACACAAGAACAATTAAAACATGTAGCAGGTGTGGTGAAATACAGTAAACTAATTCCCATATCAATAGTGTTGGACATAATCACATAAACTTTTGATAGAACACTTAAATAGTGTGTAGTGAAATAAATATTGAAAAACTTAGTTTATAAACATTAACAAATGACATTTTATGTAACAAAATGTATGTAGGATAATTGAGTAAGTTGTTTATATAAATTTTAAAATGTTAATCTTTGATAACACAGATATTCTTACCTTATACAATGTGTAAGTGATACAAATTAAAAAATCTTTTAGAAGTTTGAATTTTAGTTGTTAGAGTTTAAAATAGTAATTTTCAGTTAAAATAGTATTAGTTTAATAGATTTATAGTAATTTTAAATACAAATTATGGTTTTATTTCAAATTTTGAAAGTCTAAAATAAGTTGACAACTCAAGAAAGTTGTGCATTTTAAATCTAAAATTTCCTAGGAAAAGTCACTGGATTTTCGGAAATGTAGGTTATTTTTTTTGAAATGTGAACAGTTGAAATCCGATATTACGTCATTTTTGTCATTTTCTTGGAAGCCTATAAAAAGGCCAGATATTTGATGATTCACTCTCTTATGATCCTGGTAGCAGAGCAATTAACATCGTATGTATTAATTGATTACTAACTAGAAGAAAATTTTTTGCATTAATCAAAATCTGTTTATGTTAAATTAACACATGTAACATTAAAAATACATGCAGTAAAGTAATCAACCATTATTAAATTACTTACCAAAGTAATAAATTTGTCAAATCAGAGACTGATTCCAACAGAATTTGAAAGATTAAATTTGAGCATTCTTTCTGCAACTGGACCTTGGCCGCCATATTGTGGTATTGCATTTCCGACCGGGGACGAGGAGAAGCCGATCCGAGTTTTCGTGCCGTTCCATTTAGACAATAGCAATTTTTAGAGAACGAACTTTATAATAAAGGTACGTGTCATAGTTAAGGATTTGTATTTTTGTATTTATTGTTTTGTTACGGTAAACTAATTTATTTATGTGTATCATCTCCATTTAATTTTTTTATAAGGTTATTCATTGATTTATTTGTACTAAACATATGAAAACCAATTAACAGTGTTTGTAAAATTTCTTTTGAAATACTTGATATTAAATTTATTGTGTGTTACTTATTAAATAATATTTTAATTTGAATCCTACCCTGATAAGAGTCATAATCTACATTTTATTTTCATAACAAGTAGATTGAACTGGTTAAAAATTTTAAAAAGGAGCCGAACTATAGAATTTACAAAGAAAAAGTAAAAATTGATACCAGCTATCTAACCAAACGAAATATAACCAATAAAACAAATCAAATTTCTAAATTATAATAATCAAACAAATAAAACATATCAAATTAATAGAACTAAATCGGGATATCGATGATTTAAACTAATAAATCAAATAATAAAAGTATTAAAATTTTAAATCATTATAATATATAATGTATATTTATTATAATAATAGCTACTTACCAATAAATAATTAATCCAAATTTTTAACAGAAAATTAAATTTTTATAACTTGTAAACAAAGTATAAGTCATAAATGGTTATCCAATATGGCCGACTTCCGTCGCCAGATTTTAACATAAAGATATAACACAAACTCCTTCCTTACTATTTTATATTCTAAGATAATTTCATAATGTCAAGTAATGTCAAAACCTAATTATAACAATACATAGAGCATTTTCAATTCCAATAAACAAAAATAATTTTAATAAAGAAATTGAGATCTTAAAACAAATAGCTACATCTAATGGCTATACAATACATTTGATAAATAAATTAATTAGTAAGAAAGAACAAAAAGTGTCACTAGAACTAATATTTCCAAAACAAACTAAAGAAATTAAAAGCTATAAAAGTATTACATATTGTGGAAATATTTCCAATGCAATTTCAAAAATATCTTCGGCAACATCAGCATTAATATCATTTAAAACACAAAATAATATTGGAACAAAATTGTTAAATGTGAAAACAAAATTACCAAAATTAAAAAAATCTGGTGTTTACAAAATTAATTGTTCAAAATGTAATGCAGTATATATAGGTGAAACACAAAGAAATTTTGAAGTAAGGTTTAATGAACACTTAAGAGCATATAGATTACAACAACCAGATAAGTCGAACTATGCAAAACACCTACTGGAACATCCAAACTCACTTATACAAACCAATGACATTCATATACTACACATTTGTGATAAAAAACAAAATTAAGATTTTCTAGAAGAACTTGAAATTAAAAGACATCTAGCAGATCAACAGCTTAAAGTAGTAAATGAACAAATAAATCTTTGGAAGTTCTCCACTATCAAACTGTGATTGAGTCTTCATTTTATACATAGATAAGACATTATTGTAACATAAATATATTAAGTTATTGTAAAGATCAGCATGATATAGTTTTTTCCTAGTTTTTCTATATCATTGCACAGTTATACTGATCTTAGAGGGAAATACATCCAGGATAATCCCTTAGGGCTAATAACATCTAGGCTTTAATATTGTTATGTCCTATTACTTCCTTACTTGGTCTAGCCTTAACTACTCAGCAACATCAAGTACCTAGTTACAAACAAACAAAAATGTAATTTCAATATGTCAATCTGACGATGCTAGTTATAGCGAAACAGCTGTAATTGAATGTTAAAGCGAATTTTTTGAATAAATAGTGGAAGTTTAGTTTAACCGTTTAATTTTTTATTGTTCTTAGTAAGATGAACTTTCACAAAGTAAAGGTTAACACAATCAATTTCATTACAATCTATTTTTATCACAAATACATTTGCAAATACCTCCGGTATCAGTAAGCAGTATTCTGTCGGAACTCTACAGGACCTGCAGGCGAAGTAGAGTATCCTTTTGATTTTTTTTAAGTGCCTTTACAAAGCTGAAATATCCAATGATCTGACCGGCTACACTATTGAAGCCCTTCGACCAATCCAACGTCCTAGGAAATTTTGGTTCAAAAATTGTCTTCTGTGCATAATTTGTGGTTACGCGGAGATGCCTTGTACTGGGAAATGTTAGTTTGTCTTCTAAAAGATTAATATCAAATTAATAAATAAAAAAAGTTGTTTTGTAAAGTGTTTCTGTATTTGTCTGCATGGATAAATACTCATAATCTGGTAATCGCCGTTCAATTCCTAAAGGAAAGGGATTTTAGATAACTACTTTTGCAAGTGGATCTAAAAACTACATCATATTATTGAACTTGAATTTCAATTTTACATGGATGTTTTTGGCGAGTATGTTTTTGTCCGGAGGTCGTTTTTCAAATGAAATTCGGATTCAACTGCCCCATAACCATTTTCGGTTCGTTTTTGTCGATATTTTGAAGAAACTTATCGAAGATGACGTCCGTGACTAGGTTAGGGCGCACCAAGTGTCCGTGCGGTGCTCGCTAAAGGCATATTTGAATTCAGCGACCCCAAAAAAATACCGGGTGTCCAGATTCGCTCCTGAGAAGTTCGGAATAGCCCTACGGATATGACGAACGCTGGCGTTCCTGAGCTCCAGGTGTTCGAAAGTTTAATTTAAATATCATAATCGTGATCAGCGGCGTTAAAACCCCTTGGTACCCCACTTGGGCCATTTTGTCCTGAAAAAATGCATATGCCTCGACTATTTGTAAATTTTAAAGGTAATTTCTATTAAATCAGACAAAGTCAAATAAAAGTCGAATTAATATTATGAGGATTCGTTATCTATTTGAAAAACAATTTAATTTAATTAAAAAAAATAATCTTCAACCCATATGCGTCCTGATAACGGTTTGTAGGTAAATTGTATCACTGTATAATATAGAAATATTTGTTTATCCATAGGTCGCTGATTCCTATCCGGCTCAAAGGACCAACGTTAGCTCAGCGTCTTAATAAAGTGGACTGTATTAATCGAAAAGAAAAAAAAAACTTTTGCAATTGGCGAAATACTAGCTCCACGATCGATCGTTTCGCCTCAGCTTGTTTCCTGTCCTCGATGACACAAATAAAGTCCATATAATTAATATGTACTATATTTATTAATTTAATAACGGATAATAGCGTAGTTGACGCAATGTCGCAGTATAACTAAAATTTGCGATTTTTTCAAGAGTCAAAAGCGGGTTTTACAAAATTTCCAAAAATAGTCCTTGTCAAAACAGTGTTTTGTTTAAAAACTAGTATTAAATTCCAGTTAATATTAGTCTATGAGTGGAGCTACAAATTTTTGTATAAATAAGAGGGTAGCGCGAACAATTACGTATATAAAATATAAAAAATTATCCTTAGTCATTGCATACATTAAAAAAACGTGTAATTAAATAAATTACATTTAAAAAATGTGTTCCTTAACCACACTCTATTAAAAAAGAAGTGGGTGTTGATGGAAGACAGCATTGGGTTAAATTTTAATAAACGTTCGTCCCTCTTTAAATAATTAAATTTATTTTGATCCCTGTTTATAATGGGAATTTTATGTAAGCAATGCAATTGTAATAAGGAGGCAATTAATAAAACAAGAAATGGGTAGTTTGAACATCAGAATTGAGATATACAATTAAAACACAATTTTTCAATCAAAATTCATAAATGTAGTTTCCATTTAAGTTTATACAATGTCATAAAGCAAAATGTATGTCAACTTGACAATACATGGAAACAGCTAGTAGGGAAGCTCACGATGCTGATTTGGGGTTTACTCGAGCTTCATAGATATCTATTAGGTTACAAAGTTTAGATGATAAGAAGAAAAAAAAGTTATATTATGTTATATAATATTGTATATAATATAATAATAAATCGACCTTATTCATCAAAATAAAAAATTATAATAAATACAAATTACAAAGAAACTAATGATGAAAAGGCAAAGTACAGCTTGCATTGCTTTACAACTTAACCTTGCTACTTGTAACATATACACAGTATAAATAACCTAACCTAACCATTACTTAGAGTAATTATAAAATGATTACATTAAAAACCAAATTCAAATACAGATTACCAAGCTTGTAACATGTCTATCGCCATGCTACCTTACTTTAGATTACCGTCATTACAAACCTTAAAATCAACCCCGAACCTACCCCTTACAATGGATTGCACCTGAAACAAAGCCCTTAAATGAATGCAACCAAACGGGAAATCATTACTTAGAGTAATTATAAAATGATTACATTAAAAACCAAATTCAAATACAGATTACCAAGCTTGTAACATGTCTATCGCCATGCTACCTTACTTTAGATTACCGTCATAACAAACCTTAAAATCAACCCCGAACCTACCCCTTACAACGGATTGCACCTGAAACAAAGCCCTTAAATGAATGCAACCAAACGGGAAATCATTATCAACCCGTATCTATAAATTACGATACTCCCAATGCATTTCCCTTTTTCTTGCCGATAACCCAGACTTAGTGACTTATTTGATGTAACCTATTAGATGCAACTACCGTAACAGTCCACTTTGTTGTAACCTATTAAATGCAATTACCATAGTGGTTTATTTTATGTACTTCATTAGATACAATTACCGTAGCAGTCCATTTGATGTAACCGATTTGAATAGCCAGCAGGCCTTCCTGACGCAAATACCACTGATGCAAGCAGCCCTAGAAAACTAACTGAGCCCACCGGACCTCTAAAAACTTAAGATGTTTCCTTCGGCATACTAATTTAGTAACTTCAATTTCAATAAAGAAGTATTCTTTCTATTGTGAGAGTGAGAAAACGTAGAACACAAAAAATCAGTAAAGAAACCAAACCACAGAGAAGCTTAATTAACATTAAGGTTGCAAATTCCAGAAATATGAATGTGTATCATGTCTATCGCCATGCTACCTCACTTTAGATAACCGTCATTACGAACCTTAAAATCAACTCCGACTCACCGTATATTAGATATACCCTTACCACCGCAAAGTCCTCTTGGATATAAACTTTTAGATGTAACTACCGAGGCAGTATTCTTTGATGCAACCCGTTAGATGCAGCAGTTCTTTTTGATGTAATCGATTCGGAATAACCACCGCAAGCAGGCCTTCCTCCTGCAAATACCACTGATGCAAGCAGCCCTAGAGACTTCCCGAGCCGACCGGATTAACTAAAGATTAAAGATAAGTTCAGTTCACGAAATACATGTTTTCTTTTAAAACTTCCTTCGAATAAACAATTATTTTTTTCCTATCAGTTTCATATAAAAATCCAGTGGCTATAAGAGCTGAAGGGTGTATCGCGTTCGGTGTTCATTTTTTGATCAATAATTTTGTATTCAATTTAATTTTATACAAGGTGTTTCTATCTTTTTTACCTTGGTTTCCTTTTGTTTATATTTAATGTAATTTAAACGTAAATGAATAAAAATATAGTTGCGCCCACTAACTCTTATATTTACCAATCCAACCCATAGACAGCAGTAACCACTTGGGAAAAGTCTCTTAGCCAGGCTCTGCCAGAAAGGCGATATTATCGTTACAAATGTGTTACGGTTTTAAATTCATAAATTTTAACTTTAATGTTAACATTAGATTAGAAACTAAATTATTATACTCAAGTTAAGAAAATCTTATTTTATTTTAGGAAAAAAAGTAAAAATTCTTTCTATTTACCTAGCCACTAAAACACTCTAGCATAAATATTCCAGTATCTCCACTAAAAATAATCCACTCAGCTATGTAAATCATTTAACCCTTATCCATGAGTTTATTGTTTTGTTTATAAAATTAACCTCTGTGGCACTATAAAGTCTTCTTGTTTAACCATAAACGAATAAAAAGGTAGTGGCGCCCATTAACTCTTATATTCCCCAATCCAATTTATAAACAGCATTTACTTGGAGTCGAACCTCTCCTTGGGAAGAGTCTCTTAGCCGGGCTCTTCCAGGAAGGCGCTATTATCGTTACAAGCTTAAGTCGTCCAATTATGGAGCTACGACCTAGTTTTTTTTTTAAATTCACTGTCGTGTATGATTTAAATTCCTCCGGTAGTGCGTTGTATTTATCACAGGGAACAACTAGTGTTTTTTTGTTACGAGTTGAAAGATCGTTAACGTCAGAAAAAGTAGCAAACCTGTTGAACAGATATGTGGAAATTTTATTCATTAAAACCAAAATTAGCAGATGAAGTAAACGAAAATTTTTTATGGTTTACCAACCTGAATACTTCATATGCCTCGAAATTTACGGTTTCCATATACAAAACGCCGGCAATTGTTCTGAATTTTTGAAGCCGCTCACTGCCTGTGTCGAGTGGAGATGGTCCATATATTGTGTCGCAGTAGTGAATTTTTGAGGAAAATAATGATTTGCAAAGTATTAATTTAATATAGATCACGACTAGGGTAAAGCTGTCATAAAATTTTGCATTTTGGATATGGTTGAAATGTGTTTACTAAAACGAAGATCGGTATCCAACCATTAATAATATCTTGTGCAATAAGCAAATATTCAGTTGTAAAGAAATAGTATATCACTATCGTCAGCATAATGATGAATAGAACAAGTATTTATGAAAATCAGATATATATATATATATATATATATATAACGAAAAAAGTAATAGGCCCAGGATACATCCTTGAGGAATTCCTTGTTTAACTATCAAATTTTCTAATTGTGCATTTAATTTATTTATTTGGGTACAATAGGAGAGGTAATTTGATCATTATTTTTTTTTAAATATGTAAGTATATGGTTAAATAAGAACTGTAACATGCGTAACGATATATTATCCAAACCGATAACATGACTTTTAATATATGAAAGAGATCATATTAGTGACTCAGTAGAAATGTGCTCAAGTTTAAATTCATATTTGAAAACATTGTTTTAATATTGATCAAGCCAAGCTAACTGGTGTTTTTGTTGTTACAGAAGAGCAATTAATGTGGATATTAATTTTATTTGGTTCTTGTAAATTTAGAGGCAGTGGGATGTTATTCTTTCTCAAGTATATCCTCCAGGGACCTTACTGTGTTCACCATATTTTTCGAATGTTGTTGTCTGAGCAAGTATTCTACGTTTGCTTTCTTTTTTCTTCGAATTGTTGCTTTAACATAGTTTCTCAAATTGGTGTAATTGATCCAACTAATTGACGATTTGTCTCTTTTAAACTTACGGAGAGCTTTATTTTTAAGTAATATAATAACTTTGATATTGAAAGTAAGCCAGGGAGACAATGGTTTTGTAACTCTTTTTCTTACGAATGGTGCGTGTATGGAAAAAAGTTGAGTCAAATTGGTATTAAAGAAGTCCACCATTAAGTAAACTTCATTGAATGTTGATTGTACTAACCCTTATTTTTTCGGAAGTCCATCTTAATAAGAATAATAAACTCTTCGTTTTAACAACACTTCCATTATTTATTTTTAAAATTGCTTTTTTAACCTCAATGACGATGCTAATCAGCGAAACGGCCGTCATTAAGGTTAAAAAAGCAATTCTCTAAATAAATAGTGGAAGTTTTGTTAAAACAAAGAGTTTTTTATTATTCTTCATTAAATGTATATATGATGTCTCAATTTATTAATAATTGGAAGTCATATGTGGAATCATTTATGTTACACTTATGTTACACTGAGAAAATTTCGATTAGATACATACTTTGCTTCATTTTTTATATCACATATTTCAATTAGATAGAAAACGGCCATATGGGAAGAAAATCTTCCGCATCTTACATCCCATACTTCAGCTTGAGAAGTCTGACAAGAACCGAAGATAAAAAAAACATCTATTAAAGTTTTATTATGAGGAGTAATATGTGTGGGTTCATCCACGATTTGTTCTAAGACAAACGAGTTTGAAAATATGTAAATGTATATAAGTTCAAAACTCTACCAGGTACAAGAAGGTCAAAATATATGTCGCCGGTATTGATAAGAAAATCACTAGTTGGTAGAATATTGCAACATTTTCCTCCAATTCATCAAAAGAGAGGTCAATAGAAGACTTTGGTGGGCGATAAATAACTTCGAAAATGTACGTTTTGCGGCCAAATTTAATGGAAACCAAAAGCTGTTCGAGATTAGAAAGCTTTTAGAAAAAATCCTGTTAAAGTTAAAATTATAATTAATGTAAAAAGTGTCTCCACCACCTCTACCATTTCTAGCAATGTACATGGGCCATTAGCCATGTCCCGCTGATGCGGGACTGATGAAGACATCAGTATTACAATTTAATAACTAGGTGCTCTAATTATTAAACACAGGAAAAATAGATCCCACACTAAGATGACTAAATTTAATGCGTGTCATGCCAACAAAAGTTGTAAGTAAAAACAAAACAGTGATAAATTTGCAGTACAGATTAAAAAACACAAAAACTTAAATTGTAAACCATTAACCATAAAAGGGTGTAACACAAAAAAACACATAATATTTATGACTTATATCCATGGTTGCGAGTCTGAGGTTTGTTCAGTCCTACTATCTTTCTTTGGAACATCAGATTGAGCGGATGACGATGCACCTGGTACAGCAACAAGATCCGTAATGTAAAATAATATGTTTAAATCGTCTTTTGGCAAAGGCTGAATTAGAGATGGAGTTAAAGAAGCACTATTAGTCATCAACGGTATAGGGTTTACCATTAACAAATAACTTTTTGTTTTTAACGTAGCAGTTATTTCGTTTGTCCTGCTTAGCCAATACCAAATGATTTTTAAGTATGTACTTACCTTGAATTCTTCCCGTTGCTTATCAGTTTGTTCTGTTACTGCGTATACAGTGTGTAAAAGCCAAATGGAATAAATTCATTATTTCGGTTACTGTACATATTTATAAAAAATCCCGAAACAAGTAAAATTTAAATTATAACTTGACATTCTTTAACGTGAAAATGCAACCCCTACCTTCAACCCCCTTAGAATGACAGGTACAACCCCCAATTTTTTAAATGGGAAGTATAGGCTTGTGATATATCATTTGAAAGGTCTCTTCATTCTCTATTCAAAAATGTTATTGTTTTTAAATTCAATGCAAAAATTAATATGAAAAAAATTAATATCATGTTGTTACCGAAATTCGCTACAGTACAATCAAAAACTAAAATGTAATGCAAAACGTAATAAAATGTAGAACACGAAAAAGAACTATGAATGTTAATAAAGTAGATGTTCAAAATGTTCTCCGCGAACGTCTTGGCAGCATCCTAATCTCAAATAAAACTGTCTTCTAACATTATTTAACATATCAGGCGTGATCGACCTAATCGCAAGCGTTATTCGTTCTTTTAAGTCATTTAAATCAGAAGGTTTAGTTTTGTACACATGGCTCTTCACATATCCCCATAAAAAGGAATCTAATTATGTAAGATCAGGTGATCGCGCCATTCAATCGATCCTCGCCTCCCTATCCACCGATTGGGAAATATTGTATCGACGTTCTGCCGGACATTAAGTTGGTAATGTGGTGGTGCTCCATCCTGCTGAAACCATATCGTATTCGCTGGAACTTGAGGGTTACCTGGATCAGGATATAAATTTGCCAACGTTGGAATGACATTATTTTGAAGTAGTGCCAAATAATTGTTGCCATTCAAGTTGCCCTCAATAAAAAAGGGACCAATGATATTGTTCCCTACGATCCCTGCCCAAACATTAACCTTTTAAGGGTATTGAGTGTGTTCTTCTCTCATCCAGTGAGGATTTTCCGTGGACCAGTAGCGGCAATTTTGCCAATTAGCATGACCGTTAAGTAAAAAAGTACACTCATCAAAAAACATAACGTCTTCTAATTGGATAATATTGTTATCCAACATGTCCATCATTTGCTCACAAAAAAAGTTCTCCTATCAAAATCGTTTTCCATGAGCTCCTGAGTAGGTATTATCTTATACGGATGCAATTTATTTTCTTTTAATATGTTTGCTATCGATGTATGGCTAGCATTGAATGTAATAATTGCCTGTCTACTCGATGTATGTGGGTTTTCCTGAAACTCAAGCAACACATCTAATTTGAGTTCATCACTCAGTGCATTGGCAGCTGCTTTTTTTATCTGTCTTACATGACCAAACTCGCGAAACTGCTTTTCTATTTTACTTATTGTTCCTTGGGATATAGGAGGTAAATTAGGAAATTTCTCATGAAATAGGCGAGTTACTTCCTGTTGTGTTCGGATGTTATCTCCGTAACCAATCATTTGTAAAACTGTTATTTTATGCATTTCCGTTAATCTAACCAATTTTCAAAATTGAATTGAACAAACTTTATACTTAAATTACAAAAATGACAACTTAAATAAAACAATTTACTACTGCTTGTTAAAATAGCGTTGCCACGGAAATTCTTTAAAGTTTTTTAATGGTTACCATCTAAAAACCACATTGCTATGGTTTTTGTTCACTTTCTCATTATCAAGACCTAAACGGGAAATAAGTTTTAAGTATATTGTAATAAGTTTCGAGTATATTTTAGCGAATTTCGGTAACAACATGATATTAATTTTTTTTATGTTAGTTTTTGCATTAAATTTAAAAACAATAACATTTTTGAATAGAGAATGAAGAGACCTTTCAAATGATATATCACAAGCCTATATTTCCCATTTAAAAAATTGGGGGTTGTACCTGTCATTCTAAGGGGGTTGAAGGTAGGGGTTGCATGTTCACGTTAAAGAATGTCAAGTTATAATTTAAATTTGACGTGTTTCGGGATTTTTTATAAATATGTACAGTAACCCTTTAAGCTTATAACATTTCTTCAAAAAATCTCTTTTCTTCCAGGAACATGCAAAATCAATCTTTAAAGGGTTATTAGGATCCTTTCCTAGAGTGTAAAAGTGATTGAAATCATTAGGGACAAAATTGATCTCCACAGAAGAGAGCAGATGTACTCAGTGTTTAAGTCATTTTTAATATTCACAAGTACAAAAATTAGAACACCATTATTCCTGCTAAGGTGTTTCAATGATTTCACTTCCTATTGTAGTAACAATTTATTTTGCTCCAATTCTTTACATTTGGTTTCCAATGTATGTACTTTTAGCGAATGTCAACTTCTAAAGCCTCAATAACGTTTTTGAGTTCTGATTTAATTTTAACAATTTCCTCAAAAATCCCATTTAGTATTATGTTGGTATTATCCGTAGACATTTTATTTGCACAGCGAATATGTAAAAAATTTTGTGCGTTTAGTGTGTGGTCAGCTTAATAATCACTAATAGCTAGTTAATACCAAAGTAATGCAAAGATAAGATAAGAACTGTAAACTAAACGACGATATATTTTAGGTTATATAGTAGAAAAATAATCAAGTGTAGTTTTTAGCACATCCCAACAAATTTCAACCTGATGGGAGGCGGTAGGTTCTTAATGGATTTGTTATCCAAAATAAAACACTTAAAAGCTTTGTTTTCTTACTCAAACTACAATTTTTTACAGAAGCACAAATTATAAACATGTTAATCTGATCGATTTTAGGTAAGGGTTAAAAATTAGAAAAAATAATAATAAAAGCGCGTCAAAATTTTAAAGGGGTGCCAAAGGAACCTAAAATAAAGCTCTCAATCAATAATCTGACGATTTCCAGGTGACACAAACTAGTGACCATTATTACAATGTGAAAAAATCTCGATTTTAATTAAGATATATATGGTTCATCTCTATATCCTAGACGTACGATCTCATAATCTAACGATTATCTAAAAGGATTCGCCTAATGTGACAAAAAAATATTTTATTTTTTAAATCATTGAACTTAATTGAAAAGCTCAGGAAATAACATTCAAATAAAAAAGTATATGTTTTTAATTAAAATCCTTGTATTTGTAAGAATATAAAGTGAAAAACCGCTCAAAAAAATGCATTACCAAATCTATATAAACGGTAAAAACGTATCCTCCTGTGTATTAATCTAATTGCATTATGACATATTAATAAAATTAAAAAATTTCAAATCACTTATTAACTATCTAATTTATGTAGGTAAACATACAGTAATAAATTTACCTGATGTTGAAGATAAAAACACTTTGCGATCACTATTACCCATATTTTTTAAGCGGCTTCCTTTTAAAGACGCTAAAGATATGCGAATGACATAAACAAAATGTAACTAGACGTATTCAGTATTTGCTTAATTTACTTCTACTTTATAGTAAACTACGTAAGATTGTAATGATAAAAAGGAATTAATATCTGAGATAACACATGTGCATTTTAATATGGCTAGTATCACCTTATATTTGCTTATTTTGTCAAATTATATTCGTCCTTAACAATGTTGCCTATAATTTAGTTTAAAAGAATAAATTTTTGCTAAGTTTATTCGGTTCAGATACTGAGAGGGTATTCTAAATAATTTTTAGGTAAGATACAATAAACACTTAACAGCATTTTGATTACAACAGCGGGATAAATCAAACTATGCAAAACACCTAAGGTGAACACACAGACTTAAAATAAATAAATTTAGATTTAATTGAAAAACTAAAAATAAAAACACATCTGGCAGATCAGCAATTAAAAGTTATGAATAAGCAGATAAATCTTGGAGGATCTCACCTATTGTTTGCTTTTATATACAAATAAGATATAAATTTACCACAATTACATGAAGTTATTGTAAGATCAGCACGATAAAGTTTTTTTCTAGTTTTTCTATATCATTACACAGTTATACCATAAACTACTTACTCTATAGACGTTTCACGCAATTGATCAGGGTCAGGTTCGCTTTTGTTGTTCATACCAGTTAAAACGTAGTAACAATTAATATTAAATTAAATAAATAGAACGTTTAATGAATTAACTTTTTATATATTAAAAAGGGGGGGATAAGCGTTAAACGTAGTTACCGAAGGTACATGAAAGTTAAAATAGAGGTCAAGATAGGGAATCCAGGGTTCCCGTAACTGGTTGAAGAGGGGGAGGGAATAGAATGGGTTAAGGAAATACGGACAACGGAATGGAGAGGAGCAAAAATTAATCAACAAGAATGTAACTGTCGGATGGAAGGGGATAGTCGAGACGAAAAGAAAGTCTACGAGCTACAGAATCAGATGTTTGAGTGTGTAGGAAGCGGTGACAGCGTGGGGAATCACAAGCTTGAATATATGGAGACGGAAGTGTTGAGAAAGATTCTAGCATCGCTGAGGATAAAAGGAAGGGTAAAGGATAAAAGGAACGACGCGGTTATCCTTAAGGGTGTGGGGGATATCGATCGGGAGCGCATTGAGAGGATAAAGAAAGGGTTGGGGAAAATGAACGGTTGGGTTGATAGACTTAGGGTCTCAAGAAATGGGGAGGTGAAAGGAATGCTGGGAGAGACAAAAAGGGTTACAGGGACAAAGGCGGTTATGGCGGGAAGAGAACTAAACATCATTAAAGTAATAGGGGTAGATCCTTGGATGGACGATCAACAAGTGAAGGAAGGAATAGAAAAATTGGTAGGAAAGAAATCTAAGCGGGAAATAAAATTTGGATGGAATAGACTAACAGTTGTAGAAGGGAGGGAGGAGGGCAGATGATTTGCCTGTGGAGCTAAAGGCAGCGATGTGTAGGATTAAGAGAGAGAAGAAAAAGGCCGTATGTTAGATTTGCAAGGGAGGGGGTACTTGGCCAGAGAATGCAGAAAGGCATTCCTTTGTAGAACATGTGGTAAAACGGGTCATAAGGCAGGGGAGATACTCTGTAAAATAAGAGAAGATGGTCTGCAGACTGGGGGCGCAAAGAGGTAGAAAAAATTGTAAGGGCCCCTTTGAACCCTCTAGAGGGGAAAAACATGGTAATAGAGGAGGTAGGGGTAGAATTGAAGGAAGAGGAAAGACTGAAGACAGAGTAAGGTTTTTGCAGATAAATCTGGGGAAGTGTAGGGTTGTGCACGATATTTTGGATGAAGTGATTGTTAGGAGGAAAGTAGATGTGGTATGTGCATCTGAGGTAAACGCAAAATATGTTAAGAAGCAAGGATGGATTATGGACGATTCAGAGAAAGCGGAAATAAGAGTGGTGGGAAACAAACTAAGAACAGACGAAGTGAGAAAGAGAAGTGGATGGATTGTCGTGCGTATGGGAGACTTGGAGGTAGACAGCGTGTACATTAGTCCAAATATTAGTTTGGAGAAGTATGAAATATGCATGACTGGGTTGGAGTACGATTTGAAGGTGCCAAAAAGGAAAAGGAGACATATAAGGAGAGTAGTTACAGGGTAATTTCTGGATGCTATCGTGTAGATTTCTTGGTATGACTCCTGTGTTTATGGGTATTATGATTACTTTTTCCTGATGCCACATGTCTTTTATTTCTTCTGAGAGGTGTATGTATTTTTCTATTTTCTCTCCAAGCTTCTTTTGCAGATTGGGGGATGGAGATTTCTATTAGGTATGTAGTTTTGTTATTTTTCTGTGTTAGTGTAATGTCTGGTTTGTTCTGTGGTATTGTCTTGTCTGTGATAATTGATCTGTTTCAATATAGTTTAGTGTGTTCGTTTTCTAGTATGTTTTTTGGTGAATATTTATATGATGGAACGCTTTCTTCTATTAGGTTGTATTTTTTAACGAGTTGTTGGTGTATGTGCTTCGCTGCGTTGTCATGTCTTCTAGTATAATCTGTGTTTGCCAAGATGCTGCAACCACCTGTTATGTGATCAATAGTTTCTATTTGTTGCTTGCATAGTCTGCATTTGTCTGTAGGAGTGTTGGGATCCTTGATTATATGTTTACTGTAATATCTGGTGTTTATTGTTTGGTCTTGGATAGCGATCATATATCCTTCTGTTTCTCCAAATATATTGCCTTTATTGAGCCACATGTTAGATGCCTCCGAGTCTATGTGTTGTTGTGACAGATATTGAGGAAATTTTCCGTGTAGTGTTTTTCCTTTCCAGTTTTCTTTTTTTGTTGCTGGTGTTTCAATTTTTTTTGTTGGATTGTATGTATGGTTTGAGAATTTTAGGGGTGTGCCTGATGTCTCAGAATGTATGATTGCTTTGTGTATCCTACTTATTTCTCCTCTTTCTTTAAAGTATCTTCTTATGTTGTTTATTTGAGTGTAGTTCATGCCAAAAATATTGCATGGGGTGGGAGTAAAACAGACAGAAGGGAAGTGATTCTAGAGAAGGTGTTGACATCCCAAGGGATAACGGTGCTCAATGACGGTTTGCTGCCCGCCTTTGTGAGGGAGAATGGGGGTTTGTTGTATATAAATGTGACTGCATGTGACGATTGGCTGGAAAAGTGAGTAGCTGAGGGTAATGAAAGATGAGGAAAGCGTAAGCTTGCATAGGTACGTGGAGACAGACATAAGGAAGATGAAAGAAGAAGTTGCTAAAGGTAAAAGGCACTGTTGGACGAAGACCGAAGCGGAGAGACTGAGGGCTTTCATGAAAATGTAGTGGTCGATTTGTCAATAGTGACAAATTTTAACTCTTATCACACCCTTTTTTGAATTTAAGAAACTCGTTTAAGATTGGAAGTTTAATGTATTAAGTGGTATTAATATAAATTTTAATTTTCATCATGATTATAAAAATAATACCAGCTATGCAAGCAATGTGCTGTAATATTTTATGTTAGATTCATATATTTTTAAGAAATGAATTTAGATTTATAATAATGGCGATACGTATAAAAATACAAAAATAATTTCGCTTTTTAAACTGAATCCGTGATCCGTATCATTTGATTAATTTTATAGAATGTAACTGGATAGATCGATATAACGAAATAGTTGTTACGGCTTGAAGAACTTTATAGTTTTATAGATTAGTTTTCATTGCTTAAGATTAATTTAAAGGAGGTATAGACTTACCACTGCTACAAATCAAGTGTCTAAAATTGTTTTCAATTATTTATTAATCTTTCACAATGTTTACATTGTCAAAGGGAATAGAGGTTTTCCTTGCGAAAAGATTTTCTGTTTCAAAATCTTTAATTTATAATAATTGTGCATACCTCGGTCATAGTTTAATTGATCCCTACTAATCTCCTAGCTTAAAAAAGGCCAGTTTTTTGGGCCAAGTGTTCTGTGTGAATTTCGAATAAAATCGAATTTTTAAAGCCAAAACTGGAAATGTAGATACCTAAAGTGTTTTGTAAAATATCATAGACTGATCCCATAACGGGAGCTGCGTCTACCACTCCCACCGCTACCATCGAAATTCTGATAGATCTTTCACCACTTCATATCTGGATGGAAAGGGAGACGATGGCTGGTGCATACAGAAGACTAGTGAAATGTCAGGATGCAGGGCAGAGCAGTATCAGAGCCAGGGCCGGAGAGATAATAAAAAATCAGCCGATTCTGGAGATGGTACCAGATGCAATGCAACCTAAATACAACTACTACAAGCCATTTACCGTCTTATTTCCAGGAAGGGACGAATGGGAGACGAATAGATAGAATCGTATAATGGCTGACCAGTGTTGGTATATGGACGGCTCGAAGACCGAGAGAGGTGTTGAGGTGTTGGAGCTAGCGTACATGGATGGAAACCAAAGTTGGACCTGAGCCAGAACTTGGGTAACCTATCCACTATTTTCTAAGTAGAGGTTTTCGCAAAGGAGATGTGCCTGCAGGAGATGCTTAGGCGTGACTGCAGGAACAAAACTATAAAAATCATTTCCAATAGCCAGGCTGCACTAAAGTCACTGGAATCAAATCGAATCGACTCCAAGTTAGTTTGGAAGTGCCTTCAGGATCTAATACCGAAAAAGCGGACCTTCTAGCCAGCAAAGGTGCTGAAGGAATATTTATAACCACGGAGCCATTCCTAGGCATAGCGAATTTCGTAGCCAGAGAAACAATATCGAACTGGGTGGATCCGAGGAGATGTTCTTACCGGTTCGAGCTAGAGGGTTTAAGGCACTCAAAGGCATTTGTAGATCTCTCTAAAAAGAGGTCTCAAGAGCTGCTGAATATGAGCAGACAGGACCTACGAATAATAATAGGACTACTGACTGGACACAGTCGCCCTAATAGGCACATTAAAACAATTGGACTGGCAGAGAGTGCGGACTGCAGATTCTGTCAGGCTGAGGATGAAACGGTGGAGCATATCCTGTGTAACTGCCAAAAGCTCGAGAGAATAAGGATGAGCTTTATTAGGGCTGATAGAACGAGTATAACCTAAGGGTGAGCCACAATAGGTCTTTCAGGTCGCAGTGGAAGGGACGTGAAACAACCACTCACATAGAACCTAACTAACCTAACCCGTACAATTTAAGTTTTCTTAATAGAATATTTGTACGTTTTGTTTTTAATGATCCTTTTGGCCTAATAATACAGTTACTAAATATTTATTATTATGCAAATACTTTTAAAATTTACGTAGAGATAGATAATTATTTTGGGAGTAATAAATACTTTGGTAGTTTTGCTGAACCAGTTTTTAATATCTTTTCATACAAGTCAAAATCTGACAGTAAACAGCAACCCAACAACAGTTGAATCCTCTTACAAATAATTGTCTACTAACTAACTTAAAAGAAATAAAAAATATGTAATATAATGAGTTAGTCACTACAGGACCCCCTGCCAGTGATTGGCATGAATCACGACACAAATTCTTGAAAAAGAACAGGGAAACGAACTTTCCGTTCAGAACTGGTAGTCTTCATGGCAGATTTCAGGTTTGATGAACCATTCGGACCAGACTTGCCATATATCTTGAAGACAGGCGAAGGTCGGAGTGTAGGGTTGTCTGTCTCCGTCGAGCTATCGCAATTGTCTTGAGATGCCAAAAGGTAGACTGGCTTAAGACGATCCATCGACACTGTCACGTCAGAACCTTGCATCTGAACAATCGGATCTACTAATGACAGGATAAGGGCCCGTGTAGGGTGGATTAAGCGATCTCTTGGAGACATCTGTCCGAACAAAGACGTGAGAGCAAGTCGCTAGGTCTTTGAATGCGAAAGGTGTCTTACCACCATGTCTTGTTCCACTGACAGGGCGAAGATCGTTAAAATGTCCTTAGAGAAATTTTAAGGATCTAGCTGGTGATGGGTTTGGCTAGGTGTGAGGATTTCCCCCGGCAGTCTAAGACCAGATATAACTGATATAATTGTATATCATCTGTATATATCCATCTGTATAACCAGTTCGGCAGAAAAGGATTGCAGATCCTCTCGCCAAGCAGCCTAGAAGTATGATGGGCAATACCTCAGTCCAACGTCCTGTTGCGTGGCACCTGATGGCTGCTTTGAGATGACGGTGGAAACGTTCAACTAGCCCATTCGCTAATGGATGATAGGCAGTTGTTCGAATACGACTCGAACCTAACAAATTACTTAACTCCTTGAAAAGACTAGATTCAAATTGTCTACCTTGACCTGTAGTGATCCGCAGCGGTGTTCCAAACCTTGAAATCCAGATAGTAAATTATGTACGTGCTACGGTTTCGGCCTCTATGTTTTCAAGTGGAACTGCTTCTGGCCACCTTGTAAAACGGTCAACACAGGTCAAACAGTTTCTGTACCCTTCATAAATAGGACCAAGTCAATGTGAATGTGTTCAAATCGAGAAGATAGAAGAGCAAACGTACCAAAGAAGTCCAATTGTGACGTGTTACCTTGGATTTCGGGCAGGATATGGAGGAGCGAGCCCAAGAGCGACAGTCAGACTTGATTGAAGGCCAAACAAAACGTTCAGAAACTAATTTTGTAGAAGCCTTTGTACCTGGATAGGAAAGGTTATGCAGTTTGTAAAAAACGGCTTGTTGAAATTTTGTAGTGAGAAAAGGACTGGGATTAGGAGTAAAGAAATCACAATAGAGTGTGACATCTTTTCCTGGAATTGCTACTTGTCTGAGTTTTAAGTTGGTTTGACTTTGTAGATAGTGTTGTAGCTCTTCATCCTCTGCCTGTGACTTTGCCAAGGATTGGTGGTCAATGGGAATAGTAATTGCCTCTATCCTGGAAAAGGTGTCAGCAATTGCGTTATCTTGTCCAGAAACGTGGCGAATGTCCGTTGTAAACTGACCAATATACTCCAAGTGACGAAATTGTCGAGGTGAACCCTTTTCAGAATTTTGGCGGAAGGCAAAGATGAGAGGTTTATGGTCTGCAAAAATGGTGAATTATCTGCCTTCGATCATGTGCCTAAAATACTTTATAGCTAAGTATATAGCTGTCAAATCTCTGTCGTAAGCGCTGTACTTTTGTTGAGCCGTACTCAGCTTCTTAGAAAAGAAAGATAACGGTTGCCAACTGCCTCCTACTTTTTGTTGTAAAACACTGCCTACGGCAAACTCAGATGAATCGCAAAATATTGCTAGCTGAGCATTAGGTGCAGGATGAGACCGAATCGCAGCTTCACTTTATTTACAGGCTTCGAAAGCTTGTTCACTTTCTGTAGTCCAGTTAATAAGAGAGTTTCCTTTAACATTTGTTTTTAGGAGGTCATTAAGTAAACTCTGCTGCGATGCTGAATGAGGCAAGAATCGCCGATAGTAATTAAGCATGTACGTGAATCTCCTTAACTCCTTGGCGGTTCTAGGTTTCGGATAATTCATAATGGCATCTACCCTGTCAGGTAAAGGTTTGGTACCTTCCCCAGAAACCTCATATCCGAGGAAATTAACAATTGAAGCACCTAAATTACACTTACTTGGGTTGACAAGAACTCCAAATGATGTCAGGCGGTCAAATAGCTGACGTAAGTGGATAAGGTGCTGAATACTGCATCAATGAAACGCTGAGCGGCATTACAAAGTCCGAATGACATGAAAGGGAATTCATAAAATTCAAAAGGTGTTGTTATGGCAGTCTTATGAACGTCCTCAGAAGCTACAGGGATCTGATGATAGGCACGGAAAGATCTATTATAGTGGAAAACATTGTTTAACCATATAGATTGTGCGTAGAGTCCTGAATATGAGGAATAGGATCACGGTCAGGAATTGTTTCCGCATTCAGAGCTCTATACCGGAGATGACCAGCTGCTGGAAGAAGGTCTTGCTATAACTAACTGTACCATAACCTCGAGATCGTTTTCCGATTCATTGGCGTAACCTTCGATGAGGATTCAACGACGAAGTAAAGTGGCGGGAGCGGACATCTCGAAGACCTTCTTCGATGGCTATTTCCTATCGGAAAGTGTGGACCATTTCACCTATCTTTGATGTTACCGTAACGGCTAGTCGTTCCATCATTGCTTCCATAGTGCTTACAGGGAGAGTTGCTTCCGCAATATGATACCGAGGACTTGTTTCAAGGACTGAATTTGCCAATTCGGCTAATGCATCGAGTTCCGCTGATTTCTGAGTTGCTAGTATAGCCTGTGTAGATAAAGGAAGGCGACTTAACCACAGAGATTTCAATACGGCGTCAGGTACGACAGTCCCAGCTAGTGATCGAAGGTGTCTGAGAAATTGAGATGGCTTTCTATCTCCTATTTCTTCATGTTCAAGGAGATGCCTGGTCTTCTGTTCTTGTGATGCACTCAACCATTGGATCAATACTGTTTTTAACTTTTCATATTTCCCTTCATGTGGTGGTTTTGTTAGAATGTCTCTGACTTCAGCGGCATATTTAGCTTCTAAATTATTACTCATATAGAAAAACTAAGTTTCATCTTCTTTGATACGAGCCAATGAAAACTTCATCTCAATCTGGGCAAACCAAAGTTCAAAATGGAGGTATTTTTACTGCAATACGATCCACTTAGGTTCCTTCAAGTGGCATTGTCTTTGAGATATTTCGTACAATTTGAATATAATCACGTCGGGACCACTTTGGGAGTAATAAATACTTTGGTAGTTTTGCTGAACCAGTTTTTAATATATTTTTATAAAAGTCAAAATCTAACAGTAAACAGCAACCCAAAAACAGTTGAATCCCCTTACAAATAATTGTCTACTAACTAACTTAAAAGAAATAAAAAAATATGTAAAAGAATGAGTTAGTCACTACAATTATAATGCAATTTACCATTTACTAAATGCTTCTGGCGAAGCTGTCTAGAAAGCATATTCCTAATTTCATAGAGAGTAAAGGCAACTTTTAGGAGCGTATGCTGTTTGCCTAAGAAGTCCAACTTACTGCCACTTTATTATCCTAATTTAGTTGCCTTGCCTTAGAATATTTTAGAAATTTGTTCCTTGGTGATAAAATAAGTGTAAGTTGTTTTGTTTTTAACTTATCTATTGAGACTCTATTGAACCATAATCCCTTCTTCTCTAATGAACTCGTATTAAAAAAAAACAACACCGACAAAATCCCTTAATTTTGTAGTGTATATACAGGAGATCAGGAGATATTTTTAGTATCCCGCACTATATTAAATTAACCATCCCAACACAAAAAGTTTTATTTGTACAGGCTACCTTGTTTCCATTTTCTCCATTCAAAAACTACTTAGCAAGTATTTTCTGGTCCAAAAAATTAATTACCCTCGCTTTCAACTATCTACTGTAAACAGCAAAATCACTATTATATGGATTCCCTTATAGATAACTGGATCAACAGACCAGATCATCTTCCAATGACTCCTGCAATGCCATAGAGTGTTGCCTCTATAGCTCTAAGAGACTACATCTTTAACTTTAGTCACAGCTATGAGACCTTCTTAATAATCTTAGCCAAGTGTTTAACGTGCTATTATTCCTAAGGAACATATTTTTGTTTAATCAAATGTAACTGTTTTTGGGTCATTTCTGCGCCTGGGCGAGTGTCCTTAGTTGACGAGCATGTAATATTTTTCGCTAGAAATAATAAAGTGAAAGTTTTTTGTTTAACACTATTCAAAATTAATTCTTTTATTACATTATAACCTAAAATATGTGAAGGAGCTCGTATTTATGAACAGGCTAAATTTCTCAATTTTTCGTTTTAAAATTCTATAAGTTTATATACTTCTGTGCAAACAAAAAAAAACAAGTTTATTGGCCGTTTTTTCTTTACAAAAAGTAAAACATTTTTTTCCCGGCTTTATTGTAAGTATTTTTGTTGTTTTTGATCTGCCTACTGCTATTTCTTTACGTTTTACTCGAAACATAAATCAAGATGGAATTTTTGACTTTAATAATAAAAAGCAGACAATAAAAGTTTAAAAACTTCCTTTAAAACGTGGTAACTGGTTAATATTTAACACGTAGGTTTCATCTTTTTCCTTTCCCAACTAAACATTGAATATTCCCATTGACGATAAGCTTAAGACTTATGTTTAATAAAATATGACACTCTAAAAAAATATACATTGAATACTGAAACTTAAATCGGGATTTAGGGAGATGAACTTGGCCCACCAACAATCGATAAATGAATTGAAAACAAGGAAAATGCCTGTCTATCGAATGCCCATTATAGGATAATTATTTTTGCCCATCTTTTGCAAGAAAAAAAATTTGAAAAACAAAAGTCACAGACACTTGCATTTCAGTAAACATTTTAATGATCTAAACATAAAGGTGTTAAGATTTTCGATTACCCATGTTTGCCCATGAAATAGATTTATTAAAATTTTAGTCTTTCAAAATTTCTGAAATACATAGATTTTCCAGTTATTTAAAATATGTCTTTCAATAATTAAACAAACAAAAATAATTGAAAAAAAATTTAAAATGTCAAATTTTTCCTGTATTTCTTAGATCTTCGTATCATCATGTTTTTAATATAAGCATTCTGTCCGCAAGAATTACTAACTTTGACGTGACATTTTTAGTAAAAGGGCATTTTAAGAAATACTGTTCCTTGCAAGCTGAACATAATTTTTAGGGAAAGTGTAAAACCAATCATCATAATCTACTTCACAGCGTTAACGTGCCTAGCAGAAAGAAAGTCAAGGATGATACCGGTGTGCCTGAAATGCCTAAGATTGGAGGTTTCTAATTACAGAAAATCATCTTATAGTTACGGTACACCGGGAAATCCCAGAACGGCAAGCCTATGACCAAAAGGGAAAATAGACAGACACAGAGAAGTGATATTTATACACTTACGGCAGTTAAATTAAAGTGAGGAGATAGACGACTTGATTAAGCAATTTTTCTTTAGATTCATTTGGCGTTTTTCGTCAAGATATCCAAACATCAGTGGAAGATCGTCGTGCGTTGAAAATAATAAATGACATCTTGAAAAAGGTTGATCACCAGTGGGAGTGTGGCCTACTCTGGAAGGATGATACCGCAAATTTCCAAGAATCTCAAAAGCTGTTTCACGATTCCTAGCAAATGAAAGCCATATCGTCGGCTTAGAGTGTAAACCTGCTAACCCCATATTAGGTAAATTTTCAGGAGAGGCAAAAAACATTTTTAAAAAAATTTGAATATAATTTATATAAAGACTTTTATATTTTTAAACTTGTATTTGTATACCATACAATTTGAAATAAAAAAAAGATAATTTACTTCAGCATGTATTTGATTAGCGCCACTTTTGTGACTTAGCAGGATTTCGTAAACAAATATTTATTTTAAAAAACAACTTAACAGGTTTTCATAAACAACATTTTTTTATAAAACTATTCATAAAACAAAAACAAAACAAAAACTCTAAAAATTAATATCTTTATGTCCTTAAACTTCTTCGGTTTTATTATTCAGTCTCAATGTTCAAATCAGTCTTTGCTTCTTTACTCATGAGGTAAGGTGTCGTAATAATTACGGTAGTCTGCAGGTAAGGTATCTTTCAGATATTGCAGATCATCAAATTTTCTTTTCGTTATTTTCCTCCTACTAAGGTGCTGATTTCGGAGAGAATCAAAAGGCAATGCAGTAACTGCCGGTGATTTTCTTTGCGGTAGTACGATCCAATCTTCTGTGAATCTTAATTTGAAGAATACATCACCATCTGGAGTATACCGAAGAGCTTTAATGTCAGTTACTTTGGGGTCACCTTTACCGCGTCCAGGACGAATGCTTTTGAAAAACCCAACGTCATTAAAACTTTTAAAAAAGGTATGGCTTAAGTAAGTGACGTCGTAAGGTCTGGGGTGTTTTCTTGCTGATCTGCAAACGGAGATATACTCTGCGGGCACATGAATGTTCTTATTTTTAAGAGCCCGTTCAACAGCGGAATGAATGCTATCAGCCTCCATCTGCGTATGCCCAACTTCTAGAAATTTTTGTTCTATAATTATCTTGTTGTTGATAGCCGTGCATAATAATGCATTGGACATCACACAGTTTCTATTTTGATAGGTACAACCATCGGTATAAAAAATTATTTTATTTGGTTTTTCTGACTCATTTGGTAAAATCTTTTTTCTATAAAGCTTACCCAAACACTTGCAAACTCTTCAGAATTCAAGCCTCCTTCAGTTTCGTTCCATAGATAACAATAGCCATCTTTGTTGTTTAAATTAAAAAAGGCAAGATTGTGTATTTGGAGCTTTGTTCTATAGTACAAGCTACTAATATTTGATTTAGGGGCCATTAGAACCGCCTGCAAGTCTACAGTAAAAACAAGATTTTCTTCACGTATGTCTTTCTCCTTCTCAGATCTAGCTTCTTCTTTCTTCTTTAGATGTTCTGAATATTCTTCTTGGGATTGATTTCCGACTTTATAGAGAGCACATATTTCGCACTGGTCTTTTTAGGGCGAAACAATCCGAGATTAAGATTGTCAAATTCTTCATGAAATTTGCAGATGGATAAAGCAACTACATTACGTGTTTTACACCAATCATTGACATAAAAGTCATAAAGAGATCGCTTTGAACACCACTCTGGTAACAAGTATTTCTTTTGTGTACTAGCACGACAGTAGTGCGATTCCATCGCTGGCAGTGATTCTAAAAACTTTTTCAGCTCCTTACGTTCTAATTCGAAAGGCTTAGAAGATTTTTTTGTTTGTTTGGAATCAAAATCCTTGTCATTCTTTTTGAAAGCTGCACCTTTTTTATTTTTCCAATTTAAAACAGTCCATCTACCAATCGCAAGCGTATTCAAAAACTGTGTTCTGCAGACTTTGATTGGCTCATCATCCTTTTTTAAATGGTAAAATAAAGATTGTCCTCTTTTCGATTCCTCACTATTAGTTTTCCTTCCCCTTGGTCTCTTTACAGGCAAAGCTGTTACAAGATTATTAACAAAAATTTTTTTTTCTGCCCAACTCATTTTCCAAAATTCTTTAAAAATATTCTGCCTATCTATCTCTGTAAACATTGAACATTTCAAAGATCCTTTTTGAGTTTCTTTACACGAGCATCTATTTTTCATAGTTCTAGGCTGCCTTGGAACTTCATAATTCCACTTTTCTTCTTTTTTTCTTCCATAGTATTTTTTTCCAGATTCTCTCAACTTTCTGTTACTTTCAGCATACCAGTTTGATTTTTGAATGTGAATCCTTTTCCTTCTTTTATTGCTTTTCTTTGGATAGTTTTCGTAGTCAGACTCAGAGTCAGAATTAATTTTGTATGGTACCAGACCTTCTTGCAAACTTTCATCTGATATCAAATCATCTATTTGGATGGATAGTCTTGAGGTAAAAGAATGGTCGACAGAATCTGTAGAAGAACTTCTAGGTATATTTTCAATTTGTTGCAAAGTGCTCTGCTCGATAGTATATTCAGAAACCAGACTATTGGAACAGTTGTGGTCATCAGTCATTAATTCAAGCAAAGGGGATTTATCTAAAGGGGAAATCATATTGATATCTTCGAATTGGACTACTTGGTCTGTATTTTGAGGTTCAATATGACTATTATTGTTATTTACTTCTTGGTTCAGAGTTACATAATCATATTTAGTGTCATTATTTTGTGGCAAGATTATACTAGAAATATCTCCTACAAGTACATTATTCAAATCGGTAGGTGAAAGGGAGTCGCAATGTGCACTTGAGTTTAAGTCATCAGATATTTCTTTAGATATTATCATTTCAATTTCGACATTTTCAACCACAGACCATTCTTCGGGGAAGGATGCTTGAGATGATTCCGGTGTTGTTTGTCGATTTATATCTTCTTTTCTTGCACACAAGTCCAGGATTTTACGGCCACGCCAACTCGATGACATCTGCAAATTAATAATTAATGCATTCTGATAAAAATAATTGTAGGAAATAAGGCGAAATAAAATTAAAATTATACTATACGTTTAAACACTTTAATTACGTCCCAATATAAACGTTTAGTTCTAAATCTATCAATTAGCTTTTAAACTTGAATAAATACATTAAATACTTGACTATAACCCATTAACAGAAAGCTTAATAAGTAAGATATTAATTAAAAATAATTGAAAGTTAATTTATGATGTACCATAATACCTGCTAAGTACAATAAATGAAAGATTGATTGTAAGGAAAAACTGCTAAATCCCACATGTTTGGGCTATAGGTTATCTGAAGTTTTACAATAAATATTGCTTAATTTATCATTACAAACAAATAATAAGATAACAGTATAAAGACTTACCTTTCAATCCTTTAACTTTCAATCTTTATTTACACTGTTATAACAGAAAATATGAATTATTTTTGCGAGCACATTTGCCGGCATCGGAATCTCGGTATAAAATGGCGCCTTGCACGGAGTTAGCAGGTAACTTTTGAGGTTATGGATTTGACAGTTTTACTCATCACGCGTTTTTGTCAATTTTAAAAGGAACCGGACTATGGCTGTTTTTCTAGATTGTGTATTTCTTTTCATACTTTCGAATGGTATGAATAACGCAATATAGTACAAAAATGGATTTGGCAGGTTTACACTCTAAGCCGACGATATGAGGAATCAGCTTACTAAAACTCATGCTCCAAGAAAATTTTATTTATGTAAATGACTGTCCAACAAAGAACAAGTCTTGGAGTCTATTCCGGTAGAGGATCCAGTTGTAAGTGTTAATGTGCTTGCTGTTTCGAAAGAATATGATAAATACAATTTAACAATGATATAAATAAAACAGAATTAATGATAAATATTGTGAAGGAACAAAGGAAAAAACTTATCTACATGTGCAGACTGCAGTGTTTATTACAAATTATTACAATATGGTCAGTAAATTTTAGAAGGTAGAAAACGATACTTTTTAAGTCATAAGATGAAAAAAGTGTGAAGTGTAAATACACTAATTGTAGTATACGTTTCAAATGATTATTTAAAATATATATATATATATATAATTAAATTTCTGTTATTTGCCGACTAATAGGTATTAAACCAGAATTTTTGGGGTAAACGGCAATGTTTTTTAAGAAAACTCTTTTACTTGTTTTCCAAGCTTTCGAAATACATTTTTTATAAAAGAAGAAATCAAATTATAACCTATTATTTTCTACTCTTTTATTATTAAATTTTATCGTAAGCAATTAAGTTGTTTACTAATTTTATGACGTTATTTTGTTTTATAAATAATTTGACTTAAAAATTTTTTTAAATTCCAAATTAAAGTTAAAATAGTTTTTTTTATGTTATATTTACCAAGTTGTTAACACCAATTTTGTTTTAACTCACACTTATTCCTTGAAAATGAAATAAATGTATTTCGAAAGCTTGGAAAACAAGTAAAAGAGTTTTCTTAAAAAACATTGCCGTTTACCCCAAAAATTCTGGTTTAATATATATATATATATATATATATATATATAAAAATGGAGATATTGGGTTAAGCAAAAATACTACTACCATTTATATATATATATATATATATATATATATACTATGAAGACTTTTATCAGGTTTGTCGGTCAGAAATAAAACAATTCTATTTTCTTGTTAACTCAATATTTCGCTAATGATTATTAGCTTCATCAGGAGTGCACTACAAATTTATTTAATAAAACCAGTCAAACACAATTTTAACAATTTTCTTAAATTGGTACTTACAGATTTTGAATTATAAGGTTCTAAAATAACACATCACAATTAACAATAAACCACTAACACTGATTTCTAAAAATGCTTATAAAAATTTAAATAACTAGCTAATGGGTGTAAAAAATGTTTATGCTACAATTAAAATCTATTGGTATAAAATACTTAAAAAAAACAAATTTTTATAAAACATAGTCAAATAAAACCTAAAATATTACAATAAATACTATTCAGTTGATTCGTGTCTGTTTTATAATTTATAACATCCTTCGTTTTCATTATGTGACACATTTCGAGAAATAATCTGCTTTTATAATTGTTGACTCTCTCCAATACTTTAACATTATCATAATCAAATTCATGGCCAGTTTTTCTATAATGATCGACAACTGCACAAGTATTTTTGTTTAAACGGCAATCACTTTTATGTTGAGTTATCCGTTGTTTTAACCATTGGCCCGTTTGTCCAATATAGCATCCCTGACAACCCGAACATGGTATTTTATAAATTACATCGCTGTTGTACAATAGTGGAGTGCGGTCCTTAAGTTTTGAAAACAATGTTTTATTTTTTACCATACTATATTTGCCTACCTTTATGTTGGAGTATGGTTTAACAAGGGAAATAATCTGGTTCGTCAAACCGTCAACATACGGAAGTCTTTTATATTTGTATACATGTTACTGATTTGTATCTAGTTGTCCGTCATAAAAATTTGTACTGTATATCAATTGTTTTAGTATATTTTTAGGATAGCCGTTATTAACAAACATTTCGAATAGCGTATTTTGGTTGTTTTTAAGAAAACGGTCGTCACTAATGTGCAATATTCGGTTTTTCATATTTAAAACAGTATTGAACTTCTGACTCTTTGGATGATTAGACCTAAAATTGAGGAACCTACCAGATGACGTGGGTTTTTGATACCAATCCAAAATGATCTCATTGTCTTTTGTTCTAATTAATTTGGTATCTAAAAACGGAACACTATTTTCTTTCTCAGTTTCAACGGTAAATTGTATACTGTGATTAAAAGAATTAAATGCATTCACGGTGACATCTATATAATCATTTGGTACTTCACAAATTATATCATCCACGTATTTATAAAGGAAGGCCATCCTAAATGGAAGTTTCGGTAAAACATTATCAATTAATTCATCCAAAACTATTAAGGCCAATATAGGACTAATAGGGCTGCCCATAGGAGTTCCAAAAATTTGACTGTAGACTGTCCCATTAAAAGAAAAATATGTATTGTTAAAAATAAATTTTATTAATGTTAAAAAATTCTCTTTAGATAATGTTGTTTGCTTTTTAATTATATCCCATTTAGAGATTATAATAGAAATAACTAACTCTTTGGGAATGTTGGTGAAAAGTGAAATTACATCCAGAGAAATCAGTATTTATTAGTATTTATTGTAATATTTTAGGTTTTATTTGACTATGTTTTATAAAAATTTGTTTTTTTTTTTAAGTATTTTATACCAATAGATTTTAATTGTAGCATAAACATTTTTTACACCCATTAGCTAGTTATTTAAATTTTTATAAGCATTTTTAGAAATCAGTGTTAGTGGTTTATTGTTAATTGTGATGTGTTATTTTAGTTATAGTTATATAGTTATAATTCAAAATCTGTAAGTACCAATTTAAGAAAATTGTTAAAATTGTGTTTGACTGGTTTTATTAAATAAATTTGTAGTGCACTCCTGATGAAGCTAATAATCATTAGCGAAATATTGAGTTAACAAGAAAATAGAATTGTTTTATTTCTGACCGACAAACCTGATAAAAGTCTTCACAGTATAAATTACTAGAGGTCGATACAAAAAACATTTTAAAATATATATATATATATATATATATATATATATATATATAAAAAACCTGAGTGATATTTATTATTATCTGCTATCTTTGGATAAACATAAAAATAAAGATCTAAATAATACCTAAAATTCATGACATTTATTTGACATTTTTATTTTGATTTTTAAATGACACTTTAGAAGCTTAATTCAAAATTATAAAAAAGAATAAGATATCTTAATTTTTTATCATAGAACAGTTAAATGTTATAATCAAAATTCACATTTTTTATGAAAGAAGAAATAAAATTATATCCTATTATTTTCTACTCTTTTATTATTACATTTTATCTTAAGCAATTAAGTGGTTTATTCGTTTTATGACGTTATTTTGTTTTATAAATAATTTGACTTAAAAAATATTTTTTAAATTCCAAATTAAAGTTAAAATAGTTTTTGATGTTATATTTACCATTTTTAACACCAATTTTGTATATACTCTCGCTTATTCCTTGAAAATGAAATAAATATATTTCGAAAGCTTGGAAAACAAGTAAAAGAGTTTTCTTAAAAAACATTGCCGTTTACCCCAAAAATTCTGGTTTAATACCTATTAGTCGGCAAATAACATACATTTAATTATATATATATATATATATATATATATAAATATATTTATATATATTGAGATAATTATGCTCAATACCAAATTTTAATTTTAAGTTTAAATTTAGAAATTTTCTTTAATTAATAAGGGTAGGGTTTAAACAAAATTTATTTTAATTTTTTTTTTATTAAATTGAATTTTGAATAATTAACCAAATGAAATTTTATCTAAGTTAACTGATGCCTAACTAATACCTATTTACTACCTATCTACCTTATCTATTCTTAACTAATTACTTAACTAACCTTAACTACCGCAGTGTCCATTTACTGTATTTTTTCTTCTTTAACGATCCTCCTTCACTTCAATCAATTTAACTTCCTTGTCCTCCAGTTGTTTTCTTTCTATACAATATTAACTAGTTTCTCTGTTCACCACCAAACAGTTACTTATAAATTCTATTCTTCAGTTATTGGTTTTTAGCTTGTTTCTTTTTTTTATTCTATTTATTTTTAATACTGATTTGAATTACTTATTTAAATGATCTTTTAAACGCTCTGACTATTTAATACACTATCTCCAAATTTTTCTCAAAAATGTCCAACTTTTAATCTCTTCTCCAAACGTCAAAAACTCTGTCTGCAAAAACCACCACACTACTACTGGCTGCTGCTCATCTACTTTAATAATCTTCTATAACTGCCTCGCTTTTTATAATATCTTTTAAAACTTTTACTATTCAACTTAATTCTGTTTAAATTATCCTTTTTTTTGACTTTTTTCAAAACTAACTGTCAATCTTCTCTCTCCTGGCAACCCAACTTCTTACTCACTTTCACTTACACTACTTAACTATCCTTAACCTAATACACGTTTTGTTTACATTACATAAAATTTTTTTAATCTAAACTAATTAAAATTAAGTTTGACATTTCCTTCAAATTTTGACATTTCTCCGAAATTCATAATTAATCTAAAATAAATTTTGATTTCACCCTGAACCATACCTTCACAATTCCCCCCAATTAAAATTTTACATAAATTTAAATTTTATTTTGAATTTATGAAAATTTATATTTCTTATTATATAATTTTTTAATTCCCTTTTATTTTCGTATATCCCGATAGCTATTTCTCTTCTTGTTAATCTCCTCATCCATTAAATAAAAAAAAATCCTTCTACCTATTTTAACCTCTTATCATAAAAATTCTATTATTTAATTTAAAATACTACTCTATAAATCCCTTACACTTTATAACTACTACCTCCCCCCTACTCATTGAAAAGTCTGATTGTTTCTTCACCTTTTTCCAATTCTTCTCTATTAAAATTTTTATAGTTTTTATTGTTTTAATTTTAATGAATATTAGATTAACTTTTTCTTTGGCTTTTTTTATTATTTTTTTCATTTTTGTTTCTTCCACATAAATAGTGGTAATTAAATTTTCCTTGTTCTTGCTTTCATAAATATTATATTTATTAGAATTAACTTCTTCTTTGTCTTCATTTTCTGGTACATTTTTATAAACTTTTCTATCATCTGCAATTTTAATTTGAATTATTTTAATTGTTTCATTTTTCTCTGTTTCAAGTTCTTTATATCTTTTCTGGTCTGTTGCCTTTGAATTTTTATTAATTATTACTTCTGCATTTTCCTCTTCCTCACATTCTTTTACTTCTCCATTAAATTTAATACCCATATCTTGTACCTTGTTCGCATAAACTATCGAACCACATTGCTCTATTTGCCTTCTAACCTGTTCTTCTGTTCGAACCATATCCTTTTGTGTTTGCCTCCTAAACTCTTCAAATTCTATTCCTAACTCTCCTTTAACTTTTCCAATATTTTCTTCTTGTTTTTCACCCTGCACCTTCAAATTTTCTATTTTTTTATCTACATTTTCCTCTATTCTTTGAATATTTTTATTAATCTTGAAGATCTCTTTGTCAATCTTTTTCGTGTTTTCACTTATTTTCTTTCTATTCTCTTTTATCTCATTTTTCAATATTTCTTCATCTTTCTTTATGTTATCTATTTCTTTTGAGTGTGTTTCTTCCAATTCTATAATTCTTCCTATCATTTCATCTCTTATTTGTTGTTTTGTGTTTCGTATTTCTTTTTGTAATTTTTTATTTTGTTCCCCTATTTCCTTTTTCATTTCTTTAAATTTTCTGTCCATATCTTCTTTTAATTCAGTTTTCATACTATTCATATCTTGTTTATTTTCATCTATTTTCTTATTTATTTCTTCTTTTAATTCGGTTTTCATGCTATTCATATCTTTATTCATATTTTTCATAAAATTCATCATTTCTGCCCATGGTGGTATATTTTTATCCCCTGTATCCTGTTTGGCTGAACTCCTACTATTTTCTCTTTCACCTTCACTCACTCCACTTCTCTCAAACATACCCGCTGCGCTGCCTACCTCCTCACCTTGTTCACCTTCAACTCCTTCCATCTCCTGCCCTTTTATTAAATATTCTGCCCTAAAATCTCCAGAACCTTGTATTCTTTCCACATCTACCTGTACCTCAATCTCAACTCGATCCCTTTGATCTGCTACCTCTCCTTCATTTGCCTCACATATCTGCTTTCCATCTCTAAGAGTCATTCTTCGTTCCGACATATTTAATTATTTGTTAAATTTTAAATATAGAATATTAAAAATTTGAATTTTATTTGTTTTATTTTATCAATTATTATGAAAGATTATAAACCCAATTTGAAAAATCTTGTAAATAAAAATCCCAAGTTGTTTACTTTTAAATATAAGTTGTATTTAATTATTAAACCTATCAGAAAGCTAGAAAGCCCCACGTTGAAATATTGTGAGGTCCCTACTCGGGCGCCAATTGAGATAATTATGCTCAATACCAAATTTCAATTTTAAGTTTAAATTTAGAAATTTTCTTTAATTAATAAGGGTAGGGTTTAAACAAAATTTATTTTAATTTTTTTTTATTAAATTGAATTTTGAATAATTAACCAAATGAAATTTTATCTAAGTTAACTGATGCCTAACTAATACCTATTTACTACCTATCTACCTTATCTATTCTTAACTAATTACTTAACTAACCTTAACTACCGCAGTGTCCATTTACTGTATTTTTTCTTCTTTAACGATCCTCCTTCACTTCAATCAATTTAACTTCCTTGTCCTCCAGTTGTTTTCTTTCTATACAATATTAACTAGTTTCTCTGTTCACCACTAAACAGTTACTTATAAATTCTATTCTTCAGTTATTGGTTTTTAGCTTGTTTCTTTTTTTATTCTATTTATTTTTAATACTGATTTGAATTACTTATTTAAATGATCTTTTAAACGCTCTGACTATTTAATACACTATCTCCAAATTTTTCTCAAAAATGTCCAACTTTTAATCTCTTCTCCAAACGTCAAAAACTCTGTCTGCAAAAACCACCACACTACTACTGGCTGCTGCTCATCTACTTTAATAATCTTCTATAACTGCCTCGCTTTTTATAATATCTTTTAAAACTTCTTCTATTCAACTTAATTCTGTTTAAATTATCCTTTTTTTGACTTTTTTCAAAACTAACTGTCAATCTTCTCTCTCCTGGCAACCCAACTTCTTACTCACTTTCACTTACACTACTTAACTATCCTTAACCTAATACACGTTTTGTTTACATTACATAAAATTTTTTTAATCTAAACTAATAAAAATTAAGTTTGACATTTCCTTCAAATTTTGACATTTCTCCGAAATTCATAATTAAACTAAAATAAATTTTGATTTCACCCTGAAACATACCTTCACAATAAATATATATATATAAATGGTAGTAGTATTTTTGCGGGAATGAATTAGATAAAAAAATGGAGATATTGGGTTAAGCCCGCTAATGCAGCCGTAGACACGTGTTTCTGTCTCCTTAGACTTCATCGTACTGATGTCAAATTTAAATTATTAGGTAAAATAAATTTCTGTAATGTAAACAAGTATTGTATTAGTTTTAAGTATAGATAGGAAATGTAGGTTATAGTGATGAAGTTTGGTTGCTAGGAGAGAAAGAAAAGTTTGACAGTTGGGAGATGAGAATTGAAAAGTCAAGTAGAGCAGAAATTAATTTTTTAAAAGAAGCCAATAGAATAAAAAAAGTATAATTTAAAAGGAAGTTAATGTCAAAAGGAAAAAGTTTATATTAATGGTAAAGAAAATAAGCAGTTATAAAAAGTTATTAAAATAGAAAAGCAGTGACAGTTGGTAATTGATTTAAAGTCAGAGAGAATTAAAGAAGAATTTTTATTTGAATATTATAAAAGGCGACAAGAAAAAAATTGTATTTTTTTTGGTAATGTAGAAGAAATTATTTAAAGATATAAAAAAAAATAAATAACATAAAAGAAGAACTAAAATCAGTAACTCTTAGTAATTATCCGAGTGGAGTGCAGTGAGGAGAAAGAAGCTAAAATTAATAGATAAAAACAACTAGAGGTCAAGTGATTGGGACGCACAAGGAAATTTGGCATAAAAGGTGTTAGGAAGAATAGAAGAGAAAAAGACACTGCGATAGTTAATTGTAGCATAAACATTTTTTACACCCATTAGCTAGTTATTTAAATTTTTATAAGCATTTTTAGAAATCAGTGTTAGTGGTTTATTGTTAATTGTGATGTGTTATTTTAGTTATAGTTATATAGTTATAATTCAAAATCTGTAAGTACCAATTTAAGAAAATTGTTAAAATTGTGTTTGACTGGTTTTATTAAATAAATTTGTAGTGCACTCCTGATGAAGCTAATAATCATTAGCGAAATATTGAGTTAACAAGAAAATAGAATTGTTTTATTTCTGACCGACAAACCTGATAAAAGTCTTCACAGTATAAATTACTAGACGGTCGATACAAAAAAACATTTTAAAATATATATATATATATATATATATATATCGTCGGCTTAACATGCAAATGTCGTAAGTCCACAATTGGTCAAAAATAGACTTGAAATGTTGTAAGTCCCAAAAAAACCAAAAAAAAACTTTTTTTGTTAATTATTTTCCATAATTTGGTAAATTAGATATGTTTAAACATTTGGTAAAAGTTTTTGTTTAAAAAAATTTAATATACCAATATATATAGGAAGTTTTTTAGCTCTCCTGTAAAATTTACAATTTAGGACTTACTACATTTACATGTTAAGCCGACGATATATAAAAAACCTGAGTGATATTTATTATTATCTGCTATCTTTGGATAAACATAAAAATAAAGATCTAAATAATACCTAAAATTCATGACATTTATTTGACATTTTTATTTTGATTTTTAAATGACACTTTAGAAGCTTAATTCAAAATTATAAAAAAGAATAAGATATCTTAATTTTTTATCATAGAACAGTTAAATGTTATAATCAAAATTCACATTTTTTATGAAAGAAGAAATAAAATTATATCCTATTATTTTCTACTCTTTTATTATTACATTTTATCTTAAGCAATTAAGTTGTTTATTTATTTTATGACGTTATATAAATAATTTTACTTAAAAAATATTTTTTAAATTCCAAATTAAAGTTAAAATAGTTTTTTATGTTATATTTACCATTTTAATTTTGTATATACTCTCGCTTATTCCTTGAAAATGAAATAAATATATTTCGAAAGCTTGGAAAACAAGTAAAAGAGTTTTCTTAAAAAACATTGCCGTTTACCCCAAAAATTCTGGTTTAATACCTATTAGTCGGCAAATAACATACATTTAATTATATATATATATATATATATATATATTGAGATAATTATGCTGAATACCAAATTTTAATTTTAAGTTTAAATTTAGAAATTTTCTTTAATTAATAAGGGTAGGGTTTAAACAAAATTTATTTTAATTTTTTTTTTTATTTAATTGAATTTTGAATAATTAACCAAATGAAATTTTATCTAAGTTAACTGATGCCTAACTAATACCTATTTACTACCTATCTACCTTATCTATTCTTAACTAATTACTTAACTAACCTTAACTACCGCAGTGTCCATTTACTGTATTTTTTCTTCTTTAACGATCCTCCCGAAATTCATAATTAAACTAAAATAAATTTTGATTTCACCCTGAAACATACCTTCACAATAAATATATATATATAAATGGTAGTAGTATTTTTGCGGGAATGAATTAGATAAAAAAATGGAGATATTGGGTTAAGCCCGCTAATGCAGCCGTAGACACGTGTTTCTGTCTCCTTAGACTTCATCGTACTGATGAAGTCTAAGGAGACAGAAACACGTGTCTACGGCTGCATTAGCGGGCTTAACCCAATATCTCCATTTTTTTATCTAATTCATTCCCGCAAAAATACTACTACCATTTGTATTTATTCCTGGGTAACGGTTTGTCACGCAGGTGGTTATATCTGCCTCCGTGGCGATGTTGGAATTTCGCCGACAATCAATCGGTAATTCCAATTGAAGCCACAAATGTGCGGTTGGCCCTTGTGTTGACTCCGTTTGTGTAATTTATATTGTTTTCCACCATTCAGTGTTTTTTTGGTAATATTCTCCCTAGCTATGCCGTACTGATGAAGTCTAAGGAGACAGAAACACGTGTCTACGGCTGCATTAGCGGGCTTAACCCAATATCTCCATTTTTTTTTATATATATATATATATATATTGTGAAGGTATGTTTCAGGGTAAAATCAAAATTTATTTTAGTTTATTTATTTTCGGAGATATGTCAAAATTTGAAGTTTATGTCAAATTTAAATTATTAGGTAAAATAAATTTCTGTAATGTAAACAAGTATTGTATTAGTTTTAAGTATAGATAGGAAATGTAGGTTATAGTGATGAAGTTTGGTTGCTAGGAGAGAAAGAAAAGTTTGACAGTTGGGAGATGAGAATTGAAAAGTCAAGTAGAGCAGAAATTAATTTTTTAAAAGAAGCCAATAGAATAAAAAAAGTATAATTTAAAAGGAAGTTAATGTCAAAAGGAAAAAGTTTATATTAATGGTAAAGAAAATAAGCAGTTATAAAAAGTTATTAAAATAGAAAAGCAGTGACAGTTGGTAATTGATTTAAAGTCAGAGAGAATTAAAGAAGAATTTTTATTTGAATATTATAAAAGGCGACAAGAAAAAAATTGTATTTTTTTTGGTAATGTAGAAGAAATTATTTAAAGATATAAAAAAAAATAAATAACATAAAAGAAGAACTAAAATCAGTAACTCTTAGTAATTATCCGAGTGGAGTGCAGTGAGGAGAAAGAAGCTAAAATTAATAGATAAAAACAACTAGAGGTCAAGTGATTGGGACGCACAAGGAAATTTGGCATAAAAGGTGTTAGGAAGAATAGAAGAGAAAAAGACACTGCGATAGTTAAGGTTAGTTTAGGTAGTTAAGATAAGCTAGATAAGTTAGATAGGCAAATAGATAGGTTAGATAGGAATTAGTTAGGCAGAAGTTTAGATATAATAAATTTTATTTGGCTGTTTTTTAAAAATTAATATTTATAAAAAAAAAATTATTTAAAAAAATAAATTTTGATAGAACCCTACCTTAATTTGAACAAGTTTAAAATAAAAAGTTAATTTATAAATTAAATTAAGTTGGTGAATATAATCATCACAATTGGCGCCCGAGTAGGGACCTCACAATATTTCAACGTGGGGCTTATAAAAAAAAAAAGTTAAAAAAAAAAATTTTACTATAAAAAAAAAATAGAAATATTAATAATGGAATCTAGATATAAGAAAACTACCCGGAAAAATCCACAAGAAAATACTGCCGAAGAACAAGAGGAAAGCAGCAGGCAACAAGAAGCTGGACAAACAACTGGAGATATATTGGAAAATATTCAGGAAAAAGGAGATGGACTAGAAAAACAAGAAAAGGCTGTGGAAATGAAAATTATATTAAATTATATGAAAGAAATGGAACAGAAAAGACAAGAAGATATAAATGATATAAAAAACTATTCCAGAAGATAGATGAGAAGACAGACACATTCTCAAATGAGATAAGGCAAGAAATAACAGAATTTAGAAACCAAATGGAGGACAAGATAGGAAATCTTTCAGAAAAAATTGCTACCAACCGAAGGCAAATGGAAGAGCAAATGGATCAAGTCCAAAGAAGAGATAATATAATCGAGGAAGGTATTGACCAGGATAGACAAGCTATAAAAAAAGAAAATGAAAAAATAGAAGAAAATATTAACAATATACAGTGTGAAACACATAAGATAGATGGAAATGTTGTTGAAAGCCAAACAGCTAATAAACAAGAGGTAGAAATGGGAAAAGTCAATGGGGAAGGAAAAGATGTTGAGAAAGATGACAATGCAGAAATAACTAATAAAAATTCAAAAGGAACAGACAAGAAAGAATATAAAGAAGCTGAAACAGAGAAAAATAAAACAATTAAAATAATTCAAACTGATATAGCATTTGATGGAATAGTTTATGAAAATGTACCAGTAAATGAGGACAAAGAAAAAGTAAATTATAATAAATATGATATTAATGAATATAAGAAGAAGCAAAATGTAATTATCACTATAGATGTGGAAGAAACAAGAATAGAAAAAGTAATAAGAAAAGCCAAAAACAAAGTTAATAAGATATTAATTATGATTCAAACAATAAAAACCATAAAAATTGTATTAGAGAAAAATTGGAAAAAAGTAAAAAAAATAAGACTGGTCAATGTGTAGGGGGAGATAATAGTTCAAAACTGTTAATAGATCTAGATTAAGGGATTTTTGTACTAGTAGTTTAAATTAGATAATTGAATTTCCATGATCACATTTTAAAGTAGGTAGTAGAATTTGTTTAAATGTAGTATAAACTTAAATCAACAGGAAAGGAAGAAAAAGCTGGTTAAAAAAAAAAAATTAGAAAGTTGAATGTGTAAGAAATTTAAATTTTCATAAATTCAAATTAAATTTAAATTTATGTAAAATTTTAATTGGGGGGAATTGTGAAGGTATGTTTCAGGGTAAAATCAAAATTTATTTTAGTTTATTTATTTTCGGAGATATGTCAAAATTTGAAGTTTATGTCAAATTTAAATTATTAGGTAAAATAAATTTCTGTAATGTAAACAAGTATTGTATTAGTTTTAAGTATAGATAGGAAATGTAGGTTATAGTGATGAAGTTTGGTTGCTAGGAGAGAAAGAAAAGTTTGACAGTTGGGAGATGAGAATTGAAAAGTCAAGTAGAGCAGAAATTAATTTTTTAAAAGAAGCCAATAGAATAAAAAAAGTATAATTTAAAAGGAAGTTAATGTCAAAAGGAAAAAGTTTATATTAATGGTAAAGAAAATAAGCAGTTATAAAAAGTTATTAAAATAGAAAAGCAGTGACAGTTGGTAATTGATTTAAAGTCAGAGAGAATTAAAGAAGAATTTTTATTTGAATATTATAAAAGGCGACAAGAAAAAAATTGTATTTTTTTTGGTAATGTAGAAGAAATTATTTAAAGATATAAAAAAAAATAAATAACATAAAAGAAGAATTAAAATCAGTAACTCTTAGTAATTATCCGAGTGGAGTGCAGTGAGGAGAAAGAAGCTAAAATTAATAGATAAAAACAACTAGAGGTCAAGTGATTGGGACGCACAAGGAAATTTGGCATAAAAGGTGTTAGGAAGAATAGAAGAGAAAAAGACACTGCGATAGTTAAGGTTAGTTTAGGTAGTTAAGATAAGCTAGATAAGTTAGATAGGCAAATAGATAGGTTAGATAGGAATTAGTTAGGCAGAAGTTTAGATATAATAAATTTTATTTGGCTGTTTTTTAAAAATTAATATTTATAAAAAAAAAATTATTTAAAAAATAAATTTTGATAGAACCCTACCTTAATTTGAACAAGTTTAAAATAAAAAGTTAATTTATAAATTAAATTAAGTTGGTGAATATAATCATCACAATATATATATATATATATATATATATATATATATATATATATATATATATATAATTAAATTTCTGTTATTTGCCGACTAATAGGTATTAAACCAGAATTGTTGGGGTAAACGGCAATGTTTTTTAAGAAAACTCTTTTACTTGTTTTCCAAGCTTTCGAAATACATTTATTTCATTTTCAAGGAATAAGTGCGAGTTAAAACAAAATTGGTGTTAAATGACATTTTAGAAGCTTAATTCAAAATTATAAAAAAGAATAAGATATCCTTATTTTTTATCATAGAACAATTAAATATTTAGTAAATTTTAATCAAAATTCACATTTTTTATAAAAGAAGAAATCAAATTATAACCTATTATTTTCCACTCTTTTATTATTAAATTTTATCGTAAGCAATTAAGTTGTTTATTAATTTTATGACGTTATTTTGTTTTATAAATAATTTGACTTAAAAAAAAATTTTTTTAAATTCCAAATTAAAGTTAAAATAGTTTTTTTTTTATGTTATATTTACCAATTTGTTAACACCAATTTTGTTTTAACTCGCACTTATTCCTTAAAAATGAAATAAATGTATTTCGAAAGCTTGGAAAACAAGTAAAAGAGTTTTCTTAAAAAACATTGCCGTTTACCCCAACAATTCTGGTTTAATATATATATATATACATACATATATATACATATATATATATATATATATATATATGTTTAAAGTGGTTTAGCGCGACTCACTTCTTATACATATTTAGAGGTACGTAACGCGACAAAATTGCATGAAAATCGGCAACAGTGTAATTGTCGCTATAAAAACCGATAGAAGTAAAAAAACCATTATACACATTTGAAACCCAATTTTTTCAATTCAAAATAGCAGTTTATGTAATAAGTGTGTAAAGTCGCCTTTTTTTGACGAATGTGAATATTGTCGCATGAGCCGAAGGCCTTTACACACGAATTGCATACAATATTTTTTCTACTACAGTGCATATTGTCCACTCAGGCTATAAATCCAAAAGTTTACGCACTAGTGTGTAAAGTAGTAAATTTATATTGTAGGATTAAAAATTTATTGGAAGTTCATAGAACACAATTTAATTTTTACAAATAAAATAACTGACAAATAATTACCTACTAATTGTTATACATATTTTTCTACTCCTATCTTTAAAATACCGCAGGGCAAAGAACAATACTAATTCTAAATTTGTGCTTTCTTTTAGGGAAACTAATAAAAAGAAAACACGTTATTGTTGCATCTCTTTTTGTTCTAGTGGACAATTGCATCATTTTGTTTGTTTTTTTATTTTTACCAAAGATGTACGACTGGAAGACTGCAAAATAGTTCCGCCATTATTTTTGTCGCGTTAAATACCACCAAGTGGTTGTAATTCAAAGGCGAACGTCGCACGTATTTTCTACGCCGATACCACTAAACGCTTAAGGCGGTTACCCACGAAAGGATGTTTGTTTTTTAATTACTTCAGTTTTTCATTTTGTTTATAGATATGCATTGGTCCTAATAAAATCTGCACCACAGGAAAAAAATTATTATAGGTGTTAAGAAAAACAGTTACATATTCCTTAAAAAATTTTGATACCAGATACAGTCGACAGAAGCGAACATGGTCCGCGGAAAATATGTGAACTAAAAGAGAGGGCATCGCAATCAGCCAATTACAAGCCAATGTTAACGATTGTACATTAGCAATTGTAAATATAATCGACATAATATGATCGAATATAACTGTTTTTTACACATCAATCTTGTTGGTGATTTAATTTTTTTAACTTAAAATGAAATTTTTGACATAATTTGCCAATAAAATATTTATTTATTTTCGGGATTGGTTCTTTTATAATGTGAAACTTAACAAAATTGTAGATTAAACTTTGTTTACATATCTTTTGACAGATGACACTTATGATATCGATATTTTGTTATCGATTCAAAATATCGAATGTTACTAAGAAAATACAACTACAGCGACATGGACACGCCCACTCAGGGCTCATGTTTGCTTCTGAGGACTGTACCTATTAAATTTATTTGAAAGGTATACGATATTTATAAAAAATTATTAATTTTATATAACAGTAAAATAATACCGATTTTTCCACATTCTAAACCAAAGTGACAATTATATAATTAATGACATATTCAAAATTAATAAACAGCTTTTAGAATTAAATAAAAAAATTTCTTTGGTGTGAATAAAAGGGCATAATGGTATTAAGTATAATGATATTGTTGACACGTTTGCGAAAGAAGCAGCTTCAAATATAGAAGTATTAAAAATCAAAATGACCAAGAAATGACTTGCTACTCTAAATTCAATAAAATTAAGAGAGAAAAATTGCAGATTATATATTCCCAAAATAACACAGAAAATTTTTATAAAAGTATTCAACCCCATTTAAAAAATAAACCTTGGTTTTTCAATGAATCTGACAGAAATTACATAAGAATTATTAGTCGTCTATGGTGCAACCATATGTTGTCACCAGAACATAAGTTTAAACTTAGGCTAGAAGAGAATTCTCTATTTACTTGCGGCATGGAAGGTACCATAAATGTTATTTAATTGTTCACTGCAAAAGCAAAATAGTCGGTGACGTCACATCGACATTTTGAGGTTGGTGGACACCCCATACGCAGCATGATTTTTGTCGGACAAGTTGACCACAATTTTTAATATAATTTTAATAAACAATTTTTAGAAAATCAAATATGTAGGTGTGTACGGGGAGTCATAGTGACGTAATAACGACAATTTCGAGAATCGGGCATTCAAAAACATAGGAGCGCAGAAAGTTTTCGCAGAGGAAAAGTTTGTCGGACTGGACGCGAAGAAAGAACTCACAAAGTATGAAATTTGTGTGTGTCAAAAAAATTAGAGGTCCTTGTACTGGGGACTAATATTTAAAAAGCCCATACGTTTATGTAATTTTATATAAAAAGGTATATAAACAATAATGATTTTTTTCACGTCCATGTTTTAACAGTTCTAACGTAAATGAAAATAGGAATAACTAAAATAAAAAATAGCGATAGTAGTCCTCTTAAAATTTTCATGCAGTTCAATCCCAATGATATTCTCGATTATCTTTCAAAAAGAACATTAAACAATAAACCTTTTTAACAAAACTTCCACTTCATTTAAAAAAACTAATGCTTTAAATAAAAGTGAATGTTTTGTTTCATTGCTTAATGTTCTTAATAAGATGGACTTCCACAGAGTAACGGTTAGTACAATAAATTTAATTACTTTTTTGGTCCAGTCTATTAATCTCCCCATACAAAGTATGTTTTTTAAATATTTCGAATTCCTAACACTTATTTTAAATGCTCCTCTGATTACATATAAATTTGCGAAAGCTGGCCTTCTTTTAATATAAAAAGCTAATATTTTTAAAAGTAATTATTAATTAATATATGGTAGCTAATAAATTAACATAATCGCACCTATATAAATATAATTTATGAACTAAATAATATAGTATTTTTTGTAATTAAATGCATGCGTAGTCTATCGTATATATTTCATACCCTTAAACCAATCTTTGTATACACCTATGTAAAATCCGGTGGAGCAATAACCGATTCTGTCTCTATACGGAATCCGGTGGAACAACAACCTTTTCCGTCTTCCTATATTAGTAACTAATATTCATTTACAGTTAAGGTTTTGTTGTGCTGTTGTGTTGGAACAGATATTTAATAAATTTAATGAGACCAGAAATTTAGAATATGTAACACAACTATTTAGTATTTTCCAAATTGTAATTTTAAATGGATAAGACTAAATCAAACTGTATATACGTACCTACTATTATTAGTAAGGTACCTGTGAAATCCGTCGGAACAATAGTAACCTTATGGGTTTCCATCCATTGTTTATTTATAGGTACATGATTTGTTATGTACGGATTAATTTATTTTTAAATGGATACGTAGCCTCTTGTTTATATATAAAGGGTCATTCGAGGTAGTTCGATATTTTGAATCGATAAATAAATATCGATACCATAAGGGTCATCTGTGCAAAAATAAAACTTACGATTCAAATTAATACAATTTGTCAGAATTACCAAATTTAGTGTGGCCTAAATGCAGTTTTCATCCCTAGTCAATATGAAAAATCACCAAAAACAGTATATTGATAACAACATTCGATTATATTTACAATTACTAATATATACTGGCTCATGATTGGCTAGCTGTGATAACCTTTCTTTTAGTTCGCATATTTTTCGGGTCTCATGTTTGCTTCTGTCGAGTGTATAGATGATTTGTGGAGTGTATATATACATCATATAACGAGTGAAAAGTAGATTCCCATCTCCAAAACGGTAAAATCGTTTTGTCAACACCGCTCCGCTATATTTTCCTCCCGCCTGTTACGACCAAGGGTTTATATATTTCAAATAAATCATAACTAAAGTAATAAGTCGTAGTATTAATATTTATATTATAATAATAAAGTTCAGAAATCATCGAAATAAGGTTAGGTAAATGTAGGTAAGAAACATTGAATTATTTGCTAACAAAATATATAACTGTTTCTTCTTTTGGAGCTTGTGGGTAAATGAAGATGTCCATTAATAAAATTTCTCTTTTGCCTGATATGTTAAAAACATACTGACAAAGGTGTACCTACTAAAAATTCATTATAAGAGTATTTTTACAAAAAATCGGATATTTCCTATGGATACATGTCCTTTAATTAAAATTTGCATAGATGTGAAAAGCGATAAAACAATAGTACAGCCACATTCCAACGCCTGTACACTTGTAACGATACAAAATAGAACGATTAAACACGTTCATAATAAAAAACATGTTCCATATTTCAAGTTAAGTAAAAATAGACAAAATAAATAATGTAATAATTAAAAAATAATTTTGTAATTAAAAAAAATTGTGGCAAGTGGATTCGTTTCCCTGCCAAAGTCACACACATATACATACATAAAAAATGAATATGTCAAGATGAAATTTTTAGAATCTTTTTTTTATGTGGTTCTATATAGAATTTAATAATTGAGTACTTCAAGAACCGAAGGTAGTGTAATTCTGTATTCAAATCGGTAACTAAGTATTTTAATTTTACCAATTACCAATTTTGCCAGACAAAAAAAAATAGAGTGTCCTCGTATTGATAGGTATTTGCAGTTTTAACAGGCAATGTACCTAAGTACCTTTTCTAAACTATAAACAGAATAACTTTTCAATAATATCTAAATATACACCTACGTAATAAATACATTTTTGTGTATAAAAATCTATTCCTCAGTAGGTATTAGGTATCACTTATTAAATTTTATGTTAATATCTTTATTTTTTATTTAATTGCACCACTAAATAAACCATATGTAGTTTGTTACTTGGACAGGAAAAATCCATATTTAAATACCACATACAGGCGAATCATTTCTGTTGAAGAAAACTCTCATAGTTTAATACTTGATTTTAGTACGCCGATGGATGCGTATTACTCCTGTGTTTCTGTGACCTTTGCCGCAAACTTGACCTTGACGCGAATGTTAGTTTTTAGAGGGGTAGTAGACACTTACCTATTTTTTATCGTTTCAAGGCGTTGGTTGTACTCTTGTATTAGAAGACGTGGGATTGGTTTATTTTTTAGATAAAATACATGATTTTTAATACTTTAATTTTTATCCCTACATATAAATTGACACTACCTATTAGGTATATTTTTTTTATTAACAGGTTTAAAAAGACATTTTATAGCATATTGAAAATATTTATTTTTATTGGTTAATAGTTATATCCAGTGGTAGTCGTAATTTATTTCTTAATTTTAAATTTAAAACCGATCACGTTTTACTAATGCCAGTTGTATTATAATCAAGTTAACATATTTTATTTATATATATTTATATATTCTAGTCCCACAAAATATCGATCTAAGTTACTAGTTTACTATTTAGTAGAATTTTAAATAATTCCCAAAATAACTGAAATAACAAAATTTCCTGGTGACTGCAACAAGCATAAAATATAATTTTATTAACAAAGATTAATAAAATTATTTTACATTAAAACATTTTCAATAATTAAACAGTACTAATTTTGGTTAGGAATGTGTAGTAAACCGAAACTAAAGTCTTTTGTTATATGATCTATTACTGTACCCACGAAGATGACACCCACCGGATATTAAATTACACTTTAAAAGAAAAATTAATACCTATTACTATCTCTAGCGTTTTGTAGATCGGTTTTGACATTATTGTGTCATCATCCATACTAGGTAAGTACTGCTCATTTCACAGAGCAGGTTGCAGAATTAATTATTTTACGCCCTTACCAATACCTTACCAATAGAAAACTGCTAGGTAAAGTAGGTATGTAAGAGCACCAGGTACAGGTAACTAACATTTTTTTCTTATTTTAATCTTCATTAAAAGGAAAATATAATGTTGTGATACATTTTTGAAAAGAGGATAAAAAATGCTATTTAATGAAGTAAAAATCCAATAAGGCGTCTATAAGAAAAAATAAAGTTATGGGTCAATATCTTAAAATCTGGGAGAAATATTATTTTGTTTTATTTTTTGTTGTAAAGATCTTAAAAAAGTACCTACCTTTAGAATGTCTAAACTAAAATATCATATGATCCATAATAACCGAGCCACGAGGGTCTGCTAAAAATGCACCGTTTTGATTTATCGCGATTTATTCAAAATCCAAATGCAATTTATAAAATGTAAGCAGTTTTGAAATTGTAATAGAACCCTGAGACATATTGTCCATTTGACCGATTTTGCAGCTCTTATAATAACAGATTTGGGACACAGTGTATAAGCGGCGAGCGGCACCTAAGCGGTGGAGGGTGTCACGATACAAGCGGCAATATGACAATCGCCGATCTATTTTTCTTTTTCAACCAATTTCACATAATTTTCAATTATTATCTTTGCTACCTTTTTCAATACTAAATCATACAAAGCACTGTAAGCGGCGAGCTTCAGTCAAAAAGCGATGCGCGGCGCCGTTTAGTGCCGCTTACCGCTTAGATCTTTGGTGTACTTTTTTAAAAATTGCGCGCAAACAAATGGGTTGCATACTATACTTTTTCTACGACTCAGATAATTTGGAAATTATTTTATTATATTTGATTCATTATGACATGTCAACACTAGGGCTGGGCGATTATAAAAAAATTAACGATTATTTAAAATAATCGAATATTTTTCGATTAATCGATTATTTCCGATGAATCAATTATTACCGATTAATCGATTATTTCCAATTAATCGATTAGGTTGATTCCAGTTAGGAGTTTGTGTAAGATGAGATCTGATGCACTTTTGGATATCTTGGTTTTTAAATCCGTTTTACTTTAAGCTCTTGTTGAAGGTTATCAGGCTGGGAGATGGTTGCTCGATGAACCAGGGAGTTGATCACAGAAATTTTTTGTTGTGGATGGTGATAGGACGAAGCATTTATATATCGATAGGTGTGGATTGGTTTGGGGTAAAAAGAATGACTTATAGTGCCTTTGGGCTTTCGGGTGATAAGAACGTCTAAAAACCGCAATGAATTTTGGGTCTGAACTTCCACTATAAAGGTAATATCTGGATGTTGATTGTTGATTTGGTCAAGGAAAGATTGTAGAGTGTTGATGGGACCATATGATAAAAGTATCATCAACATAACGACGCTAAACTTTAGGTTCTGGGGGAGCAGATTGAAGAAATTTGGTTTTCAGGTTTTCCATGAAAATTTATTATTTTAAATGCAGTGTATGTTTCTTTATATTTCTTTTGTTTAAGTATCTATATTTAATAATAACAATAATAATATCCAAAATTGCATCAGATCGTATCTTACACTTACTCCAAAATTCGAAAATTCCGAATAAACCCACCCCATTTCCAACGCTTACCTTCCTTATGTCCGAGGCGTCACTGTTCCTGTGGTCAGGTTTACATAGGAAAAACAGGACGATCAGTCCAACGTGCAACTGAACATCAATGTTTCATCGGTACAGGACTTTGGAATCGTTTAGCAATTGCAGAACACCATCACAAAAATGGGCATAAAATACTTTTCGAGGATTCCTAATTCGCCGCATTACAACCACAGGAAAATCCGAGAGTCCATTGAAATCAAGAAAAATCCGAACAACTTCAACAGAGACGAAGGATATTTTCTATCCCCCATTTGGACTACAGCCATCCAACCCAGCCACCCTTTTGCGCCACAGCACGTCATTGGCCAACAACTCTCACGCGTGCTAGCTTCGCCCCCGACTCTGTATAAAATAGTCGCCCGGTCAGTAACATCCTTAGTAAGAGCTTGGTTTACATACAGATTCCATCAACAACCCCCTCACAGCCCCTTTTACCCAAAACGACATCCAGCATGCCTGTTTCACAGGCAAAAATTCAGCCCCAGGACCAGATTCAATTAAGAGGCTAACTCTCAAACACCTCCCTGAAACTACCCCATCTTAACCTCCCTTCTAAACTCCATACAATCCTACCGCCCCATATCACTCCTTTCCGTCTTAGGTAAGCTCTTTAAACTTCTGCTCAAGGAGCGAATCTGGGAATTCCTAAACATCAACAAACAATACAATACCTCAAACACAACATGTTTTCAGACCTCACCACTCAGACAGTTCGCCGTCGCCGTTTCGCTGGCTAAACGTCCCAACTCCTATTTCAAGAATCGTAATTCCGAGTATATATATATATATATATATATATATATATATATATATACCTATTTGTGGGGCTACAAAAAATTTTTTTATTGTGTTTTATTTTAATTTTATCTTATTTTGATTTTATTTATTACCTTTTTCTTTTAATGCTTAATATTACACTTTTTAAAACTTTTTTAACCTACTTATAACTGTGAATAATCTTGATTCTCTATGTTTAGTTATAATTTGAAAATTTAATGATGGTATTATTTACCCTGTATATAAATTGTATGACATTAAGAAAACTCTATATCTTCAGTAGTCGATTCAATTCATACAGAAAATTTAATTTAATTTTTCAATTTTTAGAAAGGTTTAAATAAATTAATTTAATTAATTCTAACTTATTGCTTGATTATTTGAGTGATAATTAAACTTAAGCTATTATTATCATTAATAAAATAACTTTCCTTAATTAAATTACACTTTTTCCCTATTAAATTGATGATTGAATCGGAGCCATTTAATAGCCGCTATTTACAATTTTATAATGAAATTTATAAAAACTATAAGCAAATATATCTTAAACCTAAACAATTTTTACATAAAAACATTCTTCAATGTTATCAGTGGATAACATTTTCTAATTTTTAATCCAGATTTTTGTTGATATTATAAAATTAACAAATTTTTTCTATTAAACAAACATACAAATTTGGTTCAGAACCTATTAGAAACACATACAATTATTAGCAACCACATTGTCCAATTTATAGTGTCTTTCTATTTAGTAAGTTCGGATTCTTATCACTTGTAATTAAAGATTGCAATCATATCACTCATAGTGTCAATTTTCACTTGTCACCTTTATATCTCATTACATATGCTGTTATTAAATAAATTTAATATTTTAGAAATATTCATGTACATACGGATAATCATAAAACTACCCGTTGCTATGTATATTCAGACTACTCTATATTACTATCTGTAAGTATTTTTTTTTTAATTTAATATAAACTTAATTACTATCTCTTCATATTGTATAAGTAATTTATTACTAACATTTACTCTAAAATCATAACTTATAATGATCTATATTGATGATATTTTATGTTTTTATTGATATTAAAACTTCATTTTTAACTCTTATTTAATATTCCTTAATGAAACATCATTCTAACGGTAATATGTAAGGCATTGATTGTCTCAAATAATAATACTTTATTTTCCTTCTGTTTTAGGTATTGTTACAATTTAATGCAAGATTTGACATCTATCAAGAGGATAATCTGACCATACTTCTGAGATATAGTGTTATCTTATTCAAATTATTATTGGAATCAAGTTTATTAAGTGTTCATATTTAATTGTGTATAAGTTCAATTAAAAAAGCTTTGAAATTCATCCCTTTGAAGAGTTTATTACAATAACATATCCTTTTTCTCTAAATAAAACATGGACTGTTAAAACTAATACTGTAAGATTATTTTAGTCTAAAGTTTTGATTCATTACAATATATATGTATATAATGAATTATGAACGTGCCAAAATTTTAACGACAGAAATTAATTATAAAAAACGGATCTTTTTAGAAACAGCTTATGTAGCTCAGGAATACCGATGTATTAACAAAATTGATCTAATTAATTCAAGTATAATGTATGCATATCTTCTGGATTTAGAGAAACAAAATTTGAAAACCTAAAAAAACGAATTATTTATTGTTCAACCTATAACTTGGATTAAATGTAATATTTTCTTATTTACTTAGGTTAGCTTTGTTTTGGCATTTCTTCTGCAGTCTGCATAATAATGGTAAGTTTTTTTAGAAATTTCACAATGTTTAACATTTAGCTTGTTTAACTGTATTACTGTTAAATTGTATTTGATAACATTGTATTTATCATGTTCTTTGAATATTACCTTTTATCTTATATAACGTGATTTATGTAATTACTTCATTCACATGTCACGTAAAATTATATATTGTGACTTCGAGTTTCATTGCTACCATTTGAATTATGGGTAAACCCTATAATTTTTAATTTTTAAAAATCGAATATCTATACTACTAATTTATTTCCCATTTCAGTCTTTATAAGACATTACCAAAAGTGCCAAAACCTTATCAGTGTTTTTTTAATATCAATTTAAAAAAATTCTGTCATAACAATGTTAGTTTGCTTAAAACGCCTCAGCAAATTGGTTTGTAATTATTATAAGTGCAGCATATTATCAATATTATAATTGTCGTTTGAATATGTTGACTGCAATTTATAAAAATGGTTACATTAATAGAAATGCATAAAATAACAGTTTTACAGATGATTGGTTAGAAAGATAGCACCCCAACACAAATGGAAGTTGCTCGCCTAGTAAAATAGAGAAGCAATTTCGCGAATTTGGACATGTAAAGCAGATGGAAAAAACAGCTGCCAAAGCACTGAATGACATTACCATATTCGATGTGATGCTTGAGTTTGAGGAAAACCCACATACATCGAGTAGACAAGCATCTGCAACATGTAATGTCAGCTATACATCAATACTAAACATATTAAGAAATTAACATGCATCCCTATAAAAGATACCGACTGAAAAACTCTTGAAAGACGATTTTGATAGGAGAATAAATTTTCGCGAACAAATGATGGAAAACAATACCATTTAATTAGAAAACGTATTTTATGATGAGTCCACGGTTTCCGTTAACCGTCGCGTCGTGCTAATCGTCAAAATTGCCGCTACTGATCACTATTCACTATTCACAATACCCTCAAAAGGTTAATATTTGGACAGGGATTGTTGAAAACCGTATTATTGGTCCCTTTTCCGTTGAAGGGAATTTAAATGGCAATAATTATTTAGCACTACTACAAAATGTTGTGGTACCAAGTTTGGCAAATTTTTTTCCTGATCCAGGAAACCCTCTAGTTCCAGGAAATACCAAATGGTTTCAGCAAGATGAACCACTTCCACATTACCAAGTGAATGTCCGCCACTACCTTAGCTTACTTTTCCAAATCTCCGGAAAGGGAGGCGAGGATCAATAGAATGGCCAGTAAGATTACCTGATCTTACCCCATTGGACTTTTTTTATGAGGCTATGTCAATAATATTGTTTACAAAACTGAACCCCATGATTTAGATGACTTAAAAGAACGAATAACGCATGAGATTAGATCGATCATGCCTGATATGTTAATTAATAATTAACTTAACTTAATTAATTTATTTTTTATGGTATGAACTATTAAATATTACATACCACAGATCTTTTTTTTATGTTAATTTTTGAAATAAATTTAAAAACCATAACATTTTTGGATAGAGAATAAAAAAACGTTTTAAACGATATATCACAAGCCTATACTTTCCATTTAAAAAAATTGGATTTGTAACTGTCACTCAAAGGGGGTAGAAGGTAAGGATCAAATTTTCACAAAGAATGTCAATTTATAATTTAAATTTGACGTATTATGGGATTTCTATAAATATATTCAGTAACCGAAATAATGAATTTATTTCATTTGGCTTTTCCACACTGCATATAAGTAGGTAGGTCTAAAGTAACCGAATTAAATTCAACCTCTCGATGTTTAAATAAATTGAAAATGCTGAACTCACAATATATTACAGAGAAGAACTATGTCCATATTTCTTGGACTATAAAGAATTTATAGTAGCGTGAATTTTTTTTAAACAATTCTAGTGTTGCTTTTAAAGTTTTGTGAGTATTGTTTGGATTCGAATAAACAAGTAGAAACTAATCTTAATATTTTGTTAATTAATATTGTTCCTTGTCTCGTGCACAGTTATTCCGTTCCGACGGAGAGAATTTACATAAGAAAACAATTTGTTAATCTTCGTTAGATGTAAACAGATCGGTTTAACATTTATCGATTGGTTTTCTCATCTCTATTAATATAATCCTGGTGGAAACTAATTGTTTAAGCAGAACACCACGGAATCTCAAAATACCTCTTGAATATCATTAAGTAAGGGTTACAATATTGCGAACTTTAGCTAAAGCAAGATGGTTTAAAACTTACCATTTTTTACTAGCTAGACTCTGTTTCGTGTTAAGGAGTAGGAATCGGTGTAAATACTAATCAAAATTAATAAAATTTTTAATTTGATGATGTATGTATGTATGTATGAATTAGGGGTGATAAGTACACTGCGACCTATAGGATCTATTGTGTCCCCCCTTACTTGCCATGTTCTGACCTATAGCAGCTCTTCGAGTCCTATTTTCCTGAGGAAGTTTAGGACATCGTCGGGCTTCAAATCAGGTAGATCCCCTTCCTCTATTTCATGTGCTCCTAGGTATCTAGCCCTAGAATTTTGCAAGGCAGGGCATTCTGAGAGTATGTGTATTGAGGTTTCATCCTCTTCCTCACAGAATCTGCACTTTGCTTCATCTGCTAACCCTAGTTTCTTCATGTGGCTTTTTAACCGGCAATGCCCGGTTAGTATTCCCGTTAAAATTCGGAGCCTTTTTTTACTGAGGTTGAGGCAGCTAAAAGATCTCTTCTGGTCATAGTTCCCCAGTAGTATCTTAGATTGCCTCAGTCCTTCCAGCTGATTCCAGTACTTGGATTTTTCCTTCTCCATTTCTTCCCTTAGTTTTCCTAAGATTACTCTACTGCTGATCCCACAGGATGGTTCTGGTCCCAAGTGTGGGGTTTCAGCTCCTTTTTTGCCAGCTTGTCTGCTGTTTCGTTCCCCTCTATTCCTATGTGTCCTGGGACCCATAGGAGGGTGACAGTGTTCTTCTGGCCTAGTTCATTTAGTTTGCATAGGCATTCCCAAACCATCTTCGAACTGATTATATTTTGAGCTCAGCGCTTTGATGGCTGCTTGAGTATCCGACAATCTCTTATCTGCGGTAGTTTCTTCCAATATTGAATTCCACACAACTTTCGATGGCGCGGACTTCTGCTTGAAAGATGCTCGGGTATGTGTCCAAGCTTTCTGAGTATTTGGCTCTCGGTCCAAAAACTCCTATCCCAGTTCCCTCGTCTAGCGTGGAACCGTCCGTATACCACTTTATGATATTCTTTTGATGATCAAAAGATTTACCCTATTCTCAGACTCTGGCTCTCTCTAGAAGTGGATCTTTTCTTGAGGCCTATAAAAAATCCTCCAAATCCTCGCAGTAAATATCCTTTGATCTTGTATGTAGACATGACTAAACTCTCTAAAGTATCAGTTTTAACTCAAAAAATGTGTATATTTCTTAGTTGGCTAACATGTCCCGGAGGGGATTGATCCCAAATTTAGAAATATTTCTTAAAACGTTTTTGAACCCACATGTTCCCTGTGACCTTTTGCCACAAGATCACCATTAAAAATGAATCGCCCGCCCTCCGGCGAAAGCTTTTGATAGCACCTAGTACCACTTACAGGTACCTTAGCCCAAGGTGGCTTTGAGTACCGAAATCGACTTTTAAAATAACATTATAATTTTCACGGAGTGTTACAAAGAATTTCGGACTAATTATGTTTTAGAATAGTAATAAGATAATAATGGTTTATAATACAATATTCAATAATAGTAATTATGATGTACGTAGTGCAATGTTTGTAACAATAAATAAAATGTTATTTTTATCTTAGTATATATATTTAAGTGAAAAAATAAAAAAAAAATTAATTAATAAAGGGAAACAAACGTTACATCACATAATCCTCCAGCACAACATCAATGGAGAGCTCAAGATAAAGTACTATTGCAAGTAAATAGTACAAAATAGGCTAGGCTACGCAGCATTCAGAGCTAGTAACAGTCTACAAGGTCATTCATTTCGATTTTGTTGTTTTGTGCATAGAAATAAATATGTCTTAAACACTTTTCCTGACTGGAAGATCAACTAGGTTTGTTTTTTACTAGAACACTATTTCTGTAATTTCTGTATGCGACAGATTTTTTTCATTTTTTAACATTAAATAATATTGATAATTTATATATAGAATTACGTTAAGATTTTTTGAAAAGAGTAAATTTTTTTGCTTTAGAAATCATTTTAAACATTTAAAATCCGATATTCGCTTATTTCTCGTAAATAACTCATAAAACGTATATTTCAGCCGCGTAAAAAAATAAAAAAATAAAAAAGTGTGAATCAAAAGTGTTAAAGAAAACGAACAGATCAATAGCAATGCGTAGGCTAAACCAATTGAGGACATTGAATAATTTAAAAATTCCGTAAGTATTGATTAAAACAAAATTGGGCATTGCTTTTTTAAAATTCTTATTATAATTTTGTAGGTGGGCAACCACAGATCAAAAAAGGGTTGAAATCCGTATTGAAAACTTAACGGAGTTGGAAAGAGAAGTTGACCCAATGTACAAATCAGTTGTGCAATTATTACAAGGTCGTAAAATTTTTAATTTAAGTCACGTTCTTCAGGAGTATGGGAACATAATTAAACACGCAAACAGATGCACATTAGGAATGATGATTTTTAAAAAGGAAACCAGAATTGGTTTAAAGTCAAAACTTCACTTTTACATTATAGAGGCAACCGTAAGTTATTAATATTTATATTTTATTTCTTACATTATTGTATATTTTAGGAATTAGAGTACTTATTAACTTAATTATTATTGTGATTCGTACTGCAAATCCGGACGAATAACGTTTCAAATTTCTATTTCTACAAGCTCAAATTTGGTAGTTGCATTACTCTTATCTACTGAATCACAAGCAAAGGCTTCAGCAAGAGTTGAAGGAACCAAGTGTGATCGCTGTCCAGTATGCAACGAATCATATAGAGAAGATAGAATGGTTTAATGTACGAGATGTATGAAATGGTGCTGTTACGAGTGTGTTAACGTCTCCGCTGATGTTAGTGTTGACGAATCGTGGATGTGTCCATTATGTGATGTGGAGACAAAAGTATCACAACAAGCCCCTTCTCATAACATGAAAACAAGTAAAAATAATAGTTATCTTCCAAGAAGCAAGAAAAGATCTTCCATTGTTAGCAGCAGAACCAAAATCAGAATGCGGCTAATCGAAGAAGAAAGAGAATTACTTAGAAAAGAAAGAGAATTAGACAAAGAAGCAAGACTTTTACTAGATCAAGAGTCAGATGACAGCCAAGAAATTAGTGATGATGAAATAAAGTATTCTGACCCTTTGACCAATAAAATGCTATCTTTGCAGATTGATGAATGCTTAGATAAAAGACAAGACTACCAACAACATACGTCTAATCTTCAACAAAAAACTAATGGTAATATACCAAATTCAGATCAGAACAATGCTAGGTTTTTACAAACTAATCATCAGCCTTATTTCAATAACACTTTTGATTACAATTCATTGACACCGCAACAATATGCCGCTAGAAAAACTACGCCAAATCATCTTCCAACTTTCAATGGTAATCCGTGTGACTGGCCTCTATTCATAAGTTGATATGAGAGATCTACCATGCATGTGTTTTTGATAATAATGAAAACTTACTAAGACCATTGAGTAATAAAGTAATAAGAGGCGCAACCTTATGGACTGATTTGGCTATCCGCCTGCCCTCCGACATATATATGGCTATAGTCAGACATGTGAATTTTGCTCCCCGAGAGAATTTAGTTGCACTCTGGCAGTAGAAGAGAGTAGCCACAATGTTGGGATATTACGTTGTAAGCAGAACGGCGGAGCTGTGCTACGAGGCATCAGGCATTTACAGGGCGATCTTTCTCGATGACAAATTAGACGTTATAGCTAAACAGTATTAGAAAAAAATCTGGAAATTTGTAGATTATTATTTTTAAATATTTGTATAAATTTAATTAGGTACTTATTTCAATTTCTGAATTCACATCTTTAATAAAATCAATTAAGAACGGTATGGTTAACTGTATCGGTAAACTATAATGTATAAAGCATTAAGTAATAAAAGAATTCTTTTAATACTTAATGGTGTAAGAAATTGTGTTTAAATTGATTGTACTAACCCTTACTTTTTGGAAGTCCATCTTATTAAGATTAATAAAAAACTCTTCGTTTTTACAAAACTTCCACTATTTATTGAGGTTTAAAAAAGCAATTTTTTAAATAAATGGTGGAAGTTTTGTAAAAACGAAGTATTTTTTATTATTCTTAATAAGAAATTGTGAGTTTCTAAATAAAACTTTGGTGTTGAATGTCTCTTAATGGGATGCACACAGGAGGTTTTGGTACTTTTTCATATGGTAACATTGATATTGTAGGTATTAATAATTGTCGGTGCGTTGTTTAAGTAATTTTTATACTTTTGCATTGTACACGTTTTCTAATAATATACCAAGGCGGCTCCTTTAAATGATCATTTTTATTATACATGCCGCTTAACCCAAGAATATGATTTAAACGTTAATGCTGATACATCGTAATTTTTACGACGTTATATTTTAAGCGCATTTTGGACTGTCAATTAATGTATTTTTTCTACAACGGGAAAAAATGAGATATTTTATCTCTGATAACAGGTAACAAAATGTCACTTTATAAAATTACTTTTTTACCGGATATAAACAAAAATAAAGGTAGAAAGCTAATTATAGAATTTTTTCTTATACAAAAGTTACATTACCTTTATATCAAAAGTACAATTATTATTAATTAAATGTACATTGCATTCCCTGGAATAATATTAGCTACGAATATAGACACGTTGGAATAAAAAAAAATATTTTTTTTATTATAAAAACAGTACATATGCACGCTAATTTAAGATGCAATTTGCACAACAAAACTTTCGGTGTTCTACACATCTGATAATAGTTAGTGGTCATCCTACAGAGTTGACTTGGGCCACTTAATACTTGGGCAACAATAACAAACTGTACGTTGATTTTTTAAAAACTTGAGGGTATTCAAACAGCTGGAAGTTCGATTAGCAAAAAATGATAAAATAAGAAATAATATTTATTGCATCGAAGGCTTCCGTTGGACAATTCAAGCAATGCTGTTTCTTCTTGAACATTTAAAAACGAGATGTGAATGTTAAATATATGTTTACATCATACTTGAATCAGGATCCAATTGAAAACTTTTTCTCTGTCGTAAGAACCCAAGGTGGCTATAATCCATACCCTTCAGGAACTCAGTTTAGACTGGTATTTCAGCATAATGTGTTTACTCTCTTGAGAAACGCAGCATATAGCACAACAAACTGCAAGGAAGACTTTTCAAAATACCTAGCAGTAGAAGAAATTTTCAAAAAAAAGAGACAGTTGTAAGTTAAGTTTCATTGTTTATGTAAATACTAAGTCTTATTTTTTTGTAGAAATCTATCAAGTGGATAAGACGAATTATAATAGTAGCATTAGTTGCAGTATAGGAAGTTTTGACGAAATAGGCCAATTTGCCGCTTTATCGGTTGAGCAAAATCAAAATATGCAAAGTTAGAACTTTGCAGTAATGTTTATGTTGCTGGATATTTAGGACATAAACTTGTTTAGAAATATAAATATGATAGTTGTGAGGCATACATGATAAAAACGGATGGTAGTCCAATAAATCAATCTGAATTGTATATATTTTACAAAGACTTTGACGTTGGACAAGTAAGTTACTTACAAAGACCAAACCAGGATTTTGCTAATTTAGTGACAATTTTGCTTCGTGAAATATCACAATTGATCAATGTTTTAACATCAAAGATTTACTCATAAATGCTTTGCAACAAAAGGTTTTACACTTAAACATTGAATCGTTAAATTTAATTTTCAAGATGATGATCCGCAGAGTTTTAAAGTTTACATCCGAAAAAATAAAAGTTCAACAAATAAAAAAAAAGAAAATTATCTTCTCAATAAAGATAATCAAATTAGTTCTACGTACAATTAATGGTAGATTACATACCCGGGTGGTATCAATTATTGCGTTTAACATTCCACGCCAAAAGAACTACCTTTACAGCCGTCAAGAACAATAATTATTGGCAAACATTTTGTCTTTACGTACCTATATGGTTGTGAATAAAAACAATTAGGTAAAACATGATCAGATACAATCATAAATATATTATAATCTATTTTAAAATGAATATAATCAGATCCACATAGGTAATATATTACAAAGTGTCGTGCTTTTTTGGGAATGTTTATTAATTAATTTATTTATTAGTGGTTTGATTTTAACATTGGGTAGTTAATTTTACTTTTTTTTTAACTTTTATCTACATTTATGTATTTTATTTTACCTTTATTAGAACTTAGTTTATTTTACAAAAATGCAGTTTTACTATTCTGTTGATCAAATCTAATCGAAAATAGTATATTAAACAACGCATTTCATATGGAATTCTGTTATGACACGAGTTCAAGTTTAAAAAACGAATCGCGAAGCGATGAGTTTTTTAAAGAACGAGTGTCACAACAGCCATATGAAATAAGTTGTTTATAATATTTTTTATATTTTGCCCTTTTTACCGTTTTTTTAATTAATTTTTTATTTTTATGTAATTACGAAAATTTTTATTTTAAAAAGTATGTCGGCAGCACTGTTAATTTATAAAATTTGACAGTTGTGACATTTAAATTATCAAATGTTAATGTTTTTAAATATTTTAAAATGAATAATATACCAATAATAATATATTATATAAAATTAATAAATTGCTATTAGCCACAAATGTCATTGTCAATAGTCTTGCCTTTAGATACTTCACTCATGTCGCCAACCATTTAAAACAAAAATTTGCGTGCGTAAAAGTTAGCCAGTTTTCTTATACAACCTGAATGCGTTCTACAGATAGTATCTACGTTGAAGATCCTTTTTGGAAGACCTGAGCAAATTATAGAGGCGTATATTAATATAATTCGTCGTCAACCTCCACTAAAAATTGAAAAACTTGAAACGCTTGTTGAATATTCTTTAAAAGTAAAAAATCTATGTGTTTCTTTAGAGGCAGCGAAATTACATGTTTACTTGAACAATCCCATACTGATGCATAAACTGGTAGAAAAGTTTTCATCCCAGATCAAAGTGAACTGGGCCATGTACTGCAGCTCGGTACAAAATTTCAAGTTTCTAGTTTTGCTGATTGGATGTATAATACTGCTACGCACTTATGTACCGCTTTACCTACTCTCATCATACCAGATCGAAAGAAACACTACAATCAAAATGAACGTATTAATGTTCATAATAATATTCATGGGTTAAATGACGAAGAGATTAGCTGCAAAATTTGCAAAGGAAAGTGTAGTCAGGTTGCAGCTTGTACACAATTCCAAAGTTACCCAATATCAGAAAAATGGAGGGTATTAAAGTCAAAAAAATTGTGTAGATTATGCTTGAAGAAGCATAGTTTTCCATGCAAATGTACTATAAACCAATGGCAGAGCAAGCACCACCCGCTTCTACATAAAGATGTTGAGAAAATTCTAGAAACTCAAACGCTGCAACCATCGCCTAGTCAAGAACCTCACCACATCTCAGTGTCCTCAGAAATAAACGTGGCTCAAGTAACTTTCCAATCTATCCGTTTCAGAATATTACCTGTAACTTTGAAAAATTGCGGTAAAATAGTCAAAACGTTTGCATTCTTGGATGAAGGATCTTCAGTCACCTTGTTAAATGAAAACATTGCTAAGGAGTTGGATTTGCATTGAAACCAAGAACAACTATGTCTGCGATGGACAAGAGACCAAGAGCGTTTGGAGAATAACTCAAAGAAGGTTTTTTATCGATAGCAGTAACGAACTGTTACGGCCTTATGTCTTTCTTAACAATCTCTCAATAGCGAGGAATTAAAACAACATTATTCCTATCTAAAAAATATACCGTTTGAATCCTACGAAAATGCAAACCCACAAATTCTCATTGATTTAGACAACTGAGAACTGGCTTTACCACTTCGTGTGAAAGAAGGTAACGAAGGACAACCTATAGCTGCAAAAAGCAGGTTAGGCTGGACAGTTTTTGCTCTTTTACCTACAAACTCATCCAATCGCACATCATTATTTAATTACCACGTGTGTAATTGTTCTGATAACAAAATTAATAATGATGGACTGCACGAAGTTGTGAAAGAGTATTTTTCGATAGAAAGTTTAGGAGTGCAGCCTTCAAATAACATTATCTCAAAAGAACTGATGAGAGCTAGGAACATACAAGAATCTACACTTACTCAAACGAAAAATAAATAAACATTGGTCTGTTATGGAAATATGACAAAATAAATTTACCTGATAGTAGAAGTATGGCTATGAAAAGACTAGAATGTATAGAGAAACGTATAAAACACAATCCAGAATTAGCAATTAAAATAAATGAGCAGCTTGAAGAATTAAGCAAGAAATATTACATAAGGAAACTTAGTGAAAAAAAATATTCTGAAACCCATGAGAAGATATGGTATCTTCCCATCTTTCCAGTTTTCAATCCGAATAAACCTGGCAAGTTCATAATGGTTTGGGATGCAGCTGCTTCTGCCCAAGGTGTATCGCTGAATTCTATGCTACTGAAAGGAGATGATCAACTAGCATCGCTATTAGGTGTTCTTTTACGTTTTCGAGAAGGAAAAATTGGATTTTCCGCAGATACAAAGGAAATGTTCCTTCGAATTGGAATAATAGACGAAGACCAAAAAGCACAGCAATTTTTATGGCGAGGTGGAGATCCCAAAAATCCTCTGGAGACCTACGTAATGAAGGTAATGACTTTTAGAGCTTCATGTTCACCCAGTTGTGCCGAGTTCGTTAAAAATACCAATGCCAACAAATACGTAAATCAATTTGCTAGAGCAGTAGAAAGTATAATAAAAAATCATTACGTAGATAATTTATTGGATTCAACGAATACAGAGTAGGAAGCGGTAACAATTGCTAAACAAGTTCATTTTATACGTTCCCAAGGTAATTTTGAGATAAGAAACTGGCGCTCCAATTCTATAAAGGTATCGGACACGATGAATACAACTTTAGAAAGTCCTATAGAAATAATCATGAATATTGGATGTGAGAAAAATATAGAAAAAGTCCTGGGCTTGTGGTGGAACATGAAAACGGATTGTTTCACGTATTCTTTACGCTTTAATAAAGGAAATAAACAAGTTTTGAGTGGAAACAAAAAAACAACAAAAAGAGAAGTTTTACGTATACTAATGTTAGTCTATGATCCATTAGAACTTCTTTCCAATTTCCTTTATCTGAAGATTCTTCTTCAAGAAATATGGAGAAGCAATATTAGTTGGGATCAACCTATCACCGATGATCAATTTGAAAAATGGCTTATTTGTTTAAAACAACTCTCGAAAATAGAAGAAATATCAATTCCACGATGTTATCTAAGGAACCTACAAAATTGGGATGGAGCAACTGTACAAATGCATGTATTTGTGGACGTTAGTGAACATGCTAGTGCTGTCGTGGCATACCTGAGAATCGAGAAAGACAACATTTTGGAATGTGTTCAATTAGGCGCAAAAACCCATGTGGCACCAATCAAACTCCAAACAATTCCTCGACTGGAACTCAACGGAGCTGTGATGGGCAGCAGATTCGCTAAAAGTCTTCGTGAGCACTTGTCAATAAAGATTCAGGAAATATTTTACTGGTCTGATTCAATGATTGTACTGAGTTGGTTACGAACAAATGAACCGAGGAAAACACTACAATATCCAACTGGCGTTATGTATCAACCAAATTAAACATAGCAGATGAAGCCACCAAAGGGAATAATCAACCGTCTTTAAAATACTCCGATAGATGGTTTAGAGGTCCGGTTGATTCGACTACAGATATGATTCATGAAGGTATCTTAACAAAACATGAAGTCATTGAACATATAATGGAATTAAAGAAATTTTCCAAATATTCAAAACCAATAAACGTGCTAGCGTGTATCTTTAGATTTATAGATATTTTACGTGCTAAACTCCAAAAAAGAGAGAAACCTCAAGGAATTCTAACTTCTGATGAACTATTAAGGTCAAGAAATACCTTAATTAGGATGGTCCAGCTGGAATTCTATAAAAATGAAATCAAGCAGCTCCAACTGATAAATAAAGACGTTCTCCTTCAACCGATTGTGAGCAAATCTAGTTGCTTGTATACTTTATCTCCCTATTTAGATGAAGGACTACTTCGAATTCGTGGTAGAATTGATGCAGCCCATTCAATACAAAAGACACTAAAAGACCAATAATGGACTAGTTTAGTGATTTTTTTTATATTTGCATCTTATAAAATAGGTTTTTAGTGGTTCAACTGTACAAATAAAATTTTTATAAGATTAATCCTCTAGCCATAATCGGCTTTTGAAATTTAAATTTAATGGTTACATACGTCATAAGTGGTAAGTGACGTGTTTCAATAAGATTGGTAGAAAATTTGCGATGTTGTCGATATGCTTTAATATTAACCGAGAAACTTATCTCTCTCTCTTATTTGTTGTCATTAAAAAGAGATAAACATATTGATATTTTTATTCTCTGATTGACACTTTATCAAATAAGGAGTAAAACACTAAACAAAATATTATGTCATTTTCGTTAGTTTAATTTGTTGTTTGGTTGTGTTTGGTTTATTGTTTAAGTTATTTTTTTAATTTAACGTGTTATCAAAAATGTTTTCTGGATTTACCAAAGCATATTCTAGAAATCTACCACGAGTAGATTTTCAAATGATCATGGATTTTTTTTCTTCAAATACTCAACATTATAGTGCCGAAATAAGAAATATTAAAACAGTAATCATCAAAGAACTGCTAAGAACACTCTGATTTGTTTGTTTATTACAGATAAACACGATTTTCTCTCCTGTCATATATCTTGTCAACTGGTACAATCAGTTAGTCACAGAACACGGTGTTTTGTGCCGCCAGTTCTTTGAGAATAATTGAAACGAACGTAGCTAAAATGTGACAACGTTGACTTTTAAACACACTTCATTATTGGTTATTAGTTGGCGCTACGTTTAAAACTTACTAATTATTTATTGCTAAATTTTACGAAATGAGAAAAATTAATTGCAAAATGAATACCAATATAAGTAAATAGGTATCTCATCCTAAATATTTATTGCTATCATTTTGATTAATATGATCCTACTAAACTAGTCCATTCTACCTCGTGAATGTCACCTAACTATTCTTATCATATAATGTTATCACCAAATCATTGAGTAATAAAGTAATAAGAGGCGCAACCTTATGGACTGATTTGGCTATCCGCCTGCCCTCCGACATATAGATGGCCATAGTCAGGCATGTGAATTTTGCTCCCCGAGAAAATTTAGTTGCGTGAGTTTCTAAATAAAACTTTGGTGTTTAATACCTCTTAATGGGATGCACACAGGAGGTTTTAGTACTTTTTCGCATGGTAACATTGATATTGTAGGTACAAATTATCGCTGCGTTGTTTAAGTAATTTTTATACTTTTGTATTGTACACGTTTTCTAATAATATACCAGGGCGGCTCCTTTAATTGATCATTTTTATTATACATGCCGCTTAACCCTAGAATAATATTATTGTAATGGTATTCGGCAAAGTCATGAAGACGTATCGCCGATATCAAAATATCCTCCTGTATTGGACATTCCAGTTAGTTCTAGATTGTTCGTGAAGGATTATGAACAGAGAAAGATTCTGAATGCCGTCAGATCGAGAGAGATGACAGGAGAATGACAGTTCCAGAAAGTTCTAGAACAACTCAAACACGGTATATATACAGGGACAGCTACTGGCAGAAGTCAGTCGAATACGAAGTTGCGTTACGTTCATAACCTCAAAAAAAAATAGTTGTTATAAAAATTAGTCTGTCAAAGTGTTAGTGTCAGTTAAAAATAAATCAGTTATCAGTTTAAACCTAGTCGTTCTTTTCTACCCACGAAGATCGTAACAATTGGTGTCAGAAGTGGGATTTGTGAATTTCATTGAACTTTTGTGAACGAGCAGTGGAAAAATGAAGAGACTCAGTGAATTGAAAGTGGCAGACTTGAAACGTGAGTTGGAGGAGAGGGATCTCGAGACAGCAGGTACGAAATCGGTGCTCCAGCTTCGACTCAAAGAGTACCTGATCGACGTTGGCGAGGATCCAGAGACTTTCGGCTTCGATGAACCGGAAGATAAGATCGCCGCTCAAATTTCTGCCCAGCGTGAAGAGATAGTGGCTCAGCAAGATAAGATCGCTGCTCAGATGTCTCTTCAGCAAGAAGAGGCTTCGGCACAGATAGCGGCGCAGATTTCTGCTCAGCGAGAAGAGGTTTCGACACAGATGGTGGCTCAACAGGAGAAGATTGTGGCACTGATTTCTGCTCAGCGTGAAGACATTTCGGCGCAAATTTCAGAACAACAGGAGAAAATAACGACTCAGCAGGAAAAATTAGCGGCTTAACAGGATAAGATTATGGACCATATTTCTGTGCAGCGTGAAGAAGTTATTGCCCTGATTTCTGCTCAACGTGAAGAAATTTCGTTGCAGATTTCTGAACAAGAGAAGATCGTGGCTCAGCAAGAGCAGATGAATAATCTTCAAGGCCAGATAGAAGATTTGAAGATACAACTTGAAAATGGGAATCAGACACTGAAGAAGCCTGAGGACGGTGAACAGCTAGTGATGAAAATGGAACCCGACACAGTAACTACTGTAAATCGAGTAAAGCCACCTACGTTTGACGGAAAGACACCGTGGCCGAATTACCTGAAACAGTTCGAAGCAGCTAATGGCAGAAGTCAGTCGAGTACGAAGTTGCGTTACGTTCATAACCTCAAAAAAAAATAGTTGTTATAAAAATGAGTCTGTCAAAGTGTTAGTGTCAGTTAAAAATAAATCAGTTATCAGTTTAAACCTAGTCGTCGTTCTTTTCTATCCACGAAGATCGTAACATTATTTAAACGTTAATGATAATACAACGTAATTTTTACGACGTTATTTAAGCGCATTTTGAACTGTCAATTAATGTATTTTTCCTACGACGGGAAAAAATAAGATATTTTATCTATGATAACAGGTAACAAAATGTCACTTTTTATAAAATTACTTTTTTCCCGGATATACACAAAAATAAAGGTAGAATACCAGCTAGGCTCGACTTTACTTTAACGCACGCTATAAAAATGGTCATGTGATATATCAATCGAAAGCCCTTGAGGAGCTGAGTCGATTGCCATCTGTCTCAGTTGGCGCATGCGCAGAACAAAAACGAATTATTTAATTTCCCATTATATGTATATGGGGATCAAACATTATATATATAATGGACTTAACTTTAACGCACGGAATAAAAATGGTCATGTGATATATCAATCGAAAGCCCTTGAGGAGCTAAGTCGATTAACACCTGTCTCAGTTGGCGCATGCGCAGAACAAAAACGAATTATTTAATTTCTCAGTATATGTCTATGGGAATCAAATATTAGATATATAATGGGAAATTAAACAATTCGTATCTATTTTGTTCTGCGCATGCGCCAACTGAGACATCTGTCTGTTAGGTTAGGTTAGGTTAGGTTAGGTTAGGTTAGGTTAGGTTAGGTTAGGTTAGGTTAGGTTTGGTTAGGTTTGGTTAGGTTTGGTTAGGTTTGGTTAGGTTTGGTTAGGTTTGGTTAGGTTTGGTTAGGTTTGGTTAGGTTTGGTTAGGTTTGGTTAGGTTTGGTTAGGTTTGGTTAGGTTTGGTTAGGTTTGGTTAGGTTTGGTTAGGTTTGGTTAGGTTTGGTTAGGTTTGGTTAGGTTTGGTTAGGTTTGGTTAGGTTTGGTTAGGTTTGGTTAGGTTTGGTTAGGTTTGGTTAGGTTTGGTTAGGTTTGGTTAGGTTAGGTTAGGTTAGGTTAGGTTAGGTTAGGTTTGGTTAGGTTTGGTTAGGTTTGGTTAGGTTTGGTTAGGTTTGGTTAGGTTTGGTTAGGTTTGGTTAGGTTTGGTTAGGTTTGGTTAGGTTTGGTTAGGTTTTGTTAGTTTTGGTTAGGTTAGGTTAGGTTAGGTTAGGTTAGGTTAGGTTTGGTTAGGTTTGGTTAGGTTTGGTTAGGTTTGGTTAGGTTTGGTTAGGTTTGGTTAGGTTTGGTTAGTTTAGGTTAGGTTAGGTTAGTTTAGGTTAGGTTAGGTTAGGTTAGGTTAGGTTAGGTTAGGTTAGGTTAGGTTAGGTTAGGTTAGGTTAGGTTAGGTTAGGTTAGGTTAGGTTAGGTTAGGTTAGGTTAGGTTAGGTCAGGTTAGGTTAGGTTAGGTTAGGATAGGTTAGGTTAGGTTAGGTTAGGTCAGGTTAGGTTAGGTTTGGTTAGGTTTGGTTAGGTTTGGTTAGGTTTGGTTAGGTTTGGTTAGGTTTGGTTAGGTTAGGTTAGGTTAGGTTTGGTTAGGTTTGGTTAGGTTTGGTTAGGTTTGGTTAGGTTTGGTTAGGTTTGGTTAGTTTAGGTTAGGTTAGGTTAGTTTAGTTTAGGTTAGGTTAGGTTAGGTCAGGTTAGGTTAGGTTAGGTTAGGTTAGGATAGGTTAGGTTAGGTTAGGTCAGGTTAGGTTAGGTTAGGTTAGGTTAGGTTAGGTTAGGTTAGGTTAGGTTAGGTTAGGTTAGGTTAGGTTAAGTTAGGTTTGGTTAGGTTTGGTTAGGTTTGGTTAGGTTTGGTTAGGTTTGGTTAGGTTTGGTTAGGTTTGGTTAGGTTTGGTTAGGTTTGGTTAGGTTTGGTTAGGTTTGGTTAGGTTTGGTTAGGTTTGGTTAGGTTTGGTTAGGTTTGGTTAGGTTTGGTTAGGTTTGGTTAGGTTTGGTTAGGTTTGGTTAGGTTTGGTTAGGTTTTGTTAGGTTTGGTTAGGTTTGGTTAGGTTTGGTTAGGTTTGGTTAGGTTTGGTTAGGTTTGGTTAGGTTTGGTTAGGTTTGGTTAGGTTTGGTTAGGTTTGGTTAGGTTAGGTTTGGTTTGTTTTGGTTAGGTTAAGTTAGGTTAGGTTAGGTTAGGTTAGGTTAGGTTAGGTAAGGTTAGGTTAGGTTAGGTTAGGTTAGGTTAGGTTAGGTTAGGTTAGGTTAGGTTAGGTTAGGTTAGGTTAGGTTAGGTTAGGTTAGGTTAGGTTAGGTTAGGTTAGGTTAGGTTAGGTTAGGTTAGGTTAGGTTAGGTTAGGTTAGGTTAGGTTGGGGTCCAAATGGCTGGTATCCCGGGGTCTCAGAGGCGGTGTAAACTGCCAGTGTCTGCATCGCTTTTAAAACTCTGGGAAACGCCCCAGTTGTCTTGGAAAGACTCGTGTATTCCTTATGGAGACTCATGTGGTCTTGGAAAAGGTCCATGTAGTCCTGGGGGGGGACTCGCGTAGTCTTGAAAAGACTCACCGGCAAATCCTACCTCCACTTCCTCGTAGTGGACCCTGGTAATGTGGGGCGTAGAAATACGACTCGCAGCCAACGGAGGAGGGTGAAAGGCGGGTCTCCGGCGCCTTTAAATAGCGGGAGCACACTGGCTAAGGGAAGGAAAACCCTAACAGAAAACCGGTAAGCCAAGGTGTAAGCAACCGTGCCGAGGGCTGCGTGGCTACACCGACGTGGTCGCAAACGGTGCCTCCGGGAAACCGGGCGACCTTCCGGAGTAAGAAGCCTTACCACCGCAAGCGGGGCTCTACGGTGGTGGACCATTAGATCCCTAGCTACTCGTGGGATTAAGTTGATGGATGATACAAATATAAATGAAGAACCTGCGGCATCGGTGGGGGACCAGGCTGATACCGCAACTACTACTGGTACCAAAGAAGACATAAAACACTTGTTTAAGAACATACTACAAACCTCACAAAGAAGACACTCATCTAATGACATCTATGGCAAAAGAAAAATAAGTGATAGGACATTCGAAGGCATTATTTTAACAGACGACACAGAAATGTATAAAAAGAAGCAAAGCCCAATAGTAGCAGAACTTGTAGCAACCCTTAATATGATTTGCAAAATCAGCACAGACTTGGAAAAACAAATTACAAAAAATACACAAAGAGAGATAAAAGACATATCAATCAAACTTAAAAGACAAATAGAAAACATTAACAGGATATCAATTCAGGAATGGCTCAGCGAAAACAAATATGAAAAAGTCGAAAAATTAACAATTGACATAGGTACACAAATAGAAGAAATCAATACTAATACAAAAAACACAAACCTCACCCCAAAAAGAAGAATCGGGCAGGCCACTGAAGAAAATAATGAAAAATGTGGCAACACAAACAGGAGTACATAATGAGCTAACTAGCTGGGAAATAGATAGTATGAATTTGCATGAAGAGACCTGGTTAAAAGTGAAACAAACATGTGATCAAAAATGGACCAATGAGGCCTTTACCATAACAACGGTAGCTAGTGGAAATCCTACACAAGTTAATGAAGACAGAAGCACGGTTATAATATATGATCCGGAACAAAAAGATCCGATAAATATAAAATTACTACAACAAACAGACATCAAATCAGTAATCTCACAAAAACGTATTAATAGAGACACCATAGCAAAGATACAAAAAAGCAACCAAATAGAAATTGAAGGGGAGGCGACGACCAGCACAATGCCTAATATCAAATATCTGGTAGGGACACAGCCGGAGGAGGAAAAAGTTTTTGATACCTTGAAAAAGCTGGGCAACAGACTACATAAAGACAACATTGAACAAATCACAGTTATAATGGAACCTAAACTAATTACAACTAATACTAAAAAAATAATAGAATGTCTGTGGAGGGGACAATTGAAACAGGTCCTTATATATGACATGGGTACAGTCCTAGCATCCTGCGACATGGATTGGGTAAAAACCTTAAAAAACAAAAAGAAAGAATCGCCCGCTCTCATAATTTCCAATAAGGATAAGACCTACGAAGAAATACTTAAAAGCATACGAGAGAACGTAAATAACAAAAAAATACCAGCGGGGGTTAGGACGGTTAGAAAAACGAGAGCAGGGGATCTTTTAATTGCTCTAAATAAAGAGGAAGACCTGGTCAACCTAAAGAGAGAAATTAACGCAAATGTAAAAGGAGTAGAAATGAAGACGCTAAATAAAACAAATACGACGCTACATGTTTATGATATGGACACAGCCACAACTAAAGAAGAATTAATAACAGCAATTGAAGACATTACTGGGAAAAACACAGTTACCTTAAAATCAATGAGACCAATGGCAGGAAATAAACAGGCGGCAACCATAACAGTACATAACCTAAAGAAGGGAGCATTTCAACAGAAAACAAAAGTTAGAGTAGGATGGATCATGTGTAGGGTTATAAGGAGAATAGATATCGACAAATGCTTTAAATGCGGCAGTATCACACACAGTATGAAAAACTGTAATAATCCGCCTATAGGGGAGAAATGTAGAAAATGTGGCAAAGAAGGGCACAAATTTATAGACTGCACAAGCGAACAAGAATACTGTTGGACATGTAAAATATACGGACATAGAAATGCCGGCTATAAATGTGAAATGTTTAAAAACTATGTCAATCAACTACAAACTCTTAACCTAATACCCACCAACGAGATTGTAGAGACACGGTTGGTTAAACCACCAACAGACTGTGATAAAGAGCTGTGATATTTACTCTTAATACTTTTATTTATTTTACACTTTAAGCACATATTCATATAGATATATATATATATATATATTCTCTCTTGTACATACATTTATATATATTTTATATTATTTTATTTATATTATGATTATACACCAATTAAATCTAGACCGTATAAGAGCAGCGCATGATCTCATGGAGCAAAGACTAATTGATGATAAGGTACACATTATGTTAGGGCAGGAACCAACAAAAAATAGTCAACATAAATACCTCTGTGACAAAAATAGGGATTGCTTTATAAAAACTGATGAAATAATTAAAATTAGACGGGTAGATGAAGGAATCGGATACGTGTGCATTGAAATGGATAATCTGGCTTTATATTCTTGTTACTTTTCTCCAAACAAAACAGATCAGGAATTCGAAGAATTTCTCTACAATCTAGAAAGGGATATAAGAAAAAGAAAAAAGGAAATAATTATAGGAGGGGACTTGAATGCAAAAGCAATCATTTTCGGCTCAAAAAATGCCAACTCAAAAGGTCGAATGCTAGAAGATTGGGTAGAATCAAATGATCTTGTGGTGTTAAACGAAGGAAAAGTCCCTACGTTTTCAAACGCTAATGGCGAATCGATTGTGGATATAACACTGGCAACAGCAGGAGCAGCTATACGGATAAAAAACTGGGAAGTAGACGAATGCACAGAAACAATGAGCAACCATCGTCTTATTAAATTCCACTATGAAGACAGTTTAAACAAGAATGAAAAGACCACGAACAACAATGCAAACAAAAAAGGATGGATAACCAACAATACAAATTTAGAAACATTTAAAGAAAAAAGCACGATAAAAACATTAAAAATCCTATCTACAACAAACGACTCCGTCAACAACCTAATCAAAGAAGCTACCACTATTTGTAATAAACACTTTCCAAAGAAAACAATGAAACCTAATAAAAAACCCGCGATGTACTGGTGGACCTCAGAAATATCAGGGTTGCGAAGAGAATGTAACAAAAAAAGAAGAATGCTAACGAGAGTAAATAAAACGAATAAAGAAATGGAAAAAAAAGAAGCCTATACCGAATTTAAAGCAGCCAAAAGGAAATTAAAAAAAGCAATTAATACCGAAAAAAGGAAAGCATGGAACAACCTACTAGAAGAATTAAATAACGATATATGGGGAAAGGCTTACCAAATAGTAGCAGGTAAACTTAAAATTAGACGAAGAATAACGCCAACGGAAAAAGACGTAGAACAAAGCATAAACCTCCTATTCCCTACTCACGAGATCATTAAATGGCAAAACATAAATCTGGTACCGGAAGAGATAGCTGAAATAACGGCAAAAGAATTATCCGATGTACTAAAAAAAACCAAAACAAAAAAGGCGCCGGGCCCAGACAACTTAACAGCAGAAATAATGATTACTCTATGCCTAAACAATTTCGAAACAATCCAAGAAATCATGACTCAGTGCCTAAAAGTGGGAATGTCCGAATCGGTGGAAAGTGGCAAAATTAATTATGATTGAGAAACCAAAGAAAACGAGCAACGCAACAACGGCATACAGGCCAATTTGCCTAATAGATACATTCGGGAAGCTTCTGGAAGGAATAATTAAGGGCAGACTAGAGGAAGAACTAAAACAAAAAAACGTCTTACACAAAAATCAATTTGGATTTAGAGCCGGCAGATCCACTATACAAGCCATAGAAAAAATTGTAGAACCCGTAAAAAAAATAAAGCAAAGAGCATTAAAAAATAGAGGTTTTTGTGCAATCATAACATTTGACATAGAGAATGCTTTTAATTCAGCACCCTGGAAAGGCATAATTGAAGCAGTTAAAAAAGCAAATATAAGTGGATATTTAATAAAACTAATTCAATCTTACCTTACCAACAGATTTGTCATAACTGAATATAACAAGAGGGTTAAGGTTACATGCGGTGTACCACAAGGTTCAGTGCTGGGCCCTACTTTGTGGAATATTTTCTACGATAGGGTGCTAAGAATATATTTGGGCCAAACTTCAACATCAGTGGCGTACGCAGATTTGACTTGGCGGTAGCGGTTACAGCAAGAGATAAAACACAGTTGGAAGAAGAATGCAAATATGTAATTGAAACCATCCAAAAGAACTTAGCTGAAATGGGCATAAAACTCTCAGTAAATAAAACTGAATTGGTTATAGGAGAGGGAAGACGAAAAATTAAAGATCTACAAATAAAAGTACAAGACTTGACACTAAACAGTCAAAAATCTATAAAATACATGGGAGTTTACCTAGACAAGGACCTAAAAATGACGGAACATGTAAACAAAGTTTGTGAAAAAGCTAACCAGATACTCAGAGCATTGACGAGGATTACCCCCAATATTGGTGGCCCAAAATCGCTGAAAAGAAAAATACTGGCAGCCGCAGTGACATCTGTCGTAATGTATGGAGCACCTGTCTGGGGAAAAGTATTAAAATATCAGCACTATGAAACCAAATTAGAAAGCATAAATAGAAAACTTGCACTTAGAGTAACCTCGGCCTATCGCACAGTGTCAACATCGGCGGTACTCGTAATTGCAGGGCTAGTGCCAATAAAATTAAAAGTTGGAGAAAGAACCATGATCCACAAAAATGGAAAAGACTTTAAAGAAACAGCAGAGACGGAAACTAAAAGGAAATGGCAACAAATTTGGGATGAGGATACAAAAGGAAGATGGACGAGAAAACTTATACCGGACATTTCAAAATGGCTAAATAGAAAACACGGAGAAGTCGATTTTCATGTGACTCAAGTGCTAACAGGCCATGGCAGCTTTAAGGCATATTTAAAAAGAATAGGTAAAGCGGAAAGCGATAACTGTGTACTTTGCAACGACAGCCCAGACAATGCCGAGCATGCGATATTCAAATGCTCATTTTGGAGAAGAGACCGTGAAACAATAAATTCAACGCTTCAAAAAACTTTAACAGAGGAAAACGTAGTGGAGGTCATGACAGGCAGTGCAGAGAATTGGGAGTTAATTACAGATTATTGGAGAAAGGTTATGAAAGAAAAAGAGAAGAAGGAATGTGAAGAATATTTAAGAAACTAAGAAAAAGGTAGAGGTAGGAAAAAAAAAGTAAGGCAGCCCTGAATTCGAAGTAATGTGCACACGGTTCCGAAAGAAGGGTGAAGTAGAAGGAGAGGTGGTTTTTTAGTGGGTAGTAGAAGCCTGAGCCCCACACTACCCGGTTCAGAACAACAGAGCTGGGTGTACGTAAATGTATTTTTCCACCTCCCCTTTCCTAAAAAAAAAAAAAAAAAAAAAAAAAAAAAAAAAGGTTAGGTTAGGTTAGGTTAGGTTAGGTTAGGTTAGGTTCCTCCCCGGGGTGTGGCCACCTTGTCGCGGTGGGGGGGCTCAGTGCCCATGATGGATCGAGTAGTCATGGGTCACTGCTAAGAGCTGCACACTGGAGGAGACAACCTCCAGCGAGTAAAAAACAGCAACGACGACACGGCAATGGAAACGGAACACACAATCCCAAGAGGCCAGGGGACCGACTTGGTGTAGGAAAAACCCCTTATTAGGGACGCGGCCGTGAAGGAAGTAGCGGCCCGGTGAGGCTCCATCCCTAATTGACACAATTTCTCCTCACAGAGCTGGCGGTAGCTATAAAACGCGGGGTTAGTAACGCCCCTAAAACTGTACACAAATGGAATCAAACCAGACAAAAGCCTCGGATACTCGAGAGTCCTTGGGAGTGGACCTCGAGAAAACACTTGGGGAGGGATGGGCAACCCCCTCAGGAGATCAGTCGCCCGAAAACCAATCACCCAGACCCGGCAACGAACATGGACCGATTACTATAGACGAAACACCTAAGAAAGGAGTAACCATGACCCCTCCACCTTTTGCAAGCAGTGGGATTATCCAGAGAACACCTGTAAAGATCAGAGGAAAAGACGAAGACGCACACACTACGGGGGAAGGAGACGCTGAAAGACACGTGAAGGAACACAACCCTACAAAAAAGAGGAAATGGAGAATAAGTCCGCAACAGAAGCGAAACTCGAAGCTGCAGGAAAACCTACTACAGAACTACAGAGAACCTCCTGGAATTCACGAAACAGAATAAAAACGTGCATGTTAAGATCAAAGAGATGAGTGGTATGATAGCAAGTATGACAGAACGCCTAGTGAGGGAATACAGAGAAAAGAGAGAAGATAAGGATTCGTTTACTACAAATAACGAACAAACAAAAAATCTTGATGGGACTGAAAAGCTACTTATGAAAGTAAAAGAGGAAAACATAGAGTTATTAGCGGCTATATTAGAGCAGCAAAAGAAGCTGGAAGAATATGAAAGAAGAACGGAAGAATTAAAACGTGATCTACAGAAAACGTGCGAGAGAAACACAGAACTAAAAGGAGAAATATCGAAACTCAGAGAATCGAGGGAAAAAGAATCAAAAGACATTTTCGAAAACAAAACTACATACAAAGAATTTGAGGAAATACAACATTTCGATTGCCCTGACTCCCTGTACAAGCAAACTGAAATAAAAGTGGGTAACCCACTCGAGTGCAAAGATGCAGTGGTAAAAGTCGTACTGGTGGAGCCTACCGACCCAAGGATGGAGAATAGTATACAGCGGTTGTATAGGGACCGATACCCAGAGCTGGCTGAAGCCACTGGTGATCTTGAGACCCTAGTACAGACGAGTAAATTTCGCACAAATCAAAATGATCCCATAATTAGGAAAATTGTTAAAATACAACACAATGGCACACCAAAAGATGTATGGAACAAGATGCAATTACTCAAAGAAGAAATCAAGGACGACGAGTGGGTCGCGCTTCATCATATACAGACAATAGACATACACAAATTCAGAAAAATGGCGGAATGCATGTTTAGAAACACTAAAAACAGAATATGTATTTATACTACAAAAAGTCACCTGGAAGTTAAAACTAAAAAGGCAACATGTGGAACGCAAGACATACGCCCTAGTGGTGGAAAGGAAAGGGACAGACTATAAAGAGGTTCTCAGCAAAGTAAAGGAAGCCATAGGAGACAGCGCAGCCAAGGAATGCATACAGGGTGTAAGAAGTACCAAAGAGGGCAACCTGCTTATTACGACACAAAAGGATCTTACCTTAATGGAGGAACTAAAAACTATTATAGATCAAAACGTCAAAATAGGAAAAGTCAGAATGGCTGGAAAAAGAACAGAAACGATCCACATACGGGGTATTGATGCTACCACTAACACAGAAGAGCTCAAACAATCTTTACATAATGTCCTCAAGGATAAGGCGCAAGACATATCCAAAATTAGCGAAGTGAGACCTGCAAGCAACAATACCCTCACAGCGACCGTGACGCTGGAAGAAGAAGCTGCCAAAACGCTTCTGGATAAAGGCCTTAGAATTGGCTTTGTCAACTGTAACCTAGAAAGACACTTGAAAATACCAAGATGTGTAAAATGCTGGGACTATGATCATCTAGCTGCGGAGTGCAAAGGGGTCGACCGCTCCAAAACTTGCTATAAATGTGGCGAGGAAGGTCACGAATCGAAGAAATGTGAAGGAAAGGACTACTGCCCTCTGTGCTCGGAAGAACACAAAACTGGTAGTTCCAGATGCAAACCATTCAGAAGAGCACTGTCACGAGCAAAAAGAACGGTAAGACTACAAAGTCAAAGAGCTAGTCAATACTACCCCGAACATGAGTAATACGGCAGATAATTGCGATAAAACAAGCTGCGAAAAGAAGGAAACAAAAACAATGAACTTTAAATCACTCAAATTCTGTCAATTAAATGTCAATAGGTCAGAAACTGCGATGGATCTGCTATGCGAACAAATAAGAAGACTAGATATACACATTGCTTTAGCCCAGGAACCAAACAAAAAATACATCAGAGATTATCTTTTTGTAGATGATCTAGGTGTTGCTGCCATAATAGTCCAGAGCAAAGATATAAACGTGGATGAATTTGGTTCAGGATATGGATTTGTGTGGATAAAAATAAGAAACCTATATGTGTTCTCATGTTATATATCACCAAACTGCTCTATTGACATTTTCGAAAATTTCCTAGAAAATCTTAGCGACTGTATAAACAAGATTCAAAGAAAAAATCAAATAATTATCGCCGGAGACTTCAACTCTAAAAACCCGCTATGGGGGTCTAACCATACTGATAGAAAAGGCGAACTACTAGCAAACTGGGCCGCTTCAGTCGAATTGGAGGTTGTCAACGATGGGGATACTCCAACGTTTAACAGAAAAGAACAAAAAAGTGTTATTGACATAACTTTCGCAAAGCTAAATAGTACGAATTATCTGCAAAACTGGAAAGTACTAGCAAACGAGGAAACATTAAGCGATCATAACCTGATTTATTTCGAACTGTCAACTATCACAAGTTACCAAAATGAAGAAGAAAGGAGAAGATACGCATATAAGGAAAAGAAAAAAGAAAAATTAATAGAACTCCTTGAAAAAGAACTAAAACGAGTAGACTCTAACCGCGCAGAGGATATTGTGGCCTGCATAACAGAGGTGTGTGAACAACAACTCAAGCCTACAAATAACCCAAAAACCCCTGTATATTGGTGGAACGAAAAAATTAGTGAGCTACGAAGAACATGCATTAAAGCTAGAAGAAAATATAGTAAAGCCAAAACAAAAGATGCGCCTGACCAGGAGAAACTACGCCTAGAGCAGGAATACAAATCAGCAAGAAAGATACTTCGAAAGGAGATCATACACTCCAAATGTCGTTGCTGGGACCAACTAATTGAATCAGTGGAAGAGGACATTTGGGGTAACGGATATAAAATCGTCACCAAAAGAATCTGTAAAAAGAAAAACATCACCCCAAGTCAAGCTGAGCAGGATAAGATAGTACGAGAGTTATTTCCTGTTAGAGAACTGGAACCCTGGTTATCAGCACCAATTCAAAAGGAAGAAGTACCGGCTGTAACGACGGAAGAAATACTAAACGGGTGCAAAAAGATAAAGAACAAAAAGGCACCGGGAATGGACGGCATACCTCCAGAAGTAATAAAACTTGCTGTAAATGTCAACCCAGAGCTGTTCGCAAAGTCCTTCAACGAAATATTTACTTCTAGTAAAATCCCAGAAAAATGGAAAACAGCTGCACTAATACTGATCCCTAAACCTAAGAAGAGTAGCTTTCGACCTATCTGTCTTATAGATGTCACAGCGAAATTAATGGAAAGAGTCATAAGCGACCGTTTAATGGGAGAAATCGAAACGAGAGGAGGACTAAACGCTGCACAGTTTGGTTTTAGGCCAGGTCTATCTACTACAGAGGCAGTAAAGGAGGCAGTAAGGATTGTAAAAAGCGCGAAGGAGGGAACTGGAGAAATAGGGAAATTACAGTCGCGGTCGCTTTAGATGTTCGAAACGCGTTCAATTCCGTTAGATGGAGTAGTCTGATCAGTGAGCTAGAACATAGAAACATCAGCGAGTACCTTGTGGAAGTAATAAAAGACTATCTCTCGGAAAGATATATTTTATTGAAAGATAAAATATACAAAGTCTTCTGCGGAGTCCCTCAAGGCTCGGTACTGGGCCCAAATATCTGGAATATACTGTATGACCAAGTCTTCAAGTTGGAGCTGCCGACGGGCTGTTTTCTTGTGGCATATGCAGACGACCTACTTCTAATCACCATTGGGAAGACTGAAACCGAAACTATGCAAAAAATTAAAATTGCTATAAACATAATCAGTAACTGGATGCAAGAGGTTGGACTAGAATTGGCCAAGGAAAAGACAGAAGCCTTGATACTGACTGGCAGGAAAAGGATCAGTCAAATTACAATAGATTGCCTAGGTGCAAACATTTTTCCAAGCTCAGAGATGAAATACCTGGGGGTGTATTTAGATAAGAATCTTACCTGGACTAAACACCTAGATGCAATCACCAATAAAGCAAATAAGACGGTAACGGCCCTCTCAAAAATTATGCCTAGAACAAAAGGTCCCTCCTTACCGGTTCGAAAGCTGTTAAACTCCGTTGTAACGTCGGTGCTACTATATGCAGTCCCTGCCTGGGTCGAAGGTTTAAAATACAAAACAAATATTAATAAACTACAGAAAGTGCAGCGTAGAATGCTGATAAGCGTGGAAAAAGCATATCGCACAGTTTCGGCGGAAAAGTTACAAGTAATAACCGGCGTCCCTCCAATAGGCCTACTGGCAAAAGAACGAGCGCATAATTATGAAGCTGATAATGCAACTAAAAAGTTTAACAGACACATGCTACTTGTGGAATGGCAAAATAGATGGGATAGAAACTATGCAACAAGTTGGACACATCGATTGATACCTAATATAAAAGTATGGATCGAGAGAAAGTATGCAAATGTTAGCTTCGAAATAACGCAATTCCTTAGTGGCCATGGTGGTTTTGGAGACTACCTTAAAAAAATCAAAAAAACTCCTTCAGATATCTGCAGAGACTGTATGTACCGAGACAGCGCGGAACACAGTTTGTTCTATTGCCAAGAACTACAGGACATCAGAGTAAAATTTAACAGCAAGCTAGGGCAAGTCCTGAATCCAGACAACTTTACGCAAATCTTGGGGGAGAGCGAAGAGAACTATAGGATAATAGAAGAACTTTGTAGGGAGATTCTGATAGAAAAGGGAGAAATTGAAATTGAAAGAACGGAATAAAAAGAAAACAGGAACCCCGAAGAAATGCGAAAAGCGGTTCCGGGGGTGTGAAAAAAGAGGACAGGGTTTTAGCGGGTGAAAGGCTCGCACTCCTCAGGTCGCTTAGAACACCAAAGGCCTGGGGGTAGGCTGTAAGCTTTCCTAAACCTCTTAAAAAAAAAAAAAATGACAATAGTTAGTGGTCATTCTTCTGAGTTGACTTGGGCCACTCAATACTTGGGCAACAATAACAAACTGTACGTTGATTTTTTAGAAAATTAAGGGTATTCAAACAGCTGGAAGTTCAATTAGCAAAAAATGATAAAATAAGAAATAATATTTATTGCATCGAAGGCTTCCGGTGGAAAATTCAAGCAATGCTGTTTCTTCTTGAACATTTAAAACGAGATGTGAATGTTAAATATATGTTTACATCATACTTGAATCAGGATCCAATAGAAAACATTTTCTCTGTCGTAAGAACCCGAGGTGGCTATAATCCATACCCTTCAGTAACTCAGTTTAGACTGGCATTTCAGCATAATTTGTTTTCTCTCTTAAGAAACGCAGCATATAGCACAACAAACTGCAAGGAAGACTTTTTAAAATACCTAGCAGTAGAAGAAATTTTAAAAAAACAAGAGACAGTTGTAATGAAATTGATTGTGTTAACCTCTACTTTTTGGAAGTTCATCTTACTAAGAACAATAAATAACTGCACAGTTAAACTAAACTTCCACTATTTATAAATAGTGGAAGTTTAGTTTAACTGTGCAGTTATTTATTGTTCTTAGACAGTTGTAAGTTAACTTTCATTATTATTTTTTTGTAGAAATGTATGATGTGGATAAGACGAATTATTATAGTAACATCAGTTGTAGCATAGGAGATTTTGACGAAACAGGCTAAACTACAAATACCTATTCACAATTTTGCCGATTTATCGGTTGTGCAAAATCAAAATATTAATTTAGAACTTTGGAGTAATGTTTTTGTTGCTGGATATTTACGACATAAACATTCAGAAATATAAATGTGAGAGTTGTGAGGGATACATGATAAAAAGGGATGGTAGTCCAATAAATCAATCTGAATTGTATATATTTTACAAAGACTTTGACGTTGGACAAGTAAGTTAATTACAAAGACCAAACGTGGATTTTGCTAATTCAGTGACAATTTTGCTTCGTGAAATATCACAATTGATCAATGACTAGAAAACGTGTTTTAACATCAAAAATTTACTCATAAATGCTTTGCAACAAAAGGATTTAGACTTAAACATTGAATGGACTTGTCACATGAAAGAATCGTTAAATCTAATTTTCAAGATGATGATTCGCAGAGTTTTAAAGTTTACATCCGAACAATATAAAAAAAATAAAAGAAAATTATCTTCTAAATAAAGATAATCAAATTAGTTCTACGTACAATCAATGGTAGATTACATAGGTACCCAGGTGGTATCAATTATTGCGTTGGCATTCCATGCCAAAATAACTACCTTTCCAACCGTCAACAACAATAATTATTGGCAAACATTTTGTCTTTACGTACCTACATGGTTGTGAATAAAGCAATTAGGTAAAACATGATCAGACACCATCATAAATATAATATATTTTAAAATTAATATAATCAGATCCACATAGGTAATACATCACAAAGTGTAGTGCTTTTTTGGGAATGTTTATTAATTAATTTATTAGTTGTTTGATTTTAACATTGGGTAGTTAATTTTACTTATTTTTAAACTTTTATCTACATTTATGTATTTTATTATACCTTTATTAAAACTTAGTTTATTTTACAAAAATGCAGTTTTACTATTCTGTTGATAAAATCTAATCGAAAAAAATTTTTTTTTAAAATACAATTCTTAATAAGAAGTGTAATATTATCCAGTTTCATTGTTTATAATGTACGTATTATATGAACATATATACACATGTTTTTTCTTATACTGTATGTTAAGAGCAGACCCTGTATACGTTTATTACTTTTTACGTCTATCATATCTACGAACGCCGAAACATATTTTATCGGCGAGATGCATGGGTCCCCACTCCGACTTACAAGTTTTTTGTAATTTGACGCTAGGATCGCTTCACTACAGCAAGTATTTTAGAAAGAGAGATAATTTTTAATGAGACGGAAGGAATGGGCAATGTATAACACTACAGTTGCGCCTCTTATTACTTTATTACTCAATGACCAAATATTTCTCCATGGAAACCATGAAACTGTAGTTAATGAGATAAGACAAACATATTACATACCTCAATTACGCCGAGTTCTGTATAAGGTTAGAAAAAATTGTCAGACATGTAGAATAAAATTTGCTACTCCTGTTGCACCTGAAATATCACCGCTGCCAGAAAGCCGACTTGCTACCTTTACAACTCCATTTACCTACACTGGCGTTGATTATTTTGGGCCGATAAATGTGACAGTAGGAAGACGAACTGAGAAAATATGGGGAGCACTTTTTACTTGTCTCACAACAAGAGCGGTACATCTAGAAATGGCCTATAAATTAGATGTTGACAGTTGCATTCTTTGTTTCTCGAATTTCACGAATAGAAGAGTACATCCACGATCTATATATTGTGATAAAGGAACTAACTTCATTGCCACAGAACGAGTGTTACGTGAAGAGTTACAAAAAGTAGATTCTACTTTGATCGCTAAATCATTCATCAGTCCTGAAATAGCATTTCACTTCAACTCACCATTGTCTCCTCATATGGGTGGAGCCTAGGAACGCCTTGTGAAGGCAGTAAAGATATCACTATATAAAGCTTTACCTTCTGGAACATCATCCGATCCCTTGTTGCAGAGCTGTCTCATTGCGGCAGAAGATATTGTTAATTCGAGACCCCTTACATACTTACCATTGGACACTGACGAATCAGAGGCATTAACGCCAAATCCTTTTCTGGTTGGAAATTCGAATGGCAATAAACCCATAGGACAATTAAATGATGATGCTAAAGTGCTGAAGTTTAATTATCTCTACAAAGAACAATTCACAAGTAAGTGTTGGCGAAGATTCGTATCCGAGTATATTTCAAATCTATTGTTGCGAAGCAAGTGTTATAAAAAAGTAAATTCCGTGAAAGTGGGAGACATCGTCATTATCTGTGACAAAGATCTTCCGCGCTGCAATGGGCCAAAGGGTAGAGTTATTGAAGTGAAGAAATCTCGAGACGGTCAAGTAAGAAAGGCGATAGTTCAAACCATTACAGGTATTTTCGAGAGAGTGAAACTTGCTGTGCTATCCATCAAAGGAGAAAAATCAAAAGATGATACAGTCTTTTCCGTTCAAAAGAGCTGTACCAGGCGGGAGTGTGAAGAATGAAACTTGTTCAAAAATTGCATAAGATTGTTTATAATTATTACATATTACACTTTATGTTGTCTCTATATACTAAGTATATTAATGAATGACATTAAATGTCAGATTGAAATCAGAAAGTAAAATTCATTTTGAGAAATAGAAACATTATAGAGGCAACCGTAAGTTATTAATAGTTATAAAATATTTTTTATATTTTGCACCTATAAAAATCTTCATTATAAAACGCATTTGCGTATCGTAATGTAACTTTCACACGCGCAAATTTTTGTTTTAAAAGGTTGACGACATGAGTGAATAATATATAATGACAATACTATTGACAATGACATTTGTGGCTAATAGCAATTTATTAATTTTATATTGTTCTTTAAGAAAGTATTTGTGAATATGAATATCATCTTTTACTAATATACTATATTGTTATTGGTTTATTAGCCATTTTCAAACATTTGAAAACATTAACATTTCATAATTTAAATGTCAAAACTGTCAAATTTTATAAATTACACAGTGCTACCGACATACTTTTTAAAATCAAAATTAATTTAAAAAATTATAAAATGGCAAAATATGAAAAATATTATAAACAACTTATTTCATATGGCTGGCATAACAGAATTCCATATGAAATGCGTTGTTTAATATACTATTATTTCTTACATTATTGTATATTTTAGGAATTTGAGTACTTATTAACTTAATCACTTACTCTCAAATTATTTATATTTACGGAAAGTAAAATAATAAAGAAAATATATTGAGTGTGGTTTGTTCTGCAAATCCGGCCGAATAACGTTTTAAATTTCTATTTCTACAAATATTTTATGTATTTGTAAACAAAATTATTATTATAATCAATGTATAATAATAAATGTAATTTTTTATCGATATTAAGATTGCTTTATTGCTGGATTATCAAACAATGACAACCCTCTAGATCTAACTGATTAATTCTATGAATTATTTAGCGTCGATATTTATATTTCTATGAAATTATATTATATAGAGTTCATTTTATTTAAGGATTTTACATTGCACAAATAAACTTTTCATTGTCCATTAAATATTAATTCATTTATTGCCCTCTTTCCAACCAGCTGCTTCTTAAAATCCCAAATAGCGGTTTCCATTACTGCAAACTTTTATTGTTACTGTTCTAAAAAATAAAGCTACCTGAAAGTAGGTAAATATCTTGCAGGGATAAAATATTATAAAAATATTTAAACTAAATTAATTTATAATTTTTAACATTATTTATTAAAATAAGTACGGACTAATGTTAAACGCTCTATACCTAGGTACTTGTAAAATGTAACACAAATAGGTACGCAACCTTATTTAATAATCCGAATTGAGAGCCTCGAAAACGAAAACAAAATGTCACGATGGATATAAAGAAAGATGGATACAGGAGGGGCGTGGTTTGCTGGATATGGGTAGTGCATAAACTAAATTTGTTCAAATTAAATTTATTGTACCAACCCTTACTTTTTGGAATTCCATCTTTTCCACGTTTTATGAAACACCCTGTACACCCCTACTATTCTATACCTATTAACAAATAGTTTAAAAAGTAAAATTTAAAATGCATAATACTTTATTTGTACAATTAATATAAACGATATATTTAAGTGAAAAACTGGTTCAAATGGTTCAAATCTATTGACGGCTTTCCATTCCGAATGAAAATGGAACTAAGACTTATCATTACACCTTCTCAAATTTTAAAATAATCCCTAAAGTTTTGGCGATATCTTTGGCCAGGTACTTCATATACACAATTTTTGAACGATTCCCCGTACATACGTAGTTCTTCCTACGATGTCATTACATTCTATTTTCGAACATTATTAACCAGGGAAGGTGACGTCCCTTTTAATAACGGATATCATTAGACGAACAATAGGAACAATAGAATCCCATTGTCTTCTAATCTAAACTTGCAAGGATTAATTTGTAATTGAGGATTAGGGGTTCGATAACTCTCTGTGTTTATCTCTCTGATAGACATTACGATCATGTGTCTGACCATATAGGAACCGTTTTTGATGGTTTTCAGTTTCTAACCAATTATTATTTATGATTTCGGATTTATGAGGGTTAAACGATAGTTTTTAATAATAGTAATAATAATAGTCTTTATTATTAACTAGATGTTCGTACACTTAAGGTTTTCATTTATGTTACATTGAGGTTATAAGTATGGAGACCTATAAACAGAAAAAAAAATTATACCACAAAAAGTGGTATAATTTTCTGGATATAAATCAGTTTTGTCAAAGTTTTCCTAAGTCGTTTCCTCTCCTGTTAATAGGTCTCTCTAGTTATGAATGATAAAATGAATAAAACCTGTATGTCAAACGTCAAAAATAATTTAAAGAAAACTTTCGATAGTTTAAACCAGTTTCTATAGTTTCTAATTGTAAATAAACAGCTTAAGCCTTTACGTGCACTAATTGTGGAATTACCTAAATTAGAGTTTTTCGAGAATAATCCACGTTGTTAAGTAACACGAACACCATCGATAGAATTTCCCCAAAATAGTGCGTTAAATTCCCATTGGAGAAAATTTAATTCGGAACACAATAAATTGAAAATAAGTCGGTCTTAAGACTTAACGCCGCCTGCCGCTATTGCCAGTGCTTTGCAGCAAATTTAATCAATTTCAATGAGTTGACACCCTCTGGAAAACATAAGTAATTAAATTAGTGGAAAGAAGACCTGGCTGGCTGACGAGAAACCGCATTTTGTAATTAAAAGATATCGAAAATGGGAATGTTGATAAAAATATACCTAAAAGTGTTTAGAGAATCCAGATAAGATTTCTAAATCTTTGGCTTGAACAAATTATACTGGAAGGGAAACAAACAATTTTTACAACAAAAAAGGTTATGCTTCAAAAGCACTAAGTTTTATTTAAAACCTATTTTAGATATAATACAGCAAGAAACTTGTAAAACAAAATATGTTCTAATAGTACAAGATCGATCATCCTTGACAGAGAATGGTCGTCCTTTTCATGGACTTTTATTAACTTTCTTCAGAGCCAACTAAGTACTGAAAATAAATTTCGTTTCCAAACCAGGCTTGACAATTTTCTAAAGATTACTTTTTGACGTTTCTTAAAACCAATGAAATGCTTCTTTATTTGTCACAAGGGTAAGTTTCAACCAATTATGTCATTATTATAGTGGGAATAATATTATGATAGTTTTATTTTAAAAATTTGTGAATCAAAAAATAATCTTGTCAAATATAACTCAAGAGTTCCATAAATTAGAAAATAATTTGACAGATTTTGTTCAAACTTGTTGCCATTTGGCAACAATCTGTCAAATTATTTTCTCAGAGGGCGCAAGTAGAAATATTTTTCAATTTTGAGTTATTAACTGTCCCTTGTTTATGGAAATTTATTTTAAGTACTGTCTTCGATTAGCAGTTACCTTTGATCTGTAGCTTTGCAAATAGATCAGTAGGATGGCGCTTTTATGCGCGCTTGTATTCACTACACAGGTATCGGCGTAGAAGAAGTAGTTGTTTTTTCTTTAGAAAACGGTCAAGCCTGCTTTGGAAACAAATTTCCATACCTCATAGGGTACAATTAGAAATATTTTTCAATTTTAACTCCTTCAGAGTATCTTCATAAGGCACTTCTAGCTGCAGCAGCTGTTTCCGCTTTGCCCAAATTAGCTTTTTTCCTCGGGGTTTTCCATAAAGGGCTTTAGGAATTCATCCTTTTTCCCTTTCTGGAGTACGTTCGACCTTTTGGACTTTCATATTTTCTATGTTAATTTGATTCCCACATCTAATTATGGAACAAACATTAGTGATGAGCGAGACTGGTCTTGGTCTTGGACCAACTTCAGGCTGCAAGATCAAGACCAAGACCGAGCAGTGCAAGACTTCTGCAAGACCAAGACTTAGCATTGCAAGATATACGCAAGACCAAGACCAAGCCTGCAAGATCAAGACCAAGACTGAGCAGTGCAAGACTTCTGCAAGACCAAGACTTAGCATTGCAAGATATACGCAAGACCAAGACCAAGCCTGCAAGAGACTTGCGGTCTTGCGTCTTTTAACCATATAAACCGAAAAATAACGCTGCCATGAATTATTTTAAATTCTAAAGCTTTGGTTTCCTAGGATAGCGGTGCCGCAATAAAGCGGCTGTAATTTGACGACCGTTCAAGACGGCCGCTATCGGTGAGCACAGATGTAAAGTAAGAGTTTAACGTTATTGACCACCTAAATCCATTTTTGTATTTGCTTTCGATTTGTGTGTTTACAGTTTGTTTTATATCTTGTGTTTAGTTTTATTATTTGACAATAATTAGTGTTTCTGTATTAAAAGCAAAAAATGGATGATTTGGACTTGGCAATGATGATATTTTTGGAAAACAAGTCTTCATCGGAAGAAGAAACGAAAAGATCCGAAAAAAGTAAGATTTTTAAGAAAATCTTAATATGTCGTTACCTTCAAACAAATGAAAAATTTTTACAATATTTTCGTTTGACACCAGTATTGTTTGATTATGTTTTAAATCACATAAAAGATGACATTGTTTCAAAAACCATGCAATGGAAATAAAAATCCAATAACTCCTGAACAAAAACTATGTTTATTTCTAAGGTAAGTTCATGGATAAGTTTTATTAATGTTTACATATTAAAAAACTTGGACAATGTTATGAATCATTTTGAGAAATAGGCATTGTCGTACTGTACTCCGCTGAGAACGCAGGTAGAGGAGTCCTTGACGAAGACGAAGAAGAAGCTTGGTTTTGAGAGTTATAATCACTGATGGTACCATAACAAGCAGAAGTTGATCGGCTGTGCTTAGTTACTATAGCTACAATCGTGTATTAATTGACACTGAAAGATTTAATTGTCACAATCGCACCTTTTCAAGTATCAAAATAATTTTCAAGGTGATATTGCTTGTAAAAAAATATTGATCCTAACTCTTGCGGAAATTAACTTTTCCGCACTTGTTAGGATAATAACTATTTCATACTTGATTTATCGCCACAATATAACATCAAAGAACAAAATTTTGATAATGAAAAATACTATCCCTTTCATTTAATATTTCTTTACTTGTAATGATTTTAAAAACTATTTTTCCTTTTTTTTTGTAAAAATGGACCCCAGTAAATCTAACAAAAAGTGCAAAACTTGCAAGAGTCTTGGTGCAAGACCAAGACCAAGACTGGACCCTGCAAGAACAAGACCAAGACCAAGATTGCTTATTTGACTGCAAGACCAAGACCAAGACCTTTTATGCAAGACCAAGACCAAGACTAACCCGGTCTTGCATTGCATTTGCTCATCACTAACAAAAATTAATTTAGTTGATCACCAGGAGTTATTTATTTTTTTACCAGCCTTGTACCTTGAAAAACATATTTTCGGAACTTTCAGGAAGTAATAAATATTCCCAATACCAAGTATTATTTATTGCATAGACCTATTTTCAGAGGAGACGCAACGTTTTATTCATAAAACTATTTTTGCTTTGTCGCAATGATTACAGGAGAGACTCTATTAGTGTGACAAAGAATACCAATTGATTTTCTTGGTCCAACCTCGTGCTGGCAACTCTGTATCATTATTCAGGAGTTAAGCTTACAATCAGTGGCGTGCTATTTGTTAAAAATGGGAATATCTATGTCGGGTTATATTTAGTTATTTTTATAGGAATATATATGGGAATATTTAATACTCAGTTTTTCACTTAAATAATTACCGTTAACATTAATTGTACAAATAAAATTCGTAGCATTTTAAATATTACTTTTTAAACTCACGGTGGAAACAGTGTCAGGTACAAAACTGCCGAAATTGATTACTTAAAGCTGTAGTCGTCCTAATATGTTTGACCATATTTAGGTGCCTAACTCTATCATTTAAAAAACTGTTAAATTGATTTTACTAACCCTTACTTTTTGGAAGTCCATCTTATTAAGGATAATAAAAAACTCTTCGTTTTAACAAAACTTCCAATATTTATTTAAAAACTGCTTTTTTAAAAGACTCAATGACAGCCGTTTCGCTAGACAACTAGCATCGTCAGATTGACAGCCGTTTCGCTAGTCATTGAGTCTTTTAAAAAAGCAGTTTTTAAATAAATATTGGAAGTTTTGTTAAAACGAAGAGTTTTTTATTATCCTTAATAAAAAACTGTTATCAGCTTGTCAGATGCTGCAATGACTATTCCTCAGAATAGTCATTAACTTCTGTGAATGAAGAAAGAAAGGAACGGTTTACTGCTAAGGAAGATCCTACTCAACAAAAACGGAAAAAACCTGTACGCATCATTACTTGACAAGCTGTAGGAAGCACTTGTGGGAGATTAGCCACATTTGCAGAAAAATAAAATCCATAAAACTAATGTCGTTATCCATGCTTGCATGTAGAGGATATTGTTACACACCGTAAGTATTCTTTCATTTTATATTTTGGAGATCGTCAAATGTAATTATTAAGAACAAACCGTCGACAAAAACGTGTGTAAATAAAAATGTACTTTGATGACATCGTAAACTACTTTCAAGAAGTTTACCAGCCAAATAACACATCCTTTTGCAGTATCTGCGGCTTTCAATAAAAGATAAGGCGGGTTTTATCACCCAATAAATACGAAAAAGGACACTCCGACCGACGACAATACGTTTTAGAAAAAGTAGAAGAAAATAAAGGAAATTTTTGTTAGATTATCCTCAACTAAAAATAAAATACCATCGAGTATTAATAGTTGTCTATGAAGTAAAGATATGTTACCGTCATTCCGTCAAGGGTCTATATATATAATAAATATCCTGAGGGATGTATCCAGTACAGGGATCTAAGTTGAATAGACGTTAACTATAATAGATATGCGAGAAAAACGGGAGATTTATTCATTTTTATTTTGCTTCGGACAGTCGGTAAAATATTATGATGTCGGGGGATGCATTAGTGCGGCTAAAAATATGATGGGGTGAATTTCGTATTTTGTTTTTGCTCGGATGATATTTAAAATGATTTTTAAAGTTTGTACAGCTATTATTGTTGATAGTTTATTTAAATAAGATTAACGATAGTTAAACCAGTACAATATACAAATTGTAAAATAACGTTGTTAAAAAGGACAATTCACGTAGAAACCTATAATAATAAGGAAAACTGAAAAAAAATCCATGTTAGTCTGGCCCTGGACGGTTCTTTTCCACAGTTACAATTATTGAATATTTACTGCCTTTTAACTAAATTTAAATAGATAATTATTTGCTCTAGTAGAAATCCAATAAAATTAGTTAATTTGTCAGTTGATTAAATACAACCAAGCATTATTAAGTACGTTGCGATTGATACATTGACACATACATTTTTTTACGTTTCAAATATTTAATATTTTGAAATGTCACGATTTGTTCAGATTAGTGACGAGAATATTAATGAAATTATATAATCAAATATACCAAAAAATACTGTTATTTACAATTAGCAAAAAGTTTTGTATTTAAATAACCCTCGACCATTGATAAAATGCTTAAACATTTTATAACAACTTTCGTTTGTTGCCAAGCAATAAACTTTCAAAATCTGTTTTAAATCTTTCGGATTATTACTACTGATAATTATGAGTGCTAGTGTTTTATATTTACCATTAAGAGGTCTTAAGTGCCACGATCTTGCATTATCAGCTCAACACCTATATCGATATTTTGTGGCACAACAACCGATTTTTGTACTATTACTGTGAGTACGTTTATGCTATAAATTTTCATTCATGTTGCCATATTTTAGCCATGGCAATTCCCAAAATATATTGATATTAGGAAAATACAGTTAAAAATTTTTTGTATGAAACGATGTTATCGTATTTCTGGAAAACTTTACTCTTGGAAGAATAGAAACTTTTGGGAATCTTGAGATTGAAGATCTCTGAACATTTGTCATAGGTCGTACAAGCCAGTTATACTTCCCTACAGTTCAATCTACTTCTTCTTTTGTGCTTACCTTAATCTACTTAAAATGTAAAACCCTAATATTCCTAACGAAGCTGTGCAGCTCTCTAGAGGGAATATTCTTAACGCTTTTGTAGGTCTCACTTTCCCATTTGCACATTATTTTGAGGTGGTACCTAAGATAGCAGTGCCCAGTGAGAATACTTGCGGTCAATTGTCAATTTGTCATTTCGAAAAGGCAATTCCTTGTTTGAGTTGATATATTTACAAACCTTCGAGTGTCTCTAGGAAAAGTTCTTCTGGATACTAATTATGGATCTCCAGAATAGCCTTGGCAGCTGAGTTTTTTACACAGCCAATTCGGTAGATACGATAGTTTTCGAGAAAGAAGTGTTTCTACTACAAGTCGGAACGTAGATATTTATAAGCGTAAGCTGTCAATCGTCTCACTAGATTCGTTCAGTTAGGTGTGGGAATGGAAGTAATTTAAAACTGTGACAATCTAAAGTTACAAGGCGATAGACATGTTACAAAGGTATAGAGCTGATAAAACGACTGTAACCTAGGGGTGAGTCAGGTCGAAGGAATGTTTATCGACCACTCTCATGAAACTAACCTTATGCGGAAAACCATAGAAAACCTGTTTTTCGGTAGCGCGACTGGTCTATTTTAGTTTACAACATACTTGTGCAATTTAATTTATATTCACCGAGTAATAAAATGTAAAATCTACTTGATATTCATTGTCTAATATTAGAATAATGTAGAAAATGTACTTTTATCGTTTGTCGAGAATTTATGTATTGTTTAACCACTGAAAATATCCTCGTAAAAGAGTCATCAAGTTAGTTAACGATTTAATAACGTTTTTATTTAGTCTGTTAACGTATAAAATCAAATATTACGTTTTTATAGATACTCGCTGTATTCGGCATACATCTTAATTAACTGCCATATCCAACGCTCCCATTTCTGAATACACATACGAAAAAAAAATATATATTTACCCACTTATATTATTCGGAAACTGGGGAATCGATAACTCAGCATCAACGGTAGACAGAGGTTTTCCATATCGGTAAGACAAGTGTTTCCCTCGGGGTAGACCGATGCAAATGGCAGTTGCGGGGATTTCCACGTTTTACGGGTACCTTCATATCCATATAAATAAACAACTAAGGCGTATATTATATACACATACACGGTTAATATTAATGAAGAGGTATTTCTCTTTGACGGCTTTGCAAAACTGGGCGATTTTAATGAAGATAAGCGGGGTTGTCTTATTCGCGTGTGTCTCGTATTTTAACGAAGTATGTACACTGCTCCATATTTTAAATGTCCCACAAAAGATCATTAAAGATGATGCTAGTAAACATTAATTGGCTCTTAATTATCTAGCAAATAAAAAAATATATGTTAAACCCTGTCTTGAGTTTCGTGGCTTTTCCTGTTGCTGGTAACTTTTAGCCGTCTAGTACTGCTCCTGAAATCTGGACCGTTATATCGGTTTTTTTGTCTGTAAAATTAATCACCAGTTATCATCGCTGATATACCAAATTCCTAACGCCCCATAAGCCTCTTTTGTTCTTAAAACATTTCCTATAAGCTACAGGTATAGGTATAGGATTTGCCATGTTAATTTTTGCTTACAGACCTTACAGGTGTGCCCAGAATCTCACTATAACGGGCAAAGTAAAAACTATCATTCTGAGAAAACGCTTAAGCGTAACATTGTACTGTAAACGGCGTAAGCTCCCGGAAGATAGAAAGTTTAAGTAGACTAAGATATACACAAAACATCTTAGTAGGTTTAAACGCAGAGAGCCTAACTGGCTTATACGACCTAACACAATCTAATTTTGTTTTGATTCTCAAATATTCAGATTTACTTATTGAAAAAGAAAGAGGATCAGTTTACTGACAAGACATAAGATATGGCAGGAGAGAAGAACGAGAACTAAAACAAATGGAAAAATTCAGAATTTGGGTTGATATTATTCTATCAAACGAAAACTGCGGAAAAAAAATCAATACATCTAGAGGCAAAAGGAATTAAGACAAAGTAACTGGCTGTATCATATACTGCAATGTATACAACTTTTAAAATGTATGTATGTGTATGTGTTTGATTAATTAAATTTATTAATTTTATGATATAATTTTTTGTTTGATAGTTCTTATGTCTTTATTTTATTAAATTAATTTTTTTTTATGATTTTTATTATTATATTTTATATTTGTGGGGCTATGATTATTTAGTTATATGTTTTCAATTTAATTTTACCTTACTTGATTATTAATTACTTTGTGACTAACTTGGTATAAATTTATAAGCATATGAGAACTCTATATTTTCAGTATTTGGGTCAAATTAGATTATAATTAATTTTAAATCACCTTTGTAAATGTTATGATTCCTGAAATTTTCCTTAATACAACCCTGTCTATTTTAAAACTCACTATTCTTCATACTTCATACAGATTTATTATATCGATACTTTAAATGAAATTATTAATCGATTGTACATCTGTTCTCTAATAATTCGATTTTTTTCTGACAGTATTTTGAATGTATTATTAAAAAATATTCATTTTATTTCACAAAATAAATATTAAAACAAGTGATTAAGAGGGGCGTCCAAAATGTGACAGCTTTTTTCCGAGACGTTTGTCTATTCCTTAGACTAGGAAAGAGAGAGGACTGCGCACTGGAATCAGTTTATGTAACCCACTTACCACCAAACTAATGGCGGACAATATTTACATAGGCGTATCATACAATTTTTCTTATACGATTGTTAAATAATCATTTTCATTATTTCGTATTACAAATCTAATTTAAAAAAGTCTTTAAATATATACTGCTCCAAAAAAAGAACAATCATTTTAAAACATATTTATTTAATAAATATTACAATTTTAATCTATTTTATCTATTTTAAATATATGTTTTTATTCCACGCCACTGCAAAACTATTACCTGAGAGCTGTAATAATAAGAGAAATAAATTTCAAGAAAATAGTTTTAAAATACTGAAATGAAATTCCTTTCTCTTTTTTAGAACTCTGACTATTGCACTTATAAACTGCACAATTAACCATTTTAAAATGTCTATTCTATTAAAAAAGGTGAAAATTAATAAAAAAACTAAAAAAATACAATTCGAAGTTCCAAATTTGTTTACCACCAAACATTTGTCAAACGTTTGAAACTTGGCTTCAATCAAACGCATAAGGTTTTCATTGCCATGCGTTATCCTCTCTCTTTCCTAGTCTAAGGTCTATTCTAATTCTCCAAATCCAAACACAAACTTCACTTAACATAACCTAACCTTATTTCCTTATTTCTCGTTTATAACGGCAAAATATATTAATTTTAGTGTTTTGCTTTTAAATATATAATTGTCTATATTTATAATTAGCCAAAATTTAAAAAAAATAATTTTGAAGTATATTTTCACAATTTGGTTTTTACATAACATTTACATAGCATTATCCAACTGTGATATGTACAAGGTGTTTTGTTGGAATTTAGTGTTATGAACCGTTGATATTTCCTAAATTACTTTTTACTTAAACACAGTTGTCTTATTTTAGTCGAATTGGTAAAAATGTAAGTTTTGAGAGACCTGACTATTAAGTTAATTATTATCTTTATTTGTTATATAACATAAACCCAATCTCTAAGGGATTTACATTTATAAATTAAAACCACATATGTATTAACAGCTAAGTGTTAAAAGTGTTTTTCTAAATAGGCATTATAATACTGCCCTTATTGTTCCTACAATGTTTCATTTGTTGAATATGTATAAATATAAAATAAAAAAATAAAATATAAAAAAAATATTTTTTTATATAAAATGGTGTTACAAATTTGGGTCAGATACTGAATATGTCTATTATCTTTATTCATCCATGGCAATAACATCTTATTTTCTTTACTTTCACCATTAGAAGTTTGCCAGTAAATAATAGAACAGACAAACGGTTTCTATATTTGAGTCGGAATGAATTTCATATTTATCCCTATTATTGTGAACTCAGTAGGTGCATATTATAAATGAGAAAATGAAACATAAAAAAGAAAAACACAAAAACATTTATTTTTTCTTTATTCAATAAAATGCAAATATTATTTGGGAATGGTTAAAATGCAATTGAACACTAAAATAAACATTTATAATTTAAAACAGTAGTCAACAGCAAAATGGTTTCGATGTTGATTAATAATTTTACATGCATACTAGGTACTTACTGTAAATTAAATATAACCTGTTTGGGCTATTACTCCAGATTCAAAATCTATCCTAGCTTTTAAAGTAGACAAAGGAAAAACTAAAGCATTAACACTTCTCTGAGATGTCCTAGTTACACCCTTTTATATGAATGCAAAGACGACATATACTCTGTCCAGGTAATGCTTATGATTTAGTTACAAAAAACAAATTTACAGGGAAATAGACACAAAAAAATGTCAATTTTACAAAGAAATTACTGCTAGTATAGTACTACATAGGCTAATTTTATTAACAATAAAAATGACATAAAACTAAATAAATTTAGATCTGCTTTATTTAGTCATTATAGTTTAGAAGTAGTTTCCTCCAAGTAAAATGTACCTTAGCCATTTTTATGAAATTCATTTCTTTAATTATCTATAAAAATGTATGTACTTAATTTATTGTAAGTTGTAGGTAGGTAGTAATAGTTTATTAAAATAAATTGTGACCAGTAGTAAAACAATACCTTACTAGGATATCAATATCGAAATGTTTATTACATTGAAAAACTGAAAGTGCTTTCAAATATAAATCAAATATGGTACCTTAATAAATAGGTATGGCTCAGAGTTTTTCATTTGTGTGAAAAAAAATTAAAGTTACAATTCTATTGGATACATTTTAATTTCAATTGATTCTACAAAGTCTGGGGTTGACAGTTTTGGAATATAATCAAAAGTCATAATTTAATAATACAATTAATTTTATTAAGATATACCCACATCATTAACAATTATGTTTAGTACTTGCAAGAGTATTGTTAGCCAATTGATGATAGTCAACTTATCCCACTTCTTCAGGTATCTTGCACAAAGTGGTGCACAAAGTGCACAAAGATACTAGATTGGTTAATTATCATCATAGGTTATTAAAACCATGAAAACATTTTTTCTTGCGCCACATTCTCTAAATAAAAATAAACTATAAGCTTTATTGTAGGGCGTATTTTACTTTGTACCCAATTTTTCATTACATCATGGATTTGGGTGGTAATTTACGTAAGTATGTCCAATACTCTTTAAAAAATAAATGATATTTATTTATTTAGGTTGTAAATAATTAGCAAAGTACCTACTTTAAGTCATATTGAAGTCTTAAATAAAAAATTCATTGACCATTTCACTTTATCTAAATTTTAGACGATTGAAGAGCTTATATTTCTTGAGTTCTTTTGTGGAAAATAATAGTAAATGTTATTGTATGTATAATAAATATAATATTTTTTGATTATTTGTTATTCAGAATTGTTTTTTTATATAGCTATTGATATTTTTAATCATTAAAAAAATAAATATGTTCGCCTGCGCCCACGAAACACAACAAAGTACCAAAGAGGATACAAAAATATTTAATAAAAAATATACACAAGTATTTTCATCTGTTTATGGTCTCAAGGTCAAATTTATGTGTATGTCGTGAAAATATTCAAAGATTTACGAAGCAAAATTCATATTTTCATCTCTGTCTGAGATAAAGAAAGTCAACAGGCTCTAAAAATTTTGAATTTATAATAAAAATACTAATTTGAAACCACTACTGACCAAAAAAATATAATTCCGCGGTATTTATACTCTTTCTCCCGAAATGACATAAATTATTTAAATTCAATTGTTTATATAGGCAATTTTTCGAAATTTTCTAATAAATTTATTTAATTAATTCTACTTAATTGATTCTTTAATTGGGTGATAAATAAACTTTAACTATTATAATTGATAATAAATTAACTTCCATTAATTAAATTTTACTTTTTCCAAGCTAAATTTTAACTTTAAACGGAGCAATGTTATGGTTACCTCCTGTAAACTTACAATGATATTTGAAAAAAATTGTGAGCAAATACACTTTACATCTAATTAATGTTTACATAAACATACTCCTTAATACTTCAAATATTGATGGATATCTTTTTCTATGACTAATATTCTATAAATTTTTTATAAATTTTTCTTTTAAATTAATTAACTTCCGCCATTTTTTTATTCAAATTTGAAGTAAAATTATATAATTAACAAATATTTCTACTCTACACATATACAAATTTGATATAAAACATATTATTAACATATACAAATAATAATAACAACAAATTACATGTTGTTTTTGTACTTCATAACCAGAGTTTCAAGTGTCCTATCACCTTGTAATTATACTCTTTATACATTATAACTAATACATATTGTCTTGTTTCTAGTGTCCTATTACCTTAATAACTCGTTTAACATATTTTTTATTCCCTATAGTTCAATGTCTATTGTCTTTTTACTTTACTTGTTCGGGCACATAGTCACATTTTTGATTGGTTTCACCATGTCACTCACGGTTTATTAATCACATTTTTTTGTTTATTTATATCACATATGCTGTTATTTAACAAATTCAATGTTTTCAGATATATTCAAATACTTGGATTTAAAATGTTATACCTACTGTTATGGATGTTAAAACTACTGTCTATTATTGTCTGTAAGTAATTTCTTATTTTGTTATAAACTTAATTATGACTTTATTTTCTTGTGTATATCATTAACTAATAATTTTCTTTATGGTATTAATTTTTTATTCAAAATATTAACTCTTAAATCATAGTTTATAACCTACACTACTTTATAACAATGATACGTCATGTTTTGTTGATATTAAAACTTAATTTACTATTTTCATTTCATATTTCTTAATAAAAACTTATTCCAAGAATGATATATAAACATTTTTTATCTCAACTAATATGTTTTATTTTTCTATTGGTTTTTTAGGTAATTTGAACTTGATGCAGGATTCGACATCTAATAAGAAGATAATCCAACCATACTACTGAGATATAGTGTTTTTTTACTCAAAATTCTTGTTAGACTCAAATTTATTGAGTATTCCTAGTTAAATGTGTGTAATTTCAAATAAAAGAAGCTTTGAAATTCATATTTTTGAAGAATTTATTATTATTATATATCCTTTTACTCAATAAAACATGGACTGTTCTGACAAATAAGGTAAGATTATTTTGATTTAATTTTTATTCATTAAAATACATATTGAAAAGAATAATGAAGGTAATGTTAAAGGGAATGAGATCAAGAGGAAGAAGAAAATTTAGTGTGCTAGCAGATAATTTATAAAATTCTCGTCTCACGGTGTGTGTGATTGAACTCCTGTCAAATGGCTTAACTGATTTTGACCAAATTTTTCATATTCAATAGGTCTGAGAATCCCCCTTAATGTTAAGGTTGCTCTACCCTTAAATTTTTTATTTTATTTTTTTGTACAAAATTTTTTGTTTTTATTTTTTATGATACATCATACAAAAATACATACAACCCTAAATTTTCACCCCTCTACGATTAACCTTTTTTATTTTTTATTTAAAAAATTAATTTTGTTGCAAGAATTTATTTTTTTATTTCGTCATGGCTTAGAATTAAAAATTTTAAATTACTCTCATACAACCCCTATTTTCCCATTTGACATAGAATTGACAGAATGCATACTACAAAAATCATCAAAGTTTATAGTCGCCTTCTTTCGTGCTAAACTTGTTAAATGGCGAAAGGATACCTTTTACCAAAAATATAATACCAGGGTATATGAAAAGGAGTACCAATAAAACTATTTATATACGCATAAGAAATGAAATAGAATAATAAGAATATTGTATAACATAATGCGTTAGAATAATAAACATATTTTTTTTTGTTTTATTAATTTCACCAATTTGAATTCAATATTCATCGTTAAGACAGGACAACGTTTGTCGGGTAAGCCAGCATTCTATATATTTGTTATCATCAATTTGATTTCTTAAGTCTGGTTCTAAAAAATACGTTAAATGCTTAAAAACAACAATTCGAGTCGAAAGTTTATTTCTCTTATCCGGATCCGTCGATCAGAAAGTGTTAATGAAATGAAAAGTCGTGTTTGAATGTCCCCCAAGTTTTCCTCTTACAATATAAACGAATTTTTTTTCGCACGCCACCCCGATTTATGCAGATAAAAATAATTCTCGCGTGTGATTTTTCAACAATTATTAACCAAAAAAGTAGGTTAATTTCAATCTGACTTAATGGCGTACACTTATCGATCACAATACTCCATCTATACATATATATGTATATAAGTATATTATGTGTATAGGCACACGCAAAATTAAACCATTACTCACCTTTTGACGCTTTTTCTTTGTCCGAACTCTAACAGAAAGGAAGTTTATTTTATGGAAAAATCGTAAATAGAGTTGGTTTCGTGTGATGGCTGTCACAACGATTTCTTTGTGTAAGCAAAACTTAAAAGTCAATTGATTAGGTAATAATAATAATACCCTGCCCTTGAAGATTTATTCAGGAGACTGCATTGGGAACAAAACGGTTTTTGTTTAGATAGTGTGTATTTATACAATCAACGATTTGCGGACTACATGATTTTAATCAGCAGTACAGAACAACAACTTGTACAAGATGCTAATGGATTTGAAAAAGAAGTCGATTAGAAATAAACATCGTCAAAACTAAAATTATTACTCCAGAATTAGCTGGAATGCATATAAAAAAACGAATGTACTGTTATGATATACATTATAGAATAAAAATGAAATTAGTAATATAAACAATTTTAAGGTAGTTACTTTTGAACCAAATAAGTTATCCGACATTACCTATACTTGCTATATTTGTTTTTTAACTTCACATATTTCTTCTCAGTATGTTAATTAGTATGTGGTGATTACTAAAGTGAATACGTGTTTTATATGTGCTCCAGCAAAAACAGTAATATACTAGGGAAGCAGTTTAAAGTTTAAGCTGAAACTTAACAAGTTTAGAAGGACACTACCAATATTTAACTTATTAAAAACAAGATAATTAGAAATAAGGCTGCAATAAGTGCATTTATACATTCTAGCATTTCGTTTATCTATGATATGTCTTCTGTAAATTATAAGAGAATTTCAGTTAGAGATGGGTGATGCTGACAACATAAGTAATAATGAATTATATTCTAAACTGCTTAATGTAATTCAATCTGAAAACCAAAAAATTGTTAAACAAATGAAAAAAGACAATAGAAGAATAATTGATAGTTTATCAGACAACTCCATAAAACTTCAGACTCTTGAAAAGAAATAAGTTGCAGTTGTCGAGCGCTGCGTCCAAATAGAAAGACTCTGCAGAAAAAATAATATTTTCATTTATGGATTGAATGTACCAGACCAGGAAGAGGTAATAGAATTCACTAATTCTAAACTGCTGAAACTTTTAGACGTTGTAGTTCTACCTAGTGATATAAATAACATTTGTTAATAAAAATAATTCTGGTGTTATAAAAATCGAATTCACTACTTTACTAAAGAAAAAAGAAATTCTAGGTAATTGCAGAAAACTAAAAGGCACAGAAATATACATCACTCAAGATTTATGTAAGGAAGATCAAGACGATCAGAGACTACTCGTTAAACATTTAAAATCTGCAAAGGACCAACACAAATCTGCCAGGATTAAAGGAAAATCGCTAATTGTTGAAGGATCAGAGTACGGAATTAAACAACTTCAAGATTTCGATAATCATATTACCCCCAATTCTCGCAACTAAAACTGGAATTTCTGTAAATTCATCGGGTTCAGCAAGATCAAACTCTACTTCTGGTACGAAAAGTGAAAAAATCGAGATAACAACCAAATCTAAAAAGAAGTAACTGTTCCTGTTATTTTGGTTAAGCGTGGCTCTAGGTTTATTGTTAATTAATGGATTAAATATAATGCTAAATTTTATTTTATTTTATATTATTTTATACTAAAAAATTGATTTAAATTTAAATTAAATTCTGTTGTGAATAAGGTTCTGTTATTTCAAACTGGGACTTGTTTTGAAAATATGAATCAGTTTGTAAAAGAATGTAGTTACAAAGAGTTTGATACCAGCGAGTTTTCGAGTGTTAATGAGTTAAATAAATGCTTATCAGAGGGAATTCAAATACATCAGGATTTTAAACTGATAGGTACATCAAAATATCCAAAGTGTCTTTAAAAATTTGATACATTTAAAATTTTAATTCATCAGTTTTATTGTAAATTTGACTGTTTGGTTTTATCCGAAACGTTTTAATGTAAAAGTACGAAATTTTTTGAACTTGATGGTTATGATCTATTTTACAGTGAAGGAGATATAAACAGAAATGACGGGGTCCTCGTATATGTAAAACAAACATTAAAACATAAATCCAAAATAATAAAAATAAATCAAATTAAAGCTGTAAGAACTAAAATTCAAATAAGTAAAACTCAAAACATTATAATCACCTCTATTTATAGACCTCCGTCAACCAAAGTTGAGGAATTCCTTCCAGCCCTGAAAAATTACTTTCGACAACACAACCAAAAAAATGAAATGCATCTTTTAGATATAAACATAAATATCCTAGACAAACAAGATATATTGGTAAATGAATATTTAGACATCTTGTATGAAAACGGATTTGTTTCATTAATAAATAAAGTTACCCATATGAAAACTTGTTTAGACCATGTTCATCTAAAAAGTAACCTTCCAAATGTTAACACCCAATGTTCCGCTGGAACTTTGGATGCTTTAATAAGCGATCACAAAGGTACAGTTGTTTGCCGGCCAATATATATAAATTATACAAAAAATGAAAGGAAAGTAAAAACAATAGAATATATAAATTATAAATCTTTAAGAAATGATATACAAGAATTTAATTGGTATACATTTTATAACGGAATTGAACAAACCCCAGATTCATTAATTAACTACTTAATAAATACATTAAATGAACTTATAATAAAAAATAAAAGAATTCGCTGTATAAATATTAAAGAAAACCCCAGAACACAATGGATTACTTCAGGTCTTATCAAATCTGTAAACACAAAAAATAATTTATTTAAGGAATACAAGCGAGATCCTGGGAATACAGAATTAAAATAAAAATTTATTAAATACAGAAATTACATAAATAAATTAATAAAACAATCAAAACAGACCTGTGAAAAATAGATAAATAACAGTAAAAATAACTCGAAACAATTATGGAAAATCGTAAACCAAAAACCAAAAACATGTGGGAATAACAACTATAATCAATGAAAATAACGAAAAGTTGAGCTCTGATTTCGATATAGCAAGTGGATTTAACGATTTTTTTACAAACATTGGAAAAAACTTAGCCTCAAAAATTATTAAACCCAATACTCAAGGCCGAAAGTTAATAGGGTATGTCATTCATTCTATCTGTACCCCACAAATATATTGGAAGTTCAGCAAATTATACAAATATTGAAATCAAATAAGTCACCTGTAGTTGACGGTATTAGGTCCGATTTAATTAAAACTATAAAACATGAGATATCTCCATTAATTACTCATCTAGTAAACAATATATTCGAAACCAATATTATCCCAAAAAATTAAAAAAAAAAACTGTAGTAACACCAGTTTATAAAAAAAAATAGTAAAGAGCATATAAATAATTACAGACCTATATCAGTAAACACAACTTTTGCTAACATCACCGAAAAACTAATAAAAGCACGTTTAATATTATTCCTTAACAAACATAAAATTATATCCGACAAACAATTCGGATTCAAACAGGGTATATCAACAAACGATGCTGAGGCTACTGTTATGGGGAAAGTGTATAAAAGTGTAGACAAAAAAGAAATAGATCTGGGGGTATTTCTTGATCTCTCCAAGACATTCGATACCGTAAACCACGTTAAGCTTTTAGACGTTTTGGAGGAGTCAGGAATACGCGGTAAAACGTTGACGTTATTTAGAAGCTATTTGTCAGACAGAGCTCAACAGGTTAAAATAAAAAATTGTCTGAGCAATGAAAGCGAAATTATTTGTGGAGTCCCACAGGACACTGTCCTTGGACCCATTCTATTTTCGTTATATATAAACAGTTTATTTATGGCTCAAACATGCGGTCAAATATATAGCTTTGCAGATGATACCGTAATTATATATACTGCAAAAACATGGGAAGAACTAAAAGATAAAACACAAAATGATATACATGGACTTATAGATTGGTTTAATCATATGGAACTCACCATTAATTTCGATAAAACGCATTTCATATCATTTGCAAGTTACTCTTCATCCCTTCCAAATTACGAATCACCCGAATTCATCCATCAAAATGTTAAAATAAAAATTAATTTGGAAAAAAGTATTAAATATCTAGGTATAATAATTGACCAAAATTTAAAATGGAACACTCATATCACCGAAATAAGCAAATCTCTTAAGTACTTGCTCTATAAATTTAAGTGTCTTAAGAATATTTTAACTATACCTTACCTTAAAACCATATATTATATTAGTTCAATCCATAATACAATATGGGATCCTTAGTTGGGGTGGGGTTCTTAAAACAAACATAAAAAGACTTGAAATTTTACAAAAAAAGATCTTAAAATTAATATTTAACTTACCTTATAGATACCCTACAAACTTATTATTTCAAAAAGCCCAAATAATGAATTTGAACCAATTGTATTTTTATAGTATTGTAAAATATGTATATAATAATAAGGAAATAATTTCTAAAATAGACCATAATTTATGACACTCGACATAAATTACAGGAAAGCGTACAAATTCCACTAGCAAAAAAACAAATTGGTCAAAGATGCTATAGTTACCTTTCCTCAAAAATTTTTAATTTCTTACCAGAAATATACAAATTGTATATAAATACTATAAATTCGTAGCAAGTTTTTAAGAAAATTTTTAAATCTTTTATCCTGAACTCCGATACCGACCAAATTTCAAATCTTATTAATGGCATCAACAATTGATAAGATATTATAAAAAATATTATATGTTACCTAATATATAGGAAAGGGAATTAGCATTATTATTATTATTATTAAACTAGTTAAATTCCAGTACGCATTTAAATTAAATAAATTAAGTTTCAAAAGATACATGTATGATAAGTATTAACAGGGTTTGTATGTATGTATGTATGTATGTATGTGTCAGGGGTGATAATAACACTGCGACCCATAGGATCTATTGTGTCCCCCCTTACTTGCCATGTTCTGATATTCTCTCAGACCTATAGCAGCTCTTCGAGTCCTATTTTCCTGAGGAAGTTTAGGACATCGTCGGGCTTCAAATCAGGTAGATCCCCCTCTTCTATTTCATGTGCTCCTAGGTATCTAGCCCTAGAATTCTGCAAGGCAGGGCATTCTGCGAGTATGTGTATTGAGGTTTCATCCTCTTCCTCACAGAATCTGCACTTTGCTTCATCTGCTAACCCTAGTTTCTTCATGTGGCTTCTTAACCGGCAATGCCCGGTTAATATTCCCGTTAGAATTCGGAGCTTTTTTTACTGAGGTTGAGGCAGCTAAGAGATCTCTTCTGGTCATAGTTCCCCAGTAGTATCTTAGATTGCCTCAGTCCTTCCAGCTGATTCCAGTACTTGGATTTGCTCTACTGCTGATCCCACAAGATGGTTCTGGTCCCAAATGTGGGGTTTCAGCTCCTTTTTTTGCCAGCTTATCTGCTGTTTCATTCCCCTCTATTCCTATGTGTCCCGGGACCCATAGGAGGGTGACAGTGTTCTTCTAGCCTAGTTCATTTAGTTTGCCTAGGCATTCCCAAACCATCTTGGAACTGATTATATTTGAGCTCAGCGCTTTGATGGCTGCTTGACTATCCGACATGATCACAATCTCTTGTCTGCGGTAGTTCCTTCCAATATTGAATTCCACACATCTTTCGATGGTGCGGACTTCTGCTTGAAAAATGCTCGGGTATGTGCCCAAGCTTTCTGAGTATTTGGCTCTCGGTCCAAAAACTCCTATCCCGGTTCCCTCGTCCAGCTTGGAACCGTCCGTATACCACTTTATGGTATTCTGATTTAAATTCTGTATGGTGTCTTCATCCCATTCAGATTTATTACTCAACCTTGTGATGAATTTTCTCACAAAGTTGAATTTCTTTGGCATATCATCTTGGGGCATTTCCCAAAGTTTGATCAAAATGAAGTGATCGGGGTTTTTTCCTGATAATTCCTTCTTTGATCATTCTATATATCGTTTTCTTCCTTACACTTTCTAACAGAATGTGCAGTGGGGTTAAGTTTAAAATCACCTCCATTGCAGCAGTGGGGCAAGTTCCCATTGCTCCAGTGATACATGAACAGGCTAGTCTCTGAATCTTCGAGAGATTTTTCCTCGTCGTACTCAGATTAGCCCTTGCTCCCCAAGCCCCTGCCCCATATGTGATTATTGGTCTCACTATTGCTGTGTACATCCATAGCAGAATACGTGGGTTGCATCCCCAGTTCTTTCCTGCAATGTTCCTGCACACCATGAGGGCCTTGGTTGCTTTGTGTATTACTTCGTCTTCGTGTTTATTCCAGAGTAACCTACTATCTAGGATTAGCCCTAGTTATTTGACCTCTGTTTTCCACTCGACGATGTTCTCCCCTATTCTTATGATCTTTAGATTAGGTTTCTTTTTCCTTGTAAAGGCTACTAGTGTGGTTTTGGTGGGGTTGATGCTGAGTCCCACCGAGTCACACCATTGTTTCGCAATGTTCAGTCCTCTTTGAACAATGTCACAGAGGACATTTTCATACTTCCCTTTTGCCAGGATAACCATGTCGTCGGAATACCCTTGACATGGTATGCCTTCCCTGGTCAATTGATTAAGTAGACTGTCCACAGTGAGACTCCACATAAGCGGGGATGCAACTCCCCCTGTGGACAGCCTCTGGTCACATTAATGAAGATAGTGTCTTGTCCTGCCTCCATTTCTGCGATTCTTGTAGATAGCAGTTGCGACATCCAGATGGAAGTCCTTCTATCTACTCCTTTCTCAATCAGTGCTCTTTTGACTGCCTCATGTGGCGTATTGTCAAAGGCCCCTTCTATGTCTAGAAAGGCACATACCACGGTCTCTTTTTTATTCATAGCGTCTTGGATTTCGTCAGTCAATTGTATTAAAGCGGTTTCCGTGGACTTTCCCGCTTGGTACGCATGCTGACGGGGGTGCAGTGGCACCTGTTCCAAGATTTTTGTTCTAATGTAATTGTCTACAGCTTTTTCCATCGTTTTGAGAACAAACGATGTGAGGCTGATCGGTCTAAGGGATTTGGGGTGCGTAGTGTCCCGTTTCCCTACTTTTGGGATGAAGGTGATTTTAGCCCTTCTCCACGCTTCTGGTATGTATCCCAGTTCAAGGCTGCTCCGACTAATTCGGATCTTGTGGAATTATTGCCTCTTGGCCCTGTTGAAGTAGGGCAGGAAATATTCCATTCGTTCCAGGGGTTTTGAACGGCTGGAAGGTGTTCATAGCCCATCTCAGCCGTTCCTCACTGCATATGTGCTTTGCCATTGCAGTGTCTTCCCTGGTAGGTCTTTTAACTTTCTCTTAACAGGGTTTACATTGACATATATTGTAATTATTCTATATTAAATAATTTGCAAAAATTACAATATTTTGCGTAATAATAATCAATCCTTGGTAATATAACATAAAGAGTTATGTATAAAATGTGGAAATAAAACATTATTATCCTAAATTTAGAGGTATGTGAACAAAAATGATTTTGACAAAGAAATTGATAAATTAATTAATAATAAATTAATTAAGTAATTAATTAATTAATTAATTAATAACTAATTAACAACTGAGTTACGATAACTGATAATGCAAGATCTTCATAAGGGCGTTCTCGCACATTAGATCCATTACAATACATTTTATTTTGCATAAATACTTAGTTGTAAAAAAATTTGCTCTCATAGATTACCTCATTAATTTGATAGCTCGTTTGATTTTTATAATAATATTGTGGATATGACAATTTCTTAAAAATATTTTCGACATAACGATTCAACGCTGAACGAACACTCCGTATACTGTGGTTGATTTTTAGAATCAATTAACTTTTTGTAATGATAGAATTTACATTTTTATATTAAGGTACAAAGCCTTTAGATGTCTTATTATCGACGTTTTCTTTCTGCTGTCTTTGTATTTAATGTTAATTAATTATTAGTAAACGTTTTTCTACAATATCAAATTATTAAAAATTGATCCATAAAATGTACCAATTTTAACTAACTGACTACAATTTAGTTTTTTTTCGCAATTTATTATAAAGTATTGAAGTAGAGGATGAAAAAATCAACCTTTTTGATATAATTAATTTTGTCTAGAATAACAATACAATTACCCAGTTTTAGAAATAACTACATAATATTCATCTTACGTTTAAGTAAATTGAAGCACTAGATTGTGGACATTGAAAAATAAAAAATAAAGAAAAAAGGAAAAATAGAGCACTAGGAAGGACCTAGAGCTCAATAACATTTAATTAAATGAATTCAAGAGAAGAATTAAATGAGGGTTGAAGCACCCCAAGAGAAGAACTTTCCAATAAAGGAGGATCTTTATAAAAGGCAACACCAAATGAGGATTTTAAATCAGAGTTCTGGATTCATTTTGTCTAGAACCCTAAAGCCCAATGTAGTTTGTTTAATTTGTCTGATGTTAATATTGTTTATATAACGGAAAACCAGAAGTAAGGGATAAAATCAGTAAGATAATAATAAAAAGATTAATTTTGAGAACCATCGTTAAAGAAAAAATTGGTAAAAGTTTGTGACATTGACATTGGTATTTCCTTACTTCATTTAAATTTTTATTTTGGCACCAAAACGCTGCTTTATGTCATGGCGGTTCTTGTGACGTCATAGTCCTGACTGATAAATACGCAACGTCAATGCAAGTAATTTAAAACATCTCGTGATGAATAAATTATAACTATAATAAGGGTGTGTTCGGGGAGCTATGTAGCGCCAAGAGCCATATAACGCAAACGAGGAATAGTACTAGATAGCGCCAAATGGCGCTAATAGCGTGCTCCCCGAACACACCCTAAGTGGTATGCAGTGGCTTAATGTTAAAGTAGTTACGTCAAATAAGATACTAAATAAATGGTTTATATACATTCCCAAAAAATAATTCATATGGAAAGAGTGGCTTCAACTTACGCGCCGTAATTATTTATTTTTGTAAGAAACAATTTGATGTAAGTTTAATTTCGTATTACCTAGTTATTATTGCACACTCTTCGGAACCATAATAATACTATTTGTAATACTTTAAGTGTAAAATATATAGAAACTGGATTTTGACAATAGGTTGTCCAGCTTGGTGTTTGATTTGTGATTTGTGTTACAGTTGCCTAATGATATGGTAAACTGCACTGAATATCATTTTATGGGTAAGGTCCCAAGAATTTCAATGAAGGCAGGTTGTATGCCATTTTAATTTTTTACCTGATGCAGACATGAATTATGACATCTAAGTAAACAGTGGGTTTATAAGGCTAAACATTGGTAAATCAAAACATGTTTACTTATTTATGTGAATCAAAGATAGCCATTGTTGATTTGAGATTATTAATTCTTTAAGTTTTGATTTTTTTGCCAAAGAAATATTGTTTGAAAAAACTGATTAATAAATAAAACAAATAATTATTCAGCGCACTGTTAGCAGAGTAAAAACATCACAATACATATTGCACAAATTGGCTATCAGACAATGTAAATGGATTTTGAGTCTCCCGTATAATCTCGGTTTTCTTCTGATTCCAACTTCGCTATTATACTATTACTTGTTCAAATAATGTACAGATAAATTTAAATGCAGGATATAATTGATATATTCACAAATTAATACCACTAAAAAATGTATATAACACACTGATAATACGTAAACTGACGGGTAACCTCAAAAACAAATAATCTATCTAAATGCCAAGCCATAAAGAATAAATTGCTACATGTCATAATTTCGAGTCGAAATTCTAATTTCGACCGGAATGGTCTAGTCGAAGTTAATTTTGACTTGTCGCGATTTCTTGGTGTCATATGCTCACTTCGCAACACCTTCGCTAGGTGCGCACAGTCGCATTTCGACTCCGCCATGACGGTCGAAATTTTCACTTAGGGGTCTAGTTTTGAATATCAGTGAAATTGAATTCAGAAGTGAAATATTTCGATTTTTAATTCACCATCGAAATGCTATACCTAGTTTTCAATTGTAGTGAAATGAAATTTTATAAATTCACTTAAATGAAATTAATTCGATCGACACAATTTGACAACAATGGAAATCAGTCGAATTAGTTCAAATTATTAACGTGCGAGAAAAACATAAGATTAATTAAGGTTAAAAATACCATTATTTCTTATTTTGTTCTTCGAATCTTCGCCAAGTCGTCAAAATTTAAGATAATTCTACTTTTGTTAGTTGGTAATACGTTTTTAAAATTGAAAAATTTGATAGGAAAAGCAAATAGTATATAGGAACGATTCACATAGGTTTCAGTAAATTATAAATTTAGCAGAATCTCTGATTTAGTTACAATATTATGAAGTTGTACATAAAATAATACTGTTTTAGTGATGGCTGATTTTAAAAATAAAAAAAGTTTTGTTAAGGAACAACAAAAACGTTGGTGGAATACATACAAAACCATCCAATTTTAAAATATCCACCAAAACTTAACAATAAACTATATTGCCTAAACTAATGCAGCAACGTTCTTGGCGTAAACAAATCATCCACTAAAAGGTCCAAAATGGCCATTTTGTCAAAAATAAACGTTCTCGCTTCACTCTCGTCCACTAACTAATAAAAATATCATACTAATATCTAATATAAACAATACTAATATACTTTGCTAACTAACTATAAGCTAGATTCAAAAAACAAAACAAGAAAATACAAGCAGAAAACCACAAAACAAAATTTCAACGTAATTCGCAAGTGAAATATATATTTCGACAGCTAAATAGTATTAGAATTATATTTGGAAATATTTTCGAATTCGAATTTTATTTCACTCGTGAAATTAGTTCAAAACTTGAGTTGATCGAAATATGAGCAATTTCACTTGTGAAATATTTCAAAACTAACCCCCCAGGTATGTTACATATTACAATCAACCAGTGAATATTTAAATAAAGTTTTAATTTTGATGTTGGAGTAACTATTGAGTAATATCAGTGTTCTAGGTAAGAAGGAGTTATACGCTAGATTACTTCTGTAATAAGGAACAAAGTACATGTTAGTTTCTCTACAATACAATACAATACACAAAGCAAAGTCGTCAAAATTTAAGATAATTCTACTTTTGGTAGTTGGTAATACGTTTTGAAAATTAAAAAAAAATGATAGGAAATGCAAATGGTATATAGGAACGATTCAGGTTTCAGTAAATTATAAATTTAGCAAAATCTCTGATTTAGTTACAATAGGTATTATGAAGTTGTACATAAAATAATACTGTTTTAGTGATGGCTGATTTTAAAAATAAAAAATGTTTTGTTAATAAACAACAAAAACGTTGGTGGAATACATACAAAACCATCCAATTTTAAAATATCCAACCAATCTTAACAATAAACTATATCATGATAAACCTTTCTTATATTGGTTTTTTCGGTTTGAAACCATGTGTTCTCCCTCACTGAGATTACACATTCCCATTTATTTTCTTATGTTTTCAAGCCACTATCCATATCGTGCCCTACAAAAAATTTTTTGTTTCTATGCTTGTATGTTTTTTGAAATATTTCATTAAATTTTAATATTTTAATAATTTCTATCCCCCAATTTTTCCGTTTTTCTTATTTATCTGATGATGTCTGCTTAAGTGCTGATGTTACAAGATTTACGGTTTTTTTCGCCTGATGATTCTTGGTAAGTTTGAAGATATCCGTAATTATGAATTTGATATTTAATAATTAATAAAGAAAAAAATTTTTTTAAATTTTGCATTGCTTTGTTTAGTCAAGTCAAATTGTTTATAATGTTCACCTTTTTGACCAGTATTTTGTAAATTATTTCCCTTGATATTATATATTTCTTGAATTTTCTTAAATACTTTACTCATTTTTGGTGAGTTGATGCATCTTTTAGTAATAATGTTGATTACCATTACAATATTACAATATTTTTTATTTTTTATGATTTGCTTTGTATAATCAAAAAATTTTTTACATATTTTTAAATAATGTTATTAGAAAACTTAACAATATTATCATTTTACCTGCATGTTTTTTATATTACTGTGCGGTTATCTCTTTGGATATTTTCATATGTATTAACATAATTCAGTGTTATCTCTACTGTTAGTTGTAGTTTGATAATTCACCTACAAATATTTTACTGTAGTCATGATTTTGTTTCCATCACATTAAGTCTTACTATTGTTTTTCTTTCAAAAATTTGACATTGTTATTGTATTTTTAGCCTGATGATGGTCCTGTGGACCGAAACTAGTAGCAAGTAACTTACACTATTAAATTAAAATTGTGGGATCGACTTTGTGTTTTTCTTTGAACCTTTTGGATTCTACCCACATTAGAGAATGGATGACTTACATGATTTAATAAACTATATTGCCTAAAATAATGCAGCAACGTTCTTGGCGTAAACAAATCATCCACTAAAAGGTCAAAATGGCCATTTTGTCAAAAATAAACGTTCACGCTTCACTCTCGTCCACTAACTAATAAAAATATCATACTAATATGTAATATAAACAATACTAATAAATATACTTTGCTAACTAACTATAAACTAGATTCAAAAAACAAAACAAGAAAATACAAGCAGAAAACCACAACACAAAATTTCTAACGATTCTAACCAAATAAACTAGTAGGTAATTCGCAAGTGAAATATATATTTCGACAGCTAAATAGTATTCGAATTATATTTGTGAAATATTTTCGAATTCGAATTTTATTTCACTCATGAAATTAGTTCAAAACTTGAGTTGATCGAAATATGAGCAATTTCACTTGTGAAATATTTCAAAACTAACCCCCCAGGTATGTTACATATTACAATCAACCAGTGAATATTTAAATAAAGTTTTAATTTTGATGTTGGAGTAACTATTGAGTAATATCAGTGTTCTAGGTAAGAAGGAGTTATACGCTAGATTACTTCTGTAATAAAGAACAAAGTACATGTTAGTTTTTCTAGTGATGCGAGTTCCAGCACTGAGGTGTATCTGTGAAAGCAAATACGGACAATCTAAATAATTATTCAAAATTTTAAATAATAAAAATATGACCTTAATGGCGTGCCTTGCCTTGATAGAATGAAGGTTTAAATGAGAACGGAGCACCTGATAACCCAAAAATTGACCCATCTTAAAAGCCACATGTCTAAGGAAGCGATTCTGTACACCTTCGATTTTGCGGAGGTACGTAATATATTGAGGATTCCAAACTGAACTACAATAATCTAAGTGGATTCTATCAAAAGAACAATGAAGTTTTTTAAAGTTCCAGCATCAAAAAATTCATGAGTTGTGCGTTTAACGTAACCTAATAATTTTAAAGCGTTGTTGGTACCTACTGTATGTTACGTGTTCTTTAAAATTTAATGATGAATCCAGAAATGCTCCTAAATCCTGTTGACTGCATGATGTCATTGATCGTATAGTTAAATAAAATAGGGTCTTTCAGACGACCGAATCTCATGATATTACATTTATTTACATTAACGTCCATGTGGTTTATGGTCCACCAAGAATAAAAGTTAATCAAAAATCATTTTGCAGCAGTTTAGAGTCATTACTGTTTATTATTTTTTAGTACAATTTTAAGTAATCGGCAAATAGGAGTATGTTACCAAATTTAAAAGATGCAGTAATGTCGTTAATGAACACATTAAAAAATAAAGGAACAAGGTAAGAACCTTGCGGAACAACCGAAATTACATCAACTTCTTGAGAACAAAAATTGTTTACTTCAACCATTTGCTTCATATTGGCAAGATAATCTCCCAGCCAAGGCAATAAGGAACCACAAATTTCAAAATTTTCCAATTTAATAAGCAGGATATTATGATTACTTTATCGAAAGCCTTTGAAAAGTCTGTATAGATCGCATCTACCTGTTGGCCTTCCTCCAATGCTTCCGTTACAAAATTAGTATAGTGTAAATTAAGGTGCTACTCAAATGTTTCAATATTAACGATCAGAATGAAATTAGTAACTAATAACGATAATAAATAATAATGATTACTTAACAGTAAGGTGAAGTCAATAAAATATTAAATTAAATGGTACTTTAAGTCAGCAAAGTAAATCCAAAATGGAGTCAATTAAGTTAGAATAACAGTACGATTTTATACAAAACAAAACACTCAGCGCTAAGAATTGTGTCAGTTGCATTCAAAACTTTCCCCAATATCAAGATACAAAATATACTAGAAGAACCACAATTAAGTTACAGACGCTCCATACTTGGCTTAACATATGCGGCTACAGTATTCGCTGACATCAAAAAACCAGTCTACGAGAACACATTTGCTGAAAGAAACAAAGACTTGTTTAAGTGAAAACCACATCTCTCCAAACCATTTTATGCCAGAGTAGAAGAACTTCTTTTAAAATTTAATTTAATTTTTCCAGAATTATTTCCTCCTCCCGTTGATCATCCTCCTCCTTGGACAGTAGCAAATCCGCGATGTTTAACAAATCTGCGAAGTTTTGACAAGAACCTAGATCGTTCATTAATAATAACAGAGTTTAACAAAACATTGCACGACCACTACAAGGACTATTTGCATATCTTTACCGACGCCTCTAAAACACAATCTGGAGTGGGCGCAGGAATAGTTTCACCACATGGACATCAATGTCTCAAGTTTCCCGCTACAACAAGTATTTTTACGGCAGAACTGTACGCTATTTTTCATGCTACAAAATTAGCCACAATATCCTCCAATCCCAATATCTTAATTTTATCGGACTCTCTCCATAGATTCCCTTAGACACCTTTATCCTAAACACCCAATCGAGAAACTAATTAAAGTCGAAATTCAAAAGATCCAAAGTATGAATAAAACAATAAACTTTATGTGGTTACCCTCCGGCATTAAAGGCAATGAAGAAGCAGACAAAAGTGCGCGTAGTGCGGTCACGAGTGATAATGCTGAATTCGTAATTAAATGTACAACAGATGATCTGAAAATGGTCATCCGCGAAAAAGTGCGAAACCATTGGAGGCAATCTAGAAAAAGTTACATCTTTAACTCCATCGAAAAACATTTAGTTCACCCAAACACTTCACGTAAAAACCAGGTTATTTTGGCTCGACTTAAAATAGGACACTGCAAATTCTCCCACTCGTACATGTTTAGTAAAAACAATCCCCCATTATGTGATTTATGTCAAGAACAGTTAACAGTTGAACATGTTTTAATAAAATGCAGCAAATTCAAATAACTCTCGCATTAAGCACAATATTCCTGTAAACCTAACCAAGTTATTATATGAAAATTGTCAAGTCCAAAATATAATAAGTTTTCTTAAGGACATTAATATGTATCATAAAATTTAATTTGTTTATAATTAACTAATGTACCACCGCTAATCACCTAGAGTGGAAGCGGTTATTTGTAAATAAAAAAAAAGAAAATTAATATAGATTGTATGTGTGTGATCACACCAAATTTAAATTACTATACATAAATATAAACAAAAGTTAGATAAGCTTATTTATGATGCTATGTTACTTGGTGGTCTATTTCTGTAAGCGATCCTTGTCTTAAAGAAAGGTTAAACTTTATAGATGTTCGATTTTCTATCTGAACCTCCAAATGAAAGCGTTGCATTTGGAATCCTTCAGTAAAAATAAGGAATAAGGTCGATCTTCCAGATAAATGGAAACTGATCCTCCGGGGTAGAACAAATATCCTATACGTAAAAGAAAAAAAGTACGTTACAAATTATTTGTTAACAACCTTTATCTTGAAAATGGATGGCGTTGCTGCAAATATTTTTTAGTTTTTTATTCATCGTAGAGACAGGATTTCCTTTCTTTTTGAAACACCCTGTATATTAAAATTTAATTTAATTCTTGCAAAGTTCGACCACAAAATTCGATCTTAATATATATCGTCATAATTAATTGGTATTATTTAAGTTTTTGGTAGTTGATAAACAATTTGGGCGCTGATATATTCGTAAAACTAACCTCGGTTTATAACTAGCAGTCATCTTGTTTATGAACGCAACAAGTGCGGACGAGGCTGTATGTATCTCCTTTCAGACATTCCATTAGGATGAGAAATATCAAACTGGACCGCTTTCTCCTTGATTTACCGCATCGCAAACTCAACTGAAAATTAAACACCGAACATCGCAACGGCAAAGTTCATGCCGCCGTTCCTCGTCGACCGCGCCATTTCTAATGCAAACCAAAATAATTCGTCTAATGAGACCGTTTCCCAGATATATACAGAAACCTTCTACTTTCCGTTAAATAATATTTAATTCGTCGGGTACGAATAAAGGAGACAGTCAAAGTTGTATATGGTGTAGTGTAAAATTTAGTTTTAAATTTTAACAATAAAAACTGATCAAATGTAGTTGGTCTATTGTCAATTTACGACAATGACTCACTGTACGTTTATCTCTAAATTTCAAACTGGTTGTTCGTATTTATTAACAATGGCTCTTCATCTTCGTGTGCGCCGTTTTTATTTTGTAATTCGTCTAAAAGTTTTGATGGATAAACGTTGGAGTTACTAGTGTGGATTAATTTAGAGGGAATTTTAGTCCTATAAATAGATTTACAAATACATCCTTTGTTTCGAAAAATGAAATAATAATTTGATGATTGGTCATTAATACCAAAATTTCCATAATAGGCGTTGTCAGGTTATTTTTTACTTTCCGCATTCTTCTTGAACAAGAAATTTCAATGGGAAACATCTTTAGAGCTACATTTCCCACATGTAACCTTTTAATAATCGTGTCTAAACCACGACAAGACTTTAACAATTAATTTGAGAGGCCAACATCGTTGCACAGCAAAAGAAAACTAAGTCTAAGAAACATCCAGCTAGAAGGGACCACAATAGAATGGAAAACAGAGGTAAAATACATAGGCTTAACACTAGACATTAAACTATACTCTGGAATCAACATGAAAAAGAAGTAATAAGGAAGGCCACAAAAGCCTTGATGATATGCATTCCTTTGCAGGGAAGAGTTGGGGATGTAAACCAAAAATACTGCATTGGATCTACGCAGCAATAGTACGGCCAAGAGTCACCTATGTAACATCTGAGGACAACGAGAGAAAACAAACTTCAAAGATTGGCATGTGTATGTATCACAGGAGCAATAAGAACATGCCCAACGACGGCACTGGAAGTAATACTTAACCTTACACCTCTACATCTTCATGTAGGAAATGTAAGAAGAAGGACATTCCAAAGAATGGTCAGTGCAGGAAATGTAAGGCATATGTCTAAATCACTTCAACATAATCCAAACTGGAAACTACCCCAGGACATAATGTGAAAAAAAATTTTACAAGAAATTTCACAGTAAAACTAAGCAAAAAAAGTAATATCACAGATAGGCAAGAACACAATCTTATGGTATACTGATGGGTCCAAAACTGAAAGAGGCACAGGAATAGGGATTTAATCACCTCCAGAGTTTAGGCTCACATCCTATCATTTTCCAAGCAGAAATATACGCCATTGGAAAATGTGCGCAATTCAACATTGAAAAGAAATACTGCAAACATAACTATTATGTATGACAATCAAAAAGCAATTAAAGCACTCAACTTCAGCGTTATAACATCCAAATTAGTCTTGGAGAGTCTAGAAAGACTGAACGAACTGGGCACGAATAACACAGTTACACTTCTATGGCTCCCTGGACACTCGGGAATAGAAGGACATGAAATGACAGATACGCTTGCCAGAAGGGCAGCAAGTAAGTCACTAATGGAACATGAACCATTTTGTGGAATAGCCTACAGTTCCATCCTCAATGATTTCAGAGGCATTGAGAATATGGAAAAGATCGAACATTGGGAGAACCTACTGTTCGAAAACAAACCATTTGTTTTCAAACTTGTATGCCTTCACTCTACCCTATCTTAATAATAAGGTTTTAGTCTAGTGTGTATGTAAATGCTAAGGGTGAGGCATATCGGCTTTTCTAAAGCTTCACAACAAAATAAAAGTGCTGTAATTGTGTTACACAGGTCGAAGTGTTTTTATATTAGTGCATAAGTTTCCTTACATGTAGTATTAGAAAAATATATCTGTCAAAAAGACTAATGTCAAATAAATGTGAATATATGCAGCAGTAAATGTTTGTTAATTAAGAAACTTTATTACACCCTTAAAGCCCTTATCAAACATCATTATAATCATATTAAATAACAACTATTCGAAATAAGATAATTATACAGTCCACAAGGCTTATCAAGTGAAGGAGAGAATAGGCAAAACCAATCGTTCATTTTATGGTCCTTCGAGCCGAATCGCCGGATCAGCGGATGCCAGGTATTGCCATTCTTCACGAGGCGATGTCGATGCCCATTATAGCATAGCCCTTCGTCAGTGAATATCAAATTGAAACTGAAAGGTACTTTTTTTCTTTAACAATACTTTATTTATATGAACTATTTATCGGACAAAAATAATATCAAAACTCAAAACTACAGTGAAGTGCCACTAGTGAATTGTAAAAATCGTTAAAATAAATAAAAATTAGTGCTAGAATAGCGAAAAAGTAGACAATTATTCTATATAGAAACCAGCTGTGGCAAAAAATATATCTGTGCGTGTTTTATACGTTATACGTTTTCAGGTACTGAAAGATTAGATATCTAAAATTAAAACAATAAGTTGTCGCGTGTTTTAATTATGTATGATTATTGATTTACTTATTTTTATACTTTAATTATTATTGATTTACAATAATTGATTCTATTTTTGTATGAGTTGGCCACAGAAAATCTATGTAATACTAAAAAATTATATGTTAGTTTCTAGGATCTAGAAGCTAAAAACAAAAAAAGCTTGTAATTTGTTCTCTAATGGTAGTTACTCTATTGCTCTTATAGTTCGGGAGCTCACACTCGAGCTTTCACTTTTGCTTTGACATCCTCAATTGTGCAGTAATTTAGGCAATTATATTCTAATTCACTAAAACAAAATGGAATCTCTTAAAAAGAAAAGAAATAATTGCAAATCTCAATACGAACGCATATTAAGTTGGCACTCGGCCAATAACGATTGTGGCGATAAATTTGAATTACAAGCTAGAGTTGACATGATTAATCGAACTCTAGGAACATATATTGATACACAAGATCAGATTGAAAATCACAAAGATTACACAGATGAGGATGAAAATAGGGAAGATTTTGAAAACCAATGTATAACCGTTATTAGTATCTCCAAACGAACCATAGAATCCGTTACTGTGTGGCTCCTCAAGCTGATCCTCCTCCTTCTCATGACAGTAACACAAAGCTACCTAACATACAGTTACCCACATTCTCTGGTAATTGCGTGTAATATCCGCCATTTATTGATCTGTTTAATGCACTAATAGGAGATAATTCTAAATTAGCTTCTAGATCTGAAAAATTCTATTATCTTAAGTCGTACCTATGGGGCGAAGCATTACAAATAGTTGAAAAGATAATTACGCGATAGCTTTGAAACTTCTTAAAGATAGGTATAGAAACAAAAAACAAATTGTCATAAATCATTATCAGCAGTTGCTGGCTCTTCCCACTATACAAAAGTGTAATTTTCTTAACATGCGACAGCTGTGCGCTAGCTCCAAAGCTTTACTTGATGCTTTGGAATCCATAGAACATAATAAGGAAACACTATTTGACTCTTTAATAGTTCACTTACTTGAACAACAGCTCGATTTTAACAGTCGTCGCGTTTTTGAAGAACAAGCTGAGGTACATGAATTATCAACCTCTAAACAATTTTTCGATTTTTTGCAAAAACGTTGTTTAGTTCTAGAAAACATAAATTCAGATTCAAATTCTGATACTAAAAATGCTTCCAAATACGCTCCCTCTACTCCCTCTACTATCAACATCCAACGCAAAATCCAGATTTAAGTTCCCAAAAAAACTTGAACGGACAAGTCCAGTAGGCCACAGCCTTTTCTGCGCTGAACACTGCTGGTTCTCACATACTGTTAGTACCGCTAAAGTACACTTATATCCTGAAAACGGAAAGCCAATAGTAGCGAGAGCACTATTGGATTCTGGAAGTCAAACTTCATTTATAACTAGAATAGTTTTTGACTTTTCTGCAGCCACTACTTCTGGTCTTTCTCTTAACGATATCAGTTTGCGAGGGCCCTCAGTACAACCCGAGTTATTTGATATACTCACTCGATTCAGAATATTTAAATATGCATGGACAACTGATATTACTAAGATGTATAGGCGATGAATCCCAAGTATTATACTCTACAAAATGTTCTGTGGAGGGACACTTCAAGCAACGAAATCCAATGCATTGAACTGACCACTGTCTCTTTTGGCCAGAAAAGTGCCCCATATCTTGCATGTACGACGACGCCCTGACTTACCAGTTGCTCAACAAACCTATGTAGATGATATTCTATCAGGAGCAGACTCAGAACAAGAATTAAATAGTGTATACAATTCTCTGTTTACCCTTTTAGCTCCTGCTCATTTTGAACTGCACAAACTGAGATCCAACTCAGAAACTTTCTGTAACTCTACCCCTCAATGTGAGTCAATCATCAAAGAATTGAAGCCCGAAGAAGCCCCTTGTAAAGTGCTCGGCCTATTCTGGCATCCTATTTCTGATAATTTCCAGGTATATCTTCCTAAACTGCAAGAAATATCCCCCATCACTAAGAGAAAAATATTGTCTCATGTGGCCCAGTGTTACGATCCCTTAGGATTAGTAAATCCAGTAATAGTACAGGGAAAATTCTTATGCAAAAACTGCGGTCCAAAGGTATTGAATGGGACAAACCCATCAGTGAACCCGATATACTGAATGAATGGAACAATTTTCTGTCTAATGTCTCGAAGTTATCTTCTTATATGAGTAGTCCACTTGCAAAGTGCGCTATACTGTTCAACCATTTCTTTAAGAAAATCAATTAAAATATTTTTTTCTAAAATTAAGTAATAAATATATATGTTGATTGTCATATATTTAATTATAGTTATTTTGTTTTATTTTATGATCAAAAAATAAAATGTCAGTTAAATGGTTATAATTTTATTTAAAAATTAAAATTGAACAAAAAGAGTTTTGCAAATGTATTGATAACTTAGCACACTTTGCAAGTGGACTACTCATATAATTCCTCGCTGCCTCATATTGCACAAAACCGTGACAAGATACGAATTGCACGGATTTTGTGATGCCAGCACCACAGCTTACTGATGCTGTTTGTACTTGCGCACCTTTTACTGTGATAATTCTGTCAAGTCCTCTTTAATAGGCCGTCAAATCTAGAGTAGCTCCCATAAAAAAACCACTCACTATACCCAAGTTGGAGCTATGCTCCATGAATCTCTTAACTCAACTGTTTACTAGAATTCAATCAGTTCTCCAACCTGTGCTGATTATAGATGAATCTGTCCTATGGTCAGACTCTCAGATAGCATTATTTTGGGTCAAAGGTTCCCCCATTAAGTGGAGCACCTTTGTGAGCATCAGAGTCTCCCTTATTCAAGCTGCATCGAAACGAGCAACATGGAGACACATAGCTTCTGATCATAACCCCGCCGATATGCTATCCAGAGGAAAATTTCAATCTGATTCCATTCACCTGTGGAAATCAGGTCCCTCCTTTCTTTCCAATCCAGAATCTGACTTAGATTCTGTTAATTCTTTTTCTCCAATCTCAAATCCTCCCGAAAAAAGAAAACACTCTGCCCTGAATACTAATCCAACTTCTGGGAATGTCTTGCATTGAAATGTTCATCTCTATACAAATTGCAACGTAAAACCGCTTATGTTCTACGATTTATCTGTAATCTTAGAAATAGACAAAAAGTGACAGGTCTCCTGAGACCAAAAGCAATCTAATTCTTTCATAATAAAACAAATCCAAATAATCTCGTTTGCTGAGGAAATAAAATTTCTCAAATTCGATAAACCCATTCATAATAAGCATATCGCTTCCCTTAATCCGTTTCTAGATGACAATCAACTCCTGAGAGTAGGTGGTCGATTGTCCAACGCTGACTTGACCTTTGATCAAAAGTACCCAATATTGTTGCCTTCCAAACATCATCTCACCATCCTGAACTTACGTCATGAGCATAAACGATTAGGCCACGCATACGGTCACATTATTGGCCCATAGATGGCCACAGATCTCTAAAGAAAATCACCCATTTATGCCCCACATGCAAACGCTTCAATGCTATTTTATCCAACCAAATCAAGGCTAACTTGCCCAAAGAGCGGGTTACTCCTTTGCGTGAATTTACAAACACCGGAGTAGATTTGGGTGGCCCATTCTTTACTAAATCCTCATCACTAAAAAAAGCCCCCTTAATGAAAAGCTATATAGCAGTCTTTGTATGTTTATCCACGAAGGCTGTACATATTGAACTTGTTTCTGACCTATCTGTAGACTAATTTTTAGCTTGTTTTAAGCGATTCATAGCACGTAGAGGACTGCCATCAGTTATTTACAGTGACAATGTCCCAAATTTTGTAGGAGCTGACAATTACTTAAAATAAGTTAATCAATACCTTTTTGATAATGCTCCACAATTGAAAGATTTTCTTGCTCAGTCCAAAATCACTTGGAAACGCATTCCTCCAAGATTTCCCCATCTCTCTGGGGAGGAATCTGGGAGAGTGCCATTAAAAGCACTAAGGTGCACTTAATGAAAGTTGTGAAAAATGCATCTTACACTTTCGAACACTTTTCAACCATTTTATGTCAAGTGGAAGCAGTCCCTATCTCACGTCCCTTATTTCCTTTGCAAAACAATGTGAACGATCTACTCTCCTTGACCCCTGGTAATTTCTTAGTGCACTCCCCTCTCATGTCGTATCCAGAAGTGGACATTTGTCTAACTCCAATCAATAAGTTGAAGCACTGGCAGCTCTGTACTCAGGCCCAACAATTCTGGAAGCGCTGGTCATCAGACTACCTGAACCGATTGCAGAACCGATTGCAGAATCGTCCCAACCAAATCTAAAAGTAAACGATTTGGTTTTGCTTAAAGATGAAGATAATCCCCCCATAAAATGGCCACTAGCTCGTATTATTCAAGTCATTCCTGGAAAAGATTGTAAAGTGTGCTTAGTTCAAGTGTTTACACTTGATATTTTTTATATATATTTACACTGGATATTTTACTAGGCCCATCACGAAGGTGGTATTACTCCCTAACGAGGATACTTCTTCAATCCCAACCGCCCTATCACCCTGAGATATCACTTGGTACCGTTAGTAGACCCTTGTATAGTACATGTTATAATTTTGTTTATCGTCTCACCTGCCGCCCTGGTAGTATGTTCGAAAACAAACCATTTGTTTTTAAACTTGTATGCCTTCACTCTACCCTATGTTAATTTTTTTTTTTAGTCTAGTGTGTATGTAAAAATGCTAAGGGTGAGGCATATCGGCTTTTCTAAAGCTTCACAACAAAATAAAAGTGCTGTAATTGTGTTACACAGGTCGAAGTGTTTTCATATTAGTGCATAAGTTTCCTTACATGTAATATTAGAAAAATAAATAAATAAATTTCAGTTACCAAATAATTATATTATTTGTAGTTTGGATGTCATTTCTTTGTTTAGTAATGTTTATTTAGAATTTGCTTTAAGAGCAATAGATAAAAAATGGAATGATATTAGCCAGCATTGTTCAATTTCCAAAAAATACTTTGAAGAAATTTTAATTTTTTTATTTGAAAATACTTATTTTACATTTAACAATCAATTATACAAACAAACATTCGGTACTCCTATGGGAGCTTCTATCTCTCCAATAATTTCTTGTTATGTAATGGATAATTTATTGGACACTGTTATTCCCGTTTTACCTTTTAATTTAATTTTTGTTAAAAAATATGTAGATGACATTATTTTGGCATTACCTAAAGATGGTTTAAACGAACTTCTTTTCATATTTAATTCTTATGATCCTCATATCCAATTTACATTAAAAAAAGAGGACGCAGAACATAGTGTACCATTTTTAGACACAAAATTTATTAGAAAAGATAACACTATAACTATAGATTGGTACAGAAAACCAATAAATTCTGGTAGAATAATGAATTTTTGGTCATATCATAAATTTTCAACTAAAATTAATTTAATAATGCAAATGAAAAAAAGAATAACATTGATTTCGGATCCTATTTTTCATAATAAAAATTTTAAAATTTTACACGAAATGTTTTTAGAAAACGGTTATCCTAATAAATTAATAAAAAATGTACTATATAATTATTCTTACAATTTAAATACATATGATCAAAATGATAATAAAGAATTAGAACTTCAAACTAATAATACAAAATTATATGTATCTTTACCATATATTAGAGAAATTTCATCCAAATTAAGTAGAGTTTTTAAACCATTAAATAATATTAAAATTACTAGTAGAACATGTCTTACCATAAAAAACATTTTCAGCAAAGTAAAAGATTCAACTCCAATTTTAGAGCTGTCTAATGTAGTATATTGTATTCCTTGTTCTGTTTGCGATCAAAAATATATAGGTCAAACTGGCCAAGATTGAAACAACGTTTATCATTACATAAGAGTGATACAAGATTTCATCCTGAAAGATGTGAATTGGCTAAACATTCCGTAAATAATGACCATCTTATCGATTATGCTTCTGTTGGTATTTTAGATATACAATTTAACAATAAAAAAAGACTTTTTTTGGAAATGGCATCTATTAATAAAAAAAGTGACCATAAAAACCTGAGTGATATTTATTATTATCTGCTATCTTTGGATAAACATAAAAATAAAGATCTAAATAATACCTAAAATTACAGAAGATATGAACAAGGAAGAGTGAATCAAAATAGATCTGAAAATGGAAGAAATAGAGATAACCTAAATAGAAGAGAAGAAAATATAGGAAATAATTATTATAGACAGCATGAACAAGGTAACATAAATTATTATAATAGGGGGGAAAGAAGAAATTATGGTAATGGTAATCAAATAAATAATAATTCTCGGAGAGAATTTCATAATAGAAATGAAGATAATCAAGTAATTAGGAACGAGGAGAGAAGTAATAATTACAGGGAAAATTATAGAAGGTCGCCAGATAGAACTATAGAAAACAATATAAATAGAAGAGTGAATGTTGTTCAACAAAGAGAAAATGAAAGAATGGATACAGAACCGGAAGTTTCCAATTCCACATTGGAACAACGAAATTTTTCGTAAAGCACGATCTCAAAAACTGTAAATATGAACATCCATCAGCGTTCATAAATTTAGAAGATGAAGAAGTAAAAATTAATAAAACCAGTAGTAGTAGTTTAAAATTTATTCAAGCCAAGTATAAAAATAAACTCATAAATATATTAGTTGATACAGGAGCTGAAATATCATTGGTAAATAGTAATTTAATAAATGATAAAGAACAAGAAGAAAATAGGATTATGAAAATTCCAAAAGTTAAAATTATTGGTGCAAATGGAAAAAAACTAGGAGAGATAAATAGGTGTATTAATGATATAATTACAGTAGAAGCAATGAAGGAAAATATAAAAAAAGTATTTTCATAGAATTGCAATTAATGATAATGGAAGGAATGGATTTGGATATGGTGATAGGTATGAAAGAGCTACAAGAAAATAATGTTATAATTGATTTAAAAAAAAAGAATTTAAAATAAATGGTTATATATGTCAATTAACTGAAAGGGGAGATGAGTTAAAAAATATAATTTTATTTAATATTAGCAAAGAGAAAGATGAAATTAATATAGATTGCGAAGATAGATACCAGGAAAAAGTTAAGGAGTTAATAAATGAACATAGAGGCATTATTTCTGAAGGAAAAAGAGTAGCAAATGAGTATGTGCATACAATTGCAGTTAGTGGAATAGAACAATACCAATCAAAGACGTATCCGATACCGTATCAGTATAGAAAAAAGTGTCTGAAGAAATTAATAAAATGTTGAATGAGGGTATAATTGAGAGAGCAGATACAATATTCATTAATCCTATTGTAGTAGTACCAAAAAGTAATGGGGAGATTAGGTTGTGTTTAGATGCACGTAATATTAATAAATTTTCTATCCCACAATATGAAGCTCTAAAAAGTATAGATGGAAAATTAGGATCTATTACTCATCTTAAAATATTTACGAAAATTGACCTTAAGCATAGTTTTTGGTTAATACCATTAGATAAGAAAAGTAGAGATTACACTGGTTTTAAAATTGATGGAGTAGTTTACAGATTTACAGTATGCCCATTTGGGATCCAGAGTGCGTGTGCTGCATTAACTAGGGCATTACACAAAATACTGGACAAATATGAAGAATTTACCATGCATTATGTTGACGATATTTTAATATTTTCAAAAAATGAAGAAGAACTTTTTCAACATGTGAAATTGATCATAAATGAAAGCGGGATTAAAAATAAATTTAGGAAAATGTAAATTTTTTAAAAAAGAAGTCACATATTTAGGATATAAAATTAATGAGAGAGGTATAGAAATGGATGAAGAAAGAATTCAGGTGATTAAGAATTACCAACGACCTAAAAATTTAAAAACAGTGAGAGGGTTTTTAGGGTTGGTCAACTATTTTAAACGAATTATGCCTGATATAACTAAAAAACAATTACCTTTAATAAAATTATTAAGAAAAGGGGAAAAATGGAAATGGGATAATGAAACAGAAAATGCATTTCAGGAGATAAAAAAAGAATTTATAGCAGGTGTATGGGTGTATCATCCAGATTATCAATTGACTTTTATTTTAAAAACAGATGCATCTTTGCATAGATTTGCCGGAGCATTAGTACAAATCCAAAATGAAAAAGAAGTACCTATATGTTTTGTATCTCGAGTCACTAAAGAGCATGAGAAGAAGTATACAGTAACGGAATTAGAGTTTGCTAGTATTATATTTTGTGTACAAAAATTAAGATTTTATTTTGTGGGAAAAGAATTTATCGTTCAAACAGATCATAAAGCGTTGCAGAATATTTTTAATAACAAATTGATGAATAATAGAATACATCGATGGACATTGATTTTGCAGGAATACAAATTTAAAATACAATATATCCCAGGGAAAGAAAATTTTGTTGGAGATGATTAATCTAGAGAAGATGGAAATGAAAAACAAAATGAAAGAAAAATTAGAATTGGATTAAACATTTTAAAAGATCAGGAAGGAATATTTGCAGAGAACAGCATTAAGCAGAGTCAGAAAAATTTAACCAAAAAAGAAAAAGAAAAATCTATAGAAAGAAATGGTACTTGGATAAGGAGTATGGAGGAACAGGAATTATATATTATTGATAAAATTTTAGCGATGAAGATAATTAAAGAATTACATCACATATATGCACATATAGGGGCTAAGAAAGTATGGTTAATCTTTAGAGAAAATTATTATGCCACAGGAGATAATAAAATTGCAAAAAAAATTACTAAAGAGTGTGAAATATGTCAAAAAGTAAAAAATAAAAATTTTAAAAATGAAAATCAACCAAAGAATATAGTAGCTAATGAACCTTTAGAGATTATTGCAATGGATTTTATTAGTAATTTGATACCGAGTTACCAAGGATATATGCATATTTTAGTCATTGTTGATATTTTTTTTAAATTTATAAAAATATATCCATGCAAAAAAACAAATTATAAAGAAATTAAGAAGTGCCTAGAAGAATATTGGAACACTATAGGAATACCAAAAAAATGTATAGTAGATAATGCTACTTATTTTCAAGGAATAAAAATAAAAAAATTATTCAAGAATAAAAATATTGAAAAAGCAAATATTAGTATCAGACATCCATCTTCAAACCCATCTGAACGATACATACAGGAAATAGAAAAGTTTATGAGAGTTTTAGTCCAAGAAAATCATAGGAAATGGCAGGAGAGCTTAAAGAAAATTGAAGACATAATAAATTCTACTCCAAATACGGTAACACAAGAAATACCAATTTATTTATTAAATGGAACCAGGCCTGAAAGAAAATGGGAAATGCAAGAAGAAAAAACTTATCTTCAAATAATGGATAAAGTTAGGAAAAGATTAGAGAAAAGTTGGGATAAAAATAGAAAGAGAAAGGAAAAGAAAATAAGGAACAGGACAACTTTTAAAGAAGGTGATCTGGTATTAGTTAGAAATTTAAGGGCAGCAAATAGGAGACAGAATATATGTGCCAAATTATTAAATGCATTTGAGGGTCCATACAAAATAAATAAGGTAGGAATTAATAGTTATGAATTAATAGATCTAAACAATTTGAAAATTAGAGGTGTTTTTCATATTCCTGATTTATATAAATTTTATGAACATACAGATTAAAATTTACAAAAAATTAATTTAAAAAAGATTTGTTTCAAATAATATTTATTTAATGAATATAATAGGTGGAAAATTGAATTTTAAAAAAATTTTATACATAAAATTGTTATAAAAATTAAATTGGGGGGAATTATTGTGGTTTGATAATTATATAAAAAATACATTAAATTGATTTTGGAAAATATTGAAAAAAAATTATTTTATATTAATGTCAGGTTTATGTCAAATGAGATATGTTGACATAAATCAGGAGATATCAATGTAATGTTTTTTTTGAGTTTTTTGTCATTAGAGTAAGTTGGATAAAGGGAGTGACAGTGACAGTTTGTTGAAGGACAGTTTTGAAAGCACATAAAAATAAGGATTATTATGAGAAAAAGAACAGTTACCGTTTTAGATGAGAGGTTGCGAGGTGAAGGAAGTTTGACAAAGATTGAAGGAAGTTTTTTTTTGAAAGAAAAAAGAAAAAAGGAAGTTTGATAAGGATTGAGAGGAGTTTTAAAAAAAAAACCAATACCTAGAAAAAAAGTCAAAAAAAAAACTACTACAAATGAATTTATTTTGGAATAGCAGCAGCAATCATTATTCCCACTCTGATATGTATAATTATCGGAGCAGCGTATTTTTTTTTCGTACTTCTAATCAAAGAAGAGTTTGAAGCACATGATTGAAATGACGACCAGCGGAAGTGGTCTGGTTTGCCTTCTCTGAGTCAAAGAAGAATAGCACGTCAAATCCAGCTGGTTGAAGTAATCGTGCAAGGACGTTTTAGTAAAGTGTGAAAAGAAAAGTGGAGAGACAATCCAAAACAAAGACATTAAGACGAATTTAGTTAAGGTTAGTAATAAATTTAATTAAGAGTAGATAGGAATAGATAAGAGTAGGTAGGGTGTTCATTAGGTAAGTTTTTTTTGTAATAAAATTTTCTTGAAAAAAAAAATTTTTTTTATTTTTTTTTGAATCAATAACATTTAAAATTAAAATTTGAAATTTAAAATTAAAACTTATAAAAAAATCGTTTGAGCTAGCCGAGGTTTTGAAATTTAAACAAATTTTTTTTTTATAATTATAAATTCAAACCATAATAATATATATATAAAAATGGAGATATTGGGTTAAGCCCGCTAATGCAGCCGTAGACACGTGTTTCTGTCTCCTTAGACTTCATCAGTACGGCATAGCTAAGGAGAATATTACCAAAAAAACACTGAATGATGAAAACAATATAAATCACACAAACGGAGTCAACACAAGGGCCAACCGCACATTTGTGGCTTAACCCAATATCTCCATTTTTTTATTCAATTCATTCCCGCAAAAATACTACTACCATTTATATATATGCAGCAATAAATGTTTGTCAATTAAGAAACTTTATTACACCATTAAAGCCCTTAAACATCATTATAATCATATTAAATAATAACTATTCGAAATAAGACAATTATACAGTCCACAAGGCTTATCAAGTGAAGGAGAGAATATAGGAAAAACCAATCCTTCACCTACCAGGAATAAGGCCGGCAAAAGCCTTGCTAGGTAGTTACAATCCCAAAAAGTCGATGCAATGTCTTGGGTTGGGCAAAAATAACCTAAGAATTCTTACAGGTATCTTAACGGGACACTGTAAACTAAGAGAACACCTACACCTCCATTTTATGGAACTCTCTGTAATACCCTGTCGGCCAGATCCCAGTTCTCTTAGAGTTGTGTCTGCCAACATGATTTTTGGGATTCCATGTTGAAGAAGTATGTTTCCAGGAGGAGACTCAGTGACTCCAGGACCCGTCTTGCTCTTAAGTTTCCCGATGGGAACTTTATTCTCACGATTACGTATATTGGACAGCCTGGCAGCCTCTAGAAGCGAATTTGTTTCTCAACACAACCTACTCCAGCCAAACCTCCTACTATTCCTTACAAATCCAAATCCTTTATTAGAGTCACAAAGCAATAGCGACTAATTTGCCAGATATGTTTCAGATTATGTTTAGGTAATATATAAAATAGTATTACTATGAACGACATCAAAACAACACGAATTACATTTTTTTGTACTTTAAATTGTGACAAATAATATTAGGTAATTTTCCGATAATTTAACATTCAAAAAAAAATTAGTAAAAACACAAACAAACCTATCGAGAGTTGTTAGACCGTACGACGCCATCTATTATCCGCTATCTGACCAATTTATACTCCGATTAACATGTAAATGCGAATTAAGGTCTCGACGGAGCGTTATCTACGCTTCGTGTTTACCCAAAACTTTCAGCGACGACTAAATTTCATATAAAAAGTGTCGCTTTTTCGCCATTTTAAATATCAAAAAAGTCATCGAAGCTTTAACACCCCTATTCAAGGTTTTTGGCAAGAAAGTAAATAAGTTACAAACACTAACAAAATCTTTTTAATTTTGATCTATCTACTTCCCATACATACAAAGTTGTCCTTATTGTTCTTAGTTCTATATTTTCATTAATCAAAGGTCCTCGGTCTGGAATATTTGGGTCTTAATCAATCTTTTGTATGTGTGTGTGTGTGTGTGGTGTGTGTGTGTGTGTGTGTGCGAATTAAACAATGGCTGTTGGAAGATTAAATGTCACTTCTGGTGTTATTCTAATCAAGCTATTTGAGTTTGAATGATTATTGGAAACGTTTCCGGCATTATGCCAACAGAAATTATGCAGACCGCACAAGTAAATCGATATCGTTATTAATTCGTAATGGGAATTAAACGCATCAAACTTAAATTCATTTACAGCAATTTAACACCAAATATTTGGATCTAATGGATCAAGATTTCTCGTAGGTTAATTTACTCTACTTTCCTATTTCCTTTAACCTGTACTTTGTATAAAGTTAATCATTGTTCATTTTTTGACAATCTAATATTACTGAGTTCCAGGTAGATGTCCATATTCAGCATATCTTTTTAATGCTTCTTTTTCCAGCTATTCCCAATTTATATCTACTTATTCACTTTTTCCTATGTATATATCGACCTTCCCTGTTGAGTTGGATCTTTTTATACTTATTTTGTTGCCTTATGGTGATCATTTTGATTTCTGACTGCAGATAAAAGTAGACAGAATGTTTCATTAATAAAACTGCATCTTTCACAAACATATGTCTCACTTTCGAGTAATTAGTAATTTACGATCCTATTAATAATACAGTTACATCGAATCGCTTGATTCCTACAACGACTTCTCTTTACTCTTTTCATTTTTTGTATATTGTATGTAGCAATCTGTAGCCTATTTTATGACTTTTTTAAGCAGCAATAGATTTTGTTCAGGCTATTTTGGTTTGTGGTTGTCATGATCCCAATTGTTTCTATAATGCTGAAGCCAGTGATACCTCTAATCTAGTGGAGGTAGGCACTAGTGACAAAAGAGCTTAAGTTATTATCAATGGACCTCTAGCTGGCTATAAAAGTAACAAACTACTTTTAAACTCTACTTTATGCAACAAATATGGTGCTAGTTTAACACTTTAAGCCAACATCTAGCAATAAGCAGATATCAGAAGTGGTTACCTCCAAAGTGATTGGTAGAATTTAGAATGAGTTGAATGACAAAACCTTGTCATGTTTTCATAGTTTTCAAATAATTTAATATTTAAGTTAAACATTTAATTAAACAATTTGTTAAATTGATTGTACTAACCCTTACTTTTTGGAAGTCCATCTTATTAAGGATAATAAAAAACTCTTCGTTTTAACAAAACTTCCAATATTTATTTAAAAATTGCTTTTTTAAAAGACTCAATGACAGCTGTTTCGCTATGAAGCATCGTCAGATTGACATTTAAGTTACATTTTGTTTGTTTGTAGCTAGGTACCTGATGTTTAGGTAGTATTAAGGCTAGACCAAGTATGGAAGTAATAAGACATAACAATATTAAAGCCTAGATGTTATTAGCCCTAAGGGATTATCCTGGATGTATTTCCCTCTAAGATCAGTATAACTGTGCAATGATATAGAAAAACCAGGAAAAAACTATATCATGCTGATCTTTACAATAACTTAATATATTTGTGTTACAATTACGTCTTATCTATGTATAAAATGAAGACTCAATCAAAGCAAACACTTTAAAAGTGGAGAACTTCCCAGATTTATTTGTTCATTAACAACTTTAAATTGTGGATCTGCTAGATGTCTTTTTATTTCAAGTTCTTCAAGGAAATCTAAATTTTGTTTTTTATTACAAATGTGTAGTATTTGGATGTCATTGGTGTGAAAGAGTGAGGTTGGATGTTCAAGTAGGTGTTTTGCATAATTTGACTTATCTGTTTACGCGTTTTTTTTTTATTTTTTAACTGACAAATTCGAAAAAAATACCATTTTGTAGGGAAGAGAAAATTATGATTTTTAGGATTTTTTTCATTTCTTAATATTAAATTTAAACAATTGATAATAAACTAAAACGTTAATTAACAATTAGAAAATTTTTGAAAGAATTTTGTTTTTAAATCATGGTTTTTATTAAACAATAGAATGGCAAAAAAATAAGCCATTTGTTTATAAAACTTTTTTAAACAATTGGTCACAAACATTTAAAAAAATTGGATTTATATTGTTTATAGCGTATTAAAAACGACTGTAAACAATTGATTAAAATAATTTAAATTTTTCACATCTAAAATCGCATTTGTTTACTTTGCTTGTTAATAACAATTTTAATGTTTAAAAATTTAAAAATTTTATTATGTAACTTTGTTCAGCAGCTTTATAATAAGTTAAAAAATTCTTTTGTTTTTATTTTACTCACAGTAACAAATTTAAAGTTAGTAACAATGAAGATGTAATTTTTTAATTAACAAATGGATAGAAATGTGAAAAATAACGGAAAAAATTTTTTGACTGCAGAAATTTGTTCTCTGATATGTTCTGTTAGTGCTAGAATTTTTTAAATTTTTTTTATTAATATTTACTTATTGGAAAAAAATAATTTATGTCATTTGGTCGTTGCGACGGTATCGTGCCGCCTGTTTTTTTATGCCATTTTCAACATTAATTTAGACCTATAAATAATTGAGCTACAATTCGGGGAATTGGGACTTTTTTGTTGGAAATTTCCTGCCCTTTAAGAATCCGTTCAGTTTTTTGTTCTAGCTATTATAGTTTATGAGTTATTAGTAAAAATGTAAACTCCTTTTTTTAAAAATCTTAAATTGTTAATAACAAAAGGAAATTTTTTAAAAGGGATTTTGATATTCAGGAACATTTTTTATATTTGTCATTTCGAATCGATTGACACCAAAATCAGATTTTTCGTATAGGTGTAACCCAAATCCAATTTAAATGACTTCTCGACCAGACTATTGAACTCGTGTGGATAACAGAAAGCCATATGAAATGCATTGTTTGAGTATTTGGACCATACTGAAGAAGGGGTAAATGTTCTTGACTGAAAATTTAAACTGTTGAAAAGAATAATCTTTAAAAAACTGTTCTTACCACATCCACAAAGTAAGACATCACATTTTCATCAGCACTACTTTTCAAATTGTGTTGTTCACGCAAAACAGCGCATATTCTTTTTCATATCTTTTCGCAGACTTAACTGGAATGATCTGCCCTATCGCTTCCGCAGTTTTCTCAGCAATTTCATCTAATTTCAGATCCATTTTCTCCATTTGCTGCTACATTCTCTTTAAGTAACAAATACAGTAAATACGTCACGGTTCGTTTTTTTTAATAACTTTAATGATATAATTTTAAATTAATTAATTGATGAGCCTTTTTATAATTAATATTATATTAAACTGAATTACAGATTTGGTTAAGGAATTTATTTATGCTAGGGATAGTTTAGTATTCATTTTTATAATTTTTTAAAATATTATTTGCAGATCAGTTAGCCCTTGATTAATTTTTATACTAAAGTTAATTATAACCTTAATTTAAATCTTTTGTTTATTCATCTATTTAATAATTATAAAAATTAAGAACAACAAACAACTAAAAATTCTTAAATAGATGGACTTTCACAAAGCAAGTGTTAGTACAATAAATTTAATTATAAAAATAACTTAATAACAAATTTTTACCGTTCTCTTTTAATCAAATATTAGTCAAAATTAACATTGTTTATTTATAATAAACAAATATGTTTGTATGTATGTATGTATGGAACAAATAGTTTAATAGGTTAATAGCAGACCTCTCCTTCTAGTCATCAGTCAAATGATTATTTCCAACTTAAGCATTGAACTTTAATAAAAATTATCATTTTACCAGGTTTATCTTTTGTACTTTTAATTTTTGCAAAAAATTGAAAAAATAGATTTCCATATGTTAAAATAATGCTTTTAGATTGGTAAAAATACCGTAGAAGCCAAGCATTGGCTTGATAAGTATTACGGCACATCTGCTCCTGGTAAATTAACAATGATTGCAGTAATTTCGGAAAACATTGGATAAATCATAAAAATCATCATGAGAAATCATAAAGTGGTAACTGAGAATCTAAAGTTATCGAAAGATAGTGTTTGTACCATCATACATGAAGCTTTGGGTACGGAAAAGTTTTTTCCCAATGAGTGCCGTGTTTACTCCAACCACAGAAAAGACAACAACAAACAGATGATTCAAAGCTTTGTTTGGACATGTTTACACATAACAAGTAGGAGTTTCTGCAGATCTATCGCAATAGATCCAACATGGATCCAACAGTTCATTTCGGAATCAAATCGGCAGTCATCGAGTGGACTGCAAGGGGTGAAAACCTTCCGAGGGGTCCAAAGACTCAAATATTGGCTAGTAAGTGCATTTTGGAAATTACATTTATTGACTATTTGGATCAAGGAAATACAATCAACTATTAAATTGGTTGTTTGGATCGTTTGAATACCCAAGTTGCTAAAAAAATGCTTTATTTGAAATAGAAAAGTGTTTTAGTGTCACAAAACGTGCTGAAAACGATAATCTAAAGCTGTAGTATTATGTACAAGCTACAAGCTTGTACATAAGTTATACTTCTTTCGTTAAAAATAAAACCAATTGAAATTACACACCCAGTCGCATCGGAAAATTTTTTTTGCAAAAATTTGGGTTCGTTTAATATACTAACAATACATTTATATTGACGCAATTTACTTACACCCAGGATGACGAAAGAATAGAAGGAGAAGATCAATGAGAAGAACAAGAAGTATTTAAAAGTTATATATTTTAATATCTAGCGCTGTTATCATTTCAACCCATTTCTAAATATGTTTTTATATTTTGCACTTATAAAAATCTTCATTATAAAACGCATTTGCGTATCGTAATGTAACTTTTACGCACGCAAATTTTTGTTTTAAATGGTTGGCGACATGAGTGAAGTATCTAATGACAAGACTATTGACAATGACATTTGTGGCTAATAGCAATTTATAAATTTTATATTGTTCTTTAAGAAAGTATTTGTAAATATGAATATCATCTTTTACTTATATAATATATTAATATTGGTGTATTAGTCATTTTAAAATATTTGAAAACATTAACATTTCATAGTTTAAATGTCAAAACTGTCAAATGTTATAAATTACACAGTGCTACCGACATACTTTTTAAAATCAAAATTTTCGTAATTACATAAAAATAATAAATTAATTTAAAAAATGATAAAATGGCAAAATGTAAAAAATATTATAAACAACTTATTTCATATGGCTGTTGTCGACACTCGTTTTTTAAACTTAAACTCGTGTCATAACAGAATTCCATATGAAATGCGTTGTTTAATATACTATTTCAGCAATTTGAACAATTGTCAGCTGAATGGGAATTTTTGTAACTTTATTCTTATTTTTAAGTCGAATTGGACAATTATGAAGAAGAAAATAGCTTATTTGGGTCCTTAAAGATTTTGGTTTAGAATAAAACAGAAATAAAAAAGTGAATTTTCTGAGTCTGTAATATCAATTCATTGAATGAAGAATTCTTTTGAAAGTGAGTGATCCTCTTCAGAGCTGGTTGTAAGATTATTTTTGTGAAAAAAAATATATATAATATATTCTATTCATTACTATTTTCTTATTTTAATAATCTCATAATTTCAACTTTTGGAAATATTCCTAAAGGACACAAATGTATATAATAAAAAACGGTCCTGGCTATTAAGAGCCTATACCTATATATATTATTAAGAATTCTTCACTTGTTGATAAATGATCATTCGTGTACCCAACCATGAATAATGAATTGCCGCATTTTCTGAACGTATTTTCGTACGTGTCAAGAATAGAATACCACCTGAACGTACGTTGTACAGAAAAATCATCTGTCGATTGATAAATGTTAACACTAACCTTGATGTTTGCATGTAGATCGACGGAATGCTAGAACGCTTTTCACTCGTTATTTTTTCTATCTAAAATATTTTATTTATGCGGAAATTTCAGTACATTTTTTTTAAATGGAAAATATTCTGCGAAAGAATTGCGGTATTTCATAACGAATGCAATTCCTCGTTAATAATTTTAGTTTTGTACTATTTTACTTATTTTATTTGGTGAATTGTTTATTTTAGAAGAGTTTTTGCAGCATGTATATACATTTTTTTTAAGATATTATTTTTTGTTGGTTAAGATAAATGGATTTATGGTCCTTAAGTGTATAATATTGAACAAATTTTAATAAGAATTGAATTCAAAAATACTAGTGGCTATTATATGTACATTTTTTAAAAGTTTAATATTATATATCGGTACAAAAAACTGAATTAAACAGAAAATAATGACTATTATGTATGACCTCCACGTGTCAGGGCACAACGGCATCGAGGGGAATGAAAGCGCTGATGACCTCGCCAGGTAGCTAAGGGAGTGAAGCTTCCCTAGAAAATATATATTTTATCTCTTTCACTGCAATGACAAAGTAACCAAGCAAAATAAAAATAAAACATAAGCTCTACTCCCTCAGTCAAGAATAAGGGCAGCGGTAGGGCTCTCAAATACCCTTCGTGGGACCTGAGCAGGCAATTGGCATTCCCAAGACTACCTTCAAAAAGACCATCAATGAGTGGATATGGAAATAAACCGCCACAAGATAGACTTGTTAACAGTAAACGCGTGGTGGCTAACCTAACCTAACCTACTCGTGAGAACTTAGGTTAAACCACAGGGAACTAAGAAAGATAGTCGGCGTCCTAACTGGCGTCGCTTCCTAGCTTTTCCGCCTAAATCGTGAAGAGTATATCAGTCGTATCTCAGTCATATACCCAGTGCAGACTAAGTGAAGAGAATAATAAAACAGCATACCACATAATCACAAATTCAACCTCTCTGGGGCTGAAACTTCGATGAGGGTTTTTATCCCCTCTCCACCATTTTCTACTAATGTTCTTCAAGTTTCCTCTCCAACTGCTTTAACACTTCCTCGTCTTCTAACATCTAAAAACATCATCCTCATCCTCCTCCTCCTCACACCTCTAGCATATTCCAGTCTCTCTCTTCCCAATCTTATGTAGATACCACACCCTTGACCCATGTCTAGTAAGCACCTGGGTCAAGAAGTAGTTCATCTCCCCAAACTTCCGGTTCATCAACTTACTCCTACTCCTAATTTCCATTTTTAACGCACCTTCATACCCTTTCCAATTCTGGATGGTATGACCTCGACAGCACAGCTGATGCTATTGCGCCCACTTTCCTGTACCCCTGCACCACCCTCTACAGAATCCCTCTCTGCACCTGCAGTAGTGGCTTCACCCTCACATGGATCCCCGTTCTTTCACCCCACACTTCCGCTCCGTACATCATAACCTGCTAAATCGACCTACCAATAACTTTCCTCCTATCGATTATGATTGGACCACTGACCTGCCTTAATGAGTATATGAAATCAATTGGAATGGCAGAGAGATCCTAAGGCATTGGAGATCCTAAGCTTCGTCAGGCTATAACCTAGGGGTGACCCAGAATAGATCTGTCAGGTCGCAGTCGAAGGAACGTTGAACGACCACTCACACGGAACCTAACCTAGCCTACCAAACCATCAGAATATTGTTAAACGTTTATCATTTGGAAATAGCAATTAAATAATAAACAGTCAATAGAACTTTCAAGATTTTTTTCTGTAAAAGATATTTGCTTACTCTATTAGTTTTTTCACTGACTTTGGTAAACGATATATACACATTTTGTGGCTATAAGCCCATCATTGCGTTATCCAATTAATTTAATAGATATTCCCGCTTTAACCAGACAGTTTTCATATTGTATAACGTAAATAGTGGAAATGAATCATGTGACCGCAATCGGATATAAATCGCAGTTCGCATTGGAACAATAATAATAGCCAGGTGGCGTCGACAAACGTAAATCACGCAAAACACAAATATTAGTTTAATAATAATGGTTAAATTGCGTTAGGGCAGTTCGTTCCCGTGTCATACTTGTTCAACAAATTAAAATCCGGTTCTTTTGAGCGAAGGCTTCCAATTGATTTCATAATGTAATATGCACGATGTTTAACACAATCTGCACACCAGGTAATCTTTTTAGGATATTAAAATATCCTTGATTCATAAATGACTCGTCAAAAGTTAAGATATTGGTAATATTGAAATAAAACATTTGCTATTGACAATATTTGGTTATTTTTATATTAAATGGAAGTAAATAGACCCATTAAATCCTTTACAAAAAATGGTAAGTACATTTTTACAATAATTATTTTGCAGGCATATATAGTAAATCTATTTTTGAACTGTACAGAATTCTAAAACATATAACCAGTGATAACATCCAGGCTAGATCTAAGCAAGTAGATATAGGTGAACGTTTAAATGTATTGATATGAGAAATATTGCGGAATGGCTCTGGACATCTAGGACATCCAGGCTTGCAATTCTTGACCACTTACATTAAAAATACAAACCATTTATCAGCGCCACTTGGTCTTTGCTCTTCGTTTTAAAATACGAAGGTCTACCAGATGCATATTTTTGTGTTTTAATGAGAAAGTGGTGTTTTGTACAGATTGTTAAGTACTACAAATATTGGTGAAACTATTTGATATTTATTATTATCAGACTTAGAGGAGGCCCATCAAAGACTTTAACTTATAAATTACAGTCAGGATCCTTTCATTAGACTTTCTGAACAATCATTCATAAGATTATTTCCATTATCCAAAGAACATCATTTTTATAGTTATAACTGTTGTCGTAGTTGCCCGCCACTAGTTTGGGCTGTTTCTTTGTAAAACTTTATTAGATCTTCCTACGAATTTAGAATATGTATTTTTTTTTAGAGTTTTGCATTTTAATACTTTAACCACTCTACATAAAGCCATTAAACATAAGTAAAATAACCCAACGATTTCTTCTTTTTTATACAACATAAAGTTTCGATACACCTAGCGCGATTGCCAAATTATCATTAGCACTGGTAAAATAGCCTTCGCATATGTTTACGCAGGCATTATTTCAAAGCGGGCAGAATTCGACTTTCAAAGCGCCTTTGCATTGAACCACTCTTATCACGTCTAAGCGATTGCTAAAATGCACCTACTCGAAAAACGCCACTTCTGAATTCACACCTGTAGAATCCTTTAACACGACGAGAACTGTGAGTTCTGTAGCAACACTACATCGAAATCTTTCTGAGGTCAATATAATATTAAGTCACCACAGAGCACAGATACCAAAGTCTACCCTGGGATCTGGAACCAGCCCAGATCTAGTATTTCGTGTTTGGTCCTATAAATCGTTGCCCTGTCCAGAAAATTCATGTGTGGGATGAAATTTCTTTTGATGGTCGAACAAGATCTATTAGTTTTAAATGGGATAACCAGTGTGATTTATAAAGATGAAATTATTAACAATACTATTCCACTTTTTTAAGCCGCTTTTGGTCAAGATTTCCTTTTCTTGATGATAAAACAACTACGCACCTATATGCAAAGGTAGTTGAAGCTGGATAAAATCAAGGTATTCCTCACATTACTGCAATTGAACATACTTCAGATCAATTCCAGTGAGCATTAGATGTACACGAGCCGCGCCCTGAAACTTAGCAGTTAAGACACCTATTGCGTCAACTTTGGGTGCAAAGCAGGCAAGATAGCTGTAGTTGTATACTCCATTCTGCCTCCATCTTACACGATCCATTATAATTTCGACAGCGAGTTAATAGTATAAGGTTCTTAAATCTGATTTTAAGTTGACTCTAAAGTCTTTTTAGCTGTCTCTTTCAATCTCTTTCCTCGCTAGCTTAATTAGCAGTTGATCTTTCTGTCTTCTAACACATCCTGGCCATCAGACGATTCTCGTTGTTTTTTGACAGGGTCCACCTTTCATATGCATATTTCATGATAGGTCTTAAAATAATAGTAATATCTTGTATTCCGTTTTTGGATCTTATTAGATTTCTTATATTTTTCATTTACTCTTAAAGAAATAAAAATTAAATTACGAGATCAACTGCTTGATGGTTCTGTTATTCTCAGAAAATAGTATAATTTTAATTCAGTTTTGTCGTATGTTCTTGAGATTAACTACTAGATTGATGTATTTTATTTTATTATTTATAATTGTCGATATTGTTATTATATTATTCTAATTCTACTATTTTTATTCATATTTATATTTATATTTTTATTCATATTATTTATATGTATTGTTACTGTTTATAATGTATGTAATAGGTTGAGTGGAAGAGCAGTATCCTCTCTAGAAATAGAGTGGATTCTGAACTCTGCCTTTTGACGCAAATGTCCCTTATGTACTCTATTGTTAACCAAATTGTCAATAAAATCAATAATAATACATCTCTTGGTGCTCTGTATATAATTTCCTTTGTCATATCATTGTCTGAGGACATAGTAGCTCTCCTGAGTACTTTCAAAGTTATATTGGTTCATAGTAACATTTTGGGCCATTCTGCCTCTACTATATATTCTTGTTACTATTTGGTTTTGAATTCTACAGTTTGATTAAATCCTCCTTAATGGGGATAGTTAAGTTTCCACTATGTCTGTTATCTACGAACGCAAGTAAAAAAGGTAGTCCCTAGTAACGAAAAAGCAGGGTTTGCACATCATGTGCTTAACAATTTAGTATTTGTTGGATTTTGAAAATTATTCATGTATTTTGTCAAAGATAATACCAAGAGTCTTTAATATTGTTATGTCTTATTACTTCCATACGTGATCTAGCCTTAATACTACCTAAACAACATCAGGTACCTAGCTACAAACAAACAAAATGTAACTTAAATGTCAATCTGACGATGCTAATCAGCGAAACGGCCGTCATTGTAATTTAAAACATAATTTTTAAATAATCTTGGAAGTTACGTTCAATTGAAGAGTTTTTATTATTCTTAATACCAAGACTTTTTCAATAAGTTATTGAGGCTTACTTTTAAAAAGTATTTGTAGGATTTTGAAAATTATTCATGTGTTTTGTCAAAGATAATACCAAGAATCTTTAAAATTTTTATAAATTTTTATTTTCCATTTTATTTAGCAAAAATACAAAAACAAACTGAAATGTCATGTGAATCATATTGAGTTTGTTTGAATAGTTTGCCGAAAATAAAAAAGTTATAGTCTGGAAAATAAAAATTTATCTGGTAGCAACAGTTTATTTTAAATGTATCCACAAGCAAAAAGTGACATTATAGTTTCTAAATATCTATAATTGGTTCTTTTTTAATCCCTAAATATCTATTTAAAATCAATTATTCATTTAGAACAATTTTTTTTCGAATTTTATTGTTTTCTAATAGACTTCGCAAAAATACAAAATTCTTTAAGCCTTCTAACGAGCTACTTGTCCTAAATATATTTTTATATATCTTATAAGCATGTCCACGATACGTGGGACCGGTCTTAGGCATAATTACATTGGAAGTTGGACTATATGTCCTCTGACTACACTAATTGCTATGACGTGGAATGGATCCGGACCTATCCTTTCCACCTTTTTTCTGATGTCCACTTTCATTAATGCCCAAGCACTTAAAGTTCAACGAGAATCAAAGATATGCCAAGGTGTTTCTCAAAGAAAAGTTTGTTAAGGAAAGTGTAAGCAAAAACTTAATAATAATCTCGTAGTGCTTTCAATCAACTTTTAGTCTCATCTGCATAGTTAATCCAGGGCCGGTATTCTCAACTCACTCCTCTCACAGCGAGCGATCACAAAAGGGAGTGATTTGATTGGCAGCGATATGGCTTTTCTAGATTCTCATGTATCCCTCCGCTCGCAAATTTATAACACGAGCAACTGGTACACATGAAAGCGAGTGAAATAAAGCACTCCTCTTTGACAGGAGCGATCCATGCGAGGAGAGGGCATGAGAATCGATTTGGCAGTGAATTTCACTCCACTCGCATTCAACGACAACGATATCGCTCCAAGCGAGGACCTGAGAATACCGGCCCTGACATTGTATTATCTGAGAAGAAAAAATATTTCTGATGTTATACTTTTAAAAAAATGTATGCTCATTACAAACGTCCACAGTATAATATATTTTTTCTGGCAATTGGCTTTCTTGGAGGAACGCTTCTTTAAGGAATAGTCTAGGCAAGAAAATAGGAGGTATAGAATTAGGTAAGAAACGGAACTTATATAATGTAATAACGAACTGACAAATTATAAAGGATAATTAATGAAGAAAGAATATAGAAATCTAGACAAAAGAAGAACTGAAATATCATCTTGCTCATGGAAAAGAATAGTAATGTTGGGATAAAAAAATTGTAAAAAATTAAGGAAATAAAATTGGTAGCAGCCTGCCTTCATACTTCATGCTACTGAAAATACCAAGGTACTTTGCTTTTTGGTATAGGATAATATCTGAAGATATAAGGTTCTTCATTAGTCTATCTCTTAAACTATTATGACGAATATTTGCTTTAAAAGGGACTCCATGATTTCCTTATCTTCTTGTGATATGCTAAAAGTTCTATCAAAGATGGACAACTATTTTATTATTAATTTTTTTATTCAATGAATGAACAATATTTTCAATAATCTAGACAGTTGATTACTGTTTTTCAAAGAAAATATCATTACCTGTATATCCCTTTTTTGTTGGATTTTATTCCAGAATAAACAAGCCTAGCCGCCAAAGCAATCAATTTTTTCCTTATCCCTTTTTTGTTCTTCTTTTATATTGAAACCGGGCGATATTTAAACAATAGTCTGATAATTGTATTTACTGAGACCGTAAAAATCAACAAGAATTTGGAAATAATTGTGAAGCGGCGCGTCATTCCAATCCTTTAAGTAAACGAGGAAAAATGTGTCAATCCAAAAATAAAGACAATAAGAGAAAGAAATACCTACAAATATTTACTTTTATAGGGGAAACCTGTCACTTCTTTAATTTTTTGAATTTTAAATTGGTCTTGAATAATTTAGGGTCCATCCGAATATCATTTAATCGTAATGAACGTGAAAACCATACTGTTTGAGAGAATGGCGTAAATATTGCGATGTTTTAGAGTTATATACAGTATACGGGAAGCTCGTCAAGTGTAAGTGGAAAGTATACGACGATAAGGGGCTATGCAAAATTTCCATTTGGTATGGCCTCGTATACATATTCAATGAAGAAGTCATTAAATATCAAAAACCCTCGAAAAAGACGGACGTGTCATGATTTATTTATTTATTTATCGAATGGAAATATTTGGCTTTGTTTTAACGATTCGCTTTCGTTAAAATTCCATTTTTTATCATCTATCAAATTTATAAGTTTACGTTTATCGCCCCCTATTTAATCTATTACCGGTACCGCACTGGATTTCATTAAATATTAATCTCTGTTCTGCCATAAAATCGGTATACAAAAAGAAATAAACAAATTTGTAATATCTATAATGTATATTTTTTGGATCCTGAAATAAAAGGTAAAAAGAACAGATGCTTCATAATAATTTTTGAATTTAATAGAAATCATATGTAGTTTTTTTTATTTACCGTAGTTTTCAGTGGTTTATAACGATTCATCATTGTCAGGTAGATGGCAGAAGGTGTATTTTCAATAGCCAGTTTTTAAAATAAAATTAATAATTTTAATCATTTTCATTACTTTGTTAATTATTGTTAAAGTCGAGTCGTTTGAATTTTGTTATTTAAAGCTGATTTTGTTAAGATTGTAAATTTTGCTACAATGTGAAGTTGTTCGTGTAAAGTGTAGTTATGTTTCCGTATATATATTTATTACCATTATAATAAGTGTCTTTCTAATTGCTATGAAAATATATTTTTTTCCTCACAATTTCGCCTTAATAACAGTGGCGAATCTTAGGAATAGACAAGGTAGACAACTTTCCAAGAATAAAATGAACACTTAAGTATAATACATTTTTCAATATATTACTTTGCATCATTAAAATAAAGATTTAATAATACAAAATGATAAACAATTGACTAATTCGGTGAAAACCTGGAGGAAAATCTACTAAATAAACATGCTGAGACAATTCAAACAGCACACGGATGTCTTTTGGATCTCCTATGGATATTTGAATGGGATATTTGAGATATCCAGAGCATATCCCTTTTTAATCCTCGTATATTCTTAGGATTTCCTAAGGAATAGCAAAAGAGCGCCTCTGTATTGCCCAGAAATATCCCCAGAACATTCTTTTTTAACGTCCTAAGGATATTTGCAGGACATTTATAGGAATCCTTATAGTCCTTAAGACGTCTACAATACCTGCTCAATTAGTCCAGGATACATCATTGAGGTGCGTTATATGCCCTTTCTAGAATTTATTTAGATTATAAGCATTTTTTTTCGGGACTTTTTTAGGATACATGGAAAAAGTTTTACACATAAAAACATGTACCTATACAAATTTTTATTAAGACAATTTTCATTGCATATCAATTTCTAATTTGCGAATTAAGTTTTTTTATTATTTCCAGGCTGCATCTTAACCTCAAAAGTAAAAGGAAAAAGTGTTTATAAAGTGATTTAATTTTACCTTTTGCTTTTTCTTGATGTGAACACCGTTAAATTAAATATTATAATCACACACAAAAACGCAGTTGGATCAAAGAAACCAGTGGGAACACATGCATGCGGGAAACCTTAATTTAGAGCTCCTAACCTAACTTTTACAAACTAATCTGTGACACAGACACGCATCAATCCTGAGGAAATATACTAGATCCCTAACAGCTCATACAAAAGACGTTCTCTGAACGTCTTCCGAATATTTGTGCTTTATATAACCTGAATTAATCCTTGAAATAGTATATATAGTAAAGTACCTTTCTGAATTAAATTGGGATGGTTGCGATAGGATTTCTGATATTCTTAAGATTTCTTAAATTAAATATTTCATACAACAATATTTCTATATTTCTATTTTTATTTCTATATTTTTTAAGGTTTTTAATTGCTATTTCTTTTATTTCTGAAAAAAATATATGAAAAACAAAGTAATATCCTTAAAATGTATCATACAAAGCCACTTATAAGAGATTCAAAAAGCATCTTCAGGTATTTGGATTAGTCCGAGGATATTTAGGATATAGTCAGAATCATCTTGAGGTTATTTTTTGTTGTTTGGGATAATTATTTCGTTATGCATCGGAAGTGTAGGCCGGCAGTAGTTATTTGGTTTATTATATTATTTGTTTTGTTGTACATATTATATATGTATTTAATATTTTTTTCTGTTTGCTATTTTTGTACTTTCTTTATAACTTAAACAATAAAAAAATGTATTTCTCTTTATAGGACCTAATGGCGGTAGACTATTAAGGAATCTTGATTGTTATTGGGTCTATGTTCCAGCGCCACTGCTTAATACAATTTTAAACTTAATTCATAAAAAAAAATTGAATTGAAAATCACATGTGTGTTTGTATAATTAAACACTAAACTATTTAATTTCAGAACTCACTCACGTGCAAATTATATAATTTTCAAAATGTTACATAAAATACAGTAACTTAAATTTTCTCTAAAACGACTTTCTTGCCATCTATTAGGCGGTAAACGTTAGTTACAGTGACATCCCATTTATATACTAATTACAGATTACTGTAAATCAACTTTTTCCCTATGATCAGAATTGGGACTACACAATTTACAACAGCCATCTATAAATGAGGTTTAATAACAATATAGCAGTTTAAGTTCGTAAATATAATTACCTACAATAAAATTTTCGCTTAATATTAGATTGTGACTAACAAATGGAAGATGGCGCTAATAGTCCAATTTTAAAATTTTATAGTGAGAGAAAAACGTTTGACTTTAAAAATGTTTGAAAATTTTTAGAAATTTTAAAGGTTGAATGGTGGCATCAATTCTTAAATAACGTATGTGGAACTCTTTATATTTAGGGTACAATATTATCGGTACAATCGCTATCACATTTAGGTAATTATTTTACAAATAATGCTAGGTTTTTTTAATACTTTTTCTACTTTCTTTATTTTAAACGTATAGATGTGTATCACTATTAATATTTTTTATGGTGAATAAAAGGCTTCATAGTAATACCATATCCACCTTAGGATTATTATTATATTTCAACAACTATTAAAGAAACTTAGTTTGCGAGTCTTCCCAAGTAACATTTTCATATCTTAGGAATGTACAGGGAATGTTCGGCATGGTCCAAAGTACATTCCAAGAATGTACATAAATTGCATTATGTATATCCCTAGAACTTGCTAGGGTAGTGTCTTTTGTATGTCACATCAAGTACCTGGTATGTACCTAATATGTCACTATGTTCCCCAGTGAATATGTGTGGCATGTTTTAGGAACTTTCAGAATATCCCTTACATATGGATGTTATATAACATGAATATCCCCGAAGGAATTATTCTTTATAAATATTCCCTTCATATCCTTAAAATGTCCAGAATGATTGCAATACATATACCAGGTATATTCCTTAAATCTGTCCTCAGATTTTCGCCATTCTATTGTAATTAGTCAAATATTATAAATATAATATATACATAATGCTATAAATATAAATCTTAACTTGATTTTTTTTCTTGGGTATGGTCGCCGTTCACTAACGTTAGTTAGTTGGTTAATATTTGAAAAGCAGAAAAAAATTTCAAATTTTAACCATCACACCTACCCAAGAAAAAAATCAATGGTCAAAGAAAATATATAATATAGGTATATATAGGCGGAAAAAAATTACATTTTGCATTATAATCTTATTTATTATAAAACATAAAACATACATAATAACTATGAAAACAAAATAAACTCTAAAAGAGAAAAAAAACAATACATGTCAATATATTCAATATATTTTATTTATAAATTGAAAAGGTAATCCATCTCTCAAATGTAGATGATGCAGATATACAGTATCAATAAAGGTCAATCCACAATTTTAATAATAAAGAAGCGACATGTTTCGGTCCATAGACCATTATCAGGCTATAAAGAAAACAATGGTATCAGGAAATAATCAAAAATAGTTATAATGAAGTATAATTAGTAGAGGTTATATATGATTACATTAAACAATGATGGTTAAAACTTTTCAAATTGAAGTAACAAAAGTATAAACACTGTTGACAGTACATGAAATGTCTAAGTTACAATAAAACAAGCAAGATCAAATCATTACAAAATCATATTACTAAATCATATACAAACTCACATGTATGTGTAGACCACAGAAATTGCATTTTAATTTATGAATTTTTTTTAAAAACTTAAACATTGATGATTAATGCCTGTATGCACCATTTTCACGTTTTCTCGTAATTAGCTAACCACGTCTAAGTATGTAATCGCGGTTAAAAAGTAGATTCGATGCACCAAAGAATTTTGCACTTAAATTAACTAATTGTGATTAAGTAATTATGGCCAGCAGGCAACATCGCAATTTTCCTAGGAATCCGTCATGTCTGTCACAATTTGATGTTGATTAATGTGAAGGTTACGGACAAAGAGGCTGTTTCGGGTTTCGGGTGTTTGAAATTTGTTGTAACTAATAACATTACATATTATTTAAAATAATATATTTCGATTGTACATAAATTAATGACAGAACTTCAAATCGAATCTTCATGAAACATGTTATTCTTAACTACTAGATCTCATCAATAAATATAAATATATAAATAAAAATAAAATAAAGGCTCGATTACAGAACACAACAAAATTATAAATGTCAGCTTCAATTTATTTTCTTTTGTTTTAAGAATACAGTTTAAAGTGCAATTCCACATAGTTATTGGAGACATAAAATTGCATAGGGTGTACCTACTTATCATAAGTTAGGGCTTCAACTTCTTCAAGAAGATCTACCTTTGTTGGTTTCGTGAGGCGAAAGAAACTAAGGTCATCCAGGGCTTCAAAATAATTATCTCTCTCATTCCAACGCCTAGGAAACCCATTTAACACTATGTCATCAATGTCTAGTTCATCATCAAATAATAGGTCTTCCACTTCCATAATTATTTTTCACTACCACAGTTTATCACTACTCACTATTGACAAAAATACATGTAAATGAAATCAGAACCAAACAAAACATCCTAACCTCACTTATTAACTAACCGCGGTTATCTAGTCTTAATCCCAGGCCATCGAGCGGTTAAAAGTTAATTGCGGATTAGGAGAAAAAAGGCTTGGTGCATAAGAAAAACATTAAGTAATCACGGTTAAAGTCTTAATCAGAGAAATTGTACAATGGTGCATACAGGCATAAGAGAGTTATGAAGTCTTATTCATATTATCTTATATCTTATTTATTTAAAATTTTAAATAAACATGCATAACTGAAAAAAATAGTTATTCATAAAAATATATTACCAATATTTCCATGTTTTCATCCTCTAATAGATCTTTTTCAAGCTTCTGCAGGGCTTTTTTTTGAATAAATTTTGACTTTGTAACAACTATCTGATTGGTATGCTTAATATTTAGAACCAGCTGCATAGATTCCATCAAAGAATATATTTTTTAATTTATTACGTTCTTTTAGTTGTAGGTACAGAATTCTGAAAATAAAATTAATATTAATTAAGTAAGTAATAGTAAACTAAGTAGGTCATGGCAGGGAATTAAATTTTTATCATTACTATATGGACTTGGTTGGATTGACTGGACTGCACTCACAGTAGCCCTTTCTAAAATATGAAATAGATACAGATCGAAGAGAATAAAAAATATGCCAATATACAGTAAGGCATGATGAATTAATTATTTGAATAATATCACTGAATCTTTTTTTAACTTTCAAATTAAATTTTCGTCTCTTTTATAAAGACGACATTATAACCTTAAAGACTATAGTACAAAATAATTAAAAGCAATAAGTAACTATTAAATTTTTAAAACAATGGCATCCTTTGATAAGTTAGAACAGTGTTTTTCAACCTTTTTCATGACACGACCCCCCTAGTATCAAAAAATATTTCGCGACCCCCCCCGACCTTTTTTATTTTATGTATGTTAAAAATATTTAATCCATACAAAAGTTTTAGGCGTTTGCGTTATTAGGATTCGAATATAAATATATAATTAAGTAAAATGTTGAATCTGGAACCGTTGGCGAAACTGATACCGAAAACCGTTTACACTACCACTATACCAACACACACTTTTATATGTCTGACGCGGGTTTCGATAACCAAGTTATCTTCTTCAGAGACCGAAGGTAAACTGCGGGTTGTGCGCAGTTTGTAGCTTTTGTGCGTTTTGAATCCAATAAAAAATTAATGGAAGAAATACTATTTTGCAAGGCACTTCCCACAAATACTACAGGTCAATGCTTGCATGACATGTTCTTTGAAGCTACGCAAGATATGAATATCGATTGGGCACAAAAATGCATTGCTATTTGTAGTAACGGAGCAAAAGCCATGACTGGTGCGAAGAGTGGATTTATTGCTAGACTGAAAGAACAGATGCCAAACGCTTGTTGGATGCACTGCTTTCTCCATCGCCAAGCTCTTGCAGCCAAAACCTTGCCACAAGAATACAGTCAAGTTCTACATACTATTATTAGTATTGTAAATTCTATTAAAGGAAAAGCGTTGCAGACTCGATTGTTTCGACTCATTTGTGAAGATATGGGGGCTCTCCACCGAAATTTGCTTTACCATACAGAGGTTAGGTGGTTATCGAAAGGCAAAGTACTGACCAGAGTTATGGAACTTCGCGCTGAACTATTAGTATATTTACAGCAAGCCAAGTCACATTACTCTGTATTCATTTCTGGCCCGGAATTCCTTTTGAAACTGGCTTTTCTTTCGGACTTATTTGAGTATTTAAATAACTTGAATAAAAGTCTTCAAGGGCGGGATGAAAATGTCATTACAGCAAAAGACAAACTCCATGCCTTTATCAAAAAAATTGAATTTTGGTCATCATCTATAAATCAAAACAACTTTGATTCATTTTCGTCGACACAGTCTTTCATTGAAGAAGTCGGAAGCGAGATAAACATCAATTCGTATATATCTGGTATGAAAATGGTGTTAGATAATTTGAAGAAAGAATTATGTCATTACTTCTCAGTGCAAGAGATATCGGATAGCACTGGGCAAAAATGGATCTTAAATCAGTTTTTAAATGCAGCTATAAATGAGGCGAATTTAGCAACTAAGCTCAAAGAGAATCTGCTAGAATTATCTACCGATGGGATGTTACATTTGGAATTCAAGTCTGAAAATTTGGATACCTTTTGGTTAAAAAGAAAAACAGAATACCCAGAATTAACAAACGAGGCTTTGAAGTGTTTGATTCCATTTGCTACCTCGTACTTGTGCGAGTTGACATTTTCATCAATGGCCCAAATAAAAAGTAAACTAAGGAATCGCTTAAATTTGGAAAACGATTTAATACTTAATGTTGCAAAAACGGATCCACGATAGGAGAAATTGATTGAACAAAATCAAGAGCAACCTTCACATTAAAATGAACGAGTACTCGAAGATTTTATTTTTTGTTAATGTGTGATATGTGTAGTATGTTAATGTGTAATGTGTATAAATAACATAACGAGTATCATTTTGTAAACTTTTTTCTTAATATATCTACCTTTTTAATATTTATTGATTTTTTACTCAGTTCTCGCGACCCCCCTACAGAGGCTTCGCGACCCCCTGGGGGGTCGCGACCCACCGGTTGAAAAACACTGAGTTAGAATAATGATATACTTACCCATATTTACCGCCTTTTTTAAACTGTTGTCAAAAAAAACATAAAACTAAATTACACAAAATAATAATATCACGCTCACTCACTAGCACTTTCATTACACAACCTAAAATTTCGATCTTCATCCGAAGCGACCAGTGTTGACAACATAACATAATACTAATTTTAGTTTCAAGTAAGGTTGGTACAGAATCAACAGAATAACAATAACAGTTGAGTCCCAACCAAAAGGTCCAATTGCGGGTGATATATTTTGTATCATAGATTACAAAATAATAAGAATATCAAATTAGGTATTACATTGATCTAATAACGGGAATGTACATTTTTGTATTTTTTCCAATATACTATGAATGTCACAGGTATATCCATGAATAGATATACAATACTAGTTTTACGTGTACATTTTATGCACTTTTTCCAACATTCCATGGATGTCACTGGTATATCCTTGAATGGACATTCCCTGCGTGTAATTCCTATTACATTGTTGGTACATTGTGAAGGGGATATACCTTCTAAGATTTCAAACAATATATTGGGAATGTACCCACTAAATTTGGTATATATTTTGAACATTATGAATATACTAGGAATATGCTTTATATATTGAATGCTACTTGGGTTATTGTAGATTCTTTTAAGAAATATATATAATTTAATTAAATTTATCAAAATTTTATGGAAATGTAAATATTAACTTTTATAATGTCCATCTTACTAAGAACAATAAACAACGAAACGTTTAATCAAAACGTCCACTTTTATTTAAAAAATAGGTTTTTTAATTCAAGACAGCTATTTCTACAAAATTATAATCGTCAGATTGACATATTGAAGTTACATTTTCTTTTACAAAATACCTGATGATGATTAACTAGTATTAAGATTAGACCATAACAATATTAAAGCCTAGATGTTATTAGCGCTAAGGGATTATCCTAGATATATTTCCCTCTAGATCAGTTTAATTGTATAATAATATATAGAAAAACCAGGAAAAAACTATATCATGCTGATCTTTACAATAACTTAATTTGCTACCTATGTCTTATCTATATATAACGAAGACTCGATAAAAGTAAACAGTTAAATAGTGGAGAATTTTTAAGATTTACTTCTTCAGTGACAGCTTTAAATTGTTGATCCGCTAAAAACATATCTTTTTATTTCAAGTGAAGAAAATCCAAATTTTGTTGTTTATCCCAAAATGTGTATAGTAGTTGTGTGTCATTGGTGTGTGTTCAAGTAGGTGTTTGGCATAGTTTGACTTATCCGGTTGGTGTAATCTAAGAACATATAGTTTTTCTATATCATTGCACAATATTATAGATCTTAGAGGGAAAAATATAACAATATGGAATAATAATAAAATTAGCTAATGAGGATGTGCATAAATAGTTGCAATGGTATTTATATAAGCCACTTTAGTAAGGCTGCCACAATATTTTTGAAAAATACTAATTGCTCTATGCGGGTTAAATTTTTCTGCTGTTTGAGCTAGAAGGCAGACGCTTCAACAATCTACAAGGGAAATAATTTGAAAAATAATAAAGCAGTTTTTATTTTAAAATGTTTGCAATTATTTGTAATAACATATGTATTATAGCTCTTCTTTGTTGTTTTTGTTTTCGAAAGTATTTATGCATCATTTAGTTAACAATGACCATATGTATTTTGCATTAATTTACCCGGTATACTTGTGTCCGACTAAATCGATTAAAAAACTGCTCATAGTACGACAACATATTACTAAACTTTAGAATGATAAGTAGCTGAGATAATTTTGTATGTTGTCCTACAAACATATAAATATTTTATAAATAAATTGGAATTTTCCGATGAATTAAAGTACACATAAATATTCACATATTTCTTGTAAGTGTGTGCATATCGGTAGTAGTCGTAGAATATTAGTCAAAATATTTATATATACAATAGTTACATTGAACCAAACATTTTAAATTTGATACACGACGATATTGTTGGACGATGAGTGCTAAACTGTTGAAAATTGGTTTTATCGGTGGTGGAAAAATGGCTCAAGCCATGGCTAAAGGATTCATTAAAACAGGTAAATTAATAAAAACTGTTACTCGGAAATAATTGGTTAAACACTGTTTGCGGCACTTTTGTAGTGAGATACCTATACACCAACACATTTAGTTCCGTAATATTCTTTTAGTAATAATTCTTAAACAATTGTCATTAAAGTGAACGAAACTTGTAGGTTAGAATCCATTCTCTACACATAATTAAAAATCTCATAACGTATTTATGCATATTCCTTATATTATTTTTCTCTAAAAAATTCTCTTTTTTAAGTATCCAATTTTATTCTTCTTTCCATTCAATCTAAATATAGATTATTGAAGTAAAAAATAATACAGATTATGACGCATATTTGTAATTTAGAATTTGTACTTATTGTGTAAACGTTTTCAAAATAAATCCAGATAATATATCGACTTTAAAAATAGCAACAAAATGTATTATTTATAAGTATACGTATATCAGAAAACAATATTTTTATTTGATTATTGAGCAATATCCTTATAGGTACTATCTCATTGAAATTTCCATAAATTAATTGATAATAATTTCTTAAAATTAATTCATTAATTTAATTTGAAATAATTATAGAAATGTAGATAACATAAGGAAGTTTCATTGCACTGGGGTATAAAAGATAGAATAACCCACATATTGTTTGGATCAGCAAGTAACACAATGACAATATCAAAATACTTCCGCAACGACACAGTTCCACAGTTGCTCCAGTGCTTTGTCGAGTCGCGAGCGAGTGAGAGTTACTGACCGTAGTTTAAGGTTACCAAAGTACCTCCAAAACATCAATCTAATAACTTAATTGTTTCACATAGCATTTCTAATCAAAGATCTACTTTTGAAGAGTTAGTAGATAAGATAGAAGTTTTATTGTCTAGAAATAGATCCAACATCAGTAGTGCCTCCATGCTGGTTAATAGTTTTTTTAAATATTAATGTTATTGTTGGGATCTTGTGCACCCCTAGGAGGTAGCTTTGTTTTATTTATTTCTTTATTGATCCAATAATTAATAATTTACCTTGGAATAACCTGCTGTGGGATTTGGTTCCTCTTCGGGGCTTATTACAAACCGCGCGCATATGTGACAGTTGATCAGATTAAATGAAGCAAGGATCTGAATCTCTAAATTGAGGAGTTCTCCTTCAGGGGAGATTTTCTTATGTTGGCTAGTGTTGGCCAATACTGGTTTAGGAAAGATTTCCTTTTAGGTGAGAGGGCCAAGAATGCCTTCTTGTTCACATCCTCTGCCTATAGATGTGTTACTTTCATTCTGTATAGGTGTTTTTAGAGACCCCAGTGACCGGTTAGGGTCCCCGTCAGTACTGTAAGTTGTTTTCTGGTCATTTTCTGAAATCTGTTGGTTGAATATTCATTTGGGAACCTAAGTAACTGAAAGTCTACATCGTCTCTTCTTGAATAGTAGAACGGAGTGGAACGGATTAGAGACAACTAAGTACTGAAAATAAATTTGTATAAACAAGGGACAGTCAATGATTAAAAATAGAAAAATATTTATATTTGCACCCTCTGAGGAATACAAACTTTAAATCCTTTGCAACTAAGCTTGACCGTTATCTAAAGAAAAAACCGGAATCTTGTATTTACTACATAGGTATCGGCCTAAAAGAATCATTCTGCCTCCTTTTATGCGGAATGAGAAAAAGTAAACCATTCTACGAGGAATTTTCTTCCTTTCCTTCTGTCGATCGCCATCACGTTTTCTATTGAAATGTAATCCAATGAACGGTGGGGCATATAGCCCAGGAAGTAGTTGTTTTTTCTTCAGAAAACGGTCAGGCCTGGGTAGGAACAAAGAGCAGCCTCTCTGGTCCGAAAGTCGGCGATTTGGTTACCTTCGTCTAGCTAAGTGTAACTTTATTGTCATGGCATTAGCCAGGGCTCGGTTGCATTCTAGCAGTGGTCACGAAGTTATTTTAAAAGCAATAGAAGTACAGAATTCTATATATTGAGATAGATCGCAATTGACGACCCATATAAACGTGGCGCCCAAACGTGTGAGGCTTTTCCTGGAGAAGGATCTGAAAACTAGTAATTGGTGTCGGCGGTGGTAAGAAGGGAATCCAAATTTGTAAGATAGTACCATTGACCTTTGTACTGATAACACATAAAGTCTACGAAAAATTCTATAAAATTCTATAAAAATTAGTCAAAAATTCAATACGAGCAAATTCTTACAAAATTTAATAAGGTAGAAAAGTTTAACGAATAAATTAGAATTAAAATTTGGTACATCATTCAAAAAAAATTTCAATTAGTATGTAATATTGAGGGGTGGAAAAAATGTAACTGAAAAAATGACAGAAAGAGGTAACAATTCGGGAGACAATAACTCACAAGGGGATAATGCAAATTCAATTCTGGAAATGTTGAAAAATATGGAAACAAAAATGTTGGGAGAAGTAAATTCAAATGGAGAGCAAATGGAAGCAAGGATGATAGCAGAAATGAAGTCAAATGGAGAAAGAATAGAAGCCAAAATGGATGGGTTGCAACAAAAATGCGATAGAAATATGGAGGAGATGAAACATGTACAACAAATGATAAGAGAAGACATAGGGGAAATTAGTGCAAGGGCGGTGAATCAAATGAATAATGAGTTGAAGGGAGAAATGCAGTTTAAAATGGAATGTATGGTAAAAAAAGTAGAAGAAACAAACAAGACATCAGAAAAGAGATGATAGGAAGAATAACAGAAGTTGAGCAGGTGAATGAGAAGACAAAAATGGAGATGAGAGTAGAATTAATAACCAGAGTAACGGAATTTGATGAGTTACAAGATGTGAAAATTAAGGCAAAAGTTGCTGAAAAATGGAAAGAGGGAATGGAAAATATGGAGTTCCACACCACAGAGAAATTGCACAGATTAGAAGAAAAAGTTGAAGAAATTAAAACCGAGCAAGAAAGGGTAATAGGAAACAGCGAAAGTCAAAATTTTTATGGAGGGCAAAATTTTATAGGAGAAACAAAATTAGAATACAAATTTAACGGAAATATGAATAAGTTACATCCAAAAGTATTTACTAATATTATCAGAAATAAATTAAGATATTGTAGAAATGAAAATTAATTAAGAGAGTATTTACGGAACATGTTTGATGGACAGGCTTTAGTGTGGTTCGCTAGTAAAGAATTAATGATAAAATCTTTTGATGACTTTGAGAAAGAATTTTTAAACTATTTTTGGGGAGATTTCATACAGGGAAAGGTTCGAGATAAATTATATTTTGGAAAATTTAATAAAAAGGAAAATAATTACTGTCAGTATACGTTCCAATTATTCAGTGTTGCTCAACATTCAGAACCTCAATTGAAAGAACAGAAAATAGTTCACTATATAGCGCGACATTTCAAATACAAAATATCTGTACTATTAATAATCTTATAAGTTACTTACAAAGAATTGAACATAACAGAGAGTCAGAGAATAAGAATATTTTTTGAGAGAATTGTCATATTGTTATTTAAAAGTTTAACTCATTAATTAAATATTTATGATGGAGTAAGGAGCATTATTTCTCAAAGAAAGAACAGTAATTGTTCATAACAAGAGAAGAATATAAATAATTCTAGAAGTTTTTAAAAGTAAATATAGGAAAATATTCCATAGGGTAATTCCGAAATTAAAATTCCGTTTGGCGACCACAAATCAGAAAAACCATTAGAAATTCTAAATAAAATACCAGAGAGGAGACAGTAGTGCAAGCCGAGTACAAAAGAATCCCCAAAGGAGGGAAATAAAGTGAAGATAGAAGGAAGCGACCGCTACTACAGAAAGCATTCCAATAAACTCAAGAAGAAGATAAAATAGTGAATTTTATATTTTATATTTGTTTTAGGTAACCTTCAACTGAGTCCACAATGAGATTGTATTTAGTTTGATAGTGGGGTCGACGAGTGCGCATCTTCGACGGCCCATATCCATATACAGTGTGTAAAAGCCAAATGGAATAAATTCATTATTTCGGTTACTGTACATATTTATAAAAAATCCCGAAACACGTCAAATTTAAATTATAACTTGACATTCTTTAACGTGAAAATGCAACCCCTACCTTCAATCCCCTTAGAATGACAGGTACAACCCCCAATTTTTTAAATGGGAAGTATAGGCTTGTGATATATCATTTGAAAGGTCTCTTTATTCTCTATTCAAAAATGTTATTGTTTTTAAATTTAATGCAAAAATTAACATAAAAAAATTAATATCATGTTGTTACCGAAATTCGCTACAATACACTCAAAAACTAAAATGTAATGCAAAACATAATAAAATGTAGAACACGAAAAAGAACTATGAATGTTAATGAAGTAGATGTTCAAAATGTTCTCCGCGAACGTCTTGGCAACATCCTAATCTCAAATAAAACTTCTAACATTATTTAACATATCAGGCGTGATCGACCTAATCGCAAGCGTTATTCGTTCTTTTAAGTCATTTAAATCAGAAGGTTTAGTTTTGTACACATGGCTCTTCACATATCCCCATAAAAAGAAATCTAATAATGTAAGATCAGGTGATCGCGCTGGCCATTCAATCGATCCTCGCCTCCCTATCCACCGATTGGGAAATATTGTATCGAGGTACTGCCGGACATTAAGTTGGTAATGTGGTGGTGCTCCATCCTGCTGAAACCATATCGTATTCGCTGGAACTTGAGGGTTACCTGGATCAGGATATAAATTTGCCAACGTTGGAATGACATCATTTTGAAGCAGTGCCAAATAATTGTTGCCATTCAAGTTGCCCTCAATAAAAAAGGGACCAATGATATTGTTCCCTACAATCCCTGCCCAAACATTAACCTTTTGAGGGTATTGAGAGTGTTCTTCTCTCATCCAGTGAAGGTTTTTCGTGGACCAGTAGCGGCAATTTTGCCGATTAGCATGACCGTTAAGTAAAAAAGTACACTCAATAGAAAACATAACGTCTAATTGGATAATATTGTTATCCAACATGTCCATTATTTGCTCACAAAAAAAAGTTCTCCTATCAAAATCGTCTTCCATGAGCTCCTGAGTAAGTATTGTTAGAATTAATAAGAAAATCAACTAGATTTCAACTTATAACTTATATTTCTTTCAATTTAAAATACAACACCAATACTTCACTCAAGCGGCATGTCAACCCGAGCACCGAGATTATTAGAATGCCGACCATTCCAAATATTATTTATCACCTGGAAACCAAAACATCTGCATCGACACATCCAATAATCCCTTTGACCGGCAGCGGCTTATGTAAACAAATATATTTGAATGAAAAATAATTTTAATTTTTGGTGATTTCTAACACGGCCATACTGACATGGGCGTCGCTCTCGACGTCACTCCTTATCGGCCAGACCTGTAAAAATACAATTACGTACATCTCCAGCACACATTAACTCGGGAAGTAGGGACTTCCACTCCATGATATTGGTAAAGACCACAGCCTTACACCTGGCTTTGCTACTTCCGAGACAAAGACCAATAAAACAAAAAAAATAACTAAAGTAAACAAATAAAGTCAAATTATATTTGTGAAGACCGCAGCCTTACACGTGGCTTTGCTACTTCCGAGACAAAGACCAATAAAACAATAAATAAATAAAGTCAAATTATATCTGTGAAGACCTCAGCCTTACACCTGGCTTTGCTACTTCCGAGACAAAGACCAATAAAACAATAAATAAATAAAGTCAAATTATATCTGTGAAGACCTCAGCCTTACACCTGGCTTTGCTACTTCCGAGACAAAGACCAATAAAACAATAAATAAATAAAGTCAAATTATATCTGTGAAGACCTCAGCCTTACACCTGGCTTTGCTACTTCCGAGACAAAGACCAATAAAACAATAAATAAATAAAGTCAAATTATATCTGTGAAGACCTCAGCCTTACACCTGGCTTTGCTACTTCCGAGACAAAGACCAATAAAACAACAAAACAAAATTAAAAACAAATGGGAATGAACTGACCTTGATCGAGATTATTTTCATCATCTCTTTCCATAAAATCTAGTATCTCTTGCATATCACAAGACTGGGTCCATTGTAAGGGCCATGGTCTAAGTTGCTCCTTTGCAGCCTTGATTATAATGTTTGTACCAAGCTTCTTAATTTCATAACGTCCGTTTTCTAGGCATTGCAATATTTCGTATGGTCCCAGAAACTCATATTCGCTTTTGCTAATGTGCATCTGCGAATCTCTGTGCATCAGAACAAAGTCTCCTGGAGAATAGGTAACGTTATCTCTACGCTTATGATTCCTGGTTCCCAAAACGGAGGCTGATGCAAGCTTCTCGGCTACACGTTGTCTGTCCAAACTGCGATTCCGAACTGGTGTCAGGTCTTTGGACAAGTTATTTAACAAAGCTTGAATTAATGGCGTTGAACGTTGTATTCCCAATAAAAGTTGCAATGGTGTAGTATTGGTAGATTTTTGCGTTGTTGTATTTAGAACCAGCTGTATTTTCCGTAACCCATTGGACCATTCTGATTTGATCTGCGTTTCAATTCTAAGCAGGTTTCTGATCGTCCTCATATAACGCTCTGCCTGACCATTTCCCCGGTGAACATCAGGTGTTACGAAATGGTGCTCAATGTTCCACTGTTCCAAATACTTAGGGAACGTTGTATTTTTAAATGATGTACCACAATCCATTATAATTTTCATAGGTGTTCCAAATAACGCTATGACATTCTGCAGTTTCTCGCGTGTTTCTGATGTTGTGACCGTTTTTAAGGGTAACAAAAGACAGTACTTTGTAAACGCGTCGACAATAACAAGTATATGTTTAAAACCCTCAGTAGATACGGGTAATGGTCCCAAACAATCCATATGCAAAGTATGGAACGGTTCTTTCGGCTTTTCCACTGGATTTATAAAGCCCTGAAGTGGTCCAGTCCTTGTTTTCTTTACCGCACATACCACACAATGCTTAGTGTATCGTTTAACGAACAGTCGCATGCGAGGAAACCAAAAGTGTTCGGCGATTGAATCATACGTTTTTTTGATCGCCAACATGGCATTGTTCGTCATGAAAAATTCGAAGGAGCCCCAAGCGGCTTTGTCTAGGAACAAACATGAACAAACCACTGCATGTTTGTTGTTCCATCAGGGTTAGGATGCTTGTGATATAGCATACCGTCTTTCTCAACGTACTGGTTCGAGTCTAGATCACCATTTCTAAGCTGCTCTATTAGGTTTTGTATTTCTTCGCTGCCTTTTTGTTCCATATAAGCCCAATCATGATTGGCAACTCTCCGAACAACGGGATTTCTGCTGAGATAGTCAACATGGGGTAAACTGCTACCTTTACGATAAACTATTTCAAAATTGAAATCTTGCAAATACACCCACCACCGAGCGATGCGGGGTAACAAGTCTTTCTTGGTCATTGTAGCTTTAATGGAATTACAATCGGTTACTATTACGAATTTCACACCAAGCAAGTAGGTACGAAAATGTTTCACTGCCTGAACTATCGCCAAAGTTTCTAGCTCATACGAATGATATTTTGATTCACATTCGGTAGTCCTCTTACTGAAATAAGAAACCACTCTGCATTGACCTTCAAGTTTCTGGATAAGAATTGCACCATAACCCAAACTGCTTGCATCTGTGTGTAATTCCGTTGGAAGCTCTGGGTTGTAAATTGCTAACAATGGCCTGGAAGTTAGATGCTCGATGACATACTGCCGCGCACTCTCTTGTTCTTCGCCCCACCGGAATGGCACATCCTGTTTGGTCAGCCGCGTTATACATGCTGTTTTTCTAGCAAAATCAGGCACAAACTTTCTAAAATATCCTACAAGTCCCATGAACTGACGGACCTGTTTAACGTTTCCTGGTACCGGCGATTCTATTAGCGCCTCTATCTTTGATTTTCCCGGTCTGACACCATCACCAGAAATTTCTCTTCCAAGATATTCTAAAGTAGGCTGAAGAAATCGACATTTTTGCATGTTCAATGAAAATTCAGCACTACTAAGCGCTTCCAGAACAAGGCGTAAATGGAGTATCCCTTCCTCTGCTGTGACACTAGGGATCAAAATGTCATCCATGTAGATTAAAGCGACTGAATCTTTTAATTTCCCAAGAGCATGGTTAACCGCCCTTTGAAATACGGCTGGAGCGTTAGCGAGGCCAAATGACATTCTTAGGTATTCGTAATGCCCTTCGGGAGTGACAAAAGCCGTTTTCTCAATAGATTCTTCATGGATCGGTATTTGGTGGAACCCTGAAGCCATATCCAACGACGTAAAATATCTGCCTTGTCCTAGCCTGTCCAACTGGTCTTCGATAAGAGGTAAAGGGTACCTGTCTTTAATAGTCACTCGATTAAGTTCTCGGAAATCCACACACATACGATAGGCGCCACTTTTTTTTTAACTAGTAAAATGGGGCTAGCAAATGGGGATTCACTAGGTCGTACAATTTTATTTTCCAATAAATCATCGATTATTACACGAACAGCTTCTTTCTCACTGGCTGACAATCGATATGGAGGTCGATTAATCACAATATCTTTTTCCATTCGGATCTTTAAAGTGGCATTATTAACTGCACTTACTTTTGTTTCCAATTGTAATCATGCCACTGTAGTCATTCAGTACCTCTTCAAGCTTATTTCGAAATTCAGAAGGGACCACAACATCAAGTTTATCCGAAACAAACGTATCCAAAATTCTATTTACTCCAGGCAATTGTCGACGTTCTATTCGAGAACCTCGATGATCGGTGATGGTAACCAGGCTTGGATCTTCGTGAATATCACGACCAATTAAAACGTCATAATCCAGACACGTGTCAGAAACAAAAAAGTATGTTATTGGGATTTCGATTCCACAGATCGTTGTGAATTCTGTGAATTTTTTAGTAGCAGTAATAGTAGCTTTTGCAATTCCTTTAATCACCATGCTACAACAGATGACCTTTTCTCCAAACAGATGAAGAAATTTCTCCGACATTAAGGACAAGTCCGCACCTGTATCAACAAGAGCCCAAAATTGATGACCATTCACAACTATTTCGGTAGCACCAGCAGATTTCCCGGTAGAGCAAAAATTAATACTGCGATGTTTACCTATCGCAGTTTTCAGAAAGCAGTTGGAAACATTATGAACCCGTTTGGCACAAAAATCACAAATCTCGTTATTGCCTTGTGAGGTTGAAGGTAAAACAGTCCTAGAAGTTATAGGGTTATTTTCACCTGATGTTTTAGTTCTTTTAGAACGACAATTAGCTTTAACATGCCCTGTTTTTCCACACTGGTAACATTGTTTGTTTATTTTTTGAGAAGTAGAGGTATGATGATTGGTTGTGAGGAGCTTTCTTTTCAGGAAATTATGTTCACCCGTAATCGATTTATTGTGGGCAATATTACTACCGGAAGGTTTAGAAAATGACGAGAGAAATACGAGTAACTCGGAGATAGTTTGACAGTTACTATTCGTGGCTGCATTTCGCACATCTAACTCAGAGATACCATAAATAATTAACTCTACTAAATCAGCTTCGGACCAGTGCGCACGTAAATTTTTTAACATATTTGTTTTTTCATGAACATAAGTCTCATAAGTATTAACATTAGAACTAGCGAATTTAACTGTGTCTTCCAATAACCGCCCTAGATTTTTTTTTGAAGGAAAAGCTTCTAAAAATTCTTTCCGGAATGTATCCCAGTCCCTACTATCTGGATCCCAACGTTCGAACCATCTTTTAGAATCATTTAACAAAAAGCGACCAATTTTTGATAAAATGTGTACATCAGATAATCCAAGTTCTTTTTTAATATGTTCAACATTACTCACCCATTTCCGGGAATCATTATTTTCAGGTCTAAAGTACGGTAAATCTACCTGGTCACTTGATTTCTGGGATTGCAAAGCTTTCACTAACTCCAACAAAATTGCGTTAGTAGAATTATCACCATCACTAGACGCCATTGTCAATATTTAAACTTTATTAAGTCAATGTTTTAGCACATAAACGAAAGGGTTTTTACCACTCAAAACACCAGTCAACAGTCCACAAATGGTGGACTATCCCACTTCTGATGTTAGAATTAATAAGAAAATCAACTAGATTTCAACTTATAACTTATATTTCTTTCAATTTAAAATACAACACCAATACTTCACTCAAGCGGCATGTCAACCCGAGCACCGAGATTATTAGAATGCCGACCATTCCAAATATTATTTATCACCTGGAAACCAAAACATCTGCATCGACACATCCAATAATCCCTTTGACCGGCAGCGGCTTATGTAAACAAATATATTTGAATGAAAAATAATTTTAATTTTTGGTGATTTCTAACAGTATCATCTTATACGGATGCAATTTATTTTCTTTTAATATGTTTACTATCGATGTATGGCTAGCATTGAATGTAGTGGATGCCTGTCTACTCGATGTATGTGGGTTTTCCTTGAAACTCAAGCAACACATCTAATTTGAGTTCATCACTCAGTGCATTGGCAGCTGCTTTTTTTATCTGCTTAAATGACCAAACTCGCGAAACTGCTTTTCTATTTTACTTATTGTTCCTTGGGATATAGGCGGTAAATTAGGAAATTTCTCATGAAATAGGCGAGTTACTTCCTGTTGTGTTCGGATGTTATCTCCGTAACCAATCATTTGTAAAACTGTTATTTTATGCATTTCCGTTAATCTAATCATTTTTCAGAATTGAATTGAACAAACTTTATACTTAAATTATTACAACAATGACAACTTAAATAAAACAATTTACTACTGCTTGTTAAAATAGCGTTGCCACGGAAATTCTTTAAAGTTTTTTAATGGTTACCATCTAAAAACCACATTGCTATGGTTTTTGTTCACTTTCTTATTATCAAGACCTAAACGGGAAATAAGTTTTAAGTATATTGTAATAAGTTTCGAGTATATTTTAGCGAATTTCGGTAACAACATGATTTTAATTTTTTTTATGTTAATTTTTGCATCAAATTTAAAAACAATAACATTTTTGAATAGAGAATGAAGAGACCTTTCAAATGATATATCACAAGCCTATACTTCCCATTTAAAAAATTGGGGGTTGTACCTGTCATTCTAAGGGAGTTGAAGGTAGGGGTTGCATTTTCACGTTAAATAATGTCAAGTTATAATTTAAATTTGACGTGTTTCGGGATTTTTTATAAATATGTACAGTAACCGTAATGAATTTATTCCATTTGGCTTTTACACACTGTATATAACAACTCAATATAATTATTCAGTTTCTCTCTATTAGTCTCTTAGCCCTTTAGACTGCAGCAGTCAACGTACCTAATATGGATTATGTTTGCTCAAATGTATCAAATGAGACTGCTGATTTTGTCAAGCTGAAGACGTATAACAGCGGTACAGCCACGACTAGCAGATTTGACAATTACTGAATTCTTTACAAGGTCTAAACTAATATAAAATATGTCACATATAAGCTTTTGATAATTTGCAGAACATATTTTCTCAAGTTTTTATATTTAGACATATGAATTTAAAGACCGAGACAGAAGTTATGAGTCCAGATAATTGACTTATTGACAGAATAAGAGGCTAGAATTCCTAGGGAATGTGTTTGATGGGATTTTATTAAATTTGAGATAGTACATCTTATGGAAGAAAAGGAAAAGTTACCTTCTTGTGGATGCGGGTTTACGATTAGTTTTCACGTTTTATAAATTGAGAAATGTCTATTGAAGACCAACCTCGTTTCAGGACGCCCCTAAAAGTCAAGAACTTAAGAAACTGTCGACAAAATCAATGCCCTCGTTCGTGAAGACCGTCACCGAACCATGATCAATTCTCTGAGGTGTCGGGAATGTCATGTAGTTCAATTCAGAGATGCTTCGAGCTTCAAAACCAGCTCGAAGAGCACTGTGATGTGTTTTCCAAGGTGATTACTGGAGATAAATCGTGGTGGTATGGATATGACCTCGAGGCTGGCTCTCTTCATCCCAAAAAAGCTCGCCAAGTGAATTTAAACATCATGACAAGGTTCAATTGTTTCTTCGATTGCAGACGTGTTGTACACGCGTACTTCGTTTCCCCTGGTCAAACTGTCAAACAGAAGTTCTACTTGAAGGTTTTGAAAATATTGGGAAGAGTTTTTGGAAGAAGTGGAGAAGTTGAAAAAAACTATGGAAGGCTTAAAGGAAACCCCGATGAATGAATTTAAAAACTGTTTTGAACAATGGAAGAATAGTTTGGCGATGTGCGTTGTGATCAATGACGAATGCATGTATGTATGTATGTATGAAGTTAGGGGTGATACACTGCGACCGATAAGATCTCTTGTGTCCCACTTACCTGCTATTGTAGGTCTGATGTTTTCTCAGATTTATAGCAGCTCTCCTAGTACTATTTTCCGGAGAAAATTTAGGATGTCGTCCACTACCTCACAGAATCTGCATTTTGCTTTATATTTTATCCCCAGTATCTTCATGTGACTTCTTAAGCGGCAACGTCCGGTTGGTATTTTCGATTTAGTTTATTCAGTTTAAGGCACCTAAGAGATCTCTTCTGATCATATTTTCCCAGAAGTATTTTAGCTTGTCTCAGTCCTTCCAGCTGATTCTAGTACTTAGATTTATCCTTCTCCATTTCTTTTATTAGTTTTCTTAGGATTGTGCTACTGCTGATCCCACAAGATGGTTCTAGTCCTGGATGTGAGGGTTTGGCTCCTTTTTTTGTCAGCTTATCTCCTGTTTCATTCCGTTCTATTCCTATATGTCAGAGGACCCATAAGAGGGTGATAGTGTTCTTCTGGCCTAGTTCATTTAGCTTGCCTAGGCAAGCCGTCTGTACACCACTTTATGGCATTTTGGTTTAAATTCTGTATGGCGTCTTCATCCCATTCAGATTTATTACTTGGCTTTTTCTTTCGGGCTGAGATGGAAAACTCATATTCGACGGGTTCTTTATTATAACCCAACAGTATTGGACTCATCCCCCAGAGGAAGCCTACCAACCAAACCCACCTCAAAGCTCGCCTCGGAATCACTACCCTAGCATACTTCAAGACGGGCGGCGGACCCTCACATTCCCACCATACAATCATACCACTTACGCCATCAAGAATTTCCCCTTCCCCTAATCATAATCTCCACTGCCTTGCTTAACTCCATCCATTCTTTCCCCCCTCTCAACATTATCTCCACCATGTTTTCCCAATACACTGCGTCTCCAATTTTCCTCTTCAACTGCTGTGACCCTCGTTATTTCAGCATCTAAACACGTTTTCCTCATGATCCTCCAACTCACGCCTCTCGCACATTCCAGTCTCCCTCTTGCCAATCCCTTTTCCCATGTCCAGTGAGCACCTGGGTCAAGAAGTAGGGTGAATGTACACGCTGTACATCAGCATGTCTTCGCACTCCCACCTATCTGTTTCTCCTCCTTACCTCACCTACTCTCAGTCCGTCTCCCATCACTCTTATTCCAGCCTCTTCTGCATCGTCCGTGATCCATCCTTGTTTCTTTACATATCTAGCATCCACAGATCCACACAGCATATCCACTTTTCTCCTAAAAATCACCTCATCCAACATATCATGCGCTATCCTGCTTTTCCCCAAGTTTTAACTATAAAACCCTCCACCCGTAATTCTTTCCTCCTCCCTCTCGTTGCCTTTCCCTACCTCCTTTTTTACCATACTCCTCTCTAAGGGGTCCACAGGGGCCCTCATTTTGTTTTCCTTCTCTTTACTTCCTTTGTCACTTGGAACCTTTTCCCCCATTTTACAGCCTAGCTTCCCTGCTTTGTGTCCTCTAGCCCCACAAAATCTACAAAGGAACGCCTGTCTACAGTCCCTTCCTGCATAGCCAGCATTTGGCCTTATCCTTGACTCTCTTCGCTTTACACACTGTTCCCTTTCACTCCACAACCAAAGCCTCTACCCTCCTCTCTACCCTCCATAAGTGTAACCCTATTCCACCCCAATTTCACCTCCCTTTTTCCAAGCAAAACTTCCGCCTTTTCCCATTCCGCAGTCACCACCGCCATCTTCATCCCATTCTTCTCCTTTACCACCTTAATTACCTTATTTCCTTTCCAACTAACACTCCTAATTTCTTCTTTACCTATTTATCTTGCATCCACGGATCTAACCCTATTACCTTAATTGGTTTTGCACCCCTTCCTGCCTCCACCGCCCTTGCTCTTGTAACCCTTTCCAGCATCTCCCTAACCTCAACCCCCTTCTTCGCTTCCATTATTACTTGACCTTGTGATGAATTTTCTCACAAAGAAAGTTGAATTTCTTCGGCATATCATCTTGGGGTATTTCCCAGGTTTAATCAAATTGAAGTGTTCGAGGTCTTTCTTTGATGATTCCTTATTTGATCATTCTGTATATTGTTTTCTTCCTTACACTTTCTATCTGACTGTGCAGTGGGGTCAAATTTAAAATCACTTTCATTGCAGCAGTGGGGCACGTTCCCATTGCTCCAGTGATATATGCACAGGCTACTCTCTGAATATTCGAGAGGTTCTTCCTCGTAGTATTCAAATTAGCTATTGTGCCCCAAGCCACAGCCCTATACGTGATAAAGGGTCTCACTATTACCGTGTACATCAATTGTAACATGGGTTACATCCACAAATTTTCCCCGATAAATGGTGAATACTTGATGGTGATTTAAATTTGGCATTAAAATAATGAGAAATAAAGAAGCTATGAAGAAATTTCCGTTTTATTTGGGTAGTTTGCTTAGTTTAGACAAAGAGAAAGATATAAAATCTTTTCTTGGGTATTTTTAAAAACTCTAAAATAGAAGAATCTGTTGTACACGTGTAAGGGTGAAAAAATAGTGGAGCGGCGAGGCTAGAGTGTAGCGGAGAGCGTAGCTGAGAGGGTTAAAAATAGTACATGTAGTCAGATGCGCCAAAAGTTTCATTTTTTCTGTTCGCGAACGCCGTCCTGTTTGGGACCAACACCTACCTGAACATCATAATCGGTACATCCACTACCTATAGTCCATCCTAGTGTACTGGAAAAAGCGATCTTGGTATTGTTTTAACTGTGGAAACGGGTGGTGATACTCCCCAAACTCTTTACGTTCCGTATTTACTGGGTGCACTGCACATTTTCGATTACCACCAAAAACAACCATTTTCAGCGCACTGCTGTCACACAACACATCGTCATCAATGTCCGACGACATTTTGAAAACTGAACCCTCTTGGCTCGCCACGTGTTCCCACACGCGGCACTATGTGCATGTACAACGCCGCTTCCATCGGGGGTCAAAACCCTCTCAGCTACGCTCTCCGCTACACTCTAGCATCGCCGCTCCACTATGTTTTCACCCTAAGAAAGGTGAGACAGTATTTCTACACAAGCTAAGTTTCCATCTCCTACAGCATTGAATTGGCATAGTATATTTTTTATTCGTTCATCAATAATTATGGTAGGAACGATTTTTTAAGCGTGAAAAGATTTATAAACATTAAATATATATTAAAGTTAATATTGCTTTCAGTACATATCCAATAATTGAATAATCTTGGAATTTGTTTCAGGTTTATCAGAAGGAAAATCGATGATCGCAAGCTGTCATCCGTCAGATCAACTAGCAGTAGAATCTTTTAAGGCAGGTAAAAGTGCCCCAAAGAATAACTTAACCTCAATTTATCCGTAGTCAATATTTCACGGACAATTTCACTTTTAGGGAATCGGGGCAAATACCACGTTCGAAAATATAGAAGTAGTGGAAAGATCAGAAATAATAGTAATAGCTACGAAACCATCGGTGGTACCTGTAGCCTTGGCCGATATAAAGAAAAATGAAATCAAAGCCAACAAATTGTTTTTGTCCATAGCGATGGGAGTGACCATTAGACAATTAGAACAAGTAACTAATTTGACATAAAAAATTTTCGTAGTTTTTTAATTCAGTTTTTTTAGATGTTGCCTTATGAAGCTCGGATAATTCGGGTAATGCCGAATACGCCGGCCTTGGTGCAAAACGCAGCTTCAGTATTTGTTAGCGGTCAAAATGCGACAAAAGACGATGGGAGAGTAACTAAAAGGTTATTGGAATCGATAGGGACGTGCGAAGAAGTACCAGAACATTATTTAGATCCAATTACGGCCTTAAGCGGGTCAGGTCCTGCATATGTAAGTAAAAATCAAACATTTCATCTATTGGTTTTTTTAAATCTTATAAATATTCTTAGGTTTACTTAATGATCGAAGCGCTAGCTGATGGAGGAGTAAAAATGGGTCTACCGAGAGACCTAGCTTATCGATTAGCCTCTCAAACGGTTTTAGGAGCCGGACAAATGGTCAGGGACACTAAGACTCATCCGGGTGTTCTTAAAGATGACGTTTCGTCGCCTTCTGGTTCCACGGCTTACGGTTTGCATTACTTAGAAGAAAAAGGTATAGTTTTTACCATATTTTAACTAACAGATTTATTATTTTTTTATTTTTATAGGTCTACGAGGTGCTGTTATAGGTGCGGTAGAAGCAGCGACAAATCATTGCCGATCAGTATCATCGAAAAATTATAAATGATAGTTTAAAGTTAACTTATTCGATATTTATTTGAATTAGGCTAGTATTCAAGGCTAGTGGTGATTTATTAGTGTAAGATTTAAATATGCGACTGATCATGACAGTAAACAATAAAAATGTCTAATTTAATCAACGTGTTTTATTATTTAAACTAAATGTTTAATTCGAATGCAGGGAAGGTTAAATTTTATTGCAAAAAGAAATTCAATACATACTTACTTACTTGCTAATATTATAACGGATTTTTGTACCCAAAAAAAACTTATTTCTTAAAAAAACCATCTTTAAAATCTTCGAGCATATATACTAACGTAGAGACAGCGTCCAAATGGGCTTTGTTTTGTATCAGGGGGGGAAAATAAATGTCATATAGTGTCCAGCAATCTCATTGGTCCGTTTTGAATTTGCGTGTCAAGTCGAATTGTCACATATGCCATTATTGTCAATTTGTTTTGCATTTAGAGCTATTTTTACAATTTAATAGTGTTTGGATATTACTTTTAAAGCCATTTTTTAAATTAATTTGAGTATATATTATATGGTGAGAGTTTGTGTGATTTTTAAATATAAATATGAAAATGAATCATCAAGGTCGTTTTACAAGTAAATATGCATTAGCGTCTCTTACACTTGTTTAAAAATAGGAAAATGCATAAATCTAGAAATTTATGTAATAAATTCAACATTATATTTTACAGAATATCTTACGATTCCATGTAAATAATTAATTACTATTACTGCTTGAATTCAATAAGTCTAAAAAATATTTTGTTTCGTTTCATAATGTATTATAAAGGTATTAATTTCAAACCCCCTAAAAATGATACGACACTGGCTGTAATGTCTGACAGTTTCCCCTCTGATACAAAACAATCACTATTGCTTGCTGTCTCTACGTTAGTATATATGCTCAAAGTTTAAAATGCAATAATACCTAGCCATCTTGATACACATTTTTATTTTTCTACTCTCTCAGATACAAACAAGCATCACTTTAAATGCCAGGTAATTGCTTATGCAGATGAGACATCATCCAGAAGAATTAACCAATTAAACATTGTTTAAAGCCACTTGGAGCCTACTCCAATCTAAGCAAATGTCAAAATTAAGATTATACAGCATTATATAGATATGAACCACGGATTGCTAAAATATTGAAAGTTGTCCCATGGTGAAGGCAAACGAATCAAAAAATAAAGGAGATACATGGACAGCCTGATATACTCCATTATGTAGGTACACAACGATGAGCTAGGTGGATGAGACATGGTTATAGAATATCAAAAACTAGACACACTAGACACTAGCAAAGGACACTAGTTATTTGAAGGAGAGGGGATAAGAAGAGAATAGGTAGATCGACGAAAAAATAGGTAAATGCGGTACTAGCAAACATAAATAGACTGAAGAACTGCGGAGAAAACGGTAGAATAAATATTTAGAAAAATAGACGAAAACGAAGGATCTTAAGAAAAATCGAAAACTGCATTATTTATTAAAAATACGTAAAAAATACGATTTATATTTTTATAAGGGCTTTGAATAAAAATAACAACATTAAACTCAGTGGCGTTGATAAAAAAAGGTACAAATATCCCTGAAATATTTATCTGCCGATGAAGCCGACAAACAGCAGAAAACAATTTTGAGGAACAAAGTTAAAATCTTGTCATAATCAGATGACTAAATGCATACGCAAAACCTTTACAAAATAATCGTTCTCGGAAGCCTACTTTTCTGTATACTCAAAACAATCTTGTTTGGTCAAACTTTTCTCTGACAATGCCACTGTGCAGTAGCTAAAGTTACATATAGGAATAATAGAGGCCATAAACATTAGCCTATATTTTGAATAACAAATAAGCAAATACACCATGGGCCACATCAATTTTCTAATCAGGATATAAGTAAACCAATGTTGGAAGGTTTCCAGCAGGTATTTTATAATAAAAAGGTAAGTCCTAGCAACTCGCAAGCCACTACCTTTCGAACCCGACCCAAAGAAATCTTCGCCAGCTCAAAAATACTTAACCCTGGATTACCTGGTCAAACTCCACAAAAAAATTAACAAATTAACACATAGCATTCCAAAAATAATAATCATCCATTCTCAACCAACCCAACAATTGATCGGTCACAATAAAAATCATTTAAATAAATACACACAAACAAAAATGAAAAAGAATTATATGCATGTAAACATACAAACATAAACATATCACTCCTTTTAAATCAATCTTAATTACTACTTACTAGCTGAAAAATAATTATGAAATACTATATACTAGTATATACTACATATATTGCAGGTCATTCAGAAGTCTAAGATATATCACAGAATTCACCTACTTTATAGTCTCTCCTGAAGATATGCTTTAGTCAATTTGTGGAATTTAATATAAAGACTGGTGGCTTTTATGTGTGTTGGTAGACAGTTGTGCATTTTTCTTGCATTATAAATAATAGAAAGTTTTGTAAGACTAGAGGTGGGCATAGTCAAATGAATATCTAAATCAGAGTTTCTCGTGGGGTATCTATTGAGTGGTCCCTGCTTTGAGATAAGATTAGATTTACGAACTAAGCAAACATATTCTAAGATGAATAGTGCCGGAAGAGTCATAATTTTGAATTTTTTAAAATAGGGTTCACAATGCGCACTGTGACGTAAGCCAAAAACATATTGCCCTTTTCTGTAGTTTAAAAAAGATGTACACAACAAAACCCCCAGTAAGCTAATCCATACCTCAGATGGGACTCAAACAGAGAAAAGTAGGTTGTTAATGCAATAGAAGTTAGCTCTTTAGAAACGGTTTTTATAGCAAAACACGTAGAAGATAATTTTTTGTTAATATGTCAATATGAGTGGACCACTTAAGGGTGTCATCAATATAAATTTCCAAAAACTTAATTGAATTGAAATGGGTTGTAAGTAAGTTAAATTTGTAAGATAGCAATAGTTTTCGGGTCAGAAATTCCAAAAAAATTTTATTGCTGATTCTTATACAATTGTTGTAGGTACCTATATAATTTCATGAGAATTCATGTCACTCAAGCAAGCATTTGTACTGAAGCTTGTTGACATGTATTTACAGTTTGGGTTTTTTACATAAATGTTGTTTTAAGTACTTTTATATTATTTCAAGTACTTTCATGTTGTGTGATGTTTATCAAGTTTTGAATACTTTTTGTGAAGTTTCATGAGTACATATCTGCAATTATCTACAATTTAATTATATCTTAGTGGAGCGACGAGCGACTTTGTAAAATTCTAAATGTAAAATTTTAAAGTGTTCCGCAAAAAATATTGATTATTGAAAACAGAATCAAATGCTGATCATATTTTACTGAAGGACCATAGGTCGGATCTACTGTCTGTCTACTGCCCACCAGGGCGGTTGCAAGTTATGGCTGGTCTGGGTCGAAAAATCCAATAAAATTATTGCTATGTCTGATACAGAATCAAAAGCTGGATCATGGATCAGTTCTGGTGTCGATAGACCGGTTTCATATTTTAACTAGTTAAAAATTTCAAAATTTTTTATTGTTGATTCTGACAAAGAATCAGAAGCCAATCAGTTTTAAATGTGTTTTAAAACTGTTGTTACTGCTTTTAAGTATTTACTGTGCTGTCGCTACTTTTCTATATTTCGATTTATTTTCGATAAGGTTGATAACAAAGAAATTGGTCTGTAATTAGAAGTTACGTTTTTATCGCCGCCTTTATGAATTGGAACAATTACAGCCGTTTTCAAACAGTCAGGGAAAATACCCTTTATCAAAACTTTCATGCTTATGCAATAAACCCATAACTCATGAACTCGTAGCTTATTGGGACGATTTTATAACTGATGGAATGTTTCAGAAGCAAAGCATGTTTATATACCGGTTTCAAAAGTCTGGAAGGTTAAGGTCGTTCCATAAAAACCCAACGGCGTCTTAAAAAGGGTTTAGGAATTGGAAAATATGAAATAAGAAAAGAAAAAACAATTCAAATATCTTTTGTATTTTCTAACAATTACATAGAACAAATAACCACTTAAAATTATCTTTCAATTATTATTTTTTATTCACAGAAAAGACAAAAAAATTACCTACGGTTATAATGGAAACTATATATTACAATATTATGGAATTATCGTTTATATAAATACATTCAAAAGGCAAAAATATTTTATTGTTTGTAGTTATTTATATATACAACTATATATATTTACACAATCAAAAAAATACTGCTTTACAAAATGAATACAATGAAAATTCCAAAACTACGTTGAAATATATTGTCAACTTCAAAAAAGGGCAGCTGTCAAGCAACACCAGATCTTACAAAAAAATATTAATAATTTAATGAAAAATAAAAATACTTAAAATCTCACAAAAATATTATTTTTTCTTTTCAACTCACTATGTACACGAACAATCGTCAATTTTTAAATAAAGTAAAACAAATTTTCCCACCCTGTAACTACTTAAAAAAATTATTTTACACCCAGTAGCTGCTTAAACAACTATTTTTTTGTTTCTCCCCGTCTGAAATAATTACAGTTTTTGGTCCTCCCCTAACTATTTTAGCAAAAATAATTTTTTGTTCCTCCTTGTAACTACTTTAACAAAATTATTTTTTATCACACCCGGTAGCTACTTAAATAATATTTTGCCCCACTCTATAACAGAGCTATATCAGTGTAACTAGCGCTGCCGCAGCTACCTTTATTTCCCTGTCGTAAGTTCGTGTATTGCCCGATAAGCCGCACCACCAGTCACGCTTGTTTCACACACAAAAATAAAATAAATGCTTTGGAAAATGACATTAAAATCAAATCGAACATGGAATAATATTGCATGTAAAAATTTTATATCTACGAGGAGGGTATGACATGGGATTTGAGTATCGGCAACAACCCTTTCCGTTTGAATACATATTGTGAGTGAGTCATCAAAGTTTTTTTTTCTGTTATATATATATATATATATTTTTTTTTGAAACCTACAATGTACGTTTTTTGAATTTATTTATTTTTTGCTAGTTTAGATCTTCGATTCAATCATATCGACGTTGATTTTGTAATAGACGTACGGATAGTATTCTGATTGGCCGAAACCGAGGCCTGGAATGTCCACACTCTGAAATACAAACAAAATTTACCACACCTTTTTTTTCATTATCAACAGAACAAGCTTACATCGACGTTGGGTCCTGAAAGAGCAGCGCTGCTATCCAGATGACCGTACAGTTGATTCAAAACGTCTCTTAAACGCTTCAAAGTCTTCTTATTGGGATGAATTAGGATTGCTTGGAAATTGACTGGTAGACCGTATCTATTTAAAAAAAACACATCGTTAGGAATGCCATTAAGATCCGCCTACCTCACAACGATTGTCAGTCAACGTGTGGGCCTGGCGCAATGTTTTTTGCAGCACACATCAGAAAGAAAAATTGTTTTAGTAAATAAACTATTACTTTGTCAAAGTCTATTACATTTATAGTATGGGAGCCCAAGCGGGGATTTCTGAATTGACTGAAGCGCGACAGATTAATATACAGGGGGATACTTTGTACCCTGTTAAGTACTTCCATTATATATGAGCCCTTACATGGGTACGTCTAGGGTAGCCAATCAGATTAGTAAAAAAAATCGATCCTCAAATTAATTCGAACTCGTCAGATTAATAGAAAGTAAGTTAATTACATGGAAAAAAGCTTCAACCTGGAAGTATTCGAGCGCGGTTATTTTTTTTAATTTGAAGGAAATCATGTAAAAATTACGGATATAATATAATCTGACGGTTTCTACAACGTAAAAAAGCTATAATTATTGATAAAGTGAGGTACGTGCAGGTGCTGAGAACTAAGTATTTCCCACTCCTCGCCTCTCTTCCCTTCTCACTCCTTTTCTATTTCTCACTCTCTCGCACACTACTTTCTGCACCGCCCACAGAACTGCAAAGACTAGTCGAGTACTATGAACAGAAGAAGCTGCCGCTTCTCATAGGATGCGACGCTAACGGTCACAATACCATATGGGGAAGAACAGACACCAACGATAGAGGTGAGAAAATTTTAGACTTTATATTTAATAAGAATCTTGTTATACACATATATAGGGAATACCCCTACTTTTGTAACCATAACAAGAAAGGAAGTAATAGATATAACACTAAGTACACCGAATCTTAAGGACAGGGTGAAAGATTGGAGAGTATCGAACGAACTATCCCTCTCTGATCATAGAATGATTATGTTCAGATTAGAGTGTAATCCTCGTGAGCCAGCATTCAGGAGAAACCCCAGGAAAACTAAATGGGAAAATTTCAACACTAACCTGAACATAAATCTTGCAAATCTCAAGAATAAAAGAAATGCCAGGAATCACCTGGCATTAGAAAATGAATTTATAGAACTGAACGAGGCAATACTCGATGCCTATGAATCCAGTTGTCCTCTCCAAAGGACTAGAAAAGCAAAAGATGCGATATGGTGGATATGATATGATATCCATATGATATATAGATATGGTCAAACCTAAGATCCGAGACGCGACAGCTCTTCAACAGAGCCAAACGTAATGGAGATTGGCAGAGCTACACCGGGAAACTTACAACATATAATAAGGAGAAAAGCTAAAAGAAACAGATTCAGAAAATTCTGCGAAGAAATAGACGCTACACCCTCTGCAGCAAGGCTACACAAAGTCTTGGTAAAAGGAAAAGTAGACACTGTAATGGCACTACGGAAGCCAGATGGAAGCTTCACAGAAAGCGAAAAAGAACGAGCACTGCTCCTATTAGAAACTCACTTTCCCGGAGGAATTGTCCCTTCGGGAGCAACAAGTGAGAAAGCTAAAAGACCTACCAGGGAAGACACTGCAATGGCAAAACACATATGCAGTGAAGAACGGCTGAGATGGGCTATGTGTATTGAGGTTTCATCCTCTTCCTCACAGAATCTGCACTTTGCTTCATCTGCTAACCCTAGTTTCTTCATGTGGCTTCTTAACCGGCAATGCCCGGTTAATATTCCCGTTAGAATTCGGAGCCTTTTTTTACTGAGGTTAAGGCAGCTAAGAGATCTCTTCTGGTCAAAGTTCTCCAGTAGTATCTTAGATTCCCTCAGTCCTTTCAGCTGATTCCAGTACTTGGATTTTTCCTTTTTCATTTCTTCCCTTAGTTTTCCTAAGATTACTCTACTGCTGATCCCACAAGATGGTTCTGGTCCCAAATGTGGGGTTTCAGCTCCTTTTTTTGCCAGCTTATCTGCTGTTTCGTTCCTATGTGTCCCGGGACCCATAGGAGAGTGACAGTGTTCTTCTAGCCTAGTTCATTTAGTTTGCCTAGGCATTCCCAAACCATCTTCGAACTAATTATATTTGAACTCAGCGCTTTGATGGCTACTTGACTATCCGACACAATATAGGGAATACTCCAACGTTTGTAACCAGAACAAGAAAGGAAGTACTAGATATACCACTAAGTACACCGAATCTTAAGGATAGCTTGAAACCGTCCGTATACCACTTTATGGTATTCTGATTTAAATTCTGTATGGTGTCTTCATCCCATTCAGATTTATTACTCAACCTTGTGATGAATTTTCTCACAAAGTTGAATTTCTTTGGCATATCATCTTGGGGCATTTCCCAAAGTTTGATCAAAATGAAGTGATCGGGGTTTTTTCCTGATAATTCCTTCTTTGATCATTCTATATATCGTTTTCTTCCTTACACTTTCTAACAGAATGTGCAGTGGGGTTAAGTTTAAAATCACCTCCATTGCAGCAGTGGGGCAAGTTCCCATTGCTCCAGTGATACATGAACAGGCTAGTCTCTGAATCTTCGAGAGATTTTTCCTCGTCGTACTCAGATTAGCCCTTCCTCCACAAGCCACTGCCCCATATGTGATTATTGGTCTCACTATTGCTGTGTACATCCATTGCAGAATACGTGGGTTGCATCCCCAGTTCTTTCCTGCAATGTTCCTGCACACCATGAGGGCCTTGGTTGCTTTGTGTATTACTTCGTCTTCGTGTTTATTCCAGAGTAACCTGCTATCTAGGATTAGCCCTAGATATTTGACCTCTGTTTTCCACTCGACGATGTTCTCCCCTATTCTTATGATCTTTAGATTAGGTTTCTTTTTCCTTGTAAAGGCTACTAGTGTGGTTTTGGTGGGGTTGATGCTGAGTCCCACCGAGTCACACCATTGTTTCGCAATGTTCAGTCCTCTTTGAACAATTTCACAGAGGATATTTTCATACTTCCCTTTTGCCAGGATAACCATGTCGTCGGAATACCCTTGACATGTATGCCTTCCCTGGTCAATTGACTAAGTAGACTGTCCACAGTGAGACTCCACATAAGCGGGGATGCAACTCCCCCCTATGGACAGCCTGTGGTCACATTAATGAAGATAGTGTCTTGTCCTGCCTCCATTTCTGCGATTCTTGTAGATAGCAGTTGCGACATCCAAATGGAAGTCGTTCTATCTACTCCTTTCTCAATCAGTGCTCTTTTGACTGCCTCATGTGGCGTATTGTCAAAGGCCCCTTCTATGTCTAGAAAGGCACATACCACGGTCTCTTTTTTGTTCAGTGCGTCTTGGATTTCGTCAGTCAACTGTGTTAAAGCGGTTTCCGTGGACTTTCCCGCTTGGTACGCATGTTGACGGGGGTGCAATGGCACCTGTTCCAAGTTCTGTTCTAATGTAGTTATCTACAACTTTTTCCATCGTTTTGAGAACAAACGATGTGAGGCTGATCGGTCTAAGGGATTTGGGGTGCGTAGTGTCCCATTTCCCTGCTTTTGGGATGAAGGTGATTTTGGCCTTTCTCCACGCTTCTGGTATGTATTCCAGTTCAAGGCTGCTCCGACTAATTCGGATCAAGTGTGGAATTATTGCCTCTTGGCCTTGTTGAAGTAGGGCAGGAACTATTCCATCCGATCCAGGGATTTTGAACGGCTGGCAGGTGTTCATAGCCCATCTCAGCCGTTCCTCACTGCATATGTGCTTTGCCATTGCAGTGTCTTCCTGGTAGGTCTTTTAGCTTTCTGTGAAGTGAGTTTCTAACAGGAGCAGAGCTCGTTCTTTTTCGCTTTCTGTGAAGCTTCCATCTGGCTTCCGTAATGCCATTACAGTGCCTACTTTTTCTTTTGCCAAGACTTTGTGTAGCCTTGCTGCAGAGGGTGTAGCGTCTATTTCTTCGCAGAATTTTCTGAATCTGTTTCTTTTAGCTTTTCTAATCTCCTTATTATATGTTGTAAGTTTCTCGGTGTAGCTCTGCCAATCTCCGTTACGTTTGGCTCTATTGAAGAGCTGTCGCGTTTCGGATCTTAAGTTTGACAGATGACTGTTCCACCATATCGCATCTTTTGCTTTTCTAGTCCTTTGGAGAGGACAACTGGATTCATAGGCATCGATTATTGCCTCGTTCAGCTCTATGAGATCGTTTTCTAATGCCAGGTGATTCCTGGCATTTCTTTTAGTCTTGAGACTTGCAAGATTTATGTTCAGGTTAGTGTTGTAATTTTCCCAGTTAGTTTTCCTGGGGTTTCTCCTGAGTGCTGGCTCAGGAGGATTACACTCTAATCTGAACGTAATCATTCTATGATCAGAGAGGGATGGTTCGTTCGATACTCTCCAATCTTTCACCCTATCCTTAAGATTCGGTGTACTTAGTGTTATATCTAGTACTTCCTTTCTTGTTCTGGTTACAAACGTAGGGGTATTCCCTATATTGTGTCGGATAGTCAAGCAGCCATCAAAGCGCTGAGTTCAAATATAATCAGTTCGAAGATGGTTTGGGAATGCCTAGGCAAACTATATGAACTGGGCCAGAAGAACACTGTCACCCTCCTATGGGTCACGGGACACATAGGAATAGAGGGGAACGAAACAGCAGATAAGCTGGCAAAAAAGGAGCTGAAACCCCACATTTGGGACCAGAACCATCTTGTGGGATCAGCAGTAGAGTAATCTTAGGAAAACTAAGGGAAGAAATGGAGAAGGAAAAATCCAAGTACTGGAATCAGCTGGAAGGACTGAGGCAATCTAAGATACTACTGGGGAACTATGACCAGAAGAGATCTCTTAGCTGCCTCAACCTCAGTAAAAAAAGGCTCCGAATTCTAACGGGAATATTTACCGGGCATTGCCGGTTAAGAAGCCACATGAAGAAACTAGGGTTAGCAGATGAAGCAAAGTGCAGATTCTGTGAGGAAGAGGATGAAACCTCAATACACATACTTTCAGAATGCCCTGCCTTGCAAAATTCTAGGGCTAGATACCTAGGAGCACATGAAATATAGGAAGGGGATCTACCTGATTTGAAGCCCGACGATGTCCTAAACTTCCTCAGGAAAATAGGACTCGAAGAGCTGCTATAGATCTGAAAAAATATCAGAACATGGCAAGTAAGGGGGGACACAATAGATCCTATAGGTCGCAGTGTAATTATCACCCCTAACTCATACATACATACATACATACATACACATATATGCGACGGACTTGGTGTTACCGATATTTTTGATGTCGCTGACAAAATGTTAGTTACATAAGTGTGTAAGAATCATTTTGTTTCTTAGTCATGCACATGTTGCACATGACAGTCGATAAAAAGTGGCAGGATCATTTTTTCAAGTAGTTAAGCTAAAAAATAACAAATAACAGAAAAGTAATACAGTTGATGTGCTTCGACGTTTTTTTTTTCTTTTTTAAATATACAGGGTGTTTCTTAAGTAATCTAAAATATTATATGGGGCGCTTCGTTACTCAATTTTAAGACGAAAAGTTCATATAAACATGTGTGATAGGTGTTGTCGTTTATGAGATACAGGGTGTTGAATTTATTGTAATAAGTCAGTTCTGATTGTACGTGAAATTAATTTTTCCCGGTGACGCTACTGGTTTTTAGAAGTAATACGCAAAAACATGCTTATTCTAAGTGGCCTTTGAAATAATGTTGACAAGTGTCAAATTTGAAAACCAACGCAAAAATCGTACATTTTTATTTGATTGACTCTGTGTTTAGTTAATAACTATGCCAGTGTTTACTAATGTTGAAATGGCTAATATGCATTTTTGTACGGATTAGCGAATGGTAATGCCTTAGAAGCTAGACGTACGTATGCCCAGCGTTATCCAAATAATCGTTTACCATGTTCAGATACGTTTACTAAGTTACATATTCGTTTACAAGAAACTGGAACTTTTGCTAAATCGAAGAATATTATTGGACGACCCAGAACTGTGAGAAATCCCCAATTGGAAAACCAGATTCTTCAAATTATTGACCAACATCCAGAAACGAGTACAAGAAAAGTTGCAGATGAAGTAAATGTTTGGAATATTCTAAAAGATAATTTATTGTATCCATATCACGTTCAACGTGTTCAACATTTGTTACCTACTGACTATCCATTACGCATACAGTATTGTCAATGGATTTTACGTGAAATCGCGAACAATCCGAATTTTGTGGCCAATATTCTATTTACGGATGAAGCCAACTTTTCTAGACATGGGATTATGAATTTTCATAATGACCACATATGGGCAGATGTAAATCCACATACCATAAGTGTAAAACGATTTCAACAAACATTTTCGGTCAATGTTTGGCTTGGCATCATCGATGATTATTTAATTGGACCATTTTTCCTTCCTGTACGGTTAACCGGTGAGACATACCAACATTTTCTAGAAAATGAACTTCCACTTCTTTTGGAAGATGTACCTATTATTATTAGAAGGCGCATGTGGTTCATGCATGACGGAGCTCCTCCACATTTTTCAGTGATTGTACGCGAGTTTTTATATAATGTTTTTCCAGGCCATTGGATCGGACGAGGATCTCCACACCCGTGGCCCCCTAGATCACCTGGACACAATCCTCTGGATTTTTGTGTGTGGGGATATTTGAAATCGCTTGTTTACACAACACTGATATTAAACGTACAAGATCTTCAAAATCGTATCATAGACGGATGTAATGTTATTCGTAACAATCCTGGTATCTTCGAACGTATTCGACAATCCATTAGACATCGAGCGGATTCTTGCATTTTAGCTGGAGGTGGACATTTTGAACATTTGCTCTGAAATGTATTATTTTTTCTTTATGTTTAACACATGTTGCTTGTAATAAAATAATAAAAAAATATAAATCAGTAGCGTCACCAAGAAAAATTAATTTCACGTACAACACCCTGTATCTCATAAACGACAACACCTATCACACATGTTTATATGAACTTTTCGTCTTAAAATTGAGTAACGAAGCGCCCCATATAATATTTTAGATTACTTAAGAAACACCCTGTATTTTTAAAACAATCACATGCTCCGAGATTTTAGGGACATAGTGAGTGTGTTTTAACAGCTGACAAATTGGTTCGAAGAGGCATTTGCTTTTAACTCCTGTCAGTCACACCGGGTCAATAACATAAGTGTGTAACGTACCATTTGATAACACAGGTTGGTTTTTAAAAGACATGCAACCAGCACAAAAAAATGTCAGTAGCATCATGTCCGTCGCATATATGTGTAACGCGCCTTAGTTTACGCCTACTTCATAACGTGATGTATGTATAGGCGTGATTCAACACATTTAAAAAAGACAAATACTTGAACATAAAAAAAATTGATTGATTTTAATGAATCAAATGTTTTTAATTAAGTATTTTTTTAATATAAAAATGCTTCGTTTAAAACAGAAGCCTAAAAAAGAATCATTATCACACAACTACCATCGTTCAGTACTAGAAACCCATAATACAATATCTTCCTTGTATCATGCTAGAAAACAGTCATCATCTACATGCCCTTTAAAATCCTTCTGCTACACAACTAACCAGATTTAAAAAAGAACAACATTGGTCTAAATTACTTAAATATTTTGAAAAACAAAATTAATATTAATAAATAAAATTGAAGTTCAAGTATTTTTGTAATGAAAATAACTTTCTGAATTCAAGTAACCTAAATACCTAATTTCGTTTTAAAATAATCATTTCTGACTATATGTGAATCACAATAAATATGTTTCATTTATATAAGTTAGTGGGAAAATAGGGATTAAAATAACAGGGTGAACATACTTCTTACCAGAGCTATCAAAGATAGTTTGGAAAAGTATCTAGATACAAGATAAGTTACTTTTTGATAAAGTATCTGAAGTTACTTTGGATATCCAGCTACTTTTTAAATAATAAGAACTTAAATACGTATCTTAAGTTACTTTTTTAGATACCAAATAAGATACTTTCATACAATGTCGAGCATAAAATTGGGGTCACCGAGTAATTTAAAGACATTGTAGTCAGTTTTATTTTTTTAATAATTTTCTCGTTTGTAATACAGTTTAAAATGTGTTCTACAATATAATGCCTACAATAAAAGGGAACTGATGGTAATAAACCACTTTTATTGCGATCATCTGCCACGGTTTATTGCTTATGGTCAAAATTTGCACACAGGATCGGTTCTTGTATTTGTATAATTTGGGTTGAGTATAATCATTTATATTTGTGTTCCCGAAGTGAGAGGTAGTATATGCTGTTTAATATTTTTTGTGAAAAATGTTTCGTCCTTGGGAAACTGCATCAGCGGCGCCCTGTGTTACTGTTCCTGTTCGACGACGAGTTTTATCCCTTGATGCCAAAGAAATCGTCAGACATGTTCATCAGAAGCTGGTCCAAAGGGGTTGGGCTTTTACTCCTGCTGTAAGAGAAACCAGCGATTTGACAGTGATACCGGAATCATCAGTGAGAGATCACATTTTGAGGCCAATTCATCCGAGACGAAAACGAAACGATAGTGGTGTTTCCAGAACAACTGATGACGGTGATAAAGATTGGATAAGAAGAACTATCTACTCTATGTACGAAGGAAACTTGGTGCCTACTATCAGATCATTGCAAACAAGACTAAGGAGCTCCACTGAGATAAGGATATCAATTGGAAACCTATGGACACTTTTATCCAAACTAGGTTTCAAATACTGCAACCTTGACAAGGGGCAAGTTATTAAGGAATCCCAGCGGATTCGGCAATGGCGTTTTGAATATTTGACTACCATAAGTGATTACAGGTCTTTACAAACACCAATAATCTAATTGGATGAGACCTGGTATGATACCCACGTTACGCCGCCAAAAGGATGGACCGACGGAACAGTGCGATGCCAATCAAAAGCTCCATCGAACAAAGGAAAACGGATCACGATTATTCATGCTGGATCAGAAGATGGTTGGATTCCAAACAGTTTGGGACTTTCGGGAAGAACATTCAAGATTCGTCGTTGGATAACCACCAAGATAATACAGCCGAATAGTTCGAAGATTGGTCGAAAACACTTTACTGCCAAATATTCCCCCGCATAGTGTCATAGTTATGGACAATGCTAGTTACCATAGTCGCCAATTGAAGAAGGTTCCAGGCTCTTCAAATACAAAAGCGGAAATCCAGGAATTTATGCCCCAAACCAACATGTACTTTGAAGAATGATATAAAAACGCAGGACATTTAACATACAGAAGACATACGCATGTGACACAATTGCAGCATCCAAAGGACATACAGTTCTTCGTCTTCCTCCTTACTACTGCTTATTCAACCCGATAAAGAATATGTGGAGAAAACTAAAGAACAAAGTGCGGACCCAAAATACTATACCTACATTATGTCCTTCTGTAATAGCATTAATCTGGCAAAATATAGATGACCCAGACGATGATTGTTGGAAAAGAACAATAAACCATGTTATAAAAGTGGAGGATTCATACAGGGCATTTCATACCAACATAGAACCCCTTATAATTAATGTAGACGACGATAGTGATAGTGAAACTGAATTGATATATTAACATATTTAAATTTTATTGTGAATATCCTTTAATATGCGTTTCTATTAAAAAATTATTTTTGCAAATTTAATCCTGACCTGCATTCTTTATCCAAACTTGCCAATACCTGAGATAAAAGTACCTAAGAAGTTTATTATCACCATCAGTCCCCTTTTATTGTAGGCACTATATTGTTGAACACACTTTACAAAGGAATTGTTGGAATAAAAACATGTTTTGTAGTTTAAAGTTTGTTGAAAGTTATAAAATGCAAACGAAAAGGCATGCATTGTATCACATTCTGTGGAGTATTGTTCCATTCCTGCACCAGCATATCGCCAAGCTCTCAAGAATTTATTGTCTTCTAGAACCTTTGTCAGGTACCTATGCGCAGTCAACGTCCCGTTATCGATAAACACTAACCCTGTGCGAGTGTCAAAAGATACTGTTATCCACAATTATACAATCAAAAATATTAAAAATCTTCAGATTTACGGCCAATCTTCAGTTTTAATTTACATTATACGACCGTATGTTACGTAATTTCATTAATATTCTGCTTCTAATAACTGCTTCACGTGTGTTTATTATTGTAAATCTAGATCCTACTATCTCAGAAATCAAAAATGTGGAAGAGGACATTTTAACAATTCCACCACTTGCTAACGAAATACAACTTCAACAAAAATTTTGAAATTGCGATTAAAGATCGAAAGGTACTAAAGAAGGATAAAACACCCCCTCCTAAGTAGAGCGAATGAATTGATATGGGACACAGAAGGATCAAAGAATGAGCTCGGTACTGGAGCGGAAATATACAGCTTTTCAGGTAGATACGAAGGTAGCTTCCCACTTGGCCAACACACGTGTGTTTCAGGCTGAAGTATATGCTATATTTGTTTGTGCAAGAGAAAATAATATGAGAGCTTACAATAGAAGGCATACCAGAATCTACAGAGACAGCCAAGCTGTCCTTAAAGCTTTAGAGAGCTTTAAACTGTCATCCAGATTGATAAGGGATTACAACGAAGAACTTAAAACACTAGCGTTCTGGAATAGTGTTACACTGAAGTGGGTAGTAAGAATCGCTGGCAATGAAAAAGCTAAAGAACTAGCTATTGCAATCTAAGAATAAACAATTAAACATTTGAAATAAACTTCCACGTTTAATTAAAAAATTAGTTTTATGTTACAATGACAGTTGTTTCGATATAACGAACATCATCAGATTGACCTATTGCAGTTACATTTTGATGGTTTGTAGCTACCTGATGTTGATTAAGACTAGACCAAGTATGGAAGTAATAAAACATAACAATATTAAATCCTAAATGTTATTAGCCCTAGGGGATTATCCTGGATGTATTTCCCTCAAAGATCAGTATAACTACGCAATGATATAGAAAAACTAGGAAAAAACTATATCATGCTGATCTTTACAATTACTATTGCAATCACTATTGGTCACTGTAACATGACTTAAAATTTAATTTATGACTCTTCAGACAATCACAAAAAGCTCGGTTAGTACAAATATTCAAATACGTGTACTACTTCGCAGTCAGTTTATTTCTATGTATTGACTTTTTTTGGCCTTTGAGAGTTCCGCCAACTTTAAGTTTGCATAATATCCTTTACTTTGACTATACTAATAGGGACGTACTGATTGATATAGGCGTCAAAATATCGTCGTCGTCGCGGCAAAACTCACTAAGTCCACTTTTGTCAAAATTGAGTTAAGTGTACTGGGCGATTATCAATATTTTATCAATATTCATAGTCTGCCACAAATGCCCAAGTCCTAGAAAGTAAGTATAGTTGGTTGCGTACGATGCGGCAGTTACCAGTGTCAGTGTGTCAATTATCTGCCTTTAATTTATGTATTTATGAACGGGTTCCTCCAAATAATGCACACTGTTTTACTTGGACTGAAGTTCATGGTGCCAGAGGAAGCCTTGAGATTTCGACATGTTTGTATCGCTAGTTAAAAACCTTTCAGGGAGAGTCACCGAAATATCTTTTTTTTCCGATACTTGTGGGGGACAAAATAGGAATCAGTTTGTCATCGCAATGCTGTTTTATTTTGTTCATTCGTTATCTGACCACAATATTACCGTGTTGGAGCAGAAGTTTCTAGAGAGTATGCATAGCGCCATCGAAAGGGAAAAGAGGTATGTAGCAGTACACACACTGAATGACTGGAAAAATATTTTTGTCAAAGCTAGGTCTAAATGAGGCACAAAAAAGAAGGACCCCTATGTACTCCATGAGCTACAACATTCAGATTTTATTAACTGGAAACTACTTGCGAAACCTGTTTTAAAAAACACAAAACTAAATACATCTGGTGAAAAAGTTAAGTGGTTGCAAATATAATATTTCAGAGTTGATAGAGAAATTCCAGGAATAATAAAATATTGCTACGAGCACTATGGTCCCTAATTTGAACTAAGTACTTATGGACGAGCAAGACCTCCAACAAAAGCTTCGCTTTCACTCCAACGGGCTTACCTAGGTATGCGTCCCATTTCATTAGCAAAGTTTAATGATTTGCAGAAATTATACATTTCCTACGTTATCCCTTCGGAGTTCCATGCTTGGTATTCGTCTCTACCCACCTCCAAATCAGTTATTAACAAGAATACTGAGCCCAGTATTTATAGCGATAGTGAGCCAGAGGTAACAGAAGACGAAGAGCAAGCGTAAACTCATCCTGTTTTTTTCCTTTCTATAAATGTGTTTATTTGTAGTAAACTATTTTGATGTAGTTATTAAATAATAATGTTCAAAATGTATTTAACTAATTTATCAAATTTACCTTTTACCATCTGGAAGAAATCACTAAGTACATTAAATATTGCTTTTGACCAACTAATAATGATTTTAAAGAACATAGTGTATTCCTAAAACATTACTAGACTCGTACAATTGCAATGGTAATTTCCTTGAGTTTTATAATGATGAATTTTAGACAACACTTACAACTAAGATGTTCGTTTTCTCGAATCTGTTATTTTGGACTTAGTGAGATCTGCCGTGACGACGACGATAGAATGGTTAACGCCTATTGCTCCTAAGTTATATTAGACAAAAATTTACAGAGTAGTTCATAGTTCTTGGGTGGACACGTAGGTGTGGAAACTTTACACCTCTAAGTCACTTTACATAAAAATACAGTGTAACTAAAACCTCCGTGTGGTCCAAGACTGGACATGAACGTCTTACCTTAAAACAGATTCGACGAATACTCGCAGAGCCTTGACATGTATCCAGGCGCAGAAGCATTCGCTGAAATTCACTTTCAACCATCTAACTAACGGTCCCTACAATCGAAAAATATTAAATAAAAAAAAATCACAACAGATTATCGTTGTTTCTTTCACGTACAAATTGCTTCTTTTTATCGGTGACTAATTTGGTGATTTCGTTCTTTCCCGCAGCCAATTCTTCTTCATTATAAATAAAATCTCTGACGATAAATTTCTTTTCTCTGGCGTGCAATTTGAATTCTTCGACAACTTTTTTAAACAACGATACAGTGTATAATCCGTACTCGTTGTCTTGCGTAATGAATTGCGAAGAACGCGGTACGATCATATCGGTGATTTTTTCATAAGTCGCATTCCACTCGGCCCATTGAGATCTAAGCACAAAAAAAACACGGTAAATTTTAGTAAAAAAAAGTGAAATATTTTTAACTTACTTTGGCACAATGACCAATAACGTCTGTAAATACTCGGAATCAAGAATAAAATATTCTTTCTTAACCAAATCTGCCAAATTGCGTGTTAATAAACTTCCCCTACAAGGAAAAAAACTTCTATGTATGTTTATGCGAGACACAAGCAGTTCCTAAAATATGCAACCAGTTATACACGCACATTCATACGGCTAGCGATCAACTTGTAACCTCATTCGTAAAGTATGCAGTTAATAATACATCTTTTTTTGTTATGCTTACGTTTGTTTTTTCTCCAAATTTTGAAGGCTGCCCTTGAGGTTGTTGTAAGCGGCCGATTTGGTCTTCAGATCGGCGTCGATTTGACCAACTTGTTTGCTTATAATGTCGGCGATGTTGCGCAACGATTGTTTTATGGGATATTTGGCGATATCCCACTGAAATCGTGTCAAATAACTGGGTAAGTCGGCTAGAAATTAAGAAAAACAATAACACAATAAATATTTTAATGTTCGATAAAGACATACACAACATCTTGTATGTATATAAATAAAACATGGAAAAACGATTTATATATCCAATTTAGGGGGAAAATTCTTGCTTTCTTTTTTATTCAAAATATGTATCGGTAAATGTTATGAGGAAACGTACATTTAACATTAACCACAAAGCAGTAAGCTATTTAAATACAGCAACCTCAAAAATAAATTGAAAAAATATCGTGTATTTTAATAGACTTTTAAATATTGTCGTTCACTTGTAATTTTAAACTTAAATTTAAAACGATTTTCCCAAAGTAACTAAGCCAAATCAAACAAAGACAACATTTAATAACTAAAATGAATAGTATTTAAAAGAAATTCAACCCCCCAACTATTACCTCCAAATTACTTCAAGTGTTGGAACGGTTTCCCACCTCTACTAACCGTCTTTCCACTTGTGTATGTTATCGCCATCTTTTGGTACGAGTTTAAATTTAAATTAGTGGTAAGTCACATTTCTGCTTTCTATAGTAATAGTTTGACACAGAACCTTGTGTCGGTTATTTATATGGTATAGAACACTCTCTTTTATTTTATATCCTTGTTGGCGGATACATTTAAAGTATGGAGGGTAGAAGAAAGGAGAATCAACTCAATGTATTAAAGTGTCCATCGAATGGGAACAAATTGGTGGCGCTATACTAAGGGTGTGTTCGGGGAGCACGCTATTTGCGCCAGTTGGCGCTATCTAGTACTATTCTTCGCTTGCATTATATGGCGCTTGGCGCTACATAGCTCGAAAGCGTGCTCCCCGAACACACCCTAAGTGTTACAGGACGTTACAAATAGTAGAAAAGAAGAATTTGTCCTTTGATCGGCTATGTCAAAATGAAATGTTAGAGTAAGAAACGAAAATAAGTTACATTTGCTTACGTAAATAGTTAAGATTTTAAATACTGAATAATTTTTAACTACGCAAGTCACGAAAAATATTAAATTTTTCAATTCAGCTCACGTCACTCTGTTTATAACCTATGGAGTGTTACTGACTTCATTATTTCTTTTTACCTTTTTTCTACTCTCGCGCCACCTACTATTTGCTGCTTAGCGCTGGACAGCTTTACAACATTGGGTACATTCAGGAGGTCCCAGCGGCTGAGATCGCTTAGTAAGGAGTCTCTCTGAATGTAGCGCTGCTTGAAAGCTATTTAACAGCGGCTGACTGTTTTGCTCAGCGTAGAAATTTGTCGCTTTCTAAAAAGCGCATCGCGATTTTGACATTAATGACATATCGAAATTGGGTTATGTAGGTTTGTGTTGATCTTAATTATATTCTAAGGTGTTGATTGTTGGGATAAGATTTATCCAATTGATAATTGAAGATAATTATTGTAGTTTTGTACATGAACACAATGGACATATAAAAACCAAAATAAAAATTGGGTTATGTTTTCAAATGTTTTGACTTTTGTTCCGCTGTCAGTGAGCCACGCATTCAGGCGAAACGAAGGCGCTTATTAACAGCGGCCACAGCATGCTGAGTGGCTAGATCTAGCCGCTGGGACCTCCTGAATGTACCCATTATTCCTTTAGAAGTTGGTCCTCCTTCCTTCTACCCTTCATAGAACAAACCCAATGTCAATGGGTACATTCAGGAGGTCCCAGCGGCTGAGATCGCTTAGTAAGGAGTCTCTCTGAATGTAGCGCTGCTTGAAAGCTATTCAACAGCGGCTGACTGTTTTGCTCAGCGTAGAAATTTGTCGCTTTCTAAAAATCGCATCCCGATTTTGACATTAATGACATATCGAAATTGGGTTATGTAGGTTTGTGTTGATCTTAATTATATTCTAAGGTGTTGATTGTTGGGATAAGATTTATCCAATTGATAATTAAAGATAATTATTGTAGTTTTGTACATGAACACAATAGACATATAAAAACCAAAATAAAAATTGGGTTATGTTTTCAAATGTTTTGACTTTTGTTCCGCTGTCAGTGAGCCACGCATTCAGGCGAAACGAAGGCGCTTATTAACAGCGGCCACAGCATGCTGAGTGGCTAGATCTAGCCGCTGGGACCTCCTGAATGTACCCATTGAAAACTAGCGATTTTTAAGTGACAGATGACATATAAATTAGACATATTCGCGATTGTCATTGACACTATGTGCCGCTCCAAAACTCCGGGAAAACAAAGCAAATGTAATTTATCTAGTGTTGACAGTTGAGCTAACAAAATGTATATTACTAGGTGTGAAATCTTCGAAAATAAAGTGTTCACTGCAAACACACATATCATTAGCATGTTTAAGCTAATTTCTGGTTTCTGAGAAAACAAACCATGGTCACATTTGCAGATGAATAATCTTTGCACTGCGGCACTGAACAAAAATTTGTTGACTTACTACTCATATCAAAGCTATGCTCTCTGCATTAGGTAAATAAAAAAATTTAACCAAAATACAACAATGAAATCAAAAATTTATCAACACAGCATCTTATGGTAAAATGTTTGTTTTTCCGAAGTTTTTCGTACAAATTTCCATATGTAGATGTCGCTCACGTCGTGGTGATCGCGAGTACCGTATGTAAAATTAACTACCTAACATAATTTTTACATAAATTTTCTATTTCTAAATAAAAATCAGTGGCGGACTTGGAAAATTATCTTAAACCAATTTTCCGACATTTTTTTAGTTTTAAATGTTAATGCAGGTCATGTGCAAATTAGGTATATATAAAACCTTGAACACTCTAAGTCGATTTTTTGAAGGATAATTTTTAATGGCAGGTTGTCTGATTTTTTTCACGATAGGGGTGTTAGTTAACGAGGAGACCTATTTAGTAGTTTTTATAGCTTTCGAAAAAATGAGTAATTAATTAAAATGTCCGATGAGTAGAAACGGTTTTGTGCAATTTTGAGGTTGTCAGAAAGTGGTCAATATAAAAGTTGTAGATTTTTTTATTACCTACAAGTTTTCTATTGTACGCTTTTTGTTTGAATTTCAAGGTTCGCCGCAAATCGAGAATATAAATTTTTCACTCTCTTTTCCCACCCTTACACCCTTAACCTTTTCTGACTGTTCGTTTCCGGCTAATAATTCTATTCTGGTCAAAAGCACAATCAGCCTTCACTATGTATACAAGTGGTATATATTCAACTTAAAACTAAAACCAGTGGCGGAGTTAACAAATATTACTTAAGCCAATTTAATACCATTTTACACAGTTTTAAATTGAATATTGTCAACCTTGTACATTTGTTACTATAACTAGACAGTGTGGAACAGCTCGGACACGTCGAGTGTATAGAGAGTGTGTATCTGTGTGTTTCAAATTCAGCTGTTCCACACCGTATATTTATACAATTTGTACTTTTTTAATTTTCAAATATAATTAGAAGCACGGCCAACCAATATCGGGAAGTGTGACGAGATTAATTGGACAAAATTAAAATTTTTGAAAGATTCTAACAGATATTCCTAATAAGAAGCTATATTTGGTGTAATAAAATATTCTAGATTATGGATTATCTCCCATGCGACATGCGCGGCTCTAATATTTCAATTCACACTTAAGATTCCACGAACTACTTTCCTCATAACATTCCACAAAAAAATTGGGCTACAGAGACACAGCAAAATTTTTCCGCCATCGATTGAAATATAATATGCTGAAGCCACCAAACAAAAATAAATAAATAATTGATATAAAGGCTACGAAAAAGCATTAAAAATAATACGAGTGTGTGTATGTGTGGTACAAAGGTAAAACAACTACAACCAATTTAGATAAAAATAAAAAGAAAAGAATTATTAATATACTTATATAAGAAAGTAAAAACGCAGCTTTGCATTTTGAAAAAACAAAAAATAAAAATGAGAAGAACAATAATCGGATCCAAGTAAACTGTTCCTTTTTAAATGAATTGATTAAATTACCCGAGAAGCAGTTGTTTCTGGTATAAACGTAATCTTGGATCCGATCGTTCGGGCGTGAGAAGCTCGTGTGCGTTAAAGCTGGATCCGACGCGCCACTGACCTGGCCCCAAGATTGGTTGGCACGTGTCAACTTGTGGGGATTGATCGGGTGTGGTGGTCGTTGTTGTCGTAGTCGAGCTCTCCGTCTCGGCGGGCGATTGAAGAGGCGTCACATAAACGCCCGAAGAACTTTCCGAATCTCCTCCACCGCCGTCTTTGTCCGGCGGCCGCCCACCTGCCCCCACCATCAAACAACCGTCACAAGCACAGCCAAACAAGCACAAGCCATGTACCAGTTCAGTATTAGGACAATACCCTTCGTCACGGTTGCCATTTGCCGATCTTACCATTGTCGATGTTTTCAATTTCGAACGATTAACCACCTTTTCCAGGCGTTCGCACCCTAAACGGATATTTTCACATCATAACTCATTCTCTAGCATTCAAAAAAACTAAAATCTTCCCATAACACCCAACAAATTAAAAAAAAAAACTGGCGCAGTAGCGACGGATTATCCCACTACAAAATTATTATTTTTACTTACAATGTGAAACATTTCCGTTTTTCCGGAAACTAAAAACAACGACAACAGCAATTTCTGTTTTCTTTTAAATATTTTTATTGAATACAAAAAAGTGTAAATCTATTTTTTCTTTAGTGTAATTTTTGTATATTGAAATAAAAAAAGAGACATGCTCGCGCGTGTGTCTGTGGTGGTTAATTGTATTAGTATAATAGTTGTTTGTAAATGTTGTGCATGCCATTACATATTTAAAATGTTTAAAACAATGGAACATTTTGACTGGAAATCAAATTGCACTTGAAAAATTAAAAATATCTACAGTACTGTGTAGATACCCCCACTATAACAACCAAGTGATTGGTGCGTTTGATTAACTTGCATGAAAAATAATAAATTTTGCATAAACTATTAAGTGATATGGTTGGTGCATATAAGTGTAAAATTGAGTGAACTAAGTACAGATGCGCTCATACATTATAAAAGAAGAATTGCATAACCTATTAAAATTTTAATGTTTTGTAAAGTAAAAAATCAAAAGTTATAAGTTTGGAAAAAAAGGAAAGTGAGAGAAATTTTAGGAGTGATTACTGTTTATAATAAATACTTTTGTTCAGTTTAATTGCAGATAAATATTTTAAATTCTTGTGTAATTTTTTATTTTCATTGAAACACTTTGTTGTGGGGACATTAAGTAGCAAGAAATGTACTTTTAAATGCAAGACATTTTGCTAAGGGGTTAAAATATTTTAATAGTTATTTCAGAAATTGTGCTGTAGTTAAAAATTAAATATTTTATAACCTCTTGTCCAGAAAATGTTCCATTCGCTTTTCTATAAGTTGGCCAATTTTTAACATCAAAGAAACACAGGACATTTGAAAAGAAATATAAGTTGACAAAAATTTATTTGAGAAAATTTAGATTATGAACCATCAACTGAATATTTTTAAGTAATCAGATCAAAACAACTGTCAAATAAATTTTTGGAAAAGTTAATTTTAATAAATATAATTTTTTTAATTAAAAATCCTACAAATATAAAAAATACACAAATTTAATTAATTTTGGCAATAGAAAACTAAAAATTTAAAATTAAAACACAAACAATAAGAAAAAATGTAAATACAAGTGAAGGTTGTATTATACAACCAAATATTGCTTAGATACCAAAAACTTATAACATTAAGTTTTTACCAAAGAAATCAAAGATTTTAACATATTTTTTAATTAAAATGATGTGAGGAATAACCAAAATCTATATATGGCTTACCAATACTAATCACTGTCCAAAACACAACCCCAATTTCATTTAATATTAAATCAATGCTTACAAATTTATTTTTCCTTTACTGAATGTTAAAAATATCATGACCACATATTTCAATAACGAAATAAACATGCCAAATTTCAATATATCAATCATTCCCTAGTAAAAAAATCAACTACTTCAAAAAAAAACATACCATTATTGGCCATCAGATTTTCCTGCAACTTATCCTTCTGGTCCTCCAACACTTCCCCAAGATAATGAGCTACTTTTCTAGTAACTTGTTCAACAAAACCATCAAGTTTACCCAAATCATCTGAAAGACCTACCAGTTGATCAAGAGTACCCACCTAAAAACAACAATGAAACCTTGTGTAAAATATTACTGAACAAGATAATTATGTATAGCTTACCTTTAAATCTGGTATTTGAAATTTGTAGTTTGTGGACAGATTATTTTGTTTACTTGTCAAATTGTTCATTGTATCCCATGTCTGCTGGCAGGTCTTATCACCTGGAGCAGATATCAACCAATATTCTGTCATTTCTTCTGGATGGTCTGCTGTCGTACTGTTTCTAATGTAATAAAATACAAAAAAGTTACAAATATCTTAATTATTTATTGCAAAATTTTATTACAGCAAACAAAAATTCTACAAATAACCTATTTGTATACTTCAATGTTGTCATGTGACTTCAAAGTAGAAACTTGTAAAACAACCAAACATCGAAATGTACATAAAAAAACTTAAAAAAACATAATAGAAGCACTCATAATTTCTTCAATTCTTTACATGAAATTTTACTGTATTTGTAAAAAACAACGAAAAAGTAATTATCGATTTTGGTAATTGAACTATTATATATACAAGCTCTGCTACAAATATATATGATAGAACTTTGGTTATTTTAATTATTCTAGGTCAGCTATTTATTAACCACCCGCAAATAACAATTTAACCCCTAACGAATGAATACGTTTGAAAATTAAATCTAGATTATGACATTAAGATAGGTTAATAGCGGCAGCAACTTAAAATGTAATTTCTTAACTTGATTAATGAAATGTTTGTATTAATTTTACCTTCAAAAAATAGAACTAATCCAGAAAAACACCCCTTTCAACCACTCCCCAGTTCAGAGTTGGCCCAGCTGATCGTTATTGAAGTTTCACGTGATTGTTGGTGCCGTCATCTGTCATTAGATGGACCTACTTATTTGACGTTACAGTAAACGAAAATAAATATTTATGAATGGTTTATAAAATTATTTTAAATAATTATTCCATTATTGTTAAACTCTTTTACAATAACAGAACTCATAGAACGCTTTACACAATTGTATGTAGAATGAAATTATGAAGGTTAGCAAAAATTAGGGAACATTGAGCAAGTAGTATTCAAATTAAAACCAAATAAAAGGTTCATAGACTTTCGTTATGGAAATAAGTAACTTATCAAACATTATAATTATTCAAAAAAAAACTTACGAGGAACATGCTTCTCTTGATGATTCTTTAAGATCATTGACACTTTTTCGATTAACAAAATGCATCATTTTTTGGCGGCGAAGTTACTGCTATGTTAATACGGTTAAGTGTTAAATAATGACAAATTATTTGAAACTGTCAACATATTTTTACAGAAATGTTACACTAAACTTTTTTATTAAAAATTAGATAACATAACATAAATTTAAATTGATCCTTAGAACATAAAGTAGTTCTTTATGTTCTAGGAAAAGACCTAGACTAGCTTTCATCCATCATAAAAGTAAACCAAAATCTAAAGAATATCTAGCTACCGCCAAGTAACTCACTTTTATGTTATAACCACAACAGTAACTTCGAAGCTAATTAACAATACATATTTTTATTCCCGTATAGATTTGTAATTTACAGTAGTTTGAAAACTTACATTGTGAAAATTGCTTGGTATAACGCACCTTTAAAGATATATTTGACGTTGACAATGACACTTCAGTGAGTGACAATAGTGAGATCACTTTATTTTTGTTTGTCAAAAATCTTAAGGGAAGTTTAATGTATGAAGAATGAGTTTATTGCTAGTATTATTACAATAAAGTTGAAATAATTTAAGATTAGATCAATATATTAATAAAAATGGCAGGAATAAAAGGTTGGTATAGTTTAGATGTTTTAATTACAATTTTCGACTCAAAACCACAAAAGTCATTATTTCTTACCTACCACTACTGTATTAATATGTAATTTTTGTTTCATGTTTGATGTCGCTTCGATTTAATAGCGTAAGTACATATTTCATAAAAATATCGTTTAAATATGGTTACTGTTAATATAAAAAAAAATAAACTTTAAATTCTTTGTAGGTTGGTTACTTTAGCATTTCTTGGTTCAATTGGGATTACCTTTCTTATTCTGGCATGTGCATTGCCTCAATACAAGTAAGTACACTTTTATGACTATTAGATTTTTTTAATTTTCACTCTTAAAACCTTTATTAGGTAAAGTAAATAAAAAATCCATAGAATGCTGTGGATTTTTTGAATACATTTTGTGAAATTTTCGGTCACTACTTCAATAGAGTCTCTATTGTAGGTTATGGTGGCCATTTTTCGAAATCATATTCTATATTCTAGCACCAATTCCAACATTAGTTGCAAGACGCTATAGCGATGGATCTGGTTCAAGTAATAGTTGTATGGAAGCAGCTATTTTTGTAACTATGGGTGTTATTGTTAGTTCATTTGCTTTACCTATCGTTCTGGCTCGTGCTGCTGTAATTTTAACTGGAGCTTGTTATCTTACATTAGCTGGCAATGTTGTGATTTATGCAACTTGGATAGGTTTTTTCTTGTCATTTGAACAAGACGATTCTGATTATAACATGTGGTAAATTAAATAATAATGTACTTTGGTATATTTTAAATGCTGGGTTGATCTGTATTAATGTTTAAAAGTAAACAAAAAAAATAAAACTTATTGCCAGTAACTTTTGATACAATGTTAAAATAATAATAAGTATCTACTTTGTCTTTTTTTACCATTAAACTGTAATAATATGGAAATTAAAACTTACAAATTGGTATTTCTAATAAAGCCATGTAATGTATTATCAGGTATTGTTTTATTATTGAAAAGCCACTAATTTTTCCATACAAACTGATTAAAAAACGTTTACAACGACACTATAGAATAAACATTCTAATGAAACACATGTTTTTTTAAATAACACTATTGGCTTTACTTCGCATTAAATTTAACAACTATAAATCCTATTACTCAATAGATTTGATTGTATAGAGTGTAGGTGCTTATATTTCATTTGAAACAGTTACTTAATTTTAATTACTGTATGATTCAATATTCAATTCTTTTAAAACATTTTACCGGTTTAAATGACAACTGTCAAATTAACTGCCATTTTCGATAACTCTTGATTGGTTACTAAAAAGCAGTCTTGCCATTGTTATCAAAAGTTAACACAGATTAAATCTACATCTGTGGTATTCGATCCATCTACTAACCTTGGTATTCAATCGTGTAAAATTACATAACATCGATACCATTAGAAAGATTTTTATATTACTGCAATTTATGATGAATAATTTTATGGTTAAATTTATTCTAAAAGTAGTTTTGTGCAGTTTTAAATAAATCTAGTGTAATATGGAAATATTTATGTTCTATGTATTATATTATTTTGTAATAAGTAAGTTTTATACTTGTACTATTTATACTAAACTTGTAATTAGCTGTAACCAATAAAATATTTTAATAGAGAGAATTTTTTTTATTGTGTTGTTTTGTTAACTAACGGAAATTTAGTCACGGCAAGAATGTGTCAATTGTCAGGCGAATTTGGTTGTAAATTTATTTGATTTAAAAGTTATTCTTTTCAGTTTCTATATCGTTTTTAAAGTAATTTTTTATATATCTTAAATGATCAATTGTAGGATTAAAAATTTCAACGGTTAAATTTATTTTATCGAAATTAATTTATTTCATTAACAAAACTAACCTGTTTAAAGTGACAGCATAAATTAGGATAGAGTGACAGCAAAAAATATTAGTGTACCTATGGATATTGTAAAATATGCAAGGTACTTATTCTAATTATTTTTTTATATTTTGCACTTATAAAAATCTTCATTATAAAACGCATTTGCGTATCGTAATGTAACTTTTACGCACGCAAATTTTTGTTTTTTATGGTTGGCGACATGAGTGAAGTATCTAATGACAAGACCATTGACAATGACATTTGTGGCCAATTGCAATTTATTAGTTTTATATTGTTCTTTAAGAAAGTATTTGTGAATATGAATGTAATCTTTTACTTATATATTATATTATTATTGTTGTATTATTCATTTTAAAATATTTTAAAACATTAACATTTCATAATTTAAATGTCAAAACTGTCAAATGTTATAAATTACACAGCAGTGCTACCCACATACTTTTTAAAATCAAAATTTTCGTAATTACATAAAAATAATAGATTAATTTAAAAAATGATAAAGTGGAAAAATATAAAAAATATTATAAACAACTTATTTCATATGGCTGTTGTGACACTCGTTCTTTAAAAAACTCATCGCTCCGCGATTCGTTTTTTAAACTTGAACTCGTGTCATAACAGAATTCCATATGAAATGCGTTGTTTAAAATACTATTAAGCGAGTTATAGTTTTGATTAACAAATAAAAGTACGTTTAAAAATCATAATTATAAAAGGAAATATCGATGTAACTTTTTATTATGACGAAAGAAATAAGAATAATACAATAGACGCATGAGGTTTTTATGACCAAATTTTTAAAGGCTTTGTTTCCTTCAATAATACCATTTTATGTATCGACATCATCGTAAAAGGGTATAATGATTATCGATTTTACCTCAACATAGGTAATATAGTTTATTTTTTAATAAAATATCCCTTATAACTTTTATTCGTAAAATTTAATAGGCGGTTTTTATAAGTTCTTAAACACGGTGTAGTATGGAATTTTTTAAGAGGGAGAATAATTACACAAATTTAATATACTTCTGATTTATTTTCGAAATTATTTGGAAAAAACCTACCAAACATGTCATCATTGTAATCGAAATCTAAACACAAACTACTACAATAGGTTTGTATGCATAACAATTAAAACGGTTAATTGCTTTTAATAGCTAGGCTAGGATTGACAAGCTAAAAGCTTTTTTATATATTGTATACGTCCTAAATTAGGGTATACGTGTTCGTAAAAGACAAAATCTAGTTTTGCACCTACCTTTTTATTCGGGGGTTAAACAACACGTTAAAGAATGTATAAAATTTGAAGAACATTTTATATACCTTGACGGATGACTTTTTATAGATGGGCCATGTCAAAATATGTTTTTGTCTTAAAAAAATGGCATGCTTATCAATCCTAAAAATACAAATCTCAAACATTCCTACAAATTTAAAAGTAAATAAAAAAGTCATAGTTTCGTTTTCAAAATTGTTTTAGAAGTGTATGGTCTAAAACTTTGAACACAACCACAAGATTATTGATTACTTAGGCCGTACAGACGGTTTATTAAACGATAATAATATGTACTTTACTCCAGAGTGAAAAGTAGCTATGTATGGAATATGGAAAATTATTAAGAAAAGTTGATAATATTTTAAAACTATTGTAGAAAAACCATCTTTAATAATTTTCCGTATAAATAAATAATGAAAATTTCGTAAATTACACATCAGTTATTTTATTGAAAACATGATGTTATGATAACCTTTTAGTTGATAAATATATGGTCTGTATAACAATATATTATTTTACAAATGAAAAGATAAACTAACTAATACGTAGTAAGAAATTAGAAATAAAATAACTCTGCTTTAATTCTAATTCCCAATAGTTTCAATATATCCACCATCTTTTTCTAGACATTTGATGGTTTGTTTATCAAAATCCCCTAATACATTTTTGATCATATCTCCACCATATATCCTGACATGCTTCTGTATTTACATTTTACATTTCCAAATGATCAAGATTAGTTTCTCAGTAGGTATTTCCTAACAGCCACTGTAATATAGCATGTATCACGTACTTCTTGTTGGTATTATATACCTACGTTGACAGTCTTTTAAAGATAATGGGTAAGTTTCCTCCTATTGAATATCAACAAAGTAATCACCGTTATGAAAAGAAGGTATCAAAATAACCATATTACTATATTTTTAGCTCGCAATTTACATATTTTCTTTAAAAAAATTTAAAATTAAACTCTGCTATTTAATTTTTAAAGCACCGTGTTCGTGTTTTCAAAAGTGGCAACAGCGCATTTAATATTTCCTTTATTTATTAATCAAAACTATAAAACCAACTCATGGTCTTACTAATATTAAGAATAATAAAAAAAACCTTCGTTTTAACGAAGAGTTTTTTATTATTCTTAATAAGATGGACTTCCAAAAAGTAAGGGTTAGTACAATTAATTTAATTTTACTAATATTACATTGTTATTATACGTTCTGTCTGCAATATTATTAAATTTATGCTTTGGTCAATATCAGACCTAGTCCTACTGAGACAAGAAACTTGGCCGAATAGCCCTGGCAGTTGTGTCTTGTGTCCTATGTTTGCATGGAAGCGCAATTGGCAGTTGTTCCTGATGAGCTTTATAAATATCTCCCACAACCAAAACTGTTTCAATGTTCTCCTCAAAAGCTGCCATTTCTGGTATTTCATTAAATATAACAATGTAAATTTTCTCTAATTTCAATTAGGCGTTGCCGAAATCCGTCGTAAAATACATTTCACCGTCTGCAAAATTCTTTAGTAGAATCTTTCCCACTAAGCAGAAGATGCTGGGTTAAATCATCGGGATTTCTATCTGCTGCAGTCACACTTGAAACTTTATCCCAACCAATTAGGACAAACGCATTATCTGCACCTCTAAAACATGTACCTTCTTCTAGCCCTAAAACATTTCAATGTTAACAGAAATGCTTCTGTACTGAAAGAAGGTGCAATTTCAATATCTGATTCAAGCAACGTTGGCCGAGTCATGCGCTAGGGCTCCAATGGACAGTTTTCCACCGTTAGGACAAAATTATTCCAACGTCATCTAGACCCTGGTGATAGAATACTACCTTCGTGCTGTAGTGCTCTTAGTTGTCAATTAGCAGGATTTGAGATTGTGCTAGTTGTGTGAGTATTTGAAAACACAGTTAAGGGCTATATATAGTTAAGGGCTATATATAGTTGCTAGATATTGTCTATGACCAATATGCGACGCTATTGTTTCCACTTATCTAAAGTTATCTAAAGTCATGTGTTCTAGGTGATGTTCTGAAAGTTTGACAACGATCCAACATGAATCGTAGTATTCTATCAGCAAGTTAGAGCAACCGAAACGCTCTTTTAGGGTCTCCATAACTTTGGAATAATGTTTTTCTTGTCAATATACGAAAACTGCGACCAAAAAGTGAAATATCACTAATACAGGGACGCAATTTTAATCAGGTAGACAAATCCTTTCAACGTTACTGATACGTTTACTGGAAACATTTGAAATATACTTGATAGATTAATATTTAAATTCATACTGATGACAACTATCCACTTCAGAATTTGCATTGAGAAGTTCAGTTTGAATTTTATTATACTGCACAACCTCTAGGTATTTACCTTCTAGAAGCTGGAATTTATCAGTAACCTCATCAACAACTACGTTCTTTCAGACGGTCCAAAAATACATTGTAAATTTTAGTGAAGGCTCATTCCACATTTTTACTGTAGTTAACGTGTTAGGTATTGCCTAGATTTTAATCTGTTAAAGTTTGAGTTTAAAAGCTATCATTTGACTTTGTACCAAAAACAAACTTTAGACTTTATTGTCAGATTTTATTTCAATCTCCATTACACATATTTTACATTTCTTATAGTTTCCATTTGAGTTTTAATCGACTCCATGACTTGGTTGTTGACTTACTAGTTACAGATTTTTACTAATACAAATTGACGATATATTAAAATAATATACTTGGCTGGCTTAAAACTTGAAGAGAATTTCCTAATATTCTTTTCGACTGACTATTCCTATTCTATCCTCCTTATTTAGATACTGACAATTACCACAATAATCTCACAAGGCTGCACTGGATCCATAACCTTTTAATAATATTTATTGTGGAATAATTCAACGTTTAGATATGAACGTATTTGAGATAGGTCTATTGTTTCGTAAACGAAAGGGAAGTCAGATCGGTTTCAACATTATTGTGTAGTACTACTCTGTGGGATGAGAAGTACTTACCTCGTACTGATGGTTTTAAGTATCGACGTAGTTCGATAGCTATCACGTTTTCTATTGAAATGTAATTCAATTTCGACTAGCCCAGGAAGTATATTTTTTTTATTAGAATACGGTCAAATCTAAAGTGGAAATACAAAATATTATAACAAAAAGATGAAAACCAATCATATGAACACCAAAAATAGGGCGGAAAGTATTGTTTATCAACCTAAGGGCGGAAAATTCATAACAACCCCTTAGCACCTCGCTACGCTCGGGCCACGGGCTGCTAATTCCCATTTTCCGCCCTTCTGACACAATATACTATATTTATTTGACTACTGAATAATATTGATTATTTCCCATGCTTTATATTAACCAATAAAATGTCACAAATTTGAAATTTCCACCAATCGACTAAATTATCAGCGACTATTTTACTAGGCCTAATATCAGCGACTACCTCCCTAGATGAATGTCACTTCAAAAGTTTTAATTTCTTATTATTATTTTAGTTGTATTCCTGATGTTCGTGTTCTGTTAATAAAGTTTTATTCTAATTTACTTATTTGAAATTAATTTAATCTTCACGGGAAATAATATTCCTAAATAAGTATAATACGACGTTGCTATTTTTGTTGATGTTAAATTTATTGTGGAATGACTTAATCATCCACATTCGATAGGGATAACTCCTTTAATTTAAATATTTTACAATTTGATTCGACATAATTTTGAAATTAATAATCAATTGATTAAAGCCAAAATTATGTTTCATCAAATTGACATTAAAATATTCTCGAAATTTAGTCGCAACAAAAATAGCCGACTATTTATCAACGTCTTGGTATATTACCGTTGAATATTCAATTATGATCAACTATTTTGAATAACAATTTAATTAAGATACTTTACTCTCGATAAAGTTCATATCGTAGACGGCTTAAAAAATCGATATCTGTTGGTTGTTTTTTAAATTTAGACCTTTCTATAAAGAATAACTTTGTTCATAATACTAACAATAAAAAGATGCCGGTGATGCCGACTTAATTGGACATACTGTATACACTCTATATAAGCCTATCAATGATATAAAACCTTTTAAAAACAGCGTGGTTAAAATTCATTGAAAGTATACATTTTTTATGAAACGAATATTAAAATATTTTTATGACAAATAGAATATTGTATAATACACTTTTATTTTTGTTTGTTTCATAAAAGTTGAGCTTGTTTACATTTCATGGTGAAATAAATTAAGATACATTTATACGTATGTACTTACCTATATCTAGGTAATTGTTTAAGGTCCCTCTTTAAATATATAAAAAATATTCCTCTTTTCCCTTTAGTTTTTCAACTAAAACAGTTAAATCCATTGGTAGGTTATTTTTCAGAGACTGTTGTGATAAAAGAGAAAAGGGGGCTTACCTGTAAGGTCTCTCTATGACTTTTTGTGAACGTTTGCGTACACTCGACTTAAGTTCAGTGTGCCACGCTTTATCAATGGCCATCTGAACTATCAAAAAGAGCAAAACAAAATACTAACATTTGGCGTAATATCAGTCATCTAATAAAGTTATTTGAAAAACTTAAAGTATGATTTTCTTTACATGGATTACCAGAAGAACTTAAACATCAAGAAATTATGGGTTAGGTACAAGGTTGGTGATCTTAGATGGCCCTGCGATATGTTTCTGTTAATGGAGGAGATTGAACTGCAAAGCTGTATTTGCACTTAAACCTCATTACGTCCATTGTGCTTCCTCCTGAGCCTGCCCCTTTCTTTAGTACATCGTCCAGCCTATTGATTTGAAGTAATCGATGACTTCTTTGAGGAGAGTTTATCTTATATTGACCAGTACTCGTATGTGCTACACTATTTACTCTTCTTGTTCACATCCTCTGCATAGAGGTGTGTTAGTTTCGTTCAGTATAGGTGTTTTTGGAGACTGGCTGGCTTGGTTTAAGAACCGCCTTTGGTTAGCGACACAGCGTGGTATAGACTATATTTCTTATTTTTATTGTCTTTTTGTCTCAATATCTTTTAGAAGATTATATATATGATGTTTCACCCAGAAACTCAGAAAGCAAAACCTTTAGGTACTTTTTTTTTAATTTTAAAGGTAATTTATTTGTTGATACAATTTATCTGCACGCCTCTGGGCTAAAGATTTTTGTTTTTAAAAAAGATAACAAATCCTAAATATTTTATTTTTATTTCACATATAATAATATACCCTGAAAAAATAATCCACAAGGTTAAGCAATTAATTGATAAGTTTCAAGCCCCTGGTGACGTTAAAAACAGAAAGCATGATGTAGAACGTCTAGTGCGAAATGAAGCAGATAATGTGGCTGTATTGGGTCATTTACACATAGACATACAATCTATTAGACTAAGAATAATAAACAACTAATCGTTTGAACTTACCTTCCACGTTTAATTCAAAAATTAACTTTTTAAAATACAATGGACTTCCACAGAGCAAGGGTTGGTATAATAAATTTAGTCTACTTAACAACTATCTCTTTAGAAGATGATATTAATCCGCTGATCACTCAAAAAGATGGGAATACCTCCACCTTGGTTTCCGAGTTTCTGGAGAATGTAAATACTCATAAAGCTACACTCCTCAACAGCTGAAGTGGATATAATAAAAGTTTGTATTTTATTGTTTATTAATAAATTTAAATCATAAAATGAAATTATATAAATAAACATTTATTACTTAAGCCAATGACACCGCTGGTTTTAAAACTGCTCTCATTGATAGATTGTTTAATTAATAATTCATGTTATGTTTTTTTGCTAATTTTTATTCTACCACAATTTTAGAAGATACATTTTGTTTCTATATTACAAAATATATTTGACTCAATACATTCGAATTTTGAAAAATATAGAAAGAATTTATTTGTATGAAAGGTTTTTAATTGAGTTAAAGACTGTATAATAATATTTAAATGTAGATCTTTAACATCAAAAAGAGATTTATTGTTGAATAAAGATCCAATTTTGGGATCTATTTTTCAATCTTTGCCATTTGAATTTCAGTGCATATTACCTCTTTTTCAAACTTTCTGCTGTATTTTTTATATATGTACCGTAAATTTGTAGTATAAATTCAGCAAACCAGCATTCCTAAAACTCGGTGTGGGGCCTAACCTTGCTTTAGTCTATTTATTATTGACATAGCCTCCCCTTAAATATATATATGTCAAGGTGGTAAGTTTAGTAAAACCTCTGACGCTTCTGTTGGGGCACCAAGCGTTTGAATAGGTCCAACCTGCTGGGTTTTTGTCCACCAAATTCCTGAACCATAGGTCAACATTAGTCTTCGTATATAACCAAAGGTTCACAACCGTCTACATCTCCCAAGGGCGATTGTAGTCCTAGGAATTTAGCCTGACTTACAAATGGATTCTCTATCTCCTTCATTGCTGCTGGCTTTAAGCCTTGTAGTAATCTTTTGCTGGCCAAGGCGACCACTGCTCTTTTATGAGGTTTGACAGATAGGCCCTCATCCTTACACAAGTTATATCCACTTCCTTCAGAGTCTCCTGCGTGAGCCCTGAAACTACGCTAGCAAACTAGCTCTTACATTTGTATAATTGTATAATTTTTGCATCTTTTATTTTTTGACACCACAAGTAATCAAGAATCAAAACTTTACAGCCCAAATATCAAATATTTAACCAAAAATTTAAAGTTTTCCTTATACCATATCCCAGGAAGTAGCACGCCAACATAAACACATTGTCTACTTTAACCACATTACGGTAATATCGATAAAAAATATTATTTTCATCCAGTCGTCGCTTAGACTGTGAACTATTTATAGTTATGTAAATAGTGATATCTTCCTTCTTCTTCTACCATGCACGACTTATTATAATACTAAGACACACATTTAGTCTCAGTTATTTACTCTTGAGTTATGTCTTGTTGAATAAAATAATTAATAATAATAAGAGAGATAATAAGAGCTTTCTTCGTCACCAAATCACTGTCATCCAATTTACATAAATTTGTCATAGGAGTAGATAAGAATTGTTCCCCTGTAAATTAAGTAGTGAGCAGTGAGAAAAGTGAGCTCAAAAAGCTTTACATGGTCGACATTATCACGATTTAAATCAACCATATATTGATTAAATGGCATCAAATAGGTGGCTTGCTGACGGGACCTTTTTCCCAAACACTGTAGGATTTACGATGGCATTTCAGGATCAGGTAATAACAGAAAATAACAGACCAACAATAAATAACAATAACAGAAAATTTGTTATCAGGGACCAGACTATTACATCAGACAAGTGTGGACGGGACCAACAAACGTCGGAAACCATACAACACATAACATCAGGATGTTCAACGATAGCCAAGACGCATTATTTATGCAGGCACAAACAACTGTGTAACATTATCCACCAGAAATTGGCCAACAAATATGGACTACTGAATACTTTTACACCCTATTATAAGTACAATCGACAGACAGTGCTCGAGAATTCAGATTTTAGACTCTACTACGATAGGTCCATTATCACCGATAGACAGGTGACGAATAATCGACCCGACATCGCGGTGGTGGATTAAAAAGCTAAATCAGTGCTGCTAGTCGATGTTGCAGTTCCAAAAAATAACAACATTTTGGATAAGTATAATGGAAAGTACACCGATCTTGCTATAGAAGTGGGCAGATGTGGCATGCAGAAAAAGTGGAGGTGGTACCGATCATCATATCATCAACTGGGTTCATCCCCAGAAGTCTTGAAGACAGCCTTAAAAAACTCGATCCTCATAAAAACACTTTCATTGATTTGCAAAAGGCAGTAATTTTAAATACATGTCACACTGTGCGGACACTTTTCAATGCGTAAATTTTGAGCCTAATCCCATTTGCGTTTACGTTCGGGATAGGTAAATCACTGGTAAAACCAATACAAGCACTTTTATGTGAATGATATATTCAGGTTTGGAATCCCATTTCTCTCTTTATAGGAAATAGTTGCCCGTAAGAATAATAAATTTCGGCAATTTACAATAATTTTATACGTTAGTTTTGGGAATTTTAAAATTATCCACTTTAATAGTTGAGCAGTGTATTTAAGGCATATAAACTAGAAATGGAAGTTCAAATTTATTTAATATCACAGTTTTTTCACCATGAAACGTTTGATTGACCATGGACATTTAAAATAGGTACATTTACAATGATTATCTTTTCTAGAGCTCCTAAATAGCACCTACAATTAAAAAAAAACATCATTGTGGCCCAAGAGCAAAAAAGAGTTAACTTTTGTAACTACTTAATAATCTTTTTATATTAATTTATTTTGTATAAAATACATTTATTTTGTATATGAGGTTTGCTCTTAAGCCACTATTTAAGTTATACATTCCAAAGTCTTTCTCTACTATTTGAAATATTGTCTAGATATTGTCATATTGTCTATAGTTCTGCAAATATTGTCATTGTTTTTTCTTTTGTTTATTGTCAATAGATAACTCCATAATTAAATCTATCTAAAGGCATTCATTGTTTTTTTCTTTTAAATTCTATTTTGGAAGCGAACGTTGAAAAAATTTCTAGAAATTCTAAAAATTATAAACCAATCGAAATTCCACAGTTTGTTAAAATTTTGATCGATCTATAACATTTCACAAAGTAATGATTGAAACATCAACTATAATTCTATATTTATCATATAGTCCAATCTCGTATAAATTTTGTTTTTGATTGTTCACTGATATACAGGGTGTTTAGTGCGAAGAAGCTCAGTGCCAGGTAAAATATATTTCTCATATCTGAGTGTACCGGGTGATCACTTAAGGGTAGTGAGGGGCCATATTGGTCGTATAGATTCAGAAAAAAATAATCATGATAAAAGTAGCCAAGAGAAATTGCTGGAAATTATTTGTCAAACGTTCGCTAGACGGTGCAACAACCAGCACGTAGAAAAATTTGAATTTTTATAGAATTTTGCTTGATGAAAGTATATGATATTATTTTCATATTTATTGACTATTCACCTATACTTTTTGACTAAAATATTTTGTTGTATCTATCAAAATAAAGCGGTGAGAAAAGTTCAACTGTTTTTTTAAACAAACCAATATCTCAACAAATTTGGGCTCATATGAAAGAGCATAAATTACACTACAAAACGTTTAAATGTTTTTAACTTTTTGACTTTCTTCTTCGTCGATAGATGGCGTTAACTGAAATAGAAACAAAATTTTGAGTTGCAAAAAAAAACAAATGTAATGGTATATTCATTTTTACATATTTTAAAAGAGGGTACATTTTTCTAAAACTAAAAAAAATTAATTATCTACCTTATTTTGAACTGTTGATTATTTGAACAAAATATAATTTTATTACATTGACATTTTGGAATAAATAAATCAAATAAATTTACATGGAGCCCGCATATATCGAAACAGTATTTATTTGATTTTTTAATCCAAAACCGTCCGTCTAACGAAAAAATGTCAGAGGGATTTTTTTGTTAGCAACTAAAAAGTGATTACAAAAACTATTTTTATTTTGATGAAAAGCAGTGGCGAGTCATTTTTTAATGAAATAAAATTATATTTTGTTCAATATCAACGGTTTAAAAAAAGGTAGATAATTAAATTGTTTTCATTAAATTTTTGGTAAAATGTATCCTCTTTTAAAATATGTAAAAATTAATATACATTTGTTTTTTTTTTGAAAAAAACTCAAAAATTTGCTACCATTTCAGTTAACGCCATTTAGCGGCGAAGAAAAAAGTCAAAAAGTCAAAACCATGTAAGCGTATTGTAATGTAAATTATGCTCTTTCATATGGGCCCAAATATGTTGAGATCGGTCAAGCGAAACGAGAGAATACAAAGAATTGTGCATCTAAAACGACTTGCACCATTCGAAGTTGATCAAAATACAGAGCAAGTGGAACAACTGCAGAAGTTTCCTGGCAGAATTTCGTTGATTTTCCGTCCAGATTCCACAAAAGAGTGGAAGATATCGAGAGGTAGTTGCGAGGACTCGACAAAGCATTCAAGTCAAGTTATTTACATCGTTATCGAAAAAACATCCGTTTTTTTCCTTTCTTTTTTATTGTATAACCCGTAAGTATAGCAACAATCTCCATGGTATAGAAAAGTTGTGGGTAATTAAAATGTGAACAAAATGAATCGATTTGATAAATTGGAAACTCAAACTTCGTACATCTATCTAGCTTCCTCGCACTAAGACTAATACAAATTTTGATCATAAGACTTGAATATTGTCAAAAAAATCTATAAATTTATTGTTTTTCGAACGGTTTTGGTTTTGTATATCAAAATTGTTGATAAACTTTAGATATGAGCACATAATATATACATATAAATTTATCGGGATATGCTCGATTATTAGATATGTTCACTTTTTTTGTCCGAAAATCGATAGTGAAAATTTGTTTTTTGTTTCAATGTACACATTGTATATCACAAGATTGGATAAAGAACACTTGAATAAGCGAATATGGCACTACTGGAAAATACATACTTAGTTTTTAATCACAGTTTTCTAATAATAATCAGAACAAGCTAAACTCGGGAAAACAAATTAAATATTTCAGGTTAGTGTTTCTAGTTTCTATTATAAAACTGATAATAAATAAAATAGATAAATAATTGATGCATATCAAAGTGTAATAATATTAAACTTGTCTTTTGTTATGTTCAACTTGTTCTGTGCGTAACAACATGCAACTCAGTGGCTGGAGATAATTAGTATCGCGGTTAGACATGAGATGGGGTTTCTGATAGCCCGATTTTATTTTAAATATGTGTGAACACTTTCATAATAGCGTACATTAAAGGTACGTACATTTAAATCTATCAATTTATTAGTTGTTTACATGCCATTTATGGTATCAAAGGTTGTTTTTGGAAGGTTCAAAAACAAGGAAAATTTGTAAACGAATGTTGAATGTGTATAAGGATTCTTTATCTTCAATTAGTATACCTAGTAGAAAGATGTTTGCTCAATTTAGACTTGGTCGTGCAAGCGTCCAAAGCTTGTACTTTATAATATTAATCAAAGACTCATAGCTGTATTGTTTTTTTTTATTTTCATTTATCTGTATTTTTTTGTACCTTCCAACCACTGAGCTAGAATTAGAGCCGGCGTTATTACAAAATGATCAATTTTTAATGAATTCGAATATTTCTTCACACAATAATATTTTTGCAATAAAATTTATTTATAAAGTTCAAATAGATCAAAATTTACGAGGTCAGTCGATTAAAAATATAACTAAATTTTATCGCAAAATAAACTTTTTTTGTTTTATTCAACGTCTCATATCGAATGTCCAAGAGTTTTGAAAAATATGTAAATTTTCAATCAATACCTATTGTTCTAGTTAGGGATTCTTCTTTTTTTTGGAAATGTTTTGGTCTTTTGCTTTACGATGCTTAGCAAGCGCTGAGTAAACTGTCCAGAAGAACACTAGTTATTTGATATGAGATGTTGCTAAATCTAAAAATTATCAAGTATAAACCGTATTTTGAGCTAAATTTTTACTAAATAAATTCTATGATGGGTACTATTTATATTTCGGGAACTGTCAATAGCTTAAATCTGACAACACCATTATAAAGTTTGACATTTTTCAGCAAACCCGTACACAAAACGTTTTGATATATCGATAAAACCTACATCACTGGTATAGTGAATTCAATCATGGTCTAGTTCTATTGACGATAAATTCCGTGATGGTCGTCCAAAATCTGTTGTGTTACAAAACATCGATACAGTACGGGATCTGATAATACCAGATCGTGACACATCATGAGTTATACAGTGTGGAAAAAGCTAAATGGAATAAATTTATTATTTCGATTACTGTTCATATTTATAGAAAATCCCGAAACACTTCAAATTTAAATTAAAAATTGACATTATCTAAAGTGAAAATGCGATCCCTACCTTCAACCCCCTTTGAGTCATAGTTACAACCCGTAATTTTTTAAATGGGAAGTATAGGCTTGCGATATATCATTGGAAAAGTCTCTTCATTATCTATGCAAAAATGTTGTTTTTAAATTTATTGCAAAAATTAACATAAAAAAATAAAATCATCTTATTACCGAAATTTCCTAGAGTACCTACACTACTAATTTATTTCCCGTTTCAGTCTTTATAATAAGAAAGTAGGTACCTAAGCAAAAACCATATCAGTGCCCTGTTTTAATATCAATTTAAAAAAATCCTCTAAGAAACTATCATACCAATGTTAGTTTGTTTAAATCGCCTCAGCAAATTGTTTCGTAATAATTATATAACTGCAGGATTTTGTCAATATTAAATTGTTTGAATTTAGTTGACAGCAATTCATAAAAATGGTTAGGCAGAAATGCATATATATGTTTGCAATGCAATAACAATTTTACAGATTATTGGTTACAGAGAGAACAACAAATGGAAAATTCTCGCCTATTTCATGAAAAATTTCCGAATTTGCCGCCTAAATTTCAAGGAACAATTAATAAAATAGAGAAGAAATTTCGCAAATTTGGACATGTAAAGCAAATTGAAAAAAAAAACAGCTGCTAATGCACTAAGACATTTTTATTTAAGATTAGAATATTGCCAGGACCTTCGCAGTGAACATTTTAAACATCTACTTCATTGACATTAATATTTTTTACGTTATGAACAATTAAATATTAAGAATAATAAAAAACTCTTCCTTTCAACGTAACTTCCAAGTTTATTTAAAAAATATGTTTTAAATCACAATGACGACCGTTTCGCTATGAAGCATCGTCAGATTGACATTTAAGTTACATTTTGTTTGTTTGTAGCTAGGTACCTGATGTTTAGGTAGTATTAAGGCTACCTAAACATCAGGTACCTAGCTACAAACAAACAAATTGTAAACTTGGAAGTTACGTTGAAACGAAGAGTTTTTTATTATTCTTAATAAGATGGACTTCCAAAAAGTAAGAGTTGGTAGAATAAATTTAATTAAATATTACATATCAGATATTTTATTTTTTATGTTTATTTTTACAACTAATTTAAAAACAATAATATTGTTGGATAGAGAATGAAGAGACCTTCCAAACGATATATCACAAGCCCGTGCTTCCCATTTAAAAAATTGGGGGTTGTGACTGTTACTCAAAGGGGTTGAAGGTAGGAATGAAGTTTTTACTTTAAAGAATGTCAATTTATAATTTAAATTTGACGTGCTTCGGGATTTTCTATAAATATGTACAGTAACCGAAATAATTAATTTATTCCATTTGACTTTGCTACACTGCGTATAAGCATTTTTGCACATTAGGTACCTACTTCAATTTCAATACATCCAGTTTTACATGCTTATTTGGTTGTAAAAGTAAAAACAATTCTTCTTCTTCATAATTTTTCAAGAAAACGTCGAAGAAAATGGTAGCCTGTTTTTTTGACTCAATGGGTAATGTGGCCACTATTCAGCTTGAGCAACATGTAAGACGGTCGATTTTTGGTGTTTATTTGCCGTATTAGGATTGATCTCTAACATATTTCATTTATTTAATTTAACAAACAAGTGAGTTTTTGAACAGAGAAAACATCGAATTGATGACATTCTCCTTACAGTCCTGATTTAGATTCTATAACTCATTCTTGTTCCTGTTTATGTATCAAAGGTAAACTGCATGATTAATGAGAAGTTTTGGAGATGACTCAAAAGGAATGTCACCCACCCTCTTAGACCTTCTCCAGATTTTTTATGGTAATACCAAAATTTTTCAAGGGATTTATTACTTTCAATGAATAGACTGGACATTGGATTGCTGATTGAGTTTGTTAATTTGCTGCACTCACCTAGACTTTTTCCATATCTTTTGTGGATATTGTTTTTACTCTACAGAATCTTGCCTAACTTGATATTTTCTAACAGACTCATTAAACTGTTGAGTGTTTTCTGCTACGTAACTTTTTTTCTGTTTCTTATCCAAAGATTTAATCTCTTCACCATGATTGTAGGAGAAACTGGAATCCTAACAGCTGTAATGTTTAATCCTTTGGCATAATTTTCTAAGCCACTAAGACTTTACAGCCTGATATACTCCCTTTGTAATTTAAAAGCACATAATCTAGCCTACCCCTTCTGATTAAGTTTATCAGCCTTGTTAGTGACCATAGTGACTCATCCACTGTGCCGAAGAAGCAGTGTTCCAAAACCATTGTGTTGGAGGTATCTCAAGAAGATGAACAAACTTCTGCAAACAGATTGAAAGAATTGGAGTGTGTATAGATCATCAAGGGCAATATTTTTAAAAACCAATAAAGCCGTTTTTGTTTAAAATTGCTTGTTATTATTTGCTATTCCTAAAATATAAATAATACCCTATGTATGAACAGCATGGCCACGGATAGAGTGTTTATAACCCTAATTGTTGTACATTTTTAACCAAAACATGCATGTATTTATTTAGGAAATATGTAATTATAGCATAAACAAAAGTGTTTTTTGGCTGTAATAGTAATTTACGAAACAAATCCGGAAAATACTGTTTTTTGGACTAGTAGAGAACATTCTAGGCAAGTCCTGGAAGGCTGCGAGTCCAAAAAAACTGTTTTCGGTCGTGTTGCGTACACTATTTTTTTCGGAAACCTTCCGGGAAGTGAGAACTTCCCGGGCGGAACTTTTTTTTAAATGGAATCAATGGAATGTAAGGTACCGAATACATATTCTTCAAAAGGAGATTTTCTTTATTATTATTAAAAGATTTATTACCATTATTATATAACATTATACATACGTCTTAAAAAATCATCCGTGGCCATACTGCTTCGATCAATATTTTAAGTTATTTCCCTATAAATGTCTAGAAAAATCTTCCTGAGTCGAAAAAACTTAAAGCTACAAATACCCAAAGCGAAAACGCCCGAAGTTTATAATTTCAGCATCTCTATACTAGCAGTACCTTTCTACCACGCTTATAGATACTTTATGCATCTGCCTGATGGCGTTGGATCACCTACCCGTATCTATTTCTGTTAAATCTCTTCCTTTGGTCTCTGGTACGCAGCAAACGATGAAACACAATCCGCAAATCGATATGAAAGCGTACAACCAAAAAGCCCCATAAAGTCCCAATAATTCTTGGAAATCAACGAAAGTCTTAACTCCGACGAAAGCGCAAAAGTAGCTGAATCCCGTAGCGAGAGCAGTACCGAAACCACGATGTTCCAAAGAGAACAATTCGCTTACTAAGAGCAAACTTATCGGACTGATACCTAATGAAAAAGCCACCGTAAAGACCAGTACGCAAAGCAGAGGTATCCAGTCTAAGTTAGGTATGGGTTTAGGATGTATCTCTTCGTAGTAAGCGAAAGAACCAAAAGAAGCCAAGGCCATGGTCATTAGAACGCTGGATGCTACTAAAAGAGGTAATCTGCCAGCAGAATCAACCAATAAACCGGATAATAGAGAAGATAGTAATTGAACGACGGCAACAGCTACTGCTGCAGTATGGGGATTGGTGTTGCCGAATGTTTCTTTGAAAACGCTCACCACGTAGAAGTAAAAAGCATTGGCTCCGGAAAATCGTTGAAAGAACATCAATCCGCAAGCTATCATAGCTGGATTTTTAAGAGTTTGGAATAGTAGAACCGGGTTTTTCGGCATGGGTCTTGTTAGAACATGCGCTTGGAGTAGAGCTAATTCTAGTTGTAAATCGGCTGTGTCGCCTCTAAACCAACGGAGAGCTTTCTCGGCTTCTTGGTCTCGACCTCTTAACACCAACCAACCCGGGCTTTCTGGCACGTTTAACAGTACTACGCACATCAAAGCCGGTACAAGGGAAATAAATCCAGCTAATTGACGCCAGTTTAAGAATGCCCCTGCTACGAATGATACTAATACCCCTGCATGGCCGGCTATTTTTAATACAGCGCTCAAACCACCTCTTATAGAAGGAGTAGCTATCTCGCTGACGTATACTTGAGCGCTCAGTTGAACGATGGCTACTAAAAATCCACTGATGAACGCCGAAAAGCACATCACTTCCACACTTACCGCGAATAGCGTGATTATCCAACAGATAGATAAAGGAGCTCCGGCGTATACTAAAGTTCTTCTTCTACCCCAACGGACAGCAAGTCCTCCTACGGGAGCGCCGAATAAAGCACCTAGTAGAGATAACGAGGCTAGCCACGAAGCTTGTTGACCTGTGACGGGGAAGGCTTCAGCGTCACTTTGTTGAAGCGAAGCTATAGCTGGCGAACTGTACCCCTTTCCTAGGCCAGCAGTCAGAGGTCCCAAGGAAACTGCCAGAGCAGCCAATACTTGACCCCAATATTCTGTTTTTTGAGTGACGAATAGTTCACCGTTAGGCCCGGCCACCTGGAATTAATAAAAAATATGTTAAAATGAAATTGATTGTGTTAACCTCTACTATTTGGAAGTTCATCTTACTAAGAACAATAAATAACTGCACAGTTAAACTAAACTTCCACTATTTATTCGAAAAATTCGCTTTAAAATTCAATTACAGCTGTTTCGCTATAACTAGCATCGTCAGATTGACATATTGAAATTACATGTTGTTCGTTTGTAACTAGGTACTTGATTACAACAACCAGATAAGTCGAACTATGCAAAACACCTACTGGAACATCCAAACTTACTTATACACACCAATGACATTCATATACTACACATTTGTGATAAAAAACAAAATTTAGATTTTCTAGAAGAACTTGAAATCAGATCAACAGTTTAAAGTAGTTAATGAACAAATAAATCTTGGAAGTTCTCCACTATTAAACTGTTTACTTTGATTTTATACATATATAAGACATTATTGTAACATAAATATATTAAGTTATTGTAAAGATCAGCATGATATAGTTTTTTCCTGGTTTTTCTATATCATTGCACAGTTATACTGATCTTAGAGGGAAATACATCCAGGATAATCCCTTAGGGCTAATAACATCTAGGCTTTAATATTGTTATGTCTTATTACTTTCTTACTTGGTCTAGCCTTAACTCCTTATCAAGAACTATAAACAAAGCGCTTTTGAAGCAAAACTTCCAGGGTTTATAAAAAAAATATATAACTTTTTAGCATATTGATAGCGGTTTCGATAGGTATATCATCGTCAACTCAGGTCACAAGCCCGAGTTGCGAAAAGAACAATAGCTTCCTTCCATCGGTATACATTCTGAAAAAGGGGTTTGTTATTGGATGATACGCCTCCCAAAGCAACAAAGTGTTGAGGGTTAAATGGTGACTAGGTAAACTGATCACTATCGTTCTCCTGAGGAGACCAGGCGACCCCTTTTGTAAATACTGTAATAATACAAAAGGAACTCCCCTTCCCCGCCCCGGGTTGATATGAGGGAAAAAGATACAATTCATAAAAAGTTAAATAACATATCGGAGCTCCCCCGTATCATTAATTCAAAAGAAACTAAGTAACCTTTGCGTAATAGCGACAGGACATTAGTCAGCGAAAAGCTATTTCACAAGAATGTATTTGAAAAAATGTAGAACACGAAACTAAAGAATTTGCAACTAAAGAAGTTGCAGTTCTAAAAAAAAACAAAAAAAAGTCACGTAGGAGCTAGCCGCGATGTGTAAGCCAAATTTTGCTGGCTCATCGCATGAGGTACTCGGGGGAAAAAAGACTTTTGCTGGGGACCGAAAAACGAAGAATCGGGGAATTCGATTTGGACGTCTCCAGAGGCTAGATGCCTACCGAATCCTCCGTGTTGAGAACATGGAGGGAATTCGATTTGGAGCGTTCCATAGGCTAGATGCCAATCGAATCAAACGCGTTTAGGGCAAAGTTAAGTGTTTTTTTGGAAAGTGAGCTAAGTGCTAATTTTCAATAAAATAATTAAAGAGTAATAATTTAAATAATCGATCATCGGGCCGCGGAAACGAAGTAATCTTTTGTAATAATAATAATCAGTGAAATTTTATCCAAGTGATAAATCACAATATTAATTTTACCGGGGCGATTAAAAAAATAAGTGAGTGTGTGAGTTTTTTTCTTTTCTCTACTTCCCCCTTCCCACCGCTGCCACCAGATGTAAGAACCGAAAAGAATGTTTCTTATTCGTTGTCACCAGATGTAATATACTATATTGTTTTTAATCTTAATTTTTAATAGACTTTAGCCTAGCCGAGCGGATGTTAGGCTAAAGTTAGGGTTCGTGGATTCGGCCTCCGCAGTATTTGGTGTTGGGAGGTCTTACTTCGGCGGTTAGGAAGGGCGGGATTTGTTGCTGGGCTCTGAAAAAGGTCTGGAGTCTAGAGAAATGATACACAATATTCCTCGGGAGGATCTAGCAAATTTATTAAACTCTAAGTTTGATGATACAAGTATAAATTTAGATGAAACTCTTGCGGAATGCTACGTGCATCTCCCAAAGAAAAAGAAAAAAACAAAAAAACTTTCTTTAATTTAACATTAACAAGATTTAAAACTAATCAACAAAAATAATTAAAATATGGTCTGATGGACGGTGGCGTGACAATTCAATTTATTTATGATTAGTCGCTATTTTATGAATTCCTTTACCGGAGGACTCAGTTCTCTGTCGGCTGCCTGGCAGCCTGTGCCAGGCAGCCGCCAGGCACCTGAAGATTGCGATCATTGACCAGAACAAACCCCTCCACTTTAAATCGGTAGCTTGGATATTAGTGTAAAATGTCTTTGAGTTGGAAGACGAACTAAAGAGACAGGCTCAGGAGGAAGCACAATAAACCTAATGAGTCTAAGTGCGAATAAAGCATTTGGGCTTCACCCTCCTTAATTTAAAAGTACAGAATTTCATCGTCAGATTGACCAACAGATATAAAACTATACAATGTTATAATTTTTCGTAGCGAAAGGATGTCTGCTATACGAGCCAAGCGAGTTGCGTGTTTCCCAACATAGTATTTTTTCTAATTTTGACATATAAAGTGACACTTTAAAAAACACGTTGACGTTATTAAACGTCAACATTAGTAACTGTTCTAATTGAGTTATAAATAAGTATAAGTTCTTTTAATTAACGTGCTAAAATTTAATAAAACAATAAGACTTTCTTGATGTTATGTTCGTATAGTATAACTAAAATAAGTTGCTAAAAAGGGTACCGCCTAGCGGCTAAATATCCTTTGTCGGAACATTGTCTCCATAGGCGTGTATGTCGTGTATTACAAATATTGTCGATCACATAATCGTTTTTTAAATTAAGCGTTTTTATACTTCGTAGTAATTCTTTCTTTGTCGTTACCTTTTCCGGAGTAATGTTCCTATTTTTCATAAATTCTAAAATATCTGCCTTCTTTGAAAGAGAATTTGGAATTTTATTTAATATCCGCGATTGATAGGAATCATTGCCCATAATGACTACTGAATTTGGAGGAATGTTAGGAAGAAGCTGCTTTTTAAACCATTTTTCATATAAATCTTCAGTCATATCCTCATGATAGTCGGCTGTACATTGCTTAATATTTTTCGCAGACATTTGTAACTCATTTGGTTTTCACTCTCGAACATGGCGCATTTAAACTACACTTTTGAGACTGATCTACCCAGCCATACTGAACAGTATCATGTGTGTCAAACCAAGTCTTATCTAGGTAAACTATATGCCCTTTTAATTCACGATACTTACTTATTTTATCTTCACGGACTACAACAATATGCCGTGAATAGTATACCGCGTAAAGTTTCTAAGCTTTTATAATTATATTCAAGATAATCTCGTAATTTCTATTGAACGATTTCTAAAGTCGGTACAATATTTTCTTGATATAAATTATAAACCGTAATCTTTATAACATCTTTTGTAGCATCGTCAACATTTGCAAATTTTGTTTTTTTTTGTTTTTCCGCACCTGCGAATGATCTATAACGTCACCGCGCTTAATAACCCGAGAAATAGTGTAAATAGAAATTTTAGTTAAGGTATTAATTCGCTTTATTATATATAACCGCATCTGATTTTTTATTATCTTCATTTTTCAAACACTGATACATATTTAAAATAACCCTCTGGTACTGAATGTGTAAATCTTTATTGCAAAATTCGCTACTAACCTCACCTGTTGGCGATATCATATCTTGTGAATTTTAATTTTGATCTGGATTTCCATTTTCTGATTCAAAAGGTCTCCAAAACGCTACCATAATAAATGTAACTGTTATCAATTAATATGGTCAAAGATTACAATACGTAAACCAATTATTAAAAATGAATTACCGAAACAATGATATATCTAAAGTTAATTCTTAACTGTCCCAAATAAAAATGTGGACTCTCCGCCTCCGCACTAGACACCGACTTTATGACTTATAAAAAAACTCGCGCAAAAACCAACCCGAGACCCCTGCACGCAACAGAATACAGCGGACCATTAAAAGCCGTCAACAAGTCGCGCTGTACAACTACCAGTCTAGAGAGAGCTTGGGTTCCGACGATACAGAGTGGATGTTTAACGGGACAAATATATTGTTTTCATGCCATTTTTTCTACTTTGAAGCCTAGTAAACTAACTTACTCTATATAACACTTTTATATGGTTTTTAGCAATTAAAATTGGAAAGACTATACACCATATTTAACGACAAAAAAACGGCAGTTCAAGTAATTTAGTATTATTGTACTTTTCGCGAAATTTACTTTTCATCACCATTTAGGATTTATTTTACTTTTCGTATCTGGTTAAAAAAAAAGAGTTCTGAAAAGTGTTACTTTATGTCAGAATTAAAAAAAATAAATAACGTGGAAATACTTTACAACAATTATGATGACTAATTATGACACTAACAAATATAGTTAATGCTACTGGTATTTGTTTTAACATTAACATTATCTATAAATAAATCACATGATTTCCGTAAAATATTTAGACGTGTAATGTTTATAGGTGATTTAGGTAATAAATCAAAATACAATGGTAAATGTTATTATTATAGGTTTAGGTATACTAAGATTAATCTTACTCAGAAATTCAAGACAGATGATTTCACTGCGAAATAAATTATGCAAAATAGATAATGATGTTAATAATCTACAACCTAACATTCAAAATTGAAATGGCGTAACGCCTCTTGATGAATTAATTCCACGAGTTTTAACAAGAATATATTTTAAAAACTTGTTTTGGACTAATTTCAGCTAATCTATACTTATTTATTCAATTTCTCATACAAACAGTTTAAAACCCCAAAAATAAATCTTCCAATATAAACATACAATCTAAATACATGAAATGTTGTAAAAAGTGAAATAGTAGTTTACCTAACAAGTGCGGAAAAGTCACTTTACGCACGTGTTAGATACATTTTTTTTCTACTAGCGTACGGACTCTTTTCAACGATATAATGAGTGAGGCAAACAGGACTTTTCTGTACGCTAGTATAAAAAAATATACGCTAATGGAATGTAATCAATCCTATCACATTAATATTTATTTCACATATTTCTTGTACCTATATAAGAGAGTATTAAGCAGGCGTCCCATGCATCCGTTTTCCGATGGTACGATGATCCGACTGACTTCCTATTGGACGAAATTTTTGGTTAGGTTAGGTTAGTCATAGCTGCCAAAGCAAGAAAACAAGCTTTCTTAACATACAAACAGGCTCCAAATCTTAATAATCTAATAGAATATAAAAGACTTGATGCAGTAGCAAAAAAAACTTTTAAAGAAACCAAGAAAAAAAGCTGGATAAATTATTGCCAAAATCTAAATCAAAATACACCAATTAAAGAAGTGTGGAACAAAGTAAACCGATATAAAAACCGAAAACAAGCAAATAAACCGCCAATAAACCCCAAAGAAGAATGGATAAGCGAATTCCACACAAAAATCTCGCCTCCATGGGTTGAAAACAACATTACTCAACAAATAGCTACCGTAAATAGAAACACTTCTTTTCTACAATCGTTATTTCAATTATGGGAACTCGATCATTGCATTAAATCGACAAATAATAAATCTCCTGGGGCGGACAACATTTCATACAACATGTTGCATAAAATGCCCTTAGACCATAAGAAGGCCCTGTTGGAATTGTTCAATTCGATTTGGATGGGTAGGATTCCTTTTCCACCGATGTGGAAAGAATACATCATAGTACCTATCAAAAAACCTGGAAAGCAGAACGGAAATGCAGATTCATATAGACCCATAGCTTTATCATCGTGTATATTTAAAACCATGGAAAGAATGATAAAGAACAGGCTTGAATATTGGCTAGAAAATGAAAAAAAACATTACCTGACTCACAATATGCTTTTAGAAAGGGAAGATCTTCCTTAGAACCCCTAACGATACTAGTAAATGACATCTATCTAGGATTCACACACAAATACAGCACTTTGGCCACATTTTTGGATATAACTTCAGCTTATGATAATGTTCGAATAGATATACTAGAAGAGAAGCTTATCAATATTGGTTTGCCAACCTCCTTTGCCAACTTCATAAAATCAGCTTATTCTAATCGATCAGTTTCCTTAAAGATAAATCAAGAAATTTCGGAATCCAGAATATGTAGATCTGGATTACCACAAGGTAGTATACTGAGCCCAATCCTCTACAACCTGTACACAATGGACATAGAAAATGTTATATCACAAAAGTCCAAAATTATTCAATACGCCGATGATGTTGTTATTTACACCAGTAGCAAATCAGAGGACAAATGTATAGAAAATATCAACACTGAATTTATAGAAATCCAAAAATGCCTAGATAACATGGGACTTTCCATATCCGAGTCCAAAACCAATATATGTATTTTCTCTAGAAACAGAAACAACTATCAAAGACAATTAACAATAGGAAAATATAAACTCGGTATTAGTAACTCTGTAAAATATCTTGGTCTGCATCTAGATAGAAAACTATTATAGAAGGACTGTATTCACCAAATAATCAAAAAAACAAGTAATTCTATAAATATTTTAAGAGCGTTTTGTAGAGCTAAGTGGGGGGCAGACCCAAACACGGCTTTACTATTCTACAAAACAATGGTACGATCAATAATGGATTATGGTAGTCAACTCTATGGAACAGCAGCAGATACACATCTAAATAAAATCGAGATACAACAAAATAAATGTTTAAGAGTTTGCCTGGGATATCTTAAGTCAACGCCCATAAACATTATGCAAGCTGAAGCCGTAGAACCTCCTCTTAAACTAAGAAGACAACTATTGAGCAGAAAATTCATGATAAAAACCATTTCCAAAAAAACTTCTTACCTCAATAGTATCCAGTCACTAACAGTCCAAGTTTTGACCCATAGATACTGGCACTTCAAGAAAACCCCCCTCATAGTAGAAACTTTCTCAGAAATAGCTGACATTACAGATATACTATATTCCAACCAACTTCCCCCGGTTTTATTTTACTCACCTGAACAAATTTTTTCATGTGAAATTAGAACGTATTTTTTTGAAAGTCAAGAAGTAGCAAGTATCAATCAAACAAATTTCAACGAAACAAAAAACAAATACTGGCCAAACTATGATTCTATATTCACTGATGGATCAAAGTCAAAAGAATATACCAGTTGTGCCTTTTACCATGTTGAGGAAAATACTGACAAAAAATTTATTTTACCAAAGGAAGCTTCCATATACACTGCAGAATTAACAGCAATAGTGCAAGCTATGAAATACATACTCTGCTCTAACCACGACAAATTCATAATATGTACGGACAGCAAAAGTGCAGTAGATAAACTTAAAAATGTAAAAATAAATAGATCAGTTAATCATATTGAAGCAAAGATCTTGTATTTACATAATGAGATACACATCAAAAATAAAGTCGTCATATATCTATGGGTAAAGGGACACGCAGGTATAACAGGTAATGAAATGGTGGATGCCTTAGCAAAAACAGCCCCAACATCAGGAGAAGAACTAAATCTTAAACTACCCCCGTCCGATTTATTCTTAAATCAAAAAAACAAAATAAATGAGATGTGGCAGAACCTATACAGTGCATCAACAACCGGAACAAACTTTTGTAAACATCAGCAAAGAATCCCCAGAAAACCATGGTTTCATAAAATACCAAACAGAAACTTTGTCACCACAATAAATCGAATACGTGCTAACCATGCACTAACACCTAATTATAAGCACAAAATGAAAATTACAGACGATCCACTTTGTAGTTGTGGTAAAATGGGTACATTGGTACATGTTTTACTTGAATGCCCAATAAATAATGTAAACATTAATAATCTTTATAAAAACTTAATTCACTACAAGATAAACCTTCCAATAGACTTAAATTGTATTATTTTTTCGGAAAATAATGATATACTTTATGTACTTTATCAACACATCATAAACTGTAAACTAAAATTGTAAAATTACTAACCAATTTTGTAAGCAATTCTGCGAAAGAAACTAAATGTAAAGCATTATAGAAAAAAAATAATAATAAAATAAAATAAAAATTAAAAAAAAATATTAATAAAAATAATAGTAAAACAAAAAAAAAATAAATAAAATAAATAAATAAAAAAATTAAACACCAAATTAATGCTACATATTACTAACAAAACAAATGAATACATAATGCTCAAGTTTGGGACTATGAAACAATATACACAAATTAATTATTAACATAGTCTGGCTAATTGGTTCTCACCAAAGCCATAAATCCCATGGAAAAAAAAAAAAAAACGACGTCGGATAGAGTTTTTAACCTAACTTTATTGTTATTATATTTTTGATAGTGATTTGTATTGCGTTTCGGGTTGTTTATTTTTGATTGGAATTACGGAATAATGAATAATCCTCAGCTACAAATTCGCCAGCATTATTTGCGGAATCTAAATAACATATTACTGTTATCTCTCTTACTTTTACAAAAACATAAGAGAAAGAGATCCCAAAGACCACGCAGATTTTGGATTAGAAGTATTTTTGAAAATCGGAAACATCAAGGAGCTTATCACACTTTACTCAATGAAATGAGACTCACGGATCAGGACAAATATTTTAATTATTTAAGAATGTCGAGTGATACATTTAAAAATTATTGAACTTGGTTGGACCAAAACTAACAAAGATGTACTGTGTTCGTGAACCAATATCTTCTGGAGAACGACTTGCTCTAACATTAAGGTAACTTTTTGTACAGGGAATTATTACTATAAGTACTTTTATCTAAAAATGTCTTTCTTTAGGTACCTTGCTAGCGGAGACAGTATGATTTCTATCAGTTATGCCTTTCGTATTGCTCATAATACAGTATCAAAAATAATTAAAGAGACATGTGATATAATTTGGGAATGCTTAATCAGTTCAGTTCTACTTGAACCAAGTGAGAAAGCTTGGTTAAATATTGCTCAAGATTTTCGACAAAAATGGCAGTTTCCACATTGTGTTGGTGCTATTGATGGGAAGCACATAATAATACAGGTAATGCGAGTAACTTAGGTCTGCTTTTTATTTATTTTTTATCTTTAACATAATATATAACTAATTTCATTAGTAACACAACATATTTTTTAGGCTCCCCCAAAGGCAGGTTCAACATATTATAACTATAAAGGTACACATAGTATTGTTTTATTAGCACTATGTGATGCTAACTACAAATTTACTCTGGTAGATATTGGTTCTGAAGGTCGACATAGTGATGGAGGCATATTTAAAAATAGCCCTATTGGTAAACGTTTGATTTCAAATGATTTAAATTTTCCTGCTCCACGTGAGCAGGAAAGAGCTTATCAATTACTACATTTGCGCAGACGAGGCATTTCCTCTTTCAACAAGTATAATGCGTCCTTACTCAGGTCGATTTTTATCACAGATTAAACGTATTTTCAATTACAGGTAGGTCTTACTTTTTGTTTATTTTGATTGTTAATCATTCCGGTGCAGAAATTTAACTTAAATATGTGTATATACAATATTGATATACTTACTTTTCAGATTATCCAGAGCACGTAGAGTAATAGAAAACACCTTTGGAATTTTAGCTTCTAGGTGGCGCAAATTTAGAAAGCCTATCATAGCCTGCGAATCTACTGTAGTAGCTATAGTGAAAGCTACAGTTTGCCTTCATAACTTTTTAATGAAATCAGGAAAGACTCATTACTTGAAACCAACTTCTATTGATCGAGAGACTGAAGAGGGAGAAGTGATAGAAGGTGACTGGAGGAGTGAAGATATTAGCAACCTTATTCCAGTTACAAGAACAAGTACAAATATGTATGGAAGAAAAGCAGAACAAATGAGGCATTATTTAAGCAACTACTTTATGAATGAAGGTTCGGTCACGTTTCAGTGGAATAAATAAAAATAGGTATCACTTTGACTTTATGTTTTTACATCATATTAAATAATTCATAAAATAAATAAAACATTCAGTTTATGTAGTCTTTTTTTGTTTTGGCAGATGTGCTTATTGGTTAAGTATCTCAGCAAATGATTTATGTTTGTACTTATCTTAGAAATTAAAACAGTATGTTAATTATTTACAATATATTTATTATTAACTACAAAAAATCTTTCGCACCTTCATATGCTACCTGTAAAAGTTTAATCTCCAAGGCAGTACGTGCATTTTGAGGCATCTGGCTCAATATTTCAGATATCCTGATACAGATGGGGTTCACTGAGGCTTCTGTAAGAGGCACATTAATTTTATTTAAAGTTTCGAGAATGGCAGACTCCATTTTCTGTAGGGGGATCTCGGAGTGTTTTTTTCTCGAAACTGGCGTTTGCTCATTTTTGGAAACAGGCTTTTGTTCCTCTGACTCGCCAAGCAAGGAATTTGCAGGAGATTCCAGCGGAGATGAACCTATGGTGATAATGGGAGATTTAATGTTTGATGTTGTTGGTCTGTAACTAATAGAATCATTTAAAAATGTCATTAGATCAAAAAATTCCCACTTTTTCTTCTTCTTCGCACTAGACCCACTGGGAGTATACTCCCCTTTTAACCTCACATATGTGTCTCTTAGATTTCTCCACTTTTTTATTAAAAACTCTACTGAAAACTGGGGATTATTCCCAAATTCTTCATGAATTTGCAACCATGCATTATCCCTTACGGTCTTTGACCTCTCCTTTATTGGTAATCTTGAATCCCATAAGGGTGGCCTCGCCATAACGCAATTTATAAGCAGCTCTTCCACTGTTATATTTTCATCGTTCACAGGTATTTCCTGGATGTCATCAAGAACCTACAAATAAAAAGAAATTTTATATTTAAATAGATTTTTAAAAAAATTTCGTGGTAAAATTAGACAACGAAAAAAAAATGTGTAAATAAATGCAGTTCTGAAGACTAGGCTTTATTGTAAAACTTAACAAGTTACACTTATGTTGTAAATGAAACAAATGTTGACAATTGTTTCAGTATTATAAATGTTTAAATTTTCTTATTATAAGGTGTACTTATTTAGAATCAGTTATTTCATTTATAACATAACATGCATAAATTCCACAAAGTTAGGGTTGAAACAGTAAATATAAGTTACCGTTAATTGGATCTCTGGCACTTACCTCTGATTCATTATAAGTTTCAGTGTTATCCAAAGAGTTATAAAAAGTATCCATCATGCACGATACAAGAAAATATTATCATTGGGTAACAGCACAAATAACTAGCAGGTTACAGGCGTTGGAATGTAAAAAAATACATTTCACACGTTCCAAAACAAATAGAGTTTTTGAGGTTATAACGTATAAAGGTTATCTATCTTCCAAGGTCCCAAAAAAGAAGAAGATAGGGGTTATGACGCGCCCTCTTTTCGTACATTCGGATCCAATCGATCGTATGCATAGGACATGCCAAATATTATCGTACGAAATATAGTTTTTTTCGGAATCGTGCGATCGGATAACGGATGAATGGGACTCCGGCTTTACTCGGGTTCTCGAGTTTCTGAGGGAGGCAGCGGTGAGAGACGAGGGAGTAAATTTACAAGTGAGGGGTATGTGTACTTACATCTTACTACTGAATAAACCCCACTACTCGTATATTGTCGAAGAGGGTTTGTTTAAAATATTACAGCGGCTTGACCAAAGTATTTTATATTCTATTTGGAATATAGGTGCATTCATTTTAATGTGATTTGTTTTTGTTTTAGTGTTTTGGTTGTGTTTTTTATTGAGTTTTAATTGAATATTTTGCTAGACATTTTTTGACTTTTGTGATTATTTCTGTAATTACTTTCAAATATACACATCAAGTAAATTTTTTTGAACAAACAGATGAAAATGTGCCTAATATATTTTGCGATTCAGGTAGTGTCTGAAATGTCTCCAAAGAGAACTAATGAACATGTTCACCGAAGAGGAAGTGAATTCTAATTAAGGCTATCGACAGGAAGATATAAGAGAAAGTTTTCCAAATAAAAAAAATTACTTTGGTGATTGATAAAATGATTTTTTTGAATAGGGTGTAATCAGGTAAAAAATAATTTATATATCAAAAAATGATTTAAACAAAAAAAATTATCAAATTATGGTTTTACCGAATCCACGGGCAACTTCATGTGATTAAGGCCTGATTTCACCAACAGTCGGTTACGTTAGCCGATGATTAAGACTATCATTGTCACTTTCTGCTGCTCTGTGTGTAAGAGTGATACAGATAGTCTTAATCATCGGTTAACGTTACCGACTGTTGGTGAAATCAGGCTTAAGTCGGATGCCTGCATTTTTGCCGTTTGGATCCCACTTGGACTAAAACATGAAATCATTCCAAAAGATGACCATTTGTGGATTAATAATGTGGAAAAAATATTAGTGAACTTTTTTAGGCTTGTCTATTACCAGAACTACTAGACAGTCGTAAAGCTAGAAATATGGAGATTCGTAATCCAATTTATGAAACGAAAGCAATTAAAAAGAAATCTTTTAAGTAACATTTTTTAGTTTTATTTTGATTCGCATTATTACCTTATTTAATGACTTATACCATACATAAATTATCTCAGGTGGTATTGATGAAAAAAGTAGAGAAAAATATCAGTTCTTAAAGATCAAAACAAAAATGCAATTGTTACCGAACAACTGTCCAAAAACCAAAGAAAACATAGTGTGTTGTGAACACAGTATAGTGTGGAAAAGCCAAATGAAATAAACTCATTATTTCGATTACCTACTGTACATACATATTTATATAAAATCCCGAAACACGGCAAATTTAAATTATAAAGTGACATTCTTTAAAATGAAAGTGTGATTCCTACCTTCAACCCCTGTTGTTAATTAACTTTAGAAAACATTTTTATTTAAGATTTACATGTTGCCAAGACGTTCGCGGTGAGCATTTTGAACATCTATGTCATGGCATTCATATTTTATACGTTATGAACAATTAAATATTAAGTATATATCAGATATTTTATTTTTTTATGTTAATTTTTGCAATAAATTTAAAAACAGTAACATTTTTGGATAGAGAATTAAGAGACCTTTCAAACGAAATATTACAAGCCCATACTTCCCATTTAAAAAATTGGGGGTTGTGACTGTTACTCAAAGGGGGTTGAAGGTAGGGATCACATTTTCACTTTAAAGAATGTCAATTTATCATTTAAATTTCACGTGTTTCGAGATTTTCTGTAAATATGTATAGTAATCGAAATAATGAATTCATTCCATTTGACTTTGCTACACTGTATAAGCATTTTTGCACATTACCTACTTCAATTTCAATACATCCAGTTTTACATGCTTATTTGGTTGTAAAAGTAAAACGCTAATGTGCAGCAATAAATCACTCTAACGGTTAAGCTCTTAAGCAGTTAAAAATCAATCTCAACGAATTTTAAGCAAATTATTAATACTTTAATTTTTTTTAACTTAGTGTACAAACCGTAGCTTGTCATTTGTCTAGTTGAATATTTCCCTCCGGGTTTAAACAATATTTTTTTAAACGCTAAACGTTAAGTACTTTAGTAACATAGGGTAACAATTTTATTTTATTTAATAAATTGATTCACCATTATATATTATATCAAATCGAACTTTATAGTACGTTTTATAGTACCTGAAATATCTATTTCTAGCATCTGGTATGGACACGCCTACTGGGTTGTATTTAATATAAAATTTTATTTTATGTAGTATCTATGCAACCAAATATACATTGTTCTTAAAAATCCACATTTTAAAATGCGAAATTAATAAAATATATTTTTTTATATGAGACGATACCATAATTAAAGAATAAAATAAACTGAACTAGTCTATAGAAGCAGAAATGCAAAAATAGTTAGCTTTTCTTAATAATGTAAAAAATGTTTAAAATGGTAAATCTAATATAGAATTAAAATAGTCAAAATTTGATTCTATAGACAAGTACATATGTGTTTTATGTTCATTAAGAAGTAATAAGAGTTTTAAACATCTTAAGGTAGAAGTGTGAGGATGCAGATCCAAGACGGATTTTGGAGACCTTTAATGAAAGCAGTAATGCCCTCTTTAGCAGGGAACTTACACCTAGATAAGCATTGGAAAGCGACTAATGATTGAGGTAAGTCATATTTATAATTAATTATTTTATAAAGAAAAATTAGCTCACCCATTACTCAGTGTTGCTCCAGGATTCTGATATTATACTACATTTGTTCGGAAAATAGTGTTTTTATTTACACAATAATTGAAATTTATTAAGGATAATAAAAAACTCTTCGTTTTAACAAAACTTCCAATATTTATTTAAAAATTGCTTTTTTAAGACTCAATGACAGCCGTTTCGCTATTAAGCATCGTCAGATTGACATTTAAGTTACATTTTGTTTGTTTGTAGCTAGGTACCTGATGTTTAGGTAGTATTAAGGCTAGACCAAGTATGGAAGTAATAAGACATAACAATATTAAAGCCTAGATGTTATTAGCCCTAAGGGATTATCCTGGATGTATTTCCCTCTAAGATCAGTATAACTGTGCAATGATATAGAAAAACCAGGAAAAAACTATATCATGCTGATCTTTACAATAACTTAATATATTTGTGTTACAATTACGTCTTATCTATGTATAAAATGAAGACTCAATCAAAGCAAACACTTTAAAAGTGGAGAACTTCCCAGATTTATTTGTTCATTAACAACTTTAAATTGTGGATCTGCTAGATGTCTTTTTATTTCAAGTTCTTCAAGGAAATCTAAATTTTGTTTTTTATTACAAATGTGTAGTATTTGGATGTCATTGGTGTGAAAGAGTGAGGTTGGATGTTCAAGTAGGTGTTTTGCATAATTTGACTTATCTGGTTGTTTTAATCTATATGCTCTTAAATGTTCGTTAAATCTTACTTCAAAATTTCTTTGTGTTTGACCTATATATACAGCATTACACTTTGGACAATTAATTTTGTAAACACCAGATTTTTTTAATTTAGGTAATTTTGTTTTTACATTTAACAATTTTGTACCAACATTATTTTGTGTTTTAAATGATATTATTGCTGATGTTGCCGAAGATATTATTTTTGATATTTTATTGGAACTACTTCCACAATATGTAATATTTTTATAACTTTTAATTTCTTTAGTTTGTTTAGAAAATATTAGTTGTAGTGCCACTTTCTGTTCTTTTTTATTAATTAATGTATTTATCAAATTAATTGGGTAGCCATTAGATGTAGCTATTGGAAGTTTTGTTAAAACGAAGAGTTTTTTATTATCCTTAATAAGATGGACTTCCAAAAAGTAAGGGTTAGTACAATCAATTTAATTGAAATTTACTTCTATTCCTTAAAATTAAACAAATTATGCATATCTTATTAAAGTTAGTCATTATACAATTGTGTGCATATCAATTTATACATGCATAGGTTTTTTTTCCATTAGATATTCACATTTGAATTGCCTGAAATTTTGACATGTTACATTTTAGATAGTGAATATCAAATGAAAGTTTGATCAAATGTTCACATTTTTGTAGATTTATGCTAATAATTATGTTAAACATTGTTCATTGTACATGTGGATCAATTTTTATGCTCTAATTTATGATAAAAGTTTAATGCTCATTTAAAATTTTGGCATTTTTCTATGGTGAGTAATTTTAAATTACAAATTTATGGTTTTATAGATATTGTTGAACATTTTTACCTTTATGTTAGTATAATATAATCAATACAAATAGTCCTTACATGATTTCTACCACCATTGTTTCTCTTTAATGACCTTTCAATAAACACATATATTTTCTGTTACGGTGTTCAGTAAACTTATGTACATGTGGTTATTTACAATATTTTATTGTATTTCTGTGTTTATGACCTTAACCTTATTTTGTAAGAATTATAGTGGTAACTAATAAGATATTACTTATTATTAGTAGTCGCCGTGGTGTTCTGGTCAAGTGTGTTGGCTGGTATGCGAAAGGTTATGGGTTCGATCCCCAGTACCGGTGAAAAATATATAAAATAGTACGGCGGCCTACCTTTCGGAAGGAAATGGCAAACCACCGAAAGTATTATTTCTCCTCAGGAAAGCTTTCACTTTTCCGATCGGATCCGGCGTAAAACCAATTATATCTGTGTCGAGAATTCTTAAGATACGCACAGCACAGATAATTTCGCTCTGTAAAGAGCACAGCACACGAAGAAAAAGAAGATTATTATTATGATTTAAATCATTATTAATGTATTCATGTTAATTTCAATAATTTTCTTATGTAATTAATAGTGGTAAATCCTATTTTAATTATTACATTCTGTTTTACCCAATCTTATTTTTATTAGACTTTATTTAACGTCATTTCATGAGTGTACAAGATTTAATATAAAATACCTAATAAGTTAAAAAAACTAATAGGTACCTACTACCTAATACAGATGGTAAATTGTAAAATCCAGTTAGATATATTTTTGATTAATTATATTATATTAATTATAATATTATAATATAATTATAATTATAAAAAAATATTATATAATTTTATTAACACCTTGCACTTCATTATCAGGTTTTACATTGAAAGTTAAACAAAATTCATTTTTATTACAACATAAATATGTGTGAAGATCTGTAATTCAGATTTCGTTTCAGTAGTAAAGTTTATAAATCCGCAAAATCTCGACTTACAGACCAAGTTATACAATTGTTTATTTGTTTTAAAATATATAAATATTCCGCACCGGGTCATCTAGTTTATTAAAATTAAAAATGCATTCCCTTTATCGATGACTCTGCATTGCCCGGATTAATTAGTGTCCAAACAATGAAATATTGGGCAGAAATTACTTTAATATTTCACAGTTCATTAATCAAGTATATTTTATGTAAATAGTATCAAATAACAGCAATCAGGATGTGTTACGAAAAAAAAAGTTTTACCACAAGCAGGTAGAATTAGATGGCAAAATATTAGGTACAATTACAAATAAACAAATTTCACAAATAGCTTACTTCAGATTTTTATTTGAATAAAAAGTCTTTAAATTTTAAATTTGATTTGCATTTGGATTATTTCACTAATGATGTTCTCTTTGCATTGTAGTGAATTTAAATGGATACTTATTATTGTTTGTAAAAAAGTGAAAATAAACACAGGTTAGTTAAACTCACCGTGTGGGTGTACAAATTTCTGGTCATGATCGTGAAGAAATGCACTTGCACGTGCATTTTGCTACATCGCGCACAAAATTCTTCCAACATATATATCGAAATTGTGCACCGAGCGAAAAATAAGCCAACGGGGTGTAGTTTTTTATGGCATTCTATCGCAATTTGGACGATTTTCACGGTACTGCGATGTAGGATCGGTCCTCTTTGGGGTTTTGGCGTGTAGGCGCAACGCGCATCGGACTCTGGCCAGGTCAGGACTAGTCCAATCCTTCGATTCTTTGCTCCGAATTGACTACTCAATGAAGATCCAATTTTCCGTTCTTATTGGAAATTTTGCAGCAGAAAATTAAAACCATGACATTCTTATTAAATAATCAATCATTTGTTAATTAATAGAAGTAGTTTTAAAAAATGAATAGTCGAATCGCAGATATTTATCGGTTTAGGACGGAATACAAAAACATTGTACAAAAAATCCTTATCGATGTGTTATTTAAATTTCATAAAATCCGCTTAAAAATATGGGATTTTATTTTGGAGATGCTTTGCAACATCTTACCTTAAGAAATTAGATGTAATTCTTAAAAATTGTTTTTAAAAAGATTTTTTAATTCTGGTTTGGATACAACAAAAATAAAATAATTGTTTTATTCTTTCGTCTGCAAAATAATGTGAGAATCGCGGTTTGCAACGGAAAATAAATCAAGGGAACCATATATTTGTTAAAACCGAACTTAATCGTAAGTGCAGTGATATAAAATTTGGTAAAAATCGTATTTTAAACCAGTTTGCTTAAGAACTGGGTACGAAAATAAACAACAATTTGTAAGGTTAATTGATTTGATAAGACAAAAATAAAATTTATAGTAGGGTTTTTATTTTGATTAAATTCCAACCAATCAAGTATGTGAATAAATTTAGTGTTGTAAATCATTTTGTGTTTATAAAAACCAAATGTTACACCTATGCGCTCATTTTTGACATTTTTAATCAAATATTGCTTTGACAGCATACTGTAAACATAAAAAATGCGTCATACAAGGAGCTTCAAGATGGCCGACTTCCGTCGCAAATTTTTCTTAAGTTAATATATGACAGACTCCTTTCTGTTTCTTTTTGTTCTAAGAAATGAATACAAAAGAATCTAAACGTAAGATTCACGACACAAGCTTAGACGAACAGTGGGAAGAAGGAGAAAACTCTTTCAAAGTACAAAATAGCAAATTAATCGCCAGATCTCCGTTTAAAACAGATATAGATAATATGGAGAAAGTATTAAAAGCTATCCAACAAATAAGTAATGAAATGAAAGATGGCTTCGAGAACACTTACAAAAATGGTGAGATGCTAAAAATAGAGCTAGAGATAACTATTCAAGAACTACAGAAAATTAAAGAAGAACTAGTACATAAGGAACAAAAATGGCACACGGAAAAACAACTACTGGAAGGAAAAATCAATAAATTGGAGGATAGATTGGAGAAACTGGATAAAGAAAACAGAAGAAACAATATAATAATAAAAGGTGTCAACATGGGAACAGGAAAAGCAGGTGAAAAAGTCGAAGCATTTATTTATGACAAACTGGACACAGAAGTTAAGATCATGGAAGCTTACGAGATAAAAAAGGGTATAATAATAGCGAAATTGCAAAACATTGACCAGAAGAATATAGTAATGGAAAATAAACAAAAATTGAGAGGCTCAGACATGTACATTGAAGATGATATGACTTTACATGAAAGAAATATACAAAGAGAGCTAAGAGGTATAGTAAAGCAAGAAAAGAACAAAGGCAATGTGGTAAGGGTGGGTTACAGAAAATTAATCGTTAATGGCAAAATATATAGATGGGAGGAACTAGATAAATGTAAGGACACCAATCAATTGGAACCAACGGAAGTAGCCAACTACCAGCCAAAAAACTAGATAGAATAAATAGCAGCCTAAATACACATTTGACGAAATCAGCTATAAATAGGGACAATGAGATGGAATTTCAAATTCATAAAAAAGAGACACACATAAATATTAAAATGGCTACAATGGAACATTCGAAGTATAAACGACAAAGAACGGGAACTAATGATGTAATTTGATAAAACAAAGCTAGACATTCTAGCTATCACCGAAACTAAGAGAAAAGGACAGGGGACTGAAGAAATGGATGGAGGAGATTTATTAATAGACAAAGAACACAGAGCAACTGAAGAAGTAGGATGCATAATAAGCAAAAAATATATGGACAAGATAAAGGACTGGAAGTGTGTATCACAGCGTAATCTAAAAATTGAGCTTCAACTCGATAAAAAAGATAGGACAACTATAATAATAACGTACGGACCTAATGAAGACGAAAAAACTGGAAAAAAGGAGGCATACTGGGACGAACTGAACGATATGATTGAAAGGACAAATGGAAGAATAATAATCCTAGGAGATATGAACAGTAGAGTGGGGAAAAAAGACGATGAAAATTTAGAAGTAGTAGGAGCACATGGAGAAGAAAAGAGAAATAACAATGGTAAAAGATTGATAGACTTCTGCGTAGAAAACAACATGCAAATAATGAATACTTTTTTTAAGTACAAAGGCATACACAAATTTACAAAATTTGTTGAAAGTAGATAATAAAGATCCATAATAGATTATGTTTTAATTAACAGAAAATACAGACAAGAAATCTTAGACGTCAGAGTTAAAAGAGGACCAGAAATATATAGCGATCACTACATGGTATTGTCCAAACTGCGCCTTAGAAGCGATACGCATGTAACACAATGACAAGCAACAAAGAATGCATCAAAGGAGTCAATCAGGACATATAAACTGAACGATGAAAAACCCAGCAAACACAAAAACATATTGGATATATATGTTATGTAATTCTTGAAATATAAAAGTTAAAGTTATATAAAACTGAAGTCACAACTAGATAATATTTATGTATTGAATATTGACAAAGGCCGACACATCTAGAGAATAATAGTGATGTAATATGTACGTATTTATATTACATATTTATTATGTATATTATGTTACATCTCAAATATGTCCAAATTACTATGTAACATATATGTTTATTTCTGATCTCGTTTCTGATGATGGTTTACCATAACCACTGTTAAATTGTAAAACTGAGCTACTTATTCATTTCTTTTTCTTCCTCATTGACAAGTCACAGAAGTATTTCATTTTTTTTTCTTTTTAAATAATTATTTTGCCTAAAATTTATAATTAAGTTATTTGAATGTACTTAAATCACATAATGTTTTCTCCAATACTCAACACAAAGACACCCAGAAAATTTTTTATTATAAGCATATACTTTGTTATTAATAATTTGCACGGGTATTTGTAGCACTCGAACGACTCGTGACAATTTATAATAGGTTATAATTTTCTTCTTTTTTTGTAATACGTATATTAGACGAGGCCAAATATATAAAATATCTTATGTAGCTGTTATGTAGTATATACATAAAATATTTTTTATATTTTGCACTTATAAAAATCTTCATTATAAAAAGCATTTGCGTATCGTAATGTAACTTTTACGAACGCAAATTTTTGTTTTAAATGGTTGGCGACATGAGTGAAGTATCTAATGACAAGACTATTGACAATGAAATTTGTGGCTAATAGCAGTTTATTAATTTTATATTGTTCTTTAAGAAAGTATTTGTGAATATGAATATAATCTTTTACTTATATAATATATTATTATTGGTATATTATTCATTTTAATTTGATAATTTAAATGTCACAACTGTCAAATTTTATATATTACACAGTGCTACCGGCATACTTTTTAAAATCAAAATTTTCATAATTACATATAAATAATAAATCAATTTAAAAAATGGTAAAAAGGGCAAAATATAAAAAATATTATAAACAACTTATTTCATATGGATGTTGTGACACTCGTTCTTTAAAAAACTTATCGCTTCGCGATTCGTTTTTTAAACTTGAACTCGTGTCATAACAGAATTCCATATGAAATGTGTTGTTTAATATACTATTATGTAGCAAATGTTACGTATTAAATATATATAATTTTGTTCTTCTATTTATGTAGCAGAATTTACATCATGAATACATAATCAATTAGATATATCTAATATATAATATATTTTATAATGTCAATATTGAGAATATATAACAAAGTTTATAAAGATTTTTTACATAAATACTACGTAAAAATATATTAATGTTTTATATCAAAATCTTTCTTTCTCTGTTATATATTTTTATGTAACATATACATTTGTGTTTGCTGGGAAGTGGCCACAACATTCAGAAATCAAACAGAAATAGACAGACTGCTAGTAGAAACTCAGAATGCAAAACTAGAAAATCAATGGTCTAAATTTAAAGAAATACTTCTGCGCAAAACTAAAGAAATTTGCGGAACCATTATGATAAAAAAAATAAAAAACAAACATGTTGGTGGAATGAAGAGATAAAAAAGAGCATTAAAATGAATGAAGAAAGAATTATGGAAGATATATCTACAGAAAAAGACGCATGAATGTTACAAAGAATATAAACAACAAAGAAAAATTGTGAAGGAAATGGTACAGAGTGCTAAAAAGACGGCATGGGAGGAATTTGGAACAAAAATGGAATCTGACAGTAAGGCTAACCAGAAGCTGTTCTGTAAGGTATTGAAGAATATTAAGACAAATAAGGACCAAAGCACGAAGCAAATAGAAGGAACGCTGATATCAGAGGGACATAAAATCATGGAGAGATGGAAAGACCATTTCAGCGAACTGCTAACATCAAACAATGACGCAGCTTCACACCAAGAAGAAAAAATTGATCACTCCAAAAATAAAGCAATACCCAACATAAGTATGGACGAAATAGAAGAAACAATTAGAAATCTTAAAAAAGGCAAGGCACGAGCAGATTACAGCTGAAATGTTGAAATCTCTGGGACCTAGAGGAAAGGAAATGTTAAATAAAATATTTAACAACGCCTGGAACACAGTAGAAGTACGGGAGCGATTGGAAAGTAGGAATAATTCTTCCAATATTCAAGAAAGGAGACACAAAAACCTGTGAGAACTATAGAGGTATAACATTGCTGAGTATAGTGTCGAAAACCTATGAAACGATATTAGAAAGACGATTAAGAAGCATAATAGAGAACTCGCTAGAAGAACCCCAAAGCGGATTCAGGAAAGGACGGAGTACACAGGACCATATTTTTACAATAAAGCAGATAATAGAAAGATCAAGAATTGCAGACACAGAAGTCTACCTAGCTTTTCTGGACCTAGAGAAAGCCTTTGATACTATGTCGCAAAGATCAGTCTGGGATAGCCTTAAGAGAAGAAATGTTGATGATAAACTTATAAAAGGAATCAAAAGCTTGTACCAAAACAACGAAATATACGTCAGAAAAGACAACATGGAATCTAAAAAGTTTGTGATAAATGAGGGTTTTAGACAAGGCGGAGTGTTGAGCCCAACTCTCTTTATACTAGCAATCGATGATGTACTAAATAGAACAAAAACTAACCAACAGTCTGTACATGTTGGTTATTACAATTTGCGTCCTGTTGGTGTCGGGGAATGCTTTTTTGCAGATGACTTGGTGATTTGTGCCTCAACTACAGAAAAACTGCAAAATAATTTAAATTTATTTATTTATTTATTTGGGATACAGACAGGACAGACCCATAAGAGTATCCACACATTACAGTTAAATTACAAATGTTTTCAAGTTTAACAACTAGAAATATAATTAAAACTACAAAAAAGAAGAGACATCTAAGTTTATGGTATTAAAAAATGGTTCGTCAATAGTTTTTTAACCGCAGTTGCATTATGAAAAAATATATCTACTTCCACGATATTAGATAATTTGATGTAAGTGTTAGTTATTCTATGTACTGGAGAATTAAGAAAATAATTAGTAAATGCTTGGTCTGTAAAAAAGGTGTAATTATTTCTAGTAGCATAGGTTATGTTAGGTTAGGTTAGGTTACAATCTATACCGAAAACCGTTTACACTACCACTACACCAACACACACTTTTATATGTCTTCTTCAGAGACCGAAGAAGATAACTTGGTTATCTAAACGCGCGTCAGACATATAAAAGTATGTGTTGGTGTAGTGGTAGTGTAAACGGTTTTCGGTATCATTTTCGCCAACGGTTCCAGATTCAACATTTTAGTTACAATCTATAGTGTAAATTTTATCACCTTACACCTTAACGGTAGAAAGATTATTGATTATATATATATATTGTAATAAATTACAATTGATAAATGTTGATTGATAGATATAATATTATTTTAATTAATGTAATTGTTAAGTTGTTATTTTTTTTTTATTTTAAATTCTTATTATTTTTATTAAAGTTTTGTGGGGCTATAATTTTTGATTATGTATATTTTAACCTTTAATTATCCCAAAACACCTTGAAACTTCTTTATCTTCACTTATTTTTTTAACTGTATACAAATTGTATATTACCAAAGTCAATATATTGAATTTTTTTATCTATTATTGTTATTATTTTTAGGTTATTCAAATGAATTATTAAACATAAGTAACTCTCTTAACCTCAGTAGTCGGTTCAAATAAAAATTATATTTTATTATAATTATATCTAAAAACAACGTACCCTTTATCTACACTACGTTACGACTCTGGATAAATGCCTATGCGCAGGTATATTTAAATCATGTGACCATTTCAGTTACATTCGCTCTTAGAACAGGCGTTATGGTGTGTGTATCAGTTGTTATAAAAATGCCTAGAAAATTTTGTATTCAAATCAAAGTTGTGTTAGAAAATGTTTAAGGGATATTGAAATCTACCATTCACAAAAGTTTATTAGTAATTTGAAAGTGATTATGATTGTAATAAATAATAGTAAACACATACCGTAAAATTCACTTATTTGGTGTATCTTCCTTCGTGGGAAAGACGACGATTTGAAGTTTGGGGTGAAATTCCAGAACAGTTACCTCGTTATTGACTTCTCCGGAATGGAAAACTTTTTAATTACTCCTCCAGGTATCCAAAGTTTAATATTGTAGGTTAGTATAATAAAATTTTTATTTTTAATTCTTGCTGATAGGGGTTTTATTAATAAATATACAATTTCCAGTTGTTTTTGATCATAAATCCATATTATTTTTACATCATAATTATTTTGCAACCATTTTTTATCATAGACAGGAAGTCAGCCATTAAATAGTAACAATTTTAAAAACAATCTAGCGTGGATTGGCTTTCAGGTGAAATCAGAATGACCAATTTTCAATTTTTTTCGGGTTTTTATATGCTCACGCCGGAAGTTGCAAAGATGGCGGATTTTTCGAAAGTCTTTTGTTTATTATAACCTTTTTCCAATGAATTTTTAAAAAATTAATTCTTTAATTTTGGATTTTCTGAATTTCTGATTGATGTCTAATGAAACTATACAACTTATAATATTACAAAAATAAACTCTTCAAATTTTTATACCCATTTTTCCCTATTAAAATTAATGATTTTCTGGAGCTATATAATGGCGGACATCTTTACAATTTATAATAATAATTTAAACAATTGTGAGCAAATATTTCTTTTTGACATTTAATTTTAACATAAAATGAAAATTTATTTATTCAAATATGGCCAGTAAACTTTTTCTTTTGACAACTATACTTATTTTGGTTTATATTTGCGTTAAAAATTTACTGCGTCATAACAACTTTTATGTAAAATTTATCAAATAAACCATATAAAAACATTTAAAATTATCGATAAACACCTTAAAATTAAATATCTTATAATAATACATAGTTTTAATAAACAATAACCCTAAATTAAACACTTAATATTAGATTCATGTCTTTGCATTGTAATCATTCTTTCTTTAGTCTATATTTTCAGTTTGTAATCACTGTATCACTATTTACAGTGTCTTTTCACTAGTTTTATCAGTCACAAGGTCATTGGTAAACTTTTAATTATTTAGTCTTTGTTTACAAACAATTTTAATCATTTTCTTAACAATGTTACATATGATAAATTTCAATATCCTTTTAGATTCTCTCAAGTCAATATCCTGCATCAAATCATGGATTATACCAATTTTATACTATCATCCGATACATTGAAATATGGAATCATCACTTTGATGCTTAAAATGAAGCCAAATATTGGTTTGGTAAGTCACATTATTCATTTGGTTATAATTCTAATCTATGATAATACTCATTTTGTTTTTAATTGCTAATGTTTGTTTATTAAATTTAAATTATACTAATCATAAAATTAATTGAATATGGTTGGATATTTTCTACTCTAAATAATGGTTTATAATCAATTATACTTATTTGTTTTATTCTTATAACTAATTACTAAAATATTAACATACTATATTATATAAACTTTATTATTATCTTATTGATATTTTAATTGGATTAACTTTACTTTATATAACTATTAGAATTGGTCTCATGTAGTTACTATTAAATCAATATAATTCAGCATTGTCATATTCTAATGTTTATTTTTATTTTTTTATTTTTAGCCTGAACATCATAGGATAATGGACTTAATTATTGAATCGACTCCTGATGTTAGTGTTTCTTCATAAAGACTCATCTTTTATCAAGTTAATTTTGTGTTTGTGTCTATCAAGATTTATTAAGTAGTTCCAATAAAGAACTTTTATGGTAAATTCATCATTTAAAAGAAAGACTTCAAACTTATATCCTTTTTTTCATAATTTATCACAATCTTAAATTATATTTTAGTAAGTTATTCTTATTATTATTTTAAAACATTACAATATATATATGAAACCAGTAATATTGGGGTATGCAGCAATATATATTATTACTTGTATAATTCTGTATCTTTTTATGCAATTAAACATATAATTAGTATTACTATATTTGTCGCTAAACAATAAACATTTTACAAACCACAAAATTTTGATAACATTTTTATGGCAAGTGGTTTTCAAGAAAAAGAGACAACTGATTCGGATAAACATATTCTGAAAGGTTGTTGGTGCAGAGTGGTCTACCTCAGGGCTCGGTTTTGGGTCCAATGCCTTTCGCATTATGTATTAATGATATAATTTACCTAAAAATTAATAACGAAATTACACTATTTGCAGATGGTACGAGTATCACCCGGAGTCATTCCAATATGAAAACTTTACAGTCTACTAAAAACAGAGATCTTCTTACCATTAAATTCTGAACCGATATAAATAAAATCTGTTTTAATACTTTGAAAACCTACGAATAAATAATAAAAAGGAAGGAGTATAATACGATTTGACGATGTCCGCAATGGTTCTTGCATATGGCTGACTTGAAGTTTCCGGTTACCAGTGGTGTCACACACAGGGTATTATAAACTTATGTCTCGTATTAATTATTTAAAAAAATAACTGTTTTCCGCTTGTAATTATCTGTACAGTAATATACATTGTCATAAAGTTGTAGGAATATAAATTTAGATTAAAAACTTCTAAGCAGGTAATTATAAATAGTTGACTTAGTTGGTCTATATAAAAAATAAAGGAACGTCTATGATAACAATGTGGTTGTCATTAAAATATTTAGTTAATTTTTAATAATTCAGATAAATAGAAGCCTACAGATGAAAAGTAATTCCCATTCAAGAGTTGGGTTAACTACTTAAATCAGAAAATAATATATAAAACAGCATGAAAAAACTATACATGTCAAATGTCACGATTCGAATGAGTCATATTTGGTTCTTCAATATGGCCGAATTCCGTCGTGATTATTTGCTAGATTAAAATATGACAACGTTCCTTCCTTTCTATTCTTTATTCGTAGTTGAAAACTATTGCTCTTTCTTACAAATCAAATTTAGAACACTATAAATAAATAAAAAAATTATCATCTGCCTGTTTTCAAATAAAAACCGTTTCTTAAGAAAGTTCTTCTATTGAATTGCTACTATTTTTTCCTATTTGTGTCTAAACTAAGATATGGATTACCTTTCTGGAGTTTTTGTTCTGTAGGTCTTTTCGACTCTGTTTCCAAACTACATAAAATGGCATAAAAATTAAATTAAATTAAATTAAAATACAAAATTCTGATCCTTCCGGAACTATTTATCTTGCAGTTTGTTTGCTTAGATAGATCGTAAATCCACCCATAACTCAAAACAAAAACCTCTTTATAGATTTAGATGTATGTTTGACCTCTAGTATTACAAAAGTTTTAATAATTCACAATGCCTACCAATACATCTAAAAACTACCAGTCCATATCAAAATTTCAGCAAATTAACAAAGGCATACCTCCAAGGTGGATCGTACTATATATACCTTAGCTAAATCTGTGATGTACCCTTTACTTTGACCGAGTAACCTGTGTATGTAGTAAGCATGTCATAATATGTAGCATGTAGTAAGTTCATTGAATTAATTGTATATTACATTGTAATTAGCTTTTAGTTTTTGTGTCTATATTAATTTATTTTTATTTTTAATGATCAATTATTATATAACTGATTTCATAGGAGTTAAGAAGTTTTTATAATTTTTGATAAACAATAACATATTTTTTTCTCTCACTGTCATAGTGACACCTTTCGGAAAAAGTCGGTTCTGGAAATGCCTTAGCTCGACTTGCCGAACAAAATATACAGCTTGAAAAATGGCTTTAACATTTAAATAAGCAGTAAGAGCAAACTGAATATCATAAATGGTTCACCAACATAGAAAACAAATAAATTGGTAGGTAATTTCAATAGAATTTTAAATAACCTTTTAAATTATTTGTTAATATTGGGATCCTCAAAACGGTTTAAAGATAAATATTACGATGCTGTCGGTGATGGTCTATGCGGTTTAAACTACACCGCATCAAATTTGAGACGGCTGGATCGATAGAGATGCCATCGTCATCCCGACCCAGCTGATTCCAGGGTTGGACCAACCCACCAGAATTGTTTCCCACATTTTTTCTTCAGCTTCTATTTAATTGTGTAATTCATTAGGCCCACTTTTCTTCATCCATTACGCCCTTTTTACACAGCACCTGAACATGATAATTAGTTTTAAACGTCTTGCCACGTAACTGTGCTCAAATTAATTTTGTCAGGTTTAGTTCATATTAGTATGGGATCAGTATTGTATCATTTTCATCAATCAAGTATTTAATGGTGTTTATAAAATGTCCAATTGAACATGAATATAAAAAATACGACAATTATTCGGAAATATCTTATCGAGCAATCGCTGACGCTATTTTCTAAATGTTCAACCGCTTTTTTCTTTTTCATCCAAGTCTTTTTTAGCAGACCAGGCTAGATATAAAATTTCTTGATAATTGTCGACGAAACAAATATATTTAATCTCCCAGGCGTCTCTGTAATAATAATTCTACTACCACACTTTAATTTTATTCGTATTTTTATGATTCTGTTATTTAAAGCTATATTGTGAAAAACCTTATTAAATTCATCTAACGTAAACTGGCGATTATCACTTTTTATATAAATGGAAAAATTTTCTCCATCGCAGAGTTTATAGCTTCATCTTCAAAGTTAATAGTGCAATAACTGCTTTTGATACGTCAGAATGATCATTAGCTATTTTCAAAAGAAATTCTTTAAACGTAAGAGTAGAATAGTAATTATGCGCCAAGCATAGACATAATATCAGAGAAGAGGGAACAATGAATATTTTTACTTTGCTCAAACATTCTGGTGCACTGTATTCTCTTGATATGGCCGACTGGAATTTGTTGTCCTGTGATTTTGCCTGTTCTCCATTGAAGGTAAGAGATTTGTTATTGTTATTGAATCATCTATTGTATTTGTAGATAACATTTGCAAAAATATTGTGACCATAATGTTATTTCTTATTAATATTTTATAAGTTATAGCCACCTAAATTACAAAACTCATATTATGGATTGTTTAACCACTGAACTATTTCATTCGGTTTGAACGGTTAAATCATAGACATGAGATGGTCAGTAAGCGCAACGTCGCACGGTTTGTCTGAATGATACCTCGCGCAGAAGCGGTTATACTACACTATGGAATTTGACATAGTCTCTTTAATTATTTCAAGAATTGTTGCCGAAGCAATTACAACGAGATTTTGGAGTTATATTGGTGTTTTTTGACGAAATTATAGGTAATATTATCCCTCAGCAATACTATACATCCCCTCAAATATAATCCAATCGAGAAATCAAGTCACAAAACACTGAGAATAATATTTTAATATTTTCCTTTTGGTAATTTAATACCTATTAAGATTTTAAAAATTAAAATTTAACATACATTACATTTTATTTGTACAATTTATATTTACGATATTATTTAAGTATGAGTATTAACTATTCATAAATATATTTCAATAAAAATAACTAAATATTACCAGACAGAGATATTCCCATTTTTAACAAATAGCACGCCACTGATTACAAGCGTAAGCATAACCTCTGAATAATGATGCAGCGTTACCAGCACGAGGACGGAACCAAGGGAATTGATTGGTATTCTCTGTCATACTCATAGACACTCTCATGTAATCATTGAGACAAAACAAACTAGTTTTGTGAGTGAAACGTTGCGTTTCCTCTGATAATACTTCTATGGCGCCAAGGTAGAAAAGTGAGTTATTATTGTTGAGATCTTTAATGGATCCGAGACATTAATACACCTTTCTTCCTTGGCTCGTATAGCATTTTTTCACTACTGGCATTGTATTTTTTTAAATATTAGTCTCTAAAACTAATACAAATTTTGGACGGCTCACTGTTTTACATGACATGACAGTTGTGCACAACCAATAACATATCTAATAATTTTGTAAAAATCACTATCAAAATCCATGGATATGTCAATGGATTTTCATTTTTGAGTAAGTATTTGGATATAACTATTAAATAAGTAAGGAAAATATTTTGTCTTTGCATCAGTTAACCTCACATTCTGTAAAATGGATTGAGATTTAGTTTTAATCAAGTAGACTGTACTTTTCTACCTTGGTTAATAATGAACAACTTTACTACCTCAACAAAGTCATTAAAGTTGGGTTCAACACCTAGACGTTAAAAAACTTTATAAATTGATTTTCGAAATGTAATGAAGTTACCAGTAAATACCTAATGAATTTTAGTCCATTAGCATAAAATAACAAAGTTCCTTAATCAATTTGAAAAGTGAAAGAACTTTCTAAACACAAAGCACAACAAGAATAATAACAACTTTTCTCGTCGAAAGCTTCATATTTAAGAAAAATAGAAGTTTTCTTAGGTAGTGCGAAAAACCCTTGCAAACAGATTCCGGCGCTACGGTGTAAAGTAACAAATTCCCACATGCAGCATCCACTTCGGTTAAAATATCACGAAACTTTCTGTAAGGCGAAGCACTAATAAAATTGTTTATTTTAACATTTTAACAATTTTTTTATATTTTGCACTTATAAAAATCTTCATTATAAAACGCATTTGCGTATCGTAATGTAACTTTTGCGCACGCAAATTTTTGTTTTAAATGGTTGGCGACATGAGTGAAGTATCTAAAGGCAAGACTATTGACAATGACATTTGTGGCTAATAGCAATTTATTAATTTAATATTGTTCTTTCAGGAAGTATCTGTGAATATGAATATAATATTTTACTTATATAATATATTATTATTGGTATATTATTCATTTTAAAATATTTTAAAACATTAACATTTGATAATTTAAATGTCACAACTGTCAAATTTTATAAATTACACAGTGCTGCCGACATACTTCTTAAAACAAAAATTTTCGTAATTACATAAAAATAAAAAGTTAATTTAAAAAATGGTAAAAAGGGCAAAATATAAAAAATATTATAAACAACTTATTTCATATGGCTGTTGTGACACTCGTTCTTTAAAAAACTCATCGCTTCGCGATTCGTTTTTTAAACTTGAACTCGTGTCATAACAGAATTCCATATAAAATGCGTTGTTTAATATACTATTATGACTTTGACGTAAGAAGTTTTCACACAAGACGTGAACTATATAGGGCGTGTTCGGGGAGCACGCTATTTGCGCCATTTGGCGCTATCTAGTACTATTCCTCATTTGCGTTATATGGCTCTTGGCGCTACATAGCTCGAAAGCGTGTTCCCCGAACACACCCATAGTGTATCCACAGGACAATTGATTTCATTTGATTTTACTGATTTCAGTCCAATCAGTAAAGAGATATTGCAATAACGTCTGGCGACTTTATTTTAATAGTGACTGGCATTATTCTGTGATTAAATTCAGAGATATTGCAAGTTTCGTCAGTTAGTTGTCCTTATTCATAACATAAAACTTAATCTTACATTTGACATTTGAGCTGTTCCTTTTTTTAATTAGTTTTTGTATTTGATGGAAGAATTACTCGAGGCTGTAATTTTTGGAGGAGGAGATGATGAAGATATAGAATCCTAATCTCTTCGATTTTTCTTTCCCCATATATTGTAAAAAGATCTTTAACATCCAACAGCATGTAGGTACCACTCATAGAATATAGCATAATACTTTTACCATACCTCTTACCTCTAAGTACTGCCAAAAATTCCAAACTTGTCAGCCACCTCTATGTCGTATCCACCAAGCATTTATTTATCTAGCCCGAAATGAAAATAAAGGAACGTTAAATCTCGACTAAAAGCAGGTATTATAATAAAGTTGTCCGTATTCCAGATTCACATTGTGCCTGCGTTCATGTCAAAATAGAGACGATTTTATTAGTGCCTAGCTTTATTGGTTACTGCAAAAGGAAATTATTGAACACCGTCCTATAAGATAATCCCTTAATAAAGTTAAGCCTAATTTAAATAAAGCAAAACCTTTAATGTCAAAGTAGAAATTGAACTATTTGAACTCCCTTTTAAAATTAACAGTTTTAGGACAGCGATGTTTTTATTTCTAACATCTGTTTGATTTCTAATAAAAATAGGTACACTTGTACTTGTGTCTTTTGACTATTTGCTAAAAAAATTCAAATTTCGGGTGATTTTTTATTTTAATTTTTATAGAGTTTTAGAGTAGAACATAGTTTATAATTTAAACTTTGAAAATTTAAGGTAAAAAACTAAAACTAAGATTAATTGAAAAGTAAAACCAAGAACATAAAACCATGTAATGTAATGTACATGTTTATGCCAGAAACTAAGATTTAAACTTAAACTAATAAACATGCTCTTTCTCAGTTTCTTGCTGTATTAGTTTTATATTAAAAAGGCAACGTATCTACTACTAGTGTTGTTTTATTTTAAAAGTAATTAGGTTTTACATTTAACATAACATGTGGCTTGTTCTAAAAAAGGCTTAGACTAGGAAAGAGAGAGGACAGCGCATGGCAATGAAAACCTTATGCGTGTGAGTGAAGCCAATTTTCAAACGTTTGATGGTAAACAAATTTGGAACATCGAATTGTATTTTTTTAGTTTTTTTATTAATTTTCACCTTTTTTAATTACCTGAATGGACATTTTAAAATGTTTAATTGTGCAGTTTATAAGTGCAACAGTCAGAGTGCTAAAAAAGAGGAAGGAATTTCATTTCATAGGTAGAATAGTTATTTGTATGCTAAGGCCGCGAAATACCTCTTTAACGTACCGAAAGAACAGTTATCGCCGAGGCCGCTTGCGGCCGAGGCAAGATAATCTTGAGGTCGTTAAAAAGTTTCGCGGCCATGGCATACACACTATTTTTCGTGCAATCGTTAAAATTATTAAAATAGATAGTTGTAAATAAATATATTATTGCTCTAAAATCAACAGCATTTCAATTCATTTAACAATATCACCGTGTGCTATGGAAATGATATGTTTCAATATATATTTTGACAGTTCTTGTCAAAACGCAAAATGTCTGATACTGATAGCGATATGGTATCTGGTTTGAATGTAGGCAATAACCATTATTCAGAAACACTAGATGTAGTTGCTTCAACTTCTGGAGTAAATATAAGTAATAATACAAACTGTACAATTAATGTAAATATTCATCCTAAATAATATAACTTATGTATTTGTTGGTATTCAATAAAAAATAATCCTTGTCTTTGTAGTATTTTAGAAATGTCAAATTTGGAAGTGACGTTTGGTTTCGCGGCCGTTGCTATGGGTAACGGCCGCGAAATTAAATTTCGCGGACTGTGCTGAGAACGCGAAATACTGACTTCGCGTGCGATTGCACGAAAAGTATTTTAAAACTATTTCCTTGAAATTTGTTGTTGTATTACCTACCTTAAACAATATTATAAAAAAGAAGAAGAGTTATTTTTGACTATTGACTTTTATAAAATAATTTATATGATGTTTGATGACTGATAAGTCTGTAATAATATATTTGTTTTTAAATAAAATAAAACTATTAAAATCAGTCTTAACTTCTATAAAGAGTTAATCCAGAAGACGAATAAAACATGGTGGCAGCTGATTTGTAAAAATACGGATGAGAAAACTCTGAAAAATTAGAGGTTGGTTAAATGCTGAATAGCTAGATTGTTAGTACAAAAATACAAAGTACGAAAATAGCACAGTTAAGCATTCATTGGAAAAAAATGCCTAATAACGCTCCAGTTCAAGATTCACCGTCGATAAACCTCACTTTACCACCTCCCGAATCATTTAATTTCCATCCAAGTGATTGGGCACAATGGAAAAATCGCTTTCAACGATTTAGACGAGGGTGTGGTCTTGATAAAGCATCTGATGAAAAACAAATTGATGTGTTAATTTATAATATGGGAGTAAGAGCTGAAGAAATATTCGCATCATTTTCACCAGTTCCGACTACATATGATGAGACATTAAAACAATTTGAAGATTACTTTATACCCCGTAGAAATATTATCTATGAAAGGGCCAAATTTTTAAGTCATAAGCAAGGGAGTGATACTGCAAAGAAATTTATTACTGACTTACATAGTCTATCAAAAACATGTGATTGGGGGACTTTAAACAATGATATGGTTTTATTAGTGTTGATTATCGGAATGAGAGATACAAGCATAAGTGACAAACTGCAACTTGATGCTGCACTTACTCTCGAAAAAGCTGTAACCTGTCTAAGACAACATGAAGAGCTGATCCGTCAAAAACAAAGCCTAAAGGAACCAAATGTTTCTGCTATAAGAAAACAATCAACTTATAAAAAATCACAGAAGCCCCAAAATTGCCAACAATCAAGTAAAGGTGAGAAAATGAAAAAATGTCCTAGATGTGGATATGATTGGCATGATAAATTAGCAAACTGTCCTGCAAAAAATGCTAAATGTGGTACATGCAAAAATGAAGGGCCTACAGCAAGATGTGTTATAAAAATAAAAAGTCCAAAAACAAAAATGTACATGCCATTCAGCAAGATTCAGAGCCTGATAGTGACGAAAACTCTTATGTACATGAAATTAAAGCGAGTGATGATAGCAATGTGTGGACACAAAAACTACAAGTGAGCTGTAAAGAGAGAATGCTTGAACCTATCACATTCAAACTGGATACTGCTGCTGATGTAACAATGGTACCTGTCCAAGTGCTGAGTAATGTAATAAATGAACTACCTTTGAATGAATCTTCGAATAAAGTTGTTGGAACACGCTTTGCATCCTTTTACAACGCTTTTACATAGTAGACTATGTTTTATGTTTTTATTATTACTGTAACTAGAATAATTGATATTGTCAGTTAGTTAGAAGTTGTCAATTAAAAGGTTAATTTAAAAGTCACCTTCTCAAAGAATTTATTTCATTTAAAAGAACCGCGAACCCAACATTATTGGCATCCCTGGTAATTTGAAAGGAAGAAAATGCAGTCTATGAAACTAGAGAGAAAAATAATCAAAGACGCTGCAAGAAAACATTTCCAAGAAATTGAGAAGGTAGGATCGGACGATAAGAAGAAGATAAATGAATTACTGCAACAAGTTTTATTAAAAGCAGAAAAGGTATTCTCCCTTGACAACAATATAAAAGAATTGCTTTGTAATGAAGAACCCAGTGACAAAGATTTTAATGAAGAAATAATAGAAGAAATGGAATTTTGCACTGAGGTAACAAAATATACAAGCGAATGCAATTTTTTATTAGAAAATTTGAAAGAAGTAAAAATGGAGGTTAAAAAAGGAACAACGAACAGACCAAAAAATTTTAACCTGCCAAAATTAGAAATAAAAAAGTTTGACGGAAATGTCAAGAATTGGATCAATTTTTGGGGTCAATTTCAAAAAATAGATGGAGATCCAGATTTGCCAAATGAAGACAAATTTCAGTACCTCATCCAATCCACCGAAGAAAACTCGCCAGCCCGAAATTTGATAGAAAGTTTCCCACCCTCAGCAACGAACTATAAGCTTGCCATCGACCAACTCAAAACTAGGTTTGCACGAGACTTCAGTAGATGAAGTATTTTGGCAGAAAATAAACAAAGTTTCAGAATATAACAAAATTAAAAGAATTATTGGATGGATTTTGAGATATGGTAATAATTTAAAAAACAAATTAAGTAAAAAGTGCCTTGAAGCAAAACGAAGAAACAAATACGTACATCTTAGCACAGAAGAACTTGAAAGAGCAGAAACATATCTTTTAAGAATAGTGCAAAGGAAAGATTTAGGTAAAAATCTGAAAGGAATGCGTAAATTTGAGTATTTTAAAGACAGTAATGGGATTTTAAGAATAAAAACAAGACTGGAATTTGGCGATTTTACTGAAAATTTTAAATACCCGATTATCCTTCCAAGTAAAAATGAAATTGTTAAGAAAATTATTATAGAAGAACACGAAAATAGCTGTCATGCAGGACCAAAAGTTTTATTGGGAGTCATCCGAGAAAAGTTTTGGTTACTGAAAGCCCGTAAAACAATAAATTCCATAATATTTGCCTGTGTAAATTGTAAAAGACATACATCTAAGCCATTTGAAACTCCTTCTGCGCCTCTACCTGCAAACAGAATAAATGACGCTGGGGTTTTTGAAATTGTGGGTGTTGATTTAGCAGGACCCTTACTGCTAAAAGATGGCAGCAAAGTATGGATTGTATTATTTACATGCGCAGTCTACAGAGCAGTTCATCTTGAGCTAGTTAAATCACTTTCAACAGAAGCATTTTTGTATTCATTACGACGCTTCATCAGTAGACGTGGTAGACCAAACACTATTTATTCAGACAACGGGACAAACTTTCGTGGCAGTGATAATTTGTTTAAAAAATTAAATTGGGAGAAAATTGAAAATTTTTCAGGTCTCAAAAGAATTAAATGGATATTTAATCCACCTTCGGCTTCGTGGTGGGGCGGATGGTGGGAGAGATTAGTACGGGTTGTAAAAGAACTGTTGCGTCGATCTTTGGGAAAAGCATCGCTCTATTACGTTGAACTATACACTGTACTATGCGATGTAGAAGCAGTAATTAACGAGCGACCAATCACCTATGTTTCCAGTGCCGATGATTGGGAGATTCTTTGTCCTGCAAGGTTTTTAAGGCCCATACAGTCGGCAGGAACAGATTTTTCGGGTGACGTTATTGATTTGGACCAGGTAGACGAGTTATTTTTAAAAGGGCGTTTCACTTATTTGCAAAATATTCGAAATTTGTTACGTGAGAGATTTAAAAAAGAATATCTTGCAGAGTTAGTTAATAAAGGTCACAGGCAGAAGACAGAGAAAATCAAAGTTGGTGACGTAGTTTTGGTCGGAGCAGACAATCTAAAACGGGTTCTTTGGCCAATGGGAAAAATAATAGAAATTTATGTTGGAAAAGATGGAATAAGTCGTGTTGTGAAAGTAAAAACTAAAAACGGAGTACTAATTCGACCATTCCAAAGAATTTATCCATTGGAATTGGGAACATCGACAAAATCAAGTAGTAAGCACGTTATCACTGCGGAAAAGGGACAAGAAGTTAATAAAGAGAAGAACCAGAAAACAGAAAAGAAAAGTGAAGAAGAAGTTAGAAGATCGAGGTTTGGTAGGATTCTGAGGGCTCCAGTAAGGTTGGACGAAGAATAAGCTTGGGGCCGGAGAATGTTGGAACACGCTTTGCATCCTTTTACAACGCTTTTACATAGTAGACTATGTTTTATGTTTTTATTATTACTGTAACTAGAATAATTGATATTGTCAGTTAGTTAGAAGTTGTCAATTAAAAGGTTAATTTAAAAGTCACCTTCTCAAAGAATTTATTTCATTTAAAAGAACCGCGAACCCAACAAAAGTATTTAGTGCAAAAAAGCAAGAAAGATTCAAAATACTAGGTACAGTAAAATTAAAACTAAAATATAAAAATAGAGAAATTACAGAAAATGTATTTATCTCTGAAGAGATTGATGTCCCATTGTTGAGCAGAAAAGCATGCCAAGGCTTACATTTAGTAAAAAGAATTTATTCTATAAGCACTGAGACAAATTGGGTCGCAGAATACTCCTCATTATTCCAAGGACTAGGCAATATGGAGGGTGAATACAAAATTGAAATAAAGGAAGATGCTGAACCATATGCTATTTCTGTACCAAGAACTGTTCCAGTTCCGTTGAGAAAACAAGTAAAGGAAGCTTTGGAAGAAATGCAGAAAAATGGTGTCATTGTTCCCGTAGATCATGCGACCGAATGGTGTGCCCCAATGGTAGTAAACATAAAGAAAGGAGGGAAAGGGGTCCGTATCTGTGTCGATCTGTCAAAATTAAATAAAAGTGTTAAACGTCAGTTTCATCCAATTCCCGCAGTAGAGTTACAACTTGCAGAGATTAGAGGAGCTAAATATTTTAGCAAACTTGATGCAAATCATGGATTCTGGCAACTTAGTTTAGCCGAAGAATCAAGAGACTACACAACCTTTTTAACCCCATTTGGAAGATTTAAATTCCAGAAATTACCTTTCGGCATTACATCGGCACCAGAGGAATTCCAGAAAAGAATGTCACGGGTCCTTGAAGGAGCAAAAAATAGCCTAGTCCATATGGATGATGTGCTGATTTGGGGAAACACAAAAGAGGAACACGACGACTGCCTAAGAGAAGTGCTCGAGAGAATCAAAAGAGCACGTATAACCTTAAATAAGGGCAAAACTGAATTCTGTAAGCAGAAAATCGATTTCTTGGGATTTGTGTTGTCTAAGGATGGGGTAGCACCAGATCCAGGCAAGGTGAAAGCAATTGTAGAGATGGAAGCACCAAAGAATGTCAAGGAAGTTCAACGCCTTATGGGTATTGTAACATTCCTAGCGAAATTTATCCCTAATAGGAGTGAGATTATGCAACCAATTACAAGTTTAGTTAGTCCAAGCAATGCATTTCTATGGGGCCCAGCACAACAAGAGGCATTCCAGAAAATAAAAGAATTGCTTATATCAGCACCTTGCTTAACAATGTATGATACAAATAAACCTACAATCCTATCTAGTGACGCCTCTACCAAAGGACTGGGAGCTGTATTACTTCAAGTTGAAGGTGGTCATAAGAAACCTGTAGCATACATCTCGAGGACTTTGACTCCAGCTGAACAAAATTATGCAAATATAGAAAGAGAAGCACTAGCTCTGACCTGGGCAAGCGATCGACTAAAGAGTTTTCTGATAGGAAAACAATATACCATAGAGACCGATCACAAGCCACTTGTACAAATATTTACAACTAAGCATCTTGATGATCTGTCCCCGAGACTTCAAAGATTTAGAATGCGCATGATGCGTTATGACTACAAAATTGTATATACCCCAGGGAAAAATTTATATATTGCTGATACTTTATCTCGTAAACCCATACCTTCAGAAGATGACAAAGAATTAGAAGAAGAAATCGATGCCTTCATTCATGGAGTCACTCTTGCAGGTATTCACACATCTGACGAGAATGTAACACGAGTTGCTAACTCACAAAGCAATGATCAAACCTGTAATCGACTGAAGAACTACATAATGGGAGACTGGCCTCACAAGTCTGCATTATCAGGTGATGTTAAACCATACTACCCAGTACGTCATGAACTATCAGTAGTGGATGGTATCCTTCTTAGAGGAAATCGTATGATCATTCCATGTGAGCTTAGGGCAATAATGTTGGAAAAATTGCACGCTGGTCACTTTGGCATAACTAAAACTCGTCGACGTGCTCTAGGAACGATGTGGTGGCCAGGAATCTCTCAAGAGATAGAGGCTAAAGTAAGATCTTGTCCTATCTGTATTCAAAACTCGACAAACCATCATGAACCTTTATTGCCAGCTAAATTTCCAGATTATCCATGGCAAGTAATATCAATGGACCTTTTTAAAACTGAAGGAAAATGGTATATCGTCGTAACTGATAAATATTCCAGATTTTTTGAAGTACTTCCTGTTCAGAACATGAGATCACAGGAAATAATAAACATCTGCAAAACAATATTTGCAAATATGGTATACCACAGCTGGTTTGTTCCGACACTGGAACACAATTTCATGTTGTTGAAACATCAAAATTCCAACATTTCGCAAAAGAATGGGGGTTCTCTACATCGAGAAGTAGCCCACAATTCCACCAAGCAAATGGGGCAGCAGAAGCTGCTGTAAAAGTCGCAAAAACCTTAATAAAGAAGAATAAGAACAACATAGAGATGGCACTTCTGTCCTATCGAAACACACCACTAGAGAATGGATTCAGTCCATCCGAAATGATGTTTGGAAGAAAATTGAGAGATAATCTACCATCAATCGCATTAGTTGAATTTAAATCATCAAAGAAGCTAGTAAGCGCGGAGAGGAAGTACCGCTCGAAATATAAGAAATTATATGATGGAAAACATGGACCGAAGAATTTGAGCCGACTTCAAATTGGTGATTTTGTATGGATTACAGACCTGAAACGACATGGTGAAATCATTAACGAAGTTGATCCAAGATCATACATAGTTAAGACCGCCATAAGCACCATAAGGAGAAACCGTTTTCATCTGATCCCTGCTCCATATCTAAGTAAAATCCCCGACGGAGTATTGAATCAACTGCCAGGGATTCAACAAACAAATTCGACTCCAGAAACTACACCAACTGCTCAACAACCAATATCCCAAAGACCAACAAAAATTGAGAAAGGTAGTCAGGAAGTAGAAAGTCACCCAACTCAACCCAAAACGCCTGTACGACTTCCAACACCAACGAAAACTGATGGACCATTTAATACTGAGCAGAGTAAGAATACAACACGCTCTGGGAGAGCAGTTGTCAGACCTTTACGCTATCGTGAAGATTAGTCAACAGGTAGTTATTTTGAAGATGTATCATCTTGAGGGGGGATGTTGTATTACCTACCTTAAACAATATTATAAAAAAGAATAAGAGTTATTTTTGACTATTGACTTTTATAAAATAATTTATATGATGTTTGATGACTGATAAGTCTGTAATAATATATTTGTTTTTGAATAAAATAAAACTATTAAAATCAGTCTTAACTTCTATAAGTTAATCCAGAAGACGAATAAAACATTTGTTTTTATTAATATTACAGCTTTCAGGTAATAGATGTTTAACTAAATCACATACCTATGTTATGTACGATAACTTAAATTAATAGTAAATACATTTTAAAAACTGTTTTCATTCAATTTTAAAGATTATTTTTCAATTAATTGTTACTATTTTCTCATAGATGTAATAGTTTTGCAGTGGCTTGGAACAAAAACATATATTTAAAATAGATAAAATAGATTAAAATTGTAATATTTATTAAATAAATATGTTTTAAAATGATTGTTGTTTTTTTTAAGCAGTACATATTTAAAGACTTTTTTAAATTAGATTTGTAATACGAAATAATGAAAATGATTATTTAATAATCGTATAAGAAAAATCGTATGATACGCCTATGTCAATATTGTCCGCCATTAGTTTGGTGGTAAATAGAGAGTTTGCGGTAAGGTATTTTACGTTATAAAAATTTCCGTTATAATGTATAACGTAAAAATGTAGTAAAAATTATACCGTATAAAGCTTATTTGTACGACATTTTAAAAAATAACGTTAACCAATCAGATATTAATGCTTATAATTTACTTCCATGGTACAACAAATTTACATTGTAAATTGTTGTATCATGCATGTTTATCATTAGTTTCAATCCTGTTAGGTATTTGCAAAACTTTATCGAGTTCAATAATGTCTTGTTTTCTAAAACGAAACAAGAAACTAAAATACTATGACTTTCACGTAGTAAGGGTTTGTACAATATATTTCATGTAGAATAAAGTCTTTTATTTCTTTCTTCGACGGCTTTCTGTAAAGCAGTAAATAGAAGGAATTATTTTTATTAATTTTGTTAGTTATTTTTAGCGGTCTTTTTTAAACTTGCACTAGTGACATATCATATGTCATCTGTAACCTTGATTTTTAAGGTACGATAACCGCAAGCTATGTTTACAAATTTTACGATACACTACAGTATAACGTAAAATAAGAGTCTAACGTAACGTAAAACGACTGACCGCAAACTCTCTAATGGGTTACATAAATTGATTCCAATGCGCAGTCCTCTCTCTTTCCTTGTCTAAGAAAAAAGGGGACAAGTTATGCTCTCTGTCTTTGACATCTGTCAGACGTCACAGGGTGCCCAACAAGCCATAACCAAAATACATGGTTAAGGTATGATCAGATACCATATCATGTTCCCCTTTTTAACACAATAAATCTGTAAAAATAGGGGTCTTGATTACAAGACCCGACCTTGACCTAGTGACAGGTTCTTTACATACAGACATAGGTGAACATAAAATTTTAGAATCATTTTGGGATGGCAACACAATATTAAATTTTTGAGAAATATGATTTGTTAAGTCACTCTTTTCATTTGACCTTGAGGGAACATTAGGTTCATTTTCAAAAAACTCGTTAACATTAGATGTAAAATATCCATTTTGTACGTAGGCATTAGGGGATGGTTTAATAAAAGACGAGTTCCTTCTATAAATATTTCCAAAATTATCTTTAACTTGATAGGACCGAGGTTGATCAGTTAAACCAACAATTTGAGCAGGAACCCATAGTTTTTCTTTTCTTAATATGACACTGTCACCTATATTAAAATTATCTCTTTTAATAGCTTTATAGCTTTAATAGTTTATCATAATACTTCTTACCTTTTCTCTATGTTCTTTTAAAAATTTTAAATCTACATCTGGTTTTTTAGTTAAAGTTTCGTAGGTTATATCTAGGGTTGTACGCAACATTCTATTATTTAATAGTTCTGCTGGCGATACATTTAGTCCCGCCAATGGTGTAGTTCTATATTCTAAAAGGGCGTTATTTATATCACTATCATTTTCATTGCATTTTTTAAGGTACGTTTCCTATGCTGCGGCGGACGCACGCGGCTGACGGATCGCGTCAGGCGCTTATGGTTGACGCAGGTTTTGTGTTTCCTGTGGCGCGTCAGTTGCTTGCGAACTTTTGATAGAAAGTGGTCCGTTACTTACGATAAAAATAAAATTTATCATGAGCAATAATAATAATGACGTCTTATTGTCATACCTTTTATTGGAAGAAATCGACGAAGAACAGGAAATATTGATGCAACTAAACAATGAAAAAAAAATTGCTGAAGTCCATCCCATGTTCAAGAGTAGAACTGAAGAGGGATTTTTCAATATCCTCATAAATCAACATTTATTGAAAGATGAGAAAAAATTTCGGGAATTTTTCAGGCTGAACATTGCTCAATTTAATTATATTCTGGATATAATAAAAGAAGATATAACGACAAATTCGTTAAATAAATATCCTTATCCCATAACCCCAGAGGAAAAACTAGCCGTAACTTTACGGTAAGTATTATTTATTTATAACTTATAATTAGGACATAGTATAGATACGTAATTATAATAATACATCAAATCTTATTGCGTTTTTCACTCAGTCCATTTTGTGTTATATTATTTAAAATCGGTTTTTTGATCTCCCCGAATGCAGATGGCATGATGTCTGACGTCACACTTGCGTACAAACATTCGACACATCCGTTGTGGATATTAGTTTTAAGCCTGATGAAGGTAGCGTGGCTACCGAAACGTCGCAAACGGATAAAAACGTAGTTTTTATTTTAAACATGCCACCTGCGCTCGGGGAGATCGAAAAAACCAATTTTGCTTAAAATACATCAAAGGTTTTCATATTGTCCCGAGTTATGCATATAAAAATCTGGTTCTTGCATGTTCGAAGGTTGCACTGGCGTAATAATAGTAACTGGCGGTGGCGAAGGTGAATAAAAAAAACTACTTCGAGAATTCGATCCTGATAGTGACATTGTAGGCGTTTTAGTTGTAGGATTGTTATTAAGTTCTTCTAACTCAATAACCATTTTCAAACTACGCAATTTCGCTTCGTTTTGGATCTCTCGCTTGAATTTTTTTACGGACATAGCAATACTTTTAAAAAAAATATCGATTTCATCCTCGTCTTTTTTTGTTAATGAATTGATGATTTTGGCTCGTTCGTTTTGTCTTTCCTCCAGCATCCGAGTAAGATTGTCATTAATTTTTTGTTTTTTACTTGAAGGCTGTGAACGTAAACTTTCATTTGGAGTGTTCCGTTTTGGAGTAGAACTAGTTGCTTCAAAAGTAGATGGTGTCTTAGAGGTAGTAGGTGCATCAGAGGTGAAATGTGAATTTTCAAGCTCATGAGGTAAAAAGGGTGTTTCTGCTATTGTGGTTGTATTTTCGGTAGAGGCAGTGTCTTCTTCATTTTGTGTTTCTTGCTCTTCGATGTTTGATGTGCTTCTACATTAAAAAAATGCGGTATTAGTTATAAACAATCGAAAATCTATTAATAATATACTAACAGTCGTTTATGATCCACTTGTTCTAGAAAAGACAACATTTCCAACAGGGGCCAAGGCTTTGATTTACTGGTCGCAGATCCAGTTGAAGCCTTTCCTTTTTTTTCTTTTTCAAATAGGTATCCTTAATGTTGCGCCATCTTTTTCTTACAATCATCCCCTGCAAAAAATGTTAAAATAAATTAGGAAATAAATTTTTATGTTTCTATGTTTTCTGCTAACAAATAGGTAAGAAATTTAATCTTTTTACAGATTCATGGCGACTGGCGAATCATACCACTCACTGGCATTTGCATTTAGAATATCGCATAGTTATATAAGCAAAATTGTAAAGACAACACTTTTAGTTTTACGGCAGAAATTAATGCCAATCTTTCTACCACCAGTGACACAAGAAGATTTAAAAAAAAAGGCCGAGATGTTTGGACAAAAATGGAATTTTCCCAACTGTTGCGGAGCTATAGACGGCAAACATATACGAATTTTTTGTCCCATGAAAAGTGGATCGTTGTATTTTAACTACAAAAATTTTTTCTCCATAGTTTTATTTGCTGTTGTCGATGCTAATTACAAATTCATATTAATTGATGTTGGATCCTATGGTAAAGAAGGTGACAGTGGAATCTTTGACAAAAGCAATATTGGGAAATTTTTTAGAAGCGGAAATATGTTTCCGCCCTCTTGTACCCTACCAAACTCAGACATTATGATGCCCTTTGTCTTAGTGGGTGATGAAGCATTCCGATTAGAAACACACATGATGAAACCCTTTTCTAGACCAACTGCAAGTGCTGATAGTCAAAAAGCTATTTTTAATTATCGACTTTCCAGGGCCAGGAGAGTTTCTGAAAATTCATTTGGCTTGCTGTCTCAAATTTTTCGCGTATTCTATACACCTATTGCTTTGAAGCCAGAGACAACTGACGATTTAATTATTGTAGCATGCTGTCTTCATAATTTTCTTAGAGAAGCTCATTTAGAAGCTCAAAAAAGCCCTTACTACGAATTTGATCCAGCTGAGCTACCACCATCAGACAATTTCATACCGTTAGCTAGGAGGGGAGGTTTTGCTGTAAGAGATTGTTTCATGGATTACTTTAATGGGGAAGCAGGATCTGTCATGTGGCAAGATCAACATATCACTAGAACTACATAGAAATATTGTGTGTATTTACTTCTTATAATAATAATAAAAAAACAATGTTTTTGATTTATTATAATTAATATCTTACCTGATCTTATAAATATGTGTATTTACATTTTTCTTATAATAATAATAAGAAAAAACAACGTTTTTGTTTTATTATAATTTATTAATATCTTACCTGATCTTCCTAGAAACATGGCAACCTCTTTCCATGCATTATCTTTAGTTAATTGGTTTTTGTACGAAGGATTTGCCAAATCAAATAGGCAAGGGAACTTCGATACCACTTCCACCAAGTTTTCGTCTTCCGTGCATGAAAATAACACTTTTCCATTGTTTTTAACAGCCATGTGTGAATTTTTGCTTTTAATAACAAACACAAAACACAAGAAAAATGCTGCACTACCGTGCTCTGCGGCTGCGGCTAGACTGCTTGTAGAGAGGTACGGACGCAGCACTGGTCCCGATCTGCGTCAGCCGCACCAAACGCACAGCGGCGGACGCGCTAAAGGAAACGATTGCATTTAATTCTAATTGCGGCATAGAGTTCCGTCAGACGCAATCCGTCAGCCGCGTGCGTCCGCCGCAGCATAGGAAACGTGCCTTTAAGGATGTCTTTACAAATTCCTACAGCACGCTCTGCCAAACCATTGGACTTTGGGTATTTAGGACTTGACGTTTTTATGTTAAAATTCCAGTCATTTGCAAATTTTAAAAACTCATGGCTTCCAAACGGTACATTATCTGACACAAATATGGCATGAACTCCATGGTTTGAAAATAATTTTTTTAATTTATTGATAACTTCACTAGAAGTTTTTGAACTTAAAGGTATCAAATCAATCCACTGGCTAAAATAATCAACCACCGTTAAATAGTCTCTACCTCCATAACTGAGTATATCTGCACCAATTTTATAATATGGTATATTAGGCCTACTGTGTTGTATTAATGGTTCTTTAATAGGTTTTCTTGAGAATTTTTGACAAGTAGCACATTTAGACACAAAATTTTGAATATCACTGCTTAACCCTGGCCAATAAAATATTTTTCTTGCTCTCTTTTTTGTTTTTTCTACTCCAAAATGTGCAGCATTATGTAATTTGGATATCATTAAGTTTCTGATGGATTTAGGTACTACCAATTTATCCTCAAAAAACAATAAGCCATTTCTGGATATTAACTCATTCTTAATTTTTTTAAAATTATTTAATTCAGAATTAACCCATTCTAATATGTTAGGCCAACCTTGTTGACAAAACTTGATAACTTCAGTTAATATTAAGTCATTTTTGGTTTCATTTTTTAATAATAAGATATTCTTTTGTGAAATGGGCAACTCTAAATCTAAAACATGTATCTGAACTGTTTTTATATCATCCTCTCTTTGTTTTACTTTCAAAAATGACCTGGAGAGTAAATCCTCAATAAACATAAACTTGCCTGGTAGATACTCTATTTCGAAGTTATATTTAAGTAATTTTAGTTTTAATTTTTGTAACCGACTGCTAACCTTATAGAAATCTTTGTTACAAATGGCCACCAGGGGTTTATGGTCACTTTTTACAATTACTTTTCTGCCATAAACAAAATTATGAAATTTGCTTAAAGTGAACCAAATACTTAAAAGTTCCTTATCAATTTGAGGATACCTTATTTCTGTTTCTGTCAAACTCCTTGAGCAGAATGCTACAGGTTGTCCATTCTGAAGCAGACACCCAGCAACCCTATATTGACTGGCATCACACTGAATTTCTATTTGAGAATTAGGATAAAAAATTTTTAAATTAGGAATTTTAGTTATTACATTTTTAATATCATCAAATGCTTTAGTGTGATCAATTGTCCAAACCCAAGGAACATTATTTTTTATTAGTTGTCTTAATGGATTTAAAAGATCTGACAAATTAGGTATATATTTGGTAAGGTAGTTTATCATCCCTAATATTCTCTAAGTTCCTTTTTATTTTTAGGTATCTCAAGTTTAAGGATAGACTCTATCAGCCTTACTAATAAACGGAGTATAAATATTTATACCGAGAATAAATAATTTATACCGAGAATAAATTCAGAATAGGCAAAATGTCTACCAATAAATATGGAATAACTTATACTCGGAATAAAAACTCGGTATAAAGTTATACCTACCCTAAGCCTTGTTTAAGTGCAGAATAACCTATAAATATGTTTGCGATAAGAGGTGTAGAATCTGTTGAGGAGGTTATTAATTTAATAAATATGGACATAGATATGGAAAATACAAGAAATGGAAATGCTTTTAAAGAAAGAATAGACCCATTTACAATATATTCTGACAAATAGTATAATATAGATTTTCAAAACAAGGAGTTAGGCTTTTAAATGAACTAAATAGAGAATTCTTTAAATACGTACAGACGAGGAGGCGGTTTATCCTCCACTTTATAGATACTGACAACTTTAAGATATTGGGGTCGGAAACAAGTAAGTAAAGATTGATTTGTCTGCATTCTTTACATAATATGGACTGATGTCACAATTTTTCCAAACAAATCCAGGTATTAAAAGATATTTTTAATTTATGTTTTGCAAGAAATAAGTAAAAAGTGATCAGTTAAAGACATTTTTATAATAAAATCTGCAAGGTAAGGAAAATCTTGACCTATTCCACAAAGTTAGAACTTTTCTCAAACAAAATTTTACAAATTATAAACCAAAAAAATCGAAAATATTGTATGATCCCTCGTGGTGTATTGGTTAACGCAATAGGCTCTAACGCAGATGATGCGGGTTCGATTCCCGACGGCAACAACTTTTTTTTATTTTTTTTAATAGTCGTACTGTCATATTTCATATAATTTAACCTTAGAACAAAAAGTTCTAAGAATTTAACACTGTTCCATGTACTTGTGTCAACGTCTGCTACGTTGTCAAATCAATATTTTGGAATAAAGAGGGAATAGTTATACTGAATTTATTCCGAGTTTATTTGTAAACAATTTATACCAACCTTATACTTAGGATAACTATTCTAAGTTTAAATAAGGAATAACGTAAGAATAAGAGATTTTTATTAGTAACAGTGTATATATTGTGGATCAGGTTTGACACCATCTACTGAAAAAATTTGACCAACATATTTAACCTGATTTACTTTATACTGCACTTTATTTTTGTTAAATTTTACTCCAAACTGTTTTGCTGTGTCTAGCACTGTTACTAATAAAAATCTCTTATTCTTACGTTATTCCTTATTTAAACTTAGAATAGTTATTCTAAGTATAAGGTTGGTATAAGTTGTTTACAAATAAACTCGGAATAAATTCGGTATAACTATTCCCTCTCTATTCCAAAATATTGATTTGGCAATGTAGCAGACGTTGACACAAGTACATGGAACAGTGTTAAATTAAATGAAGTATGACAGTACGACTATTAAAAAAAATAAAAAAAGTTGTCGTCGACGGGATTCGAACCCGCATCAGCTCCGTGAGAGGCCAGTACGTTAACCAATACACCACGAGGGATCATACTTTATATAGATTTTTTTGGTTTATAATTTGTAAAATTTTGTTTGAGAAAAGTTCTAACTGGAATTGGTCGAGATTTTCCTTACCTTGCAGACTTTATTATAAAAATGTCTTTAACTGATCACTTTTTACTTATTTCTGGTAAAACATTAATTAAAATCTCTTTTAATACCTGGATTTGTTTGGAAAAGTTGTGACATCAGAGCTTAGGTAGTCCATATTAAGTAAAGAATGCAGACAAATCAATCTTTACTTACTTGGTTCCGACCCCAATATCTTAAAGTTGCCAGTATCTATAAAGTGGAGGATAAACCGCCTCCTAGTCTGTACGTTTAAAGAATTCCCTATTACCTAGTTCATTTAAAAGCCTGACCTGACTCCTTGTTTTGAAAATCTATATTTTACTATTTGTCAGAATATATTGTAAATGGGTATATTCTTTCTTTAAAAACTTTTCTTTTTCTTGTATTTTCCATATTTATATCTACATTTATTAAATTAATAACCTCCTCAACAGCTTCTACACCTTATCGCAAACATATTTTTTAGGTTATACTACACTTAAACAAGGCTTAGGGTAGGTATAACTTTATACCGAGTTTTTATTCCGAGTATAAGTTATTCCATATTTATTAGTAGACATTTTGCCTATTCCGAATTTATTCTCGGTATAAATATTTATACTCCGTTTATTAGTAAGGCTGTAGAACTTTAATTAGGATTTTATCATGTTCCTCCTCTGTGTCAGCCGCTATTATAAAATCATCAAAATATATCCCAATATTAAGATTGCCAAACATTTTCTCATTTAAACGTTGAAAAACCTCTGGGCTTATATTAAGACCAAAGGGTAGTCTCTTAAAACAAAATTTACCAAAAGGTGTTATAAAAGTACACAATTTCATACTTTCTTCATCTAAGGGTACATGATAAAACCCTTCTTTTAAATCTAGAACTATAAATATGGACTTACCTCTTAACTTTAAAGACAACTCTTCAACCGTGGGTATTGGATGTTGGTCACTACAAATAAATTTATTTAAATGTAAGGGATCAAGACAAATTCTCAACTTATTATCAGCCTTTTCCACAATGACAATGTTATTGACCCATTCTGTTGGCTCCTCAACTTTCTTAATTATATCTCTTTGAGTTAGATCATCCAATGCATCTTTTAATCGAGTATTAATAGTATCAGGTACTCTCCTGCAAGCACTAACAAATGGTGTATAATTTTTTTTTAAACAATTTTATATTCAAAAGGTATTTTACCTGTACCCTTAAACACATCAATATTTTTTAAATCATTAATATTATTTATAGTATTAATAGAATTAACTTTTTGGACCAAGTTTAACTTTTGACAAGCATTTAATCCCAAAATAGGACTGCTACTAATATCAACAATATAGAATCCTATATTGTATGTTATCCCATTTAAGCTACATTGCAATACAGTACTACCTAAAGTATTTATTTTATTATTACAATAAGAAATTAATTTTAATGACTCTTTCTTAGCAGTATTCTTTTTGTTAATTTTATTAAAGACTGATAGAGGCAAACAATTACAACTTGCCCCTGTATCTAGTTTAGCTATAAGTTCATGACCATTAACACCCAAGCTTACTGTCCACCCATTTGAATTTCCACTTTTAAGGGAATTAACATTTTCAAATTTTAGTGTATCAACAACAAATGATTGATCATTACTGTCCTCACTGCAATTTCCAAGTTCATTAACAACTTTTTTGTAACTTTTTTTAGATAAGGGCTTCTTAGTTTGACTATTGGCTTTTTTAAATTTGCATTCAACTGCAAAGTGGTTAGGCCTACCACAGATGCTGCAAAACTTCCCAAATGCAGGACAATTCATTTTCCCGTGTCTTCGACCACATTTTAAACAGTTATATAAGTTACTATTACCTGATTCTGGGGTGTTTCTTCTATACTGGCTTACAATATCCACTTCTCTTTCATTCCTTAAACATTTAGACTGTGATTTACTTGCCTCTGCTGCTAAACAGAATTCTTCTGCTTTCTTGAGTGTTAATTTAGGTTCTTGCAAAAGCTTCTCTTGCAATGACAAATCTGATATTCCACTAACAATTTTATCTCTGACTAAGGAGTCTTCCAAAGTCCCAAAGTTACATATGCCTGCTAACGTTTTTACTTTAGTTATAAAATGATCAAAACTCTCCCCATCTTCTTGAACTCTCGTGAAAAATTTATATCTATCGTAGGTTTCATTGCGCATAGGTTTACAATAAGCTTTAAAAGCATCTACCACGTCCTTATATTTGCCGCGTTGCTCATCTGTCAGCTTAAACGTTTTAAACCTTTTTATGGCTTCTTCGCCAGCCAGATTTAGAAAAATAGCTATTTTTGTTTCATCATCTTTTCCATCAAGGCCCCTAGCTTTAAAGTATATGTTAAAATTTTGTTAAAAATTATCCAATTTCACATTTGCGTCTTTATCGAATATTAGACTTCTAGGAGGCTTAAATCCATGTTAAAATTTACTATTACAGACATGACACCATGTATTAGTTTTATATTAAAAAGGCAACGTATCTACTACAAGTGTTGTTTTATTGTAAAAGTAATTAGGTTTTACATTTAACATAACATGTGGCTTGTTCTAAAAAAAGGGGACAGGTTATGCTCTCTGTCTTTGACATCTGTCAGACCATGGCCACCTCTACCCCTAGGCCGGAGCATTGAAATTTGACAACAGTGAATAGTGGGCCTACGGAGTCGCGATAGTCTGATATTTATATGTGATTGATTCGTGGTCACCAAACATCGTCTTTACTACTTTATTTACGTTTATAGCACGTGTGTGAGCACGTGATTTGTGGGTTTATAAATCTCATTTGTGTGTATGTTGTTTTTATAAATTAGTTATTTAATTTAAACTTGCTGTTCGTGAAAACTCGTAGCTAAAGGACTGAAAGCTTCAACACGTTTAAACTATTTGTGTTGGAATAATAGAGGTAAGATATTTATCAAGAAATATAAATGAAATCTTTATTATCAACGTATAATTTATAAACATACTACTTCGACTCAATCTTAAATAAAATTGGTTATAAAGAAAGTTTACAAATTAAACCAATAAGGCACATGGAATATTACCAAGCATATTACTTACGGAGATAGCTATTTATAAACTGTTTTATTTTTTGTAGATGCCTGCGAAGTATTCAGTACCAAGTTGTTCAAGTAATTATGCTTCCAACAGTGAAGGATATATTACTGTATTTAAGTTTCCTCAAGATCAAGAACTGAAGAATAAATGGTTAAGAAGTATTCCACGTACAAAATGGGAACCATCTCATAATTCGGTAGTTTGTATTAAACATTTTATTAAAGGTCAAGTTTCATTTACTGATGTCTACAAGGATAAGGATGGTGTTCTGAAGACATTTCCAAGGAAAAGACCTATTTTAAAGGAAAATGCAATACCACAAATATTTCCTGGTCTCCCAAAATATCTCTCAGCCGAGAAGGATCCAGTGACAAGAAGTAATCCTAGTGAAAGAAAAAAACCGATGCTAGATAGACAAGAGGAGCAACAAGAAGAATGGCTAAAAAGTGATATGATAGTGAACTTTTTTAATTTTTGTGAAAACTTTAAATCTCAATTAAGTGTTCATTTAGAAAAGTGGAAGTGGCATCAGGAAACAAACAAACAAAATATTTTTATAAATAACTATTCAAAAACAATTCAAGTAAAGCAAGTAAGAAACATATTAATAATAATCAGAAATCACCATGTCAAAAAAAAAAAATTCTTAAATTACAATAGCATTTACATACTTAGTTTAAGATTTAAATACTTATTTTATATTATTTTTGTACCACTTATGTTATATATTATTCTATGTAATAGTTATATTATTATAAATAAAGTAGTAAAAGGTGAAGAAAAGTTTTTTAAGGTGGTGTCTGGTCAGCTGTATGGGGAAGATGGAGGCTGATTTTCTTCATTTGTTACTTTTTTATTAATACATTGGCTTTTGCAGATTACTCTATATATAGTCAACCTAAAAATAAATCGATTTTTTTTTATTTTATTATGTTTTATATCTAATTTACCGTTTGAAATAGATTTATAATTTCATACTTTCCGCCATTTAGTGGGCCTACCCTACTCTTAACCGGCCCACTATCTGACAGGTGCGCGATGTTGCCACATCTAGGATTCCGGCCTTGTGTTAGAGGTGGCCATGGTCAGACGTCACAGGGTGTCCGACAAACCATAACCAAACTACATAGTTAAGGTATGATAAGATACCATAACACTTGCATAAACATCTACATTTTATGTTCTTAATTTTACTTTTTAATGAATCATAGTTTTAATTTCTGCTTGCATCAATCAACCTTAACTAAAAAGGAAAACAGACAATTTTAGCATTATAATGACACAAAACAACACTCAAACCGAATATACAGGCAGATTACTTGAGTTGAGAAGCTTTTTAGGAGGTTTGGCAGTATTATTATTATTATTATTATTATTATTATTATTATTATTATTATTATTATTATTATTATTATTATTTCTTTATAGTCTCACACTTAAGATGTTGTGGTAAAGGTAATGAGGGCTTTCGCAAAACTCACACCTCGTTGACTTATTTCACGATTTTCCTGACTATCCGACATGTTTCTAGGATTACTGATTTTTGCATGTCTGTTATTAGTTGGAATGGTAGATTATGTTTCGTGAATCCTGCGGGAAGTTCCGGTGGTATGAGTCCTGTGACTGAGATGACTACGGGGAGAATGAGGACTTCATCCATTTTCCACATTGATTTTATTTCCTCTGCTAAGTCCGAGTATTTTCGTATTTTCTCTGATATCGTCTTCTGTATGTTGTGGTCCAGGGGGTGTGCAATATCTATTAACGTTGTGATTTTGTTAATTTTGTCTATTACTGTTATGTCTGGTCTGTTGTTTATAGTTGTTTTATCGGTTATGATTCCTCGATCCCAGTATATTTTGTAATTTTGGTTCTCGTTGACTTGGTCTGGTGTGTATTTGTAGTATGGCTCTTCTATTGTTTTAATTTTATGTTTGTGGAGTAAATATTTGTGGAGGATTTTGGCTGTCAGATTGTGCCTGTTTAGGTATTCAGTTTGTGCTAGGCTCGAGCATCCCGATGTTATATGCTGTATCGTTTCGGGCATTGATTTACACACTCTACAGTTATCATTTTCCGTGTTTGTTTTTGATATGTATTTTTGGTAATTTTTTGTCGGTATAACCTGGTCCTGTATAGAATACATGAATCCTTCTGTTTCACTGTACAGGTGTCCGAGTTCGATCCATTTGGTTGACAGCTGGTGTTGTTTGTCTAGATCGTTCTTGAATCTACCATGTAGTTTTTTGCTGTTCCATGTTTGTGTGATGTTTGTAAAGAATGTTTTCTTGTCTATCTGTTGGATTTGTGTGTGTGTACTGAGTGGTGTGTATTTTTTGTCTGCTTGTTTGATGGACGCGTGAAGTGGTGACTGTGTTGCCTTCATGTTGAAGTATCTTAGTAAACTGTGTATTTGAATGTTGTGTGTTAGTTCTATGTTTATAAGGCCTCGTCCTCCTTGTTTCCGAGGTAGGTACAATCTTTCAACAGCCGAGTTAGGATGTAGAGCCCTATTATCCATTAGAATTTTTCTTGTTAGTCTGTCTAGTGCTTGTACGTCTGTTATGGTCCATTGTATGACTCCGAATGAGTATGTTAGTATGGGTATTGCCCAGGTGTTTATAGCCTTAATTTTATTTTTTGCGTTGAGCTGAGTATGCATGACTTTCCTTAGCCTGTTCTTGTATTTATTTTCTATATTTTCTATGTTTATTATTATTATTATTATTATTATTATTATTATTATTATTATTATTATTATTATTATTATTATTATTATTATTATTATTATTATTATTATTATTATTATTATTATTATTATTATTATTATTATTATTATTATTATTATTATTATTATTATTATTATTATTATTATTATTATTATTATTATTATTATTATTATTATTATTATTATTATTATTATTATTATTATTATGTTTGAGTCGGTTTGACTTACACGACTAACGTCGGTATTAATAGGTACCCCGTCTCGCAACCTGCCAGAAAAAGGATACCTATTACCCCAATAAAAATGATAAAATGGTTTAGTTCGTGTGACTGAGCGAAAGAGACGGTATGGAGGTTTGTGAAGAGTCTTTATGTAGGGTGAGTTGTGTGTCGTTTGAGTTTTAGGTATAAGGTGTATCTGTTGTTGTCTAAAAGTTGTTATCAAAAACTGTGTCTCCCAGCACTTTACTTATTATGATTGTGGTATGGTAGGCTGCTTGTTTCTGAAGAATACTGATGTTGATGTTACAATCTAGATGGTCTATGTATTTCTGTAGGCTATTACTCACAACTCCTGTGGATCCGATAACTACAGGAATTACTGTCGTTCGTGTATTCCACAGACGGCTTATCTCGGTTTTGAGTAGATGGTATTTACTCAGTTTCTCAATTTCTTTTGGTCCCAGGTTATAGTCAGATGGTACGGTGATATCTATAAGGTAAGTGTGGTTAGTGGTTTTGTCTGTATAAATGATGTCTGGTCTATTATGTGTCACAGTTACGTCGGTCTGTACGGGCATTTCCCACATGATTTTCGCAGACTCGTTTTCCTTGACCTGTGGCTTGTGCTCGGTCTCCTTCCACCATAGGTTGGAGACTTCTATGGAATGTTTCTTAGCTATGCACCAATACACATACTGAACTAGGCTATCGTGTCTCTTGGCATAGTAGGTTCCTGCCAGTTTCTCGCATCCTGAGATGATGTGCTGGGTTGTCTCATCCTTGTTTGAGCATAGGCGGCACTTTCCATCTACTGCTTCTTTCAGGATATCACGCTGATGTTGGCGCGTCATGATGGCCTGGTCCTGGATTGCGAATATTGAAGACTCAATGCTAGGTGTAACTGGTTGTCTTTTCATCCATCTGAATGAGAGTTCTGTGTCTATGTTATTTTGGTCTAAAACTTTTTTAGGAAACTGTCCGTGAAGCGGCTTGTTTCTCCATTTAGTATTGTGTATTTTGTTTATTGCATCTTTAATTTGTTTTGGTGTAAGGTTGTTACCTCTTTGTAGTTGCAGTTCTTGTTGAATTTTGTCTGCTTCTTGTATTATTGAGTATCTGTCTCTTTGGGTATCATGGTGAACTATGGATTGCATTAGGTAATCGGTTCCTGAATTTAAATAGTATTTATATTTCAAAATTTGTGTTTTATACATGAACTCTACATTGATAAGACCTCTACCACCTTCTGCAATCGGTAAATAGAGTCTTTGAACATCCGCTTTTTGTTGGTGTGCTTTTTTGATGTTTAAAAGCTTTCTTGTTTTTACATCTATCTTTTGTAGATCACTTAGCTTGTAGTTGATGACACCAAATGAGTAGAGCAGAACTGGAACTGCATACGTGTTTATTCCTTTGATTAGATTACGTGAATTTAAATGTGTGCTCGTCAGTTTTTTAACTCTTTTGTAATATTCTTTGGTAATTAATTCTCTAATTGCACTATGGTCTATTTTACCTGACTCGTGAACTCCTAAATACTTGTAAGTGTCATCTATTGGTAATTCTTTGAAAGAGTCGCCCGTGAGAAGCACGTGTCCCTGTCCTATTGTGGTGTTTCTACGTCCTGATTTCAAATGTAAAACGTTGCATTTATTGAGCCCGAAATTCATCCCTACATCTCTGGTAAATATTTCGACGCTGTCTAATAGTACTTTTAGGTTGTTTTCTGTATTCGCATAAACTTTGAGGTCATCCATATATAGTAGGTGATTAATGTAGTTGCTGTCTTTAAGTTTATAACCTTTGAGTTGATTTTTGTTTAAAATGTGTGAAAGCGGATTTAATGCGAGACAAAATAGTAAAGGTGAGAGGGAGGTGAAATATCCCTCGCCTGATGTGAATTGGGTCTGTCGTTATCGAATCCTGGGAACCACGAACTGTCATAGTCACCTGCCAGTACGGCATTGTTATCGTTAAGAATCTTTTGATCACAGATGGGCACTTGTAGATATCCAACATTTTTAATAGCCATTCGTGTGAAACACTATCGAAAGCTTTTTGATAGTCTATCCATGCCATGCTGAGATTCTTTTTAGACTGATGTGCGTCTTCGCATATTGCCTTGTTGACCATTAGGTGATCTTTACAGCCCCCTGCTCCACGCTGACATCCCCTTTGCTCATCTGCCATAATGTTGTTTTCGTGACAGTGGCTATACAAGATGTTTGCCAACACGGACGTCAGTAACTTGTACATACTCGGCAGGCATGCAATGGGTCTCCAGTTCTTGGGATTCTCCGTATTGCCGGATTTCGGTATTAAGATGACTTGACCAGTTGTGAACCATTTTGGTAATTCTTCTGTGCCAAAAAGAATATTTGTGAATAGTGAAGCCAAATATTTGTGAGTGCTAGTAAGATATTTTAATTAATAGTTGTGTATTTTATCTAAACCGGGTGTTTTCCAATTATGCAGTTTTTTGGTAGCAACTTTAATTTGAGATTCGTTAATTTGTTCTAGTTCCTGTGTATTTATGTTTGTGTGTGAGTTTTCAACATCCTCAATCCATTTGGCTTCACCATTACATCTCTTTGGAACTGATAGGATGGATGACCAATATTCCTCAGTTTCTTCTTTATTCGGTATTCTAACTTCTTCATTTCCAGTTTTGTTCAAGCTTCGGTAGAATCGGTGTTCGTTCTCCTTGAACATTTTGTTCTGCTCCTTGTTGTTATTAAGGTCATCGTAGCGCTTGATTCTTCCAGCCAACGCTTTGATCTTCTGTTTCAGCGTTTCCATCATATTGTCATGATCGTTTGTATTTAAGATTTTGTATTTAGTGTATAGTTTAGCTTTAATTCTGATCATTTTGCGCGTACTTACTCCTCTCTTGATTTCTATTAGCTGTCCTAGCTCTTGTCTGAATTTTTCAACTTTAGTTTGGATTCTTCTTTTCCAAAGTGGATCGGATTTAGGTTTTATAGTAGTTTTAGGTTTGAATGGTGTTTGATTATTGTTTACTATGAGTGTTTTCGCAGTTGCATAAATGATGTCATTTATCTCACGTAAACTTGTGTTGATTATCAAAAGATTAGGAAGAAATTTATTGATTTTATGGAAGTTTTTCAAGTACATTGGATTAAAGTTAGGTTTGGGTAGTGATAACCGGTCTTGTATGTTGGTTTCTTTTGTTTTAGCCAAAGTTTGCAGAAACTGAAGTATAATAGGATCCTGGTCTTCGTTCACCTGTATGTTATTAGTTAATTGATCTATTTCATCTACTTGTGTGTTAATATTTTGAGAAGGTTGTATATACTGCAACTATTTGTGTTAGATATATTTGAATAGGTTGGAGACGTTGTATTTTGTACGTTAATGGGTGCGTGTATATCCGATGAATGAGCTGGTTGCGATTCAGATATAGTTCGCAATTGTCTATCTAGGGTCGATGGTATTTGTTCAGCCCTAGCTTTTATTTCAGCGAGTAATTCAGCCGAGACAGTTCGCCTTGAAATTACGCTCCGGACTTGGTTCGATAGTGTGTTTCCGGTGAATTTTCTGCTTTTCGGATTGTCAGGATTTCTTTGCTTAAAAAGAGATTCTAATCGTTTTATATAGCCTGGTCCTTCAGCTTTCGCTTTATAGTAACAAAACATAAGTTCTTGATGTTCTAATTCTGACCACTTTCTTCTTGCATCATCATTTAAGGATCCTGTGGTCGATGCTGATGAGCCGACAGAGTCTGTGGGCGAAGCCCTACCCCGCAAAGCATCATCTGCTCTCTCCCCACCTTGGTCGGCTGTAGTATTTTCGGGTTCCCCGGCTCTAGTCCGCCTGTTCAACTGAGAGCCGCTGTCACACCCAGCGTCAGCTCTAAGTGTGCCCTGGCGATAGCCCCCAGGAAGCGGCATTTTAAGTTTACTATTATTATTTTTCTCCATAATTGGGTGTGCCACCAATTAACCCTGATGGCCCAGGTAACTCGGACCCGTGGGGGCGTCACTCCCCAGGAAGTAAAACTACCCCGTGCGGGGTATTATTATTATTATTATTATTATTATTATTATTATTATTATTATTATTATTATTATTATTATTATTATTATTATTATTATTATTATTATTATTATTATTATTATTATTATTTATTAAGTTTCCCTTTTTTTTCGGGTTGAGATGGGAAACTCATGTTCGATGGGTTCTTAGTCAGAACCCAACAGTGTAAGACTCATCCCCAAGAGAACGCCTACCAACCAAACCCACCTCAAAGCTCGCCGTTACCCCCGCTTCGGAATAATTACCCTAGCATACTTCAAGTCGGGCGGCGGTCCCTCACACACTCCCGCCATACAATACGCCATCAAGAATATTCCCTTCCCCTAATCATAATCTCCACTGCCTCGCTTACCTCCATCCATTCTTTCTCCCCTCTTAACATTACCTCCACCATGTTCTCCCAATACACTGCCTCTCCAATTTTCCTCTCCAACCGCTGTAACACTTTCTCGTTCTTGCAGCATTTAAACACGTGTCCCTCATCATCCTCCACCCCACACCTCCCGCATGTTCCAGTTTTTCTCTTAACAATCTTATGTAGATACCCCCCACCTTGACCCATGTCCAGAGAGCACCTAGGTCAAGAAGTAGGGCTGATGTACACGCTGTACACCAGCATGTATCCCATTCGCACTCCCACCCATCCGCTTCCCTTCCTTACCGCTACTCTGTCCGTCTCCCATCACTCTTACAAAAAAAAGGTATAATTAAAACGCAATATTATTAACTGAATTCTGGCTTAATACTAAATGACAAAAAAATATTACATTCTAAAAGGTTGAAATAAAATATCTGTCACAGCAGTTTAAAATAATAATTAATATTTTTAATCTTGACCATCATAATTTAAGATCCTTATCATTCGGTATATATGTTTAACATATATTTCAAGGTTTATACTGATGACATACTTTTTTTGATAAAAAGAACCACTATAAGCAAGTCAGTTTTTTCTGTTATTTGATATAAAATGGGTGCGTGTCTAACAGCATTGGGTGTTTCGGAGGCCAAATTAACATTAACACCAAAAAAAAATTGTTATGGGCGTAGTATTTGGTACCCATTTTACTCTAGCTTATTTTTTTAACATTTTATTATTTATTTTTGGTAAGTTTTATCATTTATTCTTCGTTAATTCGTATAATAAAAAACTTGTCACGTTTTAACGCAACTTCCAAGTTTCATTGAAAAAATTAATTATGTCAATCTAACGATGCTAATTCTAGCGAAACGGCTGTCATTGTAATTTAAAACCTAATTTTTTCAATTAAGCTTGAAAGTTACGTTAAAACGAAGAGTTTTTTATTATTCTTAGTAAGATGGATTTCAAAAAGTAAGGGTTAGTACACTAAATTTAATTTAATAATTCCAATTAAATTACTTAAACTGGTGGTATACTTTTAGATTGTGTTATTAAATTGGTTGCCTAACTTTTGGTTTAAAAACATTATTTTGTAGCCTGTTTAATAATTACTATACTCAGTTTGGGAATCATACCAGCAATGAAGCAAGGTTTCTATTGTGGAGATCCTTCAATTTCACACCCCTATAGACAGGAAACTATTACTCCCTTGTTATTGGCAATAACAGCAGTAGTTCTAGCAACTTTTATGGTATTTCTAACGGAATTTTTAGCCAGCCAATCAACTAAGAATATAAACTACCACAGAGCCGTCTTTTACCTGACGGAAGTAGTAATAGGAGCTATAATGACTTTATTAATAACTTCCATTTGTAAAGTTTTAATGGGGGAGCATAGACCGCATTTTTTATATACCTGTCGACCTGATGCCGCTGAAAATTGCACCACGGGGGAATTCATCCAAGATTTCCTTTGTACTAATGAATTGGATTCCGTCTTTAATAGAAACGATGTTTTTTTATATTTTCCTTCTGAGCATTCTTCACTCAGTTGGTTTGTAGGAATATTTACTGCGGTAAGTATATGTACCTAAATTGAGTGATGTATGCAAAGATTCATATTGTTTTTTTTTGTATTTTATTACGTGATACATAGTAAATTGACCACGGTGAACGTAAGCTACGCAATGAAACTGTTTTTGATAAGCATCTGCCTTACATGGTCTTTGCTGTGTTCCCTTTCAAGGATAATCGATAAACGGCACCACTGGTGGGACGTACTAGCTGGTAGTTTAATAGGTATAAGTTTCGCGTTTTACTGTTCGAGCATATATACTAACGTAGAGACAGCGTCCAAATGAGTTTTGTTTTGTATCAGGGGGGAAAATAAATGTCATATAGTGTCCAGCAATCTCATTGGTCCGTTTTGAATTTGCGTGTCAAGTCGAACTGTCACATATGTCATTATTGTCAATTTGTTTTGCATTTAGAAGTTACTTTTACAATTTAATAGTGTTTGGATATTACTTTTAAAGCCATTTTTTAAATTAATTTAAGTATATATTATATGATGAGAGTTTGTGTGATTTGTAAATGTAAATATGAAAATTAATCATCAAGGTCGGTTTACAAGTAAATATGCATTAGCGTCTCTTATACTTGTTTAAAAATAGGAAAATGCATAAAGCAAATATACCGCCATAATATTAAGAATACTGAAAATCTAGAAATTTATGCAATAAATTCAACTTTCTATTTTATAAAATATCTTATGTTTCCATGTAAATAATTAATTACTATTACTACTTAAATTCAAGTCTAAAAAATATTTTGTAATGTTTCAAAATGTATTATAAAGGTATTAATTTCAAACCCCCTAAAAATGATACGACACTGGTTGTAGTGTCTGACAGTTTCCCCTCTGATACAAAACAATCACTATTGACTATTGCTTGCTGTCTCTACGTTAGTATATATATGCTCGAAGGTTTTACTCCATCCAAGTGGTGAGGGAAAAGCTGCGCGATAACAATCCTCTTATATGTAGTATTTGCTTGGAAAGACGAATATCCATAGCTGGTAACAAACAGTCTTATAATAATACTCTTGTTAATAATGCTTAGCACTCTTAACTATTCGAAAAAAAGAACAAATACAACCTTAGAGTGATAAGTAAACATAGAGTAGGCATATTCCCTACCACTTGTCGTCGAGACAGGTTTGTTTGCCAGCAGAGCATTGCCAGACGTTGTGTTTTGTAAGTACAAAGTAGGAAACAAAAACGTAATAGTATAATTTACAATTTTAATTTACTTTTAAGAGGAGACTTTTAGTCAGAGAAAATATTCTTTAATACAATTTAATATTCACTTTCTTACCTTTGGATAATACTGATAAAAAAGCTCTGCACCAATTGTATCAAATACCCATACCGAAAATTTGGCATCAGTGCCTTTGTTTGTTATTGTCTAGAGGTGATTAGCGCTTTTTTCGAATTTTCCTGTATTTTTGTGTATTTAAGTGAACTTTATAAAGTGTTTTTATTTATTTTTAATATTGAAAATGGTAAAAACCCGAAAAGCGTGTATAATTTGTGGTACTTCGCAAAATGATAATCTAACCAATCACCGGTAAATTTTACTCTTCATTGGCGTAGAATTAGTAAATTCAATTAAAATTTTTTATAAATAAGAAATCAAATTAATAATGAAATACATTTTATATATAAACTAGGTGTTAAAAGTGAAAAGTTTCTTTTAAATAGTTTTCTTTCTGTTTTTTTTTCATTTCATTAAAAGAATTATTTTTAATGTGTGTAAATTATTTAACTGACATTTATAAATTACGGTGATACTCTAACCAATTACACGCCACTATACGGCTGTGTTTAGCTACACCTCTAGATGTCAATTTTATTTTATAGAAAAACCAGGAAAAAACTATATTCTGGTTTTTCTATATCATTGCACAGTTATACTGATCTTAGAGGGAAATACATCCAGGATAATCCCTTAGGGCTAATAACATCTAGGCTTTAATATTGTTATGTCTTATTACTTCCTTACTTGGTCTAGCCTTAACTATTTATCAACATCAAGTACCTAGCAACAAACAAACAAAATGTAACTTCAATATGTCAATCTGACGATGCTAGTTATTAGCGAAACAGCTGTAATTGCATTTTAAAACGTATTTTTCGAATAAATAGTGGTTCACTTATTTATTGTTCTTAATGTAGGTTTATCTTTAGTAGGTACCTGTTTTTTTTTGTAATGTAGGTTCTTAGAATATTATTAATATACTTTGAATACTTATATTATAAAATTTTTGTAAATATTTTTATCAAAGATTTTGTAAAGAAAAAAGGATTCATGTGAAGTAATTTAATACTAAAAAGTTATTCAACAAATACTTTTTAGAATTTAAATATCCAAGTCAATGTTACAAAGTTTTATTATACATAAGAAATATGTAAAGTTGTTAACAGCTACTAGTTTCGGCTTTTTGAGAAACCATTATGCTAAAATACAAACAAGTTTTACATTAGATAAGAGATATGATACAATTTGTATATCCAAGAAGCTTACATTTTTAAGGAATAAAATTGTGGCTAAGAGAAATGTTATAAAGGTATGACAATAAAAATAAATAATTTTTTTGTTTAATTATTAGACAATCTAATAATGGCAGTTAAAAGATTTTCAGCCATAGTGAACTTTTTAGTAGTAACACATTCTTATTTAATCATTTTCCTCGGTGCATTGATTCGTTTGGTTTACGTTTGTTTTTTAACACAATTTAACAAATAATATTAAAACACTGATAAATCTACGCACACGAACAATAACGTTGACAGGTTTGAGTTAAATTTATTTCTGACTAATACATATAAAGTGTTCCCGGGTTCGAATCGCATGGAGGACCAGGATATTTCTGTAATTTTTTTAAATGTACAGAACTGAATTGAATATATTTATTGATTTACACGATAAACTTTTTGTAGCAACAAAATGTAATAGTATGGCTAAATCAAGGAAGTCGTGATTAATGGGTACTATTAAGGTCTAGCAAACAGAAGTATTATGAGTTCATTATATATTAGTCGTGGATAAAGTCTTTATTTAAATAAGTTGTAACTATAAAGCTCCCTTAAGGCAAATCCCGGCTAGAGACTCCCTCAAGGAGTGATTCGGCTCCAAGTTAATGTATCACCATAGGTCATATTTGTGGGTGTAACAGTTTAAGGGTGCCACTATCTTTTTATTCGTTTACGAAAAATCAAAAGTAAATATAAAGAAAAAGGAAACTAAGGTGAAAAAGATAGAAACCTTGTATAATTGGAAAGTAGTAGGTATAAGTTATTGAATTTGTCAGTAAATATTAAAGTTAACTAAATTAGTAGTTAAACCGAACACGATACACCCTACAGCTTTTACAGCCAAGTGGGTTTTGTAAATAAAACTAATGAAAGAATTAAAAGATTTATTTGTTTAATTTATCTGTCAGATGAAATTAAGAAAATATGAGTAACTTAGCTTTGGCACATCAGGTTTCCAAAGGGCCTCGAATGGTTTGTTGTGTTTTTATGGCTGTCGAATGCTAGTTGATATTCTTGTACTGGGTTGTGTTCTTACATATATTTTGCTGTATTTTCACATATCTGGCTTTATCCCGCCTTTGTCTTAGCTGTATCCTAGCTGGCTATATTTTTCACCGGTCAAAGGGATACGATAATTTACGTAGGGAGGCGACTGTCTTCGTGGAGTTTTCAGCAAGAAAAAGTGTGGTGTATTAGAAGCATTGTGATTTATAGATGGGGTTTGTCAATGTTCTCGCTTTGTTTCCGGTTTGGGCTGCGTTCAGTTAGAGGTTTTGTTGAACGTGCCTCGTAGGAGAGCGCATTCAGCTACGTTAAGTAAATTATCTAATATAGTGGTGAGTCGGGGTTAATTTCAAGGTTCGTAATGACGGTAATCTAAACTGAGGTAGCATGCGGCGATAGACATGTGACATTGTTTTATGTATAATAAAGTTAAATTTTAATTAAATATTCAAAATGGTTATACAATTGAAATCTCCTAGAGGAGAGTTAGAAAACTATAAATTAATTTAATGGGTTAATAATTTTTAATTTGTTTGAATATGTTATAAATTATTACTAAAATAAAATTTAATACTTAAAATACATACACATAAATAAATATAATATAATACAATATTTAACTAAATTCTGGCTAAATCAAATAACATAAAAAAGATTGCATTCTAATTGTTACCCGTTTTATAATAAATAGATATTTAATATTTTTAATCTAGATCATTATAGTTAAAGATCCTTATCATTCCGTATATATAATATAATATTTATACAGTTGACGTATATTAAAAATATAGAAAGAAAAATTATTATAAGAAAATTAGTTTTTCTTATTTCACATAAAAAGGGAGCGTGTCTATCAGCCTTAGGTGTTTCGGAGCCCAAGGTAACATGTAAACCCAAAAAAATTGTTATGGGCAGGTTATTCGGCACCCAATTTACTTTAGCGCATTTTTTAAATGTTTTATTATGGATTTTAGGTAAATTTAACCTTTTATTATTACATTTATAGTAGTCCAAGCGGCGACCACCAAAAAAATTGTTCATTTAGTACAAGTACAAAGAAGTATTTTATTGGTTTTTGGATATCAGGTAAATAATAAACCGTTGGTCTGATTTTTTTTATTCAATAAAATTTCTAGTTTAATTTTTTATAAAATTGATCCACATAACTTAACCATAATTTTTCAGTATAAGGTGGCGTTTTGACGAGATGAATACACTCAAGTCTGCCGTTTTTGTTCTTGACCCAGCTGTTTGTCAAACCCCTACTACACTTATTACAACATCAAATTTTCATTGCGTACTGCAGAGGTTCCCAATCTTTTGTATCCCGCGGCGCACTTACAAGTTTACTATTTTTTCACGGTGCCCTCTCCTAGTTAACTATTTGAGGAAATTGTCGAAGGAAATAGGTACCTACATTAATAGTTAGGTTGGTCGTAACGAAAATTAAAACACCACAATACAAAATTGACTTTTTTTATCATAAAAGAATTTAAAAGGAAAACAACAAGAAAAAACAAAAATTAAATACGATATTTACTCAGTAAAATCATGGTGAAGGGTGAGCTTGGTGATCTCTAAACAGTTTTTCAAAGCGGGAAATAAGACTTGACACTGCTACTCTCATTTCTTGCTCCACATTGACCTTTGAGCGATATTTGTTCTTTATCACAGCTACAGCTGAAAACCCAGCTTCACATAGATATGATGTTGCAAACGAAATGACAATTTTAAATGCTTTGGAAGTTAAATTTGGATATTCATTTTGAATCGATAACCAAAACTCCACTAAATCGACACTGGATAATCTAGTTCTAAGGCTGCTGTCGCAAGAGAGTTCAATGAGACTCTCTTCATCTTGTGATGTAAATCCTTGTGAACTTTGTGCATGGAAAGGGTCCTGGATCCACGCAAATTTTTCAACATCATCATCTGCAAAATACTTCGAAAACCATTCGGTGAGCTTCGCTAAGTGTTCCGTGAAAATAGCGATCAGGTCTTGCCGTTTAATTATACAATTGGGGGAAGCAATCTTGACCGCCGCCTTTTTTCAACTTTGTTATCCATAGCTGTAGTTTCTTTCTAAATGCCGCAATCCTCTCCGAAAGTTACAGAATGTGCGTGTTGTTGCCTTGCAAAGACAGATTTAAATTATTTAATTTCTCAAACACATCGCATAAATATGCTAGCTTTAGCAAAAAACCAGGTTCAGTCAAATATTTGGCATTTTCTTGACGTTCTTATTGTAAAAAAGTGCAAATTTCTTCGCGTAATTCAAACATACGAAATAAATCATTTCCACGTGAAAGCCATCGTGAATTACAGTAGTACAGCAGGGCTGTATGTTCAGCTCCCATATCTATGCATAGTTTTTTAAAAAGTCTGACCTTTAGAGGCCTAGTTTTTATGTAATTTACTGCACTAATTACACATTCCACTACTTGGTTCAGTTCAGAGCTCATTGATTTTGATGCCAGAGCTTCCCTATGGAAGGTACCCGCCAATATTTGTGGTGTCCAATAATAAGAGGATCGACTCACGGCGCCACTCTTTGCTTTCTACAGCGCACCAGGGCACCGCGACGCACACTTAGGGAACCCCTGGCGTACTGGATGGCCACCTTTTTTGACGATCGGCGCTTGGACTATAGCATTTAGTATAGGCTTTTCAATATTAATTGCAAAAATCCATTTAAAAGTGTTATACAGAGTGAGTTAGTTTACTAGGCTTCAAAGTAGAAAGAATGGCATGAAAACAACATATTTGTCCCGTTAATCATCCACTCTGTATCGTCGGAACCCAAGCTCTCTCTAGACTGGTAGATGTACAGCGCGAAAACCAGTGCGGTACGCACGCGACTTGTTGACTGCTTTTATTAGTCCGCTGTATTCTGTTGCGTGCAGGGGTCTCGGGGTGGTTTTTTGCGGTGTCTAGTGCGGAGGCGGAGAGTCCAGATTTTTATTTGGGGCAGTTGAGAATTAACTTTAGATATATCATTGTTTCGGTAATTCATTTTTAATAATTGGTTTACGTATTGTAATCTTTGACCATATTAATTGATTACCTTACATTAGTTACATATATTATGGCAGCGTTTTGGAGACCTTTTGAATCAGAAAATGGAAATCCAGACCAAAATAAAATTCAGAAGATATGATATTGCCAACAGGTGAGGTTAGTAGTGAATTTTACAATAAAGTTTTACACATTCAGTGTCAGAGGGTTATTTTAAATATGTATCAGTGTTTGAAAAATGAAGATAATAAAAATTCAGATGCGGTTATAATAAAGCGAATTAATACGTTAACTAAAATTTCTATTTACACTATTTTTCGGGTTATTACCTAAACGCGGTGACGTTATAAATCATTCGCAGGTGCGGAAAAACAAAAAAAACAAAATTTGCAAATGTTGACGATGCTACGAAAAGTTATAAAGCGAACGGTTTATAATTTATATCAAGAAAATATTGTACCGACTTTAGAAATCGTCCAAGAGAAATTATGAGATTATCTTGATTATAATTATAAAAGCTTAGACACTTTACGCAGTATAGGTACTATTAGAATGCGCTTTTAATTATAAGAAATAAGATAAACGAATGGTTATACTGGAATCCCGGCGTATTGTTGTACTCCGTGAAGAATATTTAGATAAAATAAGGAAGTATCGTGAATTAAAAAGGCATATAGAACACCTAGATGAGACTTGGTTTGACACACATGATACTGTTCAGTATGGCTGGGTGGATCAGTCTCAAAAGTGTAGTTTAAATGCGCCATGTTCGAGAAGAAAGCGTATAATAATTCTTCACGCCGGAAGTGAAAACGGTTTTGTACCAAATGCGTTACTTACTAATGTCTGCGAAAAATATTAAGCAATATTCGGCCGACTATCATGAGGATATGACTGCAGATTTATTCGAAAAATGGTTTCAAAAGTAGCTTCTTCCTAACATTCCTCCAAATTCAGTAGTCGTTATGGAGAATGCTTCCTATCATTCGCGGACATTAAATAAAATTCAAAATTCTAGTTCAAAGAATGCAGATACTTTAGAATTTATGAAAAATAGCAACATTAGTACGGAAAAGGTAACGACAAAGAAAGAATTACTACGGAGTATAATAGCGCTCAATTTAAAAAACGATTATGTGATCGACAATATTTGTAATACACACGGACATACACGCCTATGGAGACAATGTTCCGACAAAGAAAAATTTGCCGCTAGGCTAGACTTAAATTGTTTAAACTGGTTGCATATTTTCGGTGTGTGTTGTTAAATTGATTGCCTAAATTGGATTAAAAATTTTGTTTGTAGCCGTTTTAGTGATTCGTCTACTTATTTTTGGGGTCATACCAGGACCCCTATTCTTGACGGTGATAGAATAGAACAGCCAATAGAAAGTGGGCGTGGTTCTATTGAAAATGCCAAAACCGTATTCTTGAAATTCGTTCTCTCACTGTACCGATAGAAGGGTTGCTCCCCGAGAGAACGATTACTTCTATTGGTTATTTCTGAAGGAACCGCTATAACACCAAGAGAAGGTGTTAGGGATTTTTATTTTCGAACCAAAAATAGTATAGAAGTAATTTCTTTTATAGTAGTTATATGCTTCTTGGTTTTATATGATGTGTTTCATGCTTAGATAATAAAAAATAATTGTTCGTCCGTTATCAACCTTTTATTATTTTTTTTTTAATCAAAAGTAACAGTAGTGAACATAGATAAGACATATATAGTGTAGTGAAAATGGCAGAAAATAAAAAACAAAAGAGTGCTCCTATGAACACCCAACAAAAGCAGATTCTTGTGGACTTTATTTCTGCAAGAGAAGAAATGTACTCCGGCAAATTAACGCAGTCCTATACAAAAGAAAAAATGGAAACACTATAACGTCGCGACAAACTTCCTTGTTCAATCTGAATAGCCTTGTAAACCTATAATCTGTTAATTCATCAAATGGGTTTACCAAGGGTAAAACTTCTCTTCTGATACTGATATACTCTTCTGCTTCTCGTATATCATTTTGTATAGCGTCGTAAATTAAAACATTATTCAAATCCATTGTAAATTGTAAAAACACCTGTGACATAAAGGCAAACAATATTAATACTAAACTAAATACATACAAATACTAAAAACAATACTAAATATAAAACTAGAACTAAATATTATGCTATGAAATAGAATTAAAAAATGTAGAAATGAAATAAAATATAGCTCCTGAAACACTTTAGAGGCCGTAAAAAATAAACAATAAAAATAACCACGTTTGCATGATCTTCAATTGTCAAAAATTCTTTATTCCGATTGGTTTAACTATTTGGCAACCCTGCTCAAACATTCTTATTAATTTGCTTCTTTCTACAGTGACTGTACTTCTTTCTATCGAACTCAAGAATACAGTTTTATGTAACCAATAGAAAGGTGATAGAATTAAAGTAGGGAGTGCTCCCTAGGGAGAGTTCTACTCTATCACCGTCAAGAATAGGGGTCCAGCAGTGAAGCAAGGTTTCTATTGCGACGATCCTTCAATTTCACATCCCTATAGACCAGAAACTATTTCTACATTAATGTTATTCATAACACTGATATTTCTATCGACTTTTATGGTATTTCTAAGGGAATTTTTAGCCAACGAATCAAGGAAACAATTAATCTACCATACCACCGTACGGTGACCATACTAATGATTTAGATTCCGCATTTGTTAAAAACGATGTTTTTTTGGCTTTTCCTTCTGGGCATGGTTTGTAGGAATATTTACTGCGGTAAGTATAAAAATGAATTGTCGAGTCGCAGATATTTATCGATTGAGGATGGAGTAAAAGTATCAACATTATTGGAAGTAGGATTTTATTATATGTGAAATTGGAAATGCGTAAAAAGTTCTTGAAGATTATTTATTATAATCAAATAATGGAGGAAAAATCGACCTTTTTGGGGTTTTGTTACATAACTTTTTTATGTCTAGAAAGCTATAAAGCAATATGGAGACTGGAGGCTCTATAAATATGACAAAAACTGAATATATGAATGTAGGAGGACAGGTATTAACAACAAAGAACTGAGAATAATACGAAACCTATATTGGAATCAAGTTACAAACCTCAGAATAGAAGATGAACATACCGAATAAGTATGTGAATAGGTGAAAATATACAGCTTGAAAAATGGCTTCCACATTGAAATAAGTAGTAAGAGCAAATTGAATACCATAAATGGTTCAACAACAAAGATAATTTTTATGATGTTGTTGGTGATGGTCTATGCGGTTTAAACTACACCGCATCAAATTTGAGACAGTTGGATCGATAGAGAAGCCATCGTCATCCCAACCTAGCTGATTCTAGGGTTGAATCAACTCACCAGAATTGTTTCCCACATTTTTTCTTCAACTTTTATTTAATTGTGTAATTCATTAGGCCCACTTTTTTTCATCCATTATGCCCTTGTTACGGTTTCACCGTAAAAATTAGGATTATTTAGTTAGTACCATAAATATTGATAGTTTACTCACCGAAAAACCAAAATTTCACTTAATAATACAATACACATTCATTTTATTATTTAAGAATTTATTCATATCACACTATACAACAAAGAAACTATTTTTTTACATATCAATAATATTTTCGTAAGCGTTCAGGTTAAGTATTTCTTCTTCTATCACATACCTACTTAAGTAGATTTACTCTTCTTACAATTCTTTTATGACTGTGGCTAACTGAAAACTATGAAGGTGTCATTGTCAGGAAGAGGAATTTCCGGAATATTCAGATTTCTCCATTTTCTGATTTGGTCTTTGCATGCTAAGGTATGTTAAGTGCTACCTAGAATCATTTCGTAGATTTACGGATTTTTTTACTAAAATTTCAGTTTAAAAATATTAATAATTATTGGATTATATATACATCTCTGTGCAGATAGCATTATTTTATGGATCTTAAATAATCCAATAATCATATTCCTTTAAGCCACTCACCAAGTCCGGTATGTATTTAAAATGGTAGATACTCTCTAATATAAAACTGCATTATTCTGTTATCATTTTAGGCTTCTTGTTAGTTACTACTAACTACTACTTTATATTGAGACGAAGTTATATTACTATAAAAATTATTTATTAAAGAAAAGATTAATTTCAGTAAGAAATATGTATTATGATGATCAAATCAAAAACAAAATCATTATAAAGTCAATTGAAAGCAAATAAATAATAAAAAAAGTAATCACATTCCATAAAAACAGAAGATAAGTTAATCAACATTAATTAATTGAAACTAAATATCCAATAAGTAACAAACATAAAAATAATCAAACTTACCATTAAGAAAATAATAATGAAAATATAATTCTAAATGTAAGAAACAAACGAACAAATTATAAATTTTCTAAGAACATATTTTCCGTTCAACATATAAAAGGATTTTCAAAAATCTACAAAAGTGTATAAAAAAAATTCCTCTACGAATGGCACCTGCGTGTGTGACGTTAAATTAACAGAATTACAAGTGCTCGAAACAGCAGCTGCATTGCGTGTTGAAGTGTTTAGTGTTCCGCGAACTTTAAAAACTTAGAATGCCACCTGCGTGATTACGTAAGAGTTACTCGGAAATATATCGGTCGAATTTGTGACTTTCAAGCCTCAGTGTTAATAGAATTCGAGAGCTTTTCCGACCATAATAACTTATAAAAAAATATTAAAAATCATTAGAAATGATTGTTGTATATATTATTTAAAAAAATTGTTTGTAAAATATAAGTAGTTAGTTGAAATAAGCAAATTAAGGAATAGTTCCTTCTGATTGGTTCTCGTGGAGATTTTAAAATGAAGCATTTTTATTGGTCAGAGAATATTGAGAGAGGGATCTCAGTCTTTACGTAAAAGAACCAGTCAGGAAGAATTAAAGATTCAAGCCTAATTTTAAAAACAGTTCAATTATAATTATTGTTATATTAGATTTATTATATTATTATTATATTTATGCAGTGTTATAAATATAACATCAGAAGTGGTTTTACCCGTAAAAGTTATAATTTCGGCCGTATTGTACAAAAAAACTGATTTCAGTTATAGTGCAGTTTTTGTTAATCGGCAATTTACGTTTTGTTAATTTTTTTTTTGGATCCGAACTATTAGAAATTTGTTAAGAATCGAAACTAAAGTGAAATCAGAATGACCGAGTGGGTTATGGAAAATTCAACTTGTTCTTAACACAACTTATTCAGAAGTCAATAAACAATGGTCTTTGTGCGTTGATCTGAAAGAAATTTTAGAGTTTTTGGAGTCAGATAGTGACTCGGAAGTAAATGATGGTGAGTAAACTTTGTCTCCCTTCAAATATAATCCAATCGAGAAATCAAGTCACGAAACCCTGAGTACCTATAATATTTTAATATTTTTCTTTTGGTTATTTAAAACCTATTAAGATTTTAAAAATTACAATTTAACATACATTACATTTTATTTGTACAATTCATATTAACGATATTATTTAAGTGAAAAACTGACACAACCAATAACATATCTAATAATTTTGTAAAAATAACTATCAAAATCCATGGATATGTCAATTGTCTTTCATTTTTGAATAGGTAATTGGATATACCTATTAAATAAGTATGGAAAATATTTTGTCTTTGCATCAGTTAACCTCACATTCTGTCAAATGGATTGAGATTTAGTTCTAATCAAGTAGACTGTATTTTTCTACCTTGGTTAATAATGAACAACTTTAATACCTCAACAAAAGTCATTAAAGTTAGATTCTACAGCTAGTAATGAAACAACTTAATAAATTGATCAGTTTGAAAAGTGAAAGAACTTTCTAAACACAAAGCACAAGAATAATAACAACTTTTCTCGTCGAGAGCTTCATCTTTAAGAAAAATAGAAGTTTTCTTGCGTAGAGCCAAAAAGCGTTGCAAACAGACTCCGGCGCTACGGTGTAAAGTAACAAATTCCCACGTGCAGCATCCACTTCGGTGAAAATATGACGAAACTTTCTTGAATAAAATTATTTATTTTAACATCAGTTTTTATGATTTTAATTTGAAAAGACCTTTCGGTGATCAATAAAGTGGATCCACAGGACAATTGATGTTGTTTGGTATTAAGAGTCCTGTAAATACATTTCAGTCCAATCAGTAGAGAGATATTGTAATAACGTCTGGCAGTATTAAAGACGTGACTGGCATTATTCTGTGATTAAATTCAGAGATATTGCAAGTTTCGTCAGTTAGTTGTCCTTATTTAGTGATGAACGAGACTGGTCTTGGTCTTGCGGTCTTGGTCTTGGTCTTGCAGAAAATGCAAGACCAAGACCAAGACCAAGACCAAGACCAACTTCAGGCTGCAAGAACAAGACCAAGACCGAGCAGTGCAAGACTTATGCAAGACCAAGACTTAGCATTGCAAGATATACGCAAGACCAAGACCAAGCCTGCAAGAGTCTTGCGGTCTTGCGTCTTTTAAACATATAAACAGAAAAATAAAGCAGCCATGGATTATTTTAAACTCTAAAGCTTTGGTTTCCAAGGATAGCGGTGCCACAATAAAGCGGTCGTAATTTGACGACCGTTCAAGACGGCCGCTATCGGTGAGCACAGATGTAAAGTAAGAGTTTATCGTTATTGACCGCCTAAATCCATTTTTGTATTTTCTTTCGTTTTGTGTGTTTATAGTTTATTTTATATCTTGTGTTTAGTTTCATTATTTGACAATAATTAAAGTGTTTCTGTGTTAAAAGCAAAAAATGGATGATTTGGACTTGGCAATGATAATATTTTTGGAAGACAAGCCTTCATCGGAAGAAGAAACGAAAAGGTCAGAAAAAAGTAAGATTTTTAAGAAATGGAAAACTGAAGGCGTCTACGATATCTTAATATGTCGTATGTCGTCACCTTAAAACAAATGATGAAAAATTTATCTTGGCAAAAATGGCACGTGGTTTTTTGTCTGGTTACTGTGTAGGTATCAATTGTTGGGCAACGAAACTAAAATAGATTTTACCTATATCTATTCGAAGCATTTGTCCTATTTTTGTTTTTCATTATTTGAATCAAAAGAAAAAAATATTTTGTAATACTTATACATATAGTAGGTACTTTTTTCTAACAGTTGTGAAAACTTAGTATTTAGTTGTTGTTAAAATATATCTTTCTAAAATATTGACATAAGCTCTATTATTGGTAATGTATTCTACCTATTGTTTTTTTATTCATCAACACCAAACATAGTTTTAGTTTATTTCAAATCCCAGCTAATACGCCTGCAAAGAATAATTTTTTATAGAGAGACGCAAAATTCAGTGACTTTAATGTTCATATATATTTCCAAACTCATAAATAAAATTATTAAATGTTAGATTTCACGTCTGATTCTATATATTATTATTGACACATTATAAAACTATATTCTAAAAAAATTGTCAAAATGAATAAAAAATAAAAAAAATGTTCTACAAGCATGCGTAAAACAACATTTTAATTCAGACAACATCTCTTTCCCGCACGCATTTTTTTTATTAATTAGAGATGTTTTCTGATAACCTTTTTGACAAATTATTGTATTATTATCTTTATCTTGTTAGACTACATATAAATAGTAAAAAAATTAAGATTATTTTACATGAAAATAGGAATTTTTAAAATTTTTGTTTTAAAAAAAATCATAATTTATTAAATCACCCCTGTAAACCTTACTCAAAGCAACAACAAACTCACCTGTTTAAGTAGGGTTGCTATAGCTACAGTCGTGTATTTATTGACACTATGAAAGATTTAATTGTCACAATCGCATCTTTTCAAGTATCTAAATAATTTTCGAGGTGATTTTTCTTTTAAAAAAATATTGATCCTAACTCTTGCGGAAATTAACTTTTCCGCACTTGTTAGGATAATAACTTTTTCATACTTGATTTATCGCTACAATGTAATATAAAGAAAACAAAATTTTTATAGTGAAAAATACTATCCCTTTCATTTAATCTTTCTTTACTTATAATGATTTTAGGAACAATTTTTCCTTTTTTTTTGTAATAATGGACCCCAGTAAATCTAAAAAAAAGTGCAAGACTTGCAAGAGTCTTGGTGCAAGACCAAGACCAAGACTGGACCCTGCAAGAACAAGACCAAGACCAAGATTGCTTATTTGACTGCAAGACCAAGACCAAGACCTTGTATGCAAGACCAAGACCAAGACTAACCCGGTCCTGGTCTTGGTCTTGCATTTGCTCATCACTACTTATTCATAACATAAAACAATCTAACATTTGACATTTGAGCTGTTTGTTATTTTTTTATATAGTTTTTGTATGCGATGGAAGAATTACCGAGGCTGTAATTCTTGGTATAATTAAAACGCAATATTATTAACTAAAATCTGGCTTGATACCAAATAACAAAAGAATATTACTTTCTCATGGAGACCTAGATTAAAATAAAATATCTGCCACACCAGTTTTAAATAATCACTAATTAATATTTTTAATCTTGACCATCATAATTTAAGTTCCTTATCATTTGGTATATATGTTTAACACATATCTCAAGGTTTATACTGATGACGTATATCGAAAATATTTACTTTTTTTGATGAAAAAAAAACAATTATAAGCAAATCAGTTTTTGCTGTTATTTGATATAAAATGGGTGCGTGTCTAACAGCCTTGGGTGTTTCGGAGCCCAAATTAACATTAAGACCAAAAAAAATTGTTATGGGCGTAGTATTCGGTACCCATTTTACTCTAGCTTATTTTTTTAACATTTTATTATTTATTTTTGGTAAGTTTTACCATTTATTCTTCGTTATTTAGCTTTTTGTGTTTAATAATTCGAATTAAATTACTTAAACTGGTAGTATACTTTTAGTTTGTGTTGTTAAATTGGTTGCCTAACTGTTGGTTTAAAAACATATTTTGTAGCCTGTTTAATGATTGCTCTACTCAGTTTGGGATTCATACCAGCAGTGAAGCAAGGTTTCTATTGTGGAGATCCTTCAATTTCACACCCCTATAGACAGGAAACTATTACTCCGTGGATATTAGGAATAACAGCGATAAGTCTACCAACTTTTATGGTATTTCTAACGGAATTTTTAGCCAACCAATCAATTAAGAATATAAACTACCACAGAGCTGTCTTTTACCTGACGGAAGTATTAATAGGAATGATAGTGACTTTATTAATAACTTCTATTTGCAAAGTTTTGACAGGGGAGCATAGACCGCATTTTTTATATACCTGTCGACCTGATGCCGCTGAAAATTGCACCACGGGTGAATTCATCCAAGATTTCCTTTGTACTAATGAATTGGATTCCGTGTTTAATAGAAACGATGTTTTTTTATCTTTTCCTTCTGGACATTCTTCAATCAGTTGGTTTGTAGGAATATTTACTGCGGTAAGTAGTATATGTACCTAAATTGAGTGATGTATGCCAAGATTTATATTGTTTTTTTTTTGTATTTTAGTACGTGATACATAGTAAATTGACCACGGTGAACGTAGGCTACGCAATGAAACTGTTTTTGATTAGCATCTGCCTTACATGGTCTTTGCTGTGTTCCCTTTCGAGGATAATCGATAGACGGCACCACTGGTGGGACGTACTAGCTGGTAGCTTAATGGGTATAGGTTTCGCGTTTTACTCCATCCGAGTGGTGAGGGAAAAGCTGCGCGATAACAACCCTCTTATATGTAGTATTTGCTTGGAAAGACGAATATCCATAGCTGTTAATGGTAATAGACAGTCCTATAATAATACTCTTGTTAATAATGCTTAGCACTATTAACTATTCGAAAAAAAAAAGAACAAATAAAATTATTTTTTTATTATTATTTTTAGTTTTCTTTCATTTAAGTGTTAAATGAAATTTAGTTACGTAAATTTATTGTTTTAGCTACAGATATCGCTTCGGCATTGATTTTGAATTTTTAAAAGTATTAATAGGGTTATTCTGTACAAATATTCCCAACAGCTGTAAATTTAACATTGCAGTTAATAATCGTATTCTGAACAATCTGATGTAAAAATAGTTATTGACAACACAATATCACATTGCAGCTTACTTCACTTATGTTATGTTATATAATATAAATTGCCTACTTTGAGGTTATCGTTACATTTATTGAATAAATTTATTATTAGTTATTAGTATATATTTATTTTTATCATTATTATTTTAAAAATGTATTAATTTACATCACATTTATACAATATTTGCTTTTTCTATTTATAAATACAAAAGGAAGATTGTGTATATCAGTTAGTAGTTGGTGGTGCAACAATTTATACATGGGTTCCATATATCAATATAATAATAATAATAATTTCAGTTGGCTGATATTGTTTCAAGATAAAATATTAACCACAAACTATAGGTAAACCTTATTTAAAGTTTATATAGGTATTAGTATAGATAACACCTTCAATACAAATGGTAAGGCGTTTGCATTTCCTGGATTCTTTGCATGTGGTTCTAGATAATGAATTAATTTCCCAATAATTTCTAAAAAAATATTTCAAATTATAACCTCAAATTTGACACTTTTTTATAATAATAATAATAATAATAATAATAATAATAATAATAATAATAATAATAATAATAATAATAATAATAATAATAATAATAATAATAATAATAATAATAATAATAATAATAATAATAATAATAATAATAATAGATAGATAGATATGTTTATTGACCAAAATAAGATACAAAAAATTGTACATGTAGGTCACAACTGGCTAAATTGTAAAGTTTAGAAACAACAATGAAATACATCAAAAATACAAAAAAAAATCTATAACCTATTTGTACTACATCTAGCAATCACCACACACTATAAAATATACGAAACTAACGCTATTACAAAAAACCAATATGTTATTTAAAAAACTGACAATACTCTTCTATGCTATAAAAACATTCATTAAGCAGAATGTCCCTGACAAACTTCTTAAATCTTAAACCAGTCATATAATAATAATAATAATAATAATAATAATAATAATAATAATAATAATAATAATAATAATAATAATAATAATAATAATAATAATAATAATAATAATAATAATAATAATAATAATAATAATAATAATAATAATAATAATAATAATAATAATAATAATAATAATAATAATAATAATAATAATAATAATAATAAGAATAAATTTCAAGCCATCGGAATATATGCAGTGCCAGTCTTGCAGCACAGTTTCGGAATAGTTAATTGGAGGATCCAAGAATTAGCTCAGGTAGATGCAGAAACTAGGAAAAAATTAAACATCTATGGAACGCATCATCCCAAAGCGGACGTTGATCGACTTTATGTAAGTAGGAAAGAAGGTGGAAGAGGAGTGAAACAAATAGAAGGTGCCTTTAAATCAACTATAATAAATCTGAGCAACTACATAAAAGAAAAAGAACAACAAGAGACATTTATAAAGATTATTAAGAAACATAATGACAGCCTACCAGAAATAAACTTAGTGACGAAATTGAGTGTTAAATTTGAACGGAAACTCAATATTCAAGAAGGAAACACGAATAACAGAGGAGTGAAACAGCGAGTATCAAATGGTATTTACAAGTGGAAAAACAAGATCATGCATGGACAGTATATAAGAACCTTGAAAGATACTACCATTATCGACAAAGAAAAGTCATTCGGCTGGCTAAGCAGAGGGACACTAAAAGCAGAAACTGAGAGTTTTATCGTTGCTGCCCAGGATCAGGCTTTGAAGACGAATTATTACGCCACCAAAATATTAAAATCAAATACAGACAGTAAATGCAGAATGTGTCAACAACAGGATGAAACCATAGATCATATATTAAGTCAATGTGGAATTCTAGCAAAATCTGAATATCTGAAAAGACACAATGACGTATGTAAGATGGTTCACTTTGAGATTTGTAAAGCATCAGGAATTCGAACAGCTCAAAAATGGTACGAACATCAGCCCGAACAGGTAATGAACAATGAGGGTGATCAAATTACAATTCTATGGGATCAACATATTATTACTGACAGACAGGTTACAGCCAACAAACCAGACATAGTAGTTCGCTCTGCAGAGTCTGTTTTGATCATAGACGTTGCTGTACCAACAGATCGAAGAGTGGTTGAGAAAGAGGCTGAAAAAATCTTAAAGTACAGAAGTCTTCAGATAGAGCTACAAAGAATGTGGAATAAAAAGACAATAATAATACCAATTGTTGTCGGGTCTCTTGGAAGTGTTAGCAAAAAATTTGAAAAATATTTGGCAGAAGTTCCAGGCAACCATAGACCATCGGTAATTCAAGAAAATGCCATTAAAGGATCAGCCCACATTTTAAGAAAAGTTTTGTCTTAGTACTAGTCATTGTCCTTAGGAAAGAGTTATTTCTCGGACAATTTTCAATAATCCCAAATAAAATTGGAGAGTTAACAAAATAATAATAATAATAATAATAAAATAATAATAATAAGAAATACTCGCCTCTAAATTTAGCAGACCCTAATATGGATTTAGACATAACAACTGATGCTGAAAAACAAGTAAAATGGGCCCAAAAAGCTCTACATGGTCGACATCATCACGACCTAAACCAACCACACATAGATAAAATTGCATCAAATAGGTGGCTTGCTGAAGGTACCCTGTTCCCAGAGACTGAAGGATTTATGATGGCCATTCAGGATCAAGTAATTAATACGAACAACTACAAAAAATTTGTTATCAGGGACCCAACCATTACAACGGACAAGTGTAGACGGTGCCAACAAACATCGGAAACCATACAACACATCACATCAGGATGTTCAAACATAGCCAACACGGATTATTTACGCAGGCACAACCAGCTGTGTAATATTATCCACCAGAAACTGGCCAACAAATATGGACTGCTAAATACCTATACACCGTACTACAAGTATAATCCACAGGCAGTGCTCGAGAATGCAGATTTTACACTCTACTACGATAGGTCCATTATCACCGATAGACAGGTGACGAATAATCGACCCGACATTGTAGTAGTGGATAAGAAAGCTAAATCAGTGCTGTTAGTCGATGTTGCAGTTCCAAACAATAACAACGTTTTGGATAAGTATAATGAAAAGATGGCAAAGTACACCGATCTTGCCATAGAAGTGGGACAGATGTGGCATGCAGAAAAAGTGGAGGTGGTACCGATCATCGTATCATCAACTGGACTCATTCCCAGAAGTCTTGAAGAAAGTCTCAAAAAACTTGAACTTCATAAAAACACTTTTATTGACTTGCAAAAAGCGGCAATTTTAAACACATGTCACACTGTTCGGAAATTTTTAAATATGTAAATTTTGAGCCTAATCCCATTTGCGTTTACGCTCGGGATAGGTAAATATTACCAGCGAAAGCTGAGTAAGTGCATAAGTCTTTTGATAATAATAATAATAATAACCCCACGGGTCCGAGTTACCTGGGCTACCAGGGGAAAATGGTAGTACCTGGCAGTAGGTATAAAATGCAAATACAACGATGTCGAATTTTATAACTATATTACCCCAGGTGGGTAGAGCACTACGCTCACAATCCCACACAGCCGGTGTACCTGGTATGTCGACTGTCTGCTCCACGGATTCTGGGGGGAGCAATAATTCGATTGTTACCGATACCTTATCACTCAGGAATCGTCAGGTGAATCGACATTGCAACACCTACAACTCTTGTCGCGTTCAAGTTGATGACAGAAGGGCTTGTTCGAAAAATGATGCATCTTCTTCCTCGGTTAGCGGCATGCGCAGCGTGACACCGAGTATGGCTACTGCGATAACACAAGAGGAAAATATCACCGATTCTCCTCCACCGGTTTCTGGAGTATCGCAGGACGGTACATCCATGACCACTAAAGCCGGAAAGCCCAGGAAGCGTATGAAGTGGACTACAGAGATGAATTCATTCATTATACGCTCCTATTTTAAAATCACCAAGATTGAGACAGATTTAACAACTTACAGATACGCCCTTCATCGAGCATTTATAGAACAATATCCGGAGTTTCAACATGTTACGGAGCAACGTATTGCTGACCAGCGTCGAACAATTATTAAAAACAATTTACTACCTGGTCCACTATTGCAACAAATACGAAGTGAAGTACTTCTTGAGCTCCAAACAGAAATCGATCATAATGTAATTCAACATACAAATGATCAGCTGGATAATGTAAGACTTGATGACCACACTGGCGAAGACACACCAAACATTGATCAAGACGAAAACCCAAACACAGACAGTAACACACAACCTGACGAACACGAGGATGCTGTTACCGAACTCTCTAAAGCAATATTAGAATTTGATGGTAGCAACCCACTTCATCGACCAATATTGCCCAAACTCAAATCAAATAAGAATACCAATACAATTATTGCAGTCATTAATTCACTCTTAAAGGATCGTGCCAAGGACTACCGTACTCTGGAAGAGATACACACCCTTATTTACTGTGGTGCGGTTGCAGTTGTCCGAAGTCACAACCAACAAGTCCGGTTCCCGAACAGAAAGTGTACCGAAAAGCAGAAGCCATATAAACCCTGGTGGCAACAGCGACTTGAGAAGTCCATTAATGACATAAGGAAGGAATTGGGACAACTTACAGAATTTAACAACAACGCTAAACCGTCCAGACGCCTAACTAATAGAGTCAAGAAAATTTTCAAGAAAATTAAAACCAACACCGGACATCCAAGGTATAAGGAACACTTATGTTCATATATGGACCTTCTTAGGCAAAAGCTAAAGGCAAAATCCAAACGATTAGCTCGTTACGTTAAATGTACTAAAAAGAAACAGCAAAACCATTTATTTAACACCAATGAAAAGCTGTTCTACAGACAAATTAGTAGTGCCGGAACAAACAACTACCACAATCTTCCAAGTAAGGATGAACTTTTTGACTATTGGTCTTCAATATGGTCCAATCCTCAAAAACACAACGAGGGCACAGCATGGATAGAATCCGAAGCGGGCAAATCAAACATTGCTCCAATGATGTTTGATAACATCACAACAGCTGATGTAAACCAAGCTATAAGACAGATTAATAGTTGGAAAGCTCCAGGAATTGATAACATCCAAAATTTCTGGTACAAAAAATTTAGCAGCTTACACGAAGTATTGGCATCGAAATTTACACATATCCTTCAACATCCAGAAGACATTCCTGCCTTTCTTACTCATGGTTTAACCCATATGCTTCCCAAAACAGCCAACACACAGGATCCTTCCCAGTATAGACCAATCACATGTCTTCCAACGCTTTACAAGATATTAACATCATGCATTACTAACAGAATTTACAGGCATGTGGACCAAAATAACATCTTGGCAGAGGAGCAAAAGGGATGTAAACGTGGTCACCAGGGTTGCAAAGAACAGCTTATTATCGACTCTGTGATCCTAAGGCAAGCGCAAAAGCAATGTCGCAACATCTCGACTGCTTTTGTAGACTACCGTAAGGCATTTGACAGCGTGCCTCATTCCTGGCTAATAAGCGTTTTAAACATCTACAAAATAAACCCCACCATAGTTTCTTTTCTTGAAGCTTCGATGAAGCAATGGCGAACAAGCCTTCAGGTAAATATTAATGGTCAGTATATTAAGACTAACGACATTTCTATTCGAAGGGGAATATTCCAAGGGGACTCACTTAGTCCATTGTGGTTCTGTTTGGCAATGAATCCACTTTCTACCATGCTCAACAACACTAAACTTGGCTTCAATCTTAAGATCAATAAAAATACTAACTGCACCGTCTCCCACCTCCTTTATATGGATGACATCAAAATTTTTGCTTCCAATCAGCAACAAATCCAACATCTTCTGGATGTAACCGAAAGGTTTTCCAGGGATGTACGTATGCAATTTGGATTAGATAAGTGCAGAACCTTAAACATCGAGAAGGGAAAAATTACTAATGGAGATTTGGCGCTCCCTAATGGAGAAATAATCGCTGCTATGCAAAATGGGGAAACATACAAATACCTGGGTTTTCAACAGGCCAGGTTGTTGGACCAAAAACAGTCCAAGTCCAAAATCAGGAATGAGTTTTCACAAAGGGTAAGTTCCATACTAAAATCTGAATTGAACGCAGGCAACCTAAACCGAGCTATTAATACATATGCCGTACCGGTGTTGACCTACTCGTTCGGCATTTTACAATGGACAAAGACCGAATTGGAAGATATTCAGAGAACAACCCGGACTATGATGACAAAGTACAGATGTCACCATCCAACATCGTCAGTGCTTAGAACAACACTACCGAGAAAGGAGGGATGAAGAGCTTTATGCGACATAATAAATCTGCATAACAAACAGATAAATAAATTGCGAGACTTCTTTGTTACCAAATCACTGTCATCGAATTTACATAAATCTGTCATAGGAGCAGATAAGAAATACTCGCCTCTAAATTTAGCAGACCCTAATATGGATTTAGAAATAACAACTGATGCTGAGAAATACGTAAAATGGGCCCAAAAAGCTCTACATGGTCGACATCATCACGACCTTAACCAACCGCACATTGACAAAATAGCATCAAATAGGTGGCTTGCTGACGGTACCTTGTTCCCAGAGACTGAAGGATTTATGATGGCCATTCAGGATCAAGTAATCAATACGAACAACTACAAAAAATGTGTTATCAGGGACCCAACTATTACAACGGACAAGTGTAGACGGTGCCAACAAACATCGGAAACCATACAACACATCACATCAGGATGTTCAACCATAGCCAACACGCATTATTTACGTAGGCATAACCAGCTGTGTAATATTATCCACCAGAAACTGGCCAACAAATATGGACTGCTTAATACCTATACACCGTATTACAAGTATAATCCACAGGCAGTGCTCGAGAATGCAGATTTTACACTCTACTACGATAGGTCCATTATCACCGATAGACAGGTGACGAATAATCGACCCGACATTGTAGTAGTGGATAAGAAAGCTAAATCGGTGCTGTTAGTCGATGTTGCAGTTCCAAACAATAACAACGTTTTGGATAAGTATAATGAAAAGATGGCAAAGTACACCGATCTTGCCATAGAAGTGGGACAGATGTGGCATGCAGAAAAAGTGGAAGTGGTACCGATCATCGTATCATCAACTGGACTCATTCCCAAAAGTCTTGGAGACAGTCTTAAAAAACTCGATCTGCATAAAAACACTTTTATTGACTTGCAAAAAGCGGCAATTTTAAACACATGTCATACTGTTAGAAAATTTTTAAATATGTAAATTTTGAGCCTAATCCCATTTGCGTTTACGCTCGGGATAGGTAAATATTACCAGCAATAGCTGAGTAAGTGCATAAGTCTTTTGATAATAATAATAATAATAATAATAATAATAATAATAATAATAATAATAATAATAATAATAATAATAATAATAATAATAATAATAATAATAATAATAATATTGCTTTATTCACAATTACGAATTTACAAAATAGAAAAAGTTGAACATATAAAAAAGTAAATAAAGCCTAGATGCCGATAAGTGCAAAACACTTGTTTCAGCAGGAAATGACATTTCTCATAAAGTGAATGAACACTTGTTTTGAGATACTTATTATTAATTTATCTATAAATAAGAATATATATAAAAAAAATAAGTATAAAAGATTAAAAGATTTTGGATCAGATACATACATGCGCTAAAATTTATATATAAGATGGTATAAGCTATTAATATTTAAGAAAAATTTATATAAACACCAGATATCTTAAGTTGATTATTTATTTTATATTAGGAAAAGAAAAGTAGATAGATTATAGATCAAAACACATTATTTATAGTATCCCTGCTTTTTTGAAAAATGTATTCTTTTAGCAATTTTTTAAACATATTTAAATTTCTAATTTGTTTTAATTGTTCTGGAAGGCTATTATAAAGTTTTTTACTTATTTAATACACAAATACACTTACCTTCAGTAATCTGCCTCATGTAAACCGTATGCCAAGAATGGGATGATATTGTTCATTTTGATTTATTCCTTGCAAATCTACAATTTTAATATCACAAACACAGTTTCAACATTCCTAACGTCGAAGCAGCGAAAATGTTAGGTGAAATACAGTAAAAGCGTACAGACCAGTATTTTCATAACATCTCTCGTCCTTGAAAATTTACAGCGCTGTTACCGCTAACATTTTTGTACTGAATAAGCCCATTAGAATAATAAACAACTATTCGTTTGAACTAAACTTCCACATGACTTCCACGTTTTAATAAAAAATTCGCTTTTAAATTATAATGACAGCTAGATGTTACATTTTGTTTGTTTGTAACTCGGTAACTGGTGTTGATAAGTAGTTAGGGCTAGATAGTCTGGTCGAGATGTCATTTAAATCGGATTTGGGTTATACCGATCCGAAAAATCTGATTTTGGTGTCAATCGATTCGAAATGACAAATATAAATATGTTCCAGTTACTTTAAGTAATTTGGGAGATATTTATAGACGAAAACTTGTTTTTAATAAATACTCTTAAAATTTAAAATTATGTTAATGTTTACTTAATGTCTGCAACAAAGGAGAAACACAGAAGAATGCCCATGAATGAATTTATTTGGCTTAACAGTAATAATAACACAGCATTTTACGAATTATTTAAATTAAAAAAACTACATTTCAAAAACTTTTGAAGTTTTATTAAGGACTGATACAAAAGATATTATTCAAAAACAACTACACATGTGTAATCTACACCCAAGTAGTTGATTGAAACTTCTACTAGATCGGATTCTCCCTTTTTATGTTGTTTTGAAAAAAAAATCTTAGTAAATGGCAGTAACCTACCTTCTTACCTATCAAACAATGACGTCAGCGTACTACGTCATAACACCTTCCCCTCTGATACCGTTTGTCGCTAAAACAACGCGGTTAGTGTTCGGTTACTGAATCGCTTCAATTGTATCCTCGCTAAAACTGCCCTTTAACTTTTGCAGTTCGCCGTTCGCGTATTAGCCAATCAAAACCCATAAAGATGTTTTATTTATTCAACTCTGTCTATGAATGTGCGTGTATTATACATCTTTGCTTAATTTAACTTTAAAGCAATTGTAGAAGTATTCCCAGATAACCTAAATAGATATCGCCATCCATTATATCAACAAGTTACTAACATTATAGTAACAAAAAGTCCTTAATAAAACTTCACGAAAATTCAAATTTCATAACAAAAACAATAAACAAAAATCGCTCAACTCTCTTTTTTTTTTCTTTTTCGAAGTATTGGCCGAACTTCAGTCATCATCAAACATCTAGTTTATAAATTGACACTACGAACGGCAACTGCAATGTCCAACAGCAACTGCAAGTTTATAAATTGGCCTTTAATATTGTTATGTCTTATTACTTCCTTACTTGGTCTTAGTCTGGTCGAGAAGTCATTTAAATCGGATTTGGGTTACACTCATCCGAAAAATCTGATTTTGGTGTCAATCGATTCGAAATGACAAATATAAAAACGTTTCTGAATATCAAAATCCGTTTTAAAAAAGTTCCTATTGTTACTAACAATTTAAGATTTTAAAAAAAGGGGGTTTATATTTTTGCTAATAACTCATAATCTATAATAGATAGAACAAAAAACTGAACGGATTCTTAAAGGGCAGGAATTTCCAACAAAAAAGTCCTAACTCCCAGAATTGTAGCTCAATTATTTATAGGTCTAAATTAATGTTGAAAATGGCATAAAAAACGGGCGGCGCGTCACCGTCGCAATTACCAAATGACATAAATTATTTTTTTTCAATAAGCAAATATTAGTAAAAGAAATTTAAAAAATTATAGCACTAACAGAATATATCAGAGAACAAATTTCTGCGGGCAAAAAATTTTTTTCGTTATTTTTCACATTTCCATCCATTTGTTAATTAAAAAATTACATCTTCATTATTACTAACTTTAAATTCGTTACTGTGAGTAAAATAAAAACACAAGAATTTTTTAACCCTTGGAATGCTTTATCATAAAGCTACTGAACAAAATAACATAATAAAATTTTTAAATTTTTAAAAATTGAAATTGTTATTAACAAGCAAAGTAAACAAATGCGATTTTAGATGTGAAAAATTTAAATTTTTTTAAACAATTATTTACAGTCGTTTTTAATACGTTATAAACAATATAAATCCAATTTTTTTAAATGTTTGTGACCAATTGCAATGGCCTTTTATTCGATTTAGATCAACTAAGACAAACAAATGCAGAAGACGCTTTGCATTTTTATACTAGAGTAATGAGTAATTTAAGTGCGCTTCATAATTATTTAGATACACATGGAGATAACAATGTAAATATAGTAAAAAAAGAATTTTTATTCATGCTTTAAAAATTTTCCTTGCTGGGTTAAAAGAACCATTAGGCTCAACTATTCGTGCAATGAGACCATCCACAATAGCTGAGGCTAGACAATTCATAGTTGCTGAAAATAATATTAGATATTTACAAAAAAGTTCAGATCACAATAAGTCTAAATTTAATACAAATTCCAGAAACTATCAAAACTTTCAACCTCGTTCAAACTTTCATGCCGTTAGTAATAATTATCCAGTTAAAACTCCACAGAATTATCAATACAACCATAATTATCAAATTCCTCTTCAATTTATGCAGAATTCAGCTCCACAGAATAATTTTCCTAGAGGTCCAATTAATATTCAACCCCGTCCGGTTGTACCACAAAGATTTCCAACTAATCAACAAGTTTTTGGTCCCCCAAAACAGTCCACGAATGTTTGGAGATCAAATCCAAATCAAAATCAATCACGACCCGTTCCAATGAGTGGTATATCTACATCCACAAGAAGACCACCACCGCGAAATACAAATTTCTTTAAACCTCAATCTCGAGCTACTTTTACGTCCGAACAATTACACAATATGGAACAAAATCCCGACTATCCTGACAATGACTATAATACAGACATGCAAAACTACAATGATAATTACAACGAGAACACATCTTACGAAAATAATTATTCCTATGAAAATATTGACACAGAATTACCTACATTCACTTTTTGACCGTAAAGACCTTCCGTATATAACAATCACAGATCCTCCTCTTAAACTACTAATTGATACCGGTGCTACTAAATCCTTTTTAAATCCTGAAATAGCCTATAAACATTTCGACAGTTTTATTGAAAATGAACCTTTCACAGTAAGCTCAATATTTCAAACAACTTCTCATGATCAGTGCGCAAACATTCCTGCTTTTCCTGAACTAAACTCTAATAAAAATATTAAATTTTATTTATTTAAATTCCATCATTTCTTTGACGGTTTGATCGGATACGAAACATTAAAAGATTTATGCGTAGAACTCGATTTAAACAAGTCTCTCCTAAAAACTCCAACCGCAAAGTTACCATTAAGTCATTACGAAGCTAAAGGAAAATTATTATTTTTTGCAAGAATTGAACCTCATTCGATAGTATCCGCTAAAATTCCAGTATCTGTAAATTCAAACACTATAATTATTCCTCAAATAAACTTATTAAATTGTATAATTAAAGAAGGTATTTCCGAAGCAACAAACTCTTATGCACCCGTAGATATTATAAATGATACAGATGACATTCAGGAAATTTATCTTTATAACCCAATAAAAGTTCAACCTTTAACAAATGATTTCGAAATTTTTAATATGTCAGTTAAAACTAATTCCAATCTAGATCCCCTAAGTAATATAGAAAGTGTTAGAATGGATCATTTAAATTCAGAAGAAAAGTCACATTTACAAAAACTTTGTACAGAATTTTCCGACATTTTTCATACCAGTAATTCTAAATTAACTTTCACTAACCAAGTAAAACATAAAATAAAAACTACCGATGAAATTCCAGTTTATTCAAAAACATATAGATATCCATACATTCATAAACCCGAAGTAGAACGCCAAATTAATGAAATGTTAGATCAAGGTATTATTACACCGAGTGAGTCCCCTTGGAGTAGTCCGATATGGATAGTAAGTAAAAAACCAGACGCATCTGGAAAACAGAAGTGGCGAATTGTTGTTGACTACAGAAAATTGAATGAAAAGACTATTGATGACAAATATCCTATTCCTCAAATAAATAACATTTTAGATAGACTCGGACGCTGTCAGTATTTTTCTACTCTAGACCTTGCTAGTGGTTTTCATCAAATAGAAATGCACCCTGATGATATTCAGAAAACTGCTTTCAATGTAGAAGGTGGTCATTTTGAATACGTAAGAATGCCATTTGGTTTAAAAAACGGTCCGGCCACATTTCAACGTGTTATGGACAATATTTTAAAAGATCTTCAAAATAAAATTTGTTTTGTATACATGGACGACATAATCGTTTTTTCAACGTCGCTCCAAGAACATATAGTAAATTTAAAGAAAATATTTCAAAAGTTAAGAGTTAGTAACCTTAAAGTACAGTTAGATAAATCAGAATTTTTGAGAAAAGAAGTATCATTTTTAGGTCATATAGTTACGCCGGATGGTGTCAAACCTAATCCAGATAAAGTTAAAACTATTTTAAATTACCCTATACCCAAAACAACTAAACAAATTAAATCATTTCTTGGTTTAGAAAATTTATAAAAAATTTTGCTCACATTACAAAACCTTTTACTCGTTGCCTTAAGAAAGGAGCTAATATCGACATTAATAATCCTTCATACATAAAAGCATTCGAAGATTGTAAATCCCTATTGACGAATGACCCAATTCTTATTTATCCTGATTTCTCAAAAGAATTCATAGTTACCACAGATGCGAGTAACGTAGCTGTCGGTGCAATCTTATCCCAAGGACAAATTCCTAATGACAAACCCATCGCATTTGCCTCTAGAACTCTTAATGATTCAGAATCAAACTATTCCACTATAGAAAAAGAATTGCTTGCAATTGTCTATGCTACAAAATATTTCAGACCTTATCTCTTTGGACGTAAATTCAAAATTGTAACAGATCATAAACCTCTTCAATGGCTTATGTCCCTTAAAGAACCCAATTCCCGCCTAGTTCGATGGAGATTACGATTAGAAGAATTCGATTATCAAATTGTTTACCGTAAAGGAACTTCCAATAGTAATGCTGATGCTTTAAGTAGAATTGAAATGCATCCCATACAATCCAATACTCCTGTTTTACCTATAATAGATTTCATGACAGAACTTAACGAAATACTTCCTAAAGAATCCGATAACATACAAAATAAAACTAACCTAGATCAAGAAATAAACAAAACTACTGAGATAACTGACCTTGACATTCAATCTGTTCTCGCAGAATTTGATCCCACAGATGAAAATGACGACATTGCAACAATACATACAAGTTTAGAAAATCCTATTTTAGAAATAAATATTACTGAAACACCTCTTAATAATTTTCTTAATCAAATTATAGTAATTAAAGTTGATACAAATCCTAGACAAGAAATCAAAAAACTTTTCGAAATTCATGTTAGAACTAGATGGAAACTTTATGTAACTACAGAATCATTTCAATCTCAAGTAATAAAATTTTTAAAAGAATATGGCATACCAAAGAAACAGTATACTTTCTATTTTCAAAATGACGAAAATGATAGTTTATATAAAAAAATGTGTAACTTTATTCCTCAAACATTTAAACATTCAGCATTTAAAATTTTAAAAACAAATAAATTATTAGTAGATGTAACGAAAGAAAAAAGACAACAAGAATTGATTAAGGAACAACACGAAGGTATAACTAATCATCGTGGTATCACAGAAACTATAAATCAACTTAAAAGTAAATTTTATTGGCCCAAATTACACGAAAATGTTAAAAATTTTATAAACAACTGTTCAATTTGCCAACAGGTAAAATATGAAAGACATCCTCCGCTTGTTAAACTTCAATTAACACCAACACCCAAAAAACCATTTGAAACCATATATGTAGACACATTTAAATTTGAAAATTCTATAGCTTTAACAATTTGTGACAGTTTTTCAAAATTTGGTCAAGCTTACATAATACCAAGTATAACACCTTTACACGTATATCAAGGCTTAGTACAATTCATATCATCCTATAAAATTCCAGAAAACATAATTTCAGATAACGGTTTAGAATTCTCCCAAAATCTTTTAAAAGACTTTGCAAAACTTTATAAAATTAATTGGCATTACACTTTACCTCTCAATCCAAATAGCAACGCTATAGTTGAAAGATTTCACTCTACCCTACTGGAACATATGAGAATACTTTCGTTAACTCGTCCCAAATTAAATCCGTTTGAAAAACTAATGTATGCTGTAATAGGCTATAATAACTCGATTCATTCAGCTACAAAATTTAAGCCAACTGATCTTTTATTAGGACATCTTCAATTAAAAAATCCTATTGAAATTGACAATAATGCAGAGGTAATAAACATGCAGCTAAACGAACACAAACAATCCATGATTGATATCTATAAAACTCTTAATAAGACAATGACAGAAAACAAATCAAAGATTATCGAAAAATTAAACGAAAAGAGAAAAGACCCACCAGACGTTAAGCCAGGTACAATCGCCTTTAAAAAGCAAACTGAAAGACAATCAAAAACGAAACAATTGTATAAACCAGAACATATTATCAAAACCCAAGACATTACAGCTAGTACACCTCATAATACTTATCATAAACAAATATTTAAACCTCCCAGAAAACTAACTACCGATTTTTCACAGGTTAACAATCTTTACTCTAACATGGAGTCAGAAAATAGAGATCCAGAATTTGAACAACAATCCGGGAGTTCTTCCTTTTAATATAGGCACAGCAAAAGTTAAAACAGCCTCCCACACCTTCTTACACACATTCCTATACAACCAATTAAAATGCAAGTAGCTTCTATAACAAATAAATTTTATGAATTTAAAAAACATTTAGAAACGAATCACTCTGTAATATTAAAAGCATTTTTTGAAACATATATACATTTAGAATATGAGGTTATTTACGTTAACAATAAATTAAATGCTATATTTCCACAAACTAAAACCAAAAGAGCAATATTAAACTCTTTAGGAACTTTAATTAAAAGCATCACTGGCAATATGGACCAGGAAGATGCAAAAGATATTTATAATCATATTTTTCTACTCGAAAATAATGAAAATAAAATAATAAGAAAAGTAAATAGTCACATTTCATTGAACTCAAAATTAATGCAAACTGTACATAAAACATTAGACATAGTAACAGAAAATCAAAACCGCATAGTTAATAAAATTAATACATTGTCGTCAATATTAAATGACACGGAATATACAGAAAATCATTATATAGAATTTCAAGTAATGTTTAATCAGGTAAAAATAAGTTTAGATTATTTGTCTGCATATCTAACGGATATAGAAAATGCGATTAGCTTTGCAAATTTAAATATACTTCATCATAATATAGTTAATATAATAGATTTAAGGAGCCCGTATCCCATGCAATCTGAAACGAAAATGTGTCAATGATTTTTTTGGCCATGAAGTGCAGACATCTCTTAGTAATAGGATAAACTAACAGAAATAATAATAGAATCCTTTCACTAAATTGCTCTATTCATCGGAAAAAATTTTACCTGCTAAAAACACATGTTTTAGGGCTATAAAAACCATTTATATAATTCTCATTTCTAGACCTTGCCAGCCAACAAAATATATTTTGTATTTTATCTCGGGAAAGAACGAGGGTAGATCAACATTTAGTAATATCAATAGGTGCTCTATAGTAATTATTACTTTTATCTTTAGTTTTTATTAAAAACATTTTTTATTTGTATTTTTAATTCTAATCACCGGTAGGGTAAGTTTATTATTTTTATAAGTTTATGGTTGTGTGTGATTATTTTTAAATCAGTTCTAGGTAAGTGTCAAAAAATTATTAAAATATTATTAACTTAGAGGCGATGCATTTACAAATGACACATTAAAGTGGTCAACATATTTTAATTTTGTAATACCTATTTACTTGCGTCGAAAATTCGGAGACTAGATACTTATGAAGAATAATGATGTTTTCTAGAACGTTGCTGGATTTAAACTAATGTTTTTAAATTTGATGAAGTGCTGCAAACTACCCACTATTACTACCCGAATGTTAACCCTTCAGGATTATTTGTTGACTTGAAATACGGTTTCTTAGGTGCATCGCCTGATGGTAAACGAATTATTGTAACTATTATATACATATCAGAGTTTAATAACTTATTATGTTTTAGGTTTAATTGATTCAGATGAACTTGTTGAAGTAAAATGTTTTTTAAAAGTAGCCACATCAAAAATATCATTGAGAGAGGCCGTAGAAAAGCGTATGGTTCCTTGCTTAAAAATTGAAAATAATGAAATTCACTTGAAGGAAAATCACAATTATTATTATCAGATAAGATTTGTTACTGGCTTTTCATTTTTCTAATTTTTTTAGAATATTACAAATTATTGTTTTTAGATAGAAAGACAACTCGACATCACAAGAAGAAAAACATGCCATTTTATTATTTATACGGGAGATGATAATCCACTTTTTACAGAAAACATAAATTTCAACGAAACTTTTTTTAACAATATGGTAGAAAAGTTGAGACGATTCTATGAGGATTGCGTTGGGCCGGAAGTTATTTTAAACAGGAGAGGCAAAAGATTAAAATAGTATAAAGATCCACCAAAATATTTAAATGTAATAATAATAAAATTATATTTTTGAAATAAAATATTTTGATGGCAGTTTTTCTTTTTACTTAATTCAGAATACCACGTATACAAAATTTACGCTAAAATATTCAGAATACCACGTATACAAAATTTACGCTAACATTTTTTTCTCTCAGAAACCTGTGGCCAGATTTCTTCCAAAATTTGACCAAGAAGTGTCTTTATGGCCACCAATAATTGGTATTTTTTTCAAGAATTTTGAATTTACAGTTTTTTGTTATTAACAATTTTATAATTTTTATATTTATTTACAACGATGTTTATTCTGTGTCTAATGTTTTTTTTAATTGTGCTGGGAAAATGGAATAATAAAAACTTATTCTGTAAGCGATCGCTCGGCACACAAACACTAATTTTATTTACCCTCATATATAACTATAGATGGCCAGTCGTACGCTGGCTATTATAATTAAAATTTCTTCAAGATATAACAATGATATAACTGGTCTACTGACAATCAATATCCGCAAATCAGTATTCTTTTTTTTCATTTTTCTAATTTGTTTTATTGAATAATTGTTTTGTAAATATCGCAAAATATTTAAAAAACGTTAAATTAATTTATAATACAAAAATTTGTTTTGACTTCGTTAATAAAAAAAAGAAAAAAATATATAGTGCCTAGTTCCATCTATGATAAAAGTTATAAACTAAAGTACAATTATTTCGTCATTAACTACGTCCATTTTTGATCCAAAGTGAAAAAATGAAAATAAAAAGCAGCATGATTTTAGTTTCTAACTATTTCTTAGGTCTGATCTCTTTAGAAAATTCTGATTGGGCTATTTGATAGAAAAATGTTCAACTTAGGAAAGGTTTAGTTTCATTTTAAGAAAATTTTTTTAGATTGTTGTTTATTTATATAAATGTAAAGGTCTAAAATAGTTCGCATTCAACAGCTCTTTTTCAATATTAAACAATTAATTAACAAAAAATAAATGCAATCCTTACCTAAGTTAGACCTTTATATGCAATTTAGTGAAAAAAATAAAACGATTTGAATTGTAATAACGGAGAAAGTTAGAATAAACTTTTGGTCTGCAGGTGCCATTCTGATGTACAGCGATACCCCGTCCTTAAGGGAAATAGTTTTAGAAATGTCTAAAATTCATTCAAGTACACAAATGTTATTTTTAGATAATGAGATATTAAAGTACTATAGAGTAGTTAAAACAAAAGTATATTATTTTAAAGAAAAATTAATGTTTTCTCTAGATTTTCCTCTAGTGAATCAAAATGTTTTTAACCTTTATCACCTTTACGCCATACCCAACATTAATCAAAGTGTCATAATCCCTCCTTCTACGTACCTATTATTGAGCAATGAATATTATCAGTACCAAGAAGAAGAATGCTTTAGTTTAGATCCCAACTACCTGTGTATTCAAAAGCAGTTAATTCCTTTGAAAGAAAATTCGGGCTGTATAACGTCACTATTATCTGTCAACCCCACATCAGAAAAGTGCCAACAAGTACCTGTTAAAATTAGTAGTCAAATCATAGAAGAAATTAACAGTGGCCATTATATTGGTGTTTTTCCTGAAAGCCAAAAAATTCAACTAACATGCAATGAAAACGATGTCGTTTCCATAAAGGGCACCTATCTTATCAAGGTTCCTTCTCAATGTTCCTTTAGTACAAAAAAATTCACCTACAGCAACGAAAAAGGGCTTATTACTGGTCACCCTATAGCTTTTCAAGATATTGCAGAAATAGCTATTTATGAAATTCCCGTAGAAAAGTTAAAAATAGAAAAAGTACATCTCGATGAAATCCATAAATTACAACTTCAAGAAGAAGCAGACGAACTACCAGAGATTTATTTAAAGAGAAGATTCGACTGGACTATTAGTGCAATCTTTATCTTAATAATTAAAATTATAATATTTTTTATTGTCGTAAACAGGAAGAAGCTAGTCAATTTATACAAAAAGATGAGAAGTCCTGAAGTACAGAAGATAGAACATGATGAAGCTCAAGTTGCTCCACCCAGGTTACACCCTTGAGTTCATTCTGGGAAGGGAGGAGTTATAAAATGTAAAAATGATTATTAATTAATAAAATTAAAACAATAACAATATTTATTTCATAGTCAGCAATGTTAACATGGTAAATGTTTGTATACTTTTTATTCAGAATGATTATAGACTTTTAACTGTAATAACCTAATAATATTTTGTAATTGTAATTTAAATAAAAGTTGTTTTTTAAAAAATTCTTTTTGAAAACCAAATTCAAAAAGGACACTACAGCCAGTGTCGTATCATTTTTAGGGGGTTTGAAATTAATACCTTTATAATACATTTTGAAACATATGTAACCAAATATTTTTTATACTTGAATTTAAGTAGTAATAGTAATTAATTATTTACATGGAATCATAAGATATTTTATAAAATAGAAAGTTGAATTTACTGCATAAATTTCTAGATTTTCAGTATTCTTAATAATATGGCGGTATATTTGCTTTATGCATTTTCCTATTTTTAAACAAGTGTAAGAGACGCTAATGCATATTTACTTGTAAAACGACCTTGATGATTCATTTTCATATTTATATTTACAAATCACACAAACTCTCACCATATAATATACTCAAATTATTTTAAAAATGGCTTTAAAAGTAATATCCAAACACTATTAAACTGTAAAAATAACTCTAGATGCAAAACAAATTGACAATAATGGCATCTGTGACAATTCGACTTGACACGCAAATTCAAAACCGACCAATGAGATTGCTGGACAGTATATGACATTTATTTTCCCCCCTGATACAAAACAAAGCTCATTTGGACGCTGTCTCTACGTTAGTATATATGCTCGAAGTTCATAACACTAAATTCCAACAAAACACCTTGCACATATCACAGTTGGATAATGCTATGTAAATGTTATATAAAAACCAACGCAAATTGTGAAAATATATTTAAAAATTAATTATATATTTAAAAGCAAAACACTAAAATTAATATATTTTGACGTTATAAACGAGAAATAAAGTTAGGTTATGTTGAGTGAAGTTTGTGTTTGGAGAATTAGAATAGACATACGTCTCAGAAAAAAACGCCACCAAAACTGTTGAACTAAATTGACAGGTTGGTGCAATGTTTAAATTTTGCGTGCAACAAATCTCAAAAAATAATCCTTTTTTTTAATTTCATATTTTGCTAGTCGCATTCTCTATTATGCTTCTGGCGTTAAAATTCCTGATCATAAATTGTCAAACTTTTTCAAAACATACCATCACTTAAACGCCAGTATCTCTTTTATTACAATATAAAACAACTAAAAAACCTTACCTATCTCCTAGAGTAAAGTCTAAACTATATCCTGTTAAAATTTGAATACGTAATTTAAAGGCGTTCTTTAGATTTGTTGTTTACAAAATGATTGAAATTTTGAATTCAGGCTTGCCACCCGTTTTCAGCTGTCACATTTTGGACCCCCCCCAGCATTAGTTGGTAATTCATACTTGAGGATATTTAGCTATATTAATGTGACAATATGGCAGCACACTTCTCAACCAAAAAATAAGTAGGATAACATAACATGTTGCCAAATTTCTAACGAATATTTAGAGAACGTTTGAAATGAGGGTAAAAATTCAATTTCGAGGTTCTGCCACGCTGCTTATTTTGAGTTATTTAGTGTTACTGATAGGATTCTCGCGTAATATTAACATTTACTGCATTCTTTATATTTAAAACGGTTTCGTATAGTAACTGAAGTGAAAGTATAGTACAAAACGAGTAAAAAGTGTCTTTTATATGTTACGATTGTAACACAAGTTGAAACAGCTTTATAAGTATTTTTAAAAAGTATCTCGGTAATAATAATTTTATAAATGTTAAAATAATTAACTTAATTACATAAAAATAACGTAAATTTATCTGGGAATCGTAATTAAGTACATTTATATTATGATCCATTTACTCAGACAGAAAGTAGGGTTAATGGAAACGAATCAAATATATATTTTCAAATAACTCTAAATATATATATATATATTGAGATAATTTTTCCCAATACAAATTATTTTTTTTTTTTTTAATTTTAAATTTTTTTAAAATTTTCTTTAATTAATAAAGGTAGGGCTGAAACAAAATTTATTTTAAAAATTTTTTTTTTTTTATTAAATTGAATTTTGAATACCTATTAACCAAATGAAATTTTATCAAGTGATGTCTAACTAATTCCTATCTACCTAATCCCTAGCTGCTACCTATCTACCTTATCTAGTCTTAACTAATTACCTAACTATCTTAACTAACCTTAATTACCGCAGAATTTGTCTTTAAAATTGTCCTTTTCCTTTTTGTTTCACTAGCTTCACTTATCTTCTCTAGGTTTAACTCTCCTCCAGGTCTTCTATTCACTCATGGAACAGCTATGCTAATCTTCTACAGCTACTTATAAATTTTGAATTTACTATAATTTCTTGGTTTATTTAGTTTATAATTTTGGTTCAGCTACATTACTTTCCAACTTAATTACCTTCACTTTACTTTCTGAATATCTTTTTTTGTTCTTACCACTTACTTTTACTGTTTCCAAAATTAACTAACTGCTACAGTTTTCTTCAACTGAATCCTTTTATTTATTTATTATTAATTACAACCTCTTCTATTCGTCTTTTACTTCTTTATAAATTATACTTTATTAACCTGTTTAACTTTTTAAAAATTAATTTCCTTCTTTTCGTGACATTTTTCAAAAAAAAACTGTCAAAAACTTATTTTTCTAGGCAACGAAACTTCTCACTCAATCTAACTTACACTACTTATCTATCCTTAACCTAATACACGTTTTGTTTACATTACATAATAATTTTTTTTTACTCTAAACTAATAAACTATGACATTTACTTCAAATTTTGACATTTCTCCGAAAATAAAAAATAAAATATTAAATTAAAATAAATTTTGAAATGACCCTTAAATATACTTTTTCAATTCCCCCCAATTAAAATTTTGCATAAATTTAAATTTTATTTTGAATTTAGGAAAATTTAAATTCCTTATTAAATATTTTTTTATTCCCTTTTTTTTCGTATATCCCAATATCTATTTCCCTTCTTGTTAATCTCCTCATCCACTAAATTAAAAAAAATTCTTCTACCTATTTTGAAATCTCATTATGAAAATTCTATTATCTAATTTAAAATACCACTCTAAAAATCCCTTAATCTATATCTATTTACATTTTCTAACTACTACCTCCCCCCTACTCATTGAAAAGTCTGATTTTTCCTTCACCTTTTTCCAGTTTTTCTCCAATAAAAGTTTTATGGTTTTTATTGTTTGAATTTTAATTAATGTTTGATTAACTTTTTCTTTGGCTTTTCTTATTACTTTTTCTCTTCTTGTTTCTTTCACATATATAGTGATAATTAAATTTTCATTGTTCTTGTTTTCATTAATATAATATTTATTAGAATTAACTTCTTCTTTGTCTTCATTTTCTGGTACATTTTTATAAACTTTTCTATCATCTGCAATATTAATTTGAATTATTTTAATTGTTTCATTTTTCTCTGTTTCAACTTCTTTATATCTTTTCTTGTCTGTTGCTTTTGAATTTTTATTAATTACTTCTGCATTTTCCTCTTCCTCAAATTCTTTTTCTTCTCCATTAAATTTCTCCATACTCTCTTCTTGTTTTTCACCCTGTTCCTTCAAATTCCCAATGTCTTTATCCATATTTTCTTCTATTCTTTAAATGTTTTTATTTGTCTTGATTATCTCCTTGCCCAAATTTGTGATCTTTTCTGTATTTTCTTTTATCTTCTTAGTGTTCTCTGCTACTTCCAACTTAAGTTCTTTTCCATTTTTCTTTAAATTATCCATTTCTGTAGACTGTTGATTTTCCACCTCCATCAATCTTCCTATCATTTCATTTCTAACTTCTTCTTTTGTCTTTTCAATTTTTCGTTTAACTCCTTCGATTTCTTTTTTAACTTCTTTGTTTTCATGTTTTATTTGTCGTATTTCTTCCATGCCTATGTTCAATTCTGTCGTCAACTCGGTAAACTTCTTCTCCATTTCCTTATTATGTTCATCCAAATTCTTCTTCATTTCTTCTTTGTTTTCATCTAAAGTCTTCTTCATTTCCTCATTATTTTCTTCAAATTTTCTATCCAATTTTTTATTCAAATCCATCAACATTTCCTTTAACCAATTATCACTCCTTGCCATTTCTTGTCTTCTATCGGTCTCTTGTTCTCTCGTTTTACTCTTCCCACGTCTTTCAAACATTCCTACTTCACCCTGTTCATTTCCATCTCCTTCTATCTCCTGTCCTTTTATCAAATGCTCTTCTATAAAATCTAGGCATCTCTATTCCTTTCCTCGTCAACCTGTACCTCTGAATCCATTCTTTCCCTCTGATCCTCAATCTGTCTTTCTTGCATTTCCCCTACTTGTTTTCCATCCCTAAGTTTCATTCTTCTTTGTTCCATTTTTTTTTATTCTTGATTATTTATTAATTCAAATTTTTATCGAGACCCTTTTATTCAGAGTCCCTACTCGGGCGCCAATTGAGATGATTTACTCAATACCAAATTTTATTTAAAAGTTTTTATTTGTAAATTTTCTTTAATTACTTAGGGTAGGGTTCAAGCAAAATTTAATATAATTTTTATAGTGAAATTTTGAATAATACCAAACAAACTCTTATCTACCTAAACTGATACCTAATTATTTCCTATCTATTCTTAACTAATTCCTATCTATTCTTAACTACCTTAGCTAACCTTAATTACCGCAGGGTCCTTTTCTACTATCACTATTCTCCTCTTTCCTTTCCTCTTCTGACTCTTTCTTGTACTTCCTGGTTCTTTGATCTCCAACCTTCTATTCTTATAATACACCTTTTTTTTTTATCTTCCTAGTCTTATATAAATTTGCTATTTAATTTTACTCTATTATTACTCTTTCCAAATCACCTTCTCCAATGTTCTAATCCACCAAATATTTTTCTCTTCTCTTCACTTTTATTTTGTCTATATAATTTGTATTTATTTATTTTATTGAATACGTATATTTTTCAGTTTATATTAATATTTAATCTCTTCCTAAATCTCAAACTATTACGTATAAAAAAAACTCTCCATAAACCAACAAACTGCTATAGCTATTCCATTTTAATTATATTCTATAACTGCATACCTTCTTCTATTTATTATTAATTACAACCTCTTCTATTCGTCTTTTACTTCTTTATAAATTATACTTTATTGACCTGTTTAACTTTTTAAAAATTAATTTCGGTAAAATTTCGGTATAGGGGAACAACTCCGATTTTAACGAATTTTTTTTTGGACACTCCTTAAACATCCCTGAGCACTACTGTGAAGTTTTTTTTTTCCGGAAATGAAAACTAAAATTTTGAAAAAATTTTGAAATTTAAAAAAAAAAATTTTTTTTGCTCCAATTTGCACAGGTTAGGTTAGGTTAGGTTAGGTTAGGTTAGGTTAGGTTAGGACACTCCCTAAACATCCCTGAGCACTACTGTGAAGTTTTTTTTTCCGGAAATGAAAACTAAAATTTTGAAATTTTTTTCCAAAAAAAGGTTAGGTTAGGTTAGGTTGGGTTAGGTTAGGTTAGGTTAGGTTAGGTTAGGTTAGGTTGGGTTGGGTTGGGTTGGGTTAGGTTGGGTTAGGTTAGGTTGGGTTAGGTTAGGTTAGGTTAGGTTAGGTTAGGTTAGGTTAGGTTAGGTTGGGTTGGGTTGGGTTGGGTTGGGTTGGGTTGGGTTGGGTTGGGTTGGGTTGGGTTGGGTTGGGTTGGGTTGGGTTGGGTTGGGTTGGGTTGGGTTGGGTTGGGTTGGGTTAGGTTAGGTTAGGTTAGGTTAGGTTAGGTTAGGTTAGGTTAGGTTAGGTTAGGTTAGGTTAGGTTAGGTTAGGTTAGGTTAGGTTAGGTTAGGTTAGGTTAGGTTAGGTTAGGTTAGGTTAGGTTAGGTTAGGTTAGGTTAGGTTGGGTTAGGTTAAGTTGGGTTAGGTTGGGTTAGGTTAGGTTAGGTTAGGTTAGGTTAGGTTAGGTTAGGTTAGGTTAGGTTAGGTTAGGTTAGGTTGGGTTAGGTTAGGTTAGGTTAGGTTAGGTTAGGTTAGGTTAGGTTAGGTTAGGTTAGGTTAGGATAGGTTTTAACTTACATTTTATCGGGTTCTCCAAAAAAATTTTTGTGCAAATTGGAACCAAAAAATTTTTTTTTTTAAATTTCAAAATTTTTTCAAAATTTTAGTTTTCATTTCCGGAAAAAAAAAAACTTCACAGTAGTGCTCAGGGATGTTTAGGGAGTGTCCAAAAAAAAATTCGTTAAAATCGGAGTTGTTCCCCTATACCGAAATTTTTCCTTAATTTCCTTCTTTTCGTGACATTTTTCAAAAAAAACTGTCAAAAACTTATTTTTCTAGGCAACGAAACTTCTCACTCAATCTAACTTACACTACTTATCTATCCTTAACCTAATACACGTTTTGTTTACATTACATAATAATTTTTTTTTACTCTAAACTAATAAACTATGACATTTACTTCAAATTTTGACATTTCTCCGAAAATAAAAAATAAAATATTAAATTAAAATAAATTTTGAAATGACCCTTAAATATACCTTTTCAATATACAGTCGACAGAAGCAAACATGGTCCGCGGAAAATATGCCAACTAATTTCAAGGTTATCACAATCAGCCAATCACGAGCCAATGTTAACGATAATATCAATTTTAGTGGCTGCATAAGTGAGATGAAAATACAACTACAGCGACAAGGACACGCCCACCCAGGGTTCATGTTTGCTTCTGTCAACTGTATATATATTGTAATGTTTTAAAATAATCATAAATATAACTTACCCAATATATAACTTGAATTGAAATAAATTATTAAAAATGGATGTAATTTTCGAATCTTTTCATTAAATGATCAATACACCAAAAATTTCTTTATTAGAGCCAATCCAGTAAATCTTAATTCACACAAGAACACAAAAACTATCTTGATAAAATGAGTTCATAAGAATGGACACTAACACCAGTAGTCGATCCAAAAGTCAAGTCCAAGATCCTATTTTGTTTAAGCTAAAAATAAAAACCAAATGAGTATTAGAATATGTTAATAATGAATTATAGGAATCTAATATTAGTAAGAAACCAACTATATTAGTTATATTAAGTTAGTTGGATCAAAATCCAAATAAGTTATAATTAAAGTTAACAATAATAATAAGTTTAATAATGATTTAAATAGGTAATTATAAAATAAGAATAAGTAGGTGTAGATTATTTAAAATTATTATCTAAGGTAGAGAATATTCAACTGTATTCAGTTAGTAATATAAGTAGAAGAATTTAAACTCAACAAACTAATATTAGCTATTAGAGCAAAATAAATAATATCATAGAAAATGAATATAACTTAATAAATAAAATTGACTTACCCAAACAATATTTACAAATTCATTTAAGCATTAAAGTGATGAGTCCTGTATTATAAAGTATCGGATGATAGTACAAGCCTAGTACTTCCTATGTTCTGGTACATCCCATATTTTGATAAAATGCAATGCTTGAGACAGAATCTAAAAATAAAGATATTGAAATTTATTACATGTAAGAATAAAACTGTAAGAAAGTGATGTGTTTGTTTACAAGCTAAGACTGTTTAATTAAAACTTAATCAAGGACACTATGATTGATAAATTTAATGAAAAAACACTGTAAATAGTGAAGTGGTGATCAAAAACTGTTGATTATAAACTTAAAAGATGTGATTGTTGTGGAAAGACATAAACTTAATATTAGATGATTGTTTGATGTTATAATTGTATGTTGTTATAAGGTAATTGATTTTAAGTGGTTTGTTGATGATATTATGTATTATTAATTCGTTTATTTGATAAAATTTGTAATTGAATCATTATGACGCAGTAGATTTAAAATGTAAATAAAAACTAAAATAAGCGGTGTCATAAAAAAAAAGGTTATCTGACCATATTAGAATATGTAAATTTTCAATTTTTGTTAAAATTAATGGCCAAAAAGAGATATTTGCTCAAAATTGTTAAATTTAATATTGATAATTGTCAAAATGTCCGCCATTGTATGCTCCATAAAGTCAGCATTTTTGATAGGGAATAATCGATTTTAAAATTCTAAGAAGGTCATTTTATAATGAAATAAGCTATGCAGATTTGATTTATAACAATTATAAGGTCAGAAAAAGTTAAATTAAAAATTCAATTTTCTAAAAATTTGAGGTAAATGGGGTTAGGAAAAACAAAACACGTTCGAAAAGGCAGCCATTTTTCGATTTTCGGGCTAACATATAAAAGCCCTTGGAAAATGAGAATCGAGGTCACTCTAATTTCATCAAAAGGCCAATCCACGTCAGTCTTCTTTAAAATTATCATAAATCAATGGCCGACTATTGTTAAAAAAAATAAAGATGGCTGAAAATTAATTTGATCAACTATATAATTTATTATAAAATTAAACTATTGGAAAATTGTATATGGAAATTGTGTACTGGTGAATAAAATATCCTATCCTAAGAAGAAAAAATAAATATTTTTTTTTACTAACCTGTGATAATAATAAAGAAACCCTGAAGAAGTCAAGGAGATATCGCATCCAGTGGTTTAATCCTTTTGGTATCTATCCAAGGAAGTGCTAGCACGTGTTGTAGGTGATATACTGGTAAGAAGCCGAGTGTGGGAGACCGTCACGGAGGATTTTTCATCTTTCATCCTTAGCAGCGAGTGAATTTACGGTATGTGTTTAACATTATTCATTAATATCACTTTCATAACTCCTATAAAATATTGTGAGTAGTATATTTCAATATCTTTAAACCACGATTCTGATACAATTTTGTTTTAAAATAAATAAACTGCTTAAACATTTTGTTACTACTAATCCACGCTGTTTCTCTCTACTAGAGTATAACTGTAACGGTAAGATATCACGTGTTCTTTGTGCGTGGGCATATGCGCACGAAAATACCATAGCCGCATCATTCAATAGGTATAGGGTGTATTAAAAATTTTAAGGTGAAAAATTAAAATAAATAGTTATATCGTTGGATTTTAATTTTGTTGGAACCGACTTCTGTTGATAAGAGTCTTTCGTGTTTTGAAAATTAATTTAAGTAGATCAAATCTAAAGTTATAATAATAAATTTACATATTTTGAGTTTGAGAATAATTTTTTTTTTTATAATAAAATAGCAACAAAATAAAGAAATTTTGAGGTGTTTTGAGTTAAATAAAGACTGAATAAAATTGAAACATAAATAAACATAAATATAGCCCCACAAAACTTTAAAAATAAAAATTTAAAATTAAAAAAACAACAATTTGATAACTATATCAATTATAAACTATATCTATTCAATCATCTCAATTTTATAATTGTAATTTTATTACAAAAATGGCGCCCAACGTGGGGCTATAATAAAAAATTGATTGGTTAAAGTAATTAATTGACTATTAAAATTATTTAGAATAAAATTTTATATTCAATATTTAATAAAACTTAATCAAAATTGTAAAAATGGGTAAAATGCATTGGACGGAGGATGAAAATAAAGAAATCTGGAGATTGTTAATAGAGATAAATGAAAGCATGAAAAGAATGGAGAAGAAATTAGATGAATTTAATGAAGATGTAAGAAGAGACATTGTTACAGGTTTATTTTGGCAATTTACTTTATACCTACTTATTCAGTTGTAATGAAAGGATATTTCATCTATAAACTTTACAATTTATCCCAATTTTGTTTATTCTATTAAATCATTTTAGTCACTTACGTAGTCTTTAAGAATAAAAATAAGGAGTATGCGTTGATCCAGAAACATTTAAGGATTAAATTCACTTATCACTAATATTTTTTTAAACTAAAGAAAATAACATAAAAATAACTCTAAATATCATTAATAAAAGTAGAACCAAATAAACAAATAAAGAATTAACTTAAAAATGTATTCCCATAAAAGTAAAACTTCCATCCTAAAAATAAATAAAATATTTTGTTTACAAAAATCTAATTACAAGTCAATCTATCAATTGTCTACATTGTCAGTGTCACCTAATTAGGCATACTTTCAAAAGTATAATAAACCAATAATCATAACTGATTGCTAAATTAACACTAGCCAGACCAACTGATAACAAATTATACGTAGAAGTTTTTTTAACAAAAAAAAAGGTTCTTTTTGGATTTTCCATGTGAATGGAATGAAGAGAATTTCGTATTTTACGGATTTATAAGGAGATTTTCCAAATATATTTTAAAGTCTTTTAGTGATAGGCTCACTAATATTCCCTGAAGGGGATAACTATTTAAAATATTCAGGAAACTCAAAAATAAAGGAAAAATTTCTAACAAAACTTTGAGGTCACCCAACACCAAAGGTATGTACTTGATAAATTAATTATAATTTGCTATGCCAGACACCGCATTAACTAATCATCTTTAAATACTATATACATAAAACTAAGTAGACTTATAGAGACATGCTTAAATAAATGTACTTTTAGAAGTATATTTATATTAACACTTACAGTTTAAGTATGGATAATGACATTATTAATTCTTTTAGACCTCTTTATTTCTATTTACTATCCACATTTGATGGTGAAAAGCTGCCAGCTCATATCTTAGTGGTACATGGTTCCAGTTCTTCGTGTTGGATCACTAGCCATCATTGAAATCCTAGCCACCAAGCTGCTTTATTGGATACTCTCCTGGCACAATCAGACAAGGAGTTGCCTCAGCACACAACAGCTAAGCATACTTTTAAGTTAATATTTTATCAGTTGCTTTGTAACAAGAGATACCCCTTTACTTGGGTGCTCTACCGCTCACCTATCTATCACTAACATCGTTGATTCATGTATATCACTGTTTCAACGTAATTTCATCACTTGCAGACTATCTAAAGCAAAATAATTGTCTGTATATAAGATCATTACATATAGATATATCAATTTTGGTTAACTAAATATAATCAATTCAAATAGTATTACCTGTAGATTGTAAACGCAAAGTATACTCTGCGGTATATGAACTAATACGAAAAAGAGTTCTTAACATTAGAATAACAGGTACTTTCATTGTTTAATTATTCTTCTAAAAGCATTTATTTTATAACCTAAAATAATAATTATAGCGCGGACTGTGGACGGTTGACAGCTGGCCTCCATCCAGATAAGGCAGTAGGTCGTACCCTCAGTTAGCCTACCGCTCTTCTGAGTAGAATAACTTAAAGACTATTGGAACAGCTGATCATTTGTAGTCCCAAATAACCTCCTCCGAACTCACCCCTGAGTTTTGAATAAAATTAAATTGTCAAAAAAGTATTTTATTTCTAATTTTTATCCTCTCTCTCTCTTTTCTTTCTTTTCTTTTCTTTCTTTCTTTCTTTTATTTTTATAAATAACAAACTGGCGCCCAACGTGGGTTCGAAGTTATTGTTATTTCTTAAAAATAAAAGAAAGAAAGAAAGAAAAGACAATAGAAAGAAAAGAGAGAGAGAGAGGATAAAAATTAGAAATAAAATGCTTTATTGTCAATTTAACTTTATTCAAAACTCAGGGGTGAGTTCGGAGGAGGTTATTTGGGACTACAAATGATCAGCTGTTCCAATAGTCTTTAAGTTATTCTACTCAGAAGAGCGGTAGGCTAACTGAGGGTACGACCTACTGCCTTATCTGGATGGAGGCCAGCTGTCAACCGTCCACAGTCCGCGCTATAATTATTATTTTAGGTTATAAAATAAATGCTTTTAGAAGAATAATTAAACAATGAAAGTACCTGTTATTCTAATGTTAAGAACTCTTTTTCGTATTAGTTCATATACCGCAGAGTATACTTTGCGTTTACAATCCACAGGTAATACTATTTGAATTGATTATATTTAGTTAACCAAAATTGATATATCTATATGTAATGATCTTATATACAGACAATTATTTTGCTTTAGATAGTCTGCAAGTGATGAAATTACGTTGAAACAGTGATATACATGAATCAACGATGTTAGTGATAGATAGGTGAGCGGTAGAGCACCCAAGTAAAGGGGTATCTCTTGTTACAAAGCAACTGATAAAATATTAACTTAAAAGTATGCTTAGCTGTTGTGTGCTGAGGCAACTCCTTGTCTGATTGTGCCAGGAGAGTATCCAATAAAGCAGCTTGGTGGCTAGGATTTCAATGATGGCTAGTGATCCAACACGAAGAACTGGAACCATGTACCACTAAGATATGAGCTGGCAGCTTTTCACCATCAAATGTTGATAGTAAATAGAAATAAAGAGGTCTAAAAGAATTAATAATGTCATTATCCATACTTAAACTGTAAGTGTTAATATAAATATACTTCTAAAAGTACATTTATTTAAGCATGTCTCTATAAGTCTACTTAGTTTTATGTATATAGTATTTAAAGATGATTAGTTAACACGGTGTCTGGCATAGCAAATTATAATTAATTTATCAAGTACATACCTTTGGTGTTGGGTGACCTCAAAGTTTTGTTAGAAATTTTTCCTTTATTTTTGAGTTTCCTGAATATTTTAAATAGTTATCCCCTTCAGGGAATATTAGTGAGCCTATCACTAAAAGACTTTAAAATATATTTGGAAAATCTCCTTATAAATCCGTAAAATACGAAATTCTCTTCATTCCATTCACATGGAAAAATCCAAAAAGAACCTTTTTTTTTGTTAAAAAAACTTCTACGTATAATTTGTTATCAGTTGGTCTGGCTAGTGTTAATTTAGCAATCAGTTATGATTATTGGTTTATTATACTTTTGAAAGTATGCCTAATTAGGTGACACTGACAATGTAGACAATTGATAGATTGACTTGTAATTAGATTTTTGTAAACAAAATATTTTATTTATTTTTAGGATGGAAGTTTTACTTTTATGGGAATACATTTTTAAGTTAATTCTTTATTTGTTTATTTGGTTCTACTTTTATTAATGATATTTAGAGTTATTTTTATGTTATTTTCTTTAGTTTAAAAAAATATTAGTGATAAGTGAATTTAATCCTTAAATGTTTCTGGATCAAGGCATACTCCTTATTTTTATTCTTAAAGACTACGTAAGTGACTAAAATGATTTAATAGAATAAACAAAATTGGGATAAATTGTAAAGTTTATAGATGAAATATCCTTTAATTACAACTGAATAAGTAGGTATAAAGTAAATTGCCAAAATAAACCTGTAACACACCACCCTTGCCTGAATAAAGTTTCAAAGAAACTTTTACCCTTGACATTAAAATACCTTATTCTAAAGAGTAGACTACTCAAACAAACAAAAAAACACTAAACTTATTATTTTTTTCTAAGTTAGTATTAAACCCTTGTTCTTCCAAGATAAATTACTTGTTGACTTCCTCGGGAGGATGAGCTTTAATATCCTTTGCATTCCAGACTCCTATCGATCTGCCATTGGCTTCAGCTAACTCATAGGTCCAAGGCGATGGGATGTTTATGATTTTATATGGTCCGCAAAATTTTGTAGCCAGCTTCGAAGTGAAATGCTGGGAAGCATCTGACTGAACATAGTTTTTCTTCCAAACATATTGGTTTAGGTGATATCTCTCGTTTCGATGTCTTAGGTTGTAAGAAGGACGAGCACGTTCATAAGATTTTTGCAAGCGGAGTTGAATGCTTTGGTACAATTGACTTAGAGCTAGTCGACGAGCCTCTGGATCTGGGTTGACACAAGGCATCTTCTCTATTTCATTTAAAAATACTTCTCGTCCAAAGTTGGCTAGGTTTGGAGTAACCTGCGTGACTTCGTGCTTAGCCGACCGAATAGCGAAACCAACTTTTGCGAGATACCTGTCCCATAGTCGTTGATTTTCAGAAACATAACTTGACAGCATCGTTTTTAAAACTCTATGTACCCTTTCTACCGGGTTGGCTTGCGGGTGATAGTTGGCCGTATGCGAAACCTTAATTTTATAATCAGCCATGAGGTTTTGAAAAACTTGACTGCAAAACTGCTGTCCATTATCACAAATTAGTTTCCTAGGTGCACCAAATACTAAAATTACATGGTCCTCCAAATTTTTAACAATAGATGCAGCAGTTGCCGAACGTAGGGGAAAAAGTAATACAAATTTTGTAAAACAGTCCAAAACTGATAAAATAAACCTATACCCTTGAGTACTCCTTGGGAGCGGACCAACGAGATCCACACTAACTAGTTCCCAGGGTCTAGAGACAGAGACTTGAGATGAGAGCATCTGACCGACCGGTAACTTTTGCTCTGGCTTGGTGCGTAAGCATGTCTGACAGTGTTTTATATATCGGGTTACATCAGCTTTTAACTTAGGCCAGTAGAAAACATCCATAATACGGCTGACCGTCTTGGATATACCCATGTGTCCGCATGTTGGTGGGTCATGGTACTTTCGAATTATTTCATCTCTCTGGTCCTTGGGAACAACCGTTAACCATTCAAATGAAGCTAAATCGAGATGTCGAACCTTGGTTTTTCGGAACAATTTGCCGTTTTCCACACGCCATAATGGATATTTTTGAGGATACTTTTCGATTAGGTTGACCATTTTTACGTACCATTTGTCCTGTATTTTGTTAGAAAAAGATAAATCATCGATAACATCAATAGCGGGTACAGTTCGTGATAAGGTGTCTGGAACTACATGATCTCTTCCTTTACGGTGTATGATGTCGAAATCGTATTGTTGTAACCTTAATGCCCATCGGGCTATTCTACCAACGGGGTCTTTTATGTTGAAGAGCCATTTTAAGCTATAATGGTCCGTGATCACCGTGAATTTAGTACCTTCTAAATATGGTCGTAGCTTTTCAATCGCGAAAAGTACCGCCAGACATTCCTTTTCCGTCGTAGAAAAGTTACGTTCGCTTTTAGTTAGTGAGCGGCTTAAGTAGCATATTACCTTGTCTCCTTCTGGATCACGCTGCAACAGAACTGCTCCTAATCCGAAATCGGAGGCGTCCGTTTCCACTACGAACGGCTTCTCAAAATCAGGACACGCTAGGATCGGTGCAGAGACAAGACAGTGCTTAATCTCCTTTAACGCGTCGTCGCACGGGGTAGTCCATACAAATGGAGTATTCTTCTGCGTGAGTTTTGTTAATGGTGCTACAACTGACGAAAAGGACGGTATGAATCGCCGGTACCAGGAAGCCATACCGATTATCCTTCGTACTTCTACCACTGAACGAGGAACAGGAATATTTAAAATACATTCTACCTTCGAAGGATCGACTAAAAGACCTGATTTGTTTACGACATAGCCCAAATATTTAAGTTCTGGTCTACAAAGATACATTTGTCTCGGTTAAGTACGAGACCGGAATCAATTATTCTATCTAAGACGGTTTTCAAAATTTGGAGATGTTGTTCAAAAGAAGATGTACAAATAATAACATCGTCCAAGTAGACAAATACATATTTGTCCAGCTCCGGCCCCAAGATGGAGTCAACTGCACGTTGCCAGGTAGCAGGAGCGGAATGCAGTCCGAAAGGCATCCTACAGAACTGATATAATCCTCGAAGCTGGCTACAAAATTTTGCGGACCATATAAAATCATAAACATCCCATCGCCTTGGACCTATGAGTTAGCTGAAGCCAATGGCAGATCGATAGGAGTCTGGAATGCAAAGGATATTAAAGCTCATCCTCCCGAGGAAGTCAACAAGTAATTTATCTTGGAAGAACAAGGGTTTAATACTAACTTAGAAAAAATAATAAGTTTAGTGTTTTTTTTTTCGTTTGTTTGAGTAGTCTACTCTTTAGAATAAGGTATTTTAATAATGTCAAGGGTAAAAGTTTCTTTGAAACTTTATTCAGGCAAGGGTGGTGTGTTACAGGTTTATTTTGGCAATTTACTTTATACCTACTTATTCAGTTGTAATGAAAGGAAACTTGGGCGAACCCGACATAGCCCAAATATTTAAGTTCTGGTCTACAAAAGATACATTTGTCTCGGTTAAGTACGAGACCGGAATCAATTATTCTATCTAAGACGGTTTTCAAAATTTGGAGATGTTGTTCAAAAGAAGATGTACAAATAATAACATCGTCCAAGTAGACAAATACATATTTGTCCAGCTCCGGCCCCAAGATGGAGTCAACTGCACGTTGCCAGGTAGCAGGAGCGGAATGCAGTCCGAAAGGCATCCTACAGAACTGATATAATCCTCGATTCGGTACTGTAAACGCTGTAAGGGGTCTTGACTCTTTTGCAACGGGGATTTGCCAATACGCAGACTTAACATCCAGGGTTGTAAGATATCGAGCATCGCGTAGTTTATCCAGGATGGCAGAAACATACGGTATAGGGTATGCGTCCGGAGTGCTGACAGAATTCAGCTTCTTATAGTTTACACAGAATCTCCATTTGTTGTTTCGTTGGACCATGACTATGGGGGATGACCAAGGTGAAGAGGAAGGTTCTACTATCCAACGTGGTTGCCGAACGTAGGGGAAAAAGTAATACAAATTTTGTAAAACAGTCCAAAACTGATAAAATAAACCTATACCCTTGAGTACTCCTTGGGAGCGGACCAACGAGATCCACACTAACTAGTTCCCAGGGTCTAGAGACAGAGACTTGAGATGAGAGCATCTGACCGACCGGTAACTTTTGCTCTGGCTTGGTGCGTAAGCATGTCTGACAGTGTTTTATATATCGGGTTACATCAGCTTTTAATTTAGGCCAGTAGAAAACATCCATAATACGGCTGACCGTCTTGGATATACCCATGTGTCCGCATGTTGGTGGGTCATGGTACTTTCGAATTATTTCATCTCTCTGGTCCTTGGGAACAACCGTTAACCATTCAAATGAAGCTAAATCGAGATGTCGAACCTTGGTTTTTCGGAACAATTTGCCGTTTTCCACACGCCATAATGGATATTTTTGAGGATACTTTTCGATTAGGTTGACCATTTTTACGTACCATTTGTCCTGTATTTTGTTAGAAAAAGATAAATCATCGATAACATCAATAGCGGGTACAGTTCGTGATAAGGTGTCTGGAACTACATGATCTCTTCCTTTACGGTGTATGATGTCGAAATCGTATTGTTGTAACCTTAATGCCCATCGGGCTATTCTACCAACGGGGTCTTTTATGTTGAAGAGCCATTTTAAGCTATAATGGTCCGTGATCACCGTGAATTTAGTACCTTCTAAATATGGTCGTAGCTTTTCAATCGCGAAAAGTACCGCCAGACATTCCTTTTCCGTCGTAGAAAAGTTACGTTCGCTTTTAGTTAGTGAGCGGCTTAAGTAGCATATTACCTTGTCTCCTTCTGGATCACGCTGCAACAGAACTGCTCCTAATCCGAAATCGGAGGCGTCCGTTTCCACTACGAACGGCTTCTCAAAATCAGGACACGCTAGGATCGGTGCAGAGACAAGACAGTGCTTAATCTCCTTTAACGCGTCGTCGCACGGGGTAGTCCATACAAATGGAGTATTCTTCTGCGTGAGTTTTGTTAATGGTGCTACAACTGACGAAAAGGACGGTATGAATCGCCGGTACCAGGAAGCCATACCGATTATCCTTCGTACTTCTACCACTGAACGAGGAACAGGAATATTTAAAATACATTCTACCTTCGAAGGATCGACTAAAAGACCTGATTTGTTTACGACATAGCCCAAATATTTAAGTTCTGGTCTACAAAAGATACATTTGTCTCGGTTAAGTACGAGACCGGAATCAATTATTCTATCTAAGACGGTTTTCAAAATTTGGAGATGTTGTTCAAAAGAAGATGTACAAATAATAACATCGTCCAAGTAGACAAATACATATTTGTCCAGCTCCGGCCCCAAGATGGAGTCAACTGCACGTTGCCAGGTAGCAGGAGCGGAATGCAGTCCGAAAGGCATCCTACAGAACTGATATAATCCTCGAAGCTGGCTACAAAATTTTGCGGACCATATAAAATCATAAACATCCCATCGCCTTGGACCTATGAGTTAGCTGAAGCCAATGGCAGATCGATAGGAGTCTGGAATGCAAAGGATATTAAAGCTCATCCTCCCGAGGAAGTCAACAAGTAATTTATCTTGGAAGAACAAGGGTTTAATACTAACTTAGAAAAAATAATAAGTTTAGTGTTTTTTTTTTCGTTTGTTTGAGTAGTCTACTCTTTAGAATAAGGTATTTTAATAATGTCAAGGGTAAAAGTTTCTTTGAAACTTTATTCAGGCAAGGGTGGTGTGTTACAGGTTTATTTTGGCAATTTACTTTATACCTACTTATTCAGTTGTAATGAAAGGAAACTTGGGCGAACCCGACATAGCCCAAATATTTAAGTTCTGGTCTACAAAAGATACATTTGTCTCGGTTAAGTACGAGACCGGAATCAATTATTCTATCTAAGACGGTTTTCAAAATTTGGAGATGTTGTTCAAAAGAAGATGTACAAATAATAACATCGTCCAAGTAGACAAATACATATTTGTCCAGCTCCGGCCCCAAGATGGAGTCAACTGCACGTTGCCAGGTAGCAGGAGCGGAATGCAGTCCGAAAGGCATCCTACAGAACTGATATAATCCTCGATTCGGTACTGTAAACGCTGTAAGGGGTCTTGACTCTTTTGCAACGGGGATTTGCCAATACGCAGACTTAACATCCAGGGTTGTAAGATATCGAGCATCGCGTAGTTTATCCAGGATGGCAGAAACATACGGTATAGGGTATGCGTCCGGAGTGCTGACAGAATTCAGCTTCTTATAGTTTACACAGAATCTCCATTTGTTGTTTCGTTGGACCATGACTATGGGGGATGACCAAGGTGAAGAGGAAGGTTCTACTATCCAACGTGGTTGCCGAACGTAGGGGAAAAAGTAATACAAATTTTGTAAAACAGTCCAAAACTGATAAAATAAACCTATACCCTTGAGTACTCCTTGGGAGCGGACCAACGAGATCCACACTAACTAGTTCCCAGGGTCTAGAGACAGAGACTTGAGATGAGAGCATCTGACCGACCGGTAACTTTTGCTCTGGCTTGGTGCGTAAGCATGTCTGACAGTGTTTTATATATCGGGTTACATCAGCTTTTAATTTAGGCCAGTAGAAAACATCCATAATACGGCTGACCGTCTTGGATATACCCATGTGTCCGCATGTTGGTGGGTCATGGTACTTTCGAATTATTTCATCTCTCTGGTCCTTGGGAACAACCGTTAACCATTCAAATGAAGCTAAATCGAGATGTCGAACCTTGGTTTTTCGGAACAATTTGCCGTTTTCCACACGCCATAATGGATATTTTTGAGGATACTTTTCGATTAGGTTGACCATTTTTACGTACCATTTGTCCTGTATTTTGTTAGAAAAAGATAAATCATCGATAACATCAATAGCGGGTACAGTTCGTGATAAGGTGTCTGGAACTACATGATCTCTTCCTTTACGGTGTATGATGTCGAAATCGTATTGTTGTAACCTTAATGCCCATCGGGCTATTCTACCAACGGGGTCTTTTATGTTGAAGAGCCATTTTAAGCTATAATGGTCCGTGATCACCGTGAATTTAGTACCTTCTAAATATGGTCGTAGCTTTTATTTTTAAGAAATAACAAACTGGCGCCCACTGTTTGAAATTTAGTTGTTTACCTCGTTTGCAAAGGTAATTATTTGTGGCTACATTTGATTTCCTTTAATAGAAATTATAATACAAACAATATTTTGCAATTATTTTTTATTTACACTATATACATTAAGGTAAAAATTATTTTGGAAACAGTAAACCTATATGTTTCTGGACATTAGTCTACAACTTTGTTTTATATTTATTTCAAGTTCATAGTAGTGGTTTGATGAACTTTCAATTTAGTTTTCTTGATTTATTTTTAGGTTTGGTTTAGGTTTTGATAGGGATTTTTTATTTTTTCTCCCTTTTGTTGAAGGCTAGATATTGCAGTTGTTGGTTTAATACTTTTAATTCTGAGAGTGTCTGGGAGTTTTGCATTTATTTTCTTATTTATTTTCTTCTTTTTATAACGTGAGATAGGGGTTCTCTTTGTAAAATGGAAGTAAACAGACTCTTAGGAGACGAGCTCTCGTATGAGCTGTCCATTAGAAATTTACCAATGAACGGTAACGTAGAACAGAAAAGAGCTGCACTTCGAGAAGCATTCAGAGCAGAAAAAGAAGGAATAATTGGCCCTTCTTTTGTACACATCGATCCGGAATATGAGTTTTCGATTTGTTCGGGAAAACTTAGCGATTTAGAAGAGAACATTAACCACTTCGACGCAGGGAATAGAGTGAATGGGTATAAGAAAATAAAGACAAGACTGGTCCACGTAAAGCTAAGATTAGGAAGAATCTTATCTACCCCGGAAATAGAACAGCAACTGAAAGCGATGCTGGATTGGAATCATCAACTATTATCCAATCTAGACCAAGTGTACAACAGTTGTGTACAAAATCGCTCGCTATCTCAGCATAACTTATCTCTGTTGGATACCCCAGTTCCTTTGTTACCTGAATTACTTCATACGGGACAGAAAACCCCATCAATGGCAGAGGATGATCCGAAAAACTCCGACGAACAAGGAAGACGAGTAGAAGAAAGAAGAAATATGAACTTGACTACTTCTCATTCCGAATTGATACCAGGCAATTTTCAATTAGCAGACTGTCTGGAGGAGGGTGAACCATACCATGTGCCAAATGGAATGTCGTCTACCAGAATTCCAGATTATGACCGCGTCTCCAACGTGGCTAATTCGACGTTAACTTCTCCTCCCGCCAGGAGACTAGAACAAATCAACGACCTTGAACATCCTCGAGTTTCTTTTGCCCCAAGGCACAGACCAATAACAAGTGACGAAGGTTATGGAAAGTATAGCTCAGACTCACTAAATGTTCCAATGCAAAACATGAGACTGTCAGCTCCTCCATACTCAACTCCCTATCATGAATATGGCACCATAGGTAATTACTCTGAAGCAACATCATCCTATTTTGACGTCAGCAGATGGCGGTTGCAATATGACGGAATATCTAGCGTTAACAGCTTCTTGGAGCGAGTTGAAGAGCTAAGACTGTCAAGAGGTATAGCAAAAGATCGACTTCTTAGATCAGCTCCAGAGCTTTTTACCAAAGATGCGCTCTTATGGTACCGAATGGGCCACTTCACAACTTGGGATGATCTTGTCCAGAAACTTAAATTAGCTTTCCAGCCCTACGATTACGAATTCGCTCTTTGGGAGGAAATACGAAAAAGGACCCAAGGTGCTCAAGAGAGAGTCATCAATTACATCTCCATTATGGAAAATCTGTTCCGGAAGTTGTCCAAACCTCCGGTAGAAAAGGAAAGAGTAGAACTCATTAGGAGAAATATGCTACCGTATTTACAAACAAGCCTATCGTTATGTGAAATTAACAGGGTTGACGAATTGTGTTCAGTAGCCAAGTCCGTGGAAGGAACCGAAACGCGTATTCGACAGTTCTGTCCTCCCCCGACAAATACCCGATTGTTGGTGGAGCCGGATCTGGCCTACAAGAAACCAAATTTTCCTATTTTCGGCCACTCTTTAGAAACTTCGCCGAATACCATGCCGAGTACAGTATCTGCCGCCGAAGTTTCATCACAGAACACTCTCTGTTGGAATTGTGGTAACATTGGGCATAGATTCAAAAAGTGTTCTCAACCTAGGAAGCTGTTCTGTTTCAAATGTGGTATGGAGAAAGTCACCTCGCGAAATTGTACACGCTGTACAAAAAAACGGGAGAGCTCCCACTCAATAGGTCGATTGAGAAATGAGCAACATAGACCAACATTCAAACCCTTTAATCCCGCTATTTTAGATTTTATCCTTGCGCATGCACAAGGTGACCAGAGACCTTATCTCGAAGTTTCTATTTTAGGGAAACAGATACTGGCGTTGTTGGATAGTGGTGCTTCTAGGACCATTATGGGTGGTCCAGGGTGGAAGATCTTCAAAAATATTACCAAAATCACTTGTTCAGATAAAATTTCTTGCATCGTAGCTAACGGTCAATCCTGCGAAAGTATTGGTTCAATTACGGTACCCATACAGCTAAGGAATAAAGTACGTGTTTTGGACATCCTTGTAGTACCACATCTTGACCATAACTTAATTCTTGGTATAGACTTTTGGTCTTTAATGGGCATTATCCCGGACCTGTTTAAAGGAGAATGGCACTTTCGCCAGAATGAATTTGTCGGGGCGATCCTAACTTCTGGAATTCATGGTATGGACTCGTTAAACAACGACCAGCAGACTCAACTCAATGAAGTCATCGACCGCGCTTTCACGAGAATGGGAGATAAAGAGGTAGGATGCATCAAGAATGTCGAGCACGTGATCCGAACGGAATCCCCTCCTATTAAGCAGAGATATTATCCATTGTCTCCAGTACTTCAAAAGGTTGTGAATGCAGAGCTAGATGACATGCTGGAAAAGGGGATAGTAGAACCTTCCTCTTCACCTTGGTCATCCCCCATAGTCATGGTCCAACGAAACAACAAATGGAGATTCTGTGTAAACTATAAGAAGCTGAATTCTGTCAGCACTCCGGACGCATACCCTATACCGTATGTTTCTGCCATCCTGGATAAACTACGCGATGCTCGATATCTTACAACCCTGGATGTTAAGTCTGCGTATTGGCAAATCCCCGTTGCAAAAGAGTCAAGACCCCTTACAGCGTTTACAGTACCGAATCGAGGATTATATCAGTTCTGTAGGATGCCTTTCGGACTGCATTCCGCTCCTGCTACCTGGCAACGTGCAGTTGACTCCATCTTGGGGCCGGAGCTGGACAAATATGTATTTGTCTACTTGGACGATGTTATTATTTGTACATCTTCTTTTGAACAACATCTCCAAATTTTGAAAACCGTCTTAGATAGAATAATTGATTCCGGTCTCGTACTTAACCGAGACAAATGTATCTTTTGTAGACCAGAACTTAAATATTTGGGCTATGTCGTAAACAAATCAGGTCTTTTAGTCGATCCTTCGAAGGTAGAATGTATTTTAAATATTCCGGTTCCTCGTTCAGTGGTAGAAGTACGAAGGATAATCGGTATGGCTTCCTGGTACCGGCGATTCATACCGTCCTTTTCGTCAGTTGTAGCACCATTAACAAAACTCACGCAGAAGAATACTCCATTTGTATGGACTACCCCGTGCGACGACGCGTTAAAGGAGATTAAGCACTGTCTTGTCTCTGCACCGATCCTAGCGTGTCCTGATTTTGAGAAGCCGTTCGTAGTGGAAACGGACGCCTCCGATTTCGGATTAGGAGCAGTTCTGTTGCAGCGTGATCCAGAAGGAGACAAGGTAATATGCTACTTAAGCCGCTCACTAACTAAAAGCGAACGTAACTTTTCTACGACGGAAAAGGAATGTCTGGCGGTACTTTTCGCGATTGAAAAGCTACGACCATATTTAGAAGGTACTAAATTCACGGTGATCACGGACCATTATAGCTTAAAATGGCTCTTCAACATAAAAGACCCCGTTGGTAGAATAGCCCGATGGGCATTAAGGTTACAACAATACGATTTCGACATCATACACCGTAAAGGAAGAGATCATGTAGTTCCAGACACCTTATCACGAACTGTACCCGCTATTGATGTTATCGATGATTTATCTTTTTCTAACAAAATACAGGACAAATGGTACGTAAAAATGGTCAACCTAATCGAAAAGTATCCTCAAAAATATCCATTATGGCGTGTGGAAAACGGCAAATTGTTCCGAAAAACCAAGGTTCGACATCTCGATTTAGCTTCATTTGAATGGTTAACGGTTGTTCCCAAGGACCAGAGAGATGAAATAATTCGAAAGTACCATGACCCACCAACATGCGGACACATGGGTATATCCAAGACGGTCAGCCGTATTATGGATGTTTTCTACTGGCCTAAATTAAAAGCTGATGTAACCCGATATATAAAACACTGTCAGACATGCTTACGCACCAAGCCAGAGCAAAAGTTACCGGTCGGTCAGATGCTCTCATCTCAAGTCTCTGTCTCTAGACCCTGGGAACTAGTTAGTGTGGATCTCGTTGGTCCGCTCCCAAGGAGTACTCAAGGGTATAGGTTTATTTTATCAGTTTTGGACTGTTTTACAAAATTTGTATTACTTTTTCCCCTACGTTCGGCAACCGCTTCATCTATTGTTAAAAATTTGGAGGACCATGTAATTTTAGTATTTGGTGCACCTAGGAAACTAATTTGTGATAATGGACAGCAGTTTTGCAGTCAAGTTTTTCAAAACCTCATGGCTGATTATAAAATTAAGGTTTCGCATACGGCCAACTATCACCCGCAAGCCAACCCGGTAGAAAGGGTACATAGAGTTTTAAAAACGATGCTGTCAAGTTATGTTTCTGAAAATCAACGACTATGGGACAGGTATCTCGCAAAAGTTGGTTTCGCTATTCGGTCGGCTAAGCACGAAGTCACGCAGGTTACTCCAAACCTAGCCAACTTTGGACGAGAAGTATTTTTAAATGAAATAGAGAAGATGCCTTGTGTCAACCCAGATCCAGAGGCTCGTCGACTAGCTCTAAGTCAATTGTACCAAAGCATTCAACTCCGCTTGCAAAAATCTTATGAACGTGCTCGTCCTTCTTACAACCTAAGACATCGGAACGAGAGATATCACCTAAACCAATATGTTTGGAAGAAAAACTATGTTCAGTCAGATGCTTCCCAGCATTTCACTTCGAAGCTGGCTACAAAATTTTGCGGACCATATAAAATCATAAACATCCCATCGCCTTGGACCTATGAGTTAGCTGAAGCCAATGGCAGATCGATAGGAGTCTGGAATGCAAAGGATATTAAAGCTCATCCTCCCGAGGAAGTCAACAAGTAATTTATCTTGGAAGAACAAGGGTTTAATACTAACTTAGAAAAAAATAATAAGTTTAGTGTTTTTTTGTTTGTTTGAGTAGTCTACTCTTTAGAATAAGGTATTTTAATGTCAAGGGTAAAAGTTTCTTTGAAACTTTATTCAGGCAAGGGTGGTGTGTTACAGGTTTATTTTGGCAATTTACTTTATACCTACTTATTCAGTTGTAATGAAAGGATATTTCATCTATAAACTTTACAATTTATCCCAATTTTGTTTATTCTATTAAATCATTTTAGTCACTTACGTAGTCTTTAAGAATAAAAATAAGGAGTATGCGTTGATCCAGAAACATTTAAGGATTAAATTCACTTATCACTAATATTTTTTTAAACTAAAGAAAATAACATAAAAATAACTCTAAATATCATTAATAAAAGTAGAACCAAATAAACAAATAAAGAATTAACTTAAAAATGTATTCCCATAAAAGTAAAACTTCCATCCTAAAAATAAATAAAATATTTTGTTTACAAAAATCTAATTACAAGTCAATCTATCAATTGTCTACATTGTCAGTGTCACCTAATTAGGCATACTTTCAAAAGTATAATAAACCAATAATCATAACTGATTGCTAAATTAACACTAGCCAGACCAACTGATAACAAATTATACGTAGAAGTTTTTTTAACAAAAAAAGGTTCTTTTTGGATTTTTCCATGTGAATGGAATGAAGAGAATTTCGTATTTTACGGATTTATAAGGAGATTTTCCAAATATATTTTAAAGTCTTTTAGTGATAGGCTCACTAATATTCCCTGAAGGGGATAACTATTTAAAATATTCAGGAAACTCAAAAATAAAGGAAAAATTTCTAACAAAACTTTGAGGTCACCCAACACCAAAGGTATGTACTTGATAAATTAATTATAATTTGCTATGCCAGACACCGCATTAACTAATCATCTTTAAATACTATATACATAAAACTAAGTAGACTTATAGAGACATGCTTAAATAAATGTACTTTTAGAAGTATATTTATATTAACACTTACAGTTTAAGTATGGATAATGACATTATTAATTCTTTTAGACCTCTTTATTTCTATTTACTATCCACATTTGATGGTGAAAAGCTGCCAGCTCATATCTTAGTGGTACATGGTTCCAGTTCTTCGTGTTGGATCACTAGCCATCATTGAAATCCTAGCCACCAAGCTGCTTTATTGGATACTCTCCTGGCACAATCAGACAAGGAGTTGCCTCAGCACACAACAGCTAAGCATACTTTTAAGTTAATATTTTATCAGTTGCTTTGTAACAAGAGATACCCCTTTACTTGGGTGCTCTACCGCTCACCTATCTATCACTAACATCGTTGATTCATGTATATCACTGTTTCAACGTAATTTCATCACTTGCAGACTATCTAAAGCAAAATAATTGTCTGTATATAAGATCATTACATATAGATATATCAATTTTGGTTAACTAAATATAATCAATTCAAATAGTATTACCTGTAGATTGTAAACGCAAAGTATACTCTGCGGTATATGAACTAATACGAAAAAGAGTTCTTAACATTAGAATAACAGGTACTTTCATTGTTTAATTATTCTTCTAAAAGCATTTATTTTATAACCTAAAATAATAATTATAGCGCGGACTGTGGACGGTTGACAGCTGGCCTCCATCCAGATAAGGCAGTAGGTCGTACCCTCAGATTCAGAATCAATTTCAAAATTAAATAATATTAAAGAATAAAGAAATTCAAAGTCAAAAGTAGTATTAATTGGTATTAAAACAAAAAGCTATATGAAATAAATAAATTATGTGATATTAAAATAAATTTAAATAAAATTATTATAAATTGTAAACTACTAGCTGTGCTTAATCTAGATGGTGATATAATAATAATAGGAAGTAATACATAGGAACAATTAGAAACTAATTAATTATGAAGAAAAGGAGATATGACTAAATGGTATATGGATGTCAATGGATATGATAGAAGAAGTAGAAGATAGTAAGAAGGATATTATTTATATTAGAAATGATTATGATAAAGAAGAAAGTTATGGATATGAAGTATAAAGAAGAAAGTTATGAGTATGAAGTAGATAGAAGAAAGAAGAAGATGTATTTGAAAATGATGATTTGATTGTGATGGAATATATTACAATATTGTAGGAGATTTGTTGATGAAGTATAGAGTTTGATGTTTAAGGAGCCAAAAGAAGCTACCGAACATGAATATAATATGGAGGTGAGAAATGTTGAGAATTTTAAGGTGAAAATATATCCTATACCATTAAAGTTAAAAGAAAAGAGTGAAGAGAGAATAAGAAATTTTATAGATTGAAGGAATAATTTGAAGAAGTAACAAATCATATATCAATTCACTAGTAGTTGTACAAAATTAGAGCAAAATAGTAATTTAATTAAAAAATTTTCATATTAAGTTAAAAAGAAATGCATAACGATATTTAAAAAGAAACTATAAAATTTAAAGAAACTAACAGTGTTCAAAGAAGGGGATTGGGTAATTGAAAGGTCATTACAAGTAGCTAACAAAAGAAATAATGAATGTGCAAAATTAAAATTACCATTTATAGGACCATTTATAATTGAAAAAGCTTACGAAAACAGTTATATTTTAAGAAATCCATATAATAATTTATTAAGGGGAAAGGTAAACGTTAAAAACTTATACGCATATCACCAATAGAACAACATTTTAAAAATCTAGCTAAATTTAGAAAATAAGATAATTTAAGATGTAGGTATTAGAATAAGTAATATTATTTTGTATTTAGAATTAAGAATTAAAAGTATGAATTATTAATAAATAGTTTGTGGTTATATTAAGAATTAAATGAATTCGAATTTATGTTAAATTATTACTGAAGATTGTTTTGTGAGGTACTATAAAAAGTATATGTTTGAATGAAAGAGGTAACCAAATAGGAGTTGAATTATAATAAATAAATTGGAATTGAATTTTAAAAATTATTACCGAGTAATAATTTGTTAAAATTAAATTGGGGGAAATTTGTAATGTTTTAAAATAATCATAAATGTAACTTACCCAATATATAACTTGAATTGAAATAAATTATTTAAAATGGATGTAATTTTCGAATCTTTTCATTAAATGATCAATACACCAAAAATTTCTTTATTAGAGCCAATCCAGTAAATCACAAGAACACAAAAACTATCTTGATAAAATGAGTTCATAAGAATGGACACTAACACCAGTAGTCGATCCAAGAGTCAAGTCCAAGATCCTATTTTGTTTAAGCTAAAAATAAAAAGCAAATGAGTATTAGAATATGTTAATAATGAATTATAGGAATCTAATATTAGTAAGAAACCAATTATATTAGTTATATTAAGTTAGTTAGATCAAAATACAAATAAGTTATAATTAAAATTAACAATAATAATAAGTTTAATAATGATTTTAATAGGTAACTATAAAATAAGAATAAGTAGGTGTAGATTATTTAAAATTATTATCTAAGGTAGAGAATATTCAACTGTATTCAGTTAGTAATATAAGTAGAAGAATTTAAACTCAACAAACTAATATTAGCTATTAGAGCAAAATAAATAATATCATAGAAAATGAATATAACTTAATAAATAAAATTGACTTACCCAAACAATATTTACAAATTCATTTAAGCATTAAAGTGATGAGTCCTGTATTATAAAGTATCGGATGATAGTACAAGCCTAGTACTTCCTATGTTCTGGTACATCCCATATTTTGATAAAATGCAATGCTTGAGACAGAATCTAAAAATAAAGATATTGAAATTTATTACATGTAAGAATAAAACTGTAAGAAAGTGATGTGTTTGTTTACAAGCTAAGACTGTTTAATTAAAACTTAATCAAGGACACTATGATTGATAAATTTAATGAAAAAACACTGTAAATAGTGAAGTGGTGATCAAAAACTGTTGATTATAAACTTAAAAGATGTGATTGTTGTGGAAAGACATAAACTTAATATTAGATGATTGTTTGATGTTATAATTGTATGTTGTTATAAGGTAATTGATTTTAAGTGGTTTGTTGATGATATTATGTATTATTAATTCGTTTATTTGATAAAATTTGTAATTGAATCATTATGACGCAGTAGATTTAAAATGTAAATAAAAACTAAAATAAGCGGTGTCATAAAAAAAAAGGTTATCTGACCATATTAGAATATGTAAATTTTCAATTTTTGTTAAAATTAATGGCTAAAAAGAGATATTTGCTCAAAATTGTTAAATTTAATATTGATAATTGTCAAAATGTCCGCCATTGTATGCTCCATAAAGTCAGCATTTTTGATGGGGAATAATCGATTTTAAAATTCTAAGAAGGTCATTTTATAATGAAATAAGCTATGCAGATTTGATTTATAACAATTATAAGGTCAGAAAAAGTTAAATTAAAAATTCAATTTTCTAAAAATTTGAGGTAAATGGGGTTAGGAAAAACAAAACACGTTCGAAAAGGCAGCCATTTTTCGATTTTCGGGCTAACATATAAAAGCCCTTGGAAAATGAGAATCGAGGTCACTCTAATTTCATCAAAAGGCCAATCCACGTCAGTCTTCTTTAAAATTATCATAAATCAATGGCCGACTATTGTTAAAAAAAATAAAGATGGCTGAAAATTAATTTGATCAACTATATAATTTATTATAAAATTAAACTATTGGAAAATTGTATATGGAAATTGTGTACTGGTGAATAAAATATCCTATCCTAAGAAGAAAAAATAAATATTTTTTTTTACTAACCTGTGATAATAATAAAGAAACCCTGAAGAAGTGAAGGAGATATCGCATCCAGTGGTTTAATCCTTTTGGTATCTATCCAAGGAAGTGCTAGCACGTGTTGTAGGTGATATACTGGTAAGAAGCCGAGTGTGGGAGACCGTCACGGAGGATTTTTCATCTTTCATCCTTAGCAGCGAGTGAATTTACGGTATGTGTTTAACATTATTCATTAATATCACTTTCATAACTCCTATAAAATATTGTGAGTAGTATATTTCAATATCTTTAAACCACGATTCTGATACAATTTTGTTTTAAAATAAATAAACTGCTTAAACATTTTGTTACTACTAATCCACGCTGTTTCTCTCTACTAGAGTATAACTGTAACGGTAAGATATCACGTGTTCTTTGTGCGTGGGCATATGCGCACGAAAATACCATAGCCGCATCATTCAATAGGTATAGGGTGTATTAAAAATTTTAAGGTGAAAAATTAAAATAAATAGTTATATCGTTGGATTTTAATTTTGTTGGAACCGACTTCTGTTGATAAGAGTCTTTCGTGTTTTGAAAATTAATTTAAGTAGATCAAATCTAAAGTTATAATAATAAATTTACATATTTTGAGTTTGAGAATAATTTTTTTTTTATAATAAAATAGCAAAACAATAAAAAGAAATTTTGAGGTGTTTTGAGTTAAATAAAGACTGAATAAAATTGAAACATAAATAAACATAAATATAGCCCCACAAAACTTTAAAAATAAAAATTTAAAATTAAAAAAACAACAATTTGATAACTATATCAATTATAAACTATATCTATTCAATCTTCACATTAATATATTTGTAATTTATTACAATATATATATATATATATATATATATATATATATATATATATATATATATATATATATATATATATATATATATATATATATATATATATATATATATATATATATATATCAAATGCAATCTTATATCTAATAAATGTTATCTGCCATTTATATGTAGTAGAAAATTCACCTTCAAATATGTAAATAGGAAATTTTGAATAAAATAGCGACGTCTATTGTTGCTAAGTGCATGGTTGCTAGGGAAGCCGTGCGTTTATTTTACCGTTCGTAAAGATTGTGTGTTATTGACGGTTTAGAGGGGTGGTCGTAGGTAAAAAAATTTTTCTATGCCCACGTCTGAATAATTCAAAAATCGCTTTGTCAACATTGCTTGTAAGTGACATTTAACAATAACCTGCGTGTAATAACATCTCATAACCAACACATGCCTTTAGATAAGAAAACTTAAATATCCTTATTTAATTAAATTGCAATAAAAGGTTTATCTACGTAATACTTTATTTGGTTGATTTACATACTATTAGTAAATATAAATACGTTAGAAAACTATTAATATTAGAGACATTCCATTTAAATTAAAAGAGTAATGCCCCTAAATTTCGGCAACACATTATACAATAGCAAACCTTCTTATTGAAAATTTAAAAAAAAAGTTTTTCAGGTTTTTAAGACAAAATTATTTTCATTATAACAGTTTTATTAACAATATGAAGGAACACCAATGGGTAATTGTTTATCACCATTTATGGCCAAACTTTTTATGAGCAATTTTGAAACACAGATTAGTCAAGAGCTCGAGTATTTCCCGAGGATATGGTATAGATATGTGGACGACATTTTTGCAGTTTTCAATACGAAGAAATCATCAGTAAAAAATTTCATTTCAAAATTCACAAGCATAAAATTCACATTTGAACTAGAAAATTACCATTACCATTTTTGCACACATTAGTAATTAGAAATAATAACAAGTTGGAATTTGATATTTTTAGAAAAGACACCGCTACGTATAGATATATTCCGGTAGATTATTTTCACTGTAGTCAACACAAAATGGCAAGTTTTCATTTTTTTATTCATAGATTAATTAATTTTCCCTTAAGCAAAGCAAGATATGACAGAGAAAATAATTTAATTGAGGATGTAGCTGTACTTAATGGATATAATAAAAAACTAATTTTTAAGTTAGTCAATCGCCATAGTTTTAAGAAATCTCTTTGTGAAACCACCGAGAACACGATTAGGTTTAGTTCATAAAACTAATATCACCCTGAGACAATTGATAGGAAATCCGAAGGATAAAAGAGAAGACCGGGAAAAAAGCGGTATATATGAAATAAGTTGTAATGATTGTGATAAATGTTAGGCAAACAAAAAAGATCGGTTAAAACTGGATTTAAAGAATATTTAGCTCATCTAAAATATGGACGCATAGAAAAATCTAGTATTGCCGAACATGCTTTTACAAAAAAAACATTCGGTAAATGTAGATAGTTTAAAATTGTTAAAAAATGTATCGAACATTAAATTGTTGGATGTAGTTGAATGTATAGAAATTATTAAGTGTAAAAATAGATTAAATAAGGACAAAGGACCTATCCCGCAGATAGTCCACTTTATAGTTTATTAAAAGAAAACTTATTGTAAAAATGTTTTTGCGCTTAAAATTGACTTTGCCGACAAAAGATTTACCGCGACAACATTTAGGCGCTAAAAATGCTATACTATATACCTATATTGTAATGAATATTATGATTTGAGATTATTTATTTATAAATTTGATTGAATATTAGATATTATTATTTAAATGTAATATAGCAACAAGATCTTCTTTTTCTCAGGGGTGTTTGGTTATGCAAGTTTCCAGTTGGATTATTAGGTAGAAGGTATTTGAATAAAATTTGATTAATTATAATTACAAATTTATTATAAAAAAATTAAATTAAAACAGTAATCTATTGAATGATTGATAAAATAATAAGTAGGAAAATAATAAAAAAGAAAGGCCTTTTAGTAACTATAAAAGAACTTACTTGATGTTGAATTAAGTTAAATTAACCAATGTTATTTATGTAATGGCAAGTAAGATTATCGAAATACACTAATTATTGAATATCATGTAAAATCCTTTGTTTTTAAATTATAAAACTTAACTAACTACTACAAAAATTTTCAAAAAGTTTACAATTTTATCTGACCTTGATGTAGAGTCCTGCTTCCTGATTGGTGGAAAAGTCTGTAGTCGCTCTATAAAAAACGGAAACGAACGAAGTGATACGTGGAATTTCCGACTTTGGTAAAATGTTGTGTAGTTAGACGATTGGTTTCTTGTGTAGTATTATTGTTCTTTGTTTGTTCCTCCAAATTGATATAGTTTAGTGTTTGTTGGATTACAGTTCTTTTAATTGTATTATTAATAGTAAGTACTCTTATATTCTTCTTTTTTATAACCGAAAATGTTTTAATTTCACTTTTTTATTAGTTCTTAATGTCACTTTTTGTCACCTTATTTTACTTCTTGATTGTTTTAACTTGTATTTCTAATGACACTATTTAATACTTTATTTTCACTACTTTAAAAACTGTTTGTTCACTTTGTTCTAATTGATTGTTCACACTAACTGATCTTCTATGTTTGACTACCAATAATATACTACCCTCTACGACCTCTGTTCAAGTCTTTTTATAGGTTTCAAACTTTCTAGAAACTTCGTGAATGACCATTTTCTAAGAACACTATATGCATCTCTCTCTTTTTTATGTACGACTAGACATACTCACTCCGTGCATTTTCGTTCATTCCAGAACAAAAATATAGTAAAATATATCTGTCTCCTTTTTACACATTATCTGTCTTTTTTTATACATTATATAATCAATTTTCGCGAAGTTTCTAGTAGGTTATAAATAACATATTTATGTACAAGATATAATATTGATACATTACATAATAAAATTATTTCTAACTTAAAATTCTCTTACAAATACACAAAATATATAATAAAATAATACAATATAATAAAAATTATTTGATTAAGTTATATTAAACATTTTGATATTATACTCATTATACTAGTATAGAATATTTAATTATTACAATATATAGGGTTAGTTTTTAGACATAGCTTCAGTTTACCTTCGGTCTCTGAAGAAGATAACTTGGTTATCAAAACTCGCGCCAGGCAGTTAAAAGTGTGTAGTGGTAGTATTTAATACTTCCTTTCACCAATGGTAACTTGAGGTTGGAATGGTGCAATGCACGGGCAAATTGGAATGGAGAATGTAATAGAGTAGTGTTTTCAGACGCTTTTGCTTGTGGACCTGAAGAGTAAGGCGTCGAAAAGGTGAAAGAGAATTTTCGGAGTTTGCTTTGGAACCAGGTTTGGGGTGGAATTAGCTTAGGTAGCTGAACTTCTTTGGTATTCTCACAAGATCAATTGAATGCTCAAAGGTACATTTAAGAAGTTCTAGAACCGATTGCTGTACTATATATTCGAGGGCTAAACAGTATATATTTTATTCCAACAGGATAACGTTCGTCCACAGATTGCAGCAGTTATTTTAGGCTTCTACAAGACTCCAATATTGATATTCTCCCGTGGCCCACACGTTCACCCGACCCTTCGCCAATTGAACATGTTTGAAATATGATGGGGAGAAGGATAGGTCTGCTTCCCAACCCTCCAATGAACTTGGACGATCTGCATAATGCCTTACAAAATGCTTGGGATGAGTTGCCTCAAGTAACTATAGATAACCTCATTAGAAGCATGCCCAGGAGAACCGCGTAATGTATTCGTTTAAATGGATGGGCAACAAATTACTGTAATTTAATTAATAAATAAGAATAATTATTTATTAGTAATTTTTACATCAATACATCTACAAGATTATATTAAAAATAAAATTTTTTTCTTTTTGTCACAGATTTCAAATTTCAAATGTAGAATAGATTAAATTAGATTGTTTTAGGTTATATAAGCCAGTTAGACTTCTCTGCATTTCGACCTACCAAGATCCTTAACCTACTTAAACTCTAGAATACCATACTTCTAGCGAAGTTGAGCAGCTTTCTAGAGGGCATATTATTAATTTGATAGAGAGTCACATCAACTGCTTATAGGAGTTTAAGGCTTTTGCAAAACAATGCCACGCATTCGTATAGTATGTGTTTCGCCGTTTCAATAGTGCTTTCGCCGAAAGGACAGTTATAGGAGTTTAAGGCTTTTGCAAAACAATGCCACGCATTCGTATAGTATGTGTTTCGCCGTTTCAATAGTGCTTTCGCCGAAAGGACAGTTTTAACTTTTCGATTTGCTATTACGTCAAAGGGTAGTGTCCGGTGAGAAGACCTACTAATTTTATATATTTGTTGCTCATTTCGAGAAGGCATTTTGCTTTTTCAGGTGATATATCTACAAATCTTGCCTCAGTTCTGGCGTATTGATCCTGTGATATCGTAGTTCACGGGCGAAGTTCCTTTTTGGTGTGACTTTTTGTGAGACCACAAAATGGTTCTGGACCAAGAAAAGGTCTATAAGCGTCTTCTTTTGCGAGTCTATTAGCTTCCTTATTACCCATTATCCCTCTGTGACCTAGCACCTTGTTGTTTCTTGTCAGTTTCTTAAGGGATTGTTTACATTTTCCTATTAGCTTTGACTCATAACTAAAACAGCTCCCTGACTGTCTATAAGAATATAGATGATTGTCCTTCACCAGGAGTGGACACTTCTGGATACTAGCATCTAGAGCGTGTATTTCCGTCTGAAATATAGTTGCAGAGCTACCAACGGATTTGAATAACCAAAAATTCTGAGTACCCTTTTGATGGATATACACGAAGTGTTATCAAATCATGTCATTTAAAGCGCAAAAGGCTATCTCTTTAGCCTTTTTTATTTAGTATCTTCTCTTTCAGTTTGTTTTAGGCATAAAGCTTTTATTGTGGATTTACCTGTTTGATAGGAAAAATGTCTTTTGTAAAGCGGCTATCTCGCAAAATTTTCGCTTCTGCATAGTTTTGAGATAAAAGAAGTTAGGTTATGGGACTTATGGGACGATAAGATTTTGGATCATCCATGGGACGTCTCACTATATTGGGTACAAGGGCCACGCTTCAAGCTTTGGGTATGTAATCGAGGATAAGTAGCTTTAAAAAATGCAATAATTAAAATAAACATATATTTATTTAGACCAAAACACATGACAAGATGATACTATTTAATTGGTACAATTGGTGAAGTTTATCTGTGGTGTAGAATTTACAACAAAACTAATATTTTTGTGACTTGAAATATTTTAATTATGTGTACATGTACACACCGAAAAAAAGTTCATACTGGGGCAGTAAGATAAATGATATTGTAAATGCCTCAGCTAGAAGGTTTTACTACAAGATTACAAGATTAACTAATATTTGAAATACTAAAAATTTGATTGACTGTGGCAGTAAAACTATGTTTTTATTGTGGTAATAGTATATTATTTAACGAGCGGTAATGTAGGTCATAACTCACGCAGATGAAGTTTGCAGCACGAGCCGCAGGCCAGTGCTGTAATTCATCAAGCGAGTTATGACCATTACCGCAAGTTGAATACTATACTTTATCTACGACTTTAACAATAAATATATGATTAAAAAGTTTGAATTATTGTGAAATCTATTAGATAGGTACCTTTGTCGCCAGATATTTTTCATGAAATTATTAAGTTCTGGTGTAAATGTTTTTGCCTTTTTAGCTACATGCTTCTCTGATTGACGTTTAAGAAACGCAAGTAATTTCCAATAATTTTCTATATTTATTTTATTATTTAAAGTGAGTGTGCTTCTCAGCATAGAGAAGAAAGTCCTCAGGGATGCTTTATACTTATTGCTCAGTTCTTTAAAATATACCTAAAGAACATTTTCTGTAAAAGAGTTTACATTCTTACTGATACATCAATTTTGAAAATTTTTGTTGACTGCTTTGTTTTGTGACTTTTCGGGTAATAAATTTTATACTGTAGCATTAGCTACTTGCCTCAATTCTGGAGGTGTACATAATAATTCATCTTCACTCTCTGAATTCATCTTTCTTAACACCTTTATAATTTTTAACAGATTTGAAAACGTCAAAATATCTTTTTAAAAATATCAACTGACATTACTCCCCTCAATTACAATAATGGACTATTCCGTTTCATCGAATGTAGATTCTACAGCCACCTTTGGTATTCGGTTCTTTAATTGTGATTTAGAATTAAAATTTAATTAATTCTATGGATTGAGTAGACATTTATGTAAAAAATAAACACAATGAATATAATTAAAAAAAAGGTTTGGTAGGCACAGGGGATCGAACCGCCATTGATTCCGTGGCAGTATATAGTTACTGTGACAGTATGGTGTAATAACTCACTAGAGAGTTATTATAACTCACGCTTTTTGTTTATGGATACTATTAATTCCTCAAAAGCAGTTGAATAATTAATGTATAATTTAATAGGAGTAGATAAAATATATTTACAAAAGGGCAATTTTTTCTTACTAATGCAATGAAATCCACCGATAAGGTTTTACTACTACAGTAATAATATCTTACTACTGTGGTAAAAATGTTTTACTAGAGTGGTAAGACAAAATAATTTTATCAGTTAAACAGTTTTACTACAATAGTTAAATTGTTGTACCAAAGAGGTAAGACATTAGCTTTGTTCGTAAAACGATCAGCAACCGTTTCAAACCGTTTCCAACTGTAAATCGCAAGCGCATTGATTATTTGGCGTTCGAAAATATTTAATGCGCATGAGATTTGCAGTTGGAAACCATTGCTGATCGTTCTACGAACAAAGCTAATATTACTGCGGGAGTATAACGATATGGTGATAATATATGGTAATCCTGTATATCCTACATATTCGTATATACCAATCCAAAAAATGGAATGCTAAATAAAAAATATATAAATATTGAAATTGAAATAAATAAAAATATATATAAATATTGAAAAACTGTTTATTTTTATCAACAACTCATAATAACAGGAACAATAAAGAGCAACCAACCAAATTAACAATAATTCTAAATTTAAAAAAAAATTAAAAGTAAATTAAGGAACATGTTATAACTCTTACTAATTCTTGCTTCACTTATATATTCTAGCTCAGACAGGTCCTAAAAAACTATTGAAAGATTAACATACAATGTATTTACTTTTCTTAAATTCTACATTATTCATGGAAAATTCCAATCATTCATGCCTTGTCTTAAAATAAAGATTAAACATTTTTTTAATGTACCTTAAAATTAATATGAACATTTGATGAGTGGAGAAATTATCGAGTTTTTAAACCCAATAATAAAGCTAAAAATACTGTGACGTATACACTAGCTGAATTTGCTTCTTAAGTGTGACATAATTGTGAAATGTAAACCCTATTTTCCTGTGTCCGGAGTGTGCGCCATATAACAGTATGTTGGTACTTACCTAGGAACTAAATTTCCTGAACCCAATTATTTAAATGGTTGATGTATTGAAACGTTATGCCTTTTCTAACAAAACCACCAAAACTGCCAATAATCAATAATATGTGTACTGCACAATGCGAAAAAAATGTGGCTGTGGTGTGCCTCGTATCACACCACCAAAGACAATAATTTTTTCCCGATTAGCGTGGCGGGACTAATTTCGGCATTAATCGTAAGGGTTGGTGGAATATTTTGCGAAACTATTAGACCGCCATAGTTCGAAAGATATTACTATTTCACAGATTCAATTCGCGTGTTTTACGGAGGTGGTTAAAAAAATATAACTGGTAATGGTGTAAAAATTACTGATACAGGAATAAAGGTTTACTATTATGGTAATATAAATATTATGTATTTGATTTCTAGCTTTTGCAGTAAAAAATATTACTAGTAGTAATGCTAACAGTTGTGAGACAATCTAATAATGGCAGTTTAAAGATTTTCAGCCATAGTGAGGAGTAACACATTCTTATTGAATCATTTTCCTCGGTGCGCTGATTCGTTTGGTTTACGTTTCTTAACACAATTTAACAAATAAGTAATGTTAAAATACTGATAAACTTACGCACACGAACAATAAGTTAACAGGTTTAAGTTAAATTTGATTGTTTCATATGCTAATTCGGTATCTAAAATATTTCAGACTAATACATATAAAGGGTCCCGGGTTCGAATCGCGGGGAGGACCAGGATATTTCTGTTATTTTTTTAAATGTACAGAACTGAATTGAATATACTTATAGGTTTACATGATAAGCTTTTAAAACCGATGGTTTGTAGCAAAAAAATATAATATTATAGCTAAATCAAGGAAGTCGTGATTAGTGGGCACCTTTAAGGCAAATCCCGGCTAGAGACTCTCTCAAGGAGTGATTCGGCTCCAAGTTAATGTTTCACCATAGGCCAGGTTTGTGGTTGTAAGAGTTTAAGGGTGCGAAAAAACAAAAGTAAACATAAACAAGAAGGAAACTAAGGTCAAAATACCTTGTATAATTGGAAAATAAGTATAAGTTATTGAATTTAACAGTAAGTATTAAAGTTAACTAAATGAGTAGTTAAACCGAACACCCCACAGCTTTTACAGCCAAGTGGGTTTTCTAAATAAAACTGATGAAAAAAGATTTATTTGTTTAATTTATCGTTCAGATGAAATGAAGAAAATACGAGTTACTTAGCTTTGGCACATCAGTTTTCCATAGGGCCTCGAGTGGTTTGTTGTGTTCTTATGGCTGTGAATGTTAATCGATATTCTTGTACTGGGTTGTTGTCTTATCTGGCTGTTGAATGCTAGTTGATATTCTTGTACTGGGTTGTGTTCTCACATATATTTTGCTGTATTTTAACTTTGCTAGCTTTATCCTAGCTTTATATTAGCTGTATCCTAGCTAGATGTATCTTTCACCGCAAAAGGAATACGATAATTTACGTTAGGTAGGCGATTGTCTTCGTCGAGTTTTCGACAACAAAAAGAATGGTGTATTACGAGCAGTGTAATTTATAGATGAGGGTTGTCAATGTTCTCGCTTGGCTTCCAGATTGGGTTGCGTTCAGTTAAGGGTTTTGTTTCAGGAGCGTTCCATTGAACGTGCCTCTTATGAGAGCGCATTCAGCTGAAGAAAGTAGAGTGCCTAATACAGTGGTGAGTCGGGGTTAGTTTGAATGTTCGTAATGACGGTAATCTAAACTGAGGTAGCATGCGGCGACAGACATGTTACAATGTTTTATGTATAGTAAAGTTTAATTTTAATTTAATATTCCAAATATGTATACAATATTGAACTCTCCTAGAGGAGAGCTAGGAAACTATAATAGTATATTAAACAACGCATTTCATATGGAATTCTGTTATGACACGAGTTCAAGTTTAAAAAACGAATCGCGAAGCGATGAGTTTTTTAAAGAACGAGTGTCACAACAGCCATATGAAATAAGTTGTTTATAATATTTTTTATATTTTGCCCTTTTTACCATTTTTTAAATTAATTTTTTATTTTTATGTAATTACGAAAATTTTTATTTTAAAAAGTATGTCGGCAGCACTGTGTAATTTATAAAATTTGACAGTTGTGACATTTAAATTATCAAATGTAAATGTTTTAAAATATTTTAAAAAGAATAATATACCAATAATAATATATTATATAAGTAAAATATTATATTCATATTCACAGATACTTTCTTAAAGAACAATATAAAAAATGAATAAATTGCTATTAGCCACAAATGTCAATGTCAATAGTCTTGCCTTTAGATACTTCACTCATGTCGCCAACTATTTAAAACAAAAATTTGCGTGCGTAAAAGTTACATTACGATACGCAAATGCGTTTTATAATGAAGATTTTTATAAGTGCGAAATATAAAAAATACTTTTATGGTTTAATAATTTTTAATTTGTTTGAATATCTTATAAATTATTACTAAAATTAAATTTAATACTTAAAATTTAACACATAAATACAAATAATACAAAATAATACAATCAAATATAATGATATTTAACTAAATTCTGGCTTAATCAAATAACATAAAAAAGATTGCAATCTAATTTTTACCCGTTTTTATAATAAATATGTCGCACACTGCAATTTAAAATAATCCCTATTTAATATTTTTAATCTTGACATAATATAATATTTACACAGTTGCCGTATATTAAGCATATAAAAAGAAAATTAGTTTTTCTTATTTCATATAAAATGGGCGAGTGTCTATCAGTCTTAGGTGTCTCGGAGCCCAAGTTAGCATATAAACCCAAAAAAATTATTATGGGCAGGGTATTCGGCATCCAGTTTACTTTAGCGCATTTTTTAAATGTTTTATTATGGATTTTAGGTAAATTTAACCTTTTATTATTATTATATTTATAGTAGCGCGACCACCAAAAATATTGGTCATCCAGTACAAGTATAAAAAATATTTTATTGATTTTTGAATATTAGGTGAATAATAAATCTTTGGTCTGGTTTTTTTATTCAATAAAATTTCTAGTTTAATTTTTTATAATATTGATCCACATAAGCATAATTTTCCAGTATAAGGTGGCGTTTTGACGAGATGAATACACTCAAGCCGTTTTTGTTCTTGACGCAGCTGTTTGTCAAAGCACCCCTATTACAAGTACAAGTACAAGTATAAAAAATATTTTATTGATTTTTGGATATTAGGTGAATAATAAATCTTTGGTCTGGTTTTTTTATTCAATAAAATTTCTAGTTTAATTTTTTATAATATTGATCCACATAAGCATAATTTTCCAGTATAAGGTGGCGTTTTGACGAGATGAATACACTCAAGCCGTTTTTGTTCTTGACGCAGCTGTTTGTCGAAGCACCCCTATTACACATATTACAACATCAAATTTTCCATTTGTACTGGACGGCCACCTTTTTTGACGCGCTTGGACTATAGCAGTTAGTATCTAAAAATTCGACTTAAATTGTTTAAACTGATCGCATATTTTCGGTGTGGGTTGTTAAATTGATTGCCTAATTTTTGGATTAAAAATTTTGTTTGTAGCCGTTTTAGTGATTCTTCTACTTATTTTTGGAATCATACCAGCAGTGAAGCAAGGTTTCTATTGCGAAGATCCTTCAATTTCACATCCCTATAGACAAGAAACTATTTCTAACTTGATGTTATTCTCGACACTTATATTTCTACCGACTTTTATGTTATTTCTAACAGAATGTTTAGCCAACGAATCAATGAAAAAATTAAACTACCATATGGTCGTCTTTTACCTATCGGAAATTATAATAGGAGTTACGATGACTTTATTGATAACCTTAGTCATTAACGTTATAGTAGGGGAGCATAGACCGCATTTTTTGTACACCTGTCGACCGGATGCCGCTAAAAATTGCACGGCGGGAGAATTTATACAAGATTTTCGATGTACTAATGATTTAGATTCCGCATTTGTTCAAAACGATATTTTTTTGTCTTTTCCTTCTGGGCATTCTGCCATCAGTTGGTTTGCAGGAATATTTACTGCGGTAAGTATAAATTGAGTGATGTATACAAATATTTATATGCATTTTTTCGTATTTTAGTATGTGATACACAGTAAATTGACGACGGTGAACGTGGGCTACGTAATGAAACTGCTTTTGATATGCATCTGCCTTACATGGTCTTTGCTGTGTTCCCTTTCGAGAATAGTCGATAGAAGGCACCACTGGTGGGATGTACTAGCTGGTAGTTTAATAGGTATAAGTTTCGCGTTATACAGCATCAAAGTGGTGCGTGAAAAGCTGCGTGATAACAACCCTCTCATAATATGTAGTATTTGCTTGGAGAAACCAATTTTCATAGCCGATAATAAGCAATCTTATAATAATACTCTTGTTAATAATGCTTAGCATTATTATCTATCTTTTCTAAGAAAAAAACAACAAATAAATTTTTTTTTATTATTATTTTTTTATTTAAATGTGAATGAAGTAAAATTACATTTTACTTCAAGATATAATTCAAAATTTTCATTTCTAATACCAATTATGTCGCTTAATCGCTTAAAAACATAAAAAATGTTTTATTTTTTTTGCTTATTATGTTATCAGTTACCTATAAATTTACTGTTTTATCATGGTTTGATACTGTTTTTATTACTATTGTGTAACAAATTGTTGGAATTTTAATATTGGGAGGAACTTTGAGGTTAGGAATAGTATTGGGCAATTTCCACAAATATTTCTCATTCAAAACGCCAAGTAGTATTGGTTTGCAGATAAAAAAAATCATTTATTTATCTTAAATAATTATAAAGTTCATTTCTTCTCGCATCCTAAGCCAACAAACGGCCCACAATTAAAATAAACGTTAAAAATGGAACACCATAAATAGTGCTAATACTACCCTTACTATTTGGATCCAGAATGCCAAAAACCATTACGTTGGAATGTTCAAGATGATTGGAATGGGACACTCCCCTACTGCCGTTGGTAATGACGTAGTTAAATGTGCTATTGAATACGGGTTTTAAGTAGGTGGTCAGAGAAAGAGGACGATAGTTTCTCGGAGAGCCTGTAGTGATGTTAGTATTCACTGATATACTAGAAAATTTAGCGATGAGCGTAATGTTTCTTTGGGCGCAACTGTTCACGTTCAAATTCCCGCAACCCACTAAAGAACACACCCTGTAATTTTGTTTTCCGGGAACGATTTTAAAAGGACCTTCGTAAGCAATAATTCTGAAACAGAAGAGTGATTTGTTTCATTTAAATTGATTAAATGTTTTAACTTCTCTTACCTGTAAATTTCCGGTGATTTGACTGGTACGTATGAGACATTAATGGAAAATTTGCAACAGAATTTCTTGTGACAAACTACTTCGTGTACGATTTTTTTGGTAATATTTATTGTTTTGAAGGTGTATTTGTTGATTTCAAAGTAACTGGAGGCGTTGTATTTGTCCAGGTTACTTCCTTTATCATCTAAACTGTCAAAACCTCCTAGTCTTGGTAGATTCGGTTGATTCTGGGAAAAAAAATAAAAAACAAAATTCAGATTCAGAAACAAACTATTTTAAGAAAAATCTTGTTCTGTTCTTGTTCTGTGATGTGAACAATGTACTTTGAACTAAGAGAAGTGGGAATGTAGAGAAGGAGGTAAGAGGCATTAAGGTAAGGAAAAGACCAGAGGTGGATGGATTGAGAAGGGAGACAATAAAGAGGCTGGTGGAGATACCAGGGTGATACTGGTAAGAAAGGCGGGTAGAGAGGTGAAGCGGGCAGGGGGCTACAGGCCCATCAGTTTGTTGTGTGGTATTTGTTGACAGTAAGAGGGCGGTGTTTATCGTGTTTTCGAACCTTGGAGTGGGGGAGGGTTTGGTTAATCTAGTGGAGGATTATCTGACGCGCGGGTTATTATCTATTCGAGAGGGAGAAGGTTTAGAACAGATAAGGTAGTACCCCAGGGATCGGTTCTGGAACTGACGCTATGGAAGTGTGTTTCCCATAAGGTGTGTAGGATAGTATATGAAGAAGGATGCTGGAATTCGGTGTGTGTTTAGTTTGTACAGCAAAATCAGAGGCAGGAATGTGCGAAAGCTGTGAAGTTGAGGATTATGTGGGGCACCTGTTTAGATGTTGGAATAGTGAGGAAGTATTAAAGATGTTGGAGAGTAATTTTGGGAAGGCGGTGTATTGGGGAAACATGGACATAATATTGAGGGTAAAAGAAGAATGGGAGGAGGTAAGCGGAGTAGTTGAAAGCATGGTTAGGGGAAGGGAACGTTGTTGAAGTTGCGAGTGGCAGGAGTAAAAGGAGAGTTCATGAGGGACCACCACCCATCTCTAAGTAAGCTAGGGTAGTGATTCCAAGACGGAGGTAACGGCGAGTTTCGAGGTGGGTATGGTTGGTAGGCATCCCTTTGGGGATGAATCCAACACTGTATGGGTCCTGGACAGTTTCCCATCTCAGCCAAAAAAAAAGAAAATAAACTAAGGCAACTTTGAAAAATATTTTTCTGGTAAAAAGAAAATATTATTTGGGCTCGTATTGGACATATTTTGAATCATTAAAGCTTCAGAAATGCTGAGCATATTGTACTTTCAGGACAAAGCAAGACTGCTTTGAAAAATATTGTCCTGTAGGCAATAAAATACTATTCGGGCTCATACTGGACATATCATAAATGACGTGACCAAAATTCTCTCATCACATAGCAAGTTAGTTTTATATAATCCTTCTATGAATGAAAGAAGAGAACATCTGTGCTCAAACTTTGGTTTAGGGCTATTATCCTGATTTTTTGAAAACTAGTAGATTTAGAAGCTCCATCATTATTATAAATGCACAGTTTTATAAGTGTGGTGAGCCAAGTAGGTACTTGAAATGTTATTCTGAACAAAGCTGGGGTCTATTGAATACTGTAAAGTAGGTATTAGATTTAAAAACAATTGAAGATGCTGAAAATAACAAAAACGGTAAAATTAAACTTACTGATGAAATAACCGGTGTATTTTTCACATTAGACACCAACATTTTAGCTCCTGGTGTTCCGTCTATGTAATAACTAAAGACAGTACCATCTGCACCCCATATACCACTACCACCTATTCCAACTGCGGGTAAGTCCAAACTGGAAGCCAAAAGATTCACCTTTCTGGCAGCCGCATAACCTTGTTGAGTGGCTAATGCTAAAATTTGTAGTTTAAACATTGAAGTGTACTAAGAGATGTCGATACTCACAATGAAGGTAAGGTAGGTACGATTCTAAGGCCGTTGGATAGACGACGTCGGTTACGTTGTCAGATAGGACAGGTTTATTGGATATAATGTCCAAACCCGTCAAGACTCCGAATGTTACTCCAAAATCCGTAGTAAAAGTGTTTTGGTTATCTTCGGGGGCTCCAGGAGTTAATTCGGGTTCATTAAATAGATTAATTTTGCGGTACCTAAGAAGATTATTTTATTTTCTACAAATTATTTACTAAACTTTTTTATGTAAAACCAATAATTTAATCCAATTTGCACTTTTAGAAAGGAACTTTTCTTGGAGTATTAGAAATTAAAAGACATCTAGCAGATCAGCAATTAAACGTTATAAATTTTGGAAGTTCTCCAGACAAATGTTGCTTTCGACACTAGTAAAACAAGGTACTATTTTTTTAGTGTGCTTGATATTGAGATTTATTTTTCTTTTTATACTACAACTAGGGATAAAAGCAATGCTAAACAATTAAATATCTTCGTTTTGACTAAATTCGGGAATAATTTTATTTTCATTTAATTCAATATAAATAGATTAAAAATTCTTAAAATTCCAGAATTTATCCACAATACTCAAGAATAAATGTTATCGTTGGCTCAAAATGCAGGTAACCCATTAAAATTTAATTGATTTTCTTAAAAACTATTATGATATTCCTAAGCTTTCTGAAAATGGTATCTACAAGTTTCAATGCAGTGATTGTCCAATTTCCTATGTTGGCATAACAACCAGAGCTTTGAGGCTGAGAGTTAAAGAGTATTTAGAAAGACCAAATAATTGATTTTGGCCATCGCATTGATTTCAGTGGCCACCATTTCTCTCCCAATAAAAAAGTAAAATTCTTCATAGCTGATAAAAATGATCATAAAAATAGAATATTTAGAGATTTTTAGATAAATTAATTCGAACCCCCTTAATCGTGTGAATAAGTTGCAAGTTACACCTATGTTTAAGTTGCTTTGGAGCTCTCAGTATGAATAGTCTTGTTGATATTTTAAATATCTCAAATATCCGATCTCAGTTAGTCATTTAGTTTAATGCATTAGTTTATTCATAGTCTATTTCATTTATTTTCTTTTAATTTTATTTTATATTTTTGAAATATCTTACTCTGAATTTATTTTGTTAAAGGAAGTTTTAAAAAAGTTTTAATCTGTAATATGTATAAAATTGTTGATTGACTGATTGATTAAAGCAGGGCCTAAAATACTGAAGCTCGAAACATAAAATTAAGATTGTATAGTAGAAAAAATGACCTTTAACCTAACGTCACTAACAGCGAACAGTAGAAAACACAAACTTTATTCGCGGAAATTTTTCCGATAGTTGGCGCTGCAGTTTCTGTCAGTGGAATGGGGAAAACAATAATATCAGCCATTTGATTCAATATTAATTCAACTATTTCCGTTTTTAAATTTGTGTGGTAAAGATTGTTAGTGGAAGATGGTACGAGTGTTGATTTATTGATTCTAAAACACAGCTCAAAAATAACACGTAAACAATTGGAGAATCGGTTTGTTTTCCCCATTCTACCTTTACTCGTTTTCGCCAATAGGTATATCTCATCCTTTTCTACTTGTAGTAGAAACAATTATGGACTCTTGTCTATCAAGCAATAACGTTCTTTTCAACACTAAATATAACTTTCGAATGTTGGAAAGAGATAATGTTAAAAACTCTAAATGGTTGTATTCATAAGAATTTGTTTTGACCTTTTATGACAGCGTGGCACGTGTAGAAAAATTCAATTGGGTAAATGTGTTTTTGAGATTTCTCAAACTTGCTGTATGCATAAAATCTACCAACGCGAGAGAAAAAGAATTATTGTCCGCACCGTAGTGTAGTCCGCACAGCAGAATCATACAAACAGAAACAAAACATCAAAAATCAATGGAGCCGTAGAGTGTACAGTATATAACAATTATTTTTAATAAAACACAATAAATAAATGAAAAATAATTATTAATAAAAAAGAATCTAATAACAATTTCAGAGCCATGTAATTAAAAAATACCACCAAATCTATATCAAGTGCTCAAATTGTTGACCCTCAGATATAATACAATGGGAAAGACGTGCAGCGATCTCTTTTTGAAGGTTTTCCAAAATTTCAGATTTGTTTGCAATCTCAATACGTATCCGTTCTTTGAGTAATTGATATTTTGTGGTATGAAGCAAATCATCCATTTCTCGAATGTGACTCTTCTTAAACGAAGAAAGGAAACGCCAATGTCAATGTCACAAATATTTATTTATTGCTGTATGAAATTTGTTGTAAAAAAGCGACTAGTTTCGGCCTACAATGCGGCCATCATCAGGCTACAAAGAAATAATACATTACAATACATAGCTGATAGAGAAGCAATTCGAAATCAATCCTTACCTATTAAAGTCAAATACAATATATAATGTTAAAGAAAATTCCAAAAAGATTGCAGGCATTGCAGTTGAAGGTTTGAAAATATGAAACTAAATTTAATTTCAACTTTGTTTTGTTTAAAACACTTATAAGAGTATGTTGACCACCGATGATCAAATACAAATTAAATTGTTGTAGTTGAAGTTGAATGTAATAGGAGTCAAATTTTTATATGGTTTTGGACATTGAAAAACAAAAAAAGAGAAAAGGAGAAAATGGATAATAATAATAAAGGTTAAGAGAGCAAAAGGAGAAACCTAGAGCTCAATTTAAATATTATGTGGTAAATTTGGAAGTTTTAAGAAGGGTTGAAGAAACCTAGGTAAAGATGTATCCAGAAAGGAGAGATCTATATAATTGAAAGTGGTATGAAAAAGATTGTGAAAATTGGTTTTGGTTTTTAACCCGTGTAAAACAGGTCCAAGAAACAAAAAGTCATACCTATTGTGTTCTAGAGAAAGGTTTCTCACGCACAAAAGGAAAGAAAGTTGGGGATAATTACAAAAAATTATGGGAAAGAAAATTAGGATCGTTATTAAAATAAGCACCAAATTATAAATAATAAGATGCATGGTCAAACAAATTATTAAAAACATAGTCCATAATAATAAATAGATTAAATGCATTGAATTGTAACAAAAGCACTTTATAATTGCACTTAGGTGAAACTATTACTTATACTCTGTACAAAGAGCACGCGAACTTAGAGTAATGGCGATAGACAAGTATATAGTAGAATCATAGAACATAGGTAAACAACATGGAAGGTAAAGTTAAGAGAAGTCACAGGACGAGAGAAAAATAGTAGTATCTATGATCAATGGAACTGTCATCGAAGTAGTTAAGGAAAAGAACAAATCAACAACAATACTGCAATCTTTCAGGAAACGAGATACAAATCAATCAATGGATAGTTAAATTAAGCAAAAGAATTAGTATAACATAATGTCAAATACAACAAGGCATCGAACTAATCATCGAGTACCAAACTCAAATCAAATGAAAGCCAATGTAAAAGAAGAAGAAGAGCAGTCTGAATTTATGGTTATTTTTCAATAAACAATGATTACATTGACTTTCAAGAAACAAAGAGTAATTACAATTCAAATGAAGTAAAGTAATCATTAAAATTACAGAATTAGAAAATGATTTAATTAAAAACAAATGCCAAATGAGAGAATCTGTGGTGGAAAAGGGGAATAGAAAAAGAAAAGAAACTGTTAGACAAAATGAATGATCTAAGTAATAATCAAAAAGGAAGGTGGAGAAAAATATATGGGTCTTTTGGTTTAAGTTGTTCATTCAGGCATAAAAGAGAGTTATTCTGTGAAGAATAACTCTCTTTCAGTTCCATTGATCATAGATACTACTATTTTTCTCTCGTCCTGTGACTTCTCTTAACTTTACCTTCCATGTTGTTTACCTATGTTCTATGATTCTACTATATACTTGTCTATCGCCATTACTCTAAGTTCGCGTGCTCTTTGTACAGAGTATAAGTAATAGTTTCACCTAAGTGCAATTATAAAGTGCTTTTGTTACAATTCAATGCATTTAATCTATTTATTATTATGGACTATGTTTTTAATAATTTGTTTGACCATGCATCTTATTATTTATAATTTGGTGCTTATTTTAATAACGATCCTAATTTTCTTTCCCATAATTTTTTGTAATTATCCCCAACTTTCTTTCCTTTTGTGCGTGAGAAACCTTTCTCTAGAACACAATAGGTATGACTTTTTGTTTCTTGGACCTGTTTTACACGGGTTAAAAACCAAAACCAATTTTCACAATCTTTTTCATACCACTTTCAATTATATAGATCTCTCCTTTCTGGATACATCTTTACCTAGGTTTCTTCAACCCTTCTTAAAACTTCCAAATTTACCACATAATATTTAAATTGAGCTCTAGGTTTCTCCTTTTGCTCTCTTAACCTTTATTATTATTATCCATTTTCTCCTTTTCTCTTTTTTTGTTTTTCAATGTCCAAAACCATATAAAAATTTGACTCCTATTACATTCAACTTCAACTACAACAATTTAATTTGTATTTGATCATCGGTGGTCAACATACTCTTATAAGTGTTTTAAACAAAACAAAGTTGAAATTAAATTTAGTTTCATATTTTCAAACCTTCAACTGCAATGCCTGCAATCTTTTTGGAATTTTCTTTAACATTATATATTGTATTTGACTTTAATAGGTAAGGATTGATTTCGAATTGCTTCTCTATCAGCTATGTATTGTAATGTATTATTTCTTTGTAGCCTGATGATGGCCGCATTGTAGGCCGAAACTAGTCGCTTTTTTACAACAAATTTCATACAGCAATAAATAAATATTTGTGACATTGACATTGGCGTTTCCTTTCTTCATTTTGTGGTATATTTTGATACACTTTATTTTTTATGTATCCCCATGAAAAGTCAAGTGGAGTTAAATCGGGCGATCTGGGAGGCCATTTGATGGATCCCCTTCGACCTATCTACTGATTTGGGAAGATGTTTGTCCAAGTTGTTTCGCACCAGGTCAGTATAATGTGGAGGCTGTAGCCATAAATCATTTCTGTTTGGCACCGATCGGTTCAATTCGGGAATCAAGAAGTTTTGCAGAAATTGTAAATATCGAGGACCTGTTAAGGTTTCTTTGAAAAAGTCTGGCCCAATAATTGTGTTACCTATTATTCCCAGCCCAAACATTCACTTTCTCTGGATATTGAGTACGGTACTCTTGCATTCAGTGTGGATTTTCGGTAGCCCAATACCGAGAAATCTGACGATTGGCATGACCGTTTAGTAAAAATGTAGCTTCATCGGAAAAAGTGCATTTTTTAAAAACATTGGATTTATGTTATTTTTGTTCATTATAATTTCACAAAATTCTACCCGTTTATCATAATCATCTTCCATAAGTTCTTGTACTGAAGTGATTTTGTAAGGATGTCATTATCTGTTGCTACTTGCAGTGAACTGGTGTGAGGATTATCTTCAAATGCTAACAGATAATCAATTCTTTGTTTTCGGAAATTGATTTTCTATAACCTTTAGGGATGTCTTTCACCTGACCCGTTTCTCTGAATTATTTTTCAATTTTAATCACAGTAGATTGCAAAATTAAAGAAATTTATGTGTCTGATTTTTAAATGACTTTTATTGAAAAAAATTGTTATGCAAGACATTGCAAATAATATGTTTCCGAGTAGGAAATTGCAACATGTATCAAAATAAAGAAAAAACTATTGGGGTTACTATTTAAAAAATCGTCACTGATGTCACTACCCAAGAATGTTAAGTGAAGGAAACTTAAGTTCTTTTTGAAAAATAGCGCTTTTAGTAACCAAAATTGACCTGTCAACCATTCATCAACGCAGAGCCTAAACTACTGAAGCTAAAAACATGAAATTTAGACATTAGGTTACTTTTGTAACTTAACCACCTACTAAGAAAGGATTTCAAACGTTGCAAAAAATCTATTAAGTAGAAATAAATGAACATGTGTTTTTAATATCCTTAATTTAATTACAATACCCATTTGAATTTAAGAAATTATAATTTCCTCCTAGAGTCTATTTGGCTAGGAACATTAACAAAGCTCAAGGAAAAACACAAACAAAACAAGGATGGTCGGAATCGGAATAGACTTGAGCGAAGACAGCTTTTCTCATGGACAGCTATATGTTCGAGAGTTAGTGCTCTAAGCAACCTCGTCATTTTTGCAAAAAAATGTCGTGGTCATACAAGTGCTTAATTAGGGTCAACCTTTTTAGTGTCTACAGTCGCCTGACTTGAATGCAATCGATAATATCACGAGCCTTTCAGCTGTAGGTACAACTTGCAAGCCAATTTCAACTTTATTTCTATTCTCTAATTATTATATTATTTGTAAAACAAATGTGAATAGTGCAATTTATTATTGAATAGTTTTTAATTTTTATTTGATGGTTGGTTGATCAATAGATATATAATAAACAAAAAGAAAGATCCAATCAACCTGTTTTCAGATTATATGAAAAACTTTAGGAAACTTTTACTTGTCAGTTGTCAGAGGTTACACTAACTGATAACGGCTCTTTCTTGGAATATTTTTTCCAATTCACTAAATTATCAATATTTCGATGGTTTATTCGCAATAGGTCGTAACCCTCAATTTTGTCGAAATTGGGTTTTTTGTTTTAATTGATGTCTACAGGTAAACTGCGCATGCCTGCAATCTCTCTTTACCCTAAGAAATTTGTACCTAACTGTATTAAAGTTATAGTAATAGGGCGTATCGTTCTCAAACCATTTTGTAACTGCAATGAGACGTAACCCATGGAAGATGGCAACACGACAAGTCACAGTGTGTATTTTCCGATTTTATGTGTAATCTGTGAAGTGTATTTGGAAAAGCAGAAGTATTCCACTAGTAAGTATTCTTTTTTCAAGTCGTTGTTATTATATTGGTAGTATAAATTGTTGTCACTAGTTTTGCCAAAGATTATGATACGACTTATTGTCATTTGCATGTTAAACGTAAAATGTGTGAGACGGCATATTGAATTTATGATTTTTTGGTTTTGTTAAGGTTTTAAAATAATAATAATTGTGTTATTAAATAACGAAAAGATTCGTAATGCATGCCCATTTTATTTTTGCAGAAAATGGCTGGTGGAAAACGTGGCAAACATTTAGTCAACTTTTAGCTCTTCTTGCTTCAGTACATCAGACGATTCTGAGAAACAGTATGTAAATAATGCGAGTAATAATATAGTAGAAATTGTTGACGCAGGGTTAATTTTTGAAGATGGGACTTATTACGTTGATCCAAAAACTAATACTCCAAATATTAATATTATACAAAATGACGCTATTACCTACAATGAATCTGAAATAAATAATGAAGTAAATAATGTGTTAGCTGAACCTTTTTTGAAAATGTACCAGTTATAAATTATGACCAGACAATATTACCTTCAAGTGAATTAGAAGTTGCCAGTGACTCCGACTTTGTCCCAGAATCTGAAAATGAAGTGAAGACGGGGTGTTGAAGAAGTTATGCGATTAAGAAACGAAATCGATAAACATACTACGACAGGTGTGGGAAAAAGACGTAGAAAGGCAGACCCTGATAGTTGGAAAGAAAGAAGAAAGAAAGAAACGCAAGTAAAATAAAAAGGATGAAGGTTGAAACCTATCTTGGATACACCAGAAGCAGAAATGGAGAAGTAAGACAGAACCAGCAGCGTCCAGCCAGATCACAATGGTTGGGTTGTATTTCAAAATAATGTTTAAAATCCAATCAGAGAAACTATTTACAAAAGAACAAATGGATGCACTTTTTACAAAATTTTGGAAACTTTCTTGGGAAGAAAAAAAGGTTTACGTGTGCAGCTTAGTTGACTTCTCTAAAAAACAACGGAGTTATACCAATAATCCTTCAATATGATGGGGCTCATTTATTTATCACCTAAAGAAATATGACGGGAAATTTATTGAGTGTAAGAAAATGTTTTTTGGATGTCTTGGATTGAAAGAAAAGATGGTACACTCTTGGGTTAGAAAAAGCCAACTGGGAATTCTAGAAATCACACCCAGAACGGAAAATAACAACATGCTTTGTAAAAAAACAATAAGAACAGATTATTTAAAGACATTTTTGACAGCCTACCTAAACAGCCTTCACATTATTGCAGGAAGGATACTTCTAAAGTGTACCTCCAACAAAGTTTTAGATCCAAAGCACAACTTTATGAATGTTGCAAAGAAAAATGCCAGCAGGACAACGTGCAGCCGTATACAATCTCTACATTTAATAGCATGTTTGAAGATATGAAATTATCAATATTTAACCCGAGAAAAGACGAATGCGATACTTACCATTCATAAAAAATTAATCAGATATCGGAGGAACAATATAGAAGTCATATTTTGAGTAAAGACAGAGCAAGAGACGAAAAAATTAAGGATAAAGAAAATGCTTTGAAGAAATTAAATTACACCTTTACAATGGATACTCAAGCTGTAAAACTATGTTCTGTTCTAAATGTTAGCGCCCCATACTATAAAACTAAGCTTCAGGTCCATAACTTTACAATATTTAATTCGGCTACGCATCAGTGCTCCAACTATTTATGGGACGAAACTGAAGGTGATCTAAGTGCCTCGGTATTTGTCACTTCTATCACTAAACATTTAGAAGAATAATGTTTAACTGAAAAATGAAAAATTATTCTGTATTCTGACGGTTGCGGATACCAAAATAGGCACAAATACTTTCAGATGCTCTGTTACATTTTTCAGTAAAACATAATGTCGAGATTGAACACAAAAGTATTTAGAGAAGGGTCATACCCAAATGGAATGTGACTTGATACATGCGCAAATAGAAAAGAAGACTGATTCATCTTCCCAGCGAATACATTAGTATCATCCTTGAAGCACGTAAAAATCCCATGTCTTTTAGATGTTTGCTAAATGTATCATAATCAATTTTTGGATTTTGACGACAAAACAACTTTTGTATACAGTTCAATTCGACCAGGAAAAAGGACACATGAACCTACAGTATCCAACTTGCGAGCTATAAAATATACCCAGAAAAAAAAATTTTTACAAGCTAAACTTTGAGGATAATTATATATATTATGTTGGTTTAATTTGTCTGATTTTTATTTTTTTTTAATTAGTTCTATTTAATTAGTCTAATTTTATTATAACCTCACTTTGTACCTATTAATTTGTAATGATTTAATCTTGTATAGAATTTTATATTTATTAAATTGACTTGTTTTCTTGATTTATAAATATGATTCAAAATTCTTATATGTTTTATATGGTAATTGAGTTAAGTTTTATGATTTAATATTGTTCACTGATGTAAAATTTACTTTTTCTTTTATGTTTTCTATAGTTGGGCGCCTTATAAAAATTTTCAACTAGCTCAGTCAAATTGTTTTAGGATTGAATTTGAAATCCGACTCTTTATCTTGGGTAGGATTCAAGAGAAACTAAATATTTAAAAAGATTTATATAACACTAAATTTAATTATAATTGTTTATGAATGAAACGTACAAAAACTATCAATTGATGTTCATATGCTTATTACAGTAAATTTATAAATATCCTGATATGACAAAAATGAAACCAATGTACAAAAATTAATTCACCGTAACAAAAAACGAAAATATAAATCTTTAACTATCGGACGTACCTTGTATTTCACAGTCTTTTCATAAGATCGTCCACGTCAGGCGGAAAGTACCGAACACACTGAGATCGGCTCCAACTTCGTCTCCTCTCGGAACAGGAACAGCTTACAAAAACCAGATGTCTACCGGCTATCGTTATGGAAAGGACGCTTGAATCTAATCTTATAAATTCTATTGGAATCTGGATTTGTTATCTCCAATTTACTGCTTTGGTAAGTAATTTAATATTGTTAAAATACATGTATTATACATGTATTTTTTATGTTACATGTATTAATTTAACTTGAATTGATTTTTGATTAATGAAAAATTTTTTTTAGTGACCAATTAATACATACGATGTCAATTAAGCTGCTACCAGAGTGATAAGAGAGCGAATCATTGATTTCCTGGCCTTTTTATAAGCTCGCCGGATTATGACAAATTTGACGTAAAAATCGAAATTCAACTGTTCGTTATTTCCAAAAATTAACCTAAATTTTCGAATATTGAGGTAATGTTTTTACAATTCCAATCATACCTTTGATAACATAATGCTAATTTAGACTTTTATATTTACAAAAAATCCATACACTTAATTTTTCTTTAACTTTTTCCTTAGAAAATTTTGATTTGAAATAGGCAGATTTTGGTGCTGTCAAATTCATTTTATACTTTCAAAATTTGAGTTAAACTATAAATTATACTTAAAATTACTCATAAATCTATTAAACTAGTCCTATTTCAACTGATAAATACCGATTTAAACTCTAATAACTAAAATTTAAACTTTTAAGTGATTCCATTATTTGAACTATGTACACACTATCTTAGATGAGATCATTGATGTTATCAAAGATTCACAGATTATAAATAATATAAAACTTACTTAATTATCCTACATACAGTTTTGTTATATAAAATGTCTTTTATTAATGTTTATTAATTATGTTTTGCAATAGTCATTTCACTATTCACTATTTAAGTGTTTTTATCATTAGTTCACTTAGTTCTGTCCAACCCTTTAGATATAAGGATTCGTACACTAAATTTAACTTTGTTTGTTATATGTTTTATAATGTTCTTGTGGTTTTTCAGGTACATCTCAAATTTTTGACGAGTTTTATTAATTTCGAAGAACATATTTGTCTCCTTATACCCTTGTAAGTACTTCATTTTATAAAACAAATTTAAACACTTAACTACATAAAATTACATATTTATTTATTAAACATATGAATAAGATTAATAGTTTTGTTTTAATTTTGTTCCAATTTTATTTCTTTTAGATTATAACTTTGACTTCACTAAGAAAACTATATCTATTATACATTATTGTATGGATTGGGACTAGTTATTGGAATTGTCCATATTGGATTGTTATGGATTGTCACCATGGATCCTATCCAAGATAAATTTGTCAAGTACATTCTCTATTTATTTGAATGTTTATTATTGAAGATTATAATATTGAAAACTTTAGATGTAATAAAGAAAAAGTAACTGATGATTTGATGAAAATTATTAAGATATCCTTTTAATTATAACTCATTGGGGTAAGTTTTACTTATTAAATTTTTTTTATCTTAGTTGTTTATCTCAATATATATCTCTCGCGGTTACGTCCTATTGCAAATAAGCCATCGGTTTTTAATTGAATTACATTTAAATCTGTGTGAATTCAAACGACTTTAAAATAACTTAAAAAAAAATCCACTTACTTAGCCACTATCTTTCCATTTTTATCGAAAACCACATTGGTGTTGTAATAAATTGTTTTATTTGCTTTATTTGCTGATTTTTCTAATAAATTTACCACAATATACAGTTCGTTAGCTCGAGCTGCGTTAGATAACTGTGCCAACCACTACAAATAAAAAATAATAATACTGTTTTAAGAAATTCGCCTACATTATTTTTGCTACTCACGTAATGAATAACTCCCGTGGCATTTTTTACACTAGGAATTTCAATGGCATATGTCGATGGGTCACTAATGATTCCAGTTAGACCGTATTCGGGAAAAACAATGATTTGAACCTCCTGGTACTATAATTATTATATTATAAAATATAAACCAAATTTATTACCGATAACTTATACCTACCTTTGCACTTTCAATGTAGCTTACGTACTGTTGTAAATTTTGTTCGACCGTAGTATTAGGTGGACTACCAATAATTGCTTGGTATTCAACCACAGCTGCCTTGTAATCCTGTAAAAATAAAATAAAATGTAATTTAAAAATGAAAACCTTTTACAACATAACTGGCGGCAACAAACAATTCATAATAAAAACAGCGCACAAAAGAAAAAATTATGGAAAAGTACAGATTGTAACTTAATAAATAAAGTTATGAAATAACATAAATGGATTCTTGACTCAGCAATATAATAAAATAACAAACTTAAAAAGTTAATAACATCAAAAACAGAAAATAATATAATAGAAAAGGAGGCTTAACTATCTAACAAATAATATTCAAAATATTACCTAGTCTAGCTTGTTTAAGTTTATATTTGAATGAGAAATTAGCAAGAAGTTTAAACTTTTCAGGTAACCAACCAAGGTTGTATGAAAAACAGCCCCTATATTATGAAGTTTTGTGTCTTGGCATAGTTAGTAGTTAGTGCAACCCGAAACCTCAAATTTAAGTTATGAACGTTTGTCCGAAATATAATTTTATTATAAAGATAAGGCAAGGTGCCATATTTAATAATTTTATTAAATAAACAACACTGATGTACTATATACGTCTTTGCAACATGTTTAACCAACCTAGTTGTTTTATGTATTGGAAGTAGGAGTTCCATTTCGCAAACCAAGAATGAGTCTGGTACAACAAATTTGGACTCGCTGAATTCTTGAAATATCCCGTTGTAACAAAGTCCAAATATTACATCACCATAATTAAGGAGAGACAAGACCAAGGCTTCACATAATAACATTTTGGTTGTTTTATTTAAAAGTTGTCTATTACTATATATTAATTTAAGATTAGCAAATACTCTTTTCTTAATCATTGTGACATGAGAAGAATAGCGAAGATCTGTATCTGTTTGAATTAAACTTCAAAAGGCTACAAACCAAAGAAGTCTAAAATTATGTCTAGAGAAAATGTTTTAAAATTTATACATAAGGCTCCGAACGAGACGTTTTTAATGAACAAAGCATTAATATTTGGAATATTTGGTGGATGTCGACGGCAAGAAGCTGTGAACAGGTTAGTTCCTCAAATAGAAGATAAAGAATCGGTTTTTGTCGTAAATGTATATTCCCTATTACCAGTGCAGGCGTATCATGGGAGAAACCTAGGGAGAAACCCTCCCAAAATTGCTGCATGGATTTACACGGCAACCATCAGACCTATGCTAATATACAGAGCTAGGTACTATATAGGTTTTAAATGAGATGACAGCCATGCATAAATTAGAACAGATACAAAGAGTGGCATGTATTAAAATACTGGGAGCAATAAAAACTACACCTATCAGAGCAATGGAAGTAATTTTAAAACTCACACCCCTGAACTTTTCCTTATGGTTGGTGTAAAACCTAATGTAGAGTGCGCCGTAGCAAGATATTTCTTCAAAATTGAAAGATGGAACGGGATGTGAAGTTAATTCGGATTACCTGGATATACAAATTAAATGGGATATTGGAAAACATGCAAGTTTAGTCCTCCTTAGAACCCGAAATGTATTGGATCAAACACCACTATGATGCCTACCGATCAAAACCACCTCAAAACTCGTCATTGCCCCCCCCTAGTATACTTCAAGACAGGTGGCCACTCAGAAACATTCCCTTCTTCTAACCATACTCTTCACTGCTTTATTCACTTCCCAATAAACTGCCTCAACGAATTTTTGCTTCAAGTTCTTCAGCACTTCTTCATTCTTCCAGCATCTAACCGCGTGTCCTACATCATCCTCCACTTCACACCTTTCACACACTCTAGTCTCCCTTGTGAAGATATCCTGCTCTTGAGCCATGTCCAGTTATCACCTGTGTCAATTAGTTCTCACTTTACCGAATTTCCTATTTCCATTTCTTCTTTCGCACCTGCATACTCCTTCTACCTTATTTCTATTTCCTCATCCATCCAATCCATAACTTCATCTATCATCGTGCCCTTACACTGTAGACTCCTGGATCTAGCCATCACATCCAATGGGTAGGATCTTATTCCTCCGCTCCGTACAGCACACTCTGCTCAATCGTTCTACCAATAACTCTTCTCTTCCATTCTCCCCAGCCATAACGCCCGAATTCTCGCCTTCTGCGTCGATCCCAATACTGATCCCTGAGGCACTCCTATCTCCTTCCTATACCTCCGCCCTCTCTAGTCAACCAAAGCCCGCCCCGTCATATAAAGTTAATTAGCCCCTCCCCCACCGCCATTTTGCTAAATACATTTCCGACGTCGCAGAATACAAGTAAGGTAATTTTTTATTTTTTCAACTGCCCTCACTAGCTTTTCCACCAGCTCATCACTCTGTCCAGTGCAGAGATACATGACAAACCCATGCTGGTTTACCCTAAAGCCCCCCTTTCCTCCCACTTCCCACCCCAATTCTACCACCCCTCCTGTAGTCCCCTGTCCGCTTCCGCTCTCTACCCGCCTTCGTCATCACTCTGGCCACTTTCCACGCTTCCGGAAACTCTTCCTCCCTCAGCACCTTGGTGAAAAGTTCCAAGAAATACACATTATCGTTTTTTTTTAACTCCCCTATCAAGCTATCTCTATTCCAGGTACCTTCCTATTCTTGATACCACGCCTTTTCTTCTCTATTTCCTCCATCTCTACCGGCCTTATCCCCCTCAGATAAGAGAATAGTTTCTTAATAATCTCTTTCTCCCAATCTTCCTCTAGCAGCAAATTCCTAGTTCTCTTCATTTTTATCACTGCTATCTCATAAGTCTTACCCCATGGAAATAATCGAGCACATCCTGCATGCTTGCTCTGCTCTCTCAACTTAACGGAAATCCTACATTAGTACTGGCCAACACTAGCCAATATAAGAGAGACTTTCCTAAAAGACGTCATGGAATAAATAAAATTAGTACGACGACGAACTAAAGGTGCAAGCTAAGGAGGAAGCACAATGGACCTAGTAAGGTCTAAGTGGGCATGAAGCTTTTGGGCATAACTCTTCTCAATTTACAGATACAGATAAGTATAGGTCAAAAATGGACGTTATTTGTGTGAGGTAGAAACATAATTATTGTTCATTTTGAATTTTTCTTTGATCTCTTCTATCATTTTTATCAAAGCCTAAATGACGTTTTACCATTGTAAGAAGAAGTATAATAAAATAAAAACTGAAACAAATTTTATTTTTATTTTTGTTTTTCAATGTAAGTAAAAACGAATTTACTAAGTGGTGCATTATTTATTACATTCCTATCTTTTATGTATGAGTAAGTAAAAATAACCATCTATAGGAGCTAGTTATCTATAGAAGCAGTACAAAATAAACACTTGTCATTATTACTCATTCGGTATTAAAATTATGACATCAATATTTCTAAGAACCGACGTTTGTTGATAAAATCTAAACTAAAATCTAGGAATTTGCTGTTTTTTTTTTAATAAAGCTAAATTTATTCTAGAGTTGTATATCGCTAACCACAATAAGAATATTTCTTAATAAAATGATGTAAGTAACAGTTCAAATAATACATTAAAAATGCTATTTCTAAACTTATTATGTGTTCAAACTTACCGCTTTGATATGGACAAATAAATGCACAAAAATAACACTGAATACTAAAATTACTTTTACTAGAGCCATGGTTACCGTTCGATCTCTAAACAACTACTTAATATCTAATGTATCTGCTGAAAATTCCTTATCAAATCCATTATCAGCGAAAGCGTACACCCTAATTTGTACATTTTTTAAAAAGATAAATAAATCGGTTTTAATTCGAAGGTAATGTATAGCTTATTCTATTTTTAATGCATCGTCTGTTTGATTAAAGATAACAAGTATTACGTTTCTGCTGTATGTTGTACGATTAGAAAGGGGAAGAGGATTGCGGTTTGGCTCGATAAATTTTATTTATTTCCTCATTGTAGTTCACATCGGAAAAGTCTAGATATATGTTTACAAATCATTTCATTCTGAATAGGAAACTAGCCTCTTTCTTGATTCATAAATTAATTTAGGGTTATCAAGAAAATACCCATACCAAAAACCACGTCATAAAAATAAAAGATTCATGAAGTAATAATTGATAAACCATTGGGTGTGAGCGCAGATCCTGACGTCAGGATTTCATTATTTGAATATACTATATATTTATCATAAAAAGCATACATTTTTAGCCAATTTAATATTACAAATAATTATTTCAGCCTTGTATCAAACCAAAAAACCTAACTATTCTTAATAATGAGTGGGTAAGCCTCTGGAATTTATACAGTCGTGTAGACGTCTTGGCTTGCTAAAAATTAGATAGTCTATATCCTATTAAGGAATAGCATCCCAGGCCACTTGCACTTTATTTAAATCTGCACAAGTTCTTTTTTTTAATCGTACTGACTGTTGAACGGTTTATAGGTCTTTCTGGTTATTTATCATTGACCAAATTGCACACTTCCATCTGACCATCTAAGTTCGCGATCTATCTCCATACGCAATCATCATAAGTATTTCCATTTTTTTGTTTTACATTTACTCCATCTCTACTTCAAATTAAACCTAAGCAATAATTAAAACATGCACGAACACCAAAAATGTTGTCTCTGTCAGGTAATAGTTATTTTTTTGGAATATATTTATGAATAGTTATACTCAGTTTCTCACTTAAATAATTAATGGTAATATTATATGTACAAATAAAATGCATAGCATATTAAAATTTTATTTTTTAAAATTTTTGTTAATAGGTATTAAATAAACAAAAGGAAAATATTTAAATATACTCAGAATTTCGTGATTTCTTGATTTCTCGATTGGATTATATTTGAGAGGATGTATAGTATAGTTGAGGGATATACAGGGTGTTTCATAAAAGGTGAAGTAGTTTTAAACATATCTTAATTAAGGTTATAATTAAAAATCATTCAATTTTTCACCAAAAAGGTTATCTTGGTAAAAATGAGCAAATCTAATGGTATTATTTTAATTTAGTACCACAAGACGAGCTAAATAATCGACGTTTTTTGGCTTCAAGGCTGTACAAACTTTGTTCTTATCACTCAAAAATAATTAAAAAAATACAAGTATTCAGTATACGTTCAGGATAATAGAAACTTGTTTTTAAGAATTTCAACCATTCCTATCAGTTATATCACTTGCATTAAAATGATAAAGATGTTTAATCTCACAATTATCTTCTTCCCAGTCTAGAAAAAATATCCATATTTTTCTCCTCTTACTCTCAGTTTGAAACCTGACGTAATACAAATGCACTGAACACACAACATAATCACTAAAATGTGATTTCATACGGAAAGTCAAAAAACCAGTCGAGTTTAAAAGTTGGTGTAAGTATTTTTTATACATACTGTATACGTGGTAATTTTTCTGTTGGTTGTTCGTAATTTACCATTCAAAATATTTAGGGACAATCAAAAGATTTGAAAAAATTCGAAATTGCTAACTAACGGAATAATTACCATACCTGTTTGTTTATTTATTTATTAAAGAAACATTGGGGCTTAAATATTCCGGTTTTTTATACACTTGGCAATGACGAAATATTTCTTTCACTAAATTTCACTTAATATTACCTATAATTTCGTCAAAAAACACCAATATAACTCTAAAATCTCGTTACAATTGCTTCGGCAACAATGCTTGAAATAATTAAAGAGCTGGTGGTATCATTCAAACAAACCGTGCGGCATTGTCGCTTATTGAGCAACTCATTTCTATGATCTTACCGAATAAAATAGTTAAATGGTTAAACATATCATAAAATGAGTTGTATAATTTGGGTAGTTATAATTCATAAAATTTAATATGGTCTCAATATTTTTGAAAATGTAATCAACAAATACTACAGATGATGCAATAACAATCACATATCTCTCACCTTAAATGGGGAGCGGGCTACATTACAGGACAACAAATTCCAGTCCACCATATCAAGATGACACTGTCGACCAGCCCCTTCATACAAGCTAAGAACATCCACCAGTGAATGTTGTTAACGCTGGTCTATTAGTGTATTTTTTTATGATCTCTCTTGGGAAATACTTGACTTTCAGCTCTGAGGATGGCCTATTGAAAGCGCTTAGCTAATAAATTTTAATTTTTTTATATACACCTAAGAGGTGAAAGGATAATTGTAACTCAACAACAACAAAAACCAAATGAGACCGAAAAACAGGATAAATCCTAGTCGAATGAATATGATGATGATGGATTGGAGGATGTGGTGGCTAATTTTATAGCAAGAAAAATAGCGTACAGTTCAGCTGAAAAAATACTTGTTATAGCGGGAAAATTGAGGCATTCATGTCCATGTGGTGAAACTATTCCTGATTATTTTTTAGAGGTATCTGTAAAGATTGTAGTAATAATCCTGCAATATTTTGTTAAATTCTGTTATTATTAAAGAACGATCTTTGTTCTTGTCAAAATCCTGCAGATTTGTTAAACAGCCCAAGGGGGGTGATAATCATCAGGAAGAGAAAATAATTCTGGAAACATTTAGTTGAGTTTCAAATGAAGTTCTTGTACTCTGACATAAAATGGTTTGGTTTGGATATGGAGAGATACTTTTTTCATCGTTCTAAGCTAAACATTTTTTTTAAATAACTGCCGTAATTTTTTTTTGCTTCGTGGAGACTTTCATACATACCTACTGTTTATAATAATATTTTTAAAAAAATTCTGTAATAGTTTACTCATTTGGAATTTTTTATGCACTCATTTATTTATTTGTCACAAAGATTTAGATATTTTCCTGATTGAATGAGCAAAACCACACAATTTTACTAATTCAGTTTCATGATGTTGTTAATGTTATAATAAACATAATGGTATTAAAATATACATAAAAACTAATCAATGAGTGGAATCCTTTTTGAAATCCATCAATAAATGACAGAAATAGATTATTGAAGTTTTCGTCTGTGGTTTGTTCCCCTGTCACGTCATTAGACCTCATTCAGGTATTAGTATCAGAGTCGTGCCACCATTTCTTCCGTGTTTATTTATGTACAATCGTTTGTTTCTTTAATATGTATATAATTATAATATACCTAATATTGATATATACACAGTTATGGTTAATTTTTCTTTAAATCCATCTCATGTTGGTGCTGAGATACCTAAAAAGATTAAAACTTTTGAAGTAAGTCGACGGTACTTCTTTTGATAATATATTTTCGCAAAATTTCATTCTTCGTCTTTTTTTATAATGCTCCTCGTTCTTTTTGAACTTGACAGTCTAATTTTTACTAATTGCCATTATTTGGGGATAATTTGGAAAAATAGAAAAGAATTATTTTGTTAAAAATGGAAGTTTTATGTTCTTTCTGGCTAGTTTAACAAAAAAATTTCTCAGATAACGTTGGCACGTTACCTAAAAATACCTTATATCCACGACTAATACATAATGAACTCATAATACGTCTGACCTTAATGTTTAGAACTAAAGTAATATACTATTAGAGTCTTTTAACTCACCAAAAGTTTCCGCGAACCACCCAAATTTCACCCTAAATTCGCCTCTGTGGCTTGGCTTTTAACTTCCCCTAAATAGGTAATTGATGTTTGAATAAATTTTTGGTGTCATTTTCAACCTGTAAATAAATACGATTATTACTGTAGGTACTAAAAATTAAAATAGTATATAACATTACTAGCAAGATAAGAGGGTTTTTACTGGCGAATGGAGGATATAACAGACGAGCCACAGGCGAGTCAGTTATATCCTTGAGCCAGTAAAACCCGTTACCTTGTGTGTACTGTTTTATATTTTATTTGTTTCTCATTTGTAAAAAGGTTAGATAAATTCCAAAAAAAATCTCAATAATTTCCTTTTGAAATCTGCAAATGACAACTAAACGACATACGGTAAATCCTACATACCTATCTAGAATTTTGGGTTTTTTAATAATTCGACCTGAAACCTTGGATTTTAATACAGGTGAGCTGACAAGTGGCTTATAGGTGGATTCGTAATTAGAGCTTGATTGAACATTGTCAAAAGTGCTATTTACTTTAGGGTTGTTACTTATTCTAGGAGATACCTGTAGAGATACACTACGAGATGAGTCAATACCTGCTGTATTAATGTCAATATTAGGTTGCTGCACACAATCACTGTCCAGCACGTCACAGTCTCTGTTTATAGCAGGGTCATAATTATTAAATGACTCTCTCAGATCAAACCTATTTCTAATAACTAGATTACCATTTTCATCCAAAACCTTATATGCCCTTGGATTTTTAGAAAGCTCTATAATTTTACCCGGTTTCCAAGACTTGTCAATATGATTAAATACAGTAACATTTTCATTGAGTTTTAAGGTTTTAGATCAGTGGCATTTTTGTTATATTTTTCATTATTCTCTAGTCTTAACTGAAGCTTTTCTTGAACATTATTACATAGAGTTGGTTTTAAAAGATCTGCTGATATAGATAGTTTAGTTCGACAAATGCGACTCATTAACAATTGTGCCGGCGAGTACTCTAAGTATTTAAGGGGGGAAATTCTATATTGGATTAGGGCATCAAATATATCCTTGCCCTCTTCTAAATATTTTTTTAATAACTTTTTTGCGATATTTACTGCTTTTTCAGCCAGACCATTTGACTTCGGATAAAATGGACTACGAAAAACAATATTGAAATTCCACTCCTTGGCAAATTCTTTAAACTGATAGCTATTAAAGGGTACATTATCACATACTTATGTGTCGGGAGAACCAAATTTCGCAAAAATCATTTTTAATTTTTGAATTACCTCGTGTGCAGATTTATTTTTGATTGATACTAGTTCAAGCCAACTTGAATAGGCGTCCATTGTCTTTAAATAAGAATTGTTTCCATAAGAAAAAATATCAGCTCCAATGCGTTCCCAAGGACGGTTAGGGATAGGATAGGAATTAAGCGTTTGTTTTGCATTTTTGCGTGCATATTTTTCACAAATCTTGCATTTTTTTATAAACAACTCAATTTCCTGACCCATGCCGGGCCAGTAAAAAATTTGTCTTCCTCGGGCTTTAACTTTTTCTATTCCTAAGTGTCCTTCATGAAGTTTAATTAACATGTCATTTCTAAGACTCTTGGGAACAACTAATTTATGATTAAAAAATAAAAGCCCATCAGATACTGATAATTCAGTTCTCAGTTTATGAAAATGACGCACTGAATAAGGAATTTTAGTACTATTAGGCCACCCAGTATTAATAAAATTGATTATACTTTGTAATTGTTCATCTTTCTTTGTCATCTCTTTATGTCCTCAGACATAGGTAAATAATTTGTGAGTGAACATAGTACTCCAAGTCGATGTTTTCTGTTGTTTCTGTATTGGACAAGAAAGCGCGTGACAAGGTGTCTGCTATAAATAAATATTTTAAATATTTTCCAGGCTTATATGTAATATTTAAGTCGTAGTTGAGTAGTCTAAGCAGCATACGTTGTAATCTAGGTGAAACAGACGACAAGCTCCTTTTAAAAATAGCCTCCAATGGTTTATGGTCGGAACATATTTTAATATTTTTAACACCATAAATAAAGTAATGAAATTTTTGACAACTAAATAAAATGGCCAACATTTCCTTCTAAATCTGAGCATAGTTGGTTTCACTTTTAGTCATGCTTCTTGATGCAAAAGCTATTGGGTGTCCATTTTGTAGTCTCAATTTCAATGAATGGATAAAAAAATGCAAGTACCGGAGCGGTTGTTAATAAGTGTTTTAGATTCCTTGATGATTGATCATGTTCTTCAGTCCAATTACAGTCAATATCTTGTCTTGTTAAATTACGTAAAGGTGAAGTTATTTTTGACATATTTGGTACAAACTTGCCCAAAAATTTGGCCATACCTAACAGTCTCAAAAGATCCGCTCTACTTTGTGGTTTGGGCATATCAGTAATTGTAGAAATATATAACTGACAGGGTTTGACACCATCCTTAGAAAACACCTGACCAAGAAACTTTACCTCATTTGGCTTAAATTGAATTTTTGACTCATTAAATTTTATATCAAATTTTGATGCTCTATCCAAAAATTTTTTTAAAATTTTATCATGTTCTAACTCTGTTTCTCCAGCAATTATCAAATCGTCAAAATATATTTGAACTCCCTCAATATCCCCAAAAAGTTCAAAATTTTTACGCTGAAACACTTCAGGGGCAGAACTAATAACAAAGGGAAGACGACAAAATTGGTAGCGACCAAATGGTGTTCCGAAAGTACAATAATCAGCTGACTGATCATCAATTTTCACCTGAAAATATCCATCTTTCATATCAAGTAATGAAAAAATAGCTTTACTATTTAGATTACTAGCAATTTCGTCGGCTGTGGGAATTAAAAAATGCTCACGTTGTATCGGTTGGTTTAAAAACTTTGGGTCAAGGCATAACCTCATATCACCATTTTTTTTTCTCCACAATAACTAAGGGATGTAACCACTCAGTTGGTTTCATACTTTTCTGATAATACCTTGATTTTCAAGGTAATTTTTTTTACACGCTGGTGAAGTGCTTGAGGTATACGCCTGACTGCCTGTACGTGTGGTATATAATTTTTCTTTAAAACAATTCTATGTTCATTAGGAAAACAGCCTAATCCTGTAAATACTTGGGGATACAATTTAACAATATCCTCCATTTTGTTAAATTGTAAACTACAACTATTAACTCTCCTAATCAAATCTAAAGCTAAACATCCTTCTAATCCTAACAGAGGCATTTGATCTTTACTATCTACTACAACAAAAGGCAAGCAAGCAAATTTATCTTTAGTTTTACAATTTAAATTAATTTTACCAACTGGCTTGATTTTAAAATTAGAGCTGCCATAAGAAACTAAAGTCATACCAGTTTTTTTTAGTTCAAAATATTTCTTTAATTTTTTTAATATACTAAGAGGAATCACACTCACCTCTGCCCCGGTATCAAGCTAAAACTCAATTGAATTACCTTCAACATTTATTTGCTTGGACCACATAACTTCTTGAGTAGACTGAACACCATCGACTTTTTTAACCAACGAGCTCACACAAAAATTGTCCTCTTCGCTCCATTCCTCACTTTCTTCAGAACTGTCCTTTACTTTTACTTCACTTACTTTTTTGTTTTCTCTGCTTGCATGGACTTCATTTTCTGTACTGTTCTGCACATGACAGCAAAATGATTTTTGCCATTACATCTCCCACAGACTTTACCGTAAGCAGGACATTTGCCTTTAGTATGATTATAGCCACAATAATCACATTTCTTCTTTTCCTGACTATTATTCATAAATGTATTTTTCTTCCTAGCCTTTACAACACTAATTGATGCTTCTACTTGTAAAGCTTTTGCTTGTACTTTGCTTGTCTCCGTAGCTCTACAGTAATTTATAGTTTTCTCCAAAGTAAGATTTTTTTCTCTAAGAAGTTTTTCCTGTGTAGTTTTATCAAAAATTCCCATTACTATCCCGTCTCTCACCATATCCATTAAATCAGAATAATCAGTACTTTTAACAGCAATCTTCAATTCTGTTACAAAACTGTCAAAACTTTGGCCTTCTTTCTGCATTATCGAATTAAAAACAAATCTTTTATAAATTACGTTCTTTTGAGGGGCACAGTGTTCTCTAAACTTATTTTTTATTTCCTTCAGAGATTTCTTTTCTTCCTCTGTCAAAGTAAACGAGTTGAAAATATCCAATCCATCATCACCGATGAGACTTAAAAACACAGCAGTTTGTTTTCTTTCATCTTTTGATTCCAAATTTGTAGCAGTGCTAAACAAATCAAACCTTTGTTCAAATTTCTTCCAATTATCAGCGATGATACCTAGAATGCTTAACGGTTCTGGCGGCTTAAATATCGAATCCACGGTACTCTAGCTCAAAACTTCTAATTCAGGGCTCAATCTAGTCTACCTGACACCATGTATTATTGAAACACTTGTTCCTTACTATAGAAGTTTATTCTAAATTGAATAACGCGTTAATATTCAATAAATTACTTTTTACAAAATATGACAATGACAATTATATCTATTTGTATCTTCCGTTACCGAACAACATAATTTAGGTAACGTAGATGTACATAATTTATATAATACAGTCACTAGATATAGCTTAGAGAGAGAGGAATTGAAGCCAACATAAGAAAGAAATGCAACGAGTCTAAATAGCTGATAAAGGGTAAAATAGTATTGCATGCGTATATTTTTATCCCGATTTTAGATATTTTTGTAGTTGTACTTGTTTAATACGGTTTAAATTTATAGTGTAAGTTAATTAGTTAATTTATAAAAAAATATTATAGACTTTTAAACACGCTTACTTCATGTTCAGCCTATGGTTGTACAAATAGATTTTACAAAAACAAAAATATATCCTTCCATGGGAGAATTGTTTTTTCTACCTCTTTGCAGAATTTCATTTATGGACATCTTCATTTACCCACCAGCTCCAAAGGATAATTCCGAATTTGCGTTAAAATTTGCTTATACTTCATTTTTAACACACTATTTCATTACATTTTATATTTTTGTTTTCATTTTAATTAACTTTAAAGTTTTTTATCAACCACTAATTATCATGGATCCCCCGTATTTGAATATATTATCATGTGCGAGATTCAATTTTACATACAACTTGGTGGTCGAGTTTGAATGCACAGTGGATTTTTATGTGCTGTTGCCAAATAGGTTGGTTTTCGTAGTTCTACGGTAGAAGCTAGGAGCTAGCTTCACCCCGATAAACTATGTTTGATAGATTTTCTTCCACAAGATTTTGTTAGAAACCAGAAAAACCGTACCTAGCATACATAATACAGTCTAGCTGAAAATGCGTTTCAAAGCAATGAGAATTTTTCTGGAAATGAAATCTTACACCTTATGTTTTCTATAACAAAAAATCAAAGTAATGTTGCGGGTATTTTACCAAAATTAAACGACTATTTAGATAAATGCTTCTTAATACTCTGTTGCTGTTGGTTGATACGTTAGATGCATTTTAAGATAAAATTAGATACAAACATTTAAAATTGTTTTTATTCAAACATCAGTAATGGTACACTTTTTTACATATGTATATATTGTCCTTTTATTCACCTTTTCTTTATCAATCATAGGAAAAATTTCAAATTTTCTGTTGCATATTTGTCTAAATATGTAAATTTGATCAATATAATTATTTAGAAAAATTACAGGTTAATACTGTATTAACATTTTAATATAACACTAAGAACAGCATATACTTCCAATCTGTGTATTATTAAATAATTCTTTAAATTTTAATTTTTAAAAGAACAAAATTTTAATTCTTCCTAGTTTATAACTGGCATTAATCACATTACAATACAAAGCAATGTAGTTCTAGTATGGTATTAATCCAATATTTTAAAATTTCACTTTAATTTTTCTCTTGGAATTTGAACAAATTAATATTTTTTTAAATTTCCCCATATAATTCCTTATAACAATTCGAATTGTTGCCCTGTCACGTGACCACAATGTATCTATTTTTGTTACACGTACAATTTCTCCTATAGTTCTCACTCTCTCTAATACTTGGATGCATATTCATCACTATTGTTGTGCGAGTACGCCCCTGGCGCTATGACCCAGACGCGAGGCAGACAGATGATGCGAGAATATTCCGGAATATACGTTTTGTTCGACGGCGTCCGATGAGCGAAGCGGTCGAATCATCGAGACGATTCCCAGGATAGACTGGAGTATGCTCGAACAATATTTACCTATATAAAGGACCGATTTGAATATTTTAAGTTAGTTAGTTAGTAGTATGTTGTTAGATAAATGCGAATAGAAATATTGTCTTACATAAATTAATAGTATTGTAAATAAATTGTGTTATATAAATTAAACAGTGTTAGTGATTTAAATAGTATAAAAATAAATTAAAAAGACTAGTAAAAATAAATAAACGTTACACTATCATTAATTTCTTCATAATTTTTGGCATATAATTCTTCTGATTACAAATTAGGTCTATGATTATTATTTCTAAATTGATTAAAATTGCTATAAGAAGGTCTATTATTTGACGGAATTAAACGGTAATTATAATTTACTCTGTCTGAAAAATTCCTAGATGTCGTTGGCATAGGCTCTGGTTTAGGTAATTTATTTGTTGGAGTTTGATTAGATTTAAAAACGTTACGTGGACCATTAGCATTAGTTGGATAATTTCTAGGTTTTTGATATTGTTGTTGTATGTTAATAGGTTGACTTGGAAAATTTTAGTTTTTGATAGTTATGATTGTTATTATAATGGCCATTATTAAAGTTATTAGTATTTTGATAATTATTATTATTTCTTCTGAAATTACTTTGGAAATTTTAAAATCTAAAATTATTATTATAGTTATTTTTATTTGATACATTTTTTGGTTCATTTAATTGACCATATAATTTTCAAAATTTTCAATTTCATCTACATGTGCCATAGCGTCTTCTAAAGAATTTGATTTTTTAAGGTGCATATTATTTTTCAGGACGCCAGTACATCCTGCCACAAAAGTATTCAAAGCTGTTTTATCGCAATGGTTAATATTACACTGTTTTTCTATAATTGATAAGTATGAGTCATTACTTATTCTCTGAATTACTTTGCTTTTTAATAATTGAAGCCTAGCACCGAAATCAATCATATTTTTATATTTTTGAAAGGTCTAGTTCGCGTTAATTCCTGTAACAAACAATATAGATCTCTCCTATCTGAAAAACACTACTTTAAAGCTTCTTTAATGTGATTCCAAGTGTTGAGTTCTACTCTATTGCCTACCATAGTCTCAGCTTTACCTATTAATTTTTCTTGAATACATTCTATAATATACTTATTCAAGTCATCGTTATTATAAATAGTGTAACCTTCGATTAATCGTTCACATCGAGTGATAAATTTATTGAGTGTATTATTATCTCCATCATACGGTTTAATTTTAACTTAAAAAGATCCTAAATAATAATTTTAATTTCACTAGCTGTATTTTCAATATTTAAAAATATTTATATATATTGAGATAATTTTTCCCAATACAAATTAATTTTTTTAAATTTTCTTTAATTAATAAGGGTTGGGTTCAAACAAAATTTATTATAATTTTAATAGTGAAATTTGAATAATACCAAACTTATCTACCTAAACTGATACCTAATTATTTCCTATCTATTCTTAACTAATTCCTATCTATTCTTAACTACCTTAGCTAACCTTAATTACCGCAGGGTCCTTTTCTACTTTCACTATTTTCAAACTCATATATTTTCCTTTCCTCTTCTGACTCTTTCTTTTACTTCCTGGTACTTTGATCTCCAAACTTCTGCTCTTATACACCTTTTTTATCTTCCTTGTCTTATATAAATTTGCTATTTAATTTTACTTCTTTATTACTTTTAATGTTATGTTATTATTGTCAAATTTAAATTCATATAATTATAACTTTATCCTCTAACTTTTCTTTTTCAGAATTCTCGAATCAAAAATTTGCATGCTTCTTTCATAAACCATGAAACTGTTATAGCTTTTCTACTTTGTAATCTTTTATAGCTGCATTAATTAAAACATTCAATTTAATCATTTTTCAATTAAATTATTTTAACTTTTTTTGACTTTCTTTTTTAAAACATCTACCTACTGTCAAAACTTCTATTCCCTGGCAAGGAAACTTCTCACTCACTCTCACTTATACTACTTATCTATCCTTAACCTAATACAAGTGTTGTTTCCATCACATGAATTTTTATACTCTAAACTAATAAACTATGACATTTAGTTCAAATTTTGACATTTCTCCGAAAATAAAAAATAAAATATTAAATTAAAATAAATTTTGAAATTAACCTTAAATATACCTTTTCAATATATAAATATATAAATTATACGAAATTTTTCAATAAATTAATGATTTTAACAAAATAATCTTTCCAGAATCTAAATAATAGGTTTGAAAAGGAAATAGAAAGGAAATTTAGCACTTACAGTCGGTCTGAAGTACTGCAATTTTCTTTCTTGTAGTACGACGAAATTCTTAACTTCTTCTTTCTTGAAACAACTAATTCTTTAATTCTTCTTTTTTGAAACGACGAAATTCTTTAATTCTTCTGAGCGATGAAATTTAATTATCTTCTGACGAAATTTAATTTTATTCTTGGAGCGACGAAATTCTTTATACTGGTAAGTTGATTAGAATCAAGGGACTATTCTCGATGAAGTTCCCCAGTATTTGCTGTCTGCGCCAATTACGTTTCCACGATGGAAAATAGTATTTTTAAAAATTAACTTTATTTACTACAACTTCTTAGACAGATTTTACAACTGAATATAACATATTATATTTATAGGTTTGTTCCAACCAAGCAAAGAACCGTTCTAGAACGGTAATATTACCACTCACGAGACCAAATTAGTGCACTGCGCAACTCAGTACTCCACTGCGCACAAAAATTACTATTTTAGAACGGTTCTCTGCTTGGTTGGAACAGACCTAATATCTTCTTAACAATTCCTATCTTTAAATATTAAACTGTTATCTCATCCTACCCAAAAACTTATCTTGAAAATTACTTTTAAATGATATTTAAATTATTAATAAAACAAAAACTCAATATATGATAACAAAAAACTAAAATGGATTATTCCAACTATGTAACTTGGGTCTGAAGACGTCACGCGATGAAGCGCCGCGTGTAATAAAATTATTCTTCCAAGCGCAACTTCAAACTTCTACAACCTTTTTATTCTTTGATTTGATTTTACTAAAATTTTTATAATTTGTCAAAAAAAATTGAAAACTTGTTCATTGTATGTCAATTTAACACCATTCTGAAATTTTAAACTAGACTAACTGAACCGTTTAAAGATTTAATTCATTGACTTGCATGTACACGATATAATATTAACACTTTGGCTTGGCAATCATGTTTATCATTTTTCCAATTTATTTTTACGTTATTACAGATTGAATCGTTTAATGTTTTGACGGTACTTTTGTTGTGATTGTACCAATTGAAACCACAGGACTACATTATACCTACTATTTGCCAAAACTTTTGTTCGCGAAAAGTGATAAAACGGAGAAACAACTTTTTGCATGATAATTGTTAGGCACTACACAGGTTCATTCAGAATAAAACCAAGAAAATGTTTCGGAATTCTATATTTACAACCATTAACCTTATAAAATTTAAAAATAAATAGTTTGGTTACATTTAATCTATGAACAATTCCCTTATGGGTATTTGAGAAAAGAACCTCTGGAACAAATCATTGTGTATGGTCAAAAGTGTTGCTTTGATAGAATCCTTCAAATCGTCGTTGACGATTTCCCAATTGTCGTTCATGGCTTTATTTATGATTTCACCTGAAAGGAATTAAATAGTTATTTAATAAGAGTTTGTAATATAATCCAAATAAAACTTACTCATCATTTCGTTTCCGTTGATTACGTTTTTAAAATGGTAAGTTACTTTCTTTAATTGGTAGTCAAAGTAGCTTTTGATAAGTTTTCCATATTCTTCGCCATTCCTTTGCACGGTTGTATAATCGAAGTCGTATGTGTACAAGCCATCATCTAGAGTTACCACAAACATTATTATAGTTAAGTTTGATACATGATTATATCTAGCTATTTAAATTATTTACTTACACATGGTTAGATTAGCAGGTCCGAATCCGTTCAAATTAAATAGCAATATGTGTCCGGATATTTCGTATTTTCCGGTTACAAATAATTTGGGGATTGTGGTAAGTACGTGAACTTTCCTTTTTTCGAAATCAACACTGAAAATAGAAATTGTAAGTCACGAATTTTATCATTGACAATATTAAATATAGTTACTCACTCTATCTTTATGGGTTTTACATTTTGCAAGCCGTAGACCTTCAAATCCATTAATTTTACTGTAAAATCATTCTGATCGTGTACTTCGATCAATGAGATGTCCATTGGCGAGAATCTTGGCATTTTTAAAGTTTTATCACCTAAAAATACGTAATAAAATTAATTATGGATGAATAAGTTAGTACCGTTTGTTTCTAAATTATTACTTTTACAAGAAAGTTAAAAGTCACCATTTTTTGGCTGGTAGTCGTATTTTTATGTACTTACCGTGTATTAGATGGGGAATGGCGTTTAAAGCGCTATCTATGGCACAGGCACTAAAGTTACTGGACTTTCTAGAGCAGGGGTGAATGTAACTTGCTGTGGAAAGTTGAGGTTAAGATTAGAATCATTATTAAATGTACTTTTTCAAACAGCGAAAAGCTTTCTTTCAACTCTTTAAGCAAAAATACAACAACTTAGCGTTTTAAATATTTGTTAATAATTAAAAATTGTACGAGGCAAACACAAAAATTTGATAAACTGATAAAAATTTGCAATTAATTAATTAAGGGAAGCTTTAAGGTTTATTTTTGATAGCTTTAAGGTTCATTTTTGATGAAATTTTATTTAAATATAGAAAAAACTTTTCTGTTTAATGTTATACAGTTAAAACTAGGTATTAAAAGATTTTTATCTACAATTTTTTAATACAGATTTATGAAAACAAACAATTTTGATAGTTTGGAGTCAGAAGCAAGCTTATCACTTATTTATTTCGTAAACATGGGTTTAAAGATTATGAGATATTTTAAAATAAAATATAAAATATTTTTAAACTTACGTAGATGTGTTGCTGCACTGAAACCAGAAAGCTGGCCTAAAATGGCACAGTATACAAAAAAAGCAATCATTTTAACCAATACATTCAAACCACACTGCAAAACTAAATATTTGAAATAAATAACCCTTGTTATATACTTTTTGTAAGGTAATAACAGTAAGGGAAATTTAATTCTTATTTAATCGTTAGCGATTAGGTAGTGGATTTTTGATGGCGTTCATAATACTTATAATACTTAATGTCTACCAGTAAAATGTTAACTATTCTTACCTGAAATATATTGCGGACTTAAAACCTATACCATATCTTATGATTACATTCAGATTAGCTAAAATATTACATAAAAACCTTACTGCAAATAATTTGAACTCGTATTCATAGAAATATAATGAAATACTATATATAATGTAAGACAAAAAGCTTTAAAATGGTCAATATAAAGTTGAATCATTCTTTATACGAACCTCATCCCACTTCAATTGGCCCAACCAATTAATTATTAGTATTTTTTTAAACTGTAAGATAATAATTCATATTTTAGGTAGTTATATAATAAACGAACACATTTTTTATACCATCAATTAAAAAAAATTCCCACTTTATTATTTCCTTTTAGAATTTTTATCTATAATTTAATGTTTCCAAATATGAAGTTTTTATTAATTTTTAATCATACCTATATATATTTGACTTACAAAATAAACATATCTTTCATATTTTTATTTATAAAGATTCAGTTGAATAGCTCTTATAATTTAGATTTTATTGATACTTAAAATACCCCGATTTTGTCTTTCACTAACTGATCATCAAAATTCTTAAGGCACTTGCTGAAGTCCTAGAAAATGAAAATAAAAAAAATACCTTAGGATTGCGTTTGCTATTTCCTTATAAATATAATTCATAAATTCAAAGATTGAATGTAATGTAGGGGTTGTCCACTGCGACCTGTGAGATCTATTGTGCCCTCTTACTTGCTTAGACGGTGGGTTTTTACCGTATTTAAAGCACCGCCTCTAATCCTATCTTCTTTATGAAGGTTAGGATGTCGATAGGCATCAATTTAGGTAAGGCATCCTCTTCTATTTCGTGTGCTCCAAGTTGTAGAGCTCTTGTATTTCCTAGGGCAGGACATGCTGTGAGTATGTGTGTTGAGTTTTCCTCCTCCATTTCACAATATAATTCATAGTAGGTTAGTAGTAGCAGTGAATGGCTGTCCATAGTGAGGGGTGCTATCAACTCCATTGGGTGGAGTGAGCTGGACAGCCTTACCAGATCCTTAAACATACATAACTCAATAACATACGGGCAAACGGGCAAATGCGAAAGCACTCTCTGTCACACTACACAGGAGGCCATAAAAAGTATAGAGGTATGGTGCGAGAACCACTTACTGTGAGTCAATCGCAACAAGACTGAAATGGTTTTCTTCATCATAAAAAGGAGAGTAGAAGAATTTAGACCTCCCAAACTCCTTAAAAACAAATTAAACTCTTCATCAGAGATGAAATATGTAAAAGGTTTAACTAGTTTAGGATTATGAATGATTTGAAGGTATAATCGCCTAATACCTTCAAAATATTTGATAAATAGGAACGGATTCTTAAAGATAAATCGTTTTTATCATTATCCTACCTTGTAGGTGATCGTATAAGTAAAAATGTTGAAAGAAAACGCAAAAGTCTACCCCAAAAACGGTTTATTACTTTATTTTCCAATCATGGCCGTATCTAGAGCGTGGCAAAGGTCGCACTGGTCACGGGCGTGAGGTCTGCAAAGGCACTAAAAATAGTAGACACAACAAAGGCCAACTCTCTTATTTTTTAATAATGTTTCGCTGTATCGCAGATGAAGAGCATCAACAGCAGATGGTTCAGAAAATACATTACCTACGTGCATCTCTTTCCTTTCTTGGCATAGACCATAAGTCATTTTGCCAGAAATTATTTCTGTTGTTTCCTTGATCAGAATAAAAGTCTGGTCATTATATCAGATTACTATTTCTCCGTTGAAGATTTATTAACGTTTTGTCTATTTTATTATAAATTTCTTCAACAACCTAATCAATCAATTATTTTTTAAATTAAAAACTAAAAAACAATCCACGGAAACAAAACAATATGCATACCTATTATACATGGATCGCACATTTGGCGCACAACGTGGGGGAAATACAGGCAAAAAATGTTTGATTTTAGCGAAAAAATAGGTGAAGGGCTTGCAAAAAAAAATCGTGAAAAAATTGGTAAGCGATGTAAGAGACAGTCTGGTGATAATGGAGTTAATATGACTAGAAAATACAAGTCGTATCCTTGTTCTTCCTTGGAACAAGAGAAATTATCAAATATGATTACTCTGAATTGAACGAAGTAAACCATCCATATCTCAAATGTGACTAATGGGAACCAAATGAAAAACCCAAAGTAACAGAATTTTATTTTATTGTTGATGGAAAAATAATATTGGCAACTAGTTTTGGGCCTAACATTGAGGCCATCATCAGGCTATAAAAATGGTTATTTAGTGGTGTAAACCAAAAAGAAAAAAAAAAGAAAAATCATACCTTAGTGTAAAATTAAAACAAATATAAATATAAGGACCACAATTAAAACATAAAATATAAAATTACAAACATTTTTAAAACAAACAGATACAAATTAAAATAAATATAAGAACATGTAGGATAAAACCATCACAGTGTAATTTATATATTCTCCTTATATATTCCAGGAGAATATATAAGTTACACTGTGATGACTGCAATACTGTGTATATTGGTCAGTCAGGACGCCTTTTAGATACTAGAATAAAAGAACATCTCAATCATGTTAAAAATTACAAAGACTTTGACCCATCGAATTCACCATCAGCTTTTGCCAACCATATCATTGTTAAAAATCACTCCTTTTCTGAGTCCAATGTTTCGAGGTTACATAAATGTTTCAAAGGTCCCAGGATGAATTTACTTGAAATGTTAGAGATCAATGAAGCATCAAGAGACAGTGCAGTTGTATGTTTGAATGAACAGTAGAGACCGAAAGACCCTTACATATTTCTTAGCCTTCCCTTTTAATGCTATGTGTTTGTAACAGATTTTACTTAGTCCTCCATATGTCCTTTATTTGTTTTCTGTCGTCCACTTTCTTCAATAATTGGTTTTGCTTTCATTCTTGTGTGACTAATTAGCATCGTATATTTTACTATGTTGTTTATCTTCATTTTAATTAATCTTAGTTTTTATTGGCAACATAACCTCACTAACCTTTTGTTCTTCTTCTTGTGACTTATTCTTCTTGCCCTCTATTATGTCGGACTGCAGTTACACTGGAAAGTTTTAATCTATATGTCTATGTTGAACTCGCCCCCCCCATTTTTCTTTCTTTTTTAAAAACATATAAAAAGTTAATTTTAGACCACACATTTTATCCTACATGTTTTTATATTTATTTTAATTTTTATCTGTTTGTTTGTTTTAAAAATGTTTGTAATTTTATATTTTATGTTTTAATTGTGGTCCTTATATTTATATTTGTTTTAATTTTACACTAAGGTATGATTTTTCTTTTTTTTTCTTTTTGGTTTACACCACTAAATAACCTTTTTTATAGCCTGATGATGGCCTCAATGTTAGGCCGAAATTAGTTGCGAATATTATTTTTCTATCAACAATAAAATAAAATTCTGTGACATAGACTTTGGGTTTTTCATATGGTACTCTGAATTGGTTGATATGTTTGCCGAAGTAAATGCAAGAAAAGTGAGAATTTGAACATTTTACGTCATTTTCTGGCTAACTAACCAAAAGTTTTTACATTATACTTTTTATTTGTTTCGATCCTACAGAACCCTCATCAAGCTGTAAAAAATTACAATAAATAGAAAAAAGACCATGACGAAAACAATACAAAGTAAAGTTAATTTAAATTCCAATCCTTACAAATTGTAAGTCAACCAAAAATAGAGTATAGAAAAACTGCCAAGTATTTAATACGTTGAAAATAAGAGTTACAATAAAATGTTAAAAAATAATCAACAAAACAATGAAGTAGCATTGTACAAATAATTAAGTAGTGTTTAATGCAATGAAATGTAATATTGTTAAAAATTTCTTTATGATACAAATAAAGTATACAAATCAAAAATTCTAATGATAAAGTTGTTACTAATATTGACAGGATAAGGAAAATTCAAAAAATATCACTAACAAGCTGAATGACTATTCATTTAGTAAATTATTGTGATAAATTAACAGCAGATCAAATTGTTAAACATAATAAAATGTAAACAAAACTTACGGCAATTTGTTGGGAGACAAAATTCAACACAACAATATGTACAAAAAGTTTTAAGAAATAAGTGGAAGTTAATAAAATTAAATCATCTAGACCAGTATGGAAATAATGGAAATAAAGTCCGATTAAACTTAAAAAAAGTAATTTTCCTACTCACAAAATTTCTCAATATTATTTTGTTTTAAATAAAATAAATGCAAATGATTCTAGTGACATTTTCTCTTGTTTCTTATTAATTAATATCAAATGTAATGGATAGTCATTAGCTGTAGATATTTGTTTTATGATATTAATTTCTTTATCAAAGTTATTTATGATCATAGGAATTAAAAATGCTCTCATTTTCTAATTATAATTTGAAATAATATGGTATGATTTCATATGTTTGAATTCGTTTTCTGTATTATCTAAATAATTTAGTGAATTATTCACTTTTTCGAGTTTTAAATCTAAGCTAACACAACCTACATATTTATTCCAAAATAAATTATTGGACTTCCACAAAGTAAGAGTTAGAACAATAGATTTCATTAAAACTCTTTTATTCAACATTCAGATCATTATCAAATCTTAGCGATGTCACACTTAAATTCGATTCACTTACATTGTAAAATATAACATTGGATTTCCGTAATTATACCTACTAACAATTAAGTCATAAAAATTTAATTGCTACCTAATAATGGTCATGAATGATGAAATTGTAATTTTTGAGTAATTTGCTTGATTTAAGTGTATGTTTAGAGATAAAAAAGGTCTTTTGAAACAATTAATATGTAATTAATTAAAAAAATTTATAACATTTTATGTTTTTTAAGCTCATATATATTTAATGAAAAATAAAGAAAATGTGTGATTTATAATTTTAAGATGAAGTACAATTTGGCGTTCTTGGTTTTGGTTATTAACTGCTTCAACTATTGTGTTAATTTACGTATGTATTTTTTATATTATTTAGTTTTTAGTAGTTTTTTTTTGATAAAAAATAAAGAAAATGTGATTGTGTGATTGATAATTTTAAGATGAAGTAAAATTTGGCGTTTTTGATTTTGGTTATTAACTGCTTCAAGTATTGTGTTAATTTACGTATGTATTTTTTATATTATTTAGTTTTTAGTGGTATTTTTTTAATGGGAACAGTAAATGGGTGGAAAACCCGCGCAACCAGAGCAGATGAAACTTTTGTTGGGTTTTCCAAAGAGTCGATAAGAATTTAAGTTATTAATATGAATAAAAATGAGGAAAAGAGCAATAATAGTATATTCTACAAAAAGGTTAGAACGAAAAACCACGAGCATAACGAATTTTCATTCTAACCGACCAACAGACTATACTTTCTCCACAATCGAAGATTTTAAATATATATTTTTAAATGAAAATGAACAAAAAATTATTACACTCAATAATTCAAGAAAAATTCTATTTGGGATTAATAGTTATATTTGTGAAGTTCTCAAAATAAAAAAACTGGTACATTAGTGGAGGAATTTTCAACAATTGCGTGCTTTGTAGAAGATGAACTAACATTAACATAATTTAAAGGGGAAGACATGATTAGCAGATTGTTAGATCCAATAATTGATGAGACTAGCTTATTTCCTATATTAATTCGATTTTGCACCAAATTTTCTATGTATCCTTCTGCCACTTGAGAAGTCTTCCACCCCCCATGCCTTTTTAGTGTTTCCAGATCTGCTCCTGCATCCACTAACACAGTGGCCAACGTTCTCCGATAACAATGATCTGTGTATTCTTGAGGCTCCTCGAGATTTAAAAAAAGTGGCTAATTGTTTGGGCATATTACCAATTTTATTTATGCCAATTACCTGTTTCGTACACTTTCCTTTTTGGAAATTGACAAAAAAATTATCAGAAAGGATGTCTATAACATATTTTACGTTGCTTTTAATATTGAATATATCTGACGATGCTAGTTTTTAGCTAAACAGCTGTCATTGCATTTAAAAACGTATTTTGCGAATAAATAGTGGAAGTTTAGTTCAACCGTTAAGTTGTTTATTCTTAGAATTAGAATATATTTTCCACATTTTTAAGGATTTCCTTTTTTCTGATAATTCACCGAAAAACGCCATTAAAACATTTTCTGAAAATGATTTTTTTTTGTTTGTCTCCAATCCATAAAAAGTTCAGGTTTTGATTTTTATGGTAATAAATTATCCAATATATTATTTACATTGTTTAAGAATTATTCTATTAAAAGAGAGAATGTAAATACATTTAAATTGCATGGGGACAGAAGTGTTGCAGAATATTTTTTCAATCTCAAGAGAGGGAATTCCAGCATTCTGTAATCAAATTTGATTTCAGAATTGCCAAATTCTGTGATGACCGTGGAGAAATAATTTTTATTTGATACTGTTCCCTAAAATATAGCTTTACGTACTTAATTTCAATCCGAAAAATAGACAAGTAACGTAAATATCTATTACATAGGCCTAGTAATATATTTTCATTAGTGAGACCCCTTTGCCTAAGAAAAATTTAAGATATTTAACTATATTATGTATTATTGCCTTGTTTGAGTTTAATCCTTTTGATTAGTAAAACTCGACGATGTTCTGTTTACTATGCGGTGTTTCTAGGATGTACTTTTGGATATGTATCCTTTCCTTTACATTATTCCATCTGATTTATGGATAGATCAGTATAACTGTACAATGATATAGAAAAACCACGAAAAAACTGTATGGTCCGATCCTTAAAATAACTTAATATATTTGTGTTACAACACAAACACAACTTTAAATCGTGGATCTGCTTTATTTCCAGTTCATCAAGAAAATCTAAATTTGATTTTTTATCATCAACGTGTAGTATTTGAATGTCATTGGTGTGTGTGTGTGAGTGAGTTTATTTGTTCAGGCAGGTGTTTTACTTAGTTTGACTTATTTAGTTGTTATAATCTATAGGCTCTGAAGTGTTCATTGTATCTTACTTCAAAATTACTTAGTGTTTGACCTATATATACAGCATTACATTTTGGACACTTAATTTGTGTAATTTTGTTTTTAAATTTAACTATTTTGTACCAATATTATTTTACATCAGCATTTAAAACAATAAATTTTGTATCTCTAAAATATTATTTTATTGCATTTTGGTAGAATTGCATAGTTGGATCTTTCATTATGTGAATGAGTAAAAAAGTTGAATTTTATTTTCTGTTGATGTACATTCACTAAAAACTTTTTCACTAGGATATTTTAAATCTTTCCCATATATGATTATTAACCATTAGTACCAACACTGTATTTAAAAAATATATATATTTACTTATTCCACCCCAGCCTAAAATGCCATCGGTAATTTGCGGTTGTTGAGTGAATCATACATTATTCGTAAATTAAAATAGGTACTTAGAAACTGTTTTAAAAATTTAAGTTTAAATTTAAGTCCTCTTAGTTTTAATACCACATTATTTGCATACCAATGCCAAGATACCAAGAAGGTGTTTTGTCTAGGTTTGAGTAAGTTTATGTTATTATGCTGAAACCACTTTTGCCTTTCAAGAAAGTCGTTCTCTGTTTCTTTCAAAGTATCCCATGTATGAGCTTCATAAAAAATAGCAGCATCATCGGCAAAACTATTAATTTACCATTAATGTTTAATTTTTGGATATCATTTGTAAGAAAATATTTTGAATAAAATTGGTCCAAAAACTGTTCCATGAGGAACACCATATTCTACGTTCCTTGTCGTAGTATTTTTACTATCCAAATTTACCTGTTGTGATGTATTCACAAAATCATTTTCCAGAAATTTTATATGCCACACCTCTCACATCATGATTTTTAAGTTTAAGTATCGAGTAATATAGAATGAGAGAGTCTCAAGTATCAACCAATAGATAATCTCATAAACTAACCATCCAGTGTGTGAGATGATTCTAAAAGTATTAAACAAAGAAGTCGTCCGTATCATAAAAAACTTTGTCTGGTAAGGATCAATTTAAAACTTTAGAAACGATTTAATAGACCTGATGCATTTTTTATGTTGTAAAAAATGGAGCTTTTGATTTATTCTGACCGTGGATTTGGTAGATAGAGGTAGTTTTTTGCATTCCTAAGTGGGTATTCGTGAAATAGTCTGTCTGAGATGTCTGGTAAATTTTTACAAATAGATTGAAAGATAAATAATAATTTAGCTCTTTTTGTTTTCTCACCCCCCACCACAAGGGAAGATACCAATATACAATACCTAAAATGAAAACTGGCTTTTATCAACGAAATTTTTTCTTTTGCTAGGAAGAAAAGCTGCTATTATAATTTTGAAGAAAGTACCTATTAAAACGGAATGGTTAAAAACTTTTACAAACCACATACATTCTGTGTTTTCTGGTAGTATAATTGTCATACAAGTAAATATCTAGCTATGTACCAAATTTGAACTTTCTAGCTCACTGAGAAATAGGTTATAGTTTTGATCTATCTATCATTAAATTATGAGTTTTAGTCGTTAAATAATGACACATTTTTACAAAACTTTCGCTTTTATTTAAAAAATTAGATTTTTTAACTCAATAACAGCTGTTGGAAGGAAGTATGGAAGTAATAAGATATAGTAATATTAAAGCCGAGATGTTATTAGCCCTAAAGGATACACCTGGATATATTTTCCTCTATGATATAGAAAAATCAGAAAAAAAGTATATCTTGTTGATATTTACAATAACTTAATATATTTGTGTCACATTTACGTCTTATCTATATATTATTAACAATGGATCTTCTTCAAGAAAATCTAGTGTTATGTCTCATCATCTTTTTATATCTATTTGAACTAACTGTCGTTTTAATTATTATATTTGTTCATTTACCAAGTACATACAATATATTAAAGGATTTCCATTGTATTCCGGCTCTTATCGTATTCTTACAGGGTGTCCCGACTTCTACTGGTTTTGTATAATTATTTAGGGTGTACTACTCTCTCTCTTTCTCATATACTTGGATATTTATTAAAGAAACCAAAATGTATTTGGAAATTGCAGCATTAAAAATTTGGAATTATAGATTGGAAATGGTAGCAAGTAGATCTTGCATAAGTTGAAGCAGCATATATGCATCTTTTCCTAATCCAAAGTTGTCGCGAGTATAATGAACTAAATATTTTAGGAATCAAATATTGCTAACCGGTCGGATTTAGGTCAACATCATCAGTAAATGCTGAGTAAGTTTATATTTGTTTTAATAACAATAATTCTTCTTTTTCCTCAAATATATAATTATGTAATATAAATTAAAAAATTCTTCTTATCGACGTTTAATGTATTTTTAATAGTTACACCTGGGAGATATCTGTAATTGAGGGAAATTTTCCATATCGTTTGACTAATCTAATTTTAAGCATATTTCTAGCTCTACCAATTCTATACTGATTCCCGGAACTTCCAACGGTTTTTTTCTTTCGTTTTATTAAGATAGTTTCACGCCCCTCGGCCCGGTTCTCCGCAAACTTCCGAATTTATAAAATCCGTGTAATTTCCCTCAGAAACCATCCGGAATATCAACGAGAATGCAAATCGATTTTTCCTTCATTGATATGTACGATGCGATCTTTTTCCGCGTACCTGAACAACCATTAAATATTTATAGGCGATTAATTTTGCATGTATATATACACATCGTCAATCCATCTTACAATAAGAATATTGTTTATTGTTATTATAATTGTTTATAAGGTTGCAAGATGTGGCGATTCGTTTTTTCAATGTTTGTTGTGCATTTTTTTGGAATTTTCGTCATTTCCAAGAAGATAAATACCAGTAAGTCCAGCAAAATTACCGCATCTAACGTTTTTCATACCATTTATTATAAAATTATAAATTGTTTATTTAAATTTAATTTATATCAATTTTACAGTTGGGTCATTCCAAATAAAATTAAAATTAAAAAATTCGCTTTAGATTTCACAGTTATTGAGGAAGTGAAGTATAATTATATCTTCTATAATGGGTCATATCTTCAATTAAATCATCTAATAATCTAACCTATTTAGTTTGTTAAATAGGGTATTAGTTCACACACTGCATTGATTGTTGGTGGCACAACAACCGATATTTTATACGAACTTCATGAAATTAGTCCGCTGTCGAACTACCGACCACAATTGAATTTACTATACCAACGATATGTTGTGGTTTTTCATAGTGCTCTGCAGATCTATTTTGCTGTCTTTGTACAGTAAAACTGCTTTTAACGGACACCCCTTCACAACGGAAACCTGAACGGACAGTTTCTAGTCATCGAATATTTCACATATTGGTAAATGAGTTAAAACACCCCCCAATCACGAACCATCATCATAACGACTCTGGGCAAAATGTACCTTATTTTTTCCTATTATCCCTTGTCACCCATGTCACCCACATCAAGATAAACTTATTTCTTGTCAGTTTATTAAGAGATTGTTTACATTCCCAGATTAGCTTTGACTAAAAATACTACTGCATGGATGTCTTTCAGAATATACACCCAAAATTCACCTATTTTACCCATTTTAGAATTTATTCATCCTTTCTCAATGTTGTTGCATTCATTTAAAATTACAAGATACAAGACACGCTTGCCAGTAAAGAAACAATAATATGTGCCTTTCTGGACATGTAAGGTGCATTTGATAACACGTCACATGAAGTGGTAAAGAAAGCACTTGAAGAAAGAGGAGTAGACGAAATGGTAACAACTTGGATATCTCGTCTCCTATCTTCAAGGAGAGTAGAAATGGATATGGGCCACGACACTATCCCCATCTCTACAAAAAGAGGCTGCCCCCAAAGGGGGAAAACTATCACCCCTTTTAAGGAGCTTCACAGTAGATGAACTCTTGCGCGGTCTGACAGACCTCGGTCTATCCTGCCAAGAGTATGCCGACGATATTGTAATATACGCCAGAGGCAAGTTTAAACACACACTTACTGTTAAATGATGCTTACTTAAAATTAAGAGATTTGAAAAAATATCTGATGTAATTAGATGTTTAGTAAGTAATTATTAAAAATAATGTTCAAAACAAACCACAAAGCATCATTTTTTAAAGAAGAAGTATGGCATAGGAAAATGTCTAATTAAAGATACATTAATTTAACGACAACTCCACTTCCCATAAAAGAGAAGTTTCACTGCCTTTCTCTTCTGATGAAGTTGATGGTGTGCATTTCATATCACCTGTTTCTTCCGGTTTATCTCTCTGAGTTCTATAAACCACAGTCTTGTCAGGCCTTCACAGTGGCATAAGACGTGAATTGCGGTTTCCTCAAATATCTGACAAAACCTTCTGTGTGGCCTATAACTTAACAGTTTTACTAACATTCTTACGAGTTCATCGACACATTATTGATGAGATAATCGACGTCGAAAATTGTGAAAAATTATCCACAGAAATATTTTTTTGAAATTTCCATTACATATCTATCATAATAGTGTAGCTTTTAAGATTTTAGCTATTAACATTATTGCTATCAATCCCCAAGTATAAATAGTACATTCTGAAATTTTTAGATAACCTTTGCAACAGTTTTATGAGCTCTATAATATGCTATTCAATTGTAGTGTCGTAACAAATAATGTTACACTTTTAATATCCTTTAAATTACCTTTGTATTTCTGCTATACTATATATAGCACACCTACAAAACTTTCATTCGTTCACTCCTAGACTACAAAGCCATTCTATACAGCACTGCCTCCATTAGAATCACAAGTACAAACCAATCTTGTGAACGAGCAATTCTTAGATATTGCAAATATCAAAACCGTCTTTCCTCCAGCAACCGAAAATCTACAATTGCGCACCCTGCTTTCCAACAACACGCTAGCCAAAAATACTCTAAAACTTCCGTGGCTAATCAACCGCCGCTTCAGATAACTAAAAAGAAAAACGCCATATGTACCTCTAGACTCCAAGCAACCCCACCAAGCAATCCTCCCCGAGGAATACGATATATTTCTCGACACATCTCCCCTAGTGATTCGCTAACACCCACAACTGTGGCTAACCCCGCAAACTATCACCCGCCTCCGGGTGATACAACAAAATATCTATAATCGTTTCCTAAAAAACCAGAGTAACTTCCTCGAAGAATCTTCAAAATTCCTGGAACTACCCCGTTAGCACCTTGCTAACTCCACTGCGTTCTGTCAGGTTGTAGTATTTCTGTGGTTCCCTATGACACTTACCGAATAGCTGACAGGAGAGAATAATACAACCACTGCACTACAGCTCTGACATACCTTAGCTGTCGCTTTGAGCCATTATCTCGACACCACAAACCACAATCTCCCCAAATAGCTTACCTCGGGCAATACAACTCCCTCTCAACAACAACACCACTCCAGCCCTGCAGAATATCTTAAATCCTAAATCTGGACTATTTAATTCCAACCACCAATGAAACTTATCAAATCTCTACCAAAGTTCGATTCTATCTATCTATTTATCTACTATATTGTAACTCAGATCTTTGATATTAAATGAATAAAACTGACCGCTCACTTTGACTTATCTTTTGTTTGTAGCATGTTTTTATTTTTGTCTTGTATCTTTGTTTTTTATTCTTAGACCTCATTATGCTTCCTACAGATCCTTCCGCTCTAGTTTATAGTCTGTAAACTAGTAAACTAAGTTCTTCGGGGGAGTCTCTCTTATGTTGGCTGGTGTTGGTCAATGGTCGTAAAGGTGGGCTTTCCGTTTAGTTGTGAGAGCAGTCACACAGAATGTACTTGACACTTTCCTCTACTTCTTCAGATTTTCTGCATAGAGGCGTGTCACTTATTTTCATCCTGTACAGATTTTGGAGATCTCAGTGACCGGTTAGAATTCCTGCTACTAGTCGAGTTGTTTTCTAGTCATTTCCAGGATTGTTTTGGCTATGTACTCATTTGGGTAGCTAAGTAACTCCTTTGAGAGTCTACTGCCTTTTACGACGTCCCATCTCTCTCTAAATACTATATGGGAGTGTGGTTTAATTAGGTCAGTCAACGCTGACTTTGTTAGGCCTATAGAGGGTTCCGGTCCAAAGATTATGAAGCAAAATTATTATTATTTAAAATAAAACAAACTCTGGCAATGGGATTACCCCTAGTATGAATTCCATTTCTTTTATAAAACGATAGGGATGGTCCTACGTATCAACTTGGTCGATCGTTATCACGATTTCTATTGAAATGTAATTGGGCATACTGCCCAGGAATTAATTGTTTTTTCAAAGGTAATACCACGAGTCCTTAAAATTTTATCGATAAATTTTTAGTTTCGACGAAAACTTTTTTATTTGGCAAAAATACGAAAACAAACTGAAATTTGATAAAATCACAAGTCCGTAGGACTAGTTTGTTTGAGTAATTTTGACTAAAATAAAAAAGTTTGAGTCTAGAAAATAATTTATCTAGTAAAATTTTACAGGACGAATGGTATTTGAGAAGATTATTTTTTGAACCATTCTGTAGAAAAACCACTTTATTTAATAATTTATCGTTATCTTTTCTCTAATTTTCACTATTTTACTTTGGGCTATTTTCGCTGTTTAATTGTTCAACATTGTTATTGAATTTTTGTCAGTTACATGCTTTTATCCATACTGGTAAAACGACTAGTGGATTTATCAGGATTATTTTTTTCACCTGTCAAAATATCACAGTTTTGTTAATTTGTCCAATGAAAACGCTTAATCTTCAATGTTCTATGCTAAATGCTAGCCAATCATTCCGTTTTATAGCGATAAAACCACTAAGTCGTTTTACCAGGATCGATAAAATTATAGAACTGTCAAAAATCAATATTGCACAATCAATTTTCTTGTTTATAAGTACCTTACTATAAATCAACATTTATTTATATTATCTAAATATTCTGAAATATATTTTGTTATTATTATTATCAAAATTCAATTCATCTAAACGATAATGAAAAACCAAATATGTAGTTATTTTAAAACTAACCTGCTTCCTGGTTCTGTATGCATTTAAAACTTTTATATGCCTACAGGCAAATGTGGTCTTGTAGGTAAACTTTAAATAGATATACCTAATAATTTTTATTTTGGTAATTTTCTCTTTAACAATATAATTGTATAAATAGGTATAAAAATGAATATTTATTTAAATTATAATTCTGTTCTCACGACTCTCACGACATCTGACAACTGTCAATACTATCTAGTGTACCTATAGGATAAGTTAATAGGAGGGGTAACGGCATTTCGTAAACCATATTGATTACGTCATTAAAGTCGAGCTTGTCAAATTTTTTATTAATGTTATTAAAAGATCAAAAGATTATAAGTATTAGATCATAGGTAGGCAACACAAAATACATCTATCCTAGTTGGCTTGTCAAATTTGTTATTAATGTTATTAAAAGATCAAAACATTATAAGTAAAATAGTAAAAATTGGTAAAAAGATAACGATAAGTTATTAAATAAAGTGGTTTTTGTACAGAATGGTTCAAAAAATAATCTTCTCAAATACCATTCGTCCTGTAAAATTTTACTAGATAAATTTTTATTTTCTAAACTCAAACTTTTTTATTTTAGGCAAAACTACTCAAACAAACTGAATAAGATAAAATCACTCGTCCTACGGACTCGTGATTTTATCACATTTCAGTTTGTTTTCGTATTTTTGCCAAATAAAAAAGTTTTCGTCGAAACTAAAAATTTATCGATAAAATTTTAAGGACTCGTGGTATTACCTTTGATAAAACGGAATGATTAGCTAACATTTAGCACAGAACATTGAAGATTAAGCGTTTTCATTGGACCAAATCACAAAACTGTGATATTTTGACAGGTGAAAAAATAATCTTTAAGAAACGTTAAATGATTTTAAATTGTTAGTAAAATTCTAAACTTTCCGTATTCAGTGGAATATGTAAGAAACTTTTAATTCCATCCAAACCTGAGATATTTTTTTTATATCTAGTTTCCTATAAACTTACAAACAAAAAGTATTCGCTTAAGGCTAAATCTGGTGTATAAGGCCACAACCGCAGCAGGATATAGCTGTTTTCGAAAGATCTGCATTCAGATTACCAAGTAATAATGCATAGTATTCTCCTGTAATACTTTTTCACTTTTAAAGATTACAATTACTTAAAAAAAAAAACAATTATCATCACTTTTCCATCCAAAAATCAGTTTCTGCTTTTTTTAAGCTAGTACTCCCTTTGCAGTCGACTTTTTTTGGTACTTTAAAGAGCAGTCCCTCGACTAAAGAGTAATCTAAAGTGGGTCAACTATTAAATTTATACCATTTCATAAGTGCACCCTTCTGTCAATACTTTTTGCTACGTACGTGCCTTAGAATTAATATTTTTCCAATCTACACTTCAAAACTATATTTTTCTCTCTATACCTTAATTTTTTTGCTCTTACACGCAATGACGCAATTTCTTTGTTAAAAATATTAATAAGGCGATCCATGAAATTAAATTAATTACAAATTGTTATTTTAAATATAAATAATTTATTAAATAAGGTAAAGCGGATGTACATATTGACTTGGTAACGTAGTTAGGCATCTAATTTAAACCAAATAAAACTGTATGAATGTTTATTATTTTTTCATGAGTCATTGTTTCGCGAGTTTATTTTTTATTGAAGATATTGTTTTTGTATCTGACAAAGAAAGCCCAAGCTTATCTTTAAAATTCATTAATGAGCGTAGTTTCCTTCAAGAGAGCTCAGCAAGTGTTCAAGTTCTTAATACCATTCAAAGAAGAAATTTTTGGGAGTCAAAACAGGAGTGTAATGAGGATTAATTATCATTTCTTGTACCAACTCTTACTATGTGAAAGTCCATCTTATTAAGAACAGTAAACAACTAAACGTTTGAACGAAACTTCCACTATTTATTAGATAATTGGTTACAGAGATAACACCCGAACACAAATGGAAGTTGCTCGCCTTTCATGAAAAATTTCCGAATTTGCCGCCTTTATCCAAAATAGAGAAGCAATTTCGCGAATTTGGACATGTAAAGCAGATGGAAACAATAGCTACCAATGCACTGAGTGATAATATCAAATTAGATGTGATGCTTGAGTTTGAGGAAAACCCACATACATCGAATAGACAAGCATCCGCAACATTTAATGTTAGCGATACATCGATACTAAACATATTAAAAGAAAATAAAATGCATCCCTATAAAATGATACCGACTCAGGAACTCATGGAAGACGATTTTGGTTAGAGAAAAATGTTTGCAAACAAATAATGGAAATGTTGAATAACAATATTATCCAATTAGAGAACGTTATATTTTCTGATGAGTGCACTTTTCTCGTAACGGTCATGCTAATCATCAAAATTACTGCTACTGGTCAACCGAAAAACCTCATTGGATAAGAGAGGACCATACACAATACCCTCAAAACATTAATATTTGAGCAGGAATTGTTGAAAACCATATTATTGGTCCCTTTTTCGTTGAAGGCAATTCGAATGGCGATAATTATTTAGCACTACCACAGAATGATGTGGTGCCAAGTTTGGTAAATTTCTTTCCTGATCCAGGAATCCCTTAAGTTTCAGCAAATACCATATGGTTCCAGTAAGATGGAGCACCTCTACATTACCAATAGGGAGGGAGGCAAGGGTCAATAGAATGGCCAGCAACCCTGTTCTTACCCCATTCGACTTTTGTATGGGGCTTTGTCAAAAATATTGTTTACAAAAATAAACCACATGATTTAGATGACTTAAGAGAACGGAAACGCTTGCGATTAGATCTGTCACGCCTGATACGTTAATTAACGTTAGAACACATTTTTATTTAAGACGTTCGCAGTGAGCATTTTGAACATCTACTTCATTGACATTCATATTTTTTACGTTATGAACACTTAAATATTACATATCAGATGAAGATACCTTACAAAAGATATATCACATGCCCATACTTCGCATTTAAAAATTGTGGGTTGTCTTTGTCACTGAAAGGGGATGAAGCTAGGGATCCAATTTTCACCTTAAAGAATGTAATTTTATAATTTAAATTTGACTTAATTCGAAATGTTCTATAAATATTTACAGTAACCGAAATAATGAATTTATTCCATTTGGCTTTTCCACACTGTATATGTGAAGTGTAGTTTAAAAAATTGTGAATTTAGTGTCTACTTCTCAATATTTTGGGCTAAAATCTTACATTTCCTTTGCTGCCAATTCTTTTGAACATGTGTCCCTTTCTGTGTTTATTTTTACGAATCGTATCTGTATAAATCGAATCTGTGCTTATACCCCCCTAACCATGGAAAACATTAATTAGATTGACCAGCACTTAAGTGTCATAATTAGCATGTCTGAGATCATTTAGAACAGAAATAAATGATTATGAATTATATATTGACTTTCTAACCTCACTGAAATCCTTTTTCTGAAAATATCCAGCAAATCCATAGTACATGATATTTCTACTTAAGTTCCTAGTTGGTGTTGATAACGTATAACTCTAGTCTTTTTATGTGATATAATCTTTAATTTAAATCATAATTGTTAGTGTGAAATCCCTTGATTGTCTACTGTAGGACATAATCCTCCTCAACAGTGTTGGTGATCTGCATCTGCTTTTCTTGTCCATGCTAGATTTCCATTCCAAGTCTTTTAATCCAGCTGCCATTTTTTAGTCTCGCTATATGTCCTACGATCCTCCATTTCATTTCATAGACGATCAAATATCTGAGAGTTTATTTGATTAAATCCAATCTTGTTTCAATCCAACATTGTTTTGAACCGAAAAAGCACGATTTATGTAGAAACTTAACAAGCAACGCAAAATCATGAACACCATCGGGCCCTAGATGGCTCATTTCTCGTCCAATCTGGTCGTGTGATATCTCTTTAAATGCGTATACTCATGACTTAAAAGAATCTTGGTAGCAATCCTTTCTTATGTTTGTTTCTCCAAAATTATTCGCCTTAATTATTTACTCCATCTGACTAAGAGAATCTGGTAAAAAATGTTTTCTGGCTCTGCTCAGCTCATTTAAGAGTTAATTTAGAATTTAGTTCAAAAAAATTTTTAGTTGTTCCTCCCAAGTAAAAAATCAAAATTCTCATAAACTAGGAGAGTTTTCTGACCAATTAACGTTGATAAGGTTAAAAATGTAGGATGTGGCTTTCGTTACGGCCTTTTTGATTACTTTTTTTGGCTCTACACGCTTATATCCAATCGTCTTAAAAATGGTACCAATAAACGGGTAATTAAAAACATTAAGTGATTTAGGTTTACATTCTCGAAAATGTAAAATAAAAAAAATTAAATGATTTTTTGGCTTTTCGAACCTTTATCTTAGAATAATAGATTATATGAGAAAATATGGAAATACCAGATGTTAATACTAATAATAATAGTATATTATTACACGAGCGATTATGTAGGCCATTATTCACGAGGGTGAATAATGGCCATAATCGCGAGTATAATACTATACTTTTTCTACACTTATGGAATAATTTAGAACCAGATTAAATTAAATTTATTTAAATAAACCATTTTACATTAATTTGCATTAATATTTATTAATTTGGGTAATTATGTAATACAATGATTATTTATCAATTTTATTTCATCAAAATTTAATCCAAATGTTTTAAAGAGGTACTAAATATGCCTTTACAATCAAAAAGTACTAGATTTAGTACAATTATTGTACAGTCGGCTTTAGAATAGCATATACATGTTAAATGTGAATTTCGTTTACCTACCGAAGTTATAAAAACGCCCTTTAAACGCCTACATTAAATGGTTTTTGGGGATTAAGTTTATTTACAAGGGACAGAGGACAGACAATTTGTCAATAAAATACCTTATGCTGCAAACACTAAAGATGTGGGCGTGGACAACTGTTTAACTGATTTCAAATTTATTATTATTATTTAAACCGTGATTGGTTATACACAATAAATAGGCCGTCCTTAAAATTAAGGCCGTCCTTAAAATTATTTCATTGTAAGCGATTTCAGTTTGAAAATGTATATGCTATTCTGAAGCCGATAGTAGTACATCATTGAACCTTTTCCGTTGCCATGGAAAACTAATAAAACCATGTTGGCTCATGAAATTCGTGGCCTGTGATTGGTCAAAATACCGTTGGCTTATGTTTCATAAGCCAACAGGTAAATATAACTACTACTATTATTTAAAGAAAAACCATAAATAATAGACATATTATTCCATAGGTGTAGAAAAAATTATTTATTTGTTTTTTTTTTAGTATCTTATATTAAACCATGTTCTATTAGTTCGAAAGATTTTGATGAATGTTGCCTATTGCACGGAAGAGAAGCTTTGCCATTTATTTTAAAGGGCGATAAAAAAATTGGCATTCCAAATATGATTCCTTTGACGGTACCTTTGATTGACGTCGATGCAGGGGAAAATTTAAAAATCACCCTGAAAAACGCAAAAGTCATTGGTTTGGAGAACATCGTATTGAACAAGGTCAAGTAAGTGTCTTTATGTGCGTGACTTTGGAGTCATACGAGTATACTTTAGCTGAATTTCATTGTGCCAACTCTTACTTTTTGGAAGTCCATTAATAACACGGAACAAATAACTTTGTATAACATATGGCGATTTGTATAACATATTGGCGATTAAATGATTCTTCGAAACAGCTGATATTGACCAAAAATTGTCTAGATTTCTAACAGAATAGTGAAAGTTTTGTTACAAAGTTATTTATTTCATGTTTCAAGTATCTGCAGTAGCGAAAAATATTCTCATCCAGACGAAACAATGAAAAGTTTCTTGTAGAACATTTGTATTAAGAATAGTGCAAAAATTAGAATTAATTTAGTGTAAATAAGAAAACAAAAAATTAACAAAATCTTGTGAAGTGAAAACTTCTTTAGCTGCGTTGTGCACTTTTTTATGATGAGTAAAATATGTTTAAATTACGACTGGTCGCGTGATCCTAATTTAAAATTCGTAAGAAGGAGTGTGACTAGACTGCCGGCTAGGCATAGAAGAAGATGACATGTATCCCCCTTTCTTTCTCTGTTGAACGTGTTTTTGAGGCTTGGAGTGAGGAAGAGGCTGAGGTTAGAGTATCTCCACAAGATTTGGAGAAGAGATACTGGGGTGTGCAAGAGGTGTGGAGTGAAGAATGATGTGGTAGTAAGTATAGTAGTGGAGTGCATGGTTAGAGATAAGTAAAGTTTTGGAGGGGATAATAAAAACAAGAATTGAGGGGGAAAACCTCTATGGGTTTGTGAAGGGGTAATCATGTACGAAAATGCTAGGGAGGGCAGTTGGAGAAATAAAAAACTGGTCCTACTTGTATTCTTCGACGGGAATGCGTTCAATGGGGTCAGCAAAATGGTAGTGCTGGGCGCCTTGGCTAGGCTTGGAGTGGGGAAGGGGCTAATTAACTTGATGATTCTCTGACGGGGCGGGTTTTGGTTGACTCGAGGGGGCGGAGGTAGAGGACTGAGGTGGGAGTGCCTCAGGGGACGGTATTGGGACCGAAACTCTGGAAATGCGTGTTTGATAAGGTTTGTGGTATAAAATGTGAAGATGAATGCGAGATTACGGTGCCCGAAGAGAAGACAGTGGGATTATTGGTGAAGGGACGCTGCAAGGCGAGGAAGTTGGAGGGATCGGTGAAATACCTAGGTGTGTGGTTGGATAGCCAGCTATCATTCAAAAATCACAAGTCGAAGGCAGCGCAGAAGGGGAAAATTCAGGCAACATGGCTGAGGAGATTGATATGTAATGTGAAGGAACCGTGAGAATGGAAGAGAAGAGGTGTTGGTAGAACGAATGGGCAGAGTATGCTGTACGGAACGGTAGCATGGGGTGAAAGAGTGGAAGTACATGCAAGGATTAAACCACTACTGAGGGTTCAGAGATGAATGTTGGTGAAGGTAGTGCAAGGGTACTGGACAGGGAGGGTTACCTGACAAGATCCTACCCATTGGATGTGATGGCTAGAGCCAGGAGACTACAGTGGAGGGGCGCGATGAGAGAAGAAGTTATGGATTGGATGGAGGAGAAAATGGAAATAAGTTGGAAGGAATATGAAGGTACGCTAAAAATAGTAATTGGAAGTAGGAAAGAATGGATGACTAGAAAATTCGGCAAAGTGAAATACTTCTTGACACAGGTACTAACTGGGCATGGGTCAACAGAAGGATATCTTCACAAGATTGGGCAAAGAGAGACTAGAGTGTGTGAAAGGTGTGAAGTGGAGTGTGATGTAGGACTTGCGTTTAGATGCTGGAAGAATGAAGAAGTTCTGAAGAACTTGGAGGAAAATCTCGGGGAGGCGGTGTATTGAGAAAATATGGTGAAGATAATGTTGAGAGGGGAGTGGGAATGAATGGAGGTAAGGCAGTGGAGTGTATGGTTAGGAATAGATAATGTTTCTGAGTGTCAGAGTAAATGAAGAGTGTGAGAAGTATGCTAGGGTATGCATCATCCTAGAGGTGATGAGTCCAACACTGTTTGACATGAGTTTTTTCATTGCAGCCTGAAAAAAAATGCTTAGGTGAAGGAATTATTCTTGATAGCGTAAGTGGTTTGAATTATTTGAGAAGAGTATATGAGGACCCTCTTCCAGTCTGGAAGTATGCTAAGGTAGTGATTCCTAATTTAGGGAACGACGAGTTTTGAGGGGGTCTGGTTGGTAAGCATTCTCTTTGGGATGAGTCGAATACTGTGTAGGTCCAGAGATGGACCCCACAGAGATGGAACCTTTCCAAAATATCAAAAATGTACAAAGTTAATATTCAAGGTTATTTTCTTATTTATTCCATTCGTAATTTAAAATTATTAGAATCTGCAAGTCGCAGTCAAAGCTTAGTTTCCTTGGTCACTAGAACAAAACCTAACCATATTATTCTTAATGAAGCTATTTTTGATCCAGTTATTATGATTGTTCGTATTTTGACGTTAAATTGTTGTAGATTTGATACCAAAGAAAAGACGGTTTCATTTAATATTTCAATACCGCAGTTAAATCTGAAAGGAAATTACGAAATCGATGGTAAAATTTTGGTATTACCGATTAAAGGAAATGGTGATTTTGACATTTTAGCAAGTAAGTGTATTAAAAAACTTTAACTATAGTTATTATTGTATCAGGTATCGTAGTCCTAAGCACGATTGGGAGATTATACTCAAGGATACTAAGAGATGAAATAGAACGCAAAACTAACAGAATAGGCTGAAATCCGAACGGGAAGATCAACAGTGGACAATTTATTCACCCTAAAAATAGCATTCGAAAAAGGGATGCAAAGAAGCAAAGAAATCCAAATCTCTCTAATCGATCTAGAAAAACCCTACGATACGTTCCTATAGTAAAACTATGGAAAACATCGGTATAGAGGAAAAACTCATACGAGCATCAAAAACACTATACAAAACCAATAATACCAGAATAAAAAACGGCACTAAAGCATTTAATGCTATAAAATCTTTAAAATACATCTGAACCTTGACGGGATGGACAAAAATAATAAAACGGGTGGAACTGAAAGTGGGAAACTACTCTTTGTATACATTATATTTTGCCGATGATCAAGTGTTAATAGCAGCGGATTAAGATGAGGTTTAGTTATAGATACTGAACAGAAAATGCTGAAAACCATTGAAAGATGGCGTCAAAAAATGCAAATATCTAGGAGCTATATTTAACAAACAGGGGGGAAAATTTAATTAGAATTAATAAGGACAGAAATAGCACTAGATCCCTTAATCTAATTTTATGGGACATCGATGTCAAAACGAAAAAAAAAAAATGTACGAGAGTATAGTAAAAAGTGCTACAATCCAACAGAAGTTTGGAATATAAATTTAAGAAATAAGAAAAAACTATTAGGTTCAGAAAAGGAAATTATGAGAATTTGTCAGGTATAAAGGGTAGAACATAAGAAACGAAAACATTAGAGAATGGATGAAACTAAAAACATCCATAACTGACGACCTCGAAAAAAGGCAACTGATGTGGTTTGGACAAGTGAAAATAATGAATGAAGATCGGTGGCTAAGAAAAAGATTGGAATGGGTACTCCAAGAAAGATTGAGATTAGGGCTAAGGAGGAATTGGAGGAACGGCATTAAGAAAGCTATGGATTTGAAGCAGATAGAAGTCCAAATTCTCGAAAATTGTTTGTATGGTAAAATTAAAACAAAAAGCGTTGCCCGTCATAGATTTCAATGTCGTCATTCGTCAGTAATAACAACACAATATTTAAAAAATAAAAAATTCTCTCCTTTAAAACTTAGCTATTTTAGAGCGGCATTGTTGTACAAGAAAGCGGCTGTTGCCAAACAAAAAATATCGAAATAAAATATCGGATATTTTGTTATCTTCGTCTTCTCCAAGTATTAAACGAAGAAAACTATTAGTATGGAAAATTGTTATTATCAAGTTATAAACAACTATTTTAGGTTAGATAGTATTTATTCATTGGACATGTCGAATTGGTTTTAAAGTATTTTCAATTTCAACTGGATTAAAAATAAACAAAATAATTAAGGCTTTTGAAATGACACAAGACGACTGATTGAACTGAACCAAATATGTCATCGCATCAATCGAATCCCGGAGCTGTATGTAATTATTTCTGTTCTATGGTATAATTATGTATTCTCTAATTATTAAACTTGAAAAATCCCAATTTTTTTTTAGTTTTGATATATGGCAACATCACAATTATGATGTGCAACGCTTTTTGTTTTAATTTTACTATATGAAATGTATGAAATTTGGCAGAAATAAACAGTCGAAACTATTACTTCCGTTTTTCCTATCATTTCGGGTCGCTTGACCCCAACAAATTTTTTTTAAATGGGACAAACGGTATAATATTAAAATTTTGGATATATCATTCAAAAACAAATTCAAAGATACTACACTTGTCTAGTCACTGTATTTTGCACTAATGATAATAGATACAATTAAAGAACACACGTATAAATTATTTTATTAAGAAATGTAATAAGAATAAAAGAATATTACAAATAATGACAGTTCTTAAATAAACTGCACCTAGCAATAATGAATGACAATCCATTGCATAATACTGCATAATACAGTTATGACAAGTGTGATATCGTTCAATTTATTTAAATGATAAATGATTTGTAAATGATATTATACCGGTTGTCTCATTTAATAAAATTATTTCACGTGACCCGAAATGACAGGAAAACAAAAGTCATGTCATATGAATAGTTTTTTAGAATTTGGACTGTCAAAACGTCATGGAACATATTTATTATGACCATTTCTACATAGTTGTGGCTGTGCTATAATAGATTCATAGGGTGTTATGAAATAAATAAAATTTATTGTAGTATTAACCCTTACTCTGTTGAAGCCCATCCTACTAAGAACATTAAGCAATGAAACTATTTAACATTTATATTTTACGTTTATATTAAAAATTATCATTGTTCTTGATATTATTAAATAATATATTCTAGATTGCCATTCTTTTTAAAACGATAGGTACCTTTTTTCTATAAAGAGAGAATTGTTTTTCTTAGCATTAAAGATATTTGTAACGTAATATATATAATAGGTGTATTAGAGTTTGGTTTTTTGAGCAAAATAGTACCTTTAGAGCAATAACACTTTTTGAGTAATTATTTCGCGGAAATGTTTGTCTTTCAACTTCTGATCTCATTGTTATATAAAAATTGAAAACTTTACGTTGTATTATATTTAAAATAGCTAACTTGGTATTTGTTCAATAGTCCCCCATTAATCTATTTTGTTATTTGATGCTTTTGAATCAAACTTTGACGAATTCCTTATTTTTAGTCGGTGGTACGTACGAGTATAACTCAGACTACGTTGTGGAACAAAATAATGGAGAAGATTACTTTGATTTGACAGAAAACGATAATTTAGACTTTGATGTGCAAGACATGAAAGTCAAATTTAATAATCTTTTTGATGGAGATAAAAAACTGGGTGAGTTTTGTTTGTGTTTTAAGGATCGATTAAATTATGCCAAGAAATTCAGACCTGAAATGACCATTTTTATCCTTTCCGCAGGCTGATTTTTAGTATGTACGTGGTATAAATAATATACAAGACATCATGATATGAATTTTTCATTCTCTTAAGCTCAACTTGAAATTATTTTTCCTTGGGATTTTGTAAAAAAAGTTGAATACTTTTTTAATCGTCTTCAAAAGACCTACAAAACTATGATGTGAAAAAATCATTATTTGCTTAAAAGTTATGAATAAAAAATTAGTATTCTTGCAATGTGTTGCAAACTTGTAAATACAACTCAGAGCTTTAGAAAGGCTAGAACTGACTACTGCATATGAAAACTCAGCCTACAGAAAGCGAACAGTGTCCATATCCCTATATTTCTTGGACCAAATTGGTGTTGTATTTGTCTTGCAGGTGATCAGATGAATAAATTTTTAAATGAGAACTGGAAAGAAGTTTTGAGCGAGTTTGGACCTACAATAAGTGGTACAGTGAGATCTATAGGACGATCCATTGCTTCGGCTATATTTAAAAAAGTTCCCTACCACGATTTGGTCCTGGATTAAAAATGTTTGTTACAGTGTAGTTTTTTATAAATAAATAGATTAGCAATGTTATTGTTTCTTTTCTAGGGGTGTTTTTCCCAGTAATTTTCCGTTAGCCAATATTCGTCGTGGATTCGGCATGCGCGTCGCGAATAATAGAACATTACCAGCTTCTGATATCGACCGGGTGTCGTCAGTAACTGCACGAATTCTTTGCAGAATTTTAGTTTCCGTGCTTAGTAATAGTGCAAAATTAATTTTTTACCAAAACCGCAAATCAGTGTTTTTGCTTTCGCGCCATCCCTGTATAGAAGGGATGGATCTAGTAGTCCGAGTTTTATCAAATAATGCCAGGAAGAACCAAAGTCCATTCGTTTTCAAAGCTAGAGGCAGTTGTCATACAAGGTAAGAATAAAATCATTAAAAAACATTTCCCCTTTTAATTGGATCATCTTATATTTTTTTTTATTTGTCCCATTGTGACGAAATAAAATTACCAGGTGATTTTTTTTTGAACTTATTTACAAAATTAGACTATCTTTATGAAAATATATACGTAAAACCGAAAAATCTATACAAAATGGTAACAACATGTAGATTATATCGCTAAAGCAGCAACATAATATATATTTCTAAAGATCCTCAAGATGATAAGTTATCTGTTCCTGATGCCTTTCTTATTTGCAAAAGAAATACAAAAGAAAAATGGAAAATCTCATGGTAGATCTTTTGCGACCATCGTACAACACAATACATATCTATTAAACCTCAAATTCCAACTTCCAGCTGGTTTAAAAAGTCTACACATCATAATGTTTCTCGTAAATATCTAACAACTCTAAATAGATTGAGATTTGGGCATGCTTGTTAACAAGCCCATCTGGCAAATAATAATAATTTTAATACTTATGTGAAACATTTCAAGTAGGTGATCTAAAACATATCTTTTTTAATGTTCAAAGTATGCACAGCAGTGCCAAACCATACCAAACAAGTTAAAAATGCTTCATGCTTCTAACAGGAAGCAAAAACCGACAAAAATCCTTTGTTATTCGTATGACCAAAATGTATGACCGTCAATAACCGAAATTGACAGATAATAATAAATACATTGGGAGAAATATGAAATTCTGGTTATATTCAGAAGAATAGTACATAGTATAAGCGGATATTAATACATTTAAAACGATTTTAGGGATTTAAAGAACAGCTATTAGTTACTAGTGAACACAGGTCTCAAAGCGAAGTGAAACATTATCAGGGAATATATATTATATTGTGTCACAAGGGCAGAAAGTGGGCATTAGTAGCCCGCCGCAAATTACAGCTTCGAAGCTTCGCTTCTCGGCCTTCAATGAACCTCGACAATAATAACTCACTTTTCTACCTTGGCGCATAATTACTATTTTCGTCGACCTCCACAAAAAGTTACATTTTATGTACCTACTAATTTCCGGATGAAAAATAGACTATTTCTTCTTATTAGTTGAGGTATTCTTAGACAAAAGTAATCAGCCTGTTAGCTAGTAAAAATAAAAAAGTGTATAATTGTTTGTTTAAATTTGTACAGGGTACAAATTTATTTTTATAATTTAACAATGTCGTTACCTTTTTTTAATAGACTCTTGCGAGTCGCAGTGGAGGGCCTTTATAGACCCACTCACTACAAACCTAACCTAACCTAACCTACCTTTTTTTGTCCCAATTGTTATTTACCTAGAGAATTATTGAACACCATCCTTTAAAGTAGTATCTTAAGAGGGGCGTTTCTAATTTGGTAAGACTGCCTGAATTTAGTAAAAAATCTGATTAATTCTAAATTACAAGAATGTGGATTAGATGGCGATATGTAGTGGTTTCAAATTAGTATTTTTATTAAAAATTCAAAAATTTTTAGAGCCTGTTGACTTTCTTTATCCAAGACAGAGATGAAAATATGAATTTTGCTTTGTAAATCTTTGAATATTTTCACGACATACACATACATTTGACCTTGAGACCATAAACAGATAAAAATACTTGTGTATATTTTTTATTAAATATTATTTAAATTGATTGTACTTACCCTTACTTTTTGGAAGTCCATCTTATTAAGAATAATAAAAAACTCTTTAACTAAATATTGGAAGTTTTGTTAAGACATTGAGTTTTTTATTATTCTTAAATATTATTTGTATCCACTTTGGTACTTTGTTGTGTTTGGTAGGCGCAGGTGTGACTTTATTTCGATCATATTATGGACTCAAAAAAAATTAGTGAAAATACCTTAATTTCTTCTTTTTCTGTGAAGTCTCAAAATGTGATGTATATTTTAAGAAATAAATTAATTATAACTTAAATAATATTAAATCTATAATGTCTAAACCAATAGAAATAAGTAATATAGTAAAATATAGTAACCTAATAACAGAGACAATACTCGCTGGTAATAATTAGTAAGAAAAATAACAACTTTTATCTATATTTAAACTAACAAGTGTTTGCTGTCAACTTATTATTATTATTAAGTATCTTACAGAAGTGCTGTGGCGATAACTCTTTTTGTACTATGCAGTATTAAGGTTTTACCTTATTAAAATAAGGAAAAGTATGACCTGAAGCAAGTGTGTGCTTCCTAATGTCAGGGTAGAAATTGAGTTATTGGAACTCCTTTTTTAAATTGATAGTTTTAGAACAGCTATGTTTTTATTTCCATCCTCTGTTTGATTTCTAATAACAAAATATTCTACTTTTACTTGTGTTCCGTGATTTTTTGTTAAAAAGAAAACATTCAAATCGCGGGGATTTTTATTGTAATTTTTATAGAGGATTAAGCGTAGAACATATTTTATTGTTTAAACTTGAATATTTATTTAAAAAAACATACAATTGTAGCACTAAACCTTCACAAAACACAACAAACCTAAAATATAGACAGATCACTTGCTTTAAAAAAATTTTTTAGGAGGATAGCGTTTTTAATAATTCCCTCCCTACTATTAATCTGCGTCTTTCAAATTTTTCAGATATATTTTGGCATGTGTACTTCAACATATACAGGGCTTCTTTTATAATGCGAGATTTTAAATTACGTTTTTAAGTAGGTTGTAGTCTTAAATTTTGTCAATGTTGAAATAAGCTGTCAGTATTATTTTTATAAATTGTGTATTTTGAATGAAAACCCAAAGAAAATGTTTCTAATTCTTAAGCCCGTTTGTAATTATCAATGATTAATTACAGGTTTTAGTCAATTTTTTAGGATCCTAAATAATTGATAAATACATACACATTTTGCGTCAATTTTTTTGTCAATTTTCAAATCATCAAAACTTGTCCTATTTCTCTTCAATTTTAATGGACTGGTAAAGTAGTGACGTAAGTGTCAAACCAAATGATTCCAAACAACTTTTTTTATGGTATGTTTTATAGGTGTTATTAACTATTTTATTGTATTTTCTTGATTTTTGGGAGTTAATTACTGTTTTTTCATTGGTAAGTGTTCATTCATATGATTTACATATCACTAAAGTAGGTAGACGAACAATTTCCGTAAAAATATTATAACATAACCTTCAAAGTTGTGCAATGTGGTAAATTTTAAGAATACTTACAAAAATGGTACTTTAAAAATCGAATTTGGAAAAATTTTGCTTATATGTATTTAATTATGATACTTCCGTTATATTTCAAAGTATAATAATAACAAAATAACTCAAACAAAAGTTATTTCTGGAAATTTATAATGTTGCCGTTTGGAATCATTTCGTTGACATTTCCCAGTTCAGCAGCATAGAACACAAATTTTGACGTCACACTTTCCCAGTCCATTGACGTGATATATTTATAGAACCGGTCCTATTTTCTATCAATCTTAGACCATATACAAATAGACGTCAATTTTCTGTCCTTGTTGTGAAGCCAAAGTAACTTTATGTTGTGTTCTATAACTAATGTTTACAAACAAATCCACGTTTGAATAAAACTTCTTCGGTTGTTTTCGTATATCTTCGACTGCACTGTCTCTTATAGCATGGAACATTGCGAATCATATGTAAACATTAATCTTACCCTGTTCATAAACTAATTGTGGTATTGTTTTCGTTGTATTAATTTTGGGTTAAAGTTATGATTTAAGAATTTTGATTAGAGTTAAAACCTTGTTAGGTACCTATTCAAATACATTTGCGCCGCTGGTATTTGTTGTTTGTAAACAGTACCGCCCACACACCTCATCCCGTAGCTCCACGAACTTCATGCGACAAAGAAAGATAATATTGGCTTCAGTATGTTGTTCAGAAAAATGACGTCACAGCCAGTCTATTTGTATATGGTCTAAGCTATCAATAAATTGACAAATTAGAGCAAAAATATAGGGTAATTTATACTTCAATGTTGTTTATTTTTGCAGAAATTGGTATAACTGATTCTGTAACATAACATAACCTCTGTTTTAGTTATTGTTATTTGAATAGAATAGAAAGTTATTTCGTTATTTGTTCCTTGTGGACAATGACGACATTATTTTGTTAAGGGAGATATCGGTGCTATTTTTTTAGGTTAAAAATAAAAACACATGAATGGTTACGTTACGTTACAATCTCATTTGCTTTATACTTCTTTTTGATTAGTTACGTATCTCCGTTACGTTACGTATACGGATAAGGATACGTGATAAATCTTTAGAATTGCTTTATGTCTCTATTAACGATATGCTCTTGAGAAAATTATCTACATTTGGGTTGTCCGAACACTTTTTGGAATTAATAAAAAGTTATTTAGAAGATAGAAAGTTTGTAGTTAGACATAACGGAAATGTGTCTAGGAAATATGTAAATTCTGGAGTTCTTCAAGGATCCAATCTCAGACCTCTCTTATTTAATATATTTATCAATGATCTTCCCTCCGTACTTAAATATGCTGTGTGTCTCTTGTTTGTTGATAATCTTAAAATTTACTTACTAATACCTAAGCTCAGTCAGGGATTGTGTTATGCTGCAAAAAGATATCCATAGTGTTTACGAATGGAGTTTGATCAACAAACTTCATTTTAACATTAGTAAATGTAAAGTAGTTAGTATAACTCGTTCTAAGGAACCCATTTTGTTCGACTATGAGATGGGAAGAGATTTCTTGACAAAGTACACAGAAGTTAAGGATCTGGGTGTATATTGTTTCTGCTACCAATAAGATGTTGGAAAACTGGAAACTTTAACGACATTAACACCTTTAAAATTCTCTACTTTGCTCTGGTAAGACCTAAACTAAAATTTGCAACAATTCTTTAGTTTTCTGAATATGCATTATCATTGGAAATGGTGGAAAGGGTTCAGAAGGATTTCCTTAGATATCTGTATTATAAGAAATATCATATCTGACCCGACTATAATAGAATCACGACAAGCCATCTTAGGAATCAATTTAAAATATCACTAGATTCGCTGTTATGTTGCTGCACAAAGTTATCAATGGAAAAATTAACAGCCCCGAAATTATTTCTTTAGTGACATTCAATGTTCCTGGACAGCGCACACGTTCTATGTTAATGTTTTATATACCTCTTGTTAAGATGCCCTGTAATTTATTTAAGACGTGGCAACTATGTAAATTGTTTCAACGGTTCGAGGGAGCCGTCTTACCACCCTCGAGAAAAATATATATGTATGAGAGACGTTGATATGTAATGATGTTTGAAGGTGGTGTGAACGATGCACGCCACGCTTTGTAAAGTTAAAATAATAAAACTAATTTAAAATAGAAATATACAGTCCATTAATTATTACCAGCCCAAACACTGGTCAATCGAGCCGAATTAGTAAAAGTATTTTATAAAAATAAGTGCAAATCGAGAGTAGTTTGGTGGTGAAGACGAGAAAATTGGAAGAAAAGGTTACCTAGGGGTCAAACAAGTAAGACTGTTCATATTATTAATTTGTAAAGTATATTTTCGTTTGTGTCAGTAGGCGAATATGGCCGAATTAAATCAATTAAAATTAAAAAGAGGGGCTCTTAAAGCCAAGTTAACTCGTTTTAGACATTTTGTTGAAGAAATCAACCGAGAAACTATGTCCGAAAACGTGATTAGCCAATTACAAGTTAGGTTAGATAAAATAGAACCTCTTTTTGAGGAGTTTAATGATTTACAAACAGAAATTGAGAGTTTAGATACCGCTGACACGGGCGATTTAGAAAGAGATAGTTTTGAGAATATGTTTTTTACTCTTATTGGAGACGTTAAAGCTCTTTTAAAAAGTCATGATACTCAGTTCATGTCAAAAGTTATAAATAATGTTAGTTCAGATCACCAGTCCGTTATTTCAAACACTAGTGATAATATACGTTCGTTAGTAAAGTTGCCGCCTATAAAAATTCCGACATTCGACGGAAAGTACAGTAAGTGGTTAGAATTTAAAGATATTTTTATAGCGTTAGTACATGATAATAACATGTTGACAGATGTTCAGAGGTTTTATTATTTGCGAGCATCCCTTGAAAAAGAAGCAGCTCAACTAATAGGATCTCTACAGATGTCAGCTGATAATTACAACGTTGCTTGGCAAGTCTTAAACGACCGATTTGAAAATAAAAATATGATGATACATAATCATATTCGGGACATATTTGAGCATCCAAATTTGATTAGGGAATCTCATGTAGAATTAAGAAATTTGTTTGATTCATTCAACAAACATCTCAGAGCGTTAAATGCATTAGGTGAGAAGACTGATTCGTGGGATAGATTAATCATTTTTATATTATGTAGTAAATTCGATTCAGTTACGAGACGCGAGTGGGAAAGTTTTAAGTTTACAGGAAATTTACCGACGTTAAATGATATGAATAAGTTTCTAAATCAAAGATGTGACTTGCTTGAAAAGTTAGAAAATTGCAAAATAAACAAAATTCAACATGAGACGCCTTCTATTAAAAAATCTCGAAGCTATGGATTAGCGGCTACTAATGATAACGAGTCTAGTTACAAAATTCAATGTTATTATTGTAAAAAAGAGCATAGTATCTTCCAATGTAATAGTTTTTTAAAGCTACCAATAATTGAGCGAATTTCGGAGATAAAAAGATTAAAATTATGTTTAATATGTTTGAGGGATACACATCCCTATTGGAAATGTAAAATGCGTAAGTGTTTTAAATGCCACAAATCTCACAATTCAATTCTACATATAGAAAAATATTCAGTGCCAACTTCTAATAATTCAACCCCTACAATCGTAAAACAAAATGCTGACGAGAGCGTCGAAAATACGATCGTAAATTCTACTACATCGTGCGCAGTCCGAGAAAATAAAAACACTGAAGGTCGAGGTGTGATATGCGACGTTGCACGATTGGGCAATACATCACAAGTATTGCTATCAACCGCCGTAGTTATATTAAAGGCTAACGGAAAATCGGTAAAAGCACGGGCATTATTAGACAGTGGCTCACAATCAAATTTTTTGTCCGAAAAATTAGCTAATAAACTTAATTTGAGTCGTCATCAAATAGAACACGTGGTAAAAGGAATAGGGCAAAGTATAACTAACGTTAATCAGCAGGTTACTCTAAAAATAGAATCTTGTAACAATAATTTCGAAAGCGATTTAAAGTGTTTAATTATGCCAAAGATAATTTGTAATTTACCCGCGGTTAGTTTTAATAAAGAATTACTTAAGATTGAGTCTTGTTTTAAATTAGCAGATCCAGATTTTAATATCGCACAAGAAATAGATTTATTATTAGGTTCAGATATTTTTTGGCGAGTTATGATTCCGGGATACAAGGTCTTGGGAGTTAATTTACCGGTATTAAAAAATACGGCATTTGGTTGGGTAATTGCAGGAAACATTAATTTAGACAAAGAAAAGGTCTGTAAACAAGATACGCACTGTAACTTGTCAATAGAAGCTGATAGGACGCTTGATGATAACATTACAAAATTCTGGGAAATCGAAGAAGTGGGCAAAAAGGAGATATTATCGGAAAGTGATATGTATTGCGAAACTCATTATGAGAAAACGGTTAAAAGAGACGAAACCGGCAGATTTATTGTGGACATACCTTTCAAGCCAACTTTAATTAATTTAGGAAGTTCAAAGGATATTGCTTTCAGAAGGTACGAATCACTGGAGAAAAGATTAATGAAGAATTCAGAACTATGTGAAGAGTATAATGGATTTTTAAGAGAATATAGAGATTTAAACCACATGTCAGAAGTTGACGAAAATAATTCTGAAGGTTATTTTTTGCCTCATCATGCGGTGATAAAAAGTACGAGCCTTACTACGAAATGTAGAGTTGTTTTTGATTCGTCGTGCAAAACCGATAATAACATATCACTCAATGATGTACAATATGTAGGACCCACATTACAGCAAGATATATTCTCCATATTAACGAGGTTTAGGTCACATAAGTTTGTTATGACTGCAGACATTGCCAAAATGTATAGGCAAATACTTATAAATCCAGAGCAAAGGAAGTATCAGAAAATATTTTGGAGACCCAACAAGGATGAAAAGATAAAGGTCTTCTCGCTGAACACAGTAACATATGGAAACGCATCCTCACCTTATTTAGCAGTAAAATGTCTATTTCATTTAGCAGAAGAAATCGAGAAGAAATATCCGTTAATCAGCGAGGTTATTAAAAGGGACTTCTACATGGATGACCTGCTTACAGGTGCAAACACAGAGAAAGAGCTTTTAGAAATACAAGATAAGGTGACAGAGACTCTTAGTTCTGCAGGATTTCCCCTACGTAAATGGTTATGTAACAGACGCGATATTTTAAATAAATTTAAGGTTAAGGGTAATGAAGAGGTAAGTATTATGAATATAGGGGAAGGCGAACAAAATAAGACACTTGGTATATTCTGGGATTCTAACAGAGATTTTATATGTTACAAGGTTAATGCAAGCAATCTTAGATTAGGAAAATGTGTTACAAAGAGATCAATTTTGTCTATTATATGTCAAATATTTGATCCATTGGGATTATTAGGACCTCTATTAACATCAGCAAAATTGATAATCCAAGAGTTATGGAAACTAAAGGTAGGTTGGGACGATACAGTTCCAAATGAAATATTAAAGACATGGGTCGAATTTCAGTCTAATATAGAAAATATTAATGAAGTAAAAATACCAAGATGCGTTATGCTCTCCACTTACATTAAATTGGAGATTCATGGATTTAGCGACGCATCAATTCGGGCATACGGTGCTTGTATTTATATCCGATGTCATCTATCACAAAACAAATTTGTTTCGCACCTGGTATGCGCCAAATCAAGAGTTTCACCAATAAAACAATTGAGTTTGCCGCGATTAGAGTTGTGTGGTGCTGTCCTGTTGAGCAACCTTGTTAGGAAAACCATGGAATCTTTAAAAATTGTCTTCGATCAAATGTACTTATGGACAGATTCAACTATAGTTTTAGCTTGGATTAAGGGTATTCCAACAAAATGGAAAACATTTGTAGCAAATAGAGTGAGTGAAATTCAATCCTTGACGACTGTGACCGATTGGCGGCATGTGAGGTCAGCTGACAATCCAGCAGACTTGATATCAAGAGGTGCATCAGCGAAGGATTTAATTGATAATAGTTTATGGTGGTCTGGCCCCAGTTGGTTTTTCGTAAATAATGAGCAGTGGAATGGTCCAGAAGATATTATGCCTGAACTCGTTCCAGAACAGCGAAAGGTTAACTCTTGTGTAGCAGTTGAAGAAAAGAGTGTTCTAGTTGAGTTAGTTAATAAATTCTCTTCTTTAAATAAGACTTTAAGAATACTAGCGTTAGTATTAAGATTTGTTTTAAACTGTAAATCTAAACGTAAAAAGCTTGGACCCCTGAGCCCGTCTGAGCTTAACGATGCCCTAAACTTACTAATTTTAAACGCACAATTACAATATTTTTCGCGTGAATATGAAGATATTAATAAAAACAAGCCGCTTCATAGCAAAAGCAAAATTTTATGTTTAAATCCTTTTATAGAAAATAAACTATTACGGGTAGGAGGTCGTTTAAGAAATGCCAATCAATCATTTGACAAAAAATTTCCAATTATTTTACCAAGTAATCATATATTTACTGAACGTATTGTAAGACATGAGCATGAACGGTTATTACATTGTGGCCCACAAGCTCTACTTTGTTCTCTTAGAGAAAAATATTGGCCCATTTCCGGACGTAATTTGTGTAAAGGAATCGTAAGAAAATGTGTAGTTTGTTTCAAAGCGAACCCAAAATCAAATCAACCCATTATGGGCGATTTGCCCGCAGTACGCGTCAATAGTAATTCTACTTTCTGTAATGTCGGGATTGATTATGGGGGACCGTTTTCTATTAAGGATAGGAAAACTCGGGGAGCTAAGGTATCTAAGGCCTACATATGTTTATTCGTATGTATGGCAGTAAAGGCGGTACATATAGAATTGGTGACCGAGTTAACGACCGAATGTTTTTTAGCTACTTTTAAACGTTTTATCAGTCGTCGCGGTAGGCCCGAGAATATTTACTCGGACAACGGCTCCAATTATATAGGAGCAAATAATGAAATAATAAGGGTGTATGAGTTTTTAAAAGATCAAAAGGAAATTATAACAAATCAAATGGCCGACGAAAGAGTTAATTGGCATTTTATTCCCGCGAGATCACCTAATTTTGGAGGGATATGGGAAGCCGGGATAAAGAGTACTAAGAGTCATATTAAACGGGTAATTGGTAATAAAGTATTAACGTATGAACAATTTGCTACCGTACTGACACAAATCGAAGGTATACTAAATTCTCGACCACTTTGTCCTCTGACGGCTGATCCAGATGACCCCTCGGCATTGACCCCAGCACACTTCTTAATTGGAAGACCACTGACTACCCTCCCAGAAGAAAATATAACCCAGATACCTGAAAACAGGTTAAAACAATGGCGAACACTGCAACAAATGGTACAACACTATTGGAGCAGATGGCAGAAAGAGTATCTCTCTGAACTCCAAACTCGTGTTAAGTGGAAACGGAGAGCTCCTGAATTATTAAAGGTGGGAACGCTAGTGCTAGTGAGAGAAGAAAACACGCCATGTTGTTATTGGCCTTTAGGACGTGTAACTGAACTGCTCCCTGGTGCGGACGGTGTTGTGAGGGTAGTGAAATTGAAAGTACGCAATTCAATTGTAACGCGTGCCGTGAATCGTCTTTGTGCGTTACCCATTTAAATCTGTAAACATTTTATTGTAAAAAAAAATGTTCAATTGCGTAGTGTTTATTTACAAAACAATGTTAACTTTTATTGTACAAGGTTTATTTTTCGTTTTACTGATTTAGATTTAAAAACAAGTTTTATTGTAGGAATGTTATATTTATTTATTTTTTAATATTTGTTTTATTTTTGAAAGTATATGATACTTTCAAGGCGGGCGGTATGTTAAGATGCCCTGTAATTTATTTAAGACGTGGCAACTATGTAAATTGTTTCAACGGTTCGAGGGAGCCGTCTTACCACCCTCGAGAAAAATATATATGTATGAGAGACGTTGATATGTAATGATGTTTGAAGGTGGTGTGAACGATGCACGCCACGCTTTGTAAAGTTAAAATAATAAAACTAATTTAAAATAGAAATATACAGTCCATTAATTATTACCAGCCCAAACACCTCTTATAATTATTATGAAATTAATAAGAAATTCTAATTTGCTCGTTAACATTGAGTGGAGTTTGTCTGAACAAGCTTGTTATAATCGCATATTAAACCACATTTTAAATAATTCCATATAAAATTTGAAACTTGTGAACTGATTTTAAGCCTCTGAAGTCCGTACAATGATAGGATTAGATTTAAATTATATAGGTTTGGGATGAAATATAGGCATGCTAATAATTAATAAATGCAAGTGTGTATTGTAGATTATATTAATAAGGCATCCAGGCCTGCTTGGTTAAAAATAAATAAATAACTAAATGTATAAATAAATAAATATACATCCGCTAGCGCAAATGGGCCGCGTCGGCCAATGGCTTCAGTTTTACTTTTTATCAGTCTCTATATATTTCACCAAGTTTCTCCATTTGCTCCTAACTAGTGTCAACTCTTCCCATCTGTCCATGCCATATTTTTTTATGTTTTTTTTTCTCTTTCCTCCTTCTCCTGCTCTTAGAAATTTTTTTGGTATTCTAGAAATATACATTTGAGAGACGTGTCCAAGCCACCTCACTCGATGTGATCTAATTATCTGGGTAATTGATGGCTGATCATAAATGGTCAATAATTTATCGTTGGTCCTTCTTCTCCAAGTTGCTTTAGTGGTTTCATAGTTACAAACAGTTTCCTTAATATCTTCCTCTCACATACAAATTTCCTCGCTGTTTTTTGGTCATAATACATAGTTCCAACAATATAAAAAGGTTGGAAGTAGAACTGTTTTTTAAACTCTGACTTTTGCTGCTCTTGTAATATTTTAGAGTTCAAAATTGACCGTACAACTCCTGCTGCTGTGTTTCCCTTTACAATTATTTTTTCGATTTCTACCCAAGATCGTTAATAAGTTATTTTATTCGAAATAACCAATATCCACATTCAACCAATCTCCACAGATTCATGCACAGAATTATGCGGTTGTTCTTCAAGCAACATTACTAACTACGCCACGACGTCTTTATTGCCAACGACAGGCCGACGGATCAAGAGGGCTACTAAGAAGTGAATAATAGTATTGGCACAGCGTCTGCGCATGCCTCTGACGTCTGACCGCATGCGCACACGTTATTACTTATCAAAAAACGATTATCAAAAAACATCCCATTTTTTATTGTTCTTATAACTTGTTTGTATGCGTGAAGTTTTATACAATTATTAAAAAATGTCAAGTGATAGTGAAATGAATTTAACTCCACCCAATATAACTAATGTTAAGTATTTAATTATTATACAATAAAATGATTAAAAACATCTATTGCATATGGCGGCCAATTGTCAATTTTAATTTCCGTTTCCATTGACGTACCGCAAAAAAATAAAAATTATATCAGGGTTTTTATTTTTAATAAATTTCAACCAATCAAGTGTGTGAATAAAATTAGTCGAATTTCACGAGTGCGAAATAGTATTACAACTCATGTAACGTACTATATTTTTTCTGCGCCCATCTATTTTCTTCTATGAAACAAAGGAAATCGCAATTATTTAAATTGTATAATGTGATACCGACATTTAGAGGCATTACTCATTTATTATAAAGGGTATTTCTCTAATACTAAAATCTTTTTATGTGTTTCAATTGACGAAAAGTATGTAAATAAACCAAAAAAAGTCGTAAGTAGATACAAATTTTATTGAAATTTGATTAAACGCACGTGTATGTGAGATATCTCATTACGTGTATGTTATTATTAAATTTCCCTTACAAGGAATGTCGACAGTGCGATTTTTGACGTTAAATGACATGGGCGTAGAAAAACAATTTTATATCAAGGATAAGTAGGTAAATGGACTAGTTTAGTTATTTTTTTTATATTTGCATCTTATAAAATAGGTTTTTAGTGGTTCAACTGTACAAATAAAATTTTTATAAAATTAATCCTCTAGCCATAATCGGCTTTTGAAATTTAAATTTAATGGTTACATACGTCATAAGTGGTAAGTGACGTGTTTCAATAAGATTGGTAGAAAATTTGCGATGTTGTCGATATGCTTTAATATTAACCGAGAAAATTATCTCTCTCTCTTATTTGTTGTCATTAAAAAGAGAGAAACATATCGATATTTTTTTTCTCTGATTGACACTTTATCAAATAAGGAGTAAAACACTAAACAAAATATTCTGTCATTTTCGTTAGTTTAATTTGTTGTTTGGTTGTGTTTGGTTTATGAAAGAAATTACTTCTATACTATTTTTGGTTCGAAAATAAAAATCCCTAACTCCTTCTCTTGGTGTTATAGCGGTTCCTTCAAAAATAACCAATAGAAGTAATTGTTCTCTCGGGGAGCAACCCTTCTATCGGTATAGTGAGAGAACGAATTTCAAGAATACGGTTTTAGCATTTTCAATAGAACCACGCCCACTTTCTATTGGGTGTTCTATTCTATCACCGTCAAAAATAGGGGTCTTGTTTGTTTATTACAGATAAACACGATTTTCTCTCCTGTCATATATCTTGTCAACTGGTACAATCAGTTAGTCACAGAACACGGTGTTTTGTGGCGCCAGTTCTTTGAGCTAAACTGTGACAACGTTGACTTTTAAACACACTTCATTATTGGTTATTAGTTGGCGCTACGTTTAAAACTTACTAATTATTTATTGCTAAATTTTACGAAATGAGAAAAATTACTTGCAAAATGAATACCAATATAAGTAAGTAGGTATCTTAACCTAAATATATATTGTAATCATTTTGATTAATATGATTCTACTAAACTAGTCCATTGTTGATATTCTATGGTTAATTGATTCTTCACAGATGCAGAGCCAGCCCATTTTGAGCGAGCGATCTGCGCCTCCGGTTATGGCAAATTCAACATCATCTTGTACTGCATTTCTACTGCAGCGGGATGGTCGTCGGTATTTGAGACCACTGCCATGTCCTACGTGTTCCCAGCAGCGGAGTGTGACCTTCAACTCACCCTTAATCACAAAGGATGGCTAAACGCAGTTACATACGCAGGTAATTATTTTTTTACCGAACACACGATTGCATTGCCACTACATTTACACATACTTTTTTTATGTAGATTGAATAAAATCGGTTTTAGGGATGATTTCCAGTGCTTTTTTGTGGGGGTATTTATGCGACACTTTGGGTAGAAAGAAGCTGCTGACGATCGGTTTATTGCTAGATGGGTTGTTCCTGATGATGGCTGCTTTGTCGCAAAATTTTCAATTGTTGATGATCGCTAAATTTCTCGGGGGATTTATGTGAGTGCGATCAATATTTATCTTATATAATTTTACTGGTATTTTGTTTTCAGTATAAACGGACCATTCGCCGCCTTGACGGCTTATCTATCGGAATTTCATTGTGCCAAACAAAGAGCCAGAGTCCAAATGATTCTGGGAGCAATCTTCAGCTTGGGGAATTTAATTCTACCCGTCCTGGCTCTAATTATACTGCCATCTAACTTCAATTTTAAAGTGGGAGTCTTAGGTAAAGTATATTCTCCTTAGATAATTTATTTGCGTAGATAATTAACAAATGTTTTGTATTAGACAAAATTAAAATAATTAAAATTAAAATAAAAATAATGTTTAATTCTGAACATCTCCAATAAAACATTCAATATTAAAGTCCAACAATTAGTTTAGTACTACTTTCATTAATTTAAGAACATTTCTTGATACAATTTTGTTCTTTGACTGCGTGATATTCATTTTTATGTAATTATCTACTTTTGATAAGTGTATATTTAAAGAGGAGTGTCAAGAGATTGACTATTTACAAACTTCTAATGGCTATCTGAGAAATAAAAAAATACATACAATAAATCTCTGAAATAATAATAATAAGATGGACTTCCAAAAAGTAAGGGTTAGTACAATCAATTTTATTTTCAGTAACCTTAACTTTATATTCTTAAATGACATCTCCATGCTTATGATACCTTATCTGAAAGCGTTTAAATTGTTCCTGGTTTCCTATAAAGCTACAAACTTTTAAAGTGCATTTGAAATCGTTTCTATTGGGTTATTCTCTCCTCCAGCAACTCTATTGAGTCAGGTTGCGTCTTAAACAGCTTTTAGGTCTGAGATCTAGGAGGCCATTTAACAGAACCTCTTCTCTCAATCCATTGATTAGCATAATTTATATCTCACCATTGCATAACTGAAACTACATAATGAGGAGGTACACATCACGTTGAAAATGTAATATATTTTCTTCTATAAAGATAAATTGCCGTGTATGTCTCTGATTCCCTAATTCATGAAGTATCCGAGGTTCGATTTTTCTTGCCATTTAATTTTCTTTCTATGAATAAAAGGCCAATACCTCCATCTTCCAATACACCAGCCCTTTTTGGGGTATTGTATATTTACTTCTCTACCTTCTTGTGAGTGCTCGTCACTCCAGTACTGATTGTTCTGTTTATTTACATCGTCACCAAGTTCTTGAATTATTTGCAATATATAGAGATGAAAGGAGGGTATTGTTAGGTAATTCGAAAATTGTCCAAAAGTAGCTTTTGTAAATAATTATATATCGTTTTAAAGGACTGTTTTGGGCTCATCCGGTAAAAAACCTTTTTTAAGTTTAAAAATCTAAGAGGAAAAAACAAAGATTTGCTTTTAAATCCAAGTTATGGGCCTAAACTTCGGTTATATTAATTAAAAACATATTTTATCTATTTTATATAATATTTACCGTGTAGGAGAATTATTAAAAAAAACTATTTAATGCTAGAAAGAAATCTTCGACTGGCAAAAAAACTAACATTAAATAGATTACTGATAATTTTAATAGTACTATGCGTGTCTAAAAGGCCCCAATATTTAGTAATATTTAACTAAGAAATGTAATAATATGAGAAAATTTATTAAAATCCAAATTAGTGAAATGAATGTTTGACGTGGCAAGTGCACGCGCATGTTTGGATACGTGAAGGAAGGGTTATATGGTTCTGGCGTTCTGGTCCATATGAACAAACAGTCGGTTCTAATTCAATCCACGGTTCAACCGACAGAAACTGCAAAATTGATATAAACCAACCCAATCAGTGGTTAAATCCAACTTGTAGTTCCGTTCGCCCATATTCGGCTGGTTACTAAAATCGACGTTTCATAACTCAATTTACTCGATATTGACTAAATATATGTTCTAGGTATGTGTGTTTTTTTTAAATTAATGTATTTCTATGAGGTGATTAGGTGTTATTGGTTATAAAAAATACAGTACTATTTTGTAGCTCTTCTGGTAGATTATAACATTACGTTTTACATTTTAAGTGTATTAAAAGTAATTTAAATTGCAAAAAATATTAATCTATGTTTTACAACTTCTGATGATAATATATATACCTACTTAAAGTATTTTGAGTATCATACTTCAATAACACCTATAGCTACACTGTTCGTTCACATAACAGATTTCTATAATATGTCAAAAAATTGCTATAATTGGAGCATAGAGCATACTAAGTTTATTATCGTTGATTATTCATGGTCACTGTAAAATACAAAATTTTCAAATGTTTGTTTTGGCATACAATAAAATACAAATTTCTTGCAGAATTTCATTCCTGGAATATTTATTTGATGGTAAGTTCTTTGCCGGCTCTCGCCAGTGGCGTAGCCTTCATCTTTTTGCCGGAAAGCCCGAAGTTTTTGATGTCGATCGGAGATAACAAGGAAGCCTTGCAAGTTTTCAAAACAGTCTATCGAGTAAATACAGGATTCCCCGAAGATACTTACCCTGTAAGTTAATATACAATACCCTAGATTTAAACTAAAATTCAACTTTTTTAGATCAAATATTTGGTCGACGAGATACACTTGAATAATTCGAATTTAAGTATTAGCGATACAACGACTGTAAAGACCAGCAAACAGATGTTGAAAGAGGGTTTTCATCAAATAAAACCGATATTTTTACCGCCGCACGTTACTAAGGTCCTACTGGTGTTTCTACTACAATTTCTTATAATGATGGGGTAGATATCGTATCTTAAACAATTTAAAATTTAAAATAACTTGTTTTTTTGTAGATTAAATACTTTAAGGTTATGGTTGCCGCAAATTTACCAAGCTATGAATGATTATCAGTATTACAACAATAAGAGCGCTTCCTTATGCGATACTTTGGAAATATTTCAAATAAAGACTGACATTTTAAATGCCACAGGAACAACTTGCGAAATAGTGAGTAGAATACTATAAATTTTTATCATAAATATTTTTTGTTTATTGAATTTTAGAATTCAAATAACACCGAGGTATATACAAATTCGATGATAGTGGCTACTACGAGTATTATCGGTTACATAACCGCAGGAACGTTAATAAATTCTTTAGGAAAAAAGACCCTACTAGGTAATAAGTACTGCCTAAGATTCCTTGACTAAAGTGAAGTCAAGGAATGTGGATTTTCTGCTATATAAACATACAATTTATCCGCAAATCGTTTAAAATTCGAAAAATTAATTAGTTTTGAATAAATTGTCAAACATTTTATTTATAAATAAGTGATTCTTTAAAATTCGTGATAAAATTGCCTACATTAGAATTACTGCTAAGAGAAAAGTATGAATATGCATCGCGCAATAAGTCTGACAAGGAAAACAAAGCTTTTCAATGTCAGTCGGTCCAACGCCATTTTTGTAGAATTATTTTTTTGCTCTCAAAATACGCTTTAGATTCGGCAATAACCTCCTCATCAGATCGATATCTCATTCCAGCGAGCCACTTTTTGAGTTCTGATAAGAGTCAGGGTACCAGATCAGGAGCATTTCCAAACCTAATTCAAGCAAATAAACAGGGTGTAGGAAAGGATGGTGGACGACAGAAAAAGAACCAAGATAGAAATAGAAAGAACTACTAGTCAAAAATTTCATACAATCAAATAAAATATGAGAAAGTAATGTCCAGTACTAGAACGAAAATTGTAATGTGTTACTGTGGCTTAAATCACTAAAATTCTGTTCCAGTTGAAAATATAAGCTGGAACATGTCAAGATAGACATAGTTAAAAGTAATATAAGATTCATTGTCAAAAAAGTCCATATCAAAAGGCAAATAACTTGGATTAATATTTCATCGGCGCATAAGTGCTTTAAGTAGTTAGTTTTAACTATGTCTATCTTGAAATGTTCCAGCTTATATTTTCAACTGGAAAAGAATTTTAATGATTTAAACCACATTAACACATTACAATTTCCGTTCTACTACTGGACACTACTTTCTCATATTTTATTTGATTGTATGAAATTTTTGACTAGTAGTTCTTTCTACTTCTACCTTGGTTCTTTTTCTGTCGTCCACCATCCTTTCCTACACCCTGTTTATTTTCATTCTAGTAATAACCATTCAATCTAAATCCCTTCCTACTATTGGTTTCTTACTCCATCTAGTAGGAACCCTTGATCCTCTCCTTTTGTTCTACTTTTGGTTTTTTAACCTAATCATCTAGTGGGATATACCTACTTCCTCTTTTCCTTGTCACTCCTTAACCCTTGCCCTACTTTCGGTTTTTTACTCTAATCTAGTAGGCACAAATTTCAAATTCCTCTCTACTTTGTTTTCTTACTCCATCTAGTAGAATTTTCTTATCATTTTGCCTACATTTCAAGTGCTTCTTAAAAAGTTTTTTAAAACCACATACCACAACGTTCAAATTCATTTCTCTTAGTGCTAATTAAAATTCAATATTACACCACGATGTGTTAATATCCCCATTTTCTACCCTGATGATGGTCTAATTTAGACCGAAACTAGTTGCAATAATTGTATATTACCTGAATAAAAGTCTGTGGTTTTGACTTGGCATTTCATTGGATCTTTTCTATTTTAACTATTGTTTTCTTCGACTTGTGACACTGTGTGTTGTCTTATGTAATAGTATATGTTGATTGTTTTTCCATCATATTCTAACAAATAGACAACGTACATAATGCCGTGCTCATCCTGTAATACAGAAGTCATTACCTTCTGCAGGTTTACAGAGGAATTTTGCTGAGGGTGGTGCAGGAGTGCAGGACAGTGGTTGCAATGGCAGCAGCAGCAGTGCTGTCAAGGTCCTACCATTAGGCGTGATGGGTAGGGCAAAGAGACCACTGTGGATGGGTGCGACGAAAAAGGCTGTTATGGATGGGATGGAGAAAGAAATGGAGAGAAGGTAGGATGAGTATACTGGTGCATTAAAAGGGGTGATTAAAAATAAGAATGAACGTGAACGCGTGTTTAGATGTTGGAAGAACGAGGAAGTGTTAAAGAAGTTGAGAGGAAACTCGGGGAGGCGATGAATTGGTGGAGATAATATTGAGAGGAGAAAGAATGGTTGGAAGTAAGCGGAACAGTGGAAAGCATGGTTAGGGGAAGGGAATATTCTTGATATGAAAGGTGGGTTTGGTGGAAGGCATCTTCAGTCCAATACTGTATGAGTTCTGGAAAAGAACCCATTCGAATATGAGCCCAAAAAAATTTTATTACCTTCCCAGTCCATGTCTCAGTCTAGGGAAGTGGCTTTCAGCCCTTGCGGCCCTCTCAGCTGACTGCCGATTTGACTCCGAGTGAAATTGTGTACCCATGTTTTATCCATTGTGATATACCGACGCAAAAACTCCGACTAATTGCACGTAAATATGTCCAAACAAAAACGCGGCACCCATTTGCAAAATATAGATTTTTCATAACGGAAGTTTCGTGTATGATGGACTAGTGATAACTTAAGAGTCTTAGCTACTTCTTGCACCTTCACTTTACAATCGTCCATTTTCAAGGTGTTCTCAATGTTTTCCGGAATGACTGCCTCATTTGGAAATCCAGAGCTTTCAGCATCATCGCTGCTCGTTTGGCGTTTGAAGCCAATAATTGTTGATTTACCAAAAGCAGAAGTGCATTGGCTTCTATGGTATTTTAACCTATCAAAAAACAATGTTTTATTAACAGACAGAATTATTTTTTTTTCTATTGTTTGCAAATACCAAAGGTAGCGTCAATCAAACTTAACTCACAAACTAATCGTTTAAATGTTACGAAATTTTGAAAACCTTCCTAAAAAGTCTGTTCTTTCGATATGTCATAAGGTTTTTTTGTTGGAGGTGCCATCTATATGTCAGACCGCGACCGCCGGTGACTTATTGACCAATGAGTGATTAGGAAATCTTTCTCTTTTCTAATTATTAGTTGTTAGTTGATAATTCCTAATTGTTAGTTTAGTTAGATCTATAAACCCTATAAATTTTGCCTTGAATGTCAATGTTTCCTGGCGATTTGCGGAGAATTGTATTTTTTATATGTCTTTTTTCTTTAGGAATTTTGGGATTTATATCGGGATCTATGGCAATGATGTTGTATTTTTCTGAAAACGTATCATCTACAATAGCATTTTCAGCCATGTTCGTTACATTTGGTAGTATCGGAATAAATGTCATATTAGCAGTTGTAGTAGACATTACGCCTACTTCTTTAAGGTAAGTGTGACCGTTTTTATCAACATTTTTTTTATCTTTGTTAATAAATTTAACAGAATAACCTTAAAATTTGTTACCACAGTAAAAAATTTTTCGTTATAAATTTATTATAAACTGATCGTCAAAAGTTGTGGATATCAGAGTTATAGCTAACTTTTTATTATATCCGCTCAAGTTAAGATGGCTAGAATTGACCAAACTCGTTTAATATTAAACTATTGTACCAGCATTTATCGACGGTATCAATTCAATACCTCGTACCTGCAAAATAGCTATTTTCGAGGAGGTTAAAAAAATAAAATACAGTTTCTGTTACAGAGAGGTATTTTTAATTTTAATTGATGAGAATACATAAAAAAAATAGTAGATATGAATTAATTAGAACAAAATTATTAAAGCAGTCAATTGACTATAATGGGTAAGATACAGGGTATTGCACACTAAAAATTGTCAGAATCTGTAGATACGAGGTATTGAATTGACACCCTCGTTATGTTTTTATAGTTCTATAGTTGTTCAGGTACTACTTAAACGTGGACCTTCTTATAACATCATCCTAAATGATATCTAAAGATTTGTCTTCAGTTGTTGCAATTTTTCTGAGCCATGATTTGAATAAACCTTTTACTGCACCAGTTTTGTTCAATTTTTTTACTATGGAAGTTTTATTAGAATATAAATTATTAAACATTATTAATATGGAGGGTAGAAGAAAGGAGAACCAACTCAGTGTAGTAAAAACAAAGATTCAATAAAATTACTAGATGGGCCTTTGACAATCCGTCGTATACTGAGCATTGACTCCAACATTAGAGAGAGTGAGAACTATAGAAGAAATTGTACATGCAACAAAAATAGATACACTTTGGTCACCTGACATAGGGTAACAATTCGAATTGTTATAAGGAATTATATGGGGAAATTTAAAAAATAATTATTTGTTAAAATTCCAAGAGAAAAATTAGAGTGAAATTATAAAATATTGAATTAATACTATATTAGAACTACATTGATGTTTATTGTAATGTGATTAATAGCTTGAAATTGTAATCCAATGCCATTTATAAACTAGTTAAAATTAAAATTTTGTTTTTTTAAAAATTATATTTGAAAAATTATATAATACACAAATTGTTCTTACTGTCATATTAAAATGTTAATACAATATTGAGTAACCTGTAATTTTTCTATTCAATTAATTTAATTAATTACATTTACATATTTAAAGCAAATATGGAACAGAAAATTTGTAATTTTTCCTACGATTATGAAGAAAGGGTGAATAAAACGAGAATATATATGTAAAAAAGTGTACCATTACTGATGTTTAAATAAAAACAATTTTAAATATTGGTATTTAATTTTCTCTTCAATGGCATTTAAAGTTTTTAAAACATTTGTAAGAAACTAGAACTGTAGCATAATTAGTGGTCTTCTTGAGGTATAGCATTGGCAAATTAACTGTGTAAATTTAGATCAATTAAACAGAATTAGGATAAAATGATAAAAAAATCATTGTAAAATACTGCAACAGTATTAATTGATTATGAAGTAGGTATTGATTTAAATAGTCGTTTAATTTTGGTAAAATCCGAGCAAACTACTTTGATTTTTTATTATAGGAAACATAAGGTGTAAGATTGCATTTCCAGTAAAATTTTCAGCGCTTCGAAAATCATTTTCAGCTAGACTACATTATATGTATGTTATGTGATGGTACCTATTTATTAACATTAATGGAGTTTATTCAACGAGTTTATTATTTTAACATGAGTGGATATAATAAAAAGTTATAGCTATAACCTAACTCCGAAATTATGACATTTAGGTATCAAAAATATTATATGAAAAATATTCAGTATTTTTCAAGGATTTTAAAAAAATATATAGGGTGAAACGTTTGAAATAACAAAGTTCATTAGATTTCCAGAAAAACTAAAAATCCGACAACAATGTAGCTCGAGCATATTACAGAATCGTCAAATATGAAAAGCCGTTTCCGAGATCATTAAGGCATCCCATACATAAAACTCAGTCTATACGATTTATTTGTAGATTCAGTGAAAAGTACACTGATTGCTAATCTTTACACGAAGCAAAATTATCTCAAATTGCAGAGCTTCCTCCTAGACTTCTTATCTATCTTAATTAATTCTGTGATTCTTTAGCTATTTATTGGTATAATTTAATTGTGAATGTAACATTCCCCGTTTTGTTGTTATTAGGTTTTTTGGATTAACTAAATTAAGTACCGTAAAAAGTCTTAATTGTTAAAAATATAAAACTGTTGCAACTATAATTGCAGTCTATTAGACAGTCATAAAGCGTTATTAAAGGAAATATAAAATATAGGTGGTTCCAAAGAAAACTTGAACTCTATTTCAGAATGATATGATGATTTCTACCTATTTGTAAAATTACGTTGTTCTGTCAATAAAGCTTTATGAGCCTGATTGATAGTCCGAAACAATTTTATACTTTTAACTTTGTGGATAGATCTGTAGCATCTTTTAGTTTACTGTGATGTTTACTATAACTTTGTCACTGTCATTGAATTCGGGAAGTTATCTTTTACATTCTTATCAAAATTTAAGTACGCTTCTGTCCCGCTTTAGGATTGGGTACTCTGCTTGGCTCCTTTTTTTAAATGTAGATCTATAACCTACTTTTATCCTCCAATAATAGAACAATTGAAAAAGTTTAGATCCTTTCTCGTTTCCATGAAATTTTCTCACTTACACGAGAGTTTTTTTTGTAGAAGTAAACTTGACATTTCGATAAGAATTTTCTGGTTTGGCAAAAAAACTTTCTCTAAAGTCTGTAGTACGAGTAATTCTTTCTGGCACTTTTTTGAGTTAATTTGCCGGAATGCAACTAAATTCGAATCATAAATGTCAGAGCTACAATTGCATTCCTCTTATGCAGTCCATTTGGCGTGGTTACCACTGATGGTAGGTTAATGTGATTTTTTTAACATCAATAAGAAACACATTTTTAATTGTGGTACAAAATGATCTATCTATAATATTTTTTATACGTTTAGAGCTATGGCGGTTTCTCTAACGATGATGTTCGGTAGATTGGGAGCAGCGCTTGGGAATTTAATTTTTCCTTTGTTGTTGGAATCGGGTTGTGCACCTCCGTTTTTTTCTGTCGGATCTGTGATGATTGGTGAGTTGGTAGTAAGTAACGCCGAACTGTTTATTTATACGTTTTTTTTTCTGTTACAGGCTGTGCTTTCTTGGCATATTTCCTTCCAAATACGGATATGAAAGCATTGCTATAAGAAATTATTTATGTAATCAAATTTCAAATTTATTACGTTTTTTGACCGTTTTTTCTACAGATAAAAAGTAATGATAAAATTACCAGCGCAAATCCTGTCTGATTTAATAATCTTTGACTCAAAAATAGCTATCTAAAATGTCAGACTATCGATCGTTCTACTCTAGTATTAACTGGTACATACCTAGGTGATCCGAAATACTTAAACGTACAATTGAAAGTATACCTGGTAGGTAATAGATGCATTTTATTATTCCAAAACGGTCGAGGTGTTACTGTTCTCATTGAGAGTATTTAGTTGTCTCCGAGAAACATGAATATCTTTATTAGGCTTTTATTTAAACTTTTTTTAGACTATTTCGTGACGAAACCTAGTTTTTAAATTGTAAACCAATTATACCTAATATATAAATATCAGTATTTTTTATTACCTAATATGTTTATTTATGTTATAAATCGATGTATTTATGATTAGTATTCAATAAATGATATATTATTAATAATTGTGTTTATTATTTCCGTAATGAATATTATTTATGTCATGATTTAGTACAGAAAATATAAATTTTCACTTTTTATGTCATTCCACCACTAAACACTTTATCATAAAAGGGTAAATGATTATGCTGTAGTATATTGAACTATTTTTGTTTGTTCGCGGAGATCTCAAGTTTTAAAAAGTTCATTTTTTATAAACCTGCCACTTTACACATGCACCTATATACTAATGGTTGCTAGCAAATTATCCTCCTTTCTTTATTAAATTGTTTATTTAGTATATCCACGTATCTTTTATCTCACCTACTGAAGTTTTGAAACTTCTTTGTACTTCTCCTGATATTAAGGAGATATCATTGTTCACCACTTTTATGCATTACTGTAATAAGGAAACCTTAATCTTAACGCCTTGACTTTATTTGACATTTTTTAACATTTTAACTAAGAAGCCATTTTGCATCATAGATAGCTTTTATTATAAGATGGACATAAATCTATTCCACTACAATCTTTTCAGATCTATTGGGCCCAGCCACCAGGCTCTTTTAACGAATTATACCATAGCTTAGTACATTTCATTGCAAGTGAATTTTTCTCTCCTAATGCAAGAAACCACGCATTTGGCAGGCTACTGCACTAATATAAAATATATTCAGAGGTCTCTTCTACTTGGTGACAGATTCTACACATCTGTGTCAGTGAATCCCATCAGCTTAATATACCAATTCAACTTACAATGCACCGTTAGTAGACTTTTATCTTTGTAGGTCTTCATAAACTTTGCGAATGTTTTTATAACCTGTTTCGCTTGCTAACAACATTAAAAAATAAAAAAAATTATTTAAAAAATAACTTTTTTAAACTCTTCGTTGTATCGTAACTTCCAAGTTTAATTGAAACAATTAGGTTTTAATCCAAAATGACAGCCGTTTCACTATTTACATATAGGCTTTAATATTGTTACTTCTACAGTTGGTCTAGCCTTAATACTACCTAATTAACATCAGGTACCTAGCTACAAACAAACAAAATGTAACTTTAATAAGTATGTCAATCTGACGATGCTAATCTTAGCGGAACGGCTGTCATTATAATTTTAAACCGAATTTTTCAATTAAACTTGGAAGTTACGTTACAACGAAGAGTTTTTTATTTATCTTAATAAGATGGACTTCCAAAAAGTAAGGGTTAGTACAATAAATTTTTAAACTCAATGACAGCTTTTTAGCTAAAACTAGCATCGTCAGATTGTTTAAAAAGTTTTATTTTTTAATGTTCTTAGTAAGATGAACTTTCACAGAGTAAGGGTTAGTACAATAAATTTTTAACTTGCCTCTGCACTGGTGGATTATGCCACCACTCTAGTGTTCCAGTGATTCCTATATCTCCCGCTTTTTTGTTCTGTTTGTTGCAATGCCACAGAAAGGTTCTAGTCCAATAAATGGCACTAAGGAGCATATTTTAGCCATATCATCTGTTGTTTCATTGCCTCTATGAACCTTACGTCTTGGTATCCAGGCTAATGTCTGTTGCGGTTTGCAGTCTTCAGAGCACTCACACAATCCCATACTAGTCTAGAATCGACATCTACAACGAATCTAGTGCCTTTAGAACTTCTGGGCTGTCTGTCAAGATGGCTATAGTGACCGGTATGGTCTTTTCAGCCTTTTAACTTATTCTACACAGTAGTGTAATTTCACTTGGAAAAACTTGATATTTCTGGATAAACTTATTGGAAATACTATCCCTTATTTCCTCTTAACTATTTCGGCTGCTACATCCTTCAAAAGACCTGAAATCCCTTCTACCCCAAGTGCAGATGTACGCGGAAAATGAACCTCAAAGATCCTCTTTAGATTCTTCTAAGGCGTTTTTCTACCTCACTTCCTCTTGCTCCAACGAAAAATGAATAAAAACAAAAAATTACAAATGTTTATTAGTAAATACACATATAAATAATATAAATACGAATTATTTCTTTTTAATGACATATAAATAATCAATTCCAGTGCCGTAGACCCTTTCAAGAATAATATCGAGTATGTGTAGCATTTCTTTTTTGTGCACACTGGTTATACCATCGATTTTTTCCGCTAGACGTTCTCTGTCCAGTTCACGTTTACTCAAATAACCGCCGATTTTTTCCACCATAGAATCCATAGACCCACCGTAAAATAGAAATTCCCCAGGCACCTGTTCAATCAATATTTCCAGAAGTTCAGTGACTATTTCGTAGGGTTCGTCTTTTCGTTGCAGTACCTCGTCGATAGTGTCTTCCAACAATTCTCTCGCGTATTTCATGATGCTATCTTCGCCCATCTGAAATAAAAGTCAGTAAATCCATCGAGGTCACATTAACATTAGGGGTCTTTTTACAAAAATATTTAAATAATTCAATTTATTTAAACGCTTAATTTTATTCCTTTACAAAAGGGCGGGAATCATAACAGCCAATATTAGCTAAGGTAGTGGAAAAAGGTTTAGTGTTGAGCCCTCTTCTCTTTTCATTATATTTTAAAAACATTTAATTAACATTTGTGTTTTATTTACAATGTAGATGATGACACTAACACACTGCTATAGCAATAGTTAAACTATGGTGTGAATATATAGAAATGACAACTGGGGTAAATAGATGATTCCAGTAATCTATTTAGTGTTGCCACTACAAAATTTTCAGGTCTAAAATGTCTGACATTTTCTAGGTCTTTTTGGGTACGATTTAAACTCGAGAAATATTTAAAGATGTTTCCGAATATCTGAAAAGGACTATTAATGTTGTAATTGAAAAAAATAACCTAGGGGATCCGATCTTTTTAAGGTTGGCAGCATCGACGAAAAACATCAATTCTATGTCACATATCTTATTGTTGACATTTGAACTTCAGTTTTTTGTTTTGTCTTTTTTCAAACGTGAATGTAATCTGAGTGAGTAATTTTCGTGTGTTATCTAGTATATTTTGTGGTTAATTGTCGTCTTATTACAATAATGTCTGTTTCCGCCAGGGGCCTTATTGGAAAACTTATGAAAAGAATAATAAACGATTTTCAAAAATCAAATAAGCAAAATCTCAATATATTCAAATACACAGCACAGATAACCTGATGAACGTTTATTATTATTATATATTAATATATAATTCTGTCAACAAAACCGACGTGTAAATTTCAAAAATAAGACATGTGAAGTAGAATACAAAGGTTTGTTTTTTACGTGCGGGTATAAAAAGAAGTCATTCGGTGCCAAGTCAGGCACTCATGAAATCGATGTTATGGGTACTCAAAAATGCAGTTGTTTGAGCCGATGTGTGGGAGCTCGCATTGTCGTGGTGAAGAGTGATCCATCTTCGGCGGTTGTTTTCCTGATTTCTTGGAAGACAACTGGCAAACAAATGGTTGTGTACCACTTAGAATTGACTGTTCTGCGTTGTTCTAGTGGTACGGTTGCGACATGTCCAGTTTTTCCAAAGAAACAGGCAACTTTTGTTGGATTGGGCTCATCTTGAAACACACCCACGCAGTCGACTGTTTACTTTCGGGCTCATAGGCGTAAATCCACGATTAATCATCTGCCACGACGTAATAGACGTGTTTCGAAGCACCGCAATCGTATTTTTTGAGCATTTTCTTCGACCAATCGACACGAGCCATTTTTTGAGCGATTGACAAATTGTGTGGGATCTAACGCGAACAAATTTTTTTGACCGTCAAATATTTATGCAATATTGAACGTATACTGGTACCACTAAGGTTCTCTTAATCTCATGATAGGTCACATTAGGTCCTAACCTAACCATCTTGCAATATCAGTTCGCGCACAGCATCAATGGTTTTCGGAACAACAACTGATGTTGGACGACCTGCACGAAATTCGTCTTGGAGTGAACTACGACCACGATTGAATCCACCATACCATCGATAAACACTGGTTCTTGATGGAGTTTCATCGGCAAAAATTAAATTAAGTTCATCCATTCACTGTTGCTGAGTTAATCCACGTCAAAAGTTGTAAAAAATAATCGCACGAAAATGTTAACGATTTAATTCCACTTTTGGGCCGTGATGAATCTTTTAAGTTACTCTAAACAACACAAATAGCGCTCGTTTGTCAAAACGTGCTGAGTACGTATAACCTCAAAAATGTCTAACTTTACGATAGAGTTGCCAGATAGCAACACCAGGGTTGCCAAATCCCGAAATATAAAAGGCAACCCTCGTACAATAGCCGATATAACTGGAGACAATTTTCAGAACAATTTCATCAATACAATACCCGACATATTAGAAGACGGATTCATTAATGGAAAGTAATAAAATTCTTTTAAAAAAATCCAAAGTCGAAATTAACAAATTACTAAAAGATTTTAGAGTTAAAACGGGTCAGGATTTTTCCGTCAGAAACATCCTGCTATACTTGTAACACTAGACCTCAAAAAAGCCTTCAATCCGGAATCGCAGGTTTGATGTTCAAGTTAAATGCGATCGGCATTCCGAACTACTTAGCATCACTTTTAAAAACATACACCGAAACTTCTTCACCAAAATAGACAAATTCCAAGCAGGACCATATGCTATCGCAGCAGCTTCAAGCAGCTTTATGTAGATAAAATACAAATACTCAACTAATCAAACGTATTGTTACAAAGTCCTTAAGTTCAGAAGCCGACCCTGACCAAAACTTTACATAATGGTGAATACTCCTTTGCTTTGTTTCCCATTCCTCGAAAATAATGACTAGAACGTTCTTCCTAAAATTCTAATCAGTGGAAGGTTCGAGGTGATATAATATATCACCATCAGTTATCAGCTACAATAATTTTAGTTAACAGCGAACAACTAGTGCGCGGAAAATAAGTCAAAAGTGCAAGAAGTGCATATAAATAGTCTTATATTGGAGTGTATATAAATTAAGTAGACATTAAGTGTGTTTATAAATTAAGTAATTTAAGTGTGCATTTATCGAAAGGGCCAGCTTTTCATCAGAGAGGCCCCATATTACCCCCGCAAGGAGGAGCTACCAAACTCAAAATATTAAATGGGAAAAGGTATCGAGTGATAACTCATTTTAAAGGTAAAAGGGGGCGCGTTGCCTCTCTGATGAAAAGTAGTCCCTATCGATAAATTTTTTAACGTGTACCGTAATTTTTCTTTATAATGCACACATTTAGGACCATTTGCATTAACGCTTGTTAACAACTTGTTAGCTAACATTATATTAACTATATGTTAAAATAATTTTTTTGTTGAATAAAAATATATTTGACACATTGTTAAGTAACATTATGTCAAACCTTTGACAAGTGTTTATACAACGATAGAAAATTTAACATATAGTTAACATTTTGTTAAAGTTAACAGGTTTTTAAGTAACATAGAACTTAACAAGCGTTTATGCAACTGGCCCTTATTATAATAAATGTGTGTATATAAAATAAATAATACGCATATTTATCAATAAAATATAAAAAGTTGATTAATTGAAGGATTATTGCTTGGCCTACAATGAAAACTCACGTCTGGTTCCTGTATAGAATACAACTTTTCAGCCGAAAGTTCGACGAGGCTTCTCTGTTTAGGAGACAGTTCGAATGGCATACTGTAAATTATTTCTCTTATTATATCTTGAACGGAAGCACAATCTAGTAAGTGACTTAAAATATTTCTTGCTATCAACTCTGCATCGATAGCTGATCGCGATCTCATTTTCATCGTCTTCAAAATATCGTCTAGAAGACCATAAACGATGTCTTCGCTTTCTGTTAAAATACTAAAAAAGAAAATGTTCATTTTTCCACAATTTCTTCTCGTATGTTAATCTTAGATACTTACACACCATGCATGTCTTCTTGCAACATTCTCTCTTCGACTTTGTCTTCTTGGTTCATTTCCAGATATCGTTCTATGTCAGACCATTCTTTAAAATCTTCTACCGACTTTTCAATTTCTTCCATTACTTCTGGTTCTATGAATTGCTCTCTAGGAGGCATACCTGAGGTAATACTATGCGTCCATAAAATATAGTACAAACCAAACCCTTCTTTCAGTGCGTCATTAATTTTGACGTCATATATAGGGTTTTAAGAATGTCGCTAATCGTTGCATCCCATTTTAGTTAAATCTGATTGCTGCCAGAATCGTGATCAACAAAATATGAAAAGGAATAAAATAAATCAATAGTATTTAATCATCAATACATCAATACTCTGTTCTTTTTCGGTATACCTATAAACATAAAATAAAATTTTTCTACGACTTCGATAAATGTCCATTTTATAATCGTAACATCAATCAAAAACAAGCACTGTTTGTACAGAATTTAATCTTTGCATCGGCTGCAAAGCAACAAATGCGAAATGGAATATTTCGTCGTGTTAAGTTTTCCAGCGACAAATTGATGAAATATCAGAAATTCGTTTCGGTCAAATTTTTTGGAGGTAACTAGTACTTTCATAGTTGTTTTCTAGAAAAGTATAGCATACAGCTCGCAACAAAATGGTCATTTTGCACTTGCATGAATTGCAGCACTTGCTTTTTGCTCGTGCGGCAAATATACTCATGCAAAATGGGCACCATTTTGTGCTCATTGTATTTAACAATACTAACCTGGATAACAATTGTCATTTTACCAGTTGACAGTATGAAATTACTGTACTTTTGCGTCAAATTATCTTTATTTGCAACATTCATTAATGTTGTTATCGATTTAGCGTAATCTAAACATCAACCAATAATATTATATATATTTAAGTAGAATTCTTTTTAATATGCAACCACACGTCAACCTTACATAATTTTCCAAAATTCTCTGTGTATTAAATACGGATGTACCTATTTTGTCTGTCACTTCCAACTTAATGCCTTAGACAGAATTCGATAAACTATGACGCACTGAAAGAGGGGTTTTGGTTTGAATTATAATTAAATAAACAATAATATTGGAAATTTCCGAAACCGGTCGATTTTTTAATTTAGTTTAATATTTTTTGAAAATATAATATAATATAATATGCAGGGTGAATCACCTTCGTGTGATGACGCCATCACCATATTACCCCGATTACAAAAATTTATAACACGTTATTGTTTAAAATTGGTATAGAATACGCAAAAATGCATTACTTTCAAGTTACCTATAAAATAATAAATGAAGAATAAATGTAATAAATACATTAAATGAAATTACGTATTGTTGTACAACTACTTTAATAAACTGCTAAAAACGTCTTGCATTATTTCTAACACTGTATCTAACATCTTTTATTTGTGATCCAAGGCACTGAACCATAAAACAAAATGTTTACGTACTGGCGCCACCTACCGGTTTAAGCGAAAGGGTACCTACGTAAAAATATATTTTACTCTGGGAATACAGGTAGATGGAGTTGAAATATTTAGTCAATTTTTTTGTTTATTTCTAGTAAATTACGCAATTTAATAGTTATTTTAACTATATCAAGAGATATTTTAATAAAGTTATTGAAAATTTACAATTTTTTTCGTTTTCTTTTTAGATATTGAGAAATTTAAATAAATAAACATAAATGAACGGTAAATGTAAAATTTCTCCGGGACCTACCTTTAGTTTTCAACGTTTTTATTTCGGCTTTCAGTTCGAATATCGTTTTGTTTTGATCGTCGAGTATTTTCTGTAACCGTTTAATGTCTTTCTCGTATTCGGCCGATACTTGAAATGTTCTTTCGAGTTTTGTTCGTCTCTTCGGTTGTGAGGCGATCATAGTTATGAGATCCTTTTTCTCGCTGTTCATAACTTGTAACAATTCCAAACGAGTCGTATTATCTTTTATCGTTCTTATCAAATCTTCTTGACCTTTGCGAATTTTCATCTTAAACATTTAATTGTTTTTATACAGCCGTTTTATTAAAATTTACCACCGGTTATAAATTGGAAATTACTGATCATAAATATTCAGGTACAGAAAATCATAATAAAAGTAGCTTAGAATATATTTTTAAATTACGGATTTCACCACAAGATGTCACATTTGAAGAATGTATAACATTTTAAATATATCCACATGAAGACATTTAAATAAAAATCTTCATTATAAAACGCATTTGCGTATCGTAATGTAACTTTTACGCACGCAAATTTTTGTTTTAAATGTTTGGCAACATGAGTGAAGTATCTAATGACAAGACTATGTAGGGAAATATTGTTTACGCCGACAATAACATTTTTTTCAAAATATAAATTTAACACCTATATTACTAACCCTTCCCTGTCCAAAAAGTAGAACTGTTAGTTAATATGGACCTCGTATCTAAACTCGAATGGCCGTCTCAAGGTTAAATAAAATTATACACTACTGGTTGTTTTGGTATAAAATCGTAGATGAAATTTACAAGAAAATAGTGAAAACTGAACATCGGTATGTTTATTAGTTTCTATAATTGAAGTGTTTTGTCTTTTACATTATTTTAAAGATCTTGAAAGTTTTTAGAAAATGGTAGTTTGATATATTCGTTTATTTAGAAGTTATTACCAGAAAAAGAATTTTTAACCAATTTCTTGGAGTTATTCATATTTTTCTGGGAAAATGTATTGTAACGTTTATTTATTTTTACTAGTCTTTTTAATTTATTTTTATACTATTTAAATCACTAACACTGTTTAATTTATATAACACAATTTATTTACAATACTTTAATTTATATAAGACAATATTTCTATTCACATTTATCTAACAACATACTACTAACTAACTAACTCCAATATTCAAATCGGTCCTTAATATATAGGTAAGTATTGTTCCAGCGTACTCCGGACTATTCTCGATCGTATCGAGTCTAGATGCTTCGCTCGTCGGGCGCCGTATATTCTCGAAGTCTCTCGCATCATCTGTTTCCTTCGCGTCAGGTCATAGCGCCAGGGGCGTACTCGCACAACATTGCCCCCTCCTTAAGAGATAGTTCCTCCTGGAACTTTTACGGAATTGAGACTGGATGGAGATACTTGCAACTGAATCCTCGTCTACAATTTCCAGTTGCATGGAAATAACATGGAATGGTCTTTGATGTCAGCTGGACACGGGGCGAATGGCTGCATACCAACACTTGGACTTCGGTATCTTGAAAGATTACTTCCACCATATTTCGGATGACCCTCCAATCCAACGAGTTGCACTCTATTTTCGGCATGGCTAGCTTCTGTATGTTGGACTCCAATACGTGCTCTCTCAAGTTAAGTAATGATTCCCATATATTTCGATAAGTGGGCTGGTCTTGGTAGGTATTCTTGGTAATCAGATAGAAGAGGCAACGGGAGTCATCTCGAAGTATCAAAGCCTTCCCAGTGGCTGGTAACTGATTTCGAAGTTCTGACAATCGACCAAACTTCCTTCGAAAGACAGACGCTAATCCTCGGCCGTCGCTGATAGTGGCGGAAACGCTATGGGCTAATGAGTAGTAATCAGGAAGTGTGAACAGGTCTTGCTGTCTCTCAATAGTCACGCCGTATCTAGCTTTCCCAGTACCTCCATATGCACCCATAAATTCTTCGAAAGCAAGGTCGGGTGTATCTTGGACTTGATTTACGACTTCTTCTTCCTGGTCATGATCTCCTTCAAATTTCGCCAGTCGGTTTCGGTGTACTACCTTAGGTTTTCCATTCGGGGTCTTTATTATACGGTATATGACGTCATTGATTCTTTTCTTGATGATGTATGGACCCTCCCAAGATTGTTGTAACTTTGGTGAGTACCCCTTCCGTCTTTTTCGGGTTATGGAGCCAGACTTTGTCACCTTCTTGGAAACATCCTTCTATAGCTTGGGTATCATACCGTTTCTTCATCCTGTCACTGGCAACTTGGAGATGGGAGCGAACCAAATCATGCATGTCGTCCATTTTTCTACGTAACTGGATTACATAGTCTTCTCCAGCTATATCCTCTCCAGGTCGGCATCCAAACTCGAGGTCGCATGGTAACCTCATCTCGCGTCCAAACAAGACTTTTGCTGGTGTTTGACCTGTTGATTCATTGACGGCGGATCGATAAGCCATTGCAAAGAGCGAAATATACTGGTCCCAGTCTCTTTGGTGATTGGATACTACTTTTGATAGATATTTGCCAATGGTTTTATTCATGCGTTCTACCATTCCATCTGATTGTGGGTGCAATGCTGTAGTTCTTGTTTTCTTCATTCCTAAATTGTCGCAAATTCCTTGAAAGAGTTGACTTTCGAAGTTCCTTCCTTGGTCACTGTGAATCTCCAAGGGCACTCCATATCGGCAAATAAACTCCTTCACTAGCACGTCTGCGACAGTTGCTGCCTCTTGATTTGGAATGGCGTAGACTTCAACCCACTTCGTAAAATAATCCATTACCACCAACATGTATTTATTCATATTCTCAGTAGTGGGGAACGGTCCAGCAATATCTAAAGCAATTCTCTCAAATGGACTACCAACGTTATATTGTTTCATGGGAGCCTTTCCTCTTCTCTGAGGTCCATTACTAGCAGCACAGATGGTACACTTCTTACACCAGTCCTTAACATCATCGGAACTATTCATCCAATAAAACCTTTCACGAACTCTCTGCAGGGTTTTCTTAACACCAAGATGACCTCCTGATGGACTGTCGTGTAACTGTCGTAGTACTTCGGCTACTCTACTCTTTGGTATAACTAATTGCTTTCTGTTAACGGAACCGTCATCATTTTCAATTATTCTCTTTAATAAATCGCCTTCCAAAATGAAAGACTCCCACTGAGCCCAATATGATTTAAGGACTGTAGAGAATTTTGACACTTCTTGCCAAGTAGGTCGACGATCTTCTATCTTCCATTCTCTCATTTTCTTTAAAACAGGATCATTATCTTGTTCTTCTTTAATTCTAGTAGGTGCCCAGTCGTCGTTAACTACAGTTGTTCGTAGTATTGCAGTTTCTTTTAATTCTGTCTTACTGCAGTGAGAACACTCTTCTGGGCACGGTCTTCTGGAAAGGGAGTCTGCATTTCTGTGACTTATCCCAGCTCGATGTTCGATCCTAAAGTCGTACTCTTGGGAAACGTTCCGGGTCGAAGCTACCCCCTCTAGGCCGGCCCGTTTTAGTTTTTCCTGTGGAGTAGTTTCTTGATTCGTAGTGACCCCAGGACGTTTACATGAATTGCGAGCATGTCCTATTTCACCACAATTCCAGCGCCTGATGGTCTTTTTCTTTTTCTTATCAGTAAAGTTCTTCATCATGTTTACTAATTGGTCTAACTTATTTTCATCTTCCTCTTCCGTTACGGACCTTACTTTACTGTACCCTCCACAAGCTTTCGAAGCCGCTTCATACTCAAGCGCAGCAGACAAGATGTCAACTAATGTTTTGTGGTGGGCTAAACGGAGTGTCTTTGCCATTTCGTGGTCACGAAGTCCATCAAGAAATGCTTCAACAGCTAAACATTCCATCATTTGTTCTGGAGCTGAAGGGTAAGCAAATCTTACCAATCTGGCAATATCTACTTCGTACTCTTGAAGTGTCTCCTCTCGCTTCTGTTTTCGAGTCTTCAACTGCGATCGGTGCAAGTTCTCCAAGTGTTCGTGACCATATCGCATGTTCAAGCTTTTCTTTAGTTGCTCAAAATTATCTGTGTCCTCCACTGGTATGGTCTGAAGAACATCCAAAGCGTCTCCTCTCAGAGCGATGGTGAGGTTTATTGCCTTCTCTTTTTGGGACCATCCGTTCGCTCTTGCAGCTGTTTCGAACTGTTTGAGATAATTTTCCCAAGACATCTTTCCGTCAAAGGTTGGGGCCTTAACACGAACAGAACTTTCGTTACCTTCCAATTTCGGTTTCTGCTCCACTTTGAAGCTTCTCATTTCGTGCTCGTTTTCCTCTCCTAAATCTTCCATATCTTCTTTACCTCCTTTTTCCATCTCTTCCATTTGCTTTTCCATTTCTCTTATTTTCTCTTAAATTTTTTTTAAATGAAGACATTTTATTTTCCATAGAAGAAATGTCCAAAGAAACTTTGTTTTCCAAAGAAGAAATATCATTTTTTAAAGAAGACATATCAGAAGAAACTCTTTTTTCCAAAGAAGAAATGTCAGAAGAAACTTTATTTTCCAAAGAAGAAATGTCAGAAGAAACTTTATTTTCCAAAGAAGAAATATCACTTTTCAAAGAAGACATGTCGGAAGAGATATCACTCTTCAAAGAAGACATATCGGAAGAAACTTTATTTTCCAAAGAAGAAATATCAGAAGAAACTTTATTTAAGGAAGAAATAATTGTAGCAGAAGAGTCGTCTACGAAAATATGATTTTCTGGATCTAAACCATCATTTTCCAATGCTTGCTTAAGTCGCTGCAACAACTCAGTCTTCCTTCCTGTTGTTTCCAATTCACGATCCTCCAGCTCTTGACGTAATTCTGTCACTTTCAAGTCACAAAGTTTTTTCGACATATTTATTTATTTTTTTTTTACCTTATTTATTTACAATATCCCACTTCTGACACCAATGTAACGTTTATTTATTTTTACTAGTCTTTTTAATTTATTTTTATACTATTTAAATCACTAACACTGTTTAATTTATATAACACAATTTATTTACAATACTTTAATTTATATAAGACAATATTTCTATTCACATTTATCTAACAACATACTACTAACTAACTAACTCCAATATTCAAATCGGTCCTTAATATATAGGTAAGTATTGTTCCAGCGTACTCCGGACTATTCTCGATCGTATCGAGTCTAGATGCTTCGCTCGTCGGGCGCCGTATATTCTCGAAGTCTCTCGCATCATCTGTTTCCTTCGCGTCAGGTCATAGCGCCAGGGGCGTACTCGCACAACAGTATATTTTCTCCTTGATTTTCTCTTTATTTCTATATGTAATCGTGAAATTCAGTTTTTTTAATCAATTTAAGAATTAAAATTTTGTCTTATTTTTTAGATTTTGTGTTATCATTTCCTCTTATAGTTTTGTATGTGTTGCTTCTTGCATGTGCATTATATTTTTGTATTTATTTCTTGAAATCCTGCCTTTTCCCCAATTATATTTCAGAGTTATACCGTGTGATTTGCATTTTCGGAATACAATTAGAAATACCGATACCAATACGAATTGCGCCCTCTAGGGGTTTTACAAGGAATTCGTTTGTACCAATGGATTAGCTACACTTGAAACGCTGAAAGATTACCCGTGCGTCATTGTATGTAAGCATACGAATAGGATAGAGAAGACAACAGTTTATAATTTAATATTATCGTTTGATATTTATAGAAAAGGACAGCACATAGAAAAGGTGTCGGTGATATGATCGTTGAATCGTTACGCACGGGTAATCTTTCAGCGATTCAAGTGTAAATATCTAAATCTAAATGATGTAGAAATATCCAGGCATTCTAATTCTATTTTTAAAGGTACTTATATCTTAACCTTTGAAATTTTATTATTTTTTCATTGTATCCTTTTGCAGTAAAATGCGGTAGGTACTTCAAAATTATATCCAATATTTCTTGTGGATATTTTTATTATGAAATTGGTTTTCTTAAATTTCTATGATAAGCGGTGTCCAAAATAAAGCCGGTGGATAATTTTAATGAAACAGCCTCTATACAGTGAAATGCTAAATCAGTAAATAAGATCATCATCCAAAAATGGTTTGCAAAAAATCTCAAAACAGACTGATTTTTGTTGTAAAATACCCACAACGATATTTTTAAATAAATAAATAATTAGTTACTTACATTATATTTGTAAACTAACACTTTCGTATTCTATCTTCCATCTCATCCATTATTGAGTTATTTTAGAAAACTTCATCTTAACATATCCCCAAAAAAACTAGTACTTTTTATTAAATTGATCACTTGGAAGGCCATGCTACTGATCCATTTCTTCCAATTTCCAACAGATATTTATTTGACACATTTTTTTAACCTTTGAGTCGACACTTATGGGAGATTATCATGAGGTGTATAGAGAAGATACCAACTTCAGCTTGGAGAAAGCACGAAATTATTAATTGGTTATCAAATAGATATTCAGTTTGAGACTAATTCAATAAAGAAGGAACTATACTAGCCTTATAAACATAAAACTCCGCTTCATGAAATATGCCATTGAAAATATACCTAGCAGAAAAGTACAAAGTAACTGTGCTGCGACTACCGCCATATCATTGCGAGCTAAATCCTATAGAAATTACATGGGTAGTGGGTACAAGAAAAACAAAATACCCCATTTAAAATGAAAGATATCAAGCACCTGTTGGATCAAACCATTCAAGAAGTGACACCAGAAAACTGGCAGAAAAGCAGTTCAGAAAGAGAAAATGTGGGATAATCTGGTGGATCAGGTGGTTGACTCTTTAATTATAACGACAGGGGATGATGCCAGAATAGAATAGAATAGAATAGAATAATTTAATTGTAATGTAAATATATAAACTTTATTTTTACCTATTTTTTTACAAAACTGCGTTATGTCTATATTATATTTTTATTTCTTTTAATATAATTGTAATAAATGCATATTCTTTTCTAAGAAAATCCCTCCTGCGGGCCTCTGGCGCAGTGTTTACCGGTGGATGACAATAGGCCAAAACCATAATGTCGACCCAATACAGGGTGATACTACCTCTCATTTATGAAATGAAAGAATTTTGCAATGCAAACTATGGAAGTGCCAGAATTTATTGACGACTTAGGTACCTTATAGTCCTTTTGAATACCTAATAAGATTTTTGAAACAAAGTTATAGATTCTAACTAATTTTTTAAAGTGAACCTTAATAATTGTCTGCAATTTTTGTTATTAACTTTTAATGCTATCTATTATTATAGAAGCGGCGATCATCGACCTCTCTCTATACTTTACTAAAAACCAAACGGTTTTCTAAATACTGATCTTACCTACTCCATAATTTAGCATCTCACTGTATAATTGATGATGAGAAAATACCGTCATTTCTCGCAGTTGGGCGGCATATATATCTTTGATGTTGGTACTTTTTAGTCGTACGTCAAATACTAGTTTCTTCAAAACAACCTCTTCCAACTCATTTATATGGCTTTTGTTAAAGGTTTTTTTAATTAACGCCAATTCAAGTTCATTGATATCGATCACTTTGCCGAATTTTTCTACCATCATCTGTTGCGTAGTCTGTAAGAGTATCTTTATTTTTCCTCTCATGTATCTCAAGTCTTTTTTCATTCTAGTTAAATGTTTCAAATAAGTCCTAGAATAAAAGCAAAAAATAAATAAAATACCCAGAGAGAAAAAAACTATAGTTTTGATAAAAAATTTCAAACGAAGTATCTCGAATGTGTATGTGGAAAACCCAAAAGAAAAAAGGTCAATGTCACAAAGTTATATTAAAATCATTGGCTAACATGGCCTAACATGGAGGCCATCATCACGCTATAAAAAACAGTAATGTATAAGCATAAAAATTACAAAAAGAAAGAATTGATCTTGTCGACTCATGGGTGAATACAATTGAAATAAAAAATTCAAGTGAACTTACTCATATTTCGCCTTTTGTTGCAAATCCTCACCCTCCAAACCGCCGACTCTTTTGTAAAGGTTTGTCAATGTCGTTTTTGAAAAAACCAAATAATCTGATATCTCGTCTGTTTCCGGATTGTAATCGTGTATTTGATCCAAATTTAAAACAACAGTGCATCTTACCTGATTCAAAAGTCTCTGTTTTTCTCTCTAAAAAATCGTGCACATAAAATGTTTAGTTACATTAATTAAGGGACAAAACACATATTCAACTTCAATAAACCGTTATCACAGATATGAGTTTTGTGTATTCTGTGTTGCATAAAATGCATGTCATTTTAATTTATACAAAACGAGTGTCTATATAGTTTAATTTCCAAATACATTTAGTAGTACTAGTTCTTGTGAACGTTTGGTGAAAAATATTGTGGTTTCTCAAAAGATCCAACAGCAAGGAAGCTGGAGTGTTGTAGGTAACCGAGTTTGTAGTCAGATCAAAGATGGTTTAAGGAAAAAGGAAATAACCATGGATGTATAAACACAGATGGACCCACCAATAAGAACCTAAAACACGTATTGCTATGAAGCCACGAAAAATAGAATGGGACATTTCCTCAATGAGCATAGGCGTGCTTAAATTTTATTTTATAAATTCAGAGGTTTAAAAGTTGTATAGAATAACCATTGATTGCATCTTCATCATAGATTTGATCACCAAAGTAATATATTGAAATGTATTGCACATTTTTATTACTTTAAACACCTAAAAGGTTTTTAATTCGTTCGTTATATAATTTAAAAAAAAACAGTTTTTAAATATAAACAAACAATTTCCACATCTTCTATAATGTAAACACAATAGGTACTTACAAGTGAAATGAGAGATTGGGGTGTAATAATTTACTTTTTCTGTAAAAGTGGTGCAACCACTATAATTACATATTTTTTAAACTTTTCACAGAAATCATACAAAATACTGTAAAAATAACAATAAACATACTTCCTCATCTACGTAAACAAGTTAATAAATATGACAGCGTTGCAGTTTACTAACAGTGTTCAGTGTAATGTGAAACACGAGGGCTAAAGTTTCTCCAAGTAAATATTCAACATTCAAAAGTAGTAAGTACCTAGCATGTTTAGAAAAATGTGTGTTGAAGATCATTTGGCTATAGGACTCCTACACAGAAGCCTTAGATCAACAGAGGACAAGAAGAATGCCAGAGAGTTTGACTCTGGTTTCAAGAATCCAAAGTTACGCAGATGATCTTGTCACCATATGGGGTATCGTGGAAAAAGTATATGAAGCCAAGTACTACACGAATTTATTCCAAACTTAAAGACGTTCTACGGCTTTTCCATCGAGCGAACTTGAGAAGTCCCTCATCTATCCCATAAAATATATCTGCACGGAACACTCGGTTAGTGCGAATACCTACAATTAAACGTCAACGCTCAATGAGACTGGCCTCACCAAATGTTTTGTATAGACCCATCTCGTTAATGGCACAAATTGAATACTCGTGCGCGAACCAACTCCCACTCTCGTAGTTCCCCCTACATGTTCGTGCCCCTTATAAAATTGTGTTGGTATGACATGCAAAAGTAATCAGTAATCCAAAGAGAAGTCTAGGTACACACGCAAGTCGTTAATATTAAATACACAAAGACAAGAAAAACACAATAACAACTAGCAAGCGGCGTACACGAACGAAATAAAAATTAAAAATTCTCCTTTGTGGTCTATGGCCTGGGCTGTCGCGGCTATACGGCAAATAGAAGCTAGCTTTTGACAGCTAAAAGCAAAGAGATAGGTGTATTATGTCACTTTCTTGAAATTAAATATGACAAGAAAAATAACTTTAGCAAACGGGAGTACGACGTCGCCTATATCATGAAATGTTTGACTTTTAGGTTTTATTTTAGATGAATAAATAAAATAGATAATTATAACGATATACCCTTTAACACAGCGTTTGTTATTTGAAAGTTACATAAACAACACAACATGTAGAGGGGGGAAACGAGGATTGTTTATATCACACAGGCGTAACATAATACAAATTTACTGGTTACTTGGTTTTAAAGCATAAAATCACTTAACTATGTTTTTATCTCAACATAATTTATACATTCATAGAAGAAAAAATATTATTTTAGTTTAGGTAAATATCTATGAAAAATAATTTATTTCTTAAAAAAAAAATGTGACCATAATGGTTGCTGTATGGCTGTACTTTTCCATATGAATGTTTGATTTTTTGGTTCTACAATCTTATTGGCTAGTTAATCTGAGCCAAGAATATATCAATGAATTCCTGGTTCGATTGAAACGCTTCAATCACTGTTAGGAACTAAACTGTCAAAGACGTAAACACAAGCTGGCATGGTGGGGGTTAATGTTAGTTACAAACAATAAAACGGCATTTCGTATCGTATTTTATTATTTCATCCTGAGGGTTTCATAAATATTAAAATTACAATTTAGAGACCAGGAAAATGACAAGTTGTACTAGCAAAGAGACAACAGTTAAAAAACACTAGTTCTAAAAGGAGTAAAAAACAGAAATAAACAAACAATACTTCTTCTCATCACTTAATACCGGGAGGCAGGCTGGCAAATCTTATTTTTCCATTAGCCTATTCTTTGATGTAGATGTAATAGTGCCTATGTTATTTTACAAAAATTGATATTGGATAAAAATTTTAGTTGTTAACTTTTTTAAGCAAAACATATCGGAAAATAATCAAAATTAAAAACTATAGATTTACCTCAGTAGACAAGTTAAACAAATAACTCAGATATTATTGACAAAATTAAATATTGGTTTTTTTTTTTTTTTTAACAGAAAACTAATATAAAAATCTAAAGATTTTTTAAAATCTACAGATTGTTCAGAGTTTTCTTTTGAATGTCTCTTCAAAAATAAAACGATTTTATTCATAAATCGCCGAGATTTCAAATATTTTTGAGATATAACTTAAAATGTGGAAACATAACATCTTTTAATATAGGCAACTCCATCGAACAGGAATTTATTTCAAACCTAATTAATATGATTTTAAAAACGATTTGAAGGATCGCTAGATTATAAGGACTCTAATTGTAAGCGAAGGAATTGTTATAGCAAATTATATCTCTAACATTAGTCTATGCCTTAGATTAGAAAAGAGAGAGGACTGCGCACTGGAATCAGTTTATGTAACCCACTTACCACCAAACTAATGGCGGACAATATTGACATAGACGTATCATACGATTTTTCTTATACGATTATTAAATAATCATTTTCATTATTTCGTATTACAAATCTAATTTAAAAAAGTCTTTAAATTTATACTGCTCCAAAAAAAGGACAATCATTTTAAAACATATTTATTTAATAAATATTACAATTTTATTTATTGTAAATATATGTTTTTATTCCACGCCACTGCAAAACTATTACATCTCTGAGCAAATAATAACAACTAAATGAAAAATAATCTTTAAAACTGAATGAAAACAATTTTCAAAATGTATGTACAATTAATTTAAGTTATCCATAACATATGTGATTAAGTTAAACATCTATTACTTGAAAGCTGCAATATTAATAGAAATAAATTTCAAGGAAATAGTTTTAAAATACTTCTTACCTATGAAATGAAATTTCTTCCTCTTTTTTAGCACTCTGACTGTTGCACTTATAAGCTGCACAATTAACCATTTTCAAATGTCTATTCAGGTAATTAGAAAAGGTGAAAATTAATAAAAAAACTAAAAAAATACAATTCGACGTTCCAAATTTGTTTACCACCAAACATATATGTCAAACGTTTGAAACTTGGCTTCAATCAAACGCATAAGGTTTCTCTCTTTCTTTCCTAGTCTAAGGTCTATGCAAAAGAAGTAGCACCAGGGATCTAATTTTTGAAATGAGGAGAATCAATTCTCCAGAGAATATGATCTAATGTTCTCTAAAAACAGTCATAAACCGATTTTTGACATTTATTGCTGGACATTTTCTCTAAATATTAAGAGAATTAATTCCACAAGGTTTTTGTTGGAGAAATCATATTTTCTCTACATAATTTGAAAGCAATTATTGAGGTTAGATCACATATTTTTATATTTATATTGTTGTTAGATATAAGAACTTGACTTGATAGTGTTGGAAAGTAAAAACTTTTGTTTTGCGTTTAGCTACTAGTTTTTACCTAATTACCTAATGAAGTAAAAAATAATAGATAAAGTAAATTGGCAGTTGCAATTGAATGTTGTGAATAATTTAGAGGAGGCGATGGCGATTGCAAATCAACCAAGGCAAAAGTTTTTAAGAAATCGTGATCGTAGAAATATTTTATCTGTTATTGAATTTATTAGACAATTTAGATATTCAAAAGAGTTAGTGACGCAGCTATGACGCAGCACAGAACTATACTAAAAGTGTGAAATCATTGTCACGGGTTACAACCTGTAAAACATAAAAACTAAGGAAATGCCTCTTCCTGATTGGTTTACTGAATACAAAAGACACACGTCACATACTTAATTCTCTAACGAATTATATTCTCCTATTGTTCAAAAATTAAGTTTTCAAATTTCTGATTTCAAAAAATAAGGCCCAGTTTCTTACCTGATAAGCATCCAACTCGTTAACGCTAACATGATAATTATGTTGAACGACTCTTAATTTTCTCGAACTTATTTCGAGATTTTTATTAATAGTTTCGACTACTCTTTGAAGTTCCTTAATATTTTGTTCGATTTGATGTCTATAAACAAGATTATTTTTATATAAATTAAAAGTTTACAACAATAATTTACCTGTTGCTCCTTAATTCGACCGTCAAATTGTAAATCGCCTGTTCGCATCCTTTCGGACAAACGTTCAAATCTTGTTTGATGAAACCGAAATCTCTCGAATCGATACTGGCTGCGTCGTCCTCTTCCGATTCCTCCGAACTAGAAGACGACGATTCCGAATCGCTGTCTAAAAATAAAACCAAACTTTGAGTTTAGAATTGGAAGCGAACACAAAATGGTGTCCTATACCGGAATCGGTGGTTTCTTTCGGTGGTCTGTATTTCTTTCGGAACACCTTCCTCAAAAAATCGTAAAACTTGTTGGACTCAGTTACGTGTTTAAACTTCTCTTGGATCTTCAATTCTTCTTGATGATTAATCTCGATCTGGTTTTCGATGTCGGTTTTTCGATTATTTTCCACCTCGATTTCATCTTCCACTGTGCGAACGTGATTCAGACATTTATCGACTCTGTTTTGAAGATGATCTTCGCCATCTTCGAATTTTTTTAGAATGTTCAATTCTTGATTCAAAGTTAATATGTAAATGTCGACGAAATTACCCCGAGGATGGACGGGCAACCGTTCGATTTTACCCAACTCTATTTTGTAATTAAAATCGTCAATTGTTTGATTCATTTTGGAGATGATTGTCGATTGGGTAAATAGATCTCTGGTTAATCTCTTCGCTCTCAACTCAGATTCGAAAGGAGTATCGACGTCGTCAGGATAATTGTTGAGTAGATCGTTAAAATCGGCTAGGATTACGTTTTCTATGTCCGTAGGACCGCACGCCGAAATAAAAATGTTTTTTACCATTTTCGGATAACTGCTTCTGGTTGGTAAGATTTGATGTTCCAGTACTTGCAACGTAGGTTGCTACAACAACAAAAACTTTAATATTCTCTATATCACTTCTAGATTATACAAGTACTAAAAGACAGAAGCCGAAAACAGAAAGACCTGAGAATAATTAGTAATCGAGAAGAATATCTCCGATAACATTTCTGTTCTAAAACAGATTATCGAAAAGAGGATAGCCACAAATCAAGTATCTACTTCTACTTTCATAGACATAATTTTCAAACCTTTAAATCCTACCTTTTTTCTTTACATTGGGTGCTTATTCTTTTCCATCAGAGGCTACTTTCGGAGTTTGTGTAATGCTTGGCTGTAGCCCCCAAGTTACCTATGTTCTGTAGTTAACTAACATGTCATCTGCAGCTAGCTACAGAATGTAAAGGGAAGATGGGAACTCCCAAATGTCAGTGAGGGCATTCCCGAAATCGAAGATATAAAAACCTGCGCTGTCCTAATACTGTGAGGGTGGAGGCCAAAAAATTAAAAGAAGAAGAAGACCTTCAGAAAACTTATGATAACATTCCCATATCAAAATTTTGAAATGTTCTGGACCCCGATTCCCGAAATCTCACAAGGAGAAAGTGAATTATAATTCTCTCAAAATAGACAAAAATGTATTCTTGAAATAAAATCTCACCAAAGATGCGTGACATGCGAGAGAAAATCAATTCTCCTTTTGTCTCGTTATCTATTTTTAATTTACTTTAAATTTTTAATTTAAATTATTGATAGATTAGTTTAAGAAAATTATAGAATGCTTATTTATAAATGAAGGTGTTTTAAAAATTAAAAAATAAACCCTACTTCAACTATAATTATATTTTTTATATACCGCCATTAAAATAAAACAGGGATTTACTTGAACCCGATGAGATATGTTGGAAGTAATAAGGTACTTGGAAGATGCTGAACAGCAAGCTATTCCAGCAGTTCGTCGAAATGTTTTAAGAGGGAACTCTTTTAATTCATCCGATCGTCAATCCCTTATTTGCCCCCGAAATAGAATTTAGTTTATTAGTTTATTATTTGTAATTGTTCTTTTTATATTTCCATAATGTAAAATAATAATAAATAACGTTAGAAATATTATGGTTTATCTAATATAACCAATAAAGAGATTCGACTTTAATAACATATCACTGTAAAAATGTCAGCTGTAATTTGATTGGTTGAGCATTGATAAAACGTTTAGCAACAAGGTGCATAAAGAAGGGATGTGAATGCATGTGATAGCTCAAGAATACCGTTTTTCGAGGTAGGAGTGATTTTAAAATGAGATAAGAAAATCTCACTAGAGAGAAGTCATCTCATCTCACCAGTTTTCGGGAATCGAGGGCCTGGAGGAAACAAACATAAATCATTCATTGATAAAGCCGCTAAAAGGAGTAAAACAAAGATAAAAATGACAAGGAAGTTTTTTCTCTCCCACCCTATTTAAAATATATATAATGTTATAGTAAAATCCTGTTTTTAGTTCGAACGCGTATTAACTAGTCAAAATTAGTTTTAACTGAATGACTTAGTCAAAACTAAAATTTACTGTGGTTCGAAGTTGAATTCAGTTAAAACTAGTTTTAACCAGTCAAAACGCGTTTTAACGAAACCAATCAGTTAAAACTTCCAGAAGTGGCGTGACGTTGTAGAACGATTCTGATTGGTGGAGCGACATCACCTGATCGAAGCGAGCCATGCACGCCTCCGTCTGTCTGCGCACTGTACACACGCGCACTGATAGTCTTCCGTGAAGCACGTACGCAATACACATCATACGAGTTCGCTATGGCAGCTTTAAACCAAGGGACGCGATGGAAAGTAGAATTGTTAGCAAGGGTGTTACATATTGATAAACATAGTAAAAAAGAAAATCAGTATGATATTAAAACCAAAGAAACTTACGATAAATTAGTGAACGAAATTGAAGAAGCTCAGTTAGCTGAGAGTAAGACAGCGTTTCAGTATAGAAGAAAGATTAAATCCATTCAAGGTTATTAATATTTGCGGAACGCGAAAGTTGGTAACAAGAGAAGAGGCTTTGAAGTACTATTTACAAGCAGACGAAATTTTCGATGTTATTGAGGCCGCTCATGTAGCCGTTGGTCATGGAGGTCGAGATAGACTAAGAAAATAAACTTCAAGGAAATATGCAAATATAATAATAGAAATGATAAATATTTTTCTGTCTATGTGTGAAACTTGCCAGCGTAAAAATAATATGAAAAGATGAGGGCTTGTTTCGAAACCCATAATACATCGACATGCAAATGCAAGAATATCGTGGTTTTAAATTTATAATGGTGTATCAGGACCACTTAACAAAATTTGTTCTGTTACGGGCACTGCAAAGCAAGAGAGAAACAGCCCTCCACACGCTAGTGCTAGAAGTTGAAAAGTCTTTAAACTGCAACGAATACTCACTGATAGCCTTTTCAGACATTGAGGGGGCGTTCAACAACATAATCCCCAGTGCTGTTACAGGGGAAATGGAAAATCTGAAAATCGACAAGCCAATCGTCGAGTTTGTCAACCACATGCTCTGCAGCAGAGAGATTCACGCAGAAATCTCTGGCTGTCAGATACGAAGAGTGGTCAATAGGGGGACTCCGCAAGGGGGAGTGCTTTCACCCCTACTGTGGACTATTACCCTCAACGGCTTTCTCCAGAGAATGGAAAGGCTAGGAATCAAAATTGTGGCCTACGCTGATGATATTGCGATTATGGTTTCAGGCAGATTTCCAGAGACTCGTGCACTGGTGCAATAAATGCGGCCTAGGGATAAACCCGGGCAAAACGGAGCTAGTTCTCTTCACGAGGAGATACAAAATACCCTCCTTTCGCCTTCCCAATATAGGGGGCCAAGAAATAAAACTCTCCGAACGAGCTAGATATCTAGGACTTATCCTTGACCGAAAGCTGTTATGGAGAGAAAATATAGAGGAAAGGGTGAAAAAGGCGACAGTTGCGCTATACACCTGCAGAAGAACCATTGGCAAACAATGGGGGTTGAGACCCAGTATTGTCCATTGGTTATACACGGTGGTCGTAAGACCAACACTCATGTATGGATCATTGGTATGGTGGCCAGCCCTATGTAAGGAGGTCAACCGGAAAAGGGTGGGAAGGGTACAGCGACTAGCTGCCGTTCTCATGACGGGGTGTCTTAGGACAACCCCGACAAAAGCCCTGGAAATGATCCTACATCTGACTCCACTAGACCTATATGGGAAGGAATGCGCGGCCAACGCCGCTCTCAGACTCAATGCAGTCTCACCATGGCCTAAGGTAAACTACGGCCACTCCAAGATTCTGAAGGAATTCAGTCTTATCTTAAACAACACAGACTACACGAAACCCACCCCGATGTTCGACCGCAAGTTCTCGGTGGACATCCCGCCCAAAGAGAAGTGGACGGCGAACCTAGTTAAGCCAAATGGGACGCTCTTCTATACAGATGGCTCAAAACTAGAGGGGAGAGTAGGAAGTGGAGTCTTCTCAGAGTCCCCACCCCTCAACCTATCATTCCGTTTGCCGGTCTACTGCAGTGCAATGCAGTGCAATAAACAGACCTATTTTTGGGAATTTGTAAATTCTGTCATAAATGAGCTGAATTAATTCTGGCCTGAGTGCAAACTAGTTCAAGGGAAACTAAGGCATAGCCAAAGCCAAGGGCCCGTTGAACGGGCCAATCAAGATGTTGACAAAATGTTGGCTGCATGGATGCTAGACAATAATACTACGAATTTGTCAAATGGTCTTCGCCATGAAAAATCGGGCACTTTATTCTGGTATTCAGCAATCGCCATACAAAGCCATGTTTGATACCGAGCCGCGAGTAGGGCTTACGACTTTAAATTTGCCTCTAGATATTATTAAGGAGATAAATGATGAAGATGACCTCAAAGAGATAAAAGTGATACGATAGATAACGAGGAGAAGAAGGAAACGCATGAAAAGAATAAACCTAGTAGTAGTGATCAGTCTCAGACTATAGCAGCTAGTCAAGAAGATCCAAAATCTATAGCCAGTACGAGTACAATGCCTCAAATAATACCAGATAGTGACGAAAATCTAGAAGCTCTGTGCAGCATGAGTTTTGTTGTTTTTTTATAATTTTCACTTTGATAATTAATATCAATGTTACTGAATTATTGAACTCTTACAATTCACAAATATTAACAATAAATGAAAAATATATTCAATATGTTTCATTATTAGTCATTACAAACAAAATTTTTTAGTTAAAACTAGTTTTGTCTAACGTTCAAAGTTAAAACTAGTTTTACCTAAAACTCAACCGTATAAATCAGTAAATTCTAGTTTTTACTAGTTAGGAAATTGTAGTTTTTACAAAGGCTGTTAGTAAAAAACTAGTTTTAACTCGTGAAAACGCGTTCTAACTGTAACGAATACATGTCTATCAATGAATGTAGCAAAGACCAAGTATAAAACAACATAGAAGATTTGGAGATTTCAGAAAACGACAAAACAGCCAAGGAAAAGACTCCTTAGAAATAAAAGAGCATTTACGGCAAGGAAAACGAGTTATAAAGAGATTAAATGGGATTTAGTGGCACAACGAAAATTCCAGGAAACGGAAGTTTAATATATTGAGATAGATTGGGCAAAATTAATAAGATAGAGCTATAAAGAGAATCAGACAATCACATAAATATACAAAAATTAAACTTTCATATTTCAAATTAACGTAGAATTAACTAGTTCGCATAAAATAAATCAGTGTTTTTCGATTCAATTTATTTCTACAGGTAGGTCCTAAACTAAAATAAAAGAAGCAAGATTTAGTTTCAATCATAGTTAGGCAATCGATAGAGTAGGATTAATATTAGTTTAGATTGACTAATTAGTTATATTTACGATAAAGATTATGTAAAGTTCTTTATAACTATCATTGGTAAAGTCAGAACAGGTAGAATTGACAATTTATTCCTTCATAAGTAAGTATATGAAATTTTGGTATTTAACAAGAATAATTGTAAAAAAATCAGCATTAAAACAAAAATCTATAAATTGTTATATGTAAAAACAAAAACAAAAACAAAAAAGGAACTATAATGGTAATATTTAGGTAGGAATTTGGGGTATAAATTATAAATTAACAGATGGAGAATTGATGTATACATATTAGAGTTCCAGGAAAGTAGAAAATTAGATGTTAGAGACAAAAATATAATCTCAACAAATCATCTGTCAAACACAAAATTTAAACATAATATGTAAAAACACGTAAATATTACCAAATTGGGTGGAAAATGTCTCTAGAACATTTGTAAACATTTAAATTCAGAATTAGATTATTGTGACTTAAAAAAGGCATAGATACAGGTAACCAGGTATACACCTATAACGTCAACATTCAATTTTGTTTAAAAGAGTTTGTGTATATATAGTCTAAATTTTATTGTCAGTGAAAAATAGTTAATACAAGGTAAATAAATACCTTCATACCAGTAAAAGGTTATTAAATCCAATATCCAGAATCAAAACATACGATATAGAATTTACGACACGAACCGTAAGCTGGTTCAAATCGGCATTTGGAGTGATCATTTCCAACGCTAGAAGTCACAGGAACAATCTAAAATCTATAGTACACTAACATTTTCGGCCTTTAATAGAACTTTAATGTTTTTGAATTGTTTTGAATCTTGTTTTAAAATGTATATGTATTTGTTGTATTATATTAAACAAAATATATGCCATTGTTAAGAGCATAGCAATATATGAAACAAAGGAAACTGACAAAAATGACAAATGAAACTGTATTACGAATAGCAGATTATAAGGAAACAATTGAGAAGTTGAGTAAGCGATCACGTTCAACCGAACCGCTGACTAGGCACTGGATGTAAGCAGCTGCAAATTTCTTGAAGCGGTAATTATTTCTGCTTTCCAACTAAGCGCAGAATTTGTTTTGACATTTACAAATTGTCCATAAACTTAATATTTTTGTTTATTGGTTTCGCGTTTCGCTTTTGTGTTTAAAGTTTATTAACTATGGATATGAGTTTATTTTATTTGGTATTAAATGAGGAGGGTGACCGACCAATAATGAACATTCTAAAATGATTATGAAAATCATCAGCACTGTAATTTGGTATAACATTCTCATAATCCTCATTTCGAACAGGAACTACTCTGTCAGGTTCCACTATATCGAATGCCTGAACTAAATTACCTACAATAGCCCCAATCTGGCCAAAATTTAGTTCATCATTCATCAATTCCATTAGAATTACACGCTGAATGTTTGAGGTTATGTGACTTGTCAACCTCAATAGATGTTGAAAACGTCAAATAATAACGCTGAAATTCAACAATGCTGTTGAGAGCTTTAAGTCAGCTGCTGAAGTCGGGGAGCGCACCCAATTATAGAAGACATCACAAAAAAACAACTAATACGTTACAATCACGTTCAAGGAATGCAGACAGTCTTTCAAAGATAGCTTTAAAACAGATACCTAACAAACGTAGAAGACCTAATTTTATTAGGTATAATAATAAAGTGGGTAATACCGGCCAAGAAATTGCAAACTTGTTTGAAGATTATCTTTGTATTTGTTACAATGCTAACAAATTTCCCAATTACATATTAAATATGATTGATAAATAAGTCGAAATTCCTATATTTCTAACTTTGGAGGAAGTTTTTGATGGTATTTGCTCATTAAAGGATAAAGTTTGTATTGGTCCGGATGGTATTCCTGCATACTTTATTAAACGTTGTATATATACTCTATGTGCCCCATTACAGTTGGTATTTAATATGTCTCTTTCATCTTCTAAATTTCCCAGTATTTGGAAAAGTAGCTATGTTACACCCGTGGGTATACTGCGAAAAGTGACCCAAGTCACATTTTCTTAAATTCGACTTATTGTTACAAAGTGACTTCAAAAGATCATATCTTTTTCAAGAAAAATTCACCAAGTCAAATTTTAATACAGAATATGTATTAGTATGTATTAAAATTTGACTTAGTGAATTTTTCTTGATAAAGATATGATCTTTTGAAGTCACTTTGTAACAATAAGTCGAATTTAAGAAAATGTGACTTGGGTCACTTTTCGCAGTATACCCACGACACCTATACATAAAAGTGGTAGTAAGGATTACGTTATAAATTACAGACCAGTTTCAATTTTGTCGGCCATACCCAAGTTGTTTGAAAAGTTGCTTGAGCATTATTTGTCCTGGTATTGCAAACAATTTATCAATAACCGCCAACACGGCTTTATGGCTGGTAAGTCAACTTCCACTAATTTATTAATCTATGAAGCTGACATCACAAATGCCCTTGAACGAGGTTGTCAAGTGGATGCGATATATTTAGATTTTTCTAAAGCATTTGACAGGGTTAATCACAATTTGTTAATTTCTAAACTTGACAGCTTCGGATTTCCTCCATATTTAGTGTCGTGGTTGGAAAATTACCTTTGTAACCGATCACAGATAGTACGAATCAAGAATTTCTTCTCTAATGGCATTAAAGTTACATCCGGTGTTCCACAAGGGTCCCAATCGGGACTATTGTTGTTCAACTTATTTGTTAATGATTTATACGACAACCTAAAACATGTCAAATATTTATCTTTTGCTGATGATCTTAAGCTGTATATCTCTGTCAGAGATCTTAGCGATTGTTCTAAACTACAGAGAGATCTAAACGCTGTATGTAACTGGTGTGTGAATAATGATGTGGTACTTAATGTTAATAAGAGTTATTGTATTTCATTTTCAAAACTTAAGACATCAATGATGATGATCATCATCAATGATGATGAAGTACACAGAGTGAATGAAACTCGTGATTTAGGCATTGTTTTTGATAGTAACCTTTTAAGCCGCATATTAACGCTGTTTTGTCCAAATCCCTCCAGATGTTTGGTTTCATTAAAAGAAATTCTAAACATTTAGACTTAATTGCATTAAGAACATTGTATGTAACATGTTAGATCAGTCCTAGAATATGCTTCCACAATTTGGTTCCCCTACTACTCTATACATGTCCGCAGGGCCCTTATTCTCATCCAGTGGATATGAATACTCCTATAGGAAAATACACCATCTTCCTATCGGACTTTCCTATAGGAGTATTCATATCCACCGGATGAAAATAAGGGCCCAGGCTGAAAGCCGTACAAAATCGTTTTTTGAGAACTTGCGCATATAGACTAGGGTATGTTCAGAGTATGTATAACTATACAACTATCTTAGAAAGACTGAACCTAGAAACCGTAGAAGTTCGGAGATGCACTAACGATTTGCTATTACTACATAAAATAATATCTGGTAACGTTAACTGCGCTGAATTTCTTATGTTGATTCCCTACTAGGAACACTCGAAATGACTCGCTCTTTGAGGTTCCAATGCATCGAACTAACTATTTCTTTTTTTAATCCTATGTCACGAATGATGCGCCTTTGCAATTCAATTAAGTGTGATATTTGTGGTAAGTATGTCAGTTTCTGTCCTAAAGACACAGTTATCGAAATTGCACCCAACGTTAAATATGTAGAGATTTATCTATACTTTATTTATGTAAAATGTTTGTTTGTTTTTAAGTTAGATTTAGTATATTTTTTATGTATCTATCTTTATTGTTTTGTAAAAAGGGTTATCCCGTATAGATAAATAAATAAATAAATAAATATAAATAAATAAATAAATAAATATGGGGGGCTAGAAAAACTTTATAGAGGCAGATTGCCAAAGCCGAAACCAACGGAGGAAAAGTCTAGGAGTTGGACAGCGTAGAATAATGCTATAAACCGATAAATACATATATAAGATTATGGATTAAGAATTTTTTTAAACAAAAACAGAAATTGATTCACCTGAAAATAGTGGGCTTTTATTTTTTATAAGTTTAAACTATTTTTAATCAAATAAACGAACCTGAAAATAGTGAATCGACAATTAGATGCCTATGCCTCACTATATCTTCAATAAGCTTCAATATTATAATCAAAATTTTTAACAATTTACAGACTTCAAAATAAAAATTCAAAACCATCGACAAAAAATAAATTATGTTGATGTCACGTACACAAGCTTACACATATAGGTACAAGAATATTGCTTACCGGCACGAATTCGATAACATTTGGAGAAATTAATTCTTCTCCTTCGTCTCGTAGGACGATTTGCGGTTTCAATTTATCTTCTGGAAATTCATTGGGATTTCTTTCCGGGATATTGGGACCGAATTGGTGAAGATTGCTAGGTAATTCCGTATGTAATTCGTTCAATTCCTCTCTAAGTGCTTTCAATTCCTCAATCTTCTCGTATTTCAGATCCCTCAAATCGTGTACTTTTTTTATGAAAGCATGTCGTATATTGTATTGCTGGAAAACACACAATTTGTAATGAATCCAAAAAATGCTAAGGTTAAAAGGAAATCCCAAACCGGACATTAAAAAGTAGGTAATAATCTTAAAAAATGCTGATGTATTTGAAAATTTAGTGAAAAAGTTTATTTGAATTTTTCTTTTATGTGCTAATTTTACTTTGTTAACTGTTATGAATTCTAACAATTTGTGTTTGTGCAACCTAAATATTGCCGGTAAGTAAATGAAATTAATATTTTATTTCTCAAAAGTATAAACTAAACCTAATTTCGTGAAATTAGCAGAATGACAATATTTACCATACCGGTACCATAATTTAAAAAAAAATTTAGATAGTTTACCGAATTCAGCACTTCGCAAATTTGCTATTTTACTTAGGAATTATGTTATTGACCTATTCTTTTATTTATACCACCATAATTATTTCAAAAATCTACTAACAGGTTCTGATAGAATTATTCAAGATATTGGACCATTATCAGACTATGAGGCAGACAACAATAAGTTATAATCTTTCAAATTGTTTTGTATTATTTTTTTTTGAAAATATAACATTTTAAGTAAACTGATTAACTTATGTATTTCATCTTATTAAGTTTATTAAAATATTTTATGGAAAGGTGTATCTCACATATACACCACTTTTCCCTATAGAATATCTATTTTTTGTAATAACCCTTAGAGGGAAATGTAGTGTACCTCATTTCATCTTATTAAGTCTATTAACATATTTTACGGAAAGGTGTATCTCACATATACACCACTTTTCCCTATAGAATATCTATTTTTTGTAATAACTTAGAGGGAAATGTAGTGTACCTCATTTAGGCCCTTGGAAACATACATAAGAATTCTTTTTTCATTTTCACAATTCAATTCAAGTTACAATACTTATTATAAAGCTGTTGTAGTATAATTTGCTTATAGGTATTATAATATTGATTAATATATAGTATTTTTAGTAAAACCATTTATTTCTCAATTTATCCTTAAATAGGTATCCTTAAATGAGGTACACTTTACCTTTCACCTCCTCATGTAAAGGGATAACCAAGGGGATAACTGACTACTCAACTCTGCCGAATAAAATTGTTAACAGGAGTGTGCATGAATTTATTTTTACACATTTTATCCCATTTTTACCAAAATCTTTTATAATCTTAACATGGTTGATATATAAAAATCAGTCAAGGAAAACCCAAACTGACCATCAGGAAAAATTTGTCTTTAGGAGACACAGAACAAGAAAAATTTAATTTGACAATTATTATTTTAATTTTAAGATTAGTATTGTAGTTTTGTCACTGCTTAAAATTTGACTAATATATTAACTGATGGTGTTAAAATGTAGTTTTTCAATAAATGAAAATAAAATTGATTACTTCCACTATATATTAAATATTTGTTAAATGCAAAGAGAAAACAATAGCACTTACCTTTAACCTGGTATCTAAAACTTGTTTATATTTTTTAACAGTAGTCTCTCTATCCTCTGGCAATGGTTTATAATTGTCAGCATCCTTAAGCTTATAGTCTCCAATATTGTGCAATGCATCATTTAAAAATTTTTCATCATCTGGATGATTTTTAGTAGGATCTGGTTTTCTTGCATTAAATTCTTCCCACTGAAATCAACACACCAACAATACAACAATAAACAAAAACAAAAAAAATTGAAATAATTTATTGATGTATAGATATATTTTACAAATTTACCAATAAAATATTTATTAAAAAATTAAGAGAATTAATATTTATCTTTTTGTTGGGTATATTTAAAAGAAACTTGCGCAGATACACAAACTGTCTTAAAGAAAACTAACTACATAAACATATCATCATAGCCTGGAGGTGGGAATTCATCATTGTCTGGTCTGTTTGGTCTTCTTGGTGGAAAACGATCTGCATCTGGAGGTCTAAAAGGATCAAATCTAGCTCCTGGAGGAATTGCACCTGGTGGAAGTCCTACATTTCCACCTGGCAACATTCCACCACCAAAAGATGGCCCTGGAGGTTGGAATAACATTCCTCCCCCACCTCCTTGAGGATATCCTATTGGTCCTAAACCTCCCAGAGGATCCAAATCATTACGTCCATAATTACTAGGGTCATAATTACTGGGTCTTAAAGGTAAAATTGGTTGCACATTTGGTGGAAGTGGTTGTGGTATCACTCTTAATGGATCATTTTGTTGCCTTCTTTCGCTCCTACGAGTCGAATTTTCAGTTTGACTCGAAGTCTCTTTTGTTTTGGACGAAACAATAACTCTATTAATTAATTGTGTTTTAATTTGTTGAACTATATCTCTATGGTTTGGGATCATTTCAGTCAAAGGTCCCGATCTTGAAGCAACACTTCTTGTATTCAATTGTACAAAAGACACGGTACGTTCATCAATTCGAATTAAATTTATCATAACAGCATCTTCCAAGATAGTAGCTTTCAGTATATACAACTTGCCTTGATAAACATATCTAATCGAATAATTTTCATTCCAGTTTTTTGGCAGAGATTCAGATTTTGGTTCGTCGCCGTCTAGAACTTTGGATTCTCCCAGACCAATACATTTAAAACCATTCGACACCAAAACCAAATGCGTAAAACAAACTAAAATGTCTTGATTGCATTTTATATCTTTAGCTACGCTATCAAATAACAAGTCCCAACCGAAAACGGATTCAGCCATTTTTCATTAGATATTAAATACTTGAATTTGTTCAACATCAACAACTTTTTTCAACATTAAAATCACTCGTCATCTTTATGATTATTAAAATAGAAAAAATAAGGTTAGAGGTGAATATTTTGACAGTTAACATAAACGAATTCGATTATTTACTCGATTAATCGATTGAGTACTATGAAACTGGAGATGATGAGAGATTCAAATCGCAGTAGGTGATTCAGTCACCGAAACAGCAAAAATCTCAGAGTAATTTATTACTCTGAGGCAAAAATAGATAAATGAAAGAGTATTTAAGTGCGCGCTTCATAAACTTACCTTTTCAGCACGATCATCCCATTTCTGTCTCCTTTGTCTGTATTTATGTAAGAGCCTCGACAGCTTAGGACCCAATTTTGTTTCAATTTGTTCTGACGTTAAACTCAGTAAAAAATACTCCAAAGCCATGGCTTTCATTGGTTTTATGATAGGCGGTTTCACTGGAGCTTGAGTACGTTCAGGGGCTCTAATATCACAAAAAAGAAGCAGAAGGTACCAAATATGAACAAAAATTAATTTATGTTTAATAGAGTTATATATGAAATAGTTATTTTTTTTTAAACGTTCATTAAGTGTTTCTTACCTGACCGCCTTACTGTTATCCTTTGCTGAATGCCAGCAGGGATAAAAGTTACATTTTATTAATTATTATTCAAAATGATTATTTTTGTTTTTTTGTAAAAAAGTAAAATATACGTAATTAAGTAACGACCTGCCTTTGTTCTTCTCTTCTTCGAGCTTGTCTTCGCACAATTTCATGACTATGGGGAACATTGCAGACATTATTCTCTGTCTAACAGTGAGTAAGTAAGTAGATGGCGAATTGATTCCTTCTAATCTTAATGGGTGCATGTCGCAAGGATCCGTGAAGTATTTCAAAAGTTTCTTCATTTGTATCTTCGATTTTTCGAGATCGTAAGCTAATTTCCTTTTTACCAGCTCTAGTTTATTCCGAAAATCTTCTTCGATGTAGGAAAGAACGCGCGCGTCTAGCTCTAGTTTCTCCCTGGGAAACTGTTGACTCGGCAGCAGTTTGTGATTCCTCGCCAATAATTGCGTGTAGTGTTCCTTTAGTCCTTTGAGCGTTTCTCTGACGTGTGCCTGGATATTTTTTAAAACCTCTGCTTAAGTAATTGCTTACGATCGCGAACTTATAACAAATGAAGATAAAATATTGAAAAGATTTCCACAAATAAGAAAAAATAAATGAATGAATAAAGGTAAGTATTAATGATAGATACTCAAACTTTACCCAATACGAATTATCAAACGTTTACCTTATGTGCGTTGGCCGCTTTCATGATTCGCTCCTCTTCGGCTTGTATCTTCGTATCTTCCAGACTAAGCTTGGTGTACGGATCTACGTCTTTCGTGCTCGAAATCGTGGTAAGTCTCGATAAAGCTTTAAGTACTAACGGGGGTAAGTAGTGCTCGTGGTTAAACTGCATGGCAAATACGTTACCTGCAACAGAACCTGTATCTATTGATCTTATAAGTACCTGTACCTGGCGAAAGCTCTGAAACTTTTAGTTTGAACTGTATTTTGGTTTCTGTCCTAAGCAGGGTAAGAAGGGCAAACTCTTAGTTGTCCCCCAAACAGCTTTAAATAAAGACGTCCGTTCTATACTAAAATACCACATTTAAAATTCATTCCATCGAAAATAGTTCAATTCAGGCTATACCCTCAGCGACACTATATAGCGCCATTTTGGACTTTTTATTTGATACTGTTATATGGACATATTTAAAATTATTTTTATTACTCATGTTAATGAAAAATCAAAGCCTGCATTGAAAATTTGACTTGTGTACACGTTAGAAGCCACTATCAACGAAAAATCGACACTTACCGTCGTACCCGCAGCTAAAAAAGTACTTCTCATCGTAGCTGAAGCACATCCTCGGTATAAATCCGTATTGGTTGTCGTGCAACGAATACTGATAGTAATCTTTGAGGTCTCTAAAGTTTCTCGGATTGACGCGATTGATGCGAATGCTTCCATCTTGCATAGCGAAGATGAGATATTTTTTTTGTTCGCTAAAATCGTGAGAAATTTAGAGACGAAATAAAAAATTAGAAAATAGAAAAGAATTACTCGTAAATATAGCAACTGATTTCGACATCGTCAGCTTGGTACACCATTTTGTATTTGTAGGGTATATCGTCATGCTGGTTCATTTTGTATTCGTAAATGTATCCGGCGTCGTATCTGTAAACACATATTAAAATTACACAAAAACGAATGTCAAAAAGGTTCCATTGCCAAAAAAGATCCCATTGTCAAAAAATAGCTTTCCAAAGAATCATTTCGAACATCATAATAGTTTTTTACAAGAAATTATTCAACTAAACAGTCCTAGAACGTCTAGAAGTTTTATTTCGCAATACAAATTTAAAAAATACCATCAAAGAAATAAACTATACACTTTGGAACTTCTATAACCCCATACCACATGCACCACATTTTTTTTTGTGGTTAGGGTTTGATCCTCTGAGGTTTGATCTCGATTATTATTTCCGTGGTGGTACTACGTCAAATTTGATTTGACTATTTTTTCCTATTAAAAAAACTACCCTTAACAAGGGGGTGATTGTTTTAATGAAAATACCTTTTCCCTTCCTACCTTAAAAACGACTAGAAATACTGGAATTTTTTTTGTGTTATCCTATTTTACGTTTCATTTCGATTAATTTTTTCACCTGTCAAAATATCAGTTTTGTGATTTCGTCCATTGAAAACGCTCTTCAATGATTTCTGCTAAATAAATTGCATTTAATAACAATATTGAACAATAGTATAACTAAAATAAGTTGCTACAAAGGGTACCCCCTAGAAGCAATATTTCCTTTGTCGGAACGTTGTCTCCATAGGCGTACAGGTAAACTTTTAAAACAAAAGAATTGCAGTTTTTAAAAATTATTAAATACCTTTGTAAGAAAAAATATTACAGGAAATTAGCTAAAATCCAGTAGAACTCACTTAGTCAGATACATTCTCTATAGATGTACACAATCTGCATAACTATAGAAAATGCGTCTTTCCGGAAAAAACCAACGGGGAGGTGTGAGTCACTTTTGCCAGGATAGTAACAGGATGTAGGATGGGTATATTGATAAGGAAGACTAGAATAAAAACATAAATGTTTAACTTTAACTATAACAACTGAATAAAACAATACGTACTACGAAGGATGGGTATGTTGGTTAATACGACTAGAATAAAAAATAAATGTTTAACTGTAAATATAACAACTGAATAAAATATTTCTAATAACTAGAATAAAAAATTGTAACTATAAAAAATAAAAAAAAAACGAAGAAAAACATTCCTACCAAAATACGCATAAAAGTATTCTGCTATGTGTGAAAACAAAGAAAAATCTAAATATTTAAATAATAAAAAATAAATAAATAACACAAAGTAAATCAACAAAAACCGCAATTATTCAACGTCCGAATTGCTGCCAGGTTGAATAATAATAGGAGGTATATTTTTACGGCACAGATGTGTATTCATTTTCTTTCTCCATGACATATTTCACGCAGTTTTTCCAAATATTATCGTCTAATTCTGTTATTACTTGTCGTATGTTATCAAGTAGGTACTTTTTCGGTTAAAGTTGGCGATTGGTTAAGGCCATGGGAGATAAAGTAAATTATGGGCGGAGCCTATGGCGTCATAAAGTAGGGTTCATTTAAAATTTCTTAAATAATTATACCGATTTATCGATCAATATTTATACAAAATATTTAATTAATATTTGTCAATTATCCAAATTAAAAAAATATATATTAAACAACAGTTACGTTATTGTTATTGAATATTATTTTCCAATACGCGAAAACCAACTACTTTGACAACTGTCAAAAAAAAAGTAAGATGGCGACAATTTGTTTAATTTTTATTTATTTTACACGCTTGAAGAAAAAACAGTATATATTACACGGAGTAGAACGTTCTTTTTGTGTTTCGTCCTGATTGCGGCCTCAGCTTCGCTTCGGCTGCACACTAAGGACTCAACACAAAAAGAGTCACTTCTACTCCTAGTGATATAATCTACTATTTTATGACGCCCCACACCAGTTCAATCGGATTAAATACGCAATAATATGGAGGTAATCGTAAGAGTGTATATTCGTGTGTATTACAAATATCGTCGATCACATAATCGTTTTTTAAATTAAGCGCTTGTATACTTTGTAGTAATTCTTTCTTTGTCGTTACCTTTTCTGGACTAATGTTCCTATTTTTCATAAATTCCAAAATATCTTCCTTCTTTGAACTAGAATTTGGAATTTTATTTAATATCCGCGAGTGATAGGAAGCATTATCCATAACGACTACTGAATTTGGAGGAATGTTAGGAAGAAGCGGTTCTTGAAACCATTTTTCGAATAAATCTGCAGTCATATCCTCATGATAGTCGGCTGAACATTGCTTAATATTTTTCGCAGACAGTAGTAACGCATTTGGTACAAAACCGTTTTCACTTCCGGCATGAAGAATTATTATACGCTTTCCCCTCGAACATGGCGCATTTAAACTACACTTTTGAGATCCACCCATACTGAACAGTATCATGTGTGTCAAATCAAGTCTCATCTAGGTATACTAATTGCCTTTTTAATTCACGATACTTCCTTATTTTATCTAAATACTCTTCACGGAGTACAACAATACGCCGCGATTTCATTATAACCAATCGTTTATCTAATTTCTTATAATTAAAACCGCATTCTAATAGTATACCGCATAAAGTTTCTAAGCTTTTATAATTATAATCAGGATAATCTCGTAATTTCTCTTGAACGATTTCTAAAGTCGGTACAATATTTTCTTGATATAAATTATAAACCGTTCGCTTTATAACATCTTTTGTAGCATCGTCAACATTTGCAAATTTTGTTTTTTTGTTTTTCCTAACCTTCGAATTATCTATAACGTCACCGCGCTTAATAACCCGAGAAATAATAGTGTGAATAGAAATTTTAGTTAACGTATTAATTCGCTTATTATAACCGCATCTGATTTTATATTATCTTCATTTTTCAAACACTGATACATATTTAAAATAACCCTCTGACACTGAATGTGTAAATCTTTATTGGATTTCCATTTTCTGATTCAAAGGTCTCCAAAACGTTGCCATAATATATGTAACTAATTTAAGGTTATCAATTAATATGGACAAAAATTACAATATGTAAACCAATTATTATAAATGAATTACCGAAACAAAGATATATCTAAAGTTAATACTAAACAGCCCCAAATAAAGATCAGGACTCTACGCCTCCGCACTACACACTTGTCGCGCTGTACAACTACCAGTCTAGAGAGAGCTTGAGTGCCGACGATATAGAGTGGACGTTTAACGGGACAAATATGTTGTTTTCATGCCATTCTTTCTACTTTGAAGCCTAGTAAACTAACTCACTCTGTATGACACTTTTAAATGGATTTTAGCAATTAATATTGGAAAAACTATACCTACTTTAAAACGAACCTGGTTCTCTATGTATTTAGAACATTTAGATAGGTATCTACAGATAAATGTGGTCTTCTAGGTAAACTTCAAATAGATATGCCTAATAATTTTCATTTTGGCAATTTTCTCTTAATATAATTATGTGAATAGGTATAAAAATAAATATTTATTCAAATTATAACTGGGTTTTTACGGTGCTCAGGAAGGACAACTGACAACTATAAATACTATCTAGTTTACAGATTAATTCAGGGGTAACGGCATTGATTACCTCAATAAAGTAGAGCATGATAAAGAATGGGACATATTTAAAAAAACTGTCATAAAACATTTGCAAGTTTTAAGGTCAGCTTCCTTTGACTTTTTGGTTTCCCTGACAAAATGCATACATTTACGTCAGTAACAAAGTGTTGGATATTGAATCTGTTGCAATAATTTATGGTGTAATAAGTGTGATTTACATAAGATAGTAGCCAATAATAAGAAATTAGTTTTCTAATTATTTATTTATATCTTTTTCAATTTATTTTTCATTTATCAATATCGGTGCATTTAAATGCGTTCGAGATCGAGTTTACATTGATTATATGCAATGCCCTAAAGCTCACGCATATACACAACGTTGCCATATTTATGTTTTGACTCCATTTTCTTGTAGGTTACTTAAACATTTTTTGTGATTTTTTAATATTTATTTTTCAATAAAGACCTGGAACAAATACAGTATGCGCCAAAACAGGCGACACTGAAAAACTAAAACTTTCTTGTTTCTGGTCAAAATGTGTTCAAAGTGCTCGCTATAGCGTACCAAGCAGTACTCATAACGCTTAACAAGATTGCTTAGCATGTTATTAAAAATAGGATGCTGCTTCTTCTGAAAAAGGTCATCAATAGTTGCCGGTGGGTTTTCTGCAAAAATTGACTTGTTTCAGCGTACCCCATACGTAAGCATCAAGAGTTGTTGGATCAGGTAAATGAGAAGGGTAATGGAAATTCGTATTACGGAATCTTCGAATCTTTTTAAAAGTTTGTTAGAATAAACAATGTTTAAAAATACCATGACAACTATTGTCACTTGTTTCATATGCCATGATTATATTTCACAGCCTTTCTGATTTATGTGTCCTCTGTTTTGGCGCATATCGTATTAACATTTAAAATACTTTTCTTTTCTTCAAAATTTTGCAAGGTAAAGTATAATTTAAACTTTATTATTCGATAGATAAGGACTTGAACAATAAGAATTTTTTTTTATTTCAGTCACCATCCAATATTTTTTATTTAACATTGGTGGAGAAATGACAATAGTTTTTGAACGAAAGAATCAAACTGTTTTATTTCGCAATAAAAACTAAAGATACACTGTGAAAGAGCTTTTTATGTCATTCCGCCAATTTTAAACCAAAAGTATTCAAATATAAATTTTTTAATCATTTATTCGTATATTTTGCTTTTTGATATACTCAGTAAGGAACATTAAATTTATTAACGTTCTCCTTTATACTTACCCTGCCATCGACAACCAAATGGTATCATCTGACGTATAACGCATCCACAGTATCCTGTTCCCTTCTGGCGGCACATACAATGGTTCCAGTTCTTCTTCCGGTTCGGAATCCGCTAAAACCACAAATAAAAAATGTTTCCAAATCATTTACCGATAACAATTACCTAAGAAAACTTCTTCGTCTATTTCCAAACCGGGATTCTCTTTGAGGAGGCGCGCCATTTCGACTTTCTTCATTTCCACCTTTTTAGCCTTCTTTCTAGCCACTTTCTTCAAATAGATGTTACGTCTAATCTGCGATTTGTACGAAATGAAATTCCTATAGCGCGGATTTACCGTCGTCAGCTCAAAAGACACTTCGGTGTAGTTCTGTGGTTCTCGCGGAACTTCCACCTCCATCAACTGTCCATGTATGCAACCCGCCAACACTACATACGACTGGGTAAATAAAAGCAGCATTAATTTATTATCAAGTGAATAATTTTAAGGGTTTACCAGCTTGGGATGCCAAGTAAGGTAAGTTATCTTATCCGGAGCAGGTATGAATCCGATGGGAATTAAAAAATTTGACATTTCGTTGATGGTGTTCACCGCAAAAACGAATATGGTGGAATCCTCGCCTCCGCTTACCAGAACGTCAGCCTTGGGATTCATGACTAGCGTAGTAAGCGGTTTGTTATGAGGTTTTATCACCTAAAAGAAAAAGCTCAAAACAAAGTTTACTACAACATAATGGGCCGGTTGCATAAACGCTTGTCAAAGCTGGGTTAGCTAACAAGTCGTTAACTTTTGACAAGTGTATGTGCAACGATAGCGCGTGAGCGGGCGGTGCGGTGTTGTCGGCCTAGATAATTTTTCCCTTAAACCGAATAGTGAGATTTTAGTTTATTTAATTTGATTTTAAAAAAACGAAACTTAATATTTATAAATAAATGTACTTTATGCCAAATTATATAAATAATAAATGATTCTCGAGTTAATATGTGATAGATAGATAGAGTAGAGAGGTTTGTTGTTGCTATTCAAATTATATATTTAGTAAATATTAAAATCTCTTATTTGAATGGTAATCTGTATTTTTGATGAAGTCATTTACTCATAAGATCAAAACCAATAAACTGTTAAAATAAAAAATATAATTTTATGTCAATTATGTTCATTCAGTGACGATGTCCGTATAATTTATATGTAACATAAAATTTTCGTCTTTCTAAAGTCTAGTCTACTTATTCACTCTAAGAATGTGACAACGTAGCTTAAAAATCAATTTTTACATCTCTCGTCGACTAATCAAATTATTCTTAAAAATTTCAAAAATGCGCTTCAGGGGGATGTAACCTTTACCAATTTAACATATTTAACACGTTGTTAAGTAACAGAGCTTTGACAAGCGTGTATGCAACCGCCCTAATATTAGTTACCTGAGTAACTATAAGTGAAATGTGTTGTTCGTTCTTTAAATTTATCACGCACACTCTTATCTGTCCATCTTGGAAACCGATTAAAATGACGTCTCCGGATGCAATTTGCTGTAAACAATAACAAATTAAAAAATATATACACAAGATTGTTCTTATTTATATTTACCTCTGTGTCCGGCCAAATCATTCGAGAACCTTTCGCTGGAAATTCGTAATGGAATAACATCTTCTTTTCTAAATAATTGTACACGTATATCCTTCCATCTTTGCCTAAACTCGCCAAGTATGGTCCGTTGCAATATGTAGCGATGTCCATCACTTTACCAGCGTGGCATTTGTAAAATTGCGTCGACCGTTCCGGTTCCGTTAAGGTGTTCAAATCTATCTCCCAAATTCCCCCGTTACCGTCCTGTAAAATAGAAAAGAATCGATGTAAGAGCGTGCACTGTCGAACGCGCTTCTAATGTCAAACCTCTATAATTGACTGCGTTCAGCAGAGGTTAGCGACTGTTGGAAACAATACTCAGCGCAACTAAAATACGAGGGTTGCTTTTTATATGTCGGGATTTGGCAACCCCGGTGTTCCTATCTGGCAACTCTATCGTAAAGTTGGACATTTTTGAGGTTATACGTACTCAGAACGTTTTGACATACGAGCGCTAATTGTGTTGTTTACAGTAACTTAAAATATTCATCTCGGCTCAAAAATGAAATTAAATCGGGAACATTTTCGTGCAATTTTTTTAATTTCCTGGATGATCTTAATTCAATTTTTGCCGATGAAGCTCCATCAAGGACCAGTGTTTATCGATGGTATGGTGAATTCAATCGTAGCCGTAGTTCACTCCAAGACGAATTTCATCCAACATCAGTTGTTGTTCCGAAAACCATTGATGCTGTGCGCGAACTGACATTGCAAGATCGTCATGTGACCTATCGTGAGATTGAGACAACCTTAGGCATTAGTGGGACCAGTATACATTCAATATTGCATAAATATTAGACGATAAAATTAAGTGATTAATCGTGGATTTACGCCTATGAGCCCCAAAGTAAACAGTCGACTGTATGGGTGTGTTTCAAGATGAGCCCAATCCAACAAAAGTTGTACGCGCACGAAGCACTGCCAAGCAAATAGTCGTCTGTATTTTCGGAATAACTGCACATGTCGCAACCGTACCACTAGAACAACGCAGAACAGTCAATTCTAAGTGGTACACAACCATTTGTTTGCCAGTTGTCTTAGGAAAACAACCGCCGAAGATGGATCACTCTTCACCACGACAATGCAAGCTCCCACACATCGGCTCAAACAACTGCATTTTTGAGTACCCATAACATCAATTTCATGAGTCATCTGCCGTATAGTCCTGACTTGGCACCGAATGACTTCTTTTTATTCCCGTACATAAAAAACAAACTGAGAGGTCAACGTTTTTCGACACCTGAAGAAGCGCTTGCTGCATTGTTTTGGAGATACCTCAATCAGAGTGGCAAAGTGCTTCAACAATTGGTTCAAACGCATGCAAAAGTGTATAGATCTTTATGAGGAATATTTTGAAAACAATAAAGTGATTTTAGATGATTTGTTTTTGTTCTCTAATCCCGAAATATAAAAGGCAACCCTCGTACGCTGAGGAATCTAGCGGTTAATTATTTGCAGGTTATGTTCATATTTATTTATTTTTGAAGAGCTTTGAATATAGATAACATTAAAGTAGATATCGCAATGCCAGTCTCGACTGAGGTAGGGTTAAAACTACGAACAAAGAATAAAAAGGAAGGGACGTTATATTTTACTCTAGCAAATAATTAAGACGGAAGTCTGAAGAACCAAATATGACTCATTTGACATGTATAGTTTTTTCATGTTGTTTTGTATATTATTTTTTGATTTATTCTATCTTATTTGTATTTTAAAATTTTAAATAAATTTTAATAATAGTATTATCATATACGCTCCATTATCTTTTATACAGAGCAACTAAATCAATTATTTATAATTACCTGCAAGAAATTTTTAATCCACATTTATATTAATCATTCATTGTGTTATTCCTACAACCTCATAATAATATTATTACTATATAGATAAAAACAAGCGAAAAACTGTTATTTTTTAATAATAAATACGAGGCATAATCATACAATACTATGTGTTACGCCATTGGTAACCGGAAATGTGAAATCCGCCGAATGCAAGAACCATTTAGGACATGGCTAAAATCGTATTATACTCCTTCCTTTTTAATCTTTATTCATACGTTAAAAACAAAGCAAAAAAGAATTTACGAAATAAAGTTGTTTACTTTAATAGACAAATTTCAAATAGCAAGTGCGTTCATCAGATTCCATTCGGAAGATTCCAGATTCCAGCGGAAGATTCCAATCGCTAGCCCCTGCTGAACGCAGCTATTGCATTGGTCAGTTTCAGTGAACGTAATTGTTACCAAACTGTTGCGAAAACCAACGTTCGTTGGCAATACCACTACTTTCCCAATACGTTGTTGCTGATCGTTCGACATTTTTGGTAGCACAAACTACTAACGCTACATGTTGGTAGCGGGCCGGAAGTTGTCAAAATAAAAAACGTAATTCAATATGAGGGGCTACTTAGGCAAAACAAAGACGAACATAAGTTGTCTAAAAATCTGAATTCGACGGACGTCGGTAATGGTACAGTAGGTATCGGTAAAGGTATCAGTTTTCGCTATATCCGCTAAATGCGACCTGTGATAACCAATAATAGAGATGGAAAGGTATCGTAACCGTAAAAAGACTAGAAAATGGTAAAATAGCATGATACAAATATACAAGATAAGATATCGCGCATGTTTGGGGCGTGGTTAGTGACGTCACTTGTGATCAGACGCCATTGTTTACAGGTTATAATTTTAAATTTCTCCGGGAAAATATAAAATAAATTAATTAAAATGCGTTGTGCTGTATAAGGGTGTGGTATTGACAATAAAACTAAACATTTTTCGAGTGATATAAAGTTCTTTAGCTTTTCAAAAGACAAGAAAGTGCAAAATGGAAATATTTATGTAAGCGGGTTAACAATTTCAACGTTAAAAATGCCCGTATATGCTCAAAACATTTCACTTCTAAAGATTACGAGCGAAACTTTAAACTTCAGTTGCTTGAGTTATTCCGTCAAAAAACTTACCTTTACCAAGCAAACTTTAAAATCTTAAAAAGGAAAAGTCCATCTCGTAGGGAAGAACACATTAATAATAGGGAAAAAAGTTAATAGAAACTGTTTTTAAAGAGCAAGTTAACACAGTACCATAATATTATTAAATCCTATTTTAAGTTGTATGTTAGAATGATTGTATTATGGATAAATAAAATAGGTATTTTGTTTATGTAGAGTGAATGTTTTTTTATGGTGTTGATTACGTTGATAAGTCCTATAATTGATTTGGAATTTACTATCAATCTAAAAAACAATAGACCTATATTTTTATATATAAAAATCTAAATATACCTTGCCTAATTACTTAATTATTATACCTAGTGTACGTCTACCATCTTTCCCTTTAATTAAATTTCGAATAAAAATATAATTTAACAATTCTCAATTTAATTGTTCTCAATTTTAAGCCATACATGTATGATTTGAATTTTGTTTTGATAAATAATGTTAAATAACCAACAAATAAAAGTTTTAAACAATAAATTGACCAAATAAACATAAAATTCTTTTATCGCACCTCCGGAGAAACAATGTCGTAAGTGCAAATCTATAAAATGTTGAGGAGAGCCTTTTAAAGATTTTTAAATATTGAATACATGATAAAACACAATTTCAACCTCTTTGCAAGGGATTTGAATGCTTCCAGGGCCCTTATTCTCATCCAGTGGATATGCGAATACTCCTATAGGAAGATCCACCACCTAGATTACCACAAATGTGTCTTTGTTGCTCTAGAACTATCTAAAAAATTTACTTTCAAATAAAAAAATTGATGTTTAATGGCAAGAAAAACAGCTTTATTTCTTATTAATATTTAATAAAATACTGAAACAAAGATTTCTAAACAGTTTCGTAATAGGTTTTTAGGCACAATACTATTATTTCATCTTTCTTTCTTTCTGAAACAAAGTCCGAAAATACACTTACGTCTTTGTTGGCCCAATAATGACAATAAAATCTAGCTACCAAAATTTAAACATGCATTTCAGTCGTTGTTTCCCCAAAATAAGTTAATGTGTTTTGTCATATTTATTTACCTTTGTGACAATAGCTCCACACACGACAATCGATCGTTTATGATCGTTTATTTCCACAAAGACATAAGCTACATAATATAGCGATAGATTATTGAAATACAATTCTAACATTGTTGCCACAGATAGTTTATAGATTTTTAGTAATTGAAAAGAAATGAGGGAAAATGTTGTATTTTAAGAATTTCCCATTTCTTCAAAGATGAATGAAAAATTGCTGGTTAAATGAAACTCAACTTCTTATAATAATCATTACCTGAGCTATAAACATGCTTCCTTCTTCCCGTCTCTTGATCACTTTATACAAAGACATTCCTTCGGTGTAAAAATCGTACGAAGGATCCAACAGTATCACCCTGTCGTCATCGGGAGGATCTGCTTGATCGATTTTTTCATACCACCAAATTCTGACATGTCCGTCCAAAGAAACCGTCCACAATTCGCCTTCCTCGTAAAAAATCTGTACTATGGGAGCATCGTGACATCTTTTCCGAAGCGTCCTAAACACTTCCAGACTGATCAGTCCCCCGTCCCAAATTAGGATGTTTCCCCAATCACAACCGGACACCACCTGTAGCAGCAGAACAAAATGTTAGACAAAAAAAAAACAACTAAAGCAATAGTACCTATTAAAATATTCATGAGATCGAAAAAGAAGAAATTATAATTACCTTCTCGTCTGGCATCGGCAAGACTCCCAAGATGTCGGAATATTCAGTTTTGCCAAATCGACCGACTTCCCCTTGGAGTTTGAGACCGGTAAAAGTTTTTGCCATTTTCCAGAATTTTATATGAGCTACGCCTACAAAAATATTAAAGGTATCTCTTAAGCAAACCTAATCCAAATACATTTGGGAGATTTATTACAGCCACTTACCACACGTCGTTATTTGTCCAGGTATATACGGCGAAAATGTCACTTTGTACACGTCGTTCACGTAAGATTTGTTTCTTAATAGGATCTTATGTTCGTGCCAATTCCATACGGTTATCAGGTAATCGGGTTCTCCACTTTGAGAGACCAGAAATTCTCCGTCCGGACTGTTGAAAAAAATTTAACAGTTATTTTTAATCTTCTCATCTCTTGACTGAGGGAGTAGAGTTTCATGAGAGAACAGATGTTTTATCTTTATTCTGCTTGGTTGCTTTGTCATTGCAGTGACAAAGACAAAATATTTCTTCTCTCGGAAAACTTCACTCCCTTAGTCAAGAATACGAACAGCGTGGCATGCGTTTTTGCAGGATAGGCATAGCGTGGAGTGTATGCATTAATCAGTGTTAATTTTGCTTTGGTTTGGATTGATGAATTTTGTTTATTGTTAAACTTATATTTATAGTGGAATGATTGTTTTATTTTAATTTTACATTATTAGTGTTATTATTATTATTATTATTATTATTATTATTATTATTATTATTATTATTATTATTATTATTATTATTATTATTATTATTATTATTATTATTATTATTATTATTATTATTATTATTATTATTATTATTATGGAACTGCTGCACAGGTTTATCCTGGTATGTTTCTCCTATACGGGCAGGTGCCAAGTATAGGAGAAATCTATTGATGTCTGAGGAATGATCTAACGATATTACAGGTGGTTCAAATTGTACAGATTGAAGCTGTTCTGTTTGTATGTCATATGTATTTGTTTCGTTGATTGTGTTACTTTTATAGTCTTCTTGCGCTTCAGTTATCTCTTGATTTTCAATCGTGATGTCTGACTGTTATCTAGTTCTTTTGTTTGTTGGGCTTGGTTTTTAATTATTTCTAATTCGGGTTTCGGTATTCTATTAAGTTCGGGATATTTACTAGTGAATGCTGCGTGTAGCTGTGGTCTATATCCGGTTAAGTTGGTTTCTAGATTAGTTACCTGATAGTAGCAGAGCATGAGGTGTCTGTTTACATCATCTGTCCATTTCATTCCCTGCCTTTTTTTCCCTCCTAGAGTGGTTGCCGGGAGCATATCCTGCAGAACATTTCTATTTGGGGTTAGCTCATTATCCATTGTTCTAGCCGTTTCGGTACCATTGTGGTCGAGTTGTAGATTCCCGCGCCGTTCTCGACCATCACGACGCTCGTCCGAGGCGTTTTTACGTGTTTTTGGAACCCTTTTACACGCTAGAGGGAGGTTGGCCTTTCTAGCGGTGGTTTCTTCCTCTCGCGTTTGCCTTGTTTCTGCCTGTCTACCGGTTAATCAGGTTCTTGGAGTCACAAGTTCCCAGGGTCTACCCACTTGGAGGTGCGAGGAGGAACTGAGTAGGAGAGGCTATTTGAGACGCATCACTACCCCCTTTGGACCCCTTATTATTATTATGTTTTATGTTTTATTGTTTTTATGAAGATCAAGTTTTTTGAGACTGTCTTCAAGACTTCTGGGAATGAGTCCAGTTGATGATACGATGATCGGTACCACCTCCACTTTTTCTGCATGCCACATCTGCCCTACTTCTATAGCAAGATCGGTGTAATTTGCTATCTTTTCATTGTATTTGTCCAAAATATTTTTATTGTTTGGAACTGCAACATCGACTAGAAGCACTGAATTGGCTATTTTATCCATTACTACAATGTCGGGTCGATTATTCGTCACGTGTCTATCGGTGATAATGGACCTATCGTAGTAGAGTCTAAAAAAAGGCATTTTCCAGCACTGCCTATGGATTGTACTTGTAATGCGGTGTATAGGTATTCAGAAGTCCATATTTGTTGGCCAGTTTCTGGTGGATAATATTACACAGCTGGTTGTGCCTGCGTAAATAATCCGTGTTGGCTTTCGTTGAACATCCAGATGTTATGTGTTGTATCGTTTCCGACGTTTGTTGGCAACGTCTACACTTGTCTGATATAATGGTTTGGTCCTTGATAACAAATTTTTTGTAGTTGTTAGTATTTATAACCTAATCCTGAATAGCCATCATAAATCCTTCAGTCTCTGGGAACAAGGAACCGTCAGCAAGCCACCTATTTGATGCAATTTTATCGATGTGTGGTTGATGTAAGTCGTGATGATGTCGACCATAAAGAGCTTTTTGGGCCCATTTTACTTGTTTTTCAGCATCTGTTGTTATTTCTAAATTCACATTTGGACCTGCTAAATTTAGAGGGGAATAATTTTTATCTGCTCCTATAACAAATTTGTGTAAATTAGATGACATTGACTTAGTGATAAAGAAGTCTCGTAATTTGTTTATCTGCTTGTTGTATTGATTATGTCGCATAGAGCTCTTCCTCCCTCCTTTCTCGGTAGTGTTGTTCGGAGTACTGACGATGTTGGATGGTGACATCTGTGTCTGGTCATCATAGTCCTTGTTGTTCTCTGAATATCTTCCAATTCAGTTTTTGTCCATCGTACAATCCCAAACGAATAAGTTAACACAGGTATAGCATATGTATTAATTGCTCGATTAAGGTTTCCTGCGTTCAGTTCGGATCTTAGGTTTCCCCATTCTGCATGGCAGCGATTATATCTCCATTAGGTAGCGCCACATCTCCATTGACAATTTTTCCCTTTTCGATGTTTAAAGTACGGCACTTATTTAAACCAAATTCCATGTGTATATCACTGGAGAACCTTTCAGTTATATCCAGAAGATGTTCAATTTGTTGTTGATTAGCAGCAAAAATTTTTATATCATCCATATAAAGAAGATGGGAAATGGTGCAGTTGGTGTTTCTGTTAGCCTTAAGATTAAAGCCATATTTTGTGTCGTTGAGCATGGTAGAAAGTGGATTCATTACCAAACAGAACCACAGTGGACTAAGTGAGTCACCTTGGAATATTCCTCTGCGAATAGCGATTTCATCGGTTTTAAGATACTGACCATTAATATTAAACTGAAGGTTTGTTCTCCATTGTTTCATCGATGCTTCAAGAAAAGTAACTATGCTAGGGTGTACATTGTAGATTTTTAAAATGCTTATGAGCCAGGAATGGGGCACGCTGTTAAATGCCTTACGGTAGTCTACAAAAGCAGTCGAGATGTTGCGACATTGCTTTTGCGCTTGCTTTAGGATCACAGAATCATTAATAAGTTGTTCTTTACACCCCTGATGACCACGTTTACATCCTTTTTGCTCATCTGCCAAGATGTTATTTTGATCAACGTGCCTGTAAATTTGGTTAGTAATGCAAGATGTTAATATTTTGTAAAGCGTTGGAAGACATGTGATTGGTCTATACTGCGAAGGATCCTGTGTGTTAGCTGTTTTGGGAAGCATATGGGTCAAACCATGAGTGAGAAAAGCTGGAATGTCTTCTTCATGTTGAAGGATATATGTTAATTTTGATGCTAGTACTTCGTGTAAGCTGTCAAATTTTTTGTACCAGAAATTTTGAATGTTATCAATTCCCGGAGCTTTCCAACTATTAGTCTCTCCTATAGCTTGGTTTACTTCAGCTGTTGTGATCTTATCAAACATCATTGGAGCAATGTTTGACTTGTCCATCTCGGATTCTATCCATGCTGCACCCTCGTTGTGTTTTTGAGGATTGGACCATATTGAAGACCAATAGTCAGTAAGTTCATTTTTAGTTGGAAGGTTGGGGTTGTTGTTTGTACCACCAGCGGTACTAAGTTGTCTATAAAACAGCTTTTCATTGTTGTTAAATAAATGATTTTGCTGCTTCTTTTTTGTGCATTTAACGGATCGAGATAATCGTTTGGATTTCGCCTTTAGCTTTTGTCTAAGAAGGTGGAAGGTTTTATGCTATTTTTAAATTCGGTAAGTTGTCCCAGCTCCTTTCGTATGTCGTTAATTGACTTCTCAAGTCGCTGTTGTCACCAAGGTTTATGTGGCTTATGCTGTTCAATAGATTTTTGGTTGTGACTTCGGATCACTGCAACTGCACCACAGTAGATAAGAGTATGGATATCCTCCAGAGTTCGGCAGTCCTTGGCACGATCCTTTAAAATTAAATTAAATAGTGCAAGGATCCCATTGGTGTTCCTATTGGATTTCAGTTTGGGTAAAATTGGTCGATGAATTGGGTTGGTACCGTCAAATTCTGCTATTGCTTTTAGGAGTTCGGCAACAGCATTGTCTGCAACAGCTAGTATTGTCTGTATTTAGGTTTTCGTTTTCATTCATGTTTGGTGTGTCATTGCCTATGTGGTCATTATCCAGATGATTATTTGTATGTTGGATTACATTATGATCTTCTTCTACTTGAAGCTCAAGAAGTACTTCACTTCGTATTTGTTGCATCAGTGGACCAGGTAGTAAATTGTTTTTAATAATTGTTCTACGCTGGTCAGCAATACGTTGTTCCGTAACATGTTGAAACTCCGGATATTATTGTATAAATGCTCGATGAAGGGTGAACCTGTAATCAGTGTAAATCAGTCTCATTTTTTGTTGTTCTAAAATAGGAGCGTATAATAAATGAATGTCAGTAGTCCACTTCATACGCTTCATGGGCTTTCCGGATTTTGTGGTCGTAGATGTACCGTCCTGCGATACTCTAGAAACAGCAGAAACCGGTGGAGGAGAATCGGTGATATTTTTCTCTTAGGTTGTCGCAGTAGCCATACTCGATATCACGCTGCGCATGCCGCTAACCGAGGAAGAAGATGAATCATTTTTCGAACAAGCCCTTCTGTCATCAACTTGAACGCGACAAGAGTTGTAGGTGTTGCAATGTCGATTCACCTGACGATTCCTGAGTGATAAGGTATCGGTAACAATCGAATTATTGCTCCCCCCAGAATCCGTGGAGCAGACAGCCGACATACCAGGTACACCGGCCGTGTGGGATTGTGAGTGTAACACTCTACCCACCTGAGGTAATATAGTTTTAAAATTCGACATCGTTGAAGTTGCATTTTATACCTACTGCCAGGTACTACCATTTTCCCCTGGTAGCCCAGGTAACTCGGACCCGTGGGGGCGTCACTCCCCAGGTAGAAAAACTACCCCGTGCGGGTTTATTATTATTATTATTATTATTTCCGAGTTTCACATAGCTGCACATAAGTGATCTATGGTTTTTGGAAAGTACCACCGAGTGTACACCGTGCACCTGGGGTAGTACTTTTTCATTTCTTTTTTCTTTATAATACTTTTCGTATTATGTGGGCAGTACTCAACAGAACTGACTTTTGCAGTGCCAACAGGTTGTGCTTTCCAGGAATTTGTTCAATGATGGTGGCGGTTCTTTTTGGTATTAGTCCCGTGGCTCCGATTACGACTGGTATGATCGTTGTTTTTAGATTCCATAGCCTTTCGGTTTCTATTTGCAAATCTTTGTACTTTAAATATTTTTCTGTCTCTTTTTTGTTTACGTTGTAATCGGATGGTATCGCTATATCTATTAGTTGGCAGGTTCTACGTTTCTTATCTTTGATTATTATGTCTGGTTTGTTTGATTTAATGGTCCTATCTGTCTGGATTTGCACGTCCCAAATGATGGTAACATCTGGGGTGTCAATAACAGGGTCCGGTGATGTTGGTTCCACTTATTTTTAACATCTATGTTATATGTTTTGCAGACATTCCAGTGTAGATGTGCGGCGACTTGGTTGTGTCGGTCGATGTATTCTTTCTTTGCCAGGACTGGGCAACCCGATATTACATGGTGTATGGTTGCCTGGTGTTCCCGGCAAAGTCTGCAATTTGGGTTTTTATCGGTTTTTAGTATCTTCACCTTCATGTAGTTGGTGGCTATCGCTTGTTCCTGGCTAGCTGTTTCTATTTTCAGATTAGCATATCTTAGCCAGCTCCATGATAACGATTCATTAATTGTTTCTTTTAATACTTCCCTTGCTATTTGACCATGTAGAGCTTTTTCAGTCCATTTTTGTTTTCTTTCTTCTTTGATTTTTTGTTTAATTAGTTCTTTAACCTTTTTAGTGTCATGCTCGCCTTTCTGTTGGTGTTGGCTCTCGTTCGTTCCAAATTTTCGTTTCTGTCTATACACCATGCCTAGATACTTTTCCCCTTGTTTTGATTCCAGGTAACTTTTTAAACCTTCTGTGGCAATGACATAACTGGTTTCTATGCTTAACATTCCTCGTCCTCCTTCCTTTCTAGGAATATATAAGCGGTCAACATCGGCTCTTGGGTGTAGTGCGCCGGGTCTGTCGATCTAATTTTCTGGTTTCTGCTTTTGTCTATTTTATTATACCGAAGCTGTACTGTAGTACTGGAACTGCTAAAGATGTTAGAGCAGATATTTTATATTTTGCGTTTAGTTTAGACTTCAATACAGCTCTGACTCTTCGATAATATTCATTTTTCAGTTTTATTTTCATTTTTTTTTCTTGCACTCCATCGTGTTCCTCGATTCCTAGGTATTTATATGCTTCATCTTGGTCTAGTGATCTTATCGTAGTGTTGTTCTTTAGTTCAACATTTTCACTTTTTTGAAGTTTTCCTTTGCAAAATGTTGCTTTCGCGCATTTGTCTATGCCAAATTCCATCTGAATGTCGTCACTGAATTCTTTAACAAGTCTAATTTGTTCGGCAAGCTCATTATCGTCTTTTGCTATAAGTTTAAGATCATCTACGTACAGTAAGTGACTAATTTTTTGTGTTTCATTTTTCAGGTGTATCCGGTGTCTGAATTATTAAGGATTGTACTTAGAGGAAACAAGGCCATGCAAAACATCAACGGTGAAAGAGAGTCACCTTGGTATATTCCATTCTTTATATGGATGTTTTCAACTGTCACATTTGTTGTTTTGGTTGTCAAATTCAAATCCGTTTTCCACAGGCTCATTGTTTTTGCTATAAATTTTATTACGACTGGCGATACTCGGTCTATATTGAGTGTTTCTATAAGCCAGCTATGTGGTACTTTATCAAAAGCCTTTTTGTAATCTATCCAGCATATCGACAAGTTCTTTTTGTTGTTCTTACAGTCCTTGTGAAATAGTTGACTAGTTAAGAGATGGTCTTTACAACCGTAAGAATTTTTTATACATCCTTTTTGTTCCTTTGGAAATAGGTTATTTTGAGATAAATGATGGTATATTCTTTCTGAGATTATCCTCGTCATTAGTTTGTATGTGTTGTTCAGGCAGGTGATAGGGCGATAATTCATGACGTTTTCAATGTTCTTACTTTTGGGTATTAGATAGGTTTTTCCCTTTGCGAGCCATTCAGAAATACTCTGTTTTCCATCTATTACTTCATTATATGCAAAAGCTAGGTTGGTATGTATTGCTTCCAATTTCTTTAACCAGAAATTTGGAATACCGTCTGTACCTGGTGCCTTCCAATTGGCTGTTCGGTTTAGCGCTTCTTTAACTTCTTTATTTGTGATAGAAGTCCAATTCATGCGGTTTACTTTTGCTGTTTCCTCGTATGCTTGTTGAATCCAGTGTGTTGTTTCTTTGTGTGTGGTCTGCTTCTTCCATAAACTTTTCCAGTATTCTTTGATTTTTTCCACAGGTGGTGTATCTTTTTTCTTTGAAATAATAATCAAAGAAAAATTAATATCATTTTTAGAAGATAAACATATTATTACTACTGCTCAATATGGATTTCAGAAGGGTAAATCTACAATTTCAGCCGTCACAAATGTGATTGAATACATAGTGGAGGGTCTTGACGGGGGTCAAAATACTCATGCTGTTATGTGCGATCTATCTAAGGCCTTTGACTGTGTTAACCATGATGTTCTAATTAAAAAATTCGAACATTATGGCATACGAGGGAATGGACACCAATTACTCAGATCTTATCTAGAAAACAGACAGCAATATGTCAGCTATAACGGACATGACTCTGGGCTTGTACCAGTTAAGCACGGAGTACCTCAGGGTTCGGTGTTAGGACCGATACTCTTTTTACTATACGTAAATGATTTGCCCTCATCTGTGATATATAAGACTATTATTTTTGCAGATGACACTACTTTTTTAACAAGAGGGAATGATAATTTAAATGTAGAAATTTTAAGAGCTGCAAAAAATTGGTTTGATGCGAATAACCTAAAGCTAAATGAATCTAAAACTAAAAATATAACATTCAGTTCAGACAAATGCCTCATAAAATCAGAACCGGTCAAGTTATTAGGAATAACACTCGATCCAGGATTAAACTGGACAATTCATATAGAAACTCTCTGTGCTAAGATCGCATCACAGTTGTTTGCGATGAGGCGAATGCGTTCGTGTATTAGAGGTAATGACGTTATGCGAACAGTTTATTATGGTCTTATTCACAGTCACCTGTCCTATGGCATTGTTCTGTGGGGGAGATCAAGTAGTACTCACAAGGTGTTTGCTCAGCAGAAAACTGCTCTCCGTATCATTGATGGTACCCAAGAACGCGAACACTGTCGGGAGCTGTTCATTAAATACAAAATACTTCCTTTACCATGTATTTACATCTTTGAGACACTGCTCAGTATACATAAGAGAGCTTTGAATATGCCGACCTATTCCGATTTTCATTATTATAATACTAGAGGAGCTGAACAACTGGTTCTACCTTATTCTCGATTAAGGGTATCAGAAAATAACAAACCAGATATAAAGCTTTATAATAAGTTTGTGGATTTGCATCCTGATCTCAATATTAAACAGTTATCAGGTAATCGGGTTCTCCACTTTGAAAGACCAGAAATTCTCCGTCCGGACTGTTGAAAAAAATTTAACAGTTATTTTTAATCTTCTCATCTCTTGACTGAGGGAGTAGAGTTTCATGAGAGAACAGATGTTTTATCTGTATTCTGCTTGGTTGCTTTGTCATTGCAGTGACAAAGACAAAATATTTCTTCTCTCGGAAAACTTCACTCCCTTAGTCAAGAATACGGACAGCGTGGCATGCGTTTTTGCAGGATAGGCATAGCGTGGAGTGTATGCATTAATCAGTGTTAATTTTGCTTTGGTTTGGATTGTTGAATTTTGTTTATTGTTAAACTTATATTTATAGTGGAATGATTGTTTTATTTTAATTTTACATTATTAGTGTTTTTATTATTATTATTATTATTATTATTATTATTATTATTATTATTATTATTATTATTATTATTATTATTATTATTATTATTATTATTAATACTATTATTATTACTATTATTATTATTATTATTATTATTATTATTATTATTATTATTATTATTATTATTATTATTTTCCTTTCCTGTATCTCAAGTTTCCTTGGTTGACAAAAGGGGTACAAGTATTATCCAAGCACTCCCATCTTACTATTCTTGACTTAAAAATCTTCTGACAATCCTTGTGGGGTTCATGATGACTGCTTTCTGTAGGAGAAGATAAATGTCTTTGTGCAGTCCCAGCATCTCCAGGCTTCTGTGTAGCTCCCTCGGGATGATTCCTGTGGTTGATATGACGATTGGCACGATAATTACTTTGTCTAGGTCCCACAACATTTTAATTTCGTCTGATAACTCTGTGTATTTCCTCTTTTTTTCAGTAATGGTTGTGACAATATTGTGAGTGTTGGGTATAGCCACGTCTACAATAATAGCTTCTTTTTTTTCTTTGTCTCTTACAATTATGTCCGGTCTGTTGAAAGGCACGCAGCGGTCGGTAATAATAGACCTGTCGTAGTAGATCGTGAGCTTGTTGGTGTCAATGACTGATTTGGGCAAGTATTTGTAGTAGGGTACCTTCTGCTGTTCAGATATGAGTTTTTTCCCGTAGCATATGTTCTGATGGATCACTGCAGCGACCTGATTGTGACGATGTAGATAGTCACTTTGTGCAAGTAAACTGCAGGCTGCTGTGATATGCTGGATTGTCTCTGATTTTTCTTTGCATTTTCTACACCTGTCATCTCTTACCGTTGGATCTTTGACGATATACTTTAAGTAGTTCTTCGTGTTTACTACTTGGTCTTGAATAGCTATGGCATAGCCTTCTGTTTCAGGAAACAGCTCTCCCCTTTTCAACCACGCGTTCGAGGCAGATTTATCGACAAAAGGTTGATCAAGGTCATAAGGATGTCTCCCGTGCAGTGCTTTACCTCGCCACTCCCTGTGCTTTTTCTCCTTGTTGCGTATTATTACATTTCTCTGTCTATCCTCACTTGCCAGGTTGAGCGGTGTACAGCCCTTGTCTGCCATGCATATACAACGGTGAAGAAGTGACGTTTCACCGCGCTGGTGGAAGTAGGTTCTCATCAACATTACCTGGTTGTTATGAAGATTCTTGATATCTATGAGTCCTCTACCTCCCTCATCTCGGGGAAGAGTCATTCTGAGCGTACTTGATTTGGGATGATGCTTACGGTGCAAAGTCATCGCATTTCTTGTCTTCCTCATGATGTTGTCGAGATCCGTGTCAGTCCACGAGATTACGCCAAAAGAATAGGTGAGTACAGGTATAGCCATTGTATTGAGAGCTTTGAACATGTTCTTACTATTAAGTTTGGTGTTGCATACTCTTTTGACTCTTGCAAGATACTCTTTTGTGAGGTTCTCTTTTATTTTGGTGTGTTCAATTCCTCTGGCTTGCTCGTATCCAAGATACTTATAAGTATCTTCTTCCAACATACTTTCTATGAGGCCCCCACTCTTTAATTGGATGTCTCCCAATAAACATTTTCCTTTTTCTATACGTATAACCTTGCATTTGTCTAGACCTAACTTCATACTGATGTCCCTAGAGAATATTTCTACACACCGGATGAGTTGAGTGAGCTTGTCATGCGATGGGGCATATAATTTAAGGTCATCCATATAAAGTTGGTGAGAGATAGTGTGTGTCTCGTGTTGATCCTTCATCGTGTATCCTATCCCTGTTCTGTTCAGTATCTTAGACAGTGGGTTAAGGGCTAAACAAAACCAAAGAGGACTAAGGGAATCCCCTTGGAAAATGCCTCGGTTGATCTTGATCTCAGGGGTAGTGATGTAGGATCCATTGGTTGTTATTTGAATAACCGTCCTCCATGACTGCATAAGATGTTGAAGGAAGGAGGTTACCTTGTTGTGAATTTTGTACACTTGAAGGACTCGAATTAACCAAGAATGTGGCACGCTATCATACGCCTTCTGATAGTCTATGTAGCAGCAGGCTAGATTCCTCTGTTTCTTCTTAACTTCTTTTAATATGGTACAGTCGATAATGAGCTGCTCTTTGCAACCCCTGGTTCCCTTTCTACATCCTTTTTGCTTTTCACTCATTATTCCAAGATCTTCTATGTGTTGGTTCAATCCTTTTGCAAGACACGATGTTATTATCTTGTAAACAGTTTGTAGGCAGGTGATAGGCCTATACTTTGAGGGATCTCTTGACTGTTTTCCTTTTGGTAGCAAGTAGGTTTTACCCTGTGTAATAAAAGAGGGGACTTTGTTGGGATGTTTGAGGAAGTCTTTAATGTACTCTGCTAGTTTCTTGTGAGTGCTGGTCAGTTTCTTATACCAGAAGTTGTGCAGACGGTCACTTCCAGGGCTCTTCCAGCTGTATGTGCTTCTAATAACCTCGGAGACCAGTTCCTGAGATATTTCTAGCTCTTTCATTTCTCTGATGTTCACATATTCCTCTTCTTCTTTCCTTAACCACTCCGCCTTTTCATTGTATTGCTCACTCTGACTCCATAGAGACGACCTTATTGGTCGTTATGGTTTCTTCATTTGGTGTTTCATCTAGTTCTCTCTCTTCTGGTAATTGTACTTGTGTCTTCAGTGATCGATAAAATTTCTTTTCATTATTCCTAAACTCATGGTTTTCCCTTTTTCTCTTATTGCATTATTATTATTATTATTATTATTATTATTATTATTATTATTATTATTATTATTATTATTATTATTTTTGTTTTTTTGTTTTTTTTTTTTTTTTTTCTTTCAGGTTTTGAACCGTGTTGTAATCAGTGGTCGACCTGTAGGCAAGACCACAGAGCTTGTCAACGCTCCAGGAACGATCGGACGATATGTGTGGCGTCCAGGATCACGGACTTTTGTATCAGCTGGTAAGTATTCCATGGAATACCAATTTGTTGCATGCTCTCTTTTAAATTTTTAGGAACCAAGCCCATTGATGAAATGATGACTGGTATGATTTTTACCTCTTCGAGGTTCCACATCTCTAGTATTTCCCATTTGAGGTGAGTATATTTCTCGATTTTCTCCATATGTTTTTCATGAACGTTGTTGTTATTTGGTATGGATATGTCAATGAGCATAGCTGATCTTGTTTCTCTGTTTATTACTGTTATATCTGGTCTGTTATGTAGTGTTGTTTTGTCTGTTATAATAGCTTTATCCCAGTATATTTTTATTTGGCCATTCTCGACGACGGGTGGAGGTTTATAGGTTTATAGGTTTATTATTATTATTATTATTATTATTATTATTATTATTATTATTATTATTATTATTATTATTATTATTATTATTATTATTATTATTATTATTATTATTATTATTATCAAAAGACTTATGCACTTACTCAGCTTTCGCTGGTAATATTTACCTATCCCGAGCGCAAACGCAAATGGGATTAGGCTCAAAGATTACATATTTAAAAATTTCCGAACAGTGTGACATGTATTTAAAATTGCCGCTTTTTGCAAGTCAATAAAAGTGTTTTTATGAAGATCGAGTTTTTTAAGACTGTCTTCAAGACTTTTGGGAATGAGTCCAGTTGATGATACGATGATCGGTACCACTTCCACTTTTTCTGCATGCCACATCTGTCCCACTTCTATGGCAAGATCGGTGTACTTTGCCATCTTTTCATTATACTTATCCAAAACGTTGTTATTGTTTGGAACTGCAACATCGACTAACAGCACCGATTTAGCTTTCTTATCCACTACTACAATGTCGGGTCGATTATTCGTCACCTGTCTATCGGTGATAATGGACCTATCGTAGTAGAGTCTAAAATCTGCATTCTCGAGCACTGCCTGTGGATTATACTTGTAATACGGTGTATAGGTATTAAGCAGTCCATATTTGTTGGCCATTTTCTGGTGGATAATATTACACAGCTGGTTATGCCTACGTAAATAATCCGTGTTGGCTATGGTTGAACACCCTGATGTGATGTGTTGTATGGTTTCCGAAGTTTGTTGGCACCTTCTACACTTGTCCGATATAATAGTTGGGTCCCTGATAACAAATTTTTTGTAATTGTTAGTACTAATTACTTGATCCTGAATGGCCATCATGAATCCTTCAGTCTCTGGAAACAAGGTACCGTCAGCAAGCCACCTATTTGATGCAATTTTATCAATGTGTGATTGGTTTAGGTCGTGATGATGTCGACCATGTAGAGCTTTTTGGGCCCATTTTACTTGTTTTTCAGCATCAGTTGTTATTTCTAAATCCATATTAGGGTCTGCTAAATTTAGAGGCGAGTATTTCTTATCTGCTCCTATGACAGATTTATGTAATTTCGATGACAGTGATTTGGTAACAAAGAAGTCTCGCAATTTATTTATCTGTTTGTTATGCAGATTTATTATGTCGCATAAAGCTCTTCCTCCCTCCTTTCTCGGTAGTGTTGTTCTAAGCACTGACGATGTTGGATGGTGACATCTGTACTTTGTCATCATAGTCCGGGTTGTTCTCTGAATATCTTCCAATTCGGTCTTTGTCCATTGTAAAATGCCGAACGAGTAGGTCAACACCGGTACGGCATATGTATTAATGGCTCGGTTTAGATTTCCTGCGTTCAATTCAGATTTTAGTATGGAACTTACCCTTTGTGAAAACTCATTCCTGATTTTGGACTTGGACTGTTTTTGGTCCAACAACCTGGCCTGTTGAAAACCCAGGTATTTGTATGTTTCCCCATTTTGCATAGCAGCGATTATTTCTCCATTAGGGAGCGCCAAATCTCCATTGATAATTTTTCCCTTCTCGATGTTTAAGGTTCTGCACTTTTCTAATCCAAATTGCATACGTACATCCCTGGAAAACCTTTCGGTTACATCCAGAAGATGTTGGATTTGTTGCTGATTGGAAGCAAAAATTTTGATGTCATCCATATAAAGGAGGTGGGAGACGGTGCAGTTAGTATTTTTATTGATCTTAAGATTGAAGCCAAGTTTAGTGTTGTTGAGCATGGTAGAAAGTGGATTCATTGCCAAACAGAACCACAATGGACTAAGTGAGTCACCTTGGAATATTCCCCTTCGAATAGAAATGTCGTTAGTCTTAATATACTGACCATTAATATTTACCTGAAGGCTTGTTCGCCATTGCTTCATCGAAGCTTCAAGAAAAGAAACTATGGTGGGGTTTATTTTGTAGATGTTTAAAACGATTATTAGCCAGGAATGAGGCACGCTGTCAAATGCCTTACGGTAGTCTACAAAAGCAGTCGAGATGTTGCGACATTGCTTTTGCGCTTGCCTTAGGATCACAGAGTCGATAATAAGCTGTTCTTTGCAACCCTGGTGACCACGTTTACATCCCTTTTGCTCCTCTGCCAAGATGTTATTTTGGTCCACATGCCTGTAAATTCTGTTAGTAATGCATGATGTTAATATCTTGTAAAGCGTTGGAAGACATGTGATTGGTCTATACTGGGAAGGATCCTGTGTGTTAGCTGTTTTGGGAAGCATATGGGTTAAACCATGTGTAAGAAAGGCAGGAATGTCTTCTGGATGTTGAAGAATATGTGTAAATTTCGATGCCAATACTTCGTGTAAGCTGCTAAATTTTTTGTACCAGAAATTTTGGATGTTATCAATTCCTGGAGCTTTCCAACTATTAATCTGTCCTATAGCTTGGTTTACATCAGCTGTTGTGATGTTATCAAACATCATTGGAGCAATGTTTGATTTGCCCGCTTCGGATTCTATCCATGCTGCGCCCTCGTTGTGTTTTTGAGGATAGGACCATATTGAAGACCAATAGTCAAAAAGTTCATCCTTCCTTGGAAGATTGTGGTAGTTGTTTGTTCCGGCACTACTAAGTTGTCTGTAGAACAGCTTTTCATTGGTGTTAAATAAATGGTTTTGCTGTTTCTTTTTAGTACATTTAACGTAACGAGCTAATCGTTTGGATTTTGCCTTTAGCTTTTGCCTAAGAAGGTCCATATATGAACATAAGTGTTCCTTATATCTTGGATGTCCCGTGTTGGTTTTAATTTTCTTGAAAATTTTCTTGACTCTATTAGTTAGGCGTCTGGACGATTTAGCGTTGTTGTTAAATTCTGTAAGTTGTCCCAATTCCTTCCTTATGTCATTAATGGACTTCTCAAGTCGCTGTTGCCACCAGGGTTTATATGGCTTCTGCTTTTCGGTACACTTTCTGTTCGGGAACCGGACTTGTTGGTTGTGACTTCGGACAACTGCAACCGCACCACAGTAAATAAGGGTGTGTATCTCTTCCAGAGTACGGTAGTCCTTGGCACGATCCTTTCAGAGTGAATTAATGACTGCAATAATTCTATTGGTATTCTTATTTGATTTGAGTTTGGGCAATATTGGTCGATGAAGTGGGTTGCTACCATCAAATTCTAATATTGCTTTAGAGAGTTCGGTAACAGCATCCTCGTGTTCGTCAGGTTGTGTGTTACTGTCTGTGTTTGGGTTTTCGTCTTGATCAATGTTTGGTGTGTCTTCGCCAGTGTGGTCATCAAGTCTTACATTATCCAGCTGATCATTTGTATGTTGAATTACATTATGATCGATTTCTGTTTGGAGCTCAAGAAGTACTTCACTTCGTATTTGTTGCAATAGTGGACCAGGTAGTAAATTGTTTTTAATAATTGTTCGACGCTGGTCAGCAATACGTTGCTCCGTAACATGTTGAAACTCCGGATATTGTTCTATAAAAGCTCGATGAAGGGCGTATCTGTAAGTTGTTAAATCTGTCTCAATCTTGGTGATTTTAAAATAGGAGCGTATAATGAATGAATTCATCTCTGTAGTCCACTTCATACGCTTCCTGGGCTTTCCGGCTTAAGTGGTCATGGATGTACCGTCCTGCGATACTCCAGAAACAGCAGAAACCGGTGGAGGAGAATCGGTGATATTTTCCTCTTGTGTTATCGCAGTAGCCATACTCGGTGTCACGCTGCGCATGCCGCTAACCGAGGAAGAAGATGCATCATTTTTCGAACAAGCCCTTCTGTCATCAACTTAAACGCGACAAGAGTTGTAGGTGTTGCAATGTCGATTCACCTGACGATTCCTGAGTGATAAGGTATCGGTAACAATCGAATTATTGCTCCCCCCAGAATCCGTGGAGCAGACAGTCGACATACCAGGTACACCGGCTGTGTGGGATTGTGAGCGTAGTGCTCTACCCACCTGGGGTAATATAGTTTTAAAATTCGACATCGTTGTATTTGCATTTTAAACCTACTGCCAGGTACTACCATTTTTCCCTGGTAGCCCAGGTAACTCGGACCCGTGGGGGCGTCACTCCCCAGGTAGAAAAACTACCCCGTGCGGTTTATTATTATTATTATTATTATCAAAAGACTTATGCACTTACTCAGCTTTCGCTGGTAATATTTACCTATCCCGAGCGTAAACGCAAATGGGATTAGGCTCAAAATTTACATATTTAAAAATTTCCGAACAGTGTGACATGTATTTAAAATTGCCGCTTTTTGCAAATCAATGAAAGTATTTTTATGAAGACTGAGTTTTTTAAGACTATCTTCAAGACTTCTCGGGATAAGTCCGGTTGATGATACGATGATCGGTACCACCTCCACTTTTTCTGCATGCCACATCTGCCCTACTTCTATAGCAAGATTAGTGTACTTTGCTATCTTTTCATTATATTTGTCCAAAACATTGTTGTTGTTTGGAACTGCAACATCGACTAGCAGCACTGAATTAGCTTTTTTATCCACCACTACAATGTCGGGTCGATTATTCGTCACCTGTCTATCGGTGATAATGGACCTATCGTAATAGAGTCTAAAATCTGCATTCTCCAGTACTGCCTGTGGGTTGTATTTGTAATAGGGTGTATATGTATTTAGCAGTCCATATTTATTGGCCAGTTTCTGGTGGATAATATTACACAGCTGGTTGTGCCTGCGTAAATAATCCGTGTTGGCTATGGTTGAACATCCTGAAGTGATGTGTTGTATGGTTTCCGACGTTTGTTGGCACCGTCTACACTTATCCGATGTAATAGTTGGGTCCCTGATAACAAATTTTTTGTAATTGTTAGTATTAATTACTTGATCCTGAATGGCCATCATAAATCCTTCAGTCTCTGGGAACAAGGTACCGTCAGCAAGCCACCTATTTGATGCTAGTTTGTCAATGTGTGGTTGGTTAAGGTCGTGATGATGTCGACCATGTAGAGCTTTTTGGGCCCATTTTACGTGTTTCTCAGCATCCGTTGTTATTTCTAAATCCACATTAGGACCTGCTAAATTTAGAGGGGAATAATTTTTATCTGCTCCTACAATAAATTTGTGTAAATTAGATGATGTTGATTTAGTAATAAAGAAGTCTCGTAATTTATTTATCTGCTTGTTGTGTAGATTGATTATGTCGCATAGAGCTCTTCCTCCCTCCTTTCTCGGTAGTGTTGTTCGGAGTACTGACGATGTTGGATGGTGATATCTGTACTTGGTCATCATAGTCCTTGTTGTTCTCTGAATATCTTCCAATTCAGTTTTTGTCCATCGTAGAATCCCAAACGAATAAGTTAACACAGGTACGGCATATGTATTAATTGCTCGGTTAAGGTTTCCTGCATTCAGTTCGGATTTTAGTAATGAACAAACCCTCTGTGTATACTGATCCTTGATTTTGGACTTGGACTGTTTTTGGTCTAGCAATCTGGCTTGTTGAAATCCCAAGTATTTATAGGTTTCCCCATTCTGCATGGCAGCGATTATTCTCCATTAGGTAGCGCCACATCTCCATTGACAATTTTTCCCTTTTCGATGTTTAAGGTTCTGCACTTATCTAAACCAAATTCCATTCGTATATCACTGGAGAACCTTTCAGTTATATCCAGAAGATGTTGAATTTGTTGTTGATTGGAAGCAAAGATTTTGATGTCATCCATATAAAGGAGATGGGAAACGGTGCAGTTGGTGTTTCTATTAGTCTTAAGATTGAAGCCATATTTTGTGTCGTTAAGCATGTGAGAGAGTGGATTCATTGCCAAACAGAACCACAGTGGACTAAGTGAGTCACCTTGGAATATTCCTCTGCGAATAGCAATTTCATCGGTTTTAAAATGCTGACCATTTATATTTAACTGAAGGTTTGTTCTCCATTGTTTCATCGATGCTTCAAGAAAAGTAACGATGGTTGGATGTACTTTGTAGATGTTTAAAACACGTATAAGCCAGGAATGAGGTACGCTGTCAAATGCCTTACGGTAGTCTACAAAAGCAGTCGAGATGTTGCGACATTGCTTTTGCGCTTGCCTTAGGATCACAGAGTCAATAACAAGTTGTTCTTTGCATCCCTGGTGACCACGTTTACATCCCTTTTGCTCCTCTGCCAAGATGTTATTTTGGTCAACATGCCTGTAAATTCGGTTAGTAATGCAAGATGTTAATATCTTGTAAAGCGTTGGAAGACATGTGATTGGTCTATACTGTGAAGGATCCTGTGTGTTAGCTGTTTTGGGAAGCATATGGGTTAAACCATGAGTGAGAAAAGCTGGAATGTCTTCTAGATGTTAAAGAATATATTTAAATTTTGATGCCATTACCTCGTGTAATGGCTGTCAAAATTTTTGTACCAGAAATTTTAAATATTATCAATTCCTGGAACTTTCCAACTATTAGTTTCTCCTACGGCTTGGTTTACTTCAGCTGTTGTTATGTTATCAAACACCATAGCAGCAATGTTTGATTTGTCCGTCTCGGATTCTATCCATGCTGCACCCTCGTTGTGGTTTTGAGGATTGGACCATATTGAAGACCAATAGTCAGTAAGTTCATCCTTACTTGGAAGATTGTGGTAGTTGTTTGTTCCGGCGCTACTAAGTTGTCTGTAAAACAGCTTTTCATTGGTGTTAAATAAGTGGTTTTGCTGTTTCTTTTTAGTACATTTGACGTAACGAGATAATCTTTTGGATTTTGCCTTTAGCTTCTGCCTAAGAAGGTCCATATATGAGCATAAATGTTCCTTATACCGTGGATGACCTGTGTTTGTTTTAATTTTCTTTAAAATTTTCTTGACCCTATTAATTAGGCGTCTGGACGGTTTGGCGTTGTTGTTAAATTCTGTAAGTTGTCCCAATTCCTTCCTTATGTCATTAATGGACTTCTCAAGTCGCTGTTGCCACCAAGGTTTATATGACTTCTGCTTTTCGGTATACTTTTTGTTCGGAACCCGGACATGTTGGTTGTGACATCGCAGCACTGCAACTGCACCACAGTAAATAAGGGTGTGTATCTCTTCCAGAGTACGGTAGTTCTTGGCACGATCATTTAAGAGTAAATTAATGACTGCTAGAATCCTATTGGTGTTCTTATTCGTTTTGAGTTTGGGCAATATTGGTCGGTGAATTGGGCTGCTACCATCAAATTCTAATATTGCTTTAGAGAGTTCGGCAACAGCATTTTCGTGTTCGTCAGGTTGTGTGTTACTGTCTGTGTTTGGGTTTTCGTCTTGATCAATGTTTGGTGTGCCATCGCTAGTGTGGTCATCAAGCCTTACATTATCCAGCTGATCATTTGTATGTTGGATTACATTATGATTGTCTTCTGTTTGGAGCTCAAGAAGTACTTCACTTCGTATTTGTGGCATTAGTGGACCAGGTAGTAAATTGTTTTTAAGAATTGTTCGACGCTGGTCAGCAATACGTTGCTCCGTAACATGCTGAAACTCCGGATATTGTTCTATAAATGCTCGATGAAGGGCGAATCTGTAACTTGTTAGATCTGTCTCAATTTTGGTGATTTTAAAATAGGATCGTATAATGAATGAATTCATCTCTATAGTCCACTTCATACGTTTCCTAGGCTTTCCGGCTTTAGTGGTCGTGGATGTACCGTCCTGCGATACTCCAGAAACAGCAGAAACCGTTTGAAGAGATTTGGTGTTATTTTCCTCTTGGGTTGTCGCAGTAGCCATACTCGGTGTCACGCTGCGCATGCCGCTAACCGAGGAAGAAGATGCATCATTTTTCGAACAAGCCCTTCTGTCATCAACTTGAACGCGACAAGAGTTGTAGGTGTTACAATGTCGATTCACCTGACGATTCCTGAGTGATAAGGTATCGGTAACAATCGAATTATTGCTCCCCCCAGAATCCGTGGAGCAGACAGCCGACATACCAGGTACACCGGCCGTGTGGGATTGTGAGTGTAACACTCTACCCACCTGGGGTAATTTAGTTTTAAAACTCGACATTTTGATCAAAGCATTTTATACCTACTACCAGGTACCACTATTTTCCCCTGGTAGCCCAGGTAACTCGGACCCGTGGTTTTCCCTTTTTCTCTTATTGCATTATTATTATTATTATTATTATTATTATTATTATTATTATTATTATTATTATTATTATTATTATTATTATTATTATTATTATTATTATTATTATTATTATTATTATTATTATTATTATTATTATATTTCTTTATTCTCGCATCTGCGGTATATCAGTTTTACGACGGGTTTATACCAAGTCGTATACGATGCTTGTTTCTATTCCAGTAGTAGAAATTTTCTTACTATTGATGCTGTTTTAAGAATAACTGCTTTCTGTATCGTACTGTGAATATTATTATAATTATTATTATTATTATTATTATTATTATTATTATTATTATTATTATTATTATTATTATTATTATTATTATTATTATTATTATTATTATTATTATTATTATTATTATTATTATTATTATTATTATTATTATCAGTAATATATTGTTGTTTTATTCTTATAAAACAAAACAAATTAAAACAAAAAGCGTTGCATGTCATAATTGTTGCCGTTTATCGAAACTGGTAAGAAAAGTCAGGATTTATCAAGTTTAATAATCAGAAAACTCTTAATTATACCACAGAACGGAAATAATTACATACAGTTCTGAGAGAAGGACAACTTCAAATTCTATAACAGATTTCTTCGTTTAATATTTGGAAAAGAAGAAGATATTATATCCGATATTTTATTTCCATATTTTTTGTTTGGCAACAGCGCTTTCTTGTAAAACAATACCGCTCTAAAATAAATAAATTTTTATTGGAATACTTTTATTTTTTAAATATTTTGTTATTATCACTGACGAATGACGACATTGAAATCTATGACGTGCAAAACTTTTTATTTGAATCTTACTATAATTCATTTTAAACAACAATAGTCGTTTAGCTTATTTTTTATTGCTTGTATAATTTTAAGTTTTTGTAGATTGCTATTTTTAATTCATTTTTGAGTAAGTTTAAAATTTTGTAATAAGTATATCATATTATGTGAGTTGTTTTCAAAATTATTTGTTAATAAAACATTTTTATTTTTAATTGCTTACGAAGTCGGCCCTGATATGAATGTTTTACTAAAATTTCACTAATCGGGAAGTCTCTTCCTATCGATATCAATAAATTAATCACCGTTATGAAAAAAAATACTAAAGTAATTACCATTTTTAGCTCTTGATTTGCAGATTTTCGATAAAAAAATTGATAATTAAACTCGGGTATTTAATTTTTAAAGCGTTATGTTCTTGAAGTTATATTTGGCAACAGCCCACCCGAATCCCCAAGATGTCCAATCGCCGCCCAAATTTGGGCACGTTCTCTGCGAATACTTAAAGCCATACCCCAAGCCTCGCTACCCCCAATTGGCACTCTTCTGCCACACCGAGCCATTATCTCCTAACTACATTCAAATTCACCTAGGGCAACGCGACTTCCACACAAAAACAATGCTTGGCTAGCCACCCAAACAAGGGAAACCGTGAAGTCAGTAAGCATGGGTGGAGAAACTTCTGAAGTAAGGGGTCCGGAATTAGAATTACAAAAATTCAACTTGCCTATATTTACGGGGGAATATAGCAATTGGTTTAAGTTTAAAAACACGTTCGAATCATTAATAACGCAAAAATTGATAATGCACAAAAATTCTATAGGTTACAGGAATGCATAAAGGGTGATGCGGAAACGGTTATTGATGGTTTAGAAGATTTTAACGTTGCTTGGGATTTGTTAAGGGAACCATACGAGGATAAACCGGGTATAGTACAAAATCATTTAAAGGATTTGTTAGATTTACCTGTCATTCAACGCGAATCGGTTATTGAGTTAAGGAAACTGGTAGATAACATTAATAAACACACAAGAGCATTAAAATCGTTAGATGAACCGGTTGATCATTGGGATAGAATGTTAATTTTACTAATGTCTCGAAAGCTAGATAAACAATCTCGTGATTTATGGGAACAAGCGCGGATAGTAAAATTTCAGGGGACTCCAAAATTCGAAAATTTTTCAAACTTCATTTTAGAAAGATGCAAAGCATTGCAAGCTAAGTTAGACGCGGAACATACATTGATGACAAAAGACAAGCACGTTGACAGGTATAATAAATCAGACAAGGGCGTTAAATACCAAAATAAAACGGCGCTTGTAGTAGCGGAGAAGGTTCCGAAATTCTTATTTTGCAAGGGACAACATTACATATATTTTTGTAGTAAATTTGTGGAACTTACGATAGATCAGCGCCGCGAGGAAATTAAAAGGTTAAAGCTGTGCTTAAATTGCCTTAGAAGTAATCATTATCTTAAAGACTGTCAGTCTAGGGGATGTAAATGGTGCAAGGGTCGTCATAACAGCTTACTTCATTCTGATAGCAATGTAAGCGTACACGTAAATAAAGAAGTTAGTCATAATACGAATTTAGCGCCTGAAATGGTTACGGATATAAACTTACATTGCAGGGAGCACTCGCAAACCCTATTATCGACAGCGGTAATTTTAGTGTTGGATAAAAACGGAACGTATCAAAAGGCTAGGTGTTTGTTAGACAGCGGGTCACAACCATGTTTTATGAGTAGGGCATTGGTAAAAAGGTTAGGGTTGAAAACGGAAAAGGTAGATTTACCGGTGTCAGGTTTTAATCAATTGGAAAGTTCAATCAAAGCACGGACACAATCTAAAATAAAATCGGTTTACAACAATTTTACAGCTAGCATTGATTTTTTAATTCTGGATGAAATAACTAACGCGATACCCTGTAGATCATTTGAAAAGACAAATTTAAAAATACCAGCTAATTTAAATCTGGCAGATCGAGAATTCAATGTTTCGGCAACAATCGATATATTATTGGGAGCATCTATTTTCTTCGATCTATTATGTGTGGGCCAAATAAAGCTCGGTAAAGGGTTGCCAATTTTACAAAAATCGCTTTTGGGATGGATAATATCGGGACAATTACAGAACTTTCGTAATGATCGCGTAATATCGCATGTCGCTGTTACAAATAGTGAACTAGATCGAAGACTAGAATTATTTTGGCACGTAGAAACAGACACTCCGAAAAGGGTAGATTTATCCGGGGAAGAATTAGATTGTGAGCGCAAATTCGTCGATACAATTGCAAGAGACGCGGATGGTAAGTTTACAGTAACTCTGCCAATACGGGATAATTTACATAAATTAGGTGAGTCTTTAGTTATCGCGGAAAAAAGGTTTAAAGCACTCGAGCGGAAATTTAGGAAATGTCCCCAACTGAAGCAAAATTATACGGCATTTATGAAAGAATATGAGAGTCTGGGTCACATGACTAAAATAAGTAAAGAAGAACTGGAACATGGGAGTTTAGCACAAACTACTAAATATTTTATCTACCACATCACGGGGTGATAAATGAAAGCAGTGAGACGACAAAGTTGCGTGTCGTATTCGACGGATCTTGCAAGTCTGATTCAAATATTTCACTTAATGATGTCCTGCAAGTGGGAGCCTTTATTCAGGACGATTTGTTTTCAATACTATGTAGATTTCGCACGCACAAAATAGTAATAACTTCTGACATCGCAAAAATGTATCGAATGATAAAGGTAACAAGGTCACAACGAGACCCTGACGTTTTAGACGGACTGTCAACAGACAAAACCGAAAGAGAAACTCATTTTTTAAAGGATAGTCATTTATCAAAAATTTTGGGCATATTATGGCATTCTCAAAATGATGTATTAGAATATCGAATAAATATAGTCGAAGGTAACGGGAAAGTAACAAAGCGTTCTATTTTATCAACAATCGCAAAAATATTTGATATTCTAGGACTAATCGGACCAGTAATAGTTAAGGCGAAGCTATTCATGCAGAGATTATGGCAACTAAAGGTTGGATGGGATGAGTCACTCCCCTTCGAAATAGTCACGACTTGGAAAGACTTCGAAAGCCAATTACCATATTTAAACGCCTTACAAATTCCTCGCCAAATCGGGATCGGAGACTGGGAACTTCATGGGTTCTCAGATGCTTCTGAGAAGGCTTACGGAGCATGTATATATGTGAAAACAACAGAAAACGATAAGGTAACAATCGGGTAACAATAAGATTGGTTTGCGCAAAATCAAGGGTAGCGCCTTTGAAACCGATAACACTACCTCGCTTGGAACTATGCGGAGCGGTATTATTAGCAAATCTGATGAAACGAGTTATAGAGTCACTAAACAAGCATGTTATTAAAGCATATTATTGGTGCGACTCTATGATAGTTTTGTCGTGGCTAGCTGGTGAGCCAAATTGTTGGAAACAATTCGTAAGCAATCGAGTTAATCAAATTCAAGCTATCACTGACATTAAAAATTGGCATCGAAACAAAACCCGGCTGACATAATTTCTCGCGGTATTATGCCAAAAAACTTAGAACATGAAACTTTATGGTGGAATGGACCTAAATTTTTATATGAAACCTCAAGTTATGAACTGGTCCATCCAAAAATAGAAATTAAAGACTTACCAGAAATCAAAAGGAAAAAGGAGGTTGGATTAACGGTAACTCATTCTTCTTTTGAAATAATTGGGAATTACTCAAGTTTGGGTAAGTTACAAAGGGTTACGGGTTGGTGTTTAAGATTTATTAACAACCTAAAGAAAGACCGGACTAGAAATATATCTAGAAACTTAAACCTTATCGAACTAGACATAGCATTAAATGTTTTAATTAAAACCGTACAAATGCGCCAATATTCCAAGGAGTATGGAATTCTGGCCAAAGGGGAACAAATTTCTCAGAAAAGTAACATTCGCTCTTTGTCGCCCTTTATGGGAGATGACGGGTTAATACACGTAGGGGGTAGGTTACGACAATCGAATATAGATGAAAGAGCAAAGTATCCCATATTATTACCAGACAAAAATAACTTAACCAGATTAATAATTAGAAACGAGCATGCCAAGCAATTGCACGCTGGAACTCAATCTACCCTGGCTGCAATTCGGCAAAGGTTTTGGCCAATAAATGGCAAAACAGAGGTGAAAAACATATCTAAATGCATTATATGTTTTCGTTGTAAACCTCTTCCATTACAACAAGGTATGGGTGATTTACCAGCAGATAGGTTAATAGCTAATCGACCTTTCGCAATTTGTGGTGCCGATTTTGCGGGACCGTTTACATGTGTATTTTTATTTGCTTCGCCACCAAGGCTTGTCATATTGAAGTAGTAAGTGATTTATCAACACATGCTTTCTTAAATTCACTTAAGCGATTTATTGCTCGACGCGGACTTTGTGAGAAAATTTACTCCGATAACGGAAAAAATTATGTAGGCGCTTCGAACTATATTAAAGAAATTCGTTACTTTTTAAAGGATGTAAATAATAAAAACGCGATAGCTAATTTTTGTAGAGACAATAATATGAAATGGCAATTTATTCCGGCTTCTTCTCCCCATCAAGGTGGAATTTGGGAGGCGGCAGTAAAATCCGCGAAATATCATGCTACTCGTATAGTAGGAAAGAATCATTTGACTTTTGAAGAATTAAGCACGGTGTTTGCTCAGATCGAGTCCGTCCTTAATTCCCGCCCTCTTACCGAAATGTCTTCTGACCCAAATGACCTTTCCCCACTTACCCCTGGTCATTTCCTAATCGGCTCGCCCCTTAACGCATTACCTGAAGCAGATTCAACAGGCGTAACTGATAATCGCTTTCCCAAGTACGAGTTACTCAAGAAGCTGATCCAGCATTTCTGGGCCAGGTGGTCCAAAGAATACCTATCTACCCTACAGAAGCGATCCAAATGGTTTACGTCAGTACCTAATATCAAGATAGGTACACTTGTCATCCTCAAAGATGAAGACGCAGCTCCGCTATTGTGGCGTTTAGGCCGCATAACTGATGTTCATCCTGGAAAGGACAACCTAGTGAGAGTGGTTAGTGTCAAGACAACTAGTGGAATCCTAAAGCGTTCAGTGCAAAACATTTGTCCTTTACCCATTGACAGTTAAATCCATGAACTTACTTGTTATTAAAGCTTTCTGCGGCTATTTGCTATCAATATATGAACTCAATAACTTATATAGTCTATAGTCTTGGTTTATTATAAATTACTTGAAAGCCAAGCCTTTCAAGGCCGGCGGCTTATGTTCCGTTTTACGGATTATACATATTATGTATTTTGAATTATATTTTGTTTCGCGCTTGATGTAACGCCTCTGACCCGGCTAAAATTTTAACCCTGTAACCTGTCGATGCAACCGGAATTCATACGCGAGCCGTGGTCATGAAAGTATCACTTGTTTAGTTAGGTTAAATAAAATAAAGTCTTTACAGTCCACTTTACTAGTTTAATTTAATCGCTAAGAGAAAATATCCGTTCACTGGGAACGTCCAACAACTGGAACTGTACCGAAAAGGCATTATTTCTCACCTGGTGTCCTTTCAGGCTGCTTTGTCGATATTTTTTTATTGTAGGGCGTAGGGCTAGCCTTAATGACTAACTGGGACGGTAGCAGAAAAAACTAACAAAATTTGCTTTTGCCAAAAAAATTATAAAATATCGTTGTAACGTTCTAGAGTTGTGTTATTTATTTTCAAGTTTTCAAAACAGTGGGGTTAATTTTTACGGTTCTGGTTAAAATGCAATGTTGCCAAACCATCGTCGTGGATCGCTAAATCTGCATTGAAAATCTAATCCTTAGGTCTAAACTCAATTGGTGAATCCCGTTTAAATAAACAAACGGTGCATCTGGCAGTAAGGGTTTGCATATGTTTGTTTACTTTCGTTTGTTGGTGTTTAAGTTTTGTGCTTTTTTATAGTGATTATTTTGACCAGTATGTAGGTACATATATAAAAACTATTAATTTATTACTTCATTTAAATATTATTAGCATGTTGAATGTCTATTGACCTCCCAATTCGCTGTTGGTGCGCTGTTGCAACATTTAACACTAAGAACACAACGCTTTAAACTTTAAAAACCACTGCTTCAAGAAGGAATATTTCGAAAATTATAAATAATTTGAAAGGTTCGTGAATTAAACCTTAGTTCACTAAGTATTAAAAATTAATTAAAAGAATAAAAAAGTGGAAGACTTCCCCATTCCCGCTTAATTTTTGCCCTTATTAGGGCAAACTTTATTTTCCCTCTCTCTCTCTCTATCAGTGGGAATGCAGAATACCTTAGATTAGGAGCAGAATACCGTTTACATCACCTCCAATGCCGCGTCCATTGTTATTAGGTCTATGGAAAAAGGTTAATCGCACAAGAAAGCGAATCAATTTTTTTATTTCCATATATATTTTGGGTCCCTTTACCACCCATGTTGTACCCGAAAAGTATGCAGGTTTTTTTAGTTTGGGGTATTTACATCTTACAGTTGACGAAAAACGAATGTCAGCTGTCAACACATATACGCATCATTAAGGTATTAGGCATTTAGCATTGTTTGTTTGGATGGACTAGTTTAGTAGGATCATATTAATCAAAATGATAGCAATATATATTCAGGATAAGATACCTACTTACTTATATTGATATTCATTTTGCAAGTAATTTTTCTCATTTCGTAAAATTTAGCAGTAAATAATTAGTAAGTTTTAAACGTAGCGCCAACTAATAACCAATAATGAAGTGTGTTTAAAAGTTAACGTTGTCACAGTTTAGCTACGTTCTTTTCAAGTATTCTCAAAGAACTGGCGCCACAAAACACCGTGTTCTGTGACTAGCTGATTGTACCAGTTGACAAGATATATGACAGGAGAGAAAATCGTGTTCTACGAATAAATAATAAAAAGGAAGGAGTATAATACGATTTGACGATGTCCGCAATGGTTCTTGCATATGGCTGACTTGAAGTTTCCGGTTACCAGTGGTGTTACACACAGGGTATTATAAACTTATGTCTCGTATTAATTATTAAAAAAAATGACTGTTTTCCGCTTGTAATTATCTGTACAGTAATATACATTGTCATAAAGTTGTAGGAATATAAATTTAGATTAAAAACTTCTAAGCAGGTAATTATAAATAGTTGACTTAGTTGGTCTATATAAAAAATAAAGGAACGTCTATGATAACAATGTGGTTGTCATTAAAATATTTTGTTAATTTTTAATAATTCAGATAAATAGAACTCTACAGATGAAAAGTAATTCCCATTCAAGAGTTGGGTTAACTACTTAAATCAGAAAATAATATATAAAACAGCATGAAAAAACTATACATGTCAAATGTCACGATTCGAATGAGTCATATTTGGTTCTTCAATATGGCCGACTTCCGTCGTGATTATTTGCTAGATTAAAATATGACAACGTTCTTTCCTTTCTATTCTTTATTCGTAGATCGTGTTTATCTGTAATAAACAAACAAGACCCCTATTCTTGACGGTGATAGAATAGAACAGCGTTCGTAAGATTTTATTTCGACTCGACACGACCAGAAAATCACAGTTGAGTCCAGTCAACCCATTTTCAACTCGATCGGTGTTTACATGAAATTCAAGGCGGGTTGAACCTACGTTCAACTGCGCATGTAAACAAGAAATATATTAAGGTGTAAATAATTACAAAAATAGGCGTCAGGCACTGAAACTGCTAGTAGTTTCACCCAAGCTAATAGATGGCGCTGATAATTGACATAAATTTACTTTTAGGAAGTGTCCAAACCATTTATAAGAACTATTCTATAAAAAGAAAAGTTTTATACTTTTCCAATACTGACGAACGCGTTTAAAATGTCATTTACCCTATACGAACTTGAAAATAATAGAGATGGAAACGACAAAGAATTGAAAAAATGGTTAATACAGGATTAGCACGATTTTAATCATCAATATCTTACCTGTAATCCATGTTCGAGTACAATCGTTTGGCTCCACCTCTTAATATACAAAGTATCGTCATCTCCGGCCAATTATAGAGTATTATGATCGGTTTGTATCCGCATTCGGCCACGGCAAAATGAGGGTAGTCCTGATTGGGATTTTTCTACAATAAGAAATGAAATATTACATGTTAAGATCAATTCAAGGACACTACGACTACGTGATAAGAGATATCGATCGACTTAGATATTTTAATATTTAATATTTTAATGAATGTATCGTATTCAAGAGCAAGGAGAGTGTACCTTGACGTGGCCTATACCTTGACCTAGGGCGCTTCGCCTAAACCAAATTTCCTTCGTTGACAAATTGAAAAAATGCAAAAAATTACCCGAAGCAAATACGACGTTGTCTTCATCTAGTACTTCGAGATTGAACCTTTTCCTGCAATTGTAACCGAAGGAATGACTGAAAAAACGGTCAAGGAAATCAAACACTTTAAAAATTAATAAAATTCCTCCATTTATCTAAAAAAAAAGGATACAAAAATTGCAGGATATTCAAAGGTATAGTGCCTCCTTCGCAGACGGTAGGGCCAGAAAGAAAATCATCAGGATCATAAAATTCCGGTTCCTCCTCCTCCCCCTCCTCTACCTCCTCCTCCTCCACTTCCTCTTCTCCTATGGATTCTTCTTCGTCTTCTTCAAAACTCTCATCCAATTGAGATAACCTGGTCCTAGTGGGTCTTTTACTTTTCCTTGACATTCTTTTATTTCTAGCCTCATCGTCGTCTCCCGTAGGAGAGGCTCCATCGGCTGATGCTCCCTCGCCTTCTACTGGTTGTTGGTCAGTCGGTTGTAGCTCCCCTTCGGCTGTTTCGTATCAAAATTACTTTAAACACCAACAATTTTACTTTATATAATGCATACCTTGCTGTTGTGACTCTTCCACTGCATGATCTTCACTCTTCTGTTCTTGCTCCTGTTTTTCTTCCTTCACTTGCGAATCTCTTTTTGATTCTAATTTAAAAACAATTAAAATACCAGCAGATAAACTTTATGCTGCCTACCTTGTTCTTTTGTTCCTTCTTGAGCAGTCTCTTCACTCTTTGGTTCATGATCATGTTTTTCCTCCTTTAGTTGCGAATCTCTTGCTGATTCTAGGTCAAAAACATTCAAACACCAAACATTTTACTTTGATAATGCTTACCTTGTTCTTTTGATCCCTCTTGCGCATTATCTTGACTCTTTGGTCCTTGTACCTGTTCTTCTTCCGTCACTTGTGAATCTTTTGCTATTTTTAAATAAAAAACAATAAAATCACGAATAATTTCACTTTAGATAATACTTACCTTGTTGCTTAGCCTCTTCCACAGTAACTTAAAATAACGCTTACCTTGTATTTTTACTTCCTCTGTAGCATTAGGTAGGCTTTGAGGTACTTTTTTCTGTGTTTCTTCCTCCACTTGGGAAACACGGTCTGTTTCTAAAACAAAAATACTCAAAAAAATAATCAAATTAATTTTATATAATGCTTACCTTGTTCTTTTACTTCTTTCGGTGCATTGTCGAGGTCCTGTGGTTCTTGTTCTAGCTTCTCTTTTATTACTTGATCGTCTGGAGGGTTTTTTGTGATATAACCATTTAACGAAATCAACAATTACACCTTAGATAATACTTACCATGATCCCTTAATTGTTCTGTAGCATTATATTGGCTTTTCGAATCTTTTTCTTGTTTTTCTTCCGTCACGAGCGAATCTCCGGCTGTTTCAAAAGCACTTAAAACACTAACAGTTTTATCTTAGATTATGCTTACCTTGTTCTTTAATATATTCTGGAGTGTTATCTTGATCCTTTGGTTTTTCTAGGTCACCTTCCTGTTTTTCTGAAGGTGTTTCTAAAATATAAATGATATAAAACCACTTCTTTAACAGTCATAGATGATTACCTTGTGGGTTTATCGTCTCCTGGTTTTGTTTTTCAGTTAAAAGGTTCGCTTCTTCGGAATATTTGACACTTTCTTCTTTTTCGTCTGCTAAAACATTTTCTTTGGCAGAATCTGCCATATCTTTATAATGTTCACAGTTTTTTTAAAACGTCTGTAAGAAATAATGACAAATATTTGGTCAATATTAACGTGTCCTTGGAAACGAGAATAAGCAACAGGTTTGAAAATATTTGTAGAATACAGAATAAACCAAATTTTATTAATTGAATAGTAATGACAGCTGTAAATGTGCCATCCCGTATATCATTTTAAATATTTTATAAATGTTAAATAGTATTGTTGTGGTTAGGTATTTCCATAGATACCAATACTATAATGTGATGGCAAAATCCTTGTTTTCCTTATTTGTAATAACGAATGTTTAGAGAGGTTGTCACGTAATCACGCTGGGGAATTGCATGGAAACCGAAGGGGTAGTCCCCCTTAACAACAAGTGGGTAATTATACCAGTTATAAAAAATAAATTATTTGAATTAAAACATTTTCAGGATATTTAACGCTAGAATGGCAAATCATCCTATAGATATTTATTTTTTCACCATGAGCCCTCCCGCAAGGTCGGTTTTACTGTTAATGAAAATTCTGGGACTCAAAACTAACGTCAAAATCTTGAATATTCTCAACGGAGAACAACTGAAACCGGAATTCTTAAAGGTAAGTAAAAATCTTAGTAATATTGATATCGTCTAATCTTTATTTTTTTTTAGGTAAACCCGTTGCATACGATTCCCACTATTAATGACGAAGGATTTATCCTTAGTGAGAGGTGAGTAATTAATTAGTGTTTTATTCAATTTATAAACACACAAACTCTCACCATATAATATATACTCACATAAATTTAAAAAATGGCTTTAAAAGTAATATCCAAACACTATTAAATTGTAAAAATAACTCTAGATGCAAAACAAATTGACAATAATGGCATTTGTGACAATTCGACACGCAAATTCAAAACGGACCAATCAGATTGCTGGACATTTATTGTCCCTCCATGATACAAAACAAAGCTCATTTGGACGCTCTATCTACGTTAGCAGAGACTACCTATATAATACAAATCAGAGTAACGACTCGTTGTCGGCTCCTTTGCTGTTCATAAGACAAGAGCAGCCATTTTTTGGGAGTATAAACCACAAAACAGAATATTGGTTAATCTGTTTTGTGGTAACCAATATTGTGGTTTGTGGTATAAGCTCAGGGTAGTACCAGAGACAACCAAGAGACGCCCAAGTACATGTTAAATTTTTGTTCTACAATAATGAATTGGTCCACCAGAACCGGAAAGTGAGTTGAGATGGCGCTCGCGCTTCTCAGGAAATTTAAAAAAGCGCGGGCAAACCCTTTTTCGTTTATTTTCTTATTTCTTTCATTAAAAATTAAATACAAAACTAAAAAAAAACATACTTTATTGAAAAATACAAAAAGTGGTTTTATATGAAACATAAATGATGTAAACAATATATTAAACTTATCATATACATAAACATTATTGTGGTCCTCGACATAATATATGGCCTATTGGACAAATTACAGGAGCAATGAAAACATATCGAACGTAGAATATGAAAGTGGTTCATAACTTCTCAAAAAAATGACAAGATAAAGACTAAAAGGATGCATAAAAAAACACATCGTTTTTTAAGTATCGTTACACACAAACTAATCACCAAACAAAAGTCTAAAATAATTGTTCTACAACACACTGTTACACAGTTTATAAATAAGAACTCAAATTATTGAACTTATTCTAAAAACGCCACAAAAAACACAGTTAATACAACTCGTCAAAACAATAATGGCGACTGAATACTTTGGCAGTTGGCACGTCACATTTCACATTTACCACAGAATATCAAACAAACTTTATGTTCTAAGGTTTACCGTTGTGTCAAAAATTCCATGCTCCTAGTGCCATCTGCGCTTACTTTCCAAAAATAAGACAGAGATGTGACATTTCATAAACTTGTGAACTAAACAAGGATAGAGCTAGCAGGACTATTTTATTGGACAATCGAACAAAAATGCTCATGTACTTGACCGTCTCTTTGGTTGTCTCTGGTAGTACTAAAAAAATTATTATTATAAATAAAACCCGTACTTGAAATTTTTCTTTATCTTAATTGTTATTTTCAGAAAGTTTAGAAAAATAGAATTTGTTTTTAACAAGATTAATAATATTAACTAAACGTTGATTTATTTGTTTTTAAAAAAAGTAAAATTGGTTTTTTAGGTTAAATAATTACATATAAATAGAATTTGTACGCAAAATAAATGACCGAATGTGTATGTCTTGCACGCAATTTTCCTCGTTAGTAAGGAAGGATATCAATAATTAAAAAAATACATCAACAGCTTTAACACTTAATTATTTCTCCAAATTAATAACTTATCCTTATTTTCATTACTTTTGAAATTTCGGTTGATACATTAATTTAATGGTAGTGTATAGTCTTAACCTACAATATAATTTTTTTACATACAGTAATGGAAAATTTGTAGAAGGATGTATAAAAGTTTCATCACTGCTAATATTTAATAATATAGTTTAAGAACATGATCTTTTATTGCCAATTCTTCAAATAGTTTTTCAAAAATGTTATTTAGTTTAGCAATAAATATAATAAAACTATTACCAAGCATTAAAAGATTTCCATAGACACTATTATCTTTATTTCTGTATGCTTTAAATAAACAGAATAAAGCTGAATCATCTAAATCTTAAATGGATTTAGAATAATGCTCACATTTAGGACATGTATGTTGTTGCAAACATTTTTTTATTAAATATCCACATACAAAACGTTCAGCATTTTGTTTTAAAATATCCGTATTATTACGATAATCCGTTTCGTTAAATATAATTGTCTCTTTATCAGATACAGAACACAGAAGGAGTACATGCATCGGTAGTATTTATTTTAATGTCATTTAATGTAAGTAACATTTGTTCCGCATCTACTTCGCATTTTTCTGTGCCTGAATTAAATATTTTAATGCACTATTCCACACAATACAAACGCTACCACTGATTTATTCACATACAACCAACTGCCTACCTTAACCAAAACTAACGGTGACGGCTATGGATACTCCCAAAGTGTCATGGCGATACCTGAAAATGGATGCTTACCCCCTCCATATAGAGTCGATACTCTGATTTGTATTGCTCGAAGGTTGTGACCGCCTGTGGAGGTTGCAGTAATCGGAACTAAACAAAAAAGCGGAAAACTTAAACGCAACAGCTCGACTATTAAAACTTCTTCTAGATCAATTGCTGTTATGAATCAAACACTTTATTTCTGATAATTATAAAATTATGTACTGTCACACATAACAACAGATTACTAACTAAATCTTTATAATAACTTAATCCTAGAAACGCCTTAATATAAAGCTAATAGCACTGTATACATAAATGCTGGAAATTACAGCATTCCTCCACACTTCTTAAAGTTCTTTAAAAAGGCATTGGGGTCGTTTAATCTTTGACGTCGACCAACTTTTCTTTAATTGATGATGTTGATGCTCTCAATAGTTCCATTTCAGTGTTTTGTACGAACGATGTTTTTGGTTTTTTGAAATTTTTCGTCTGTTTTAGTGAATTCAGATGTTAGATCTTCCACCAAAAGTAATATCTTGATAATAATATCACAGCAGATATCCTGTGAATATATTTTAATGTTTTTTTTTTGTTTAAAGAGTTGTTGATATCACAATTCTGCCATGCCACAATTATTTTGTTTTCTATAGATAACTCATTTCTTTTTCTAAAGTATGGTTTAAGTCCATTTGCTTCATTTTGAAAATTACATTAATTGACCTTCATAATCCTCGTATGTGAAACTTTTTTTAAGATGTCATCATTTATCGTATGTTTTTTAATGTTTTTCTCCGTTAGCGCAATATCGTCTAACTTGTATCGTGTAGTCTGTTATATATTCTATTAATGGTTCCGAATTGTTCTAGATATTTTCAAGGATTTAGAAATTTGTGTAACATTGCAGATGTTGAACACTTTGAAATGCAGTATTTCCTACATAACATAGTTGTAAACGAAGTTGTACACTCCCCGTCATATAGAACTGGTACACCTTTATTTTCCCTATGTAAACCAGACTTAACTAATCAAAATGACAAACCGTCACATGTGTCAAATTTGTCAAAGCACATTATGAGAGGCCATTTAAGTGAATTTCATAAAATGCGAACAATTTTCAAAATAGTTTTCTACATCTATTGAATGTCTTGTCGTGTTAAAAGGATTTTCTTATAAATTATCAGTTAAAGCTTTAATTAAATTGATTGTACTAACCCTTACTTTTTGGGGTTATCTTCCAGTTTAACCATCCGCTAAAAATTCTCTGCGCATGTACAAAAATATTCGAAATTGGCAGCGGGACAGCCGTACAGTGTTGTCAGTTCAAATATTTTTTCCTGAAAGCGAATAGTTTAGTTTTGATTTAGTAAATTTGATCATAAAAAGACGCATGTTGATAAGGAGCGTTACTGCTAAAATTCATAAGTAATAATTAAGATGCTAAGAACAGCAGTTGAAAATATGAATAATAACGTAGGTAGGTACTTCCCTTCGTTATTTCGAATTAAATATATTGTAATATGCGAATATAAAAATCTCATGTTTTCATGGTATTCTGTGGTTTTAATTTATTATGGTTTTATATTAATGAAAAATATAAACTACCACAATAAATGCAGTAGAAACTATAAGAAAAAACATTTTAAATAATGCATATTATATTAAAATTAAATAATGTATAATTAAAATATTATATTACGTCTTCTGATTTATTTAAGGCATATTATGTTTACATGCATATAAAATTTAAATCCAAAATCAGCCCTATAATTGAATCTCCTTGTAATAATAAATTAACATCTGCAAAATGTGCATACTGTACGTTCAACATGCATTATTTCATAGATTTACTTAACTCGATTACATAACCTTAGTTACGCAATCTGTTATATAATGTTTATAATTTTCGTCTTTCCAATGTTTATTCACTCACTTTATTTATTTATTCATACTTATGTGGCAACGCAGCTCGAGATTTAAAGTTTGCCGCTCCTTATCAACTAATAAAATTATCCTTGATACTTCAAATTTTCTACATGCGCAGAGAATTTTTAGCGGATGGTTAAACTGGAAGATAACCCTTTTTGGAAGTTCATCTTATTAAGAATAATAAAAAACTCTTCGTTTTAACAAAACTTCCACTATTTATTTAAAAAATTGCTTTTTTAAACTCAATGACATCCGTTTCGCTATATCATCAGATTGACATATTGAAGTTACATTTTGTTTGTTTATAGCTAGGTACCTGATGTTTATTAGGTAGTTATAAGGCTAGACCAAGTATGGAAGTAATGACATAACAATATTAAAGCCTAGATGTTATTAGCCCTAAGGGATTATCCTGGATGTACTTCCCTCTAAGATCAGTATAACTGTGCAATGATATAGAAAAACCAGGAAAAAACTATATCATGCTGATCTTTACAATAACTTGATATATTTGTGTTACAATTACGTCTTATCTATGTATAAAATGAAGACTCAATCAAAACAAACACTTTAAAAGTGGAGAACTTCTCAGATTTATTTGTTCATTAACAACTTTAAATTGTAGATCTGCTAGATGTCTTTTTATTTCAAGTTCTTCAAGGAAATCTAAATTTTGTTTTTTATTACAAGTGTGTAGTATTTGGATGTCATTGGTGTGTAAGAGTGAGGTTCAAGTAGGTGTTTTGCATAATTTGACTTATCTGGTAGTTTAATCTATATGCTCTTAAATGTTCGTTAAATCTTACTTCAAAATTTCTTTGTGTTTGACCTATATATACAGCATTACACTTTGGACAATTAATTTTGTAAACACCAGATTTTTTTTAATTTAGGTAATTTTGTTTTTACATTTAACAATAATTGTGTACCAACATTATTTTGTGTTTTAAATGATATTAATGCTGATGTTGCCGAAGATATTACTTTTGAAATTTTATTGGAAATACTTCCACAATATGTAATATTTTTATAATTTAAATTCTTTAGTTTGTTTAGGAAATATTAGTTGTAGTGACACTTTCTGTTTTTTTTGATTATTTAATGTATTTATCAAATTAATTGGGTAGCCATTAGATGTAGCTATTTGTTTTATGATATCAATTTCTTTATCAAAGTTAAATTTGTCCATTGGAATTGAAAATGCCCTATGTACCATAGAATTCTATGCTGCTAATTTATGTGTTATAGGATGATTTGAATTATATGGTATGGTTACATCTGTTTGTGTTGGTTTTCTGTATTAAATGACTATGATAAAAAGTATCTAGTAAATAAAAATCTTCAATGTCCAGAATATGGAACTATTAAATTACATAAAGAGTCAAAACCGATTAGACCAGAAGTTTTGTTAAAACGAAGAGTTTTTTATTATTTTTAATTAGTTAAAGCTTTCTTTAGCTCTATTCTAGTTAAAACTGGTCCTCTATTTCCTATTTTTCCTACAACAGTTTGATCCTTGTCATACGTTTTTTAAAGTTACTCATCTAATAAACCAACCAAATTTTATTTAAAGAAATATTTTTTATTTATTACACTATTTTTAAATTTAAGCTAGTTACTGGTTTGTGTTTAAATTATATAATGGATTATTATTTTTTCCATTTTTTTTTATTGCTTTACAAAATTTAATTTTATCTCTACATCTACTAACATTTTTGTTGAGCTGGCATCACTGCCTTAGACATTTTACCAACAGCTGATTTCGCATTGACACTTTTTAAAAGATCAATTTACACAACTACAAAACCATAATAGTTGTACCAGTTTTATATGACGTGCAGGGTACAACATAATAAAACTGGATAAATATATTTATATGAGAAACAAACTAAATAATCGAACAACATTACTAAAAATAAAAATACTTCTTTCACATTACACATCAATCTCCCCAACCATGCTGCTCGTGCTCTCGCCTTCTCTGCTGCCTTCAACATATGGTGCTTGAAGGATAGTTGGCTATCCAACCAAACATCTAGGTACTTCATCGACTTCTCCATGCGAATTTTCTTCCCATTCACCATCACCCTCGTCTTGCTTCGTCCCTTTACGAGCAATCCCACCGTCTTACCTTCCGCCACTTCCAATCCGCATCGTTCTATCTTCCCCCCAATCTTCCTACACATCTTCTGCGCCTTTCTTTTTATCTCTGTCTCTCCCTTTGCCGTACGCACCAGGCACACATCATGCGCATACACCGTAATCTCACATCCCTCTTCGCATAGAATCCCACAACCCTCGTCAAACACACACTTCCAGAGCGTTGGTCCCAGTACCGATCCCTGGGGCACTCCTACCTACGTTCTAGATTTCATCCCCCTTGAATATATTATAACCGAGCCGATAAGTAAACCTCCACTAAATTAACCAACCCCTCACGCACTCCGAGCCCCAACAACGCGCTCAACACCGCTCCCTTGCTGACACTATAAAACGCGTTCCCCACATCGAAAAACACTAGTAGTGCCAGCTGCTTGTTTCTCCAGCTGCCCTCCCTAGCCTTTTTCGCCAAATCCACCACCCTACCTAGCGCAGAGATACACGATTTCTCCTTCGTGAACCAATGCTGATTTTCTCTAAAACCCCCATTTCTCCTTACGTCTTCCTCAATTCTTACCTTTATTATTCCTTCCATCACCTTACCCATACCACACAACAGACTAATGGGCCTGTAGTCTTCTATCCGCTTTCCTTCCCCACCTATCTTCTTGACAAGTATCACTTTGGCTACCTTCCATACCTCCGGGAAGTCTTCCTCCCTCAGTACCTTGTTGAAAAGCTCCCAAAAATACTCCCCATTCTCCTCCAGTAACCTCTTGATTACATCCCTTTTCAAGCCAACCACTCCAGGGGATTTCCTTACCTTGATGCCTCTTCCCTTCTCCTCTATCACCCACTTCTCTACCGACCTTATTCCCCTTATTCTGCCTGCCCCCCTACAACCCCGCCCTTCCCGACTCATGTCCTCCCCACTTCCTTTTTCAATCGTAAAAAGTTTTGCTATAATCTCCTTCTCCCACTCTTCTTCTAGCACCACGTGTATTTCATATGCCTTACCCCACGGTTTGTTTTCCAGCTCCCCCAATAACTCCTCCCACTTTTTTCTCTTCTCCCTTTCCACTCTTCGATCCAGATCCCTCTTCTTCTCCTTATATCCCTCTCTACCCTTTACCCAATCTCTTCCCCTCAACATCCTTCTCATTTCTTGCTTTCATTCCTTCCACAACTCCTCCATGCCACAATTTTTACTAGTTCCGAATTCATAAAATTCTGTGAGATAAATGGAATTTTTCGCCGTTTAATTGCACCGGGGGATCCTCAAACAAATAGTCAAGCTAAACGTTACGTCCAATTTTTAAAATGAAAATTGGATGCTATGGATGCAAGAAATATTATTTCCATATCGAGCTACTCACTTACGTTGTGAGAACACCTGCGGAACTCTATCTAGGTAAATAGATCCGTACAAGACTGGATCTACTCAGGCCGATAAAGCCGCCAGATTCGAAGAAATATTCAAGTCCTTCGTTGCGATATTGCTTGAGGTCGTTTAGTGTGGGAAACAGAGTTTTCGTAAAAATGTTCACTAGTGGGAAAGAGGCATGGAAGTTAGGGGTTATTCTAAAGACATTCGGGAGACTACACTACAGAGTTAAATTGAATGATGGCTATCCATTAAAACGCCATGTCGACCAACTTCGACAGTCCGAGGTTACACGTCGAGTTACCTTCGAGTACCCTCTAGCTAGAGAGCCACCGGTGGGTAACTCTTCTGCTCAAGGATGTTCGCCGACTCGCAATCTAACCGTGTCTGTTATTCCTTCGCAACCCAACCTTGTTCAACTACGTGGTGAAGTCACTCTAGTTGGGGAAGTCAGACCACCTCCTCTAGAGAATGTTACAATTCCAGATTTACCTTATGTTACGCAAACAGAAAGTGTGACTCATCAACCAGTGCCGAATCGTCCACAGCGGACATGTCGTTCACCTAAATATTTAGATGACTTTGTTCAATGATTTAGCAGTTTCATTATTTCAAAATGGTGTGGGAGATTGTGGAGATCTGTAAACAAGCCTTTATTTTATTTGTATTTTGTTGAGATCTAGTAGTTAATAATGAGATGTGTCAGAAATGAGATAATTAATTTATGTCGTTACTTTATGTAATATTTTAAATACACTGCTCAACAATTGAAGTGGATATTACAAAAATCTGTAATTTTCATTTGTCATTGGTTAATGATAAATCATTCGATAAAATAAGTTTATCTTTATTCTTTCACGTTACAATATACCCAAAAAAATAAAATAAACAAAATTTTCATGAAAAAAAAAACATTTACAATAAAACAGAAAAAACTGAAAAATGTTAAATCATTTACTGCACAGGTCATAAAGTCCTTTCACGAAAATTAATATCGTGTTGGTCCACCCCTAGCTTGCCTTAGTGCTGTCACTCTATTTGGCGTGGTCCTTATTAAATTATTAATAAATTGCTGAGGTACGTTTTCCCACTCTTCCGGTAGCTTGCCTAAAGGAGCTGTTAATTCTCGAGCGGTAAATGTTCGGTTTCTTCTTGCAGTTACTGCTATAAAGCGGTCTTGAGTAGGAGTTGTAGCTCGTTTTCGCCATCCTTTATGTCTATACGCTGCAGACCCAGTCTCAGACCCAAATATCGATTCCATGCACGACTGACAACTTCTTGACTTAAACCTTCGTGTATCCAACGTACTAATTAATCGAGTTGCACTGTTTTTAATCGCCATAGCGCCATTTTTTCAGTAGTAATAACCCAAGGACATTGATAATTGTTCGAACAAATTTTATAACAGATTTCGAAAGCTTGTTGCTTGGAAACAGACAGACGCCGTAGGCGGAGGTCTGTTGCCTGTAAGCAACAAGCTTGAGAAACCGAAAACCGTTTACACTACCACTACACCAACACACACTTTTATATGCCTGACGCGCATTTCGATAACCAAGTTATCTTCTTCAGAGACCGAAGGTAAACTTGAGGTAAGCTTGAGAACGTTGTTATAAAATTTTTTGAGCATTTATCAATGTTCGAGGTATACCTTCGGTCTCTGAAGAAGATAACTTGGTTATCGAAACGCGCGTCAGACATATAAAAGTGTGTGTTGGTGTAGTGGTAGTGTAAACGGTTTTCGGTATCAGTTTCGCCAACAGTTCCATATTCAACATTTTAAATGTTCGAGGGTTATTCGGATAGAAAATTTTTTGCTGGTTATGGAAAAAATACAGAGCAGGAACAATTTATTTAAATGTGCAATTAACAAAGGAACAATTAGGAAAAATTAATGAAGATCCAGACATGTTAGTTTCCATAAACGCTTTCCATTCAATTTTTTTACTGTAAACAGTATTCTTTGATATATTTGATTCGATAATTTCATTAATATTCTCATCAATATTACAACCAAATCGTGACATTTTGAAATATTGAATATTTGAAATGTCAAAATCGAAATGAAACGAAATGTAGGTATCCATAGCTACATGATTGAGTGAAAACAGCCCATGGGATCTGTTTTCAGTATAATGTTGGTTTTATTGGTTGTATTCAATCAGATGACCACAAATTTATTGATTTCATTGGATTTCTAATTGAGCAAAAAATTTTCAGGTAAATAGATTTATGGACTACAGTAACAATGTTAAAGTCACTGCAAGCACTTCTATGCGACTAAAATGTTAGTATTTTGAAATCGAATTCCTACAATTCTGGTTAAAGAGATAACAGCGTATAAAAAACAACAAAACAATTTTCTATAAAAAGAGTTTACTGATAGCATGAAACGTATATTTAAAATATTATTTTTGTACGCAATTTTCTGAAATTTAAAAAATGTCCACTTCAATGGACTAGTTTAGTAGGATCATATTAATCAAAATGATAGCAATATATATATATTTAGGATAAGATACCTACTTACTTATATTGGTATTCATTTTGCAAGTAATTTTTCTCATTTCGTAAAATTAAGCAATAAATAATTAGTAAGTTTTAAACGTAGCGCCAACTAATAACCAATAATGAAGTGTGTTTAAAAGTCAACGTTGTCACAGTTTAGCTACGTTCGTTTCAAGTATTCTCAAAGAACTGGCGCCACAAAACACCGTGTTCTGTGACTAACTGATTGTACCAGTTGACAAGATATATGACAGGAGAGAAAATCGTGTTTATCTGTAATAAACAAACAAGACCCCTATTCACGAATACATATAACAAGGATATGAAACTCCTATGCCGAGCTATAAGCGCCCGTGGCTGAATTTACGGCTCCTATCTAGGCGGAGTCTAGTCTACGGTCGTTGCGTACTTTGTACTGCGCATCAGGCTGTCTCTCTCTCGAACGAGAGATGTTTACACGAATCCAATGTGCGGTTGGTTATCTCGCTCGCACAAAGAAAAAGACAGCCTGTTGCGCTGTACGGAGTACGCAACGACCGAGAATTTAACCCTGCCCAGATAGGCGCCTTTTCTCCTGTTACCCTCTCCACTCGAGTTTGACATCCTTGTTATATGTATTCGTGCCCCTATTCTTGACGGTGATAGAGTGATAGAACAGCCAATAGAGAGTGGGCGTGGTTCTATTGAAAATGCCAAAACCGTATTCTTGAAATTCGTTCTCTCACTGTACCGATAGAAGGGTTGCTCTTCGAGAGAACAATTACTTCTATTGGTTATTTTTGAAGGAACCGCTATAACACCAAGAGAAGGTGTTAGGGATTTTTATTTTCGAACCAAAAATAGTATAGAAGTAATTTCTTTCATAAACCAAACACAACCAAATAACAAATTAAACTAACGAAAATGACAACAAATAAGAGAGAGAGATAAGTTTCTCGATTAATATTAAAGCATATCGACAACATCGCAAATTTTCTACCAATCTTATTGAAACACGTCACTTACCACTTATGACGTATGTAACCATTAAATTTAATTTTAAATTTTAAAAGCCGATTATGGCTAGAGGATTAATTTTATAAAAATTTTATTTGTACAGTTGAACCACTAAAAACCTCTTTTATGAGATGCAAATATAAAAAAATCACTAAACTAGTCCATTGTTGAGCAGTGTATATTCTTTTAAGTAATACCTATGTAATTAAAATGTATACTTAATCTTGAATTAGTTTTAGTTTAGTTGATGTTTCATGAATCCACCTTTAGTTTTCTTTAATTGCAGTAATGCCATCTTGAAATATTTAGTAGATCAATACGGAAAAGATGACAGTCTATATCCAAGAGACAACAAAAAGGGAGCCATCGTAAATCAAATGCTCAATTTTGCATCGGCCACTTTATTCCCCAGATTTGTCGTTACCCACGTAAGTAATTTGAATTACAAAAGTAACTGTTAAAAATACCGCTAAACAAATAATCATAATTTTAATTCTTGTTTATACTTAGTTCGCTATTATAATGGGTGGAACGGTAGATGATAAGGCAAAGGAAAATTTAAAAGAAGCTTTGAATTATATAAACGATATTTTAAAAGAATCCAAATGGGTGGCAGGAGAAAATATGACAGTAGCTGATATCGCTATTAATAGTACTCTTTGCAACATCGAGGTTAGAGGAACAAATTTTAATTATACTAACGATAACTAAAGTAATACTATTTTAGGCTGCTGGTTTGTATAATTTGCAAAGTTACACAAACTTGTGGAAATGGTGCGATAGAGTTAGGAATGCTCTTTCTGAGTTTGGTTATGAAGAAATTATGCAAGCTGGAGCTGAAGCTTTCGAGCACTTGTTCAAGAACAAATCTAACTCTTAAATTATTATTATATAAGATTCAAAATACAACTTTAAATCTATGTAATTATTTATTTTCCTTGCAATATGCCATGTCCATTTCCATTTTATTCGTGTAATACTAATAATATTAAGAGTGTATGGCTTGTCCAGTATAAATATAATTGCACGTCACAGCTGTCAGAACGGGACTATGTTGCCAAGCATTTAACATACTTAGTATTAGAATCTAATAAATGTCAAACGAAGTTTCTCTAATATTCTTCTTTTTATTTGACTACAATTGGCGAAAACGAGTAAGGGTAGAATGGGGAAAACAAAAACATTCTCCATTTGTTTGTGTGTTATTTGTGAGCAGTGTTTTAGAATAAATAAATCAACACACGTACCATCTTTCACTAACAATCTTTACCACACAAATTAAAAAATAGAAATGGTTCAATTAATATTAAATGAAATGGCTGATACTTAGACTAGGAAAGAGAGAGGACAGCGCATGGCAATGAAAACCTTATGCGTGTGAGTGAAGCCAATTTTCAAACGTTTGGTGGTAAACAAATTTGGAACATCGAATTGTATTTTTTTAGTTTTTTTATTAATTTTCACCTTTTTTAATTACCTGAATAGACATTTTAAAATGGTTAATTGTGTAGCTTATAAGTGCAACAGTCAGAGTGCTAAAAAAGAGCAAGAGCAAGAGCATTTCATAGGTAAGAAGTATTTTACAACTATTTCCTTGAAATTTATTTTTATTAATATTACAGCTTTCAGGTAATAGATGTTTAACTAAATCACATATGTTATGTACGATAACTTAAATTAATTGTACATACATTTTGAACATTGTTTTCATTCAGTTTTAAAGATTATTTTTCATTTAATTGTTATTATTTGCTCATAGATGTAATAGTTTTGCAGTGGCGTGGAACAAAAACATATATTTAAAATAGATAAAATAGATTAAAATTGTAATATTTATTAAATAAATATGTTTTAAAATGATTGTTGTTTTTTTTTTGGAGCAGTACATATTTAAAGACTTTTTTAAATTAGATTTGTAATACGAAATAATGAAAATGATTATTTAATAATCGTATAAAAAAAATCGTATGATACGCCTATGTCAATATTGTCCGCCATTAGTTTGGTGGTAAATGGGTTACATAAATTGATTCCAATGCGCAGTCCTCTCTCTTTCCTTGTCTAAGGGCTGATATTATTGTTTTTCCCATTCCACTGACAGATACTGCAGCGCCAACTATCGGAAAAATTTGCGCGAATACTACACTATTTTTGAACGCGGCAACAGAGCACAATTTTGCCAACATCTAAAACATTTTAGCACGAGGTACGTTCGTTTTAAAGTTTATATTTTATTAGTCCAGGAGTTGTATTTTATATAAAATTAATTACATAACCTTTCTTGAAGCATTTATTTATTATTTGTAATAACTTGCGGCCTACGAATTTAAATATTTACCAAATTTACAGTGAAAAAGATACTGATTGACAGTAGCAAACGAACGAAGGAAGTCAAACGAACAGAGCGATTTGTTCACTTTGATGACGTGCACTTATATTTATTCTGGACAAGCCATAGGTGCAAAATTTTAAGCCAATGCAATTTAAATGCAATCCTGTTTTTCTAAACTTGATAAGACCACCTATTCTAAAAAAATTTAAACGCATAAATAAAGGTCTCCATAGTCCCGAGGGCATAAAGTCAGTAAAAATTCATAAAATGTTTATTTAAATTAGTTATAAGGGTGTAAAGTTAAAGAAAACGGAATGTAATTTTTAATAATAATAATAATATATGTTTATTGATTTCATATAAGAATACATAATACATTTTTTTAAATTAGCTTCAAATAAATATCCTTTTAGAATTAAGAAAACAAAAAACATTACAAAAAACTCCCGTTAAAACCTATATTGGTTGAGCACGGGAAAAGTTTATGTAGTGTAAAGTGTATAAATTCTATAAATAGATACTATAAATTGGTGTATATGTAAGTAATTCATTATTAAGGTATTACCAATAAATAAAACAAAACATAAGTACGGAAATCGAATACGTATACATCATGATCACATTAGTACCGCCAAAATCGAAAAGCTGAGATGCCATTGTAATATAAGTATTAGACATTTGCCTATGTAAATATATAAATATGTTTATAAATATTTAAAGCCCTTTAAGTTAATCGATTAAATCATGTACAAGTAAACGATCAAGATTTAATACATATTTTTTTAAAACGGATTTAATCAAATTAGGTGAATTAACTGGTAATGTAAGTTTTGTATGTATAAGACAAGCAATTAAATATCTTTGGAGCTAGTTATAGAGTAAATCTCTGACCCGCTGTTTTTTTGCTTATTTCTAATCGAACATTTTGATTGGTTTTATTACGGGTGTCGTACTGGTGGGTTAGTTTTTGCGGACTATGCTTGTTCTTATATGTGTATAGTAATATGGAATACATATAAAGCTGCCTTGTGTCCATAACTTTCGCCTCGCAAAATAGCAAATTAGTGGAATATGTACTCTTTTTGTTAAATATGATTTTTAGTATCCTTTTTTGTAGAGTATCAATTTTCTTTAAATAGGTTTTTAGAACACCTCCCCACCCCAAAATTCCATATCTAATTCTAGATTCGACCAATGTGTGATATAATATTGTAACGGGTGACAGATGTGTGACGGATGATTGTGACAGATGCGAGAGGAATGCACCCGTTACAATATTTTTAAATATTTTATGTCGATTATATTCTTTAAAAATTTAAATTTTGGGACTAAAGCTCTTAAACATTTTGCTATTTCATCCATACGAATGTCCCATTTTAAATGGGAGTCAATAATTGTTATTCCAAGATATTTTATTTTATAACTTGATTTTATAATTGTATTTAACTCCTGGTTTATTGTAATAGATTTATAGAAAGGTAATGTTGTCTTATAACTACAAAATGGAACCAAAAATGTTTTTTCAAAGTTAATGGTTAATGCCTTATAGTTGAACCATTCCATAAGCTTAGGCATATCAGTCTCTATTTTATTTTTTAAAATATCCCAGTCATCAGCACTATACAAAATTACAGTATCATCTGCAAAGCTGACTATCTTTCCTTCAGTGTGTATGTTATATAAGTCATTAATGTGGATATTAAATAGAAGTGGTCCTAATACTGTACCTTGGGGTACACCACATTTTAAGGTGTGTTTATCACTATAAATACGATTAATCTTAACAGTTTGTTGTCTACTGTGTAAGTAAGATCTAAATAAATCAAGGGCAGTACCGCGAACTCCATTATTTTCGAGTGCTTCTAATAATTTTGAATGAATAACAGTGTCGAATGCTTTTGCTAGGTCTAAAAACACACAGGCGGTAGGTTTACTTTTGTCGATTTTAGTGTATATTTCATTTGAAAGTTCAATAATTGCGTCACTCGTTGAAAGACCCTCCCGGAATCCAAATTGTGATGATGATAAAATGTTGTGCTTATCAAGGAAAGCTGAAAGTCTAGTCTTCAGTGATTTTTCAAAAATTTTTGTGAAAGTTGTTATTAGCGAAATTGGTCTGTAATTTGATAAATTTAGTTTGTCACCCTTTTTGAAAACTGGAATTATAAGACTTTCTTTAAATTTATCGGGACACTGCCCAGTTATATATATTAAATTTATTAAGTTTCCTAACCAATGGATTAATAATATAATTAGATATTTTTTTTATTGTTTCAGTTTTTATGTTGTCTATACCTGGGGACTTTTTTATTTTAAGTGTATTTATAATATCCCCAATTTCTTTTACAGTTACTGGAGTCAAAAATATTGATTGCATTACACTCTTGTATGTAGGGGAAAAAGACTTGGGTGGTGTTATCTTTTTAGCAAAAGCTTGACCAACTTCTGCAAAGTAATTTGCAAAGGAATTGGAGACAGTTTTACTATCTCCCATCTTGTGTTGCCATTTCTATAACGTTTTTATCAAGTTCTTTCTTTGTTAAATTGTTGACAATATTCCACAGATTTTTAGTAACATTCTTATTTTTAAGTATTTCATTTTTAAAGTAATCTTTTTTAGCATTTTTAAGTAAAATATTTAGATGCTTTCTATAATGTAAATATTCATTTTTCTTCGAACTATTGTCCAGATCATTAATGTACTCATGATATAATCTATTCTTTTCATTTATGGATTTTACTAGCCCTGTAGTTATCCAGCATTGACGTTTAATCTCATGTTTTTTTATTTTTTTTGTATAAGTGTTTTTATCTATGAGCGTTTTAATGTTATCACATAATAAATTGCACTTTTCATTAACATTTTGGGAATTATTATATTCACTCCAGTCATAACTTTCAAAGTTTTTATTTAGTTCTTTGTAATTTATTATTTGTTGTTGTCTATCAGGTTTGTTTTTATTGGTTCTTGGTTCTATTGGTATACAAATTACAGTCGCTTTATGATCAGTAATACAAGTTTCCACAACAGCTGCTTTGCATTGTGCACTAAACTTCGATTTTAAGAAAATGTGATCTAGACAGCTTTTAGAATGGCCTTGTATTCTCGTATATTTATTAATGCATAATAACTTATTAGATTCAAATTTGTTTTTAATCTGAACGACTTTCTGTCCTTAACAATATATTTATAGAGATTCTAAAATAAAAATTCAAACAGGAACCACGGGAAAACAAAAAAATAAACACCATGTGTCCATTGCAAAATTTTATAAACAGAGAATCTTTTATCTTTATTGCGCAACTCATTCCAGCGCATACGTTAGCAACCGATTTGTTAAACGGTTTCAGTAATCGAAATGCAGAAATATTATTTTATTAAATCTAGTACAAATAAATCTTGTTAGGGTTGTAGGTATGTTATAACATTAAAATTTTCTCCAATTCTTTAAAAAATCTTTCCATTTATCAATTATACACATTTCGAAATAAAGTAATAAATTTGATTTGCTTTTTTTTTAATCATTTACTTAATGCTGCAGCTAGTTCATCCAAATTTGTCACTTTCTCAAAAAGTTTTAAAAATGATTTTTTCCCTTTTTAAAAAGCGCAGAAGTTGTGTCACAGCCACTAATGCGTGCAGAAATAAAATATGTTTTTTAGAATGAGGATAATGGAAAAGGTTGACAGTTGGCAGGGCGATGACAGGCCGGGGCTAGAGGATGACAGTGGTCACAAGGTCTTGAGTTAAGTTGTTCATTTTCGCACTTTTATAAAGTGATTAATAAAGTTATAGTAACTAATTGTATTTACTTTACAAGTAAATGACCTGTCCTTTACAGTTTCTCTAACATTCTTCTTTTAATTTGAGTACAAAATTAAGCTAGGTTAGTTATACATATAATTAGAAAAAGAGGTTATGTGTGATAGCCGAAATCAAGAATGATAAACATTTTACCAGGATTGCTTAATCCCATAAGACGTACGTTCGCCAAAAAATCGTTCGCACGTGACGTCACTGCAGTCCTCGGCCGTATTAAAACGATTTTATGAGAATATTTATTATAAATTATAAGTGTTTAATCTTAAAAATCCAAATAGTGGTACGTTAGTATTACAGAAATCATAAAAATACTGTCTAATTCCTATTATTTCCATGCAATTATATGGTAAACGTTATAATGAAGGACTGCAGTGACGTCACACAGCTGGCGGACAAATCAGCCCGATTAGGCAATCCTGGTAAATGTTTATCGTTCTTGAGCCGAAATGAAACTTATTTTTCTTCAAGCGGTCTGGGAGATAAAGTCTTTAAAAGTCATGGGAGATAAAAGGTTTGTTCCAACACACAAAATAACCGTTCTTGGAACGGTGAGGCGCATGTGCAATAGTAAAAATGCATTCCAAGCACGAGAGAACCGTTTAGCGAACGATAATTATTTTGTTCCAACCCGATTTGGTATCGTTATGGAACCGGTTCAAGAACGATGATTTCGATACTCGACTAAAAGCAAGTATCAAGGGAACTGACTTGCGCAGTACATATATATATCTATCAACTTGGCTTGGCTTGATTTGTTGTTTCTGTATTTGTTGAATTATGTGGGAGCGTACTTATTTAAAACTAAATATTAGTAATAAAAATACTTCAGTTTATACATCAACCGATTTAGTCATCATATAATTTCCTTTGGTACAGATGTATATATATATAAATAAACTTTTTTTGTGCTTAACTGCGTGTACCATGTAAAAATAAAAGTATGTTCTGTTTGATACGTTCTAGTGATTTGAGACAGTAACCAAACCGTTCCAACCATACTTTATTTTGGAACCGTTATTAGAACGGTAAACACTTGGCGCCTGCGTAACAAATCCTCAAGAACGATTTTGAAAACGATTCAGGAACGATTCCAATTTGCCTGTTGGAACAAACCTATTGTAAATTATGGGCGGAGCCTATGACGTCATAAAGTAAGGTTCATTTAAAATTTCTTAAATAATAATACCGATTTATTGATCAATATTTTTACAAAATATTTAATTAATATTTGTCAATTATCCAAATTAAAAAAAATATATTATATTAAACAACAGTTACGTTATTGTTATTGAATATTATTTTCCAATACGCGAATACCAACTACTTTGACAACTGTCAAAAAAAAGTAAGATGGCGACAACTATTTCAGTGAGAACTAAAGTTTGTTGTTTAATGTAGGTAAAATATATTTGTTTAATTTTTATTTATTTTACACGCTTGAAGAAAAAATAGTATATATTACACGGAGTAGAACGTTCTTTTTGTATTTCGCCCTGATTGCAGCCTCAGCTTCGCTTCGGCTGCAAACTAAGGACTCAACACAAAAAGAGTCACTTCTACTCCTAGTGATATAATCTACTATTTTACTTCTCTTAACAGCATTCAAAGGTAGCAATGGGTCATTGTTATCACGTTATCACGAAACAAATAAAGAATTGTAATAGTTCTAAAGAAATATGGGACAATCTCCAGAAAATTTATCAAAGTAAGGGACCAGCTAGAAAAGCAACACTTCTTAAAAGCCTAATTTTACATAAATTGAAAGGAGACAATATTAGACATCATTTAAATAATTTTACAGATACCGTAGATAAATTATCAGAAATGGATATTAAAATAAATGATGACTTGCTAAGTATAATGAAATTATACTCTTTACCGATGTCATTCGAAAATTTTAGAATAGCAATAGAATCTCGAGATGAGTTACCTACCCCTGAAAATCTAAAAATTAAAATTTTAGAAGAAAATGAAGCCAGAAATAAGAATAATCCAAATAGCAGTACAAATGAAGGTGCATTTATGGGAAGAAACAAGAATTATTATAAAAAATCTAATGAGTCTGGAAAATTTCCTCAAAATAATCAGCATGAGAACAACAATAATTATTATAATAATAAAATAAAATGCAATAATTGTAACAGATTTGGACATACAACAAGAGATTGTAGAACTAAAAATTACAGAGATAATCAAGAATCTTTTAAAGCTGAAGAAATATGCCTAACACTACCAGAAAGTGATGTAATTTCGAAGTAAGGTTCATTTAAAATTTCTTAAATAATAATACCGATTTATTGATCAATATTTTTACAAAATATTTAATTAATATTTGTCAATTATCAAAATTAAAAAAAATATATTATATTAAACAACAGTTACGTTATTGTTATTGAATATTATTTTCCAATACGCGAATACCAACTACTTTGACAGTGGTTGCACATCACATTTATGTGCTACAAAAGAAATGTTTACAAATTTAAATGAAATTTCTCCGCCTGGACATCTTAAATTGGAGTCAAAAGGTCAAACAGCTGAAATAGAAGGCAAAGGACAAGTGCAACTATCGATATCACAAAATTTTAGAGTAAATTTATTAGATACCCTTTATTTAACCAATCTTTCAACAAATTTAATGTCTGTCAGCAAAATTACAGAAAATGGATATACCGTACTTTTTAAAAGAAATGAAGCAATCATAAGAAATAAAAAAGGATACCAAATATTAACAACAAAGAAAATAAACAATTTGTACTACGTTCAGAGCTACAACAAAAAAGAGGAAGAAAATGCATATTTGTCTACAAAAATTATGATATGGCATGAAAAGTTTGAACATATTGATGAAACTGATCTCAAATCCGCAAAACTAACTAATTCTGTAAATGGGTTAGATTTTAATGATAATGAAAAGCTAGGTACGTGTGAAATATGCATTAAAGGCAAAATGACGAGATTACCATTTCCCCAAAGGGAAAATCAAGCAAAATCTTTACTGGAAGTGATTCATTCAGATGTTTGGGGACCATTTAAAATAAAGTCTCATGGTGGTTCTCAATATTTTGTTACACTCCTGGGGCTCGATTCTTGAATCTCGAATTCGAAATATCAGTGTCGACTTTCGACATATGTCGATAGTTTTGTATAAAGCTTAGAACAAAAAGAAACAGGAAGGAGTCTGTCATATATTAACTTTAAGAAAAATTTGCGACGGAAGTCGGCCATCTTGAAGCTCCTTGTATGACTCATTGTTTATGTTTACAGTACCTATGCTGTCAAAGCAATATTTGCATATAAATGTCAAAAATTAGCGCATAGGCGTATCATACGGTTTTTATAAACACAAAATGATTTACAACACTAAATGTATTCACATACTTGATTGGTTGGAATTTAATCAAAATAAAGACCCTAATATAAATTTGATTTTTTTACGGTACGGCATTGAAAACGGAAATTAAAAATGACATTTGGCCGCCATATGCAAGCTCCTTTCTGGACTCAAGGTCATTTTGCATATACTCCTTCCTGTTTCTTTTTGTTCTAAGGTATAAAGGCGATTCTTGAAAGTCGAATTCGAGATAAATTCGACAATTGTTGTTCGAGACTGCATCGAATGGGTAAAACCGTTCGACATTATGAATTGTCGAATTTTATTCTCATTCTGTCATGTCTCTGTCATAAACATATACAGGGTGATTGATTAGTGTGAGGAAGCTCAGTAGATCTGTTATAGTAAAATTTACAAAAAAAGTTATTAACAAAAGTTGTAGGCAGCTTTAAACTCCACATTTTAAAATTAGTTACAATCTTACAGGGTGTTTCATAAGATGGTGGCATACCAAACTTATGTTTTTTTAAATGGAACACCCTGTATTTTATTTTAAATTTGAAATCTGCTTAACTTCCACATCACAACAATGTAAAGTTTTATTATGTTATACTGGGTATTTAAAAAGTTATAACCAATATTACCTGAAAATCGTATCAAGTTTAACCCCCTGTATAATTAAAAAGGAGTATAGGAACATTGATCTATTGCAACCATAGTTTTTTAATAATTGTTAAAAATTATAAAACATATTCGTTTTCATAATATTCGTTAAATCAAATACAGGGTAAGTCAAAATGCTAGTACATTATTTTCTTGGTAATTTTAAATGGAACACCCTGTATTTTATATCACTATCGAAAAGTACTAATATCATACTTCAAATTTTATGAAGTACTCCCTATACCTAAAGTTATCAGTTTTCTAGATATTTTTATTTTTTCATCAAAGTATTGATTTGGTAGATATTTTAACGTTTACCAATAATTATTGTGAGTTGGCCATGATTGGTTTGTCAGAAACTGACAGTTTGACATTATTGTTTATTAATTTAGTAATAGCGTTACAGAAAAGAAAACAATTTATTTCAAATAAATTTTATATAAAATAACCGACTGAAAATTAAGAAAAAAAAATTAACAACAGAGAAAAATAAAAAAACAACAGTAATTTGAACTTATCTTACTTAAGTAAGATGTTCAAAATGACCTCCTAAAATATTTATGCATGCTTGAAAGCGGTCATTGAAAGAGTTGCTTACATTATTAAGTATTTGTAAAGAAATATTTTGAAATGCAATTCGGATTCTATCTTTCATATCATCCCTTGTTGTTGGAGGTATTTTATACACTTCGTTCTTAACGTAACCCCAAAAAAATGAGTCCACTTTATTGAAATCTGGTGACCTTGGGGGCCACCTGACCAGTCCATCCCTTCTCCAAACTGATCATTAAGTTCACCACGTACTAATTCGTTGTGGTGCGCAGGAGCACCGTCATGTAGAAACCACATTTGTTCACGTATATTAAGTGGAACCTCTTCTAATAATATCGGTAACTGATTTACGATAAAATCTAAATAAATCTCACCATTTAAGTTATCTTCAAAAAAATATGGACCTATTACATAGTTACCGACGATACCTCCCCACACATTTAGAGACTGTAGTGTTTGTATCTATTTAATAGATATGTCAACTCTGTCTCACACACACAAGTGAACATCGACATCAACTGTCAGTTGGTTAGAGAACGAGACGTTGAATGTGCGAGAAAAGGAGTGATAAAACTTAGATTTGATAAACTTGGTGTTGTGGTGAGCCAGTATAAATTAATAAGAAACAGGCATTCTACAAGTGGCGACGAGGATTAAGGTACGGTACGACATTATTATTTTAACAACCGGAATATAATGGGTAATAACTACTTAGTTGTCAAACATTGGCAGGTTAAGTTTGCATTTGCGTTCAGTTTAATTATACAATTGAGACAGACCAGTCATGTTCTAGTGGTTTAGAACCTTAAAAAAGGGGCGAATACTTCATTAAATATCATAAGCAAACTTTAGTAAGGTAATTTCAAGAAAATTTGAACAATGACAACCGGAATAAGATTGTGATCTTGTTGTTGTACAATTATTACATTTGCCAGTAATTAACTACAAAATCATATTTATTTTATTAAGAATAATAAAAAACTCTTCGTTTCAACGTAACTTCCAACGAATAATAGTTACTTGTTTGACATTTACAATTAACCAAATTATGTTTAACTAACTAGTACCTACCTATATATATATATATATATATATAATTAAACATATCTAAGTAGGATACAATTTGAAGCATATTTAGGTTAAAAGCAGTTTCGGAATCACAGTCTTAGGTTAGGCTAGCTAAGTAAAAAAAAAAAAAAAAAAAAATTTTTAAGAGAATAAGTACCTATATGGGTTTGACCTAGATGCTCGTTTTAGCCAGGCAATGCAAACTATGTTAGGGTTGGTTCTTTAAAATGATATGCAGGGAGGTATTTTAAATTTTAGGTTGTATTATTGAATTGGAAGTAAAATATTACACGCCATTAAGTTGGATTCTTATGGTGTTCATCCAATTGAAAGCAAGGATTTCCATTAAATTGGAAGTAATATATTGCACCCTTGTAAATTATTTAAGGGCTTCGGGTTTTCATTCAATTGAAAGCAAGGTTTTCCATTAAATTGGAAGTAATATATTGCACCCTTGTAAATCATTGAAGGGCTTCGGGTTTTCATTCAATTGAAAGCAATGATTTCCATTAAATTGGAAATGTTTTATTTCAGGTTATTCCAGAACATAATGGCAAACTTATTACCGCCACCCGAGAAGTTAGATCTTGAAGGAGACAGCTCTTCTGTGGGTTTGAGATGGGAGAAGTGGAAACGTTCCTTACAAATTTATCTTGAAGCCGCTGAAATCAAGGACTCTATAAAGAAGAGAACAGTATTGTTATTGTTTGGGGGTAGCGGACTACAAACAATATTTTTTAATTTGCCTGGAGCCAGTGTAGAAGAAGCAGATGGTGTTGACGCTTTTAAAGTAGCCATAGAGAAACTTGATACCTACTTTAGTCCACAGCAAAACAAGACATATGAGAGGCATATTTTTAGGCTCATCAAGCAAAATGAAGGAGAAAGTTTTGAGCACTTTTTGGTTAAACTTAGAGTTCAGGCTGAAAAATGCAGATTTAACCGGACGAACATATTATTAGTCAAATAATTGAAAAGTGCATTTCTTCAGAGTTGCGAAAGAAGATCTTAACATTGGGGGATGATGTTACACTGAATAAGGTTATAACGGAAGCAAACACAATGGAAATGGTGAATCATCAAATGCAAAGCTATGAACGGAAGGAAAAGGATAGCAATGATATTAACACCATTACAAATCACAGTAAACATCTTGCAAGATCGGAAGGCGAAATGACAGATGAAATACCTAAGAAGAGATGTGGCAGATGTGGCGGATCTATACATTCAATTTGTCCTGCAAAAACAAAGAAATGTAATAACTGTGGGAAAATAGGACACTACCAGAGATGTTGTAGAACAAAAATGTTACAAAATAAAAGAAAATTTGAAACAAGACCTGATGATTCCAGAAACAGTTATAAAAAACCTAGAAAAGGTGCATCAACAAACTTTTTAGATGATGGAGATGTTAAATATATATTCAACGTCAATGATGAAGCTACAATACAATGTGATGTAGGAGGAGTTAAACTAGATATGCTAATTGATTCTGGATGCAAGGTAAATTTGATATCAGATGAGGCCTGGAAATATTTAAAGAACAGAAATGTATTATGCAAAAATCAAATCAAAGAACCAAACAAAACACTTATGGCTTATGGCAGCCAAGTACCTCTGGAGGTTATGGGTTCTTTTGATGCGATGATTAAGATTAATGATAGGTTAGATCATTGCACTATATTTGTTGTAAAAAATGGAACAAGAAATTTACTAGGCAAAGATACAGCAATTCGTCTTGGAGTTTTGAAAGTAGGTATAGATGTGAATCAGATGGAGCAAGAAAGTAAAACACCTTTTCCTAAATTTAAAGATATTTTGGTGGAAATTCCAACCGATGAAAAAGTCAAACCTGTAATGCAACCATACAGACGCATACCAATTCCGATTGAAAATAAAATTAATATGAAAATTCAAGAATTATTAGACTCCGATATAATTGAAGAAGTGCATGAACCATCTGCGTGGATATCTCCTATTGTACCTATATTAAAAGATAATGGTGAAGTACGGTTATGTGTAGATATGAGGCGTGCTAATGCAGCAATACTAAGAGAAAACCATCCATTACCTTGCATGGAGCATTTACTGCCAAAAATAAAAAAGGTAAATACTTCACTAAACTTGACATAAAAATGCATTCCATCAAGTAGAACTCCACCCAAATTCAAGGCATTTAACAACTTTTATAACTTCAAGAGGCCTTTATAGGTACAAACGACTAATGTTTGGAGTCACATGTGCTCCAGAATTATTTCAAAAGATTTTGGAGAAAATGCTCATCAAGTGTGAAGGAGTCATCAATTTCATTGATGACATTTTAATTTTTGGGAGTACTGAAGAAGAACATGACTTAAGAGTGTCGAAAGTACTAAACGTTTTGAAGGAGAATAATGTTTTGCTGAATGAAGATAAATGCACACGTAAAGTTAGTAAAGTGACATTCTTAGGTCATGAATTAACACCAGAAGGAATTAAACCGCTGTCCAAATATATTAAAAGTATATCAGAATTTAGAGAACCAGAAACTGTGGAAGAATTACAGAGTTTTCTTGGACTGGTGAATTACATAAATAAGTGGATTCCCAATTTGGCAACCATCACAGAACCTTTAAAGGAGTTGCTAAGAATGAAGTTGGGAAAAAGTCAAACATTAAAAACTACTGGACAGATGCACAAAATGAAGCTTTTAGAAACTTAAAGAATATTTTGACTAGAATTGAGACCTTAGGATATTATGATGTTAAAGACAAGACACAAGTTATAGCGGATGCTAGCCCGGTAGGTCTTGGGGCAGTTTTAGTACAAATTGATGAAAAAGGTCCCAGAATCGTCGCGTACGGGAACAGAACTCTAACCACATGTGAACGGAAATATAGTCAAACTGAAAAAGAGGCGCTGGCTCTTGTCTGGGCTATAGAACACTTTAACACATTCCTTTTCGGTAAAGAGTTTGACTTAATAACTGATCACAAGCCCCTAGAGTTTTTGTTTAGTCCGAAATCAAAACCTTGTGCACGTCTTGAACGATGGGTTTTGAGGTTACAGGCTTACTAAGGAAAGGCATCTATAGTAATCAGTGGGATGACTCAATAAAAAACTACAAAATGTTTGAAGAAGAGCTATGCTTCTATGACAATATTCTTTTGCGAGGAAACAGAATTGTCATACCTGAGAAGCTTCGGGAACAAGTATTAATGGCAGCTCACGAAGGTCATCCCGGAATTGTAGCTATGAAAGGAAGATTGCGCTGTAAAGTGTGGTGGCCAAAACTGGATAAAGATGTCGAAAGATTTGTGAAATGTTGTAAGGGATGTACATTAGTATCACTTCCACACGGACCTGCACCTATGAAACGCCGGGAGCTTCCAGCAGAACCATGGATTGATGTTGCTATGGACCTTTTGGGGCCATTACCGTCTGCTGATTACCTATTGGTTATCATAGATTACTACAGTCGTTATAAAGAAATTAAAGTGACTAAGGCCATTACAAGCTCACAGATCATCAAGCTTCTTAAAGAAATATTTAGTCGATTGGGTTTTCCAGTATCGATTACTGCGGATAATGGCCGGCAGTTCGTAAGTGAGCAGTTTAAAGATTTTTGTAGTGAATGTAACATCAAACTCTTCAATACTGTACCATATTGGCCACAGATGAATGGTGAAGTCGAGCGTCAAAATCGAGACATAGTAAAACGTCTAAAAATCAGCAAGACAGAGAACAGAGACCTAAATGAAGCACTATACGAATACTTAATGATGTACAACTCAACTCCTCATAGCGTAACCGGAAAGACACCAGCAGAACTATTCTTCAAAAGATGTAACAGGGATAAAATCCCTATGCTAAAGGACTTAAATGGAAGGGAAGATGATTCTGAAGTTAGGGACAGGGATAAGGTACAAAAGGAAAAAGGAAAGGAATATGGAGACCAGAAAAGAAGAGCCGGAGATCCAGGATTGATGATAGGAGACAAAGTGTACATAAAAGAAATGGAAATGGGAAATAAACTTACTTCTAACTTTAATCCTACTCCACATGTAGTAGAACAAACCATTGGAGGGGACGTAACAGTACGGAATGAGAATACAGGACAAAGGTTGAGAAGAAATATAATTCACTTGAAGAAAGTTGAAGGTAATTGGCAATCTGTCAATAATCAGCCATTCCAAGATGGGGCTAAGACCACTGATAATGAAAATTCATGTGAAGAGCAACTGAGTGAGTAAATAAGGGTTTAATTTGCGATCTTTAGTATCTTTAAATAGTTACTATTTTTATGTAAAACTGATTGTATTCCGTAACAGATCTCATTACTTTAATAAATGTTTAATATTATTTTATTGATTGTTTGATATACTAGAAGTATTTTGTAGTCCTTGATCCAGGCTGAGGCTAAAGCTGAGGCTGTGGCTGGAGCTGTGGGTTGATCCACATTTAAATAAATTGTTTTGAAAAATATTTGATAAGGAAGGGATGTAGTGTTTGTATCTATTTAATAGATATGTCAACTCTGTCTCACACACACAAGTGAACATCGACATCAACTGTCAGTTGGTTAGAGAACGAGACGTTGAATGTGCGAGAAAAGGAGTGATAAAACTTAGATTTGATAAACTTGGTGTTGTGGTGAGCCAGTATAAATTAATAAGAAACAGGCACTCTACAGAGACCATCTTGTTTGACTATGTGTTACTATGTGGTATGGATTACTTGTTGAATAGTAGTGAAAGTTATGCCTATTAACAGAACCGCTTCGATGGAATGTAGCTTCATCACCAAATAGGACATAATCAAAAAAATCTCTCTGCTCATTAATTTTTTCTAAAGCCCATTCACAAAACACTATTCGTTTCTGAAAATCATCATTGTTTAATTCTTGATGCTTTTGAATATGATAAGGGTGCATCTTGTTTTTAGATAGAATGTTTTGAACAGAGTAGTAACTAAGTTCTTGTTCATGGGAAATGCTCCTTATACTTGTGTGTGGGTTTTCTGTGACTGCCATCAACACACTCATTTCATTTTCCTCTGTCACACTCGGTTTTGTTCGTTCATGTTTTTCATATTTCACTGAACCAGTGCGGTTAAATCGATCTTTCAATTTTTCAAATGTATCTTGTCTAGGTTGCCGCCTATCTGGAAACCGTTCTTGATAAATTCTAGCGGAGAGTAATGAATTTTTATTGCATTCCCCTAAAATCCAGATCATATCTACCAATTCATTAGTAGTAAAATTCATTATTTCTAATTTAAATTAAATTGATATTGTTGCTAATAATAATTGTTGCTAATTTACGGTGTACCACAATACTGAATTAATAAACAATAATGTCAAACTGTCAGTTTCTGACAAACCAATCATAGCCGACTCACAATAATTATTGGTAAACGTTAAAATATCTACCAAATCAATACTTTGATGGAAAAATAAAAATATCTAGAAAACTGATAACTTTAGGTATAGGGAGCACTTCATAAAATTTGAAGAATGGTATTAGTACTTTTCGATAGTGATATAAAATACAGGGTGTTCCATTTAAAATTACCAAGAAAATAATGTACTAGCATTTTGACTTACCCTGTATTTGATTTAACGAATATTATGAAAACGAATATGTTTTAAAATTTTTAACAATTATTAAAAAACTATGGTTGCAATAGATCAATGTTCCTATACTCCTTTTTAATTATACAGGGGGTTAAACTTGATACGATTTTCAGGTAATATTGGTTATAACTTTTTAAATACCCAGTATAACATAATAAAACTTTACATTGTTGTGATGTGGAAGTTAAGCAGATTTCAAATTTAAAATAAAATACAGGGTGTTCCATTTAAAAAAACATAAGTTTGGTATGCCACCATTTTATGGAACACCCTGTAAGATTGTAACTAATTTTAAAATGTGGAGTTTAAAGCTGCCTACAACTTTTGTTAATAACTTTTTTTTGTAAATTTTACTATAACAGATCTACTGAGCTTCCTCACACTAATCAATCACCCTGTATATAATAATATATAAAAGTTTTAAAGTTTTCTTGATATTTTATTTAGTTACAATTTATTTTTATTAAGTTTTATTAGTATTTAGTTGTTTGTTATTGGTATTATTATTTTTTGGTTAGTATTACTGTTTACTGTTAGTTTCAAAATGAATCCAAACATAGTATTAGGAGTGGCAATAGAGAACTTGGAAGATAATGCTCCCAGACAAATTATAAACTATGTAGAGGCGTTTCACATGAGTGATAATAATTTTAAAAATAATTTTATATTAACAAAAGCTGTTACCCACTAGTTAATCGAAATGGTTACACCTTATATGAAAGAGCGAACACGGGCATCTGCACCATCCATTGAAAGAAGCGTAAAGATTTTTTTTTAATTGAATTGATAAGGTTTCCACTTAATAAAAATCTACACTGTCTTTTGTCTTTTAATTTCATTATATTATTTCTATTCTTCGTAAACCAACCAATAATTTTTTCTTCTAATAATATAAATGTGACACTTGACGTAAACAGAATCTTGTTTATGGTATTCCGTGTCAGAATAATACGATGTTGCCACTTAATCTTTCGACATCAAATGTCGATTGAATTTCGAATGTCGATTCGTACTCAAGAATAAGTCCCGTACAAATCGATCGACATTAAAAGTGAGAAATTACGGTTAGGTTAGGTTAGGTTAGGAGACAGATATATTTTACTATATTTTTATTCTGGAATGATCGATGATAGACTAAGTAAGAATGTCTTGTCATAAATAGGAAAGAAAGAGATACACATATTTTCCCAGAAATGACTAATCTCTAGAACAAAAAAACGAAGCTTCTAGAAGTTTGAAACCTATAAAAGACTGAACAGAGGTCGTTAGAAGGAAGTTTATTATTGGAAGTCAAAGAGAGAAGATCAGTAAGTGTAAACAGTCAGTTAAAAAGTGAACAAACAGTTTTTAAAGTAGTTATAATAAAGTGACGTTAAAAATACAAAGTAAAACAATTATAAAGTAAAACAAAGTGCCAAAAGTGACATTGAAAACTAATCAAAAGTGAAATTAAAACATTTTCGGTTGATGTAAAAAAGAAGAGTACTTACTATTATTAATACAACTAAAGGAACTATAATCCATCAACACTAAAATTTGAGGAACAAACAAAGAATAATAATTACACAAGAAACTAATCGTCTAACAACACTTCAGTTTACCAAAATCGCAAATACCACGTATCACTTCGTTCGTCTCCGTTTTTTATAGATCACCTACAGATTTTTCCACCAATCAGGAAACAGGACTTTACATATCAAGGTCAGATAAAATTGTAATTTTTTTTTAAAAATTTTGTAGTAGTTAGATTTTATAATTTAAAAAAAAAACAAAGGAATTTACTTTATATTTAATAATTAGTGTATTTGATAATCTTACTTGCCATTACATAAACAACATTGGTTAGTTTAACTTAATTCACATCAAGTAAGTTCTTTTATAATTACTAAAGGCCTTTCTTTTTAATATTTTCTCTAATTAGTTTCATTATTAAACTTTCAACATTACTGTTTTAATTTAACTATTTTATAATAAATTTATAATTATAATTAATCAATTTTATTCAAATACCTTCTACCTAATAACCCAATAGAAACTAGCATAACCAAACACCCCCTGAGAAAAAGATCTTGTTGCTATTAGTACATTTAAATAAGTAATATCAATCTAATCGATAAATCAATCAAATCAATAAACTTTCTCTCAAATCATAATATTCATTACAATATATCCCCTCTGATCATCATCAAATTAGCATCAAACTGCATATTTTTCACATGATTCGACTCCAATGAATTTTCACCTCTTTTAATTATTTTATTATCATTGTTTAAAAAATCCTTGATATTTGAAAGCTTTAAAACATGTTTAAAAGCAATATTTTAATCACAAAATCTAAAAATATAAAAAATATTTCATAAATTAAACAAAATTTAACCTTAATTTTATGAAAATAGTATTAAAACACCTACCTTTAAAAATTCATGAAGTTTTCAATAAATATACACACACAGAACAAATTACAGCCTCCCTTATTTAATTAACAATAAGAAATAAATTGAAAAGAAAAAGTGTAAAGGTGCTTTAAATGCATGGGCTTTAAATTTTTTGTTTTGTTTGGAAAAATAAACTCCGCCCAGTGACGTCACGACTTAGGTAGTCTTGCATCGAATGGGTAAAACCGTTCGACATAATTAATTGTCGAATTTTATTCTCATTCTGTCATGTTTCTGTCATAAACACAGATATAACATATAAAAGTTTTAAAGTTTTCTTGATATTTTATTTAGTTGCAATTTATTTTTATTACGTTTTATTAGTATTTAGTTTTTTGTTATTAGTATTATTATTTTTTCGTTAGTATTACTATTTACTATTTAATGAATCCCAGACAAATTATAAACAATGCAAGGGCGTTTCACATGAGTGATTACCTATAATTTTAAAAAGAATTTCAGATTTACAAAAGCTGTTACCCACGAGTTAATCGAAATGGTTACACCTTATATAAACACGGGCATCTATCTGTACCATCCATTGAAAGAAGCGTAAACATTATTTTTTTAAATCGAATTGATAAGGTTTTCACTCAATGAAAATCTACACTGTCTTTTGTCTTTTAATTTCATTATATTATTTCTATTTCTTCTAATAAAATAAATGTGACCGTTGACGTAAACAGAATCTTGTTTATGGTATTCCGTGTCAAAATAATACGATGTTGCCGCTTAATCTTTCGACATCAAATGTCGATTGAATTTCGAATGTCGATTCGTACTGCAGAATAAGTCCTGGGGGGTTAGTTTTGAAATATTTAAATCTTGTAAGTTATCCATATCTCAAATGTGGGTTGAAACACAAAAGGTTCAAAGGAAACTCAAAGTCTATCCCACAACTGTTTAATTTAATGTTGCAACTAGTTTCGGTCCTATAGGACCATCATCAAGCTGAAATAATTACAATATAATAGAAAGAGGATCTTAAAAGTATTATATCAAGTTAAAAATTCAAAACAATTCCTTACAAATTGTTAACAAAATTGAACCAATAATACAAATAATATGGAAAGTTATCAAATGTCAATAAACAATAATAATACTATGAAACTACAAGTTATTGTTCACATAATTAAGCAAAATGAAATAATATAGCAAAGTTAACATTGTTAAATTTGAGTTTACACTAAAAATACTTTAAGAGTCAAAAGATGATAAACTTTCAAAAATATCTATAAATTTATTTATATTACTGACAAGTAGAGACTAAGTCAAAAAACAATTCAAAAAATATATCGACTAATACCAAAATGCCATTCAAGATAAATTGATGAGGAAATGTTAAATGTTTAATCAAATCTAATATAATAATGAACAACAACTTACCGTAAAAAGTCATGAGACAAAAATCACAGTAGATTAAATTTAAAGGGATAATAGTTAATAGTTAAAACATCTCAAAAGTAGAGACCGATATGGAAATAGTGGGAAAATGTAAAATAGTTTTTTAAAAAACTGATTAAACCCCCAATAGAACAAATGGGGAATATAATGAAAAGTATCAAAGGTTAAATTTTGAAAAAATATAATTTGAAAATATAGTAATTCCCAATAGTGGGAGTATTTATACAATTCAACTATTATAGGAAGAAGTTTAAGAAAAGGATTGGAGGAGAAAAGTGTTAGAAGTTTTATAAAATAAGAAACTTTAGGGGATGAACAAATCTCATAGTGAAGAAACTCATCTTTTCCATGTGGATGGAAATTCCATTCCAACTAAACATTTAACATTTCCTCATCAATTTATCTTGAATGGCATTTTGGTATTAGTCGATATATTTTTTGAATTGTTTTTTGACTTAGTCTCTACTTGTCAGTAATATAAATAAATTTATAGATATTTTTGAAAGTTTATCATCTTTTGACTCTTAAAGTATTTTTAGTGTAAACTCAAATTTAACAATGTTAACTTTGCTATATTATTTCATTTTGCTTAATTATGTGAACAATAACTTGTAGTTTCATAGTATTATTCTTGTTTATTGTTTTGATATATTTTGACATTTGATTGTAACTTTCCATATTATTTGTATTATTGGTTCAATTTTGTTAACAATTTGTAAGGAATTGTTTTAAATTTTTAACTTGATATAATACTTTTAAGATCCTCTTTCTATTATATTGTAATTATTTCAGCCTGATGATGGTCCTATAGGACCGAAACTAGTTGCAACATTAAATTAAACAGTTGTGGGATAGACTTTGAGTTTCCTTTGAACCTTTTGAAATATTTCACAAGTGAAATTGCTCATATTTCGATCAACTCAAGTTTTGAACTAATTTCACGAGTGAAATAAAATTCGAATTCGAAAATAAGGTTATTCAGATTTTCTTCGACAAAGAAAATTTCTCGCATGCGACAAAATATGTCACTGTTTGAGAATAGGCTCCCTGATATTGTAAAATTTACTTCATGAAATGTAAAAATGAAGTTTTGGAATGTTTTAAAGCTTACAAAAATGAGGTAGAAAACGAACATGATAAAAGAATAAAATATTTTCAAAGTGATAATGAGATATCAGAATATTGCAATGCAAAATTTCAAGAATTTAAAAAAAATGGAATCCAAAGAAGATTGTCGGCACCCTATACGCCACAACAAAATGGAATTGCTAAAAGGAAAAATCGCTCGCTTCTTGATAAAGCACGATGTTTGATAATTGGAGCCAAATTACCTTTAATATTTTGGGCAGAAGCCATTAATACTGCCAATTATCTAACTAACAGATGTCCTTCTAGAGTATTAAATGGTAAAACTCCTTATGAATTGTTTGTTAATCGTACACCATCAGCAAGACAACTCTTACTTTTTGGAAGTCCATATTATTAAAAATAATAAAAAACTCTTCGTTTCAACATAACTTCCAAGTTTTGGAAGTTACGTTGAAACGAAGAATTTTTTATTATTCTTAATAAGACATTTTCATGTTTTTGGTTCAAAAGCATTTGTACTTAACAAAAGACAAAATAGAGGAAAGTTTTCACCTCTAGCTGAAGAGGGCATTTTTATGGGATATTCAGATTCATCAAAAGCTTTTAGAATATGGATGCCGGATCAAAGAAAAATTATTGTATCAAGAGACGTATAAGTAATTGATAATAAAATTGGTGATTTTTTTAACGAAAATGAAAATTATGATTTTTTAAAATTTAACACTGATGATGAAGAAGAAATTCAAGAAAGTGAAATAAATATTGATTTTAAAAATAATCTTACTGCCAAACAAAATCAAATTGTAGAACAAGAAGAAGCAACGACTAATGATGTTGAAATTGAGTCAGAATATAGGGATCAAGAAAAATCTCAAACTGAATTACAAATTAGACCAAAAAGAAGAATATGTCCACCAAAGTGGACTGAAGATTTTCATTTATCTTATTTTACTGGAGAAAGTGATACAGAAGAAATAAAAAATATCGAATTATTTGATGAAGCTATCAGAATCTGATCCATGTATCTACATATACCGCAAAGGGGGAGAAAAAGCCATAATCGCAGTCTATGTAGAGGATCTGATCATAGCGACATCTAGCGACGAAATTTTAAACCGTATTAAACAGAATATTATGAATAATTTTGATATGAGAAACCTAGGATCTTTAAGATTTTATTTAGGCATAGAATTTAATCAACAAAATGGAGTAATAAGCATAAATCAGAAGAAATATATTAATGATTTGTTACAAAAATTTGAAATGCAAAATTGCAAGAGTGCTGCAGCACCGATGGAAGCTAATTTAAAACTAGAAAAAGGAAATGAAAATGAAATACCAAATTTACCGTTCCAAAGTTTAGTAGGATCCTTGATGTATTTGTCTGTAGCGACTCGCCCAGATATATCTTTTGCAGTGAGTTATCTAAGCCAATTTAACAACTGCTACAATACTCAACATTGGACCGCTGCTAAAAGAGTGCTTCGATATTTACAGGGTACCAGGAATATAAATCTTGTCTATACAAAAACATCAAAACCCATTTTAGGAAATGCTAATGCTGATTGGGGGTCATGTACAATCGACAGGAGATTATACACTGCATTTTGTTTCATTTTTGAAAATGCATGTATTAGTTGGGAAGCCCGAAAACAAAGGACGGTTGCCTTATCAACAGCAGAAGCCGAATATATGAGCCTTACAGAAGCATCAAAAGAAGCCATTCACTTGAAAAATCTAATCTAAACGATATGGGATTCATTCAGGATATAATTTTAATATTTAATGATAATCAGGCAGCACAAAATTTAGCTTCAAACCCAGTCGTCAGTTCAAAATCGAAATATATTTTAATTAAAGAACATTTTATAAGAGATGTAAAAAGAGGAGAAATAAAACTAAATTACCAAAGGACGGAAGATATGTGTGAAGACTTACTAACAAAGGCCTTGAATGAAAATCAACATTCACGTTTTACAAAATATATTGGACTTAAGATGAGCAGTTCGTGAGGGGGAGTGTTGGAATGAGAAAAGTTCACTCCTGCTCAACAACATTATTCGTTTGTTTTTTATATAATATAATAGTTTTTGTTATTGTCAAAAATAATATATAACTGTCATACTAAAATAAAAGGATTTAATTTTATAAAAACCATTGCATATAATTACAAAACAACATTAATATTTCAATCCTGTCACTTTCGGTTAAAGGCATTTTGTAAAAAAAGTTCAAGAACGTACCTTCTCTAAAGCGTTAACAATACAAACTGTGCTTCAATGTTTTTGACATTTTTGTCAAATAAAAAGAATGGTAAAAAATAATGCCAAACAAAAAGATTTTTATAGTCCAAGGGCTTGGATCACTAATAAAAGCTGTAAAATACAATTATTAAGAATAATGCTGGATGTTCATGATAGTTTATCAAAGTAGTTGTATAACAATACGTAATTTCATTTAATGTGTTTATTACGTTTATTCGTTATTTTCATTACTTTGTAAGTAAATTTTTACATTTTTGCCCACCCTGTACTAATTTGAAGCAACATATTATACATTTTTGGAATCGTAAACGGGGTAAACACAAAACAAAAACATGTGGGAATAACAACTATAATCAATGAAAATAACGAAAAGTTGTGCTCTGATTTCGATATAGCAAGTGGATTTAACGATTTTTTTACAAACATTGGAAAAAACTTAGCCTCAAAAATTATTAAACCCGATACTCCAAGACCGAAAGTTAATAGGGTGTGTCATTCATTCTATCTGTACCCCACAAATATATTGGAAGTTGAGCAAATTATACAAACATTGAAATCAAATAAGTCACCTGGAGTTGACGGCATTAGGTCTGATTTAATTAAAACTATAAAACATGAGATATCTCCATTAATTACTCATCTAGTCAACAATATATTCGAAACTAATATTATCCCAAAAAATTTAAAAAAAACTGTAGTAACACCAGTTTATAAAAAGGTAGTAAAGAGCATATAAATAATTACAGACCTATATCAGTAATTACAACTTTCGCTAAAATCACCGAAAAACTAATAAAAGCACGTTTAATATCATTCCTTAACAAACATAAAATTATATCCGACAAACAATTCGGATTCAAAGAGGGTATATCAACAAACGATGCTGTAGCTACTGTTATGGGGAAAGTGTATAAAAGTGTAGACAAAAAAGAACCAGTTCTGGGGGTATTTCTTGATCTCTCCAAGGCATTCGATACTGTAAACCACGTTAAGCTTTTAGACGTTCTGGAGGAGTCTGGAATACGCGGTAAAACGTTGAAGTTATTTAGAAGCTATCTGTCAGACAGAGCTCAACAGGTTAAAATAAAAAATTGTCTGAGCAATGAAAGCGAAATTATTTGTGGAGTCCCACAGGGCACTGTCCTTGGACCCATTCTATTTTCGTTATATATAAACAGTTTATTTATGGCTCAAACATGCGGTCAAATATATAGCTTTGCAGATGATACCGTAATTATATATACTGCAAAAACATGGGAAGAACTAAAATATAAAACACAAAATGATATACATGGACTTATAGATTGGTTTAATCATATGGAACTCACCATTAATTTCGATAAAACGCATTTCATATCATTTGCAAGTTACTCTTCATCCCTTCCAAATTATGAATCACTTGAATTCATCCATCAAAATGTTAAAATAAAAATTAATTTGGAAAAAAATATTAAATATCTAGGTATAATAATTGACCAAAATTTAAAATGGAACACTCATATCACCGAAATAAGCAAATCTCTTAGGTACTTGCTCTATAAATTTAAGTGTCTTAAGAATATTTTAACTTTACCTTACCTTAAAACCATATACTATGCATTAGTTCAATCCAGAATACAATATATGGGATCCTTAGTTGGGGTGGGGTTCTTAAAACAAACTTAAACAGACTTGAAATTTTACAAAAAAAGATCTTAAAATTAATATTTAACTTACCTTATAGATACCCTACAAAATTATTATTTCAAAAAGCCCAAATAATGAATTTGAACCAATTGTATTTTTATAGTATTGTAAAATATGTATATAATAATAAGGAAATAATTTCTAAAATAGACCATAATTATGACACTCGACATAAATTACAGGAAAGCGTACAAATTCCACTAGCAAAAAAACAAATTGGTCAAAGATGCTATAGTTACCTTTCCTCAAAAATTTTTAATTTCTTACCAGAAATATACAAATTGTATATAAATACTATAAATTCGTATCAACTTTTTAAGAAAATTTTTAAATCTTTTATCCTGAACTCCGATACCGACCAAATTTCAAACCTTATTAATGGCAGCAACAACTGATAAGCTATTATAAAAAAAAATATATTACATGTTACCTAATATATAGGAAAGGGAGTAAACATTATTATCATTGTATAATCCGTGTATTATAATATTGTATTATTATGTTGAATTATAGTATTATTTTAGTTTATTAATCACGCACAAGTAGTGACTACTTAATTTGTAGCACTACTTCAGTGAGTTAGCATGTTTATTTAGTTAGTTTATTTAAATTGTAATTGTAAATTATTATTGTAATTATTAAAATAAACATTATTATTATTATATTATTAGTTCAGCAAAGTCAATTTGGAAATTGAAAAAAAAGAGGGGGGTCCATTTGAAAAAAATGATTATAATTTGAAACAATAGTAAATTTTATTGTTCATTCAGCAAAAAATAAATTTATGCGTTACATGGACGCACTGTATATATTATTCACGCGGACGAAGTCGCTGTTAAAAGTTAAGCTAGTATACCTACTAATTATTTGTCTGTTAGTCGTTATACTGGAGAAACATATTATACATATCTTCAGGTGTTTCTATTTCTTTTTGAACATTATGCAATTAACTACCCAACAATTTAGATTTTTAAGTGAGGCAATGTTTTACTTTATTAACAATGTAATCATTACAGCTTTTTGTTAACAAACTCACAGCTTGTAAGGATTGATACGATGATCTCTTCGTGTGAGGCTCTACTAGGTTCGTTATTGGGTTCTATCTTATTTTTGCAGTTTATTAACTATACCAGTTTTACTTGGAGCCATACTTTATTAACCTTGCACAAGTTTTAATATATTCATTTTTTGTATTTGTATATATTTTGTTATTATACAAATGACAAAACAATATAAAAAATATTATTCAACTGATAAATAAATATAGTTTGTTATAGTAGAATTTTTAAAATAAAGCATATTTTAACTAGGAAAATATTTTAAAAGTAATTGCATATTAATAGAATAATAATTAATCTCTTATTTATTTACTTCCAAATTATCACAAAATAACTATTTAACGACCTAAAATTACACTATTATTGAACAGACATCAAAACATAATTGTTTATCGTATAGAGCATATTTATTTTAAATACATTTTCACCATATTTTTGATTCAACATGAGATTTTTCATGAAATTCTTATACAACTTTAGTGCGTCTGCGCTTCTACGAATGTTCGCGGAGGGTAGTTTTAGATCATCAGAAGAAATCAAAACTGTAGATTACATGATCAACTACAAAATCGTTTTTCGTAACGAACCTGTCCAAAATGGAGAACTTCGAGTGTATAAATTTTTACAAAAAGTCATCGACGCCGTAAGAAGAGAATACAAAAACGACGAGTTCAGTACGATGGTTAATCGTGAAGAGATTTTCAGGTAAAACATTCATAGATCTACTTAATTTATATATTTAATAGTTTGTATGCATATTTTTTGTAATTTATATTAGTTGGAGAAAAGACTTTCTACATTAGAGGTATTCACCAACTCGAATTTTCATGGAATATTTTTGCTAGCCCTGAATTACTTAGACGCCAGTTTTTGATTTTGTTTTTATTTGTAGGTACATATATACAAACTTTGATGGAGTTTTTGTTTCAGTGTTTTTCCTTTCATCTTCTTTCAGTGTCTCATTCTTCTCGTTTTGGTTTCTGATTTATGTTTTATTTTTGCGGATATTTTTATTGAACTGCGTCTGACTGCGTCTACTAAGAACATTCTAGTTCATAAACTAGTGAAGCAACAGAACACTAATAATATAATAGTGAAACGAGTTCAGCCGTCGGACTCTGGCGGAGTATAATTCAATGAGACTCTGGCGCAAAAAAATGTAATTGTCTCAACGGAGTAATAAAATTAATTTTGCATTGTCAAAATTTAGGTTAACAATACAAAATACTAAAGCACACTCTAAGCAAAAGTTTTATAAAACACACACTTGAGATAAGTAGAACTACAAAATAATACTGCTTAAATATCACAGGGCATATACAGCAGCAGATTTGTCTGATTAGTTCATATATTTAATTCATATATGGACAGTTGATACGTCAAAGAACATCACTACACGGTTTCGACAATATAATATTTCTTTCTCACCCGCGTTGGTAGATTTTAAACATACAGCGCATGCTTGAGAAATCTCGAAACACATACCCGTTAGAATTTTTCTGTGTTTCGCTACATGCGCACAAAATATGAGCAGAACTGACTGAAGGCTACCTGCAAGAGAGCACATGATACATTCACTGCTACACCATACGTCGGAACACCTTCCACTTATAGAAACTGTCCAAGAATGATAAACATTTTGTTTATCATTCTTGGAAACTGTCCATATAAGAGTATTTAAATATATGGATTAGTCGTTACTAAGGACATTGACGCTTGAGAGCGCCATCTATGGAATTCTAGTCTTCCCAATAGAGACAAACGTTATTTTAAATACCTGCTAATTTTTATTTTAGGCATTTTTCTACGGTCATAGTAGAATACGATCATTTCGTAAAATTCGGCGAGAATGAGAGAGAGGTAGATCAATTAAATATAGTCGAAAGGAGAATTATTTTTGCATTTAAGCGGCGCTATGAAAACGAATCTTTATTAGAATGGTTACAAGTAAGGATATAAAGATGATTTTTTTAAAATTTGTCAATAATTTTGATTATTTTTTGTAGGTTAGTTTACAAAATGTGGTAAACTATGTTATAGATAGTTTCCATGACACAGATAGAATAGGAATAGTGATAAAACACGAGACACGTAAAGATATACAAGCTGTTTATCCGATTCGTTTCAAAACCGCTCTCGTTAAAGCAATAAGTGCGGAAAACTTTACTCTAGAAACATTTAGGATGAAATGTTCTTTTCCTGCCGAAGAAACAATGACGATGCAAGTAGTCAGATTAAAAATACCCAGTCCACACAAGATCCTTAAAAAAGAATACGTTCCAAATTGGAATAATCCTCATATACAATATATGTAAAAAAATATAAAAATATTTATTTTTTATTAATCTACAAATTATTCTTTTAAATTTAGAATAAAAAAATTAAAGTAATATCACGTTATTTAACACTGTTACTGTTACATAAATACTTATCACCCAGCCTGAAACGAGGTCGATTAATCGATTATCTTCACGATCACTCGATTCCCTTTCAACATAATGAATTTGATTTTCAAGTTTTAATCGGCATGTGTATAATAATTTTGACAATGTTTTTTTGGTAAAAATTAATTTTCTATGATAGTATTTCTCGTCAAGCTGTAAAAATGACTAATAATGATTCCGTACAAGATTTACCGGTACCAATAGATTATGACGATCGTTCGAATAGAATAACCCCTTTACAACAAGCTGCAGCCTCATGTACAGGAGCAATTATTACATCATTATTTGGTAAGTACAACACGTTTGTAAATGATTAATTGCTTTTTAATAATAATATAAAAAATTGAGCTTAATTTAACTAATAACGGAACATTTTTTCAACCAACAAGGCAGAAAAAAACTTGGACAATAATTGTTTCAGTTACACCATTAGATGTTGTTAAGATACGTCTGCAAGCGCAACAAAAAATATCACAGGGTCAGACGAAATGTTTTTTATATTGTAATGGCTTAATGGATCACTTTTGTAGTTGCAGTCCTGATGACCCTAACAGCCGTTGGTTGCAAAGACCTGGTCATTTTAATGGTACCATTGTAAGATTCTAATTATTTATCAAGATAATGTGTGTATTTTAAATGTATCTATTTAAGGATGCTTTTATAAAAATTAGTCGAACTGAAGGAATTTCATCTTTATGGAGTGGTTTGAGTCCAACATTAGTATTAGCCCTACCAGCAACTATAGTTTATTTTGTAGTGTATGAACAGCTAAAAAACCATTTTAAAGACAAATATAAAGAAAAATTAAAGTCTTTAAATGCTACTAAAAATCAAACACCTCTGTGGATACCTTTGTTGTCTGGAGGTGTAGCTAGGGTAATATCTGTGTCCCTTGTCAGTCCTTTGGAGTTGTTTAGAACCAAAATGCAGTCTCAGAAATTAAGTTATTTAGGCAAGTATTAACAATTGATAAGTATATGAGCAAAAATGTGATTGATTTGAATTTATAGAACTAAATCAAGCTTTAAGAACATTAGTCAAACAAGATGGCTTAAAAGGTTTATGGAGAGGAATATTTCCAACTTTATACAGAGATGTGCCTTTTTCTGCTATATATTGGATGAATTATGAGAGCATTAAGTCAGTTTTGGGAGTTACAGACAGTCAGCCTTCATTTTGGATCAGTTTTTTTGCTGGGGCTTTCTCTGGCACGGTAAGTTCATTTATTACTTTATCAAACCTGAAAAATGAAATGTTATTAGGTTTTGCTTATTAGTTATTAAATTTTAAGGTAGCAGCATCTATAACCACTCCATTTGATGTTGTTAAGACCCATCAACAAATTGAATTTGGTGAAACAAATTTGTATAGTGGTGAGTAATAAAATAATCAATGTTGGTTTGTTGTAAGTTTTTTTGTTCTATGCTTAACTAGCAGGAGATAAACCAAAAAAGAATCGTTCGACAATCGACGTTATTAGAAAGATACGCGCAGATCATGGTACAAGAGGACTATTTACTGGCTTAGCACCAAGACTTATAAAAGTTGCACCAGCTTGTGCCATTATGATATCAACTTTTGAGTATGGAAAAGTATTTTTTAACAAGTTAGGTAATCAAGAAGATAAACTACAGGAAATTACGCCCTCAGCCAACTTTATGTCCAGCAATGACAGGTAAACTTTTGTTTTAAATGATTTTTTTTCATGTAATTAATTAATTTTCTTCATAGGAAATCTGTTTAGTCGTAGAAAATGTTACATATAAACGCTACAACTGTGATATTAGACTTTGTGAATGTGTTGGTACTGCTGAATGACATTTTAGAACTTGTCTCTAAAGGTATTATTGTATAGTTGTTAAGAAAATACATATCAATTTTTTCATGTGTTTTATTTTAAACAATAATAAGGATATGTATCTAAACAATATGTTTGTATATAAACAATAATAAGGATATGTATCTACTTAAAAGAGATTTAATTTATTTCAACAATGGTGTAAATTAAATGGATTAATAATAAATATTAGCAAATGTCATCATATCAGATTTGTCCATTCTAATAATATTCATATTTTGCCATACTCATTAAATGAAAATATTCCCTTTGTGACTCTATCAAAGATTTGGGAGTGATTTTTGATTCCAAACTTTCTTTTAAACTGCATATAGAATACATCTACATTGCAGCATCTAAAATTATCTACTTCATCAAAAGATTCTCTTCTTCATTCAGTAGAGTATTTACCTTTTGATCATTATATTTCTCTTGTATATTTTCCAAAGTTATGTATGCTTCAATTGTTTGGAGAAGTAATGAAATTGGATCTTATTTTTGTTATATAATAAATTTTTATTGTATGGGGTTCTTCCCTGTTGATTAAATAAATAAATAATTGTACCTACTTGTTATAATTTTTTAACGAAAAATTGTCAGAAAATAATGTTGGATAGTTAGGAACATAGATGGTGTCAATATGTAATGGTTGCACATTTTAACTTATAATAAAAAAATGGTAAAATTATTAAAAATTTCGAAGGCACCATTTAATTCTTTTGCTATAAAATTGTCAAATTTTGTTTTAATAATCATTAAGGCAAAACAGTTAACTATACTTAAACAATTTCGACGTTTCACATTATGTCTTATATCTCAAAAATGATTCAAACAGTACATACTTTGGAAACACTATTTCAATCTTAATGAAATTTTCAATGAAAATATTAAATGCTATTTTTAAAATAATGTTGGTAAGTTTGGAATAAATTTGTAACAATCACACGAAGATGCAGTTTCTGTGGTATATATTTATAGAAATGTTTTTTGGTGGACTATTTAGATCGGATAATACATTGAAAACTGAAAGAAAAAATTTTATTATTGGGTAATGTTGTTTTGAAAAATTGTTAAAATGAAAAATAATTTCTTCAAAGAAAGTTTAGGAAAATAATATAATAATAATAATAATAATATTGCTTTATTCACAATTACGAATTTACAAAATAGAAAAGGTTGAACATATAGAAAAGTAAATAAAGCCTAGATTCCGATAAGTGCAAAACACTTGTTTCAGCAGGAAATGACTGTTTTCATAAAGTGAATAAACACTTGTTTTGAAATACTTGTTATTAATTTATCTATAAATAAGAATATATAAAAAAAATAAGTATAAAAGATTTTGGATCAGATACATACATACATGCGCTAAAATTTAAATATAAAATGGTATAAGCTATTAATATTTAAGAAAAATTTATATAAACACCAGATGATATCTTAAGTTGATTATTTATCTTTAACCTCAGTTTTATATTAGGAAAAGAAAAGTAGATAGATTATAGATCAAAACAGATTATTTATATTATATTTTTTGAAAAATGTATTCTTTTAGCAATTTTTTAAATATATTTAAATTTCTAATTTGTTTTAATTGTTCTGGAAGACTATTATAAAGTTTCGGTGCGAGGAATAAGAAAGAATGTTGAGTAGTCGTTTTTAACATTAGGGGAACAATAAAGAAGTGATGTTGTCGGGTATTATACTTGTGCGATGGATGCTGTGCAAATTGTTTTTTGTTGTGATACCTAGTATTGCAATGAAAGAAATATAATTTTCTTACATCCATAATTTTCAATTCTGAGTATAGAGCATCAGATGGATAGCGAGATTTTTTAGAATAGATAAGTTTTAGAAAACGTCGTTGTATAACTTCTAGTGGTTGCAGATGCGTTTTCAACGCACTTCCCCTCACTAAGATTCCATATCTAAGGTGGCTTTCTACCAAAGCATGGTATAATGGTCTCATATAATGTTCAGGCAATACATCTTTAAGCTTTCTAAATTTATACAATATAACTCTTAGTTTATTTATTATAAAAGAAATGCAAGGCAATCTCCAAAAAATACTTACTATAATTGAGATCTTTTGCAATTACATTCTCGAGAATATAATTATTTTAATAGCAAGATTGAAAATTGTTTACCTTAACCTAAGGGGTATCTAGGCCTATAAAGCTTTAGATTTTTTGAAGATTAAAGTGCAAAAATCAACTATGCTTATTATTTGTGGATGTCAATTACAAAGTTTTACATAGGGTAATAAGCATGATATTGCCTTAATTATTAATAATACTTTTAGATGGCGTTGGTTACACAGTTAAAATTTGATCAGCGGTATTTTTTTACCCCTTGTATAATGTGCATTTTATTACAAAATAATAAAAACTGCATCATTTTGAAACAAAAAAGGTATACTTGTTCAATTCCCATATTTTAAGTCGTTTTCAAGATATTGCTATTTTAATATTGCAGTGCATATCATTACTACAAGCCACGCAAGGAGCGCTTTTTTGCCCAAAAGACACTGTGTTAAGTTCGATGCATGTAAAGTCATGTTGTGGAGAACCTCTCCAAAGTACGTTTTGGCGGTACATTTTCGTGATATCGGCTGTGAAAGTATACAAGAACAAAAGAAATCTGTAAGTATGTCTACAAGTTCAGGCTGTACAAGAGGGCCTCTGAGTGAAATATTCAAGGATACGGAAGATGAGGTTTTCGCTGAAAAGTCAAATACGACTCGCATTTTTGTACTGACACTTTGTTCGCGCACCACACATAAGTGAGACACAAAATACTTGTTTTCTGAGTGAGTGTTTTGAAGAGTTAAGGGGACAATTTTACCATGCCCTAGTGGAACATATTCATTTAGCACAGCCTTATATTCATCCCATCAACATAGGGGATCTGTGTAATTTGTTCTTTAAAGATACAAATCGATACCGAGCTTGATTGAAGGAATCACCCAATTCTTTTTAAGCGTCCTTATGAAATAGGGGTAAATCTAACTGATATCTTCCATCAGGGAGAATGGCAGTCGTTTCTTTAAAAATTTGTTCGGCCAATTTGTCTTGGTCCGACATGATAGGAGGGAGATTACATGATTCTTGTTCCATGAATCTCTCCAGAGTTTTGTTAAGTTCCTCATCATCATGAGGCATAGTTGAATGACAAGATATAAGAGAGTGGTTACATATTGATTGATTCCTTAAACATTGGGGTGGGACTGTTCCAGACAGGATCCAGCCCAGTTTGGTATTGACTAAGAAAGGGAAACCTTTACCTAACGAATGTAGGCCAGGTTGTAATAGTTCATAGTACAAGTCAGCTCCTAGGAGCAAGTCTATGTCTCCTGGAGTGTGAAATTCCACATCGGCCAATCTATGTCGGAGATGGGTTGGTATACTTAGTCGAGTTGCATCAATTGGAAGTTGGGGTAACTGGGAAGTGATGATTGGCACAACAGCGCATGCTGTTGAAAAGCTATGATACGGTTTGAACTGAGAGGCAAAAGATATGTTAAGGGTTTCGTTTATGACATTCTTGTCATTTAAAATTCCTGACACCTGCAGGTTGGAGGGCAGTCGTTGGAGAGCTGTCGCGTCGGCTAGTTTTTTGGTAATAAATGAGCTTTGGCTCCCAGAGTCTAGCAGCGCTCTTGCTACAATGGGGGGGCCATTTAGAGGTTGAATACATACTTTAGCGGTGGCTAACAGTATGTGGGCTGCTATGCCATTAAGGGCAGACATCGATGAGATTTGCGATTGTGCCTGATTCGATTGACCTTGAGCACTAGAATTAGAGCTAGGGTGAGTGTTGCCAGATGGTGTGTGATTTGGACTGGGGAGGTGAAGAAGATTATGATGTTTGCTTTTACATACTGAGCATGTGTTACGCGATAAACACTCTGAAGTGTTATGCTGAATTCCTAGGCAATTCAAACACCTGCGAGAATTTTTGACAAAGTTTCGTCTATCTGGGATTGATCGGTGGATAAATTGGGGACCATTGGCTGAACAATGCCCACAATTTTGGTGCCGTGAATTAGATGAGTTGCTATGTTGACGAGCGGAAAAAGTTTGAGATAGATTTTGAGAGTGAGAAGCGCTAGGCGAGTTAAGAGTACTATTCTCGGAAGAATTGGAGACTAAAGTTACTTGATTCGGAGTGTGAATTTTGGGAGTCGATGTTCTTGAATTATTGGATCGCGGAATAGATTTACTGTCGGAAGGAAGATCCTGGTTTAAATTTTCTAGTATAACACAATGTTTATTAATGAAGGCAAACAGTTCTTCAGTAGTTGATAGTTCACCTGGTTGAACCTGCCCTTCGAAAGCCTTGCGGCTATTGTAGTCGAGCTTTTGTTCAAGCAGATGAACGACCAACGACTCGAACATTTGCTCCTTCGTAACTCATACATTTTTAAGGGCATCGATGGCAGCTTTTGAATCTGCATAAAACTCTCAAATTTTGAGGAGTACCTTTTGAAATAAAAGGCGTAGCCAGCAACTTTTGATAATGCGATCGCACCTGTTGTTTTTTATTACTGTAATATATCCAGGGCAATAGTGAAATTATCATCTGTAACTGACAGCGTATCAATCAACTTTAGGGGCTCGCCCTTTAAGTAAGCTTTTAGGTAGAAACATTTTTCTGACCTAGATGCCAACTTCGAATTGTTAATAATCAAAGCTGTAAACAAATCAATAAAGGACGGATATTCAACACAATTTCCTGAAAAAGAAGGGAGATGAATATTAGGGAGCTTTACATGAATATCTTGAGATGATTGGGCGGCATCTGGTGATACTTTGACTGTGGTAGACTAATCTATGGATTTTTTCAACAAACTTTTTAAATCCAATGTTTCATTTTCAGAGTCTGCAATCCATTGACCGTCTACAGACTCATCTATGTCCACCATGGCCTCAACCACATCATTATACAAAGATATAGTAGATTATAATTCATTAAGTTTTTCTTGAAATTTATATGCATCGTTGCATTTTTTGTTGGTTTCATACCAATTGTTGATTCTAGTGATTTGCTTTTGAATGTCTTTGCTTTTTCTTTAAAGTGCGGATCCCGGCGACAAGAAATTGATTCTATCTCCGAGAAAGACAGCGCTACATATACGTAGTCCGATAAGTGCTGCCATAATCGTTTTGCGCCACATTTGAGAAGCTTATTTAGATTTTTTGCTAGTGAATTTCAATCGACGATTGTAAACCAATATATTTTAAAATATTTGCTGAAGGTGTGATCCAGGGCCGTACTTGATTTATAACTAGCCATTTCAATGTTTTGTAATGTCACGAATGTGTAATGTTTTAAAACATTAAATTTTATAATTTATTATTATTATTATTTAATTAAAAAATATTTAGTTTGGAATTTTAATGAGATTTTTTTCAAAAAATGAGTTTTTTTCAACAGTTTTTTAGTGCGATAAATCTTAATATTTTATCACAATATGAATGTTCATATGCAACAAGAACATTTAAAGAAAAAATTAATGTATCTTATAGGAGTCTTTTAACAATAGATTTCACTTTATAAGACTCTGGAATAAACAATTAACTTTATTTATAAACTACAAAATCGATTTGGTTACTTACTTATAAAGGCACATAATATAATCATTTTCAGGTGGTTGGTTATATTTGACTTGTCCATTTACTTGTTACAAAAAATATTCGCCATTTTAAAAAATAAGCCAATTGGCTCAGTAAATTGTTTATAAATTTTTACTTTCCAATAAGAAAAGTATTGTAATAATAATTTTTTCGACTTCGAAATGTTGACCGATCTTTACGTTTTGGGGTCTGTCTTTCTGTATGTGTGTCTGTATACACCATAACTCAAAAACTAACAAAGAGAAAAACACCAAATTTTAAACTTTTTTTCCACTTTAGACTGGGTTAATTAGATTTTCGACATAGTCAGAACATTTGAAGGGGTACTTTATAAGTGGTTATTTTTCCATTGTAAGTGATAATTCTGTTATTGATGATTATAGAAAAAAACTTAAATAAGAGTTATTTAAAATGTTACGCTCTCTAATTTTTGTTATATACATATTTTATTCTAAAAATGGACCGTAACATTATAAATAAAATAAATAAAATTTGTTTGAAAAATTATGCTCCATAATTATTTTCCCATACATATTTTGTTTAAATTGGACCGCAAAGAAGATATTTGGAAAAATATGTAAAATTCAATGTTTTCATTTAATTGAATAAATGCATAATGAATTTTATATAATTTTTAATAAAAAATTAAGGAATCAAAAATATTTTTAATCGAATACACCATTTGGTTATTGATAAAAAATTTTACCAAACGTTTCACTTGCTCATAGATAGACAATCCTGAGTTTTGAAGTATGCTAGAAGAATTTACTTATTTGAATAACAAATGTATTAAATTGGATTTTGAAAATTTTATTAGAAGCACAGAGTGTTATTTACTTAAAACATAAACTTGATCAAAATAAACATAAGTTGGAAAACATGGAACCATTGGTTTATCAACAATGTTGAACACTATCGTCGCCACTAACCAAAACAATATTTTAAACACTCTAAGCGCGTTTCAGCAACTATGTTGGCATCATCATTAGATGATACAAATAACTTTACTGTTAATTACCAAAAATTTACGCAAATAGCAAAATTTTATGTGATAAATCGTATTCTGTGGTGCTAATCTTAGAAGCTGTTTTTTTATTCTAAACCTTTTATTTTGATTTCTGTTGAAGTGCTTTAGACTGAACTTCTAAAATGTAATGAGGATCTCAACATTTCATATGTCTGCCCCTTCTATTTAATATTATTTCTGGTCCTAAACAAGCCATATAAAACATCTTCAATTTTGGAAGCATGATTCTCTCCCAAAGAATAGGGTCTTGATTAATGGTCTGAACAAAAAGGTCGTTTTTATCGCCTGAGTAAACTTCAAAATACGCTTTTGTAGCCTTGGTTATCGCTATCTGTCCTTGAATTTGGTAGTAGTAATCTTGATTTGTTTTTAATATTATTTCCCCATTATCATCCATTTGTAAACAGGCTACCATTTTCTTTGTGACGGCATCTTTTAGAGACATTCCAGATGAAGCCACTTTTTGAAGACATTTTACTTCGACAATTTCATTTTCGTTGATAATTCCTAAAGCCAATAAAGCGTGTATTACGTTGAAGAAATTTAATTAAAATACTATATCTACCATCTGGTGAGGCAGCCAAGAAGCCGTGTTCTACATCAGTAAATAGACCGGAAGGAGTCACTTTATGCCCCGTTAGTTCCTCAAATTTGCTAATTGCAACTCCTTCGTTCTGTTTGCCATACGCAGTAGCCTGAGTAGTAAATGTTTTCGTATTTAATATTTGTTTAACCAATGCATCACATGATGTTGTCATTCTTCTTTTCATTTTAATCAAGCTGAATATGTTCTCCAAAAGTGGTTTAAAAATTGTGTAAAAATTACCTGTCCATTTCTTCTTGTAAAAGTGGATAATTGAAAAAATCGTATTCATCAGTCTCCAAGCCGGATGGTTCTGAAATTTTTGTAAACGTTCCTTGAGGTGATTTGATTGTGTCAACAACCCGCTCAAAAACTTCATTAAGTATATGACGACAATCCATTGTAACTTGTTTATTTCTTTCCACCTGATCAAGAACATCATTCAAAATTTCCTTAACAATTTCAGTTTCTAATCTTCTCCTGTGAAACTGGGTCCTAACATTTGTTTTTCGTCCACGTCTGATATTAAATTTCACCATATTCTATTATTTTAAAAATTAATAAATCTAGAAAATCTACTAAATACAACAACAATCAAAAATCTGTTGTTAGAACACAACAATTAATAAAAAAAATGAACAACTCAGGAACCCATATTCATAAAAAATATCCAAATAGAAACTAAAAATCACGGGCCGATCTCCACACATCAAGTTTTTGTCAGAAAATTTAATGTATTATTTTCTCCGATAAAAAGAATAAACTAATAATATTAATTTAATTCACTCTGATATGTTCTGAAAAATAAATAATTTATCGTTATACTTACGAAAAATAAAAAATCTTTTTTAAAATTACAAAACCAAATCGTAAATCGCACACACTTTCAACAAACAAAATAATATTTATAGGTACGATTCTGGCATAACGCTGGTTAACATTCGAGTTTTTACACAATATACAAGGCCGCCATCTAAGAGTGAAGGTATGAACAAAAACAAATTTAAATTTACAGTTGTACAAAGATTTCAAGTATATTAAAGGTTTCTACAAACAACCATAACATAAGATAGAATATTTATTAATTAGGACATTCGATTACATTTTTTTACTTTTAAAGAAATTGGATGAAAATTAATAGGTAATTTTTTGGATCATGATAGTTTAATAGTAAGCCTACATATTGAATATAAATTAGAAGCGATTAACATATTCCAACATGTCGAAAAAATGGTTTATTGGCGTTAAATATCATGAAATTTTACGAACAAAATATATCACTTTTTGATAACTGATTGTAAACTTATTTCAAACAATTTGATTATGTCAGAAGCTTGTAACACTCTCTGAAGTATAAGCTTTACATAAACGTTTTCATAAAGCAATTTAATATTGTCGTTATTGAGAAAAGTAAATTTCCGTAAGTAGTGGTATCATAGGGAATAATATACAGCGGTTTCGTCGCCTTAAAGCTTCCATTGTTACAAGTTAATAGTTAAAGTTAAAAATTGATAAATAGTTTATTTGTAGGCTTATTAAGAAACAAAAGCTGAATCATTCAGATTGCCATTAATTGATTTGTTTTCAACCAATGATATAAAAATCAAATGTATAGATAAATAAATGCATACGCTGAAATAAAAACCAAACAGATATTATCAAATACAATGAACTTGTTCAAATGGTCAGAGTATCCTAAGCAGGACACCGTGATCAGATAAAGTCTGTTAAAAGTTTATTTTGATCTAAACAGATCCCTTGAAAATCAAAATGTTATAAAATGTCCAATTGAAAAGATATAACGTTATTTTTGACCAAAGCAGATTCTACAAAATCAAGATTTCCTACTCAGGTACTTGATATGATAAATTTTTAACATATTTCACGTTTAAAACTAAATCGGTTAAAAAATACAAGAAAATAAAGTTTATGATAAATATTAAAATATCAACGCCAGTTATTCTGCTATGTCCAGGAAACAAATATTTTAAATATTAATTTTACTAACCTTAAAACACCTTGTTTACTACTCATCACTGCATTATGTTTTTGGCATTGAAAAATTTCCTCTCCTTTTTCAAAACCCGCTGTAGGCAACTACTTTTTTGATGATTTGATATTCTACTTGAAAACCTGTTTCCTTGCTTCGGAAAAGTCAATAGTGTTGATTGTTAAATTAACCAATCAATTTTTCACTGATTCTAAAAAATTTATTTTTCCTCAAAATTTCCATAAAATTACTTATATCCGGTTATCGAAGGACCATGAAAGATGGGGTCAGTAATTATATAGCAAGTTTACCTGATGAGCAGTCTTTTGAGTACGTACTGTATATCTTGTTAATAGGTCGCTGGTATGGAAATTTCTGATTTATCTCGGTGAAAATGTTACCTAATTGGGTGTTGAATATTTAAGAAAACACTATAGCTGAATTCCAATGTTTATTTATTGTATATTTTTCGTGACGACTTCAGAAGCTGCCATCTCTGTTCTTCTATTTTCTATCAATTGTGTCATCGAAGACTAATATGTACACAGAACTATGTCTTCGCTAGTGAATCACGATTTTTAACTGTTAAAATTGCAAAACCACTAAGGAAGCACTGGATACAGCAAGATTACTTTTTTGATGCCACGAGTTTTGCGATATTTTTGACCGCTGATAACAGGGTAGGCACTATGTACTATCGGCTTCAGAATAGCATATACATTTTCAAACTCAAATCGCTTACAATGAATTAATTTTAAAGACGGCCTTAATTTTAAGGACGGCCTATTTATTGTGTATAACCAATCACGGTTTAAATAATAATAAATTTGAAATCAGTTAAACAGTTGTCCATGCCCACATCTTTAATGTTTGCAGCATAAGGTATTTTATTGACAAATTCTCTGTCCCTTGTAAATAAACTCAATCCCCAAAAACCATTTAATGTAGGCGTTTAAAGGGCGTTTTTATAACTTCGGTAGGTAAACGAAATTCACATTTAACATGTATATATGCTATTCTAAAGCCGACTATACTTTAACCCTGGCTGTCGAAGCGAGACTGATTCTTCCGTCGGCCTTTTTGCCGTTAGAGACTGGTAAATCAATTCTATCGAGCGGCAGATTATCGATTTTTTCGGTGGCAGGATTTGTTTACCCCGGAGATATTTTTGATTTATAAACGACGGTCGAACTGCAGAGACCGAGACTAAGGGAGAGAATTATGATTTTAAAAGTAAATATTTTTGTTAAGTTATGGATAAGATGTAAATTCTTCTTGTTCGAACATAAGGTATGTTTTCGAACAGTGGGCAATATCTGAATCAATACCGGGCCAGTACCGACTGATACAGAGCACAGGAAGTGATTTATCCGGTTGAAGAATCTGGGATAGTGGTTTATGGTCCGCATAAAAGTGCCTCGCGTATAAATAAAAGAAGAAACGTTGTACGGCCCACACGATGGCAAGCGCTTCTTTATCCATTTGGGGATAACGTCGTTTAGTAGGGGTCAACGCTCGGCTGGCATAAGCAATGGGGCGTTCACGCCCATCTGGTAGTCGATGAGACAATACGGCGCCCAACCCCGTTGAGCTGGCGTCAGTGGCTAGGAGTAAAGGCAACGACGGATCGTAGGGCATCAGAACTTGAGGTGAAATCAGGGTCGTTTTCAGATCACAATAGGCTGCTTGAGCGTCAGGAGTCCAACCGAAAGGAGTTTTGCGGAGCACTTCACGTAGAGGACGGGCTCTTGTAGAGAGGTCAGGAATAAAGGAACTGTAATATGTAGCTTTTCCCAAGAATAACTGTAATGTTTCCTTTATTTGATGGTGCTTTTGTTTTACACTTATCAGAGGAATCAGACCGTCCTTTGGAAGGGGTGTCATGCGTGTCAAACCACGTCTCGTCGAGGTATAGTATTGGCCAATTTTCAGACCGGTATTTTCTTATTTACGTTATATATTCAGAACGCCAGTTTATTAAAGGTGTGAATTCCATTATTACTGAAGTAAGAGGCACCTTCGTCAAATTACTGGTTACTCTTGCTTTAGCACCCGCGTTATATACTTGCTGAAGTAAGGAACTATACACATTTTTTATAATGATTTTCGCGTCACAAGATAAGTGATTCTTCTTTAACGAACCACTGGAAGAAGCACTATTACTTTTTATCCACGGACGACACATACTACCTCTTCTGTACGTTGGGGTATAAAATCTTTGCTATTAATGTCTGTGATAACAAATAAATGTTATAAAATTATTGCAATGAAATACAAAGACTAAAATGAACAAGAAGTGTAAGCTGTAATCCTCTACAATTCCTCTCTGAGAAACAAAATTACCTAAATCAGGTCCTTTTACATTTATGATGTGCATCTCGGATTTTACAACTTAAGGGTCTAATTGGTTTTATTATAATCCTTTAGTCAATACCATTTATTGTGAAAACTACTATAAATTTTCATTCATAAATTTTATTATGGATTTCAGATTAACCTTGAAATTTCCATTTTTTTAGATAGGCGTGCATTTATGGCATTATCTTGAAAAAAAAATGTAATATGAGTACCTAACTGCGTTGTGAACACTAGACAAATTAAATATGTCTTATTTATTTCATTTTTAATTAAATATGTGGTTGAAATATAAATAGAATATATGTCTTCTATCTAATATCTATCTAATAGATACGCCACTGGTGTTTATTGTTTGGTGCACATTTGCTATCGGTTGTTACGAGCCTTGTCTAAGAGCTGTATTGACCAATCACTTTGTTCCTAGTATAGACCACGAAATACCACTCTACGGAAATAATCTTGTAAGTCTGTCTTCTACTTCTAAACTCCACTGAGTTTCTTAATAAAAAAACATGAACTCCCCCCTGCGGCTCCCGGATTATTTTACGTTTTAACTCTAATTGGAAGAGTTAATTTAAAATTTGGAATTCAAATTGAAAGGTCCTTCAAGATAGTTCCAAACTGGTATGTAGACAAGTTTTGTAACCAAAATATTCTTTGGAAAAAAGTTTTGAAATTTGAAGAATACAAAAGCAGGTTCAGTTTGTTGGCATCAGTTAGTCAATACAGTGCAGTATAGCGCTAAAAGTGGAATATATAATAAAATAAGGTAAATATTAATCGAAGCATTTTAATGTGTAATAAAATTAAACGTTACTTTACTAGGAAACAAAGATGAGCTTAGTTATTTATTTCAATTTCTTTTTAATGACATAATTTAAGAACAATAGTCAGTGTGAACAGTCAATTTGAACAAAGTGAACAAACAGTTTTTAAAGTACCTAGTTAAAATAAAGTGTTAAATAGTGACATTAAGGATACAAATTAAAGTAATCAAGGAGTAAAACAAAGTGCTAAAAAGTGACATTAAGAACTAATCAAAACTGTAATTAAAAAAACAATTTCGGCGTATACAAAAGAAGAAATTAAGTGTACTTACTATTTATAATACAATTAAAAGAACTATAATCCAACAAACACTGAACTATATCCATTTGGAGGAACAAACAAGGAACAATTATATTACACAAGAAACCAAACGTGTAACAATCACGAGAATTTGCAAACGACTACAGATTTTTTCCACCAACCAGACAGCAGGACTCTACGTGTATTAAGATCAGATAAAACTGTAAACATTTTGAAATTTTTGTAGTAGTTAGTTAAGTTTTATAATTTAAAAACAAAAGAATTCATTTGATATTCAATAATTACTGTATTTAGATAATAACTTACTTACCATTACATAAATAGCATTAATTAATTTAGCACAAATTCAACATCAAGTAAGTTATTTTATAGTTAATAAAAGGCCTTTCTTTTTTCTTATTGTTCCTAATTAGTTTCATTATTCAATTTTTAATATTACTGTTTTAACTTAACTCTTTTTATAATAAATTTGTAATTATAATTAATCAAATTTTATTCAAATACCTTCTACCTAATAATCCAACTAGAAACTTGCATAACCAAACACCCCTGAGAAAAAGAAGATCTTGCTACTATTAGAACATTTGAATAATATTAATCAATCAAATAAATAATATCAATCAAAAAACTATAATAATTGAATCATAATATTTATTATAATATATATTAAATAAGGTAGCTCAAAGAACTGAACCTTGCGGTACTCATTTCATTCATTACAATATATATTAAATAAGGTAGGTCCAAGAACTGAACCTTGCGGTACTCCATATTCCATAATGCGTGCATCACTCAAAAAACCATCTACTCTCCCTGTCTGAAGTCTGTTAGTTAAACAGCTTTTAAAAAATGTTAGTGTTTTGTTTCGGATGCCGATGTTTTCCAATGATTGTAAGATTGTTTACTTTCATTGGGGGATTTAGTTATTTTTGAGTTTAACTCAATAATTGCATCCTGCGTGGATATTGATTCTCTAAAACCAAATTGTTGTGTTGAGAGTATTTTATATTTTTCTAAGTAAGAAGCTAGCCTAGCATTAATTATTTTTTCAAATATTTTAGAGAAATGAGTGGTTAATCTAATAGGTCTATATTAATTTCAGTTACATCACCTTTTTTATATATAGGAGTTATAATAGCGTGTTTGAATGCTGTTGGATAAATTGATTTTTCTATACACTCATTCAGAATATATGTCTGTTAAATATGTGAATTCAAAAATTTAATCAAGAACCAGGGACTTTATTGAATGACATTTACAAAGAAAACTGACACCTCACCAAGTGACAGTTTTAAACGAAAAACTTCACATTAAACATTTGAATGTGAATATGGAATATTTCTTCCCTTGCAACACAACAAAATAAAGTACATGTCTTCTTCAATCCTACAGCCTTCTTATTTTAGAAACGGAGTCTCATCGGTGGTTTCCGGGTCCTCTGGGGCCTTGGGGTAGCTTGTAGCATAGGGGATCTTTCTGCCACTGAAACTGCCGGAGTTGTTACAGGATTTCTTTGACTTGGTTCTTCTGCCGGAGATCGAGGACTAGGTGATGGAAGTCGTCGAAGTTGCTGCTCGTGAGGTACCAATGGTGTTGATGCCGCTCGTGGAGACAACAGCGGTCTCTCGCTTGGTGCTGAAGACACATTTCCTTGAGGATCAGATGACGAGGATGCATTGTGCGAAAACCACTCAGAAGAAGAACTACTTGAAGCAGAATGATTTGCCTGATTGTGTGGACTTCTTGCTAACACCAAACCTGGTCTTCTTACAGACTCGTATACCCGTATTCGCCGACCTGAACGCGCTTGCTTCGAACTTGCATTTTGTAGATTTTCTCCCTTGTTCATAACGTTTGGGACACCTGAGTGACTTCTAATTTGATCCACGTGTCGCTTAAAGTCCTTCCGGCAGTATTCAATCAGGTAGTGCAGATCCCCTAGTCGCCGCACGATCGTGCCTGGAATCCACTTATCCATTCGAGGATTCCCTGAAATGAAATAAACAGACTCCCCAAGTTCAAATGTTCGAAAGCCAACAATCGGATCAGAATTACAAACAGAATGACCTTTAATCATGGCTTGGGATGGTCTGGTCAAGTCTAGTCGGCTCCTCAGATCGCTCCTCAGATCTCGACCCAGGAAGAGCTGAGCTGGTGAACATCCCGTTGTTGCATGAGGAGCTCCTCGAAACTGACGAAGAAACTCGTTCAGATTTTCTGTTAGCGTTCCTGGTCTCGTATCCATAGCATGAAGCGCATCCTTCACTGTCTGGACGTATCGTTCAGCCTGGCCATTAGTTGAAGGGTGATAAGGTGCAATAAACTTGTGAAACTTGACTCCTTTCATTTGAAGAAATTTCTTGAATTCAGACGAGGTAAACTGAGGAGCGTTATCAGAAACCAGAGTGATTGGGACCCCATAAGCTGCAAATAGATCATCTAGAATCCTCGCAGTAGCTGCTGAAGTTGTCGACGAAGTTACTTTAACTTCTACCCATTTACTGTACGCATCCACAATGATTAGCAACATCGAACCAGCAACCGGACCAGCATAATCGATGTGAATTCTTTCCCAAGGACCACTGGGGTACTCCCAGTGATGTTTTCGAAACTTCGGAGGAGCATGGCCATGTTTGGCGCACTCACTACATGACCTTGCCAACTCTTCAATGTTGTCATCAATACCTGGCCAAAAAACGAATGATCGAGCTAACCCTTTCATCTTCACAATTCCCAGATGAGCTGCATGTAGATCTTTCAGAATCGATGATCTTAGAGATGAAGGAATCACAACACGGTGTTCTAGAAGTAGACAACTTGCTGCCAACGTGTATCTTGATTCTGGAGGTTTGTACCCGTGCTTACTGAGATCCTGTCCATCTTCCAGCAATCTCACGATCTTTTGTAGATGATGTTCGTTTCGAGTTTCCCGGGCTATGTCTTCAGCTCGCACCGGGAGCTGTGCCACTTGATGCAAAACGAAGAAGTCGAAATCGTCTAACTCTCTATCTCTTTTCTCTTGGACAGTTCTCATTTCGTCCACATGGTTTGTCGTTTCCAAAGGAGCACGGGAGCAGTAATCAGCATTCGCGTTTGCTTTTGAGGATCGGTATTCAATGTCGAAGTTAAAATGCGCCAAGTAGTCTGCATAGTTGGCCATTCTGCTGATGCACAACACTGGTAAAGACTTTTCGGGATGAAGTATTTGAGTGAGAGGTTTATGATCCGTGATCAGAATGAAATGTCTTGCATACAAGTAGTGGAAAAACTTCTGTACTGCCCAAACTATAGCGAGCGCTTCTTTGTCAATCTGCGGGTAACGTTGTTCTGGAGCTTTCATAGTACGACTCGCGTACGCGATTGGACGTTCTCGCCCGTCTGGAAGACGATGTGATAGCACTGCGCCAAGTCCCGTTTTACTCGCATCCGTAGCCAACAGGAGAGGAAGATCAGGATCATACGGCATCAAGACCTGCGGTGAAGTCAGAATTCCTTTGATGTCATCGTAGGCTTTATTAGCTTCTACCGTCCACTCGAAAGTTTCCTTCTTTAGCATGCTTCGCAAAGGTCTATCTCTGGAGGACAAATCTGGAATGAAAGAACTGTAATACGTTGCTTTGCCGAGAAATAATTGCAACTCTTCTGGTGACGTTGGTTTTGGTGCTTTACGGATAGCTTCAACATGTTTCTCAGACTTGTGAATCCCCTTCTCATCTATTCTGTGACCCAAAAATTCGACCGATGTGATTCCAAAGACACACTTCTTCCTGTTCAGCTTCAATCCGTAAGACTTGATTCGTTCCAAAACTGCCTTCAATGTTATTAAAAATTTCGCAACCGTGTCAGCAAAAATCAAAATGTCATCGAAAAAATTCACCACGTTTGGTATTCCTCGTAATAATTCCTCCATTCTTCTTTGCCAGATAGCTGGAATGCTTGCTGCACCGTAAACCGCTCTTGCAGGTCGTATTAATCCATGTGTCGGAGTGTTGAGTGTCAATGCTTCCGCGAACTTCTCATCAACAGGAAGGTGTGTATAGGCATCTGTAATATCTACGTGACCGAAGATCTTTGCATCTTTCATACGGTTAAACAAGTGATCTGCTCTCGGAATTGGATATTCGTCAATGACCATCCTTGGATTCAGTGTTGGTTTGTAGTTTCCGGTAATTCGTAAAGCACCACTTTCTTTAACCACTACATGAGTCGTTGAAGCCCACTCTGAATGCTCGACTCTTCTGTAAAATCCTGAAGCAATTTTTTCATCAATTACCTTGGCATACTTCTCTCGCAAAGCTAAAGGGATCTCACGCGCTTTGCAGAACACAGGTGTTACATCTGGTTTGAAATGTACCGTAGCTGGAGGCCCACTCATTTTTCCAGGGACTGCGCTGAACAGGTCATCGTACTTGGCTAACAATTGCTCCAGATTCTTCTTTTCATCTTCATTCAAACCGGAGAACTGAGAAACAGTGGACACATGCATGGCAGGAATACCTGAAAACAGTTTGCGAAAATCAATCTCATCGACAAACTCCTGAATCCATTCTCGTCCGAACAAGGGATCGTAATCGCCGTCCACCACGAACAAGTTGAGTTTGCGTGACGTATTTCCAACCGAAACAAGTACCGGAACAAAACCAACACATCCAATAGGATGTCCAGTGTAGCTAGCAAATCGTCGGTTTGTTGGTTGCAATGGAATGTTTGGTGCAAAAGACGACAAGAGTTTCTGATTGACGATCCCACACGGTGCTCCGGTGTCCAACTCCATTTTCAAAGGATGGTTGTTGATTTCAACATCAATCATATGTTTTCTCGTTGACTTAATCACGTGCACATCTTCAATATCCCTCAAGTCTTCGAGAACTTCGACGTACTGCGCTGGTTCTTCAAACTCTTCCATCAAGTGGGTTGAATCTTGTTTTGTAGACTTACTCCGACAAATCTTCGCTATATGACCTTTTTTTCCACAGAAATTGCAAATCGCGTTTCGCAAACGACAATCTTGGCGCAAATGAGGACCTCCACAAGAGAAGCAAAGTGACTTCTGCCCTTGATCCTTCCGATCGAATCCTTTTCTTCCATGAACTGGGGGTGAATTTATCCGATAATTTCCTTTTTTCACCAATGGAACTGAATATCCAAGCTTATTTGTATATTCTCCCGATGATGCTGGCATTTCTGAGACACCCATCGTGTCTGCTGTCTTCTGAGTTGCTTCCATCGATTGCGCAATTTCGTAAGCGTCTTTAAACGTAGCTGGATCCCTGGAGATAATCTCGTCGCATATATCACGTGAAAGCAGGCCATGTAAAAATTGTTCGATTAGCATTCGGTCAAGAAATTGTTCGTAACTGCAATGGACAGCTCCTTTTCGTAATTTTAAAGCGAAATTTGCAATTGACTCACCAGCGTCTTGTTTGATTTTTCTGAATTTGCAACTTTCAGCGAATTTATTTCTCTTCCGATCCAAATGAGCAACGAGAGTATTTTTAATCTCATCATAGGTGAGCTCTTCAATTTGTCGAGGGCTGATCAAAAATTTTAATGTACTTATCAACTCCGTTCCGATGTACACACGCGCGTAGGTTGCGTGCTGCTCCACAGGGATACGGCTCAAATCCAAGGCCCAATCAAAACGCTTGAAATAGTCCGCCACTGATGTTTCATCCGACGCGCGATACTCTCCGATCGTGAAATTTGGTGGCCGTCGTTCAATCGCTTCGTTTCCGATGTTTCCATTCTCATGCCTTTGTTCGGCGATCGCAGCTACAGAATTTTTGACTGCATCGGTCAACAAATTCGTAAACGCATCAAGCAATTCTCGGGGCAATGCCATTTTGAATCGAATTCAGGTTCTTTAAATCACTTCTGACACCACTGTTAAATATGTGAATTCAAAAATTTAATCAAGAACCAGGGACTTTATTGAATGACATTTACAAAGAAAACTGACACCTCACCAAGTGACAGTTTTAAACGAAAAACTTCACATTAAACATTTGAATGTGAATATGGAATATATGTCAGTTTAATTTTGTAATCGGAGATTATTTTAATTGTCTTGGTTTTAATGCTATCAATTCCGACTGCTTTTCCATTTTTTAAATTAGGTAAGTATACCATTTCTTATTTCGGTACTTTCAATCGGCGCAAATACAAATGAGTTGGGTACAGAGTGCCATAGTAGGTGTAAATAGATTATTTTTTTAATTCTCTTGTCAGTTTTTCACTAAAGTTTTTATTAAATTCATTAAAAATATCCATCTTTTCCGTTAATAATGTATCCATATCCACATCCTTTATATAATCAATTTCTGCCTTTTGTTTTTTGTCTTACTGATTTGTTGAATTACATTCCATAAATTTTTTACTACTGTCTTTGTTTTTATTAATTTGTCTTTGATAATAAATAAAATTTTGCCTTTAAAATAGTAGAATTTAGTTTATTTCGGTAGACTTTGTAGGTCCTTTTTAGGATAATATTATTTGGATTTTTTAGAAGTTCAGTATACATTTTATTTTTTTACAGAATTAAGCAGCGCAGTTGTGATCCAAGGGGATATTTTATCATGTTTTCTACGTATCTATCTTAATGAATAATTCATTTGTTGCAGCTTCTGGATCGTGCAATGACTATACCGAACTCCATGTGATATTTTGAAATGTATAAATAAACTTATTTGTCTCAATAAAGTTTTTAAACTTAGTATGATGATTTTTGGTGCCACTACCACCGTACATAAACAAGACTAGTAGAACAACTCACCCTTCGGCACTTTGATGTCGATGCTTCCAAGTAAAGCCGCTATCGTTCGAAAACAAGCACGTGTCTCCTATTTACGTACATAAGCTGTGGGCCCGACAAATCCCGAAATCGGCGACGGGGTAAGGAAGGAACGTTTATGGGCGTGCCCTAGAGTTGGAATTCTAGTCTTTGTTTATGTTCGGTGCCACTACCTATTACTATTTGTAGAGTAATAAAGGATTTTAAAACTATTTGTATAATTAAGAATAATGAAAAACTCTTCGTATAATGTTTTCAAGATTATCAACTCTAGTTTTCAGAAAAATATTATGATCTAAACATGTCTTACTATTTCCTGGATCCTGGTAGGCACATTAATTGTTGAAATATCTATATCCCTGAGAAGCGACAGTGTGTGTCGGTTTCTTTGAAGTTGGGGGTACCAACGAATGTGGGCGTACACAACTTAATACTCTGAGAAAACTAACTACTTTTCTACACCGAGCGAACTAGATTCACGAATTTATATGAAATCATGAGTATAGTCTGTGGACAACTATATTAATAAGTTAAAATTTTGATTTTAAAAAGATTCATTGCATGAAGCAATTAAATTTTTAAGTGAAAAGTTTGTATAAATTAAAATAGTTTATTAAGATGTTTCGTACATTTTAAAATTAAATAATTACGCATTTATTTAAAAATAATTAATTAAAAAATAGTTAATGTTCTTTTGATATTATTCAACCCCTACTGATGACCTTTTTTTGTTATTACCTAGTTAACAGCATAAAAAAATTATAACAATGTGTACATAGGTATACTAAAAGAAAATATTACCTATTAATTAATATTATAGTACACTTACTTAATATTATTCCTATTTTATATAACAATATTATTATTTTATTTACATTATTAATTTTTTTTATGATATACCCTACTAAATTATATATGTGACAAAATATTTAATTTTCTCAAAACTTTTTTGTTGTTTTTCATTATTTTAAATTCTCTATTTGCATATTTAAGTGTGTAAAATATCTGCATTCTTATAAACAATTTTTTATATATATGTTACAGTTAAAGTATTTACTTGGCTAGTATATAAACTAGTTGGATAGTATATGGAGTATATTCAAATTACCCGCATACGTAGTCATGCGCAGCTGTTAGCTAACCTACAGGTGAGCAACCACATCCTCGCCCTCATTCACCTGCCAGACGCCGAACGTAGTGTATCGTATGTTGAACAATAAACGTTAAGTACATGTCATATTACTGTGATTCTCGATCATCCCACATGGCGACGAGGTAAAAAAGTGAAGAATAAGGCCAAAAGAAAGTCTGGAAACTCAAAAGCTAAGCGAGTAGTATTGTAAATAGTAAATTGCACCACGTGGAAAATTCCATTGCAAACCGGTCAAGGTAAGCCAGCCCGAATTAGTGTTCCAAGATTCCAACTTCGCAACGGTCAGTTGACATCTGCAGTTCCGTGGTATTGACACTTGTTAGTTCCGTGGCATTGACATTTGCATGTCGGCGAGGCTAGGTCGAAGTTGTTCCTAGTAAAAAAGAACAATATGGCTACTGTTTACATCGGTAGTATCTCCGAATTTTCAGAAAAAGATGACTTCGTCGTATACGAAGAAAAGTTTTCGCAATACTGCAAGGCCAATAAGGTGGCTGATGATGTTAAGGTCGCTATGCTTATAAGTTTAATCTGCACTCGAACCTACAAAACGTTAAGAGACATTTGTTTTCCAGAGCAGCCTACCAACAAAAGTTACCACGAATTATGTGCGATTTTAAAAAAATACTTTAGTCCATCGATAAATGTATTCAGAAAGCGCATAGAGTTCTACCAATCATCACAAACATCACATGAGAGCATAAACGATTGGTATACCAGAATAAAAAGACTCTCTTATGACTGTAACTTCTCAAATTTAGAAAGTGTATTGAAAGACAAATTCGTGTGTGGTATGAAGCCAGGAAAAGTATTGGATAGGTTGGTTGAGTTAAAAGAGTCAGAAAAGCTGGAAGTTTTTGTGGATACGGCGTTGTCAAGAGAGACAGCTATCCAGAATTCAATCCAAAGCTTGGAAGCCATAGGTGAAGAAGTTCATAGAGTACACAGCAGGGATATGAACAACTACAAGCAACGCCAAGAAAGAAGGTATCAAAGAAACAGAGTTCCAGAAGATTTTGTAAAGTGTAAGTGTTGTGGTAACAGCCACAGTAACAAATGCAAGTATTTATCCTATAGGTGCAATAGGTGTAATAAGATTGGGCATTTAGAAAAGGTATGTACTAATGTCACTCCTAAAAGTAATTTTAATAGGCGTGTCCGATATGTTGAAGACCAGGATTCAGAAGAATCTGGTGATGAAAGTGTATGTTTCTTAAATCATGTTCATAAATTGTCTCCAATTTTAATAGAAGTTGCAATTAATGGCCAAAAATGTAGCATGGAGCTGGACACTGGCTCAGCTATTTCTGCAGTGAGCAGCAGTTTTTTTAGACAAAGATTTTTTAACATTTCATTAGTTAAAACTGCAAAAGTATTTAAAGGTTATACAGGTGAACACATTGTACCTGAAGGAGTGTTTACTGCTCAAATAAGTTATAAAAGTTTATGCAGGCCTTTGCAATTTTATGTTATTCCCAAGGGAACAGTATGTTTATTGGGAAGAGATTTTATTGAAAATTTTAACATAAGTTTTAATGTTTTAGAGTCTTCAATTAATGTCATCAATGAGGACGAGGCCAAGGGAGCACTGAAAAGGGACTTTCCAAATGTTTTTGATGGCAAGTTAGGAAAATACAAGTATGGAACAATTTCTCTTAATTTGAAGCCTGAAGCCATTCCCAGACATCATCGTCCACGTCCAATTCCACTAGCAATTAAAGATAAAGTTGAAAAAGAACTTGATAGAATGCAGGAAGAAGGAATACTGAAACCTGTTATATCCTCAGAATGGTCATCTTGTATAGTACCTGTCTTTAAGAAGAATGGATCAGTAAGAATTTGTGGTAGCTATGTTTATATTAATAAGTATCTCTCTGATGTATATTACCCATTACCTAACATTGATCAAATTTATGCTAGTTTATCAGGAAATGTGTTATTTTCAAAAATAGATTTGCGTGATGCATATTTGCAGTTTGAGCTTGATGAGGAGTCTCAAAAGTTGGTAACCATCTCAACTCATAAGGGTTTATATACAGTAACTAGATTACCTTTTGGAGTCAAATGTGCTAGTTTTCACTTTCAAAATAAAATAGAGCAGCTATTTCAAGGTATAGATAATGTAACTTGCTTTCAAGATGATATTTTAGTAGGTCACAGGGAAAATGAAAATCATTTAGATACTTTAAAAAGGGTTTTTTGTATATTGGATAATGCTGGACTAAAAGTAAATTTAGGCAAGTGTGTATTTCTACGAGAATCAGTCTCTTATTTAGGGTTTAACATTTCAAAACAGGGTCTCTCTAAAGATAGGGACAAGCTAGATGCCGTTATCAATATACCAAGGCCAATGGACATAACACAGTTAAGATCATTCATTGGAATGTCAAACTATTACAGTAAGTTTATACCCAATATGTCACAAATGCTTTCACCACTTTATAGTTTGTTAAAAAAGGGTAGTAAGTTTCATTGGAATGATAAGCATGAAAAAGCATTTTCGGAAATTAAGTTAGCTCTAGGTTCAGAGCAAGTTCTAACGTTTTTCAATCCTAAATTACCTGTAGTTGTAACCTGTGACGCCTCCGAAATGGGTATTGCTGGAATACTCTCTCACATAATGCCAGACAAATCAGAAAGACTAGTTGCATGTGTATCTAGAACATATAGTAAAGCAGAAAAGGTGTATCCCACTGTTCACAAGGAAAGTTTGGCATGTTACTTTGCCATAAAAAATTTCAGGAATATTTATTTGCAAAAAAGTTTCTCTTAAGGACGGATCAAAGATCCCTAGTTACTATTTTTGGCAACAACAAAGACATCAATCAGATGTATGCTAATCGCTTAAAGAGGTACGCTTTATTTTTGCAGAACTTTGACTATACAATTGAACATATTGCAGGGAAAAACAACATCATAGCTGATTGTCTATCCCGCCTACCCATGCAGTCTCAAAACTGTGACTTCGACGATGAGAAAGACGAAGATCATTTGTATTTTCTATCGACCAAAAGGTCAGTAATAACGCAAACCTCATTATGTCAGGCAACTGAGCAGGATAGTAAACTATCCCAAGTTAGGGCATTTATCCAATCAGGGTGGCCAAGCCAAGTCGATGAGGAATTAAAACCGTACTACAATGTACAAGAATTTTTGCATTTAAGAGAAGGGTGCGTATTTTATGGACATAGAGCGGTAATTCCAGATGGCTTAAGGGAACACATACTTGAAGAATTACACAATTCACATCAAGGCATCTCTAAAACCAAAAATCTAGCTAGGTCATATGTATGGTTTCCGGGTATAGACAAAGCAATTGAATTGTTTTGCAAGTCTTGTGACGAATGTTCAGCTTTTAGGCACAGTCCTCCAAAGGAAGCAAGTCCATGGCCCACTGCTTGTAAGTTCTTCGAAACAATTTTTATAGATTTCTGCACATATGTAAATAAGCAGTTTCTTATAATTTTTGATCAATTCAGTAAATGGATTGAAGTATATATAATGTCTAGAATCACCGCTCAGGAAACGTTGATTAAGCTTAGAGATTGTTTTAGTCGATATGGTTTGCCTTGCACTGTTATCTCTGATAATGGTCCATCACTCGTTTCACAGGAAGTAGAATCATTTTTCAAAATGAATAACATTAAGCACATTACTATTTCTCCATATAACCCGCAAAGTAATGGTCCAGCTGAGAATGCTGTCAAGATTATTAAAAATAAGCTAAAAGCAAATATGTTAGGTGCTAAAGATGTAGACATTTCAACAATAGTTAGCCGCATTTTGTATTCATACAGAAATACACCATCTACAGTCACTCAAAAAACCCCTGCGGAGATGGTGTTTCGTGATAAACCAACTATTAGACTTGACGCGCTAATTGATACTCCTGCAGCAAGCTCAGATTGCAAAGATTCTGATTCCATAACCATTCATTCGAAATTTTGTGTCAATGACAAGGTCATGGTTAGAGAATACAGCAACCCCAACAATAAAGGTTGGATAAAAGCTACCATTATTAAGAAAATAGGGAAAGTAACTTACTTATGTCAAATTAAAAGTGGACAAGTCTGGAAAAGACATGCTAACCAAATCATTAAAAGAGTTGAAAGAGAAGGTACAAAACTTGAGAATCAGGGAGTGGACGGTGATGACGGGGAAGGGCGCTAGAGGTAACAGATTCAACGAGTGCAAGAAAAATACCAATCATTGTGAGTGTGCCCTTGACCTCAGTCCAAAACGAAGACTTAGACGACGAGTTGCACGATAATGCAGAAAGTCAATCCTTTCAGAGTGCAGAGAGCGACTCAGGCGATTCTAGTGAGCCTGATTCAGATATTCCAAATCATTCATCTGATTCGGGACGACCGAAACGCACTATCGTGAGACCGTCTAGATATTGTTGATGATGGGTATTTTATTTTACATTGACCATGTTTATGTAGGTAGATGTACATAGAAATATTGTAATCTAATTATTGTAAATAGGCAGTAAAATTAGGGGGAAGATGTGGAGTATATTCAAATTACCCGCATACGTAGTCATGCGCAGCTGTTAGCTAACCTACAGGTGAGCAACCACATCCTCGCCCTCATTCACCTGCCAGACGCCGAACGTAGTGTATCGTATGTTGAACAATAAACGTTAAGTACATGTCATATTACTGTGATTCTCGATCATCCCAGTATACAAACTATCCAACTGCCTGGTTATTTTGATAAAAAATCATATTTTCACTAAAATAGCTACGAGTAATGGCTGGTTTGTATGCTATCCAGCTAGTTTGTAAACTATTCAAAATTTATCGCTAAAACACAAACCACAAGGAAATTACACAAATTAGCTAGCATTTTTGGCTAGTTTGTAAACTTTGGGTAAAGTGTGAACCTGATATTGGTAGTAATACATAATAACCAACGAGTTGGTTAGTATGTAAACCAACCAACGCGAGTTGGTTATTATGTAAACCAACCAATTTTCTTTGGGTAATTTAGTGGGGTTATGTTTCGTCAAGTGTTGTGTGTTGTGCCGCCGTTGTACTGTTGTGTCTCGTGAAATTTGTTTAAGATTAGTTATCAGGTTATTAAAAATTAATCACCAAAAAAAATTTGAAAACCTACTAGTAGACGTTTATGACCAAAATTCGCAAAATTCAAATTTAATAGATGATAGCGATTATAGTGAACTTTTGTAACGTATTAAGAGAATACGCGAAACTGGACCTGACAGTAGTAACAAGAGTGATTATCATGTGATAAATACTTATGATTTACAAAGAATCGAATAATCTTATGTAATTCTACATAGATCTGGAAAGATTATTTTACGTTTGAGTGAATGTTATGATGCGATTAAAGCTGCGCATCAGGGAACTGGGCAAGGAGGGCGTCAAACAACATCAAAATTATTAAACGAAAAGTATCACAACTTAACACAGGAAATGGTAAAATTGTTTAAAAACTTGTGAAAATTGGCAGCTTAAACGGAACAAAACTAAAAAGGAAATTGTTGTTAAACCAATTGTTTAAAATCATTTAAACTCTCGATGCCAAATCGATCTCATCGACTTACAAACTAGACCAGATGGTGACTACAAATTTATATATATTTGTCTACCAAGAAAAACTAAATATTTAGGCATCATAGTAGATAACCACTTGCGCTGGGACAAATATATTCAATACTTACTAAGCAAACTACGTAGTGTCTTATTTACATTTATCAAAGTATCATCAATGTTAGACTTATCACAGAAGAAAATTTTGTATCATAGCCTTTTTGAATCTCATCTCAATTACGGAATAACTGGATGGGGAGTCACTAAAACTCATTTAAAGCCAATTGAAATGATTCAAAAAGGTTTTTTAAAAATTATGCTCAATAAAAATAGAAGATATCCTACTGAAAGTGTGTATCTTGAAACTGAGATGCTTGACGTAAGACAGTTATTCTATCAAACAATACTGACCCACCAATTTCAAAATCAAAATGAACTACAAACAGCTCTACATCAGTATGACACAAGAAACAAAGATAATTATTTGCTACCTCGAATGAATAAATCAGTTGGACAAAACAGTTACATGTTTTTGGGGCCAAAAATTTTCAATAGCATTCCAACCGAGCTAAGAGAAATAAAGACATTAAAAAAATTTAAAAAGTGTACAAAAGAATTCATAATAAACACACCGAGAAGTGTTTTTCGTAATATTATTGAATAAAATAATATTTAAAAAAAAAATTGAAAATTGTATAATAAACTTATCTAAATATTTTAAATTTTATTTCAGGTTTTGTGTGTAGAATTATTATTGTTGTTGGGTGATTGTCAAAGTATATTGTAAATATGTCTGAATTAATATAAATGTGTATCAGATAGTTATGAAAGGATGTATTTATATAACTTTTAATACTATTTGTACTTCTAATCATTTATATTTGTTATTTTTAACTCCCGTTATATTATGTTTCATCTGTTATTATTTTTATTATCATTATTATTATATTGCAATTTCTTCAGAATTTTTTTTTTTGTATGTATGAAGTGAACTCGATGATAATTGTAGGTACCTTTTTTTCCGATAATGTAGATATATATTGTTTAAGTATTTTTAGGAAATATTACAATTGAACACTTCGTTCAGTTTTCCTATGGTGACTGTAAGTACATTATCTTTATTAGCTTCTATACCAAAAATAACAATATTGTTTCTTTTATTAAATCGTTCTACTTCGATAATTTTGTGTTTCAAACTATTATATTTTTGTTCCAAATTTGTTATTTTTTCATACAATCCATCTTTGATTGCTTGTATTTCCGATTTTAATTCGATTATTTATGAGTGCTTCTAATTTGGCAAGTAAATCATTATTTGAAATTTGATTCATATTTTACAGTATTCTCCCGTGCTATTTATTTATTGTCAAAGTAATTCGTAAATAATTAGTATAGCCTTTTTATGTATTTAAAGTATCGAGTTTATATAGTTTCTATATTATTCTATTACTATTATTGTTACCTGGTTTTTGGTCCATATAGTGTTTAGCTGAAGATTTTCTTCTTTAATATCTCACTCACTTTGATCGGTTTATTTTTTGGAACAAATTCATATAAATTTCACTATAAAATTCGGTTTTAAGCAAACTATTTCTCGATTTGAAAAACCAGATCTTTACTGTGACATGCTCTGCCTTATTTTCAACTCAAAATAGCATCCGATATAACGTTGTTGGTGCACACAAACCCAATTTTTTCTCTCCCTAACAACAATAAAACGTACTTGTTTCCGGACATACTTCAAACTATCAGTACCCACTCCGAAATGTTGTGTGTGTGTGAGTCTTAGCATAGCTGCGTAGTATAAGAAAAATCACAAATAATTACTTTTCCTAGATGGCTTCCGCTTGGGTTTTCTGCTTTCTTCCTTCCTTCCGCCCTTTTTTACCTGCTTTCGTTAATGTGGTTGGCATCTTCTTTTACGTTGCTTCGTGTCGCCCTATGTGCTAGAGCCGAGTTCCAACAACGTCACCAAGCTCTGTTCGTCCACCTTCAAGTTCTTCAACTCCTGTTCCGTTTTGCGCAACAAATTCAACGCTTCCGATCTTTGGTTTAGATGATAGAGCACGATCGCTTGTAAATGCAGTCGCATGAACAGGACCTCCTCGGTACCTTAATATTATTTATTACAAAATTAAGCTCCTTTTACAAGACGCCCATGGTATAAGCAACAATAACTAGACCAAATTTTATGGGACGAAGTTTCGATGTAAACAAGTTCTGCGACTGGAATATTCCATAAACGTTCTACCAGTTCCAGAATCACCGTTAACCGAAGTATATAAGATTTTAAAGAAGTATAAAATAATCTATGACGGATGGACTGCAAGAAAAGAGGAGTTTCCCAATGAAGCATCATTAAAAATCAATAATTCCGTCGACATTCCAATTAAGTCATTGTTAGCTGATGTTGATTGCATTTCTTCCTACATTTCAGATATTAATGTTAGAAATCTAACGATAGCTAGATCTGTCAATATGATTACTAATAATGTTTTTCAAAACAAACCCCCTTCGTTTCTTCGAAATCTCTTTGAGGAGACTAAACACTTCCTGAGGAATCACCTTGAACTAGTTGTTACAAAGTCTGATAAAGGTAATGTAACAGTGATTATGTTAAGGGAAGAATATTTCAGGCTTTCCCAGAATTTATTAGACCAGGACACTTCTTATGTTTCCTTACAGTCTGACCCGACTTCTGGGATTCAAAGGAAATCTAATTCTTTAGTCAAACGTTTATTTGATAAAAAGCAAATAGATTTACTTACAAGGAAGAAACTCACGTCTTACAGTGGCACTATTGCTAAGTTTTACACCCTTCCAAAAATTCATAAACCCACTTTATCTATGAGACCTATTGTCTCTTCTATTGGCTCACCAACTGAGTGTATTGCTAGTTTTCTCACAGATATATTGACAAGAGCTTCTGAAAACAATGATTATAGTGTTAATGACTCATTTCATATTTTTGAATTATTCAATAGAAAGGTGTTACCACCAAACTATGTTCTTGTCAGTCTGGACGTTGTCTCCCTTTTTAGTAATGTTTATTTAGATGCAGTTATTCGTACAATTCATAATCATTGGGAATCTATTAGTTCGGTTTGTACCATTAGCTATGACATGTTTATTGAACTGATTGAGTTTTTGTTCAATTCCACTTGTTTTTCATTTGATAATAAATTCTATAAACAAACATTTGGCACTCCCATGGGTGCTAGCATTTCTCCAATCTTAGCGACATATGTAATGGATGATCTGCTTGACAAAGTTCTTCCTGTACTCCCTTTCAATATCCCATTTTTAAATAAATATGTTGATGACATAATTTTAGCTGTTCCTCAAGATTCAGAGACAGAACTCTTGAATATTTTTAATAGTTATAACCCTTACATCCAGTTCACGTTAGAATGTGAAAACTCTAACAAAGCTGTTCCTTTTCTTGACATGTTGTTTATCAGAAATGATGAGAATGTAATATTGATAGATTGGTACAGAAAATCATGTAGTTCTGGGAGATATCTCAACTACCTTTCTTACCATAAATTCAATATGAAATTCAACTTAGTCAAACAAATGACAACAAGAGTAAATCAACTCTCTGACCCTTCTTTCCGTCAAAAGAACCTAAATATCCTCTTTAACCTTTTTTTAAATAATTCCTATCCTAAATCATTACTTAGGAAAGTTATGTATGGCACATCTTCTGTTATGTTAAATGCTTCAAACTCCATTTCCAACAATTCAGGTGCTAGGGAACAGCACCTTGGACCCATCCAAGGTTCGCCACCTTGTGAATTCTCATATGTATCTCTTCCTTTATATTAAGGGTGTTACGCCTAGACTGTCTAGACTTTTCACACAATTGCCCAATATTAGGATTGCATTTAGAAGTTAAAGATAAAATTCCTTTATTAGATTTATTAGATAAAAATAATGTTATTTATAGACTCAGTTATATGGGTTGTACACAAACATATGTTGGTCATACATCTCAAAAATTATCTAGTCGTTTGACTCTCCACAAAAGTGACATAAGGTTACATCATGATAGATGTTCATTGGCCTCACATTCTAATTCTACGGGGCATTCCATTTACTTTCCAAATGCACAGGTTTTCTATTCTGAAAGTAACTACAGGAAAAGAGTGTTTCTTGAAATGGCGTTCATCTTCCAAGAAAAGAATTCTATGAATAAAAAAACCGATATACATAATTTGAGTGGTTTATATTCATTACTACTTACGCTAGACAGTAATCATCTCATTCCCAGTAGTGAAAATTCTTCTATTTCAGAGGATTAATCTTATTTTCTTTCTCTCATTTACCCCATTACAATTTCTAAATCTTTAAAAATATCCTTTCAAATTCACTATGATCAATGTTGAATAACTCTTCTGTTTCATAATTTTAATTCCTTGATTCTTCAAATCTAGTAAATGATATAACAATTTCCTTAGTTTCAACCCGAACTCATCGTTCTGAGTTCGTTCCATTTTCATACGATTAATAGGTTTGATTAGCTTTGATTGTTTCACCATTCATTTTGTCATTATTTTTCAATGAAGTTTATTAGTAGTTGTCTCACTTGGTAAAATTTACCATGTTTAGCTGTGGTTGTTTAGGTTTTACTATTGCTTCTCTTTTAAAATTTGAAAGAAGAAGAGTTTTAACCTAACCAAATTCAGTTATACATTTCTCAAATTTTAATATGTTAACTTAGTAAAAAAGTTTTTTTAAAATGTAAACAATTTTGATTCAATTTTTCTGTGATATTTTATACTGGCTTGATTGGCTTTTTTGCTTTTCTAGATGTAATCAAATGGTTCTTCACTTTCTCCAACTAACAACTAGACTTAAACCTCAATTAGTGTAAGTTACTTATTGTAAATAAGTTTTTTACTGATTTGTAATCTCATACTAATTCACATTTGTAGAACCCTGATGATGCAAATAAAGATTTGCGAAAGCTTGGTATACTGAAAAGAGTACTGTTTTCATAATTTTTCACGTCCTTTCCGCTGCATAATGATTATAATATCAACAGAAGTTGTTTAATATAATTAAATCAAATAAATTTTATTATATTGTATTATTTTATTATATATTTTGTGTATTTGTAAGAGAATTTTAAGTTAGAAATTATTTTATTATGTAATGTATCAATATTATATTTAGTACATAAATATGTTATTTAAAACTTACTAGAAACTTCGCAAAAATTGATTATATAATGTGTCAAAAAAAGACAGATAATGTGTAAAAAGGAGACAGATATATTTTACTATATTTTTGTTCTGGAATGATCCATGATAGACGAAGTAAGTATGTCTAGTCATAAATAGGAAAGAAAGAGATATACATATTTTTCCAGAAATGACTAATCCATATAACAATAAGGAAGAAGTTTCTAGAAAGTTTGAAACCTATAAAAAGACTTGAACAGAGGTCGTAAGGGTAGTAGTAGATTATTGAAAGTCAAAGATAGAAGATCAGTCAGTGTGAACAGTCAAATTGAACAAACAGTTTTAAAAGTAGTTATAATAAAGTGTTAAATAATGACGTTAAGAATATAAAGTAAAACAATCAAAAAGTAAAATAAAGTGCCAAAAAGTGACATTAAGATCGAATCAAAAAGTGAAATTAAAACATTTTCAGTCGATAAAAAAGAAGAATATAAGAGTACTTACTCTTATTAATACAATTAAATGAACTATAATCCAACAACACTAAACACTATATCAATTTGGAAGAAGAAGAACTATAATATTACACAAGAAACCAAACGTCTATCAACACGACATTTTACCAAAGTCGCAAATTCCACGTATCACTTCGTTCGTTTCCGTTTTTCATAGAGCGACTACAGACTTTTTCCACCAATCAGGAAGCAGGACTCTACATCAAGGTCAGATAAAATTGTAAACTTTTTAAAAAATTTTGTAGGAGTTAGTTAAGATTTATAATTTAAAAACATAGGAATTTACTTGATATTCAATAATTAGTGTATTTCGATAATTTTACTTGCTATTACATAAATAGCATTATTGGTTAATTTAATTTAATTCAACATCAAGTAAGTTCTTTAATAGTTAACAAAAGGCTTTTCTTTTTCTTATTTTTCCTAATTAGTTTCAATATTAAACTTTCAATATTACTGTTTTCATTTAACTCTTATAATAAATTGTTATGTACTCGTAATTGTTATCATATAGTGGATTGGTTGTACCAACCTATATTATTGTTGGACACTGTATATTAAACAGACAATATTTGTATTTCAATTATAGTTCAATTATTAATATTTGATTGTGGTTTATTAAATGATATAAATCCGTTTGTTCTGCTAATTAAGTTACTTAGGCCTATACTCCACGAGCGACTAAACGGTCGCGTTTTTGTCGCTCAGTCGCTTCAAAATTTTGCCCATACTCCACGAGCGTTTTGATTTGGCGCCGTTGTTGGGGGAATTTTTACGGCGAGTGAAATGCGACCTATTTTACTCTAGCTATGGATCCCTTACAAGTCGGCTGTGTTGCCGCATTGGCATTGCGCAAAAAACGGAAAAAACCGCGTTGGTGGGTACACCCGATTGGTGCAAATCGCTTGACCTTAGGAGCATTTCATATAAGTTTTGGTGAACACCGGAGTTATCCTGAGAAGTTTTTTCAATTTTATAGGATGTCTGTAGCTTCGTTTGACGAACTTCTTGGTTTAACCGCCCCGTTCATAGCAAAATCTGACACCGTAATGAGAAGAAGTATCGAACCAGCAGAGAGACTTTTAGTAACCTTGAGGTGAGTAAAAACAATTAATTACTAACTACAGTACAGTGAATTCCCACAAATCCAAATTCATTCAGACCTAGCCATAATTCAACTATGTTAAAATTAAACCTTTATAAGTTTATGTTTCATGTTATGGTATTACTTACACTCAGCTATCCGTTACAAAGTGACTTCCGGCCCCACGTCCATGCTAATGGGGTTCGGATTTGTGTGAATCATAGGCCTACTGCTTTCTTTATACTGTACAGTAATATGCTTCTTTAAGGCCTATTAATAATTTTTTGTATCAACACGTAAAAAACAATTCTCATAAACCATAAATTACAATAAAATATTTTGGTTTTTTAGACACTGAAAAATACCTACAGATTACGTTAATTGGCCGCCATTTTTTTAGTTAAGATTCCGATAGATCTGTTATATTTCAAAAAGTATTTTTGCTGAATACAAAAGTTTACTAAGTTTCAAAAATTCTATTAAACAGTACAAGAAGAAAATGATACTATTTGGAAAAAATCAAAATGGCATGTATACAGCAACAGTGTAATAAATGCAAACGTGTTATTTATTATTTGTTATTCAAAATTTTGCCATAAAATCCAAAAACGTATAGCCAGGCCAACCTTGTTGCTTGTAACACCCTGTATATTTGAGCTTATCCAATTCCATAAATTATCTATAAACATAGATTTGTAATTTATTTTCAGGTGGTTTTTACTTCACTTCATTGACTCACGTTTTATAATAACTGTTTTTTTCTGCAACACTTGAGTATTTTGCAAATGAAATATTTTTATTCTTATTTTTTTAGAATTGGTACTTTTATTTTTGAAACCAGAAGTATTGTTACTAATTTTGTTTCATGGCAAACTGGTCTATTACATATATTGAACTATTATTGTACTTTCTTGGCACTACAATAATGACTGTAAGTAATTGAATGTAAACTCATTTAATTAACAATTTTTTTTTATTGGTACATTATAAACAAAATGAACTAACTAAAATAATGTCTTGTAACTCAGTCTTATTTAAAACAATATCAGAAACAATGTTTAACATACTTTAACATACTAATTACTTTAACATACTAATTACAAGTTTAAGTAGTCGGAGATATTATAATCAAGACTTTCATCACTAGTTAAACCCGCAGATGTGGGTGGGCGACTGGTTGCCGTGGACGAGGACATTTCGGTTCCTGTGCAACTCCAACTTTGGGCGAAGTATTCGGAAAACAACTGCGATATTTTCCCTCTCAGCAACATTGAGTCGCCTAATGGCATACTGTCAAGAACAGGAGCAAAAGAGATCAGGAATGCTTTGTGACCATTAGCATCTGATTTTTGTTCACTTTTTTGCCATTCCAAAGTAGACGCAAGTATGTTGTTCAACTCCTTTGAGGAAGACAAAATGTTTTTTTCAAAAGTAGCTTTTTTCCAAGAGGTGGATTGATTTCTGTCACATTCTTTCGTTTCGTACTTTTGGGTGTTGGTGCAGCTAGATTTTCTCCTGAGGGAGGAGGAGAACTTACATTGGTGGTACCGACAGCTGTGTCGTCGTTTGTGTCAACATTTAGAACCTCTTCTATCTGAGTCTCATCTTCAACAGATTTATTAGTTTCAGTTGGAGCGATGTTTGAACCTGTGTGTGAATTCCCTTTAACATTCGGCAATAGAAACAGCAGCTGGTCGTAATATATGTACTTCTTTTTCTTTGATGCAGCTTGGCCTGTCCCTGTAGCAGTGATTGAGCGATGATCTCGAACAAAACAATCTCTTATTGCTTTCCATTCCTTCATAAGTTCTTTAACTGAAAAACCATCATTTATTTTGTAATTTAAAGTGTTAGCATATACAGGGTGCCCCATATGTAAGTCGTAAAACTTACAGTATATGTTTATTATGTCAAAATAAAAAATAAAAGTATATAACTTTTTTTGATTTAACGCACCGTTTACCAGGTATCCGCCATTTTGTTTTTCCCACGAATTATTCTTTATTTGCATTAACCGATTATTACGATAAAACACAAAAAAGGCCTTAAACTTTGATTAACCTGTCACCATTTTGAAAGTAGTATTCCAATCAAGCTGATATTACTTTCAAAAGCGTTGGCTACCTGTACTTGATAAAGCACTATGCTAAGTTACGTAATAATCGGTTAAGAGTTATTGGAAATAAAAAATAATTAGTGGACAAACAAAATGGCGCATATATGGTAAACGGTGCGTTAAATAAAAAAAGTTATACTTTACTTTTGTTGATTTTGATGTAATAAACCTATTCTGTAAGTATGACGACTTATGGGACACCCTGTATGGTTTGTAAAAGGGTATAGGTGAAAAATAGAAGTTGGAAAAATGGAAGTTTGCCAACCATCTGAACTATACAACTTTTGGTGATTTTTAAATCTCTGTTTTAGAGAGCTAAGAGCTGAAATACAGCCAACATTAATGGTTTTTTCGTTTTCAGATATTTGGCCACCGGTATGAACTTTGGAGATTTGGAATTTGATTTCAAGATTTCGAGGAAAACCGTGCGAAAAATTGTGAGACAAACGTGTTTGGTCATATGGAATATTATTCAACCTCAAGAAATGCCTTTTCCTACAAAGGAACAGTGGTTGAAAATTTCTAATGACTTTGAACAGATTGCACAGTTTCCCAATTGTGTCGGAAGTATAGATGGGAAACACATCAGAATCATGTGTCCCCCTAACTCTGGCTCAGAGTATTTCAATTACAAGAAATACTTCTCAATTGTTCTGTTGGCGGTAGCTGACGCAAGCTATTTCTTCACAGCGGTTGATATTGGATCTTTTGGACGTGAAGGTGACTCTACAATCTTCAAAAAATCCAATTTTGGACAAAGGCTAAAAGCTAACGGGCTAGATTTGCCTGCTGACAACCCCCTACAAGTACCTGACAATTTTGAGGAAGGTCCTGTGGTACCTTATGTTTTCCTTGGGGATGAAGCTTTTGGGTTGTCAAAGCACGTGATGCGGCCATACCCTTCCAAGGGATTGTCACAGGAAAAGAAAATCTACAACTACAGACATTGCCGTGCGCGGCGTGTCGTAGAGTGCGCTTTCGGAATTCTTGCTAACAAATGGCGTGTGCTACATTCATGTATTTTAACGAATCCTGATTTTGCTATTATCATAGTGCAGGCTTGTTGTGTTTTGCATAACTATGTGCGTCGAAGGGATGGGTACCTTTTTGAGGATACTCTGACCTGTCCATTACAGGAAATGCAAGAACCCGCAGTTGTAGGGGGCCTTTCAAAAGGGATCGATGTAAGAGAAGTGTTCTGTGATTATTTCAACGGCCCTGGAGCACTTTCATGGCAAAACAGATATGTGTAATTAGTTCAGTGCAAAAACTATCATGCATGTGAACAGTTTGTTGTGTATCCATTTACTAAATAAATATTGTTTTTTAAGTTGTTGTTTTTACTCTCACTTCAATCGTAATTTAAAATACGATGAATTTAACATGTAATGGTAAATAAATATTGTTCAAATGTGAGATAATGGTAATTTTTTTACATAATGGTGACAGTTCTTTTTTTAGTAAAGCAACTCCTTGAAGCAAATTAAAAAGAAAAAATACATCAAAATTTGATTGCAATTAATTTAATTAAACCCCCCCCAGCCCACCGCCACAATTAATTCGGTTAGTGGACGTTCTACTGTATGTGGTTCAAGGTAAAAATAAATGCAGTGTATACACAAGTAATGGACGGGAAGAAGGATGTTAATTTTCTGTAGGAGGACTACTTTGAACGTGAGCTTAAGCATTTTAAAATATAAAATAGTATTTTTAGGGTATCGTGCAGGTTGACCGTGGACAACAAAGCCTTTAATGGGGAGTTGCTGAGAATTATTTTTAGCTATGTGACATAAATAATTGTTAAGAAACACAGTGCCTGACTTACCAAAACATAGGCCTATTTTTACAAAACCTTTATTTCCCATGTATTAGACAATATTAGTTTAGAGAACATTCATAAATATTACCTTTTTCATCCTTTGTTTTCACTTCAAGTGCTCCCCAATCTTCAAACATAGCCTCTGCAACTTTCAACCAACACTTCGCCTTGATGTCCCGGTTGGAGTACTCCTTACTTTTTACATCGTACAAAGGGGGTTGGGACTCAATTTCACATATAAATCGTTCGGTGTCAAACATTTTGTTTGCCATTTAGCATTAAACAACAACAACCATACACAAGCTAGACACCAATCACAACCACGAACTGCTAGTGTACCAAGCAACAAGTGGGCTCAGCCGGTCAGACGCTTGCAAGTTGCTACGTGTAGTCTGACACGCCGGCGTCCGGCGCGCGACTTTTACGCAACCTCTGGCGTTCGAAACGCCGACACGCGAGTAACGCGTCCACACGCGACCACAAAGTCGCTCGTGGAGTAGGCCCAATATAAACCCTGTGGTTCTGTTACACTCGCGTTTTAAGCGCCGGCAAACGGTCGCGTTTATGTCGCTCGTGGAGTATACACCTTAATGGAAAATATTTAAATGTAAGCGATGTATGGTATTTTTATAAAAACGAGTATAACTAAACTCGTATCAATTCGATACCTACTAAATATATTTTTAAGCCGGCATTCTTCGATAAAATTACGACGAGAGTTAATGTTAATATTTTAAGTAAAATATATAGTGGTTTTTGGGAAATTGTTGCATTATTTCAACACCCTTGTAACAAAATTTATAATTGTAATTAATCAAATTTTATTTAAATACCTACCTAATAATCCAACTGGAAACTTGTATAACCAAACACGCCTGAGAAAAAGAAGCTTGTAAGCTTATTTGAATATTGACAGTTCAGACACAATCACCTTAACAAAATAAATTTCAATTTACGTTGTTTCCCCATGTAGAGGAATCACAGATACAACAGAGAGGCTAGACCATCCCCTTGCCTAGGTTCTGTATTAATTTTAAATGGTTCTGAAACTTTCCTTCAGAATTTTACACTTTTATAATTGTATAGGAATTTTACGATAAGTTGACAATGACGTCAGAGCATAAAATTTTGCGGTGTTGTCACGCAGAGTTGTTTTTCCTTCATCTAGGTTAACTGGTACTGCTGTGCTAATTCTAAATGTCAAACGTGTAAAATACAATAATGACGCGTGGCAATTGGCTCGAATTGTTACCAATCTATACACGTTTAATTTTCTTAGCTCTTACAAGTAAATCCTTAGAACAAAAAGAAACAGGAAGGAGTATATGCATAATGACCTTGAGTCCAGAAAGGAGCTTGCATATGGCGGCCAATTGTCAATTTTAATATCCGTTTCCAATGCCGTACCGTAAAAAAATAAAATTTATATTAGGGTTTTTATTTTGATTAAATTCCAACCAATCAAGTATGTGAATACATCTAGTGTTGTAAATCATTTTGTGTTTATAAAAACCGAATGATACGCCTATGCGCTCATTTTTGACATTTATATGTAAATATTGCTTTTACACTGTAGGGGTGTGCGAATAGCGTTCGAATCGAATCGAATCGAATAGTACTATTCGATTCGAAATTCGAATCGAATTTTTCGAATTTACGAATTATTCGAAATATTCGAATTATTCGAAAATTTTTCGAATAACTCGTAAATTTTCGAATTATTCGAAATTTTTCGAATTATTCGTTATTTTTCGAATAATTTGAATTTTTCAAAAAGTTCGATTCTGTTTTAATTAATTAATAATTCGTAAATATAAAGAATTAATTCAAAGTTTCCGAGTGATTTGTGAATTATATTCCTAATAAGTTAATTTATTACTCAAAATATTACTAATATTATTATTGTAAGACTTTTTCTTAAATTTTTAACTAATTAATTCAACTCAAAAAGAATATCTTAGTATTTTATCTGTAATTTGTACTTTCAATATTTTTCATGATAATGCTATTATTTGTTTACGAAGTACTTAAAATGTTTAGCATGATAAATCAGAGGTTTGAACATCTCAAAATTCGAAAAATATCAAAAAAATTGACGATGGGTTCGAAAATTTTTAAATTATTCATCCATTCACTGATCATTCGTGAATTTTTGAATTATTGGAAAAATTTTCGAATTATTCGAAAATTTTCGATTAATTCGTGGATTTTTCGAATAATTCAAAATTTTCGAATAATACTCAAATTCGAATTATTCGATTCGAATTTCGAATCGAATAATAATATTCCATTCGATACGAATTATTCGTAAATTCGAATTATTCGCACACTCCTATTTTACAGCATACTGTAAACATAAACAATGAGTCATACAAGGAGCTTCAAGATGGCCGACTTCCGTCGCAAATTTTTCTTAACGTTAATATATGACAGACTCCTTCCTGTTTCTTTTTGTTCTAAGAGTAAATCTCATCTACTGTCAGTTATTTTTAAGTTACTTTGTTGGCAATATAATTAACTAGGAATGACGTCATGGTCAACTTATCGTAAAAATCCTATACACAAAATTGATCTAAATTATTTTAAAAATCATTAGTTATAATTAATTTGGTCAAATTATTTCGATTACTGAACATATATTTATACAGGGTGTTTCATTAAGAATTATCCATATAGTAACTGGAGAAACCTTAGCACTAAATATGAAGATTTAAGCCAAAACACTTAAATAAAATATTCCTCCTAACCGAGATATAGGGTGTTTTATTTTAACTATTCTAAATGATTGTATCCCATATTTTTGACACCTTCCAATATTTTTTGTTCATACTTGGCAAAGAGTTTACACATATTAGGTTACTTTAAACAGTGGCAAAAGATATTTTTTCTCCATTACCAGAGGCGTGCGGTAGGGATGGATACTTTCTTTTATCCTCCTACGATTTACGCCACTGTCGTAATAATTGTTTCTGCATGTTTTTTTGATTCTCCGTCACTTTCTACGTAAATATCATCCTCTTGTCTCAATACGATAGAGTGAGTAGTTTTCGAGTTATTTGCATTTAAAGGTAATTTTTAAAATATCCATTTTTGTTTTATTGCTTATTTAACATGAGTTTTCTTAATAATCTAACCACCTTGATAATAAAATTTGTTAATTCTAATCGTAAATTCACATAAGTCAATAACTATTTCACTAAATAAATAAAGTTTATTAGTTTCAGTAAATTTCATTTCAAAAGATTTTTTTCATATTAATGTTTTTCAATTTTAAATTTATGAAAATCCAGAAATATGATTTTTATTATCAGATACTAATAAAATTCGTAGCATTTTCATTTTGTTACCATAATTCTTGTTGGGTATTATCAACATTACAATGTAGGGCTTATTTATTGACAAAGGTTTACAACAAGTAGGCTGATGTCACTTATTTGCGTTACAACTGTCAGACAGATAATTTTAATTGAAAAACGTTTTTTTTTTGGGAAAATGCCTCGTCATAGTAATTTCTCAAATGCAGAAATGCGTGACATGGTTTGTGTTTATGCGCAAGCAAATTATACAGGGCGAGTTGCTGCTCAAAGATATTTACAATTATATCCTAACAGAAGACAACCCCATTACAAGACTTTTAAAAATATTTACGACCGATTAGCGGAAACTGGTCAATTCCGTCCAAAGCGAGATCTAGGACGTCCAAAAATAATTACAGTAGATCAGGAGGATGATGTGTTAGTAAGAATTGCTAAGTACCAGACGTTTGTCAGCAATAACTGGAATAAGCCATGCTTCAGTTTTCAGAATATTAAAAAAAGAAGACTTAAGACCTTACCATTTCACTCCAGTGCAGAACTTGCTACCCACAGATCTTCCTCGACGGATGGAGTTTGCACAATTTATTATGGATAGGACAAATGTAAATAACAATTTTGTTAGCAATATCCTTTTTAGTGATGAAGCCACTTTCACACGTAGAGGCGTTTTTAACTGGAGAAATTGCCATATTTGGGATAATGAAAATCCACACTCCGTCAAAGAGGCACATTATCAACATGAACTGAGAATAAATGTTTGGTGCGGAATTTTTAGAGATATACTTGTGTACGCTCAAGAAATTAATACTTGACAGGAATTATGGCAACAAATAGAAAATGCTGCAAATTTTATTAGGAATCAACCCAACATATTTCTAAAGGTTAGGAGAAATTTTTCCAAAAGGATTAATAAATGTATTGAAGTCAATAGAGGCCACTTCGAAAATTTACTATAATGTTAACTAACTAGAATTTTTTGTTACAGTAGTCTAAATAAATAATTGTTCCAGTACGTTTACTTTATGTATTCATCATGTTATTTCATAATAAAAATCATAGTTCTATTTAAAACTGTATTTTTGATAAATATTAATATGAAAAAATCATTTGAAACCAATAAATTTTATTTATTTATTGAAATAATTATTGACTCATCTGAATTTACTATTAGAATTAACAAATTTTGTTATCAAGGTGGTTATATAATTAAGGAAATTCATGTTAAATAATCAATAAAACAAAAATGGATATTTTAAACATTACCTTTAAATGCAAATAACTCGAAAACTACTCACTCTATCATATTGAGACAAGAGGATGATATTTACGTAGAAAGTGATGGAGAATCAAAAAAACATGCAGAAACAATTATTACGACAGTGGCGTAAATCGTAGGAGGATAAAAGAAAGTATCCATCCCTACCGCACGCCTCTGGTAATGGAGAAAAAATATCTTTTGCCACTGTTTAAAGTAACCTAATATGTGTAAACTCTTTGCCAAGTATGAACAAAAAATATTGGAAGTTGTCAAAAATATGGGATACAATCATTTAGAATACCGTAAAACGGGGTGAAATTGACCTTTAGGGGCGACATTGATCACATAATTGAAATGGAAAGTTTTTGAATTTCCCGCACAAACTAACCGTTTCTTCATATCGCTTTGTGTCATTTTGGTTAGTTTAAGATTTAGTCTTTAATACCACGTGTTGATGCGGAGGCAATCGTGTGATTTTTTTAGAAAAAAACAACTTTTTATTTTATTGTACTTGTTTCATCAAATATTTAGTGCTTGAACTTTATCAGGTAAGTGAAAAATTATCATTTACAATAATTTTTTGGGAATAAATTCTGACTGGGTGTCTAGTTGTAACCTCTGCATAACAAACACAATTTGTGTTGATAAGCCTGTTACGATGCAGATTGAAATTATATATTACGGGGTGAAATTGATCGTCATATTGGGGTCACATTGATCGTCTTATCGGAACCACATTGAGCAACTACTTCTTCACTATACTTATATTTTTTTATTATATTTTTTTTATTATATTTTAAATAATATACAGGTACTTAAAGATATATTTTATTACAGAAATGCCACGAATATATAAGAGACAACTAGGTAGCCGCAGATATAAAGACTACAAAGAAAATTCATTAGAGGAAGCCCTAAGAAAGGTATTAGACGAAGGTTGGAGCCTTAGAAAGGCAGCAAAATTTTACAACGTGTCCTATGGTACCTTAAATAATAGATACCATGGTAGACATGTCCGACAAGTTGGAGGTCAAACAATATTCAGCAAAAATGAAGAAAAAGCGTTAATTTCTGCAGCAAGTATTTGTGGAGAGTGGGGATTCCCGTTGTCTACAAGTGATTTAAGACACCTAGCAAAAAGTTTTCTAGACGTTCAGGGACGTACTATAAGACAATTCAAAAATAATCTTCCAGGGCCGGATTGGGTATATTCTGTACTGAAACGCCATAAAAGTGAAATTACGCAAAGACTTGCTGCAAATATAAAAAAAGCGAGAGCAGATATTTCGAGAGACACTTTGATGGCATATTTTAATAATCTGACAAGTAGATGTACTATGAGAGTTCTAACTCAGTGAAGGAGTGGGGGTACCTCCGTATATACAGCATAGGAGTTCTGGAACGGTTCTGAACTGTCGGACTGTGGTTCTGAATTGTGGACCAGTTGTTTATTTGGAATAGTTGTGTTATATTATAATGATTGTATAATTGAGCGACTGGAACGAATTTTATTGGAATTATTAAAGAAGTGTAGGAGTTTGTGTTGTATTGCGGGTTGCCTGCTGGTTTGAAAAAAAGTTGGCCGCTGGTGGGACTCGAACCTACGTCCCGTCGGATGAAATTTACAATTTAAGCGCCCTTACCCACTGGGCTGCTAACGAAGGTTTATATATGTTAAGAATGGGTATTTAAACTCGCGTCGCGTATTTTGATCGTTTTCATCGAATTTGGTCTGTGCTTGTAATCTAATCATATACAGGGTATGTCGGGATACTAAACAACTTAGAATTTTTGTATTTAAAATATCAATTTGATGATATGGTACGGGTTAGATACGGGATATATACAGGGTTTGTCGCGATGAATTAGATCGTCGAAATATCGAATTATGATCATTCTTAATACGCAAAAATGGCAAAAATGTCGATACGGGGATATGGTCGTTAATTAAAAATGTCAATTCGATCATTCGTATATTATGATGTGGGTAAAAGATAATTTCGAGTGTACAGAGTATATCGCGAAGATCATTCGTAAGAGGTACGGGGGATGTCAAATTTTCATACGGGATATACAGGGTTTGTCGAAATATCGGATTATGATCATTCTTAATACGGAAACGGTTACGTGGCAAATAAAAATGTTTATATACGTGGGGGGTTATGACGGTTCTCCATTTTCTGATTGAACACTAATTCTCTCTTTATATGGGAATGAATTAGGATGTAAAGTTACGACACAACGATTGTCAAAAGGGTACCAGTAATACGATGCTATGACGTCATCACACATATTTTACAAGGGTCATGCGATCGTCAACGGCCAGTTACATTATGTCTTCAGAAGAGCACAGTCATGGAATTGAAGACATTGCTTTTTATGAAGATAAGAGTAAGGTTATGAAACAAACTAGGGAAGCAAGAACAACGTGGAGCAGTCTAAACTGGGATTGCCGTAAATTACCGAAAACTACTTATCCGTTAAGACGTACTCAACCATGTTTAATAGAACAGAAGAAGAGAGCATAAAAAATGAAATTAATAATGTTTTTGCTATGTCATGTATAATTTTAGCATCTGTCTTTGTTTTAATTTTAAAAATTATTTTAAAAATTGTTAAACGTAAATTTGAATCTTCGTGTAATATAAGAGTTGAGGAATAAACAACTTGTTTTATTTCTAAGTAGTGGTGTATAAAATAAAAACTCATTTGTGGTTAAGGTTTATTTATTTTATGGTAATACAGTATTCAAAAACCAGTAGCGGAGACGTTGTACATTTCGTTCGATGCACGAATATAGTCCAGAGGTGTGACAGGGGTTTGGATCCTTGGCAAAGTTTACTGTTGCACACGGTGTACCATCGAACTTGCCGACTTCGCAAATGTCAGGAAAAACGTTGAAAATGTTACATTTATTTTGCAGAAACTTGGCTTTTTGTTGACCACGAACGTAAATGTAGTCTGCAGCATACAATAGCTTGCTTTCCAATATTTCATTAACTTTAGAATATTCTACATCTCCTGAAGAGTATCGAATTCCGTGCACATTTTTTTCCAAGTAGGTTGCAGTCTTTTTGTCCTCATTACTTAATGTAGAAAATGGTTGAGGTGGTAAAAACATGTAATGTGAACTTTTGAAACCAATTTCTATCGTTAGTTCTTTGACAACGAAAAATCCATCTACGACAAAGCCTTGAATGTCTACAAAAGCTATTCTCATGTTGACGTCTGCTCGAACACTAACTCTAATCAACGTCTAGTTTAAACTTTTAACAATTTCGGTGAGGGGGAAGTATTCCATTACACAATCATGAATTATGATGCAATAGACTTTGGTATTTTCGGGAAAGCCTATGTTTGCTTCAATATCAAGTTTCACATCGACTGTGGACGCTTTCATGCTTTCTTCCTGTTTGGAACAATCGATAACAAACAATGCCCGTTTCTTGAAAGAGGAATAATCCAGCAGGGGGCGCTTCTGTGTGGAGTTCGCGTAGTTGGGATAGAATTCAGTATAGTTAAAATATGCTTCATTGTAGTCAGTTTTACTAAAATCCAATTGCATTCTTTCATTGGGCCAAAATTCACCATTAAGTGACAGTCTTATACTTTGTACATCTGCATTGTCAAATAAAGTAGGATCGGCTGTGCTCACGTTACGTTTGTCAGTTTGAAAGAAAACAATAACAAAACGGGGTCTTTCAACTGAAGTGGATGTTTTAACAGCCCAAACCTCACGTCTTGCACCTTTAGTAATTGAGGGCAATTCGTGTAACTCCCACTTTCTAAATGGAATAACTATAGGCTGATCTTTTTGAATGGATTTCATGAGATTTATCTTTATATCATCATTGGGAAAGATATGTTTAACTTTTAATTCAACACTTGTAATGTTAATTTTAGCAGTTGTACTGGAGACCGTACCGGACTTGTCGGTAATATAGATGCAATCATTATCATTTCGTGCTCGAACTAATCGTATTGTTTGTCGTCCACATGTAATCATAGAATAATCGTTAAAAATGTTGAAAATATGTTTGAGAGGTATTTGAAGGTTGAAGGACTTGTCGCTGACATTTAGAATAGGATCTTTCGGGTAATTCCAGCCAGCTATAGCCATATGATTGGAATCTTCTTGGTTATAACAAGTCATGGCACGTACGGCACTTACAATTCCAGGATCTCGAACTGTTTCCATTTCCCTAGCACTTTCACTGTACGTACATGAATCGAAAAGAAAGGCTCCAAAATTATTTGCTAATTTTACGTCTCCTGCTCCGTGTGTTTCGAGGGAACCTTTAATGCACAACAAAGTTTCGCTCATTGCAAAGAACGAATCAACCTGATTAATGCTAAACTCCACAATGTCACTGCAATTGAATGATTTGATAAATGGAGCATAGGTTCTGTATTCAGCCTTTCGAATGGAATCATCAAAGACCGGCTTACGGTAGATATCAAACATCGAAGGCATATTGTCATTTTGACGAAGTCGTTTTCCATACATGGTTGTCATTTCAATCTAAAACCCAGCGATTGCAGCACCAATTTGTTTGCCAACGTGAGTTGTTTCACCGGCGGCTGCTTAGCTAATGAAGTTGGAAAATGTGTAAACTGTCTTTTATGATGATGATGATTGATTATTAGTCCCATCTGTTTCGCGCTCTAAGCTCCAATATCAACGTACTCGATTCACCTCTAAAGTTTACAGGTTGACCGTCTTGATCTAAGGCAATGACAGTGATGTTAGTTATTTCACGTTGTGGTATAACGGGTAAGTAGACCAAATTATGAGGAATTTCGTCAATGGAATATCCTGGATCTACTTGTATGACGAATTCGTAGATTGTATGGGCAGGTCTGTTCGCATCAAAGGCTCCAGTGGTAATGTTACAATCGAAGCGAATACTGGATACTTTAATGATTTTGACGGGGAGATCTGAAGAGTGCATTTCGTTGACGTCGAGTATTTTCGGTGAAAACCCCAATATTCTCCCAAGACTATCAGCTTGCATAAAGGAAATTTTATATTTACTGAAAATTTCACATTTCAACGTATTGTGATTAGGTTTTAGTGAAAATATATCCTTCGGTGGTGTTATTGAATTGCTTGCGTTCATTTTATCACTGATAAACGCTTCAAGATCAGCAATTTCATAACATCCTGTAGGAATATTAAAACTTTGAAGCTTGTCTTCGGCATCGTAGTAGTAAAACGTACAATTTTCAATGTTTGGTATACTGTTATATGAATGAAAAGATCGTAGAGCTATTTCATAATCATTCTTTGGATCGAGCACAATAGGGGTAGGAGGTTGAAAGGTAAACACGTGATTGGTGCTGTTAACTCTCAGCAGCTGCGACATGTTGACTAATGAAAATGAAAAAGACATGTATGAATTTAAATATCATTTTTTATTGTTACAAAGAAAACATGTGGCTTGTGAACTCGGAGGACCATCCCAATGCGTTGTCCAATCTGGTCGGTTGTAATGGATGAAACAAGGCAGCCGTATTTGCAACTCAAAATTGGCTCGATATTCATAAGGAAGTTTATGCCACATATTAAGCAATTCCAAAGGTCTCACACACTTTATCAGATGTTCAATGGGAAAGTGCTTTAGTTCTTCGGCAGTGAAACTACTCAATGCTTTACCTTGGTGGATATTTTGTAGTAATAGTTCCATTATTGTTGTTGTTGTTGTTGTAGAAATTTTAAACATAAATGACCGCAATTTATTTGATTGTAATTTTGATATTGAGTATTGTTGTAGAAAATTCGCACACCACCGAGATATTTAACAACTTCTTTCGGCGGCTTCAGGTTACCAAATGAATCGAAATACTCTACTTTGTTGTTTATCTTTCTGTAAGCTACCCAATGACTTCCGCTATTCCTAGAGGTATCCAAATTAACCACTGCACATTCTTGCCTTCGAGGTCCATCTTTGGGGAGGGTGTCTCGCATGAAAACTACTCGAAAATGGGGTATTTTAAGCAATTTTGCGTAATGTGTTATCTCAAAGTCGGATAATGCGTGATTGGGTAGCTTTATTAGTTTTTTTGTCTCAAATACAATCCGAAACCGCCTTTTGGGTACTTTTTTAAGTATAGGCCAGATCCTACTCGTTCCATAGCCTTATTATGACGTACATCTTCTTCCAATTTCTTTTGCGCATGCTTAGCATCAATGACTGTTTTCGCCACTCCAGCAGCACCACCTGCTAAAGCTCCAAGTGCCGAAAGACCAGCAAACAAGGGAATAAGTGGTAGGAAACCTCCAGATTTCGCTACAGGTATTACTCGAGGAACATCGACTTCTTTTTTCCCACCAAATTCCTTAATGAGTGCTTTGGCTGCTCGTAATGCAAACGTTGCAGTGTCTTTTAAAGATTTTCCTCTCTTCATGGACTTTCCCACCTTCAAAACAACATCTCGATGAAAAGAATGACGTGGTTTACGACGACTACGACATCCCATTCCTAGCTTTCTTTTTACCTTCATTCCACCTGTCACAAGTAATGCAGCAGCTTTTTCTTTGAAAGATGCGTCTTTAGATTTGACACGTTCCCACGCCTTATTTTCAAGTATCTGATCGGCTTTATGTCGCTCCTCAAGAGATTTGTTTTGCCAATAAGCAATGTCGTGTTGTTTACATGCAGAGTCTAAAGGATTAATACCTGGATCTCCACGTGCTAGTCGCTTTTGTAGTTTTGTACCAGCTGAAAATAACACTTGTTTTTTAGCAAAATTACATTAGATTGAAATAATAATAACTTAAGTCCGCAGTACTGATAGCCGGGTATGTGAACTTCAATAGGTAGTTTATTGATAAGAGAATTTAAAAGACCCTCTCCTTCAAACACCAACATTAAGACTGATATGCACAAGTGGCGCGACATCTATATTTATAGAATAACACTAAGAAAAACAATACACACCATGAAGATCATTCAACAAGAGCAGACGATACCCATTGAAAATTTAGATTTTACCCCAACGTCATCGATCGGCAAACATGGTAAATTGTTACCAAATTCCTTCCGTGCTATTTTATATGCGGTCCTAGTGGGTGTGGAAAGACGAATGCCCTGCTGGCGCTCCTATTCAGTCCAAATGGCGCGAAATTCAAAAACGTCTATGTTTATTCAAAATCTTTATTCCAACCGAAGTATGAATTGCTGCAAGAAGTGATAGCACAAGTCAATGGTGTTGGATATTTTCCATTTAAAGACAACGAAGAAATAATTAGTCCAGATAACGCTCGACCGAATTCTATCTTTATATTTGATGACGTATCCTGTGACGGTCAACAGAAAATACGTGAATATTACTCAATGTGTAGACATAAGGACATTGATGCTGTATATATTTGTCAAACATATTCAAAAATACCGAAACAGCTTATACGTGACAATTGTAACGTAATTATGTTGTTCAAATAAGATGAGGTGAACTTGAAACATATATTTGACGAACACGTATCTCCAGACATGACATTTGACACATTTAAAAATATGTGTTCAAAGTGCTGCTGGTCTGATGATGGCGGTCGCTATGGTACTTTGGTAATTATGAAGGATTTTCCCCTTAATGATGGTAGATATCGCAAAGGATTTGATAAATATATAAAATTGTAAGCTATGTCTTTAGTCTACGACAATATGGCCGACGATAAAGGTGTTGCTGCTGCATTACGCAAGAAAAAAGTGTCTGAACTTGCTAGATCAATTCGCAAAAATACTTGGCGTTGAAATTGGGTAAATCAGAGCAAGATGAGTCTCTTAATAAACTATTCAAACCAATATCTACACCACTTAAAGCGATAGTCGAATCTTCAAAGACATTACAAAAAACCATTACGAATTTAAGTCCAAAAGCGGAAATAAAGAAAGAAGAAAAGCAAGAAGAACCTGATGATGTACCTTTTCTTGAAATGGAACCGGTAGCCGAAACCGATGAAGCGGGCAATGTTCCAATGCAAGAATCTCTAGAAGGAATGCATCCTGAGATTACACAAGAAGCCATCGAAGAATATTTAGATCAATATCCCGAAATTAGTCGATCATATATTGAAGATTATTTCCAAAATAATAAAAGAATCGATAGAAATTACGGTCCGATCTACAATGAAGAATTCGGTTGGAGTTTAGGTACGCGAAGAATTGGATTTGATAGAAGAAACGGTAACATCAACATACTACAAGAACGAGACAAACAAGGTGAACGTGTGATTGGAACACCAGGCTTATATCAGCTTTTATTCTACGCCGACCCAGAAAGTTATACCCCACAGGATTTAGAGGCATATAAAACACTTCTAGAGCATACTAATGTTCACCGAAATACGCTTAACCGTCTTAAGAGTTCAAGCACTTCCAAATATCATGAAATCATTAAACCTATGTTTAGAACGGAATCGGGTGGATCGAAAAGTAGTACTCGAAAACATCAGCACCTAATAGGGAATCCTCGATCAAAATCTCCAAAAAGTGGTGGAAAAATTGTCGATTCTCACTTAACATACAATGATATGGAGTATATTTATTGGGACGATCCCAATGAATTAGTGGATCGTTTAAAGTTGTTGATTGCTTCACAAGAGGCAGGCAATACGTCACATGACAATGAAATAGTAGCAATTATCAATGAGCTGAAGGAAGCCGATATAATAGAATAACAAGCTGAATCTTGTTCATTTAAATTATGCCTGTCGATAAATTCGGACATAGACATAAAAAAACGCCATATGCGCGTTGTTTACCAACAAAAATCACATTTCCTCACACACCCGAAGGTAATATTGATATGGAAAATGTGAAAATTTGTAATGTTGGCGAACCGTCAACATATAGTGATGCTGCAACAAAAAAATATGTCGATATGCAAATGAATGAGTTGCGAACCATTGACGTTGAAAACATACGTAAATTGAAAAGAGATTTTGAGGAAAATATCAAAACCGTCGTCCATAATTTAAAAAAATACATTTCAGGTATTGTAAAAAATATTGAAGTTATGAATACGGATATACATAATCGCATTCACAGTTTGGAGATCAAGCTAAGCGGTAGTAGTAGTAGTAGTAGTAGTAATGTACTCTAAAGAAAAGATTCAACTCGTAAATGAGCTGCACAAACCGATCCGAAAAAATTATCCTCGAAGACGTACTATAATCAATGGTTTAGATGATCTGTGGCAAATGGATTTGGCTGAAATGCGTCCTTACGCTCATCAAAATAAAAATTACAAGTTGATACTTGTTGTTATAGATTGTTTTTCAAAATTTGTTTGGACACGTCCCCTAAAAACAAAGACCGGTGAGGAAATTACTCGGATATTTTCAGACATACTCGCTCATACTCGACGAGTTCCGAAAAATCTGCAATCTGATCAAGGAAAGGAATTTTACAACATTAAATTTCAAAATTTAATGAAAAAACATGATATAAATCATTACAGCGTGTTTAGTACGATGAAGGCTTCTATGGCTGAGCGTGTTATAAGAACGCTAAAATCTAAATTGTACAAGTATTTCAGTTTAAATGGCACCTACAAATGGATAGATATTCTACCTAAAATAACTCATGACTACAACAATACGAAACATTCCGTAACAAAATATAAGCCTTCTCAAGTCAACAAATCCAACGAAACATTTATTTTGAATAACACCTATAATAGTCATTTAAAGATAACTGCTGGCCCACGAAAATTCAAAGTCGGTGACATTGTTCGCATATCCAAGGCAAAACATGTCTTTGAAAAAGGTTATACACCCAATTGGACTACTGAGCTATTCAAAATCACCAAAGTTAAAACTACCAATCCCGCTACGTACTTACTGGAAGACATGCAAGGCAGACCAATCAGCTTCTATAATGATGAATTGCAGAAAACATCAAATCCAGACATTTACTTGATTGAAAAAGTGCTCAGAAGGAAGGGTAATAAAATGTATGTGAAATGGCTCGGATTAGACAAGAAACATAACAGTTGGATTGAAAACGTAGCTGTTTTGTAACGACTACTTTTTGCTTCGCTGCGTATGAATACATTTTTGGAGACTATAAATTGAAGTGATCTTTAACAATTGAACTTAGTTGACGAAACATGTGTCCTCAAGATAGTGCTTATTATAGTAATGCTGCTGAAATCGAATCGAATGATTCAAGTGTTTATTGTTACAGTGAAGAGTTGGATAAAATTTTGGAAAACTATGAGATGGCTGCAAAATCTGAAAATGTATACCTACTTTCAACGCAATATACAATTTGTGGTTATGAAGTAAAATGTGGTATAAGTCCAGCAAGATCATTTACGCCTGCTATTATTTTATCTCAACAACTCAAATTTTCCAAAATATCTTTCAGTACCTATGAATGGGATACTTTTATTTCAATAATGATGCAACAAATCAATGATTTCTTTTATACTATAGACGACGACGACGACGAGTTCCAACCTGTTTCATTTACATGTGGAGAGTACTGCACCATTACTTCATTAAAGTACGACGATCACAAGTTGATTCTTGTTAGGAAACATGATGTTGAGTATTACATGGATGAAGAAGAAGTGTCTCAAATTTTGGAATTAAATGAGTTGATTTTACAACGTATATATATGTTAGAAAATTTGAATTTTTGTCAATTTTATTATAATGTTTTGGATTTTTGTAAAAAAATCTCCTCTGAAAATTCTTCTGATCCTTTGCAAATTTTATGTGTATTTTGTTCTACTTTAGCCTCAAACAATATGTTAAATTATGCTCTTAGAGAATTTGTATACTTTTGTAAAAATAAAGTTATTAACGATTTAAATATATAGTTGTTATGCATTATAGGTGTTTTATTTTGAATTAAAATCAAAAAGTAGAAAAAAAATATATTTATTAATACAATACCTACACAGAAATTAGAAGGTAATTACATACATATGAGTTACAAGTACAAAAAAAAATACATTAAATAGGTACACAGAAAGGTAATAACATGTATAATAGTATGAGTTACAGTTTTTTTTTTTTAACAAATACAGCATTTTTATAAATAATAATCGGAATCATCATCTTCGCTATGATGATTAATAAATCTATATGGACCCTGTTCGTGAAGAGGTATGTCTGATTGCTTAGGAGGATGCAAATCATTGTGGCAATCATAGCTACTTTTCAATTGAAATATTACTTTATCATAGCCATTTTGACACCAGTAATACTTATGACGATATAAATTAAAAATATCTTCTCTAGCGTATACTACGTGTGAATGTTTTCGAACAACATGTAAACTAATATTTAGATTATTTTCTTCTAAAAGAGACTCGAACTTTCTAAAACAAGACTGACACAATGATAATTTTAGGTTTAAAATATAATATAAATGAATCCAAGCGCAATATATGTTTTTTCTAAATTTGAACGTTTAAAAAAGTTCATTCTCCAGATTGGACAAGTTAGTAAATAGCGACTCTCTTGTGAATTTATGTAACGTTTTTTTTGTGATCGATATTAAATCAAGCTTTTTTGTGATAGTTCAGCATTTTTATAGATTGCATCCCATCTATTTTGAGCATAATTTTTAAATATTTTAAGCATTAAATTTTGCGGTAAGTGTACATCAATTACAAATTGGTTTATTGCTATTGTATTTTCACATATTACCCTAATACATAAATACTCGAGTTTTGCCACCATTATATCTAAAAAAAGAAAAAATTATTTTATTAAACTGTAATGACCCCACGGTAACGTATTGAACGATTCGGGAATTAAATGTCTTTTATCATCGTAAGGACTTAGGCCTATTTTTGTTTGTTCAATTGAAAATACATCATGCACATAGGAACGGATCGTATTTTGGGTTACAGACATTGTTTTCCAATCTTTTAAACATCTAATGTAATCTTCAAATAACAATTTATTTTTAACAACATTTTTCTTAACACCCTTTGATTTTTTGGTGATTTGCCCGCCCTGAACTTTATATGCATACATTTTAGACCGTAACCCAACAAAATGTGTTATTATTTTCCCATTGGCTTCATCCTTCATTAATCCTAAAACTTTTTTATTAACGCGAGGAATACTGTACATGTTATTTGGAGCATAGTCTGAAGTGTCGAATTTTTCAATGTATCTCTCGATAACTTCTTTATATACATCTTCACACTTTATTTCATATATAAAGCTGTCAGTATCTGTATACAGTAATTTACATCTCTCTACCCCCAATTTGGGAAGTACAAAATCATAGTGGAAGTCGTACATTACAGTTTTAGCCAAATCTAGAATTGCCATCCCTATATACAAAGGTTTATTAAAACAATGTTCAGCTTTTTTAAGTTCAATTATCATTAAATCCTCCTTCTCGTCGAGTACTGTTCTACTATGGAATCTTGGACTGGCAATTAAATTTTTAGCACCATAGCGACCGTCATAAGATTGCGGTATCCTTACGATTTTTCTCCCCCTAATTGATTCCATAGTTTTTCCGAAAACTGCGTTGTTTGCAAGCTTTCTTAGGTCTTTTTCAAAGATGTTAGTGGCCGAGGTTCTCAATCGTGTGTTCAAATCAATGTACGGTTTCAACCACTTTGACTGCTTAAATTTTAATACTTTGTGAATTTGAATTAATTTTAAACCATGTGACAATGCTTGTTTTAAATTTCTATAATGTAGTATGTATTCTTTTTTGCTGTATAAGGTGGTCATTAATTTAGGTAATTTGGATTCTGGCGGAATGCGGTGTTCGGGGCAGAATGGAAAGTCTTTATGTTCGTCGTGTAATCTTTCAGGATATTCTAGTGTGACTTGAAAAATATAACCGTCGGGAGAATCATCAGGCAGCGTCATTATGTTCACATAATCCTCAGGTGGATCGTCGCCGTCGTTGGTAACAAATTTACTTATAGTTTCAATCCAACAAAACCCCCCATAAGGTAGAGGCTCGCTCATGGCCTTTCCATACAAATTATTTACATCTAAATATAATATATAGCTGGAGGGTTTTGTGGGATCATATTCTTTCATGTATTTATTGTTAGCTTCAGCATATCTGCTACTACATACAGATATTCCCCCTCGAATCGACTTTTCTATAAACATTATCATGTCAACATCTTTTAAAATTTGTAGCCTACATCCAGTATATTTAAGCATACAATCCCACGTATAGCCAGGCATTGTGAAATACCAGGCGGGGTCAAGAAAGTAAGTTTTTAAAGAAGACTCACGAAAATTTTCAAAAATGTCGGCAAGAAGCAGAATATCGGTATGCATGTACAAATCGCTATATTCCCCAAGTGTTTTAATATTAAAGGACTTCCAAACGTTTTGCGCGTGAGCATAGTCGTCATCAGTAATGTTATTGTCATTAAGTCTATTGTAAAAACTTTCTTGTTTAGGTAATTGAGTTTCATTTAATTTCTCTAAATTTTCAATATAGTCGTATGGAAACACACCTTTACGAGTTAATAGTTTAAAGTGATCGGCATTCAATGAAGAAAATTCTTTTCGTAAAATTATAAAATCCTCAATACACAAAGTTTTAACTAGATTATCCAAGCTAGTCGCCAAAAATCTGAACGAATCTATAAATCGGAATTTAATGTTTGTATCTGCATCGTATTGCGTAAATGAAATGTATTTGTCTTTATTTACTGGAAGTACACTAACCCGCCCTCGTCTAACAATATCCCTTATAAGAAAGTGTGAATCATAGGATAGATTATGATAGATTATGGGTACAATAAACAGTTTTTTAAAGTTCAGATTACATGATTGGTGTGCAAATCCACGGAACTTTCCAGTAAAATGATCATGATCTCTAACAATGACTTCTTTTTCTCTAAATATTTTTTCACAGATGTGACAAATGTCACCTCCGCCGCCGCCGGTGGGGTCCGACGAAACCACAATTGGAATAATATTTTTAATCTTACTTTCAACAAACTTTGCTATCGTAGTCATTTCATTTGCAAACCAATTCATACAATCTTCACCTCTACGTGCTTTATAAAATGATAAAGAGTCATCAAATGAACATTTAAAGTAATAGCCAATACTGAAGGCTCTATGATGCTGATATTTTTGCGTCGTTTTGCCAATTTCTACGTCACATTTTTCTAATTGGGATTCAATGTCAGCATAAATAGTAAAAGGACACTTTTGCTTATAAACATGATTGCGAAATTCAACAAAGTCGTATTTGGGAAAAGTAATTTTTTCGTAATTCATAGTTTCACAAAGAGAATAATGAATATTTAATTTTTCTTCACTGCCAAAATAATTCAAACATCTATCACAAGGATATTTTTTACCGTTATGTTTATTCATTTGACTCGATAACAGTCTAGAGAGATTCTTAATCCATACATAATGATATTTGATTTCTAAATGATCATGGTCTTGAGAAGAAGGAGGAGGAACATCAAAATCATTCAAATTAGGAAAGTAGTGATCCTGAATTAAAATTAAATTTACATGTCTATCTAATTTGGATTTTGTCAACGTAACAGGAATTACTGAAAAAAAAGTGTTTTCACTACTCCCTACTATCATTTCTAAAGCGTATACATTAACGGAAATATTGTTGAGCTGTTCAAATTTTGAAATTTTATTTAGTTTCATTGGCATATCCATTCCTTCAGTATTTAAAACACGACTGTAATGCGGATATTTAGATAATCTATCATTATTTCGTTCAACAGGATACAACGCACTGACTATACTCCAAAAAAAACATGCTAAATCATTGTTTTGAACATTGACACAAGCACGCTTTCTGGCTATTTGTTCAGGTAATTTAATGAAAGATGAGCCGTTTCCCATTTCAAATTTGTTAATTGCTACCTCTAAGGAAATGATGTTACTCAAAGCCCACCCTGAATTCATTTCATTAAATTCACTAAGTTTATTTAATATAAAATCGATCACATTTTTATTATACCACTCTTCCAGATCCGTCCCTACGTCAATTAGCGAATTAGGTGTATTAAAATGTTTTCTGTCTACAATCTCTGAATCGTTAAATTGTTTGATGAAATCACCACAAAAAGTTAAGTTAACTTTTAACATGTACATTTTCTTTAAAATTAAAGAAATTTTTTCATTAAAAAGTTTAAATGCATCTATAAAAAAATTTTTTATTTCTTTATGCTTCAAGTTTATAATTAATCCCGTTCTTACTCTGCTATGGAATACTGAATTTATGTTAATCCACCTAACTTTTTGTTTTCTTTTTAAATCTCCACCTATATGCCCCCGTTTCATTGCCTTAATAAAATAACGCATTCTTTTCAGTTCCCCATTTTTGATTGAATTTTTCTCACTTGACCCACGGAAAAATGAATTTTCTTTAACGCTAAATTACATTTTCTTAGATGTGAATTTATGGCTTTTAATGCAAAAGTTATTTCTTTATGATTTGAAAAATTGTTTTTAATTTCCAACAAAGTTGCATCGATTTTGCTCAGTACATTCGGATAATTAAACATTGCTGTATTTGTAAAAAAAACTGTAACTCACCTCTAAATTTCCGTAATTTCGAATGATGCAGCTAAATGGGGACGACCGCAATCATACGATCCCAGGTATGTTAAGCCGTATTTCCCTCGTTCGAAATTGTTGATATATGGTTCGTATGTAGCAGTCACCCTGTTTGGCAGGAACACGACTTTATCACCCAGGTCAACTAGAACGCTTGTTCCAAAGTTTGTTTTCGTTATTTTTGCAGCATTAATTACTTGTGGAACTCCTACTGGTAACTCTTTCAGCTTCACTACAGGCTTCCGTGCTGCAATATAGGAAGCTTTGTTTAGTAATTCTAAATCCATCTGGAAAAAATTTTCGCATATAATATTTTGTGAGAAAAAGCACACACACGCACATACACAATTTATGACTTCGAAGATGATTTTTTAAAACTAACTTTTATTATCTACTCGACGAAAATACAATAATCTTAAACTTTATAATAATTAACCAAATAATGAATCTTCTAATAATCAATGAATCAACAATAATAATTGAACATTTTACAACGCAAAATTTTACTATTTATACTAATTCCTAATCTTTTTTACAAACAACTAAATTAATAAAAAATATTGTAAACAGAATCCTTAAATTCGTATTAAGTCTTTTTGTTAAACTAAATAAAATAAACTTTTTAACTAAAAAAAAACAAGCAAAAACATTATTGCGTTTTAAAGTTTAAGAGTGTAACTCACACACAAATATAATAATAATAATTTAAACTTACTTCAAATATTTTTTCTTGTAGCACACACAAAAGTATGATTATTGGTGAACATTAAACACGTAACTGGATTGTTAAATTTTATTCTTTCGAATTTATAGAATTTTTGTGACTGATAAGCAGTTTTTAAGCCCGTAGGTAATTTGATACAGGCAAAACTAAATAGTTTTTCATTGCAGATAAATGTCAAATGGTAAAAAGATATATTGATCTTAACTATTAGTTTGGTAATAAATATCTTTATCGTTCCGATAAAAATGACACATGTATAATTAATAGAAGAATTTATTTAGTGTCATCGTTTATATATTTTCGAATTTATAGAATTTTTATGACTGATAAGCAGTTTTTAAGCTCGTAGGTAATTTGATAATTTTTCATTGCAGATAAATGTTCTTGTTTAAATTATATGCAGACTTAATTTTTTAATAAAATATCTTTATCGTTGCGATAAAAATGACACCTCAGAGAATTATTTTTGTCATCGTTTATATCTTATATAGGCCATTTGTTAACAACATGGTACAAATGTAGTTATTATCGTCTGGATCGTAAAAATAATTTATAGAAAAATTATTTAAATATATTTCCCGTATAAAGAGAGAATTACTGTTCAATCAGAAAATGGAGAACTGTCATACCCCCCACGTATATAAACATTTTTATTTGCCACGTAACCGTTTCCGTATTAAGAATGATCATAATCCGATATTTCGACAAACCCTGTATATCCCGTATGAAAAATTGACATCCCCCGTACCTCTTACGAATGATCTTCGCGATATACTCTGTACACTCGAAATTATCTTTTACCCACATCATAATATACGAATGATCGAATTGACATTTTTAATTAACGACCATATCCCCGTACCGACATTTTTGCCATTTTTGCGTATTAAGAATGATCATAATTCGATATTTCGACGATCTAATTCATCGCGACAAACCCTGTATATATCCCGTATCTAACCCGTACCATATCATCAAATTGATATTTTAAATACAAAAATTCTAAGTTGTTTAGGATCCCGACATACCCTGTATATGATTAGATTACAAGCACAGACCAAATTCGATGAAAACGATCAAAATACGCGACGCGAGTTTAAATACCCATTCTTAGGGCCGGTTTATTCATCTGTTCAGTAAAGTATCCGTTAGTTATTTGTTCACTAAACTTAAAGGTCACCTGTAAGCAATTTGTGTTTATTCAACGCATTTTATTCGTTCAGTAGTTACTGAATACTTATCACTACGGGAGATAAGGCAACAGTGTATTTTCTGTGGTTTGTGAGACTGACTCTACCTTAGAACAAAAAGATCTTTTTGTTCTAAGGACTCTATTAATGAGTTCCATAGTTTTTTTGGCAGATGACATTTTACTTTGCATCAGCTGTGTATCTTGTTTGGTTTTTTCGAGATTTTAAAAGATTATTAGTTAAATCTGAGGGTTAACAAAAGCTGTTGCAGTGACGGAATTGGGTTGTTTCTAAAAAATTTCATTATTTCCTAAATGGTTTTCTAACATAGTTTACAATAAAATACCTTTCAAAATGGTGTAAAAGTATTTCTTCTATGAAGGCTAAAGTTTTTGCAACCGATTTTTTTGTTAAACGAAATTATCCCAACAGTTTAAATTCTCCCATTGGTGAAATCTGTTTTGGCTATTATAAGGTCGGCGATCGTTAATATAGTCAAGAAAAAGATTTATTTCGTCAATAACATCCATTTAAAAAAAAATTAAGTAAAAACATAAATCACGCGAAAAACAATTTTAGGTTAGAATCTCCTCTGTAATTCTTTAATGACAGGTCCAATCGATCTGTAAATTAAAGTCTTCCGTAGCTTATAATTACTGAAAACTTGGCGTTACTAGGAGATGAATAAACACTTACGGACGACAATCTTCTCAGTAACGCTACCGAACACTTTACTGAAAGGTGAATAAACCGGCCCTTAACATATATAATCCTTCGTTAGCAGCCCAGTGGGTAAGGGCGCTTAAATTATAAATTTCATCCGACGGGACGTAGGTTCGAGTCCCACCAGCGGCCAACTTTTTTTCAAACCAGCAGGCAACCCGCAATACAACACAAACTCGTACACTTCTTTAATAATTCCAATAAAATTCGTTCCAGTCGCTCAATTATACAATCATTATAATATAACACAACTATTCCAAATAAACAACTGGTCCACAATTCAGAACCACAGTCCGACAGTTCAGAACCGTTCCAGAACTCCTATGCTGTATATACGGAGGTACCCCCACTCCTTCACTGAGTTAGAAACTCTCATAGTACATCTACTCTGACAGGCACTCTAAAAAATATACCATCATCCAACATATTTAATTATGATGAGCCTAATTTGCAGGATGATCCAGGCAAAAAGAAATTACTTTACAAAAGGGGGGTAAAATATCCAGAGAGAATTTGCAATTTTACCAAATCTGCTACTACTGTGATGGTATGTGGGAGCGCTTCAGGTATTCTCTTGCCGCCTTATATAATCTATAAATCTGAGAAGATGTGGAAGCAGTGGTGTGAGGATGGACCAAAAGGAAAACCTTTTTGTACAGAAAAATGCTGCAGCCAAGGATCCCGCTACAATCGCACCAGTCATGGATGGATGGATGCCCAAACGTTCACGGATTGGTTTCAATCAGCTTTTTTGCCTCATGCGAAGCGTTTGGATGGACGAAAAATATTAATGGGAGATAACTTGGCATCTCATTTTACCGAGGAAGTAATAAACTTATGTAACGAAAATAATATTGGTTTCGTATGTTTTCCCACCAATGCAACACATTTATGTCAGCCGCTAGACGTTGGCTTTTTTAGGTCTTTTAAAATGTCTTGGAGGGAAATACTTCTCAATTATAAAACAACAAATCCAAGTTTAAGTTCTTTAAATAAGAAAGACTTTCCTAATTTATTAAAATCTTCCTTTGAAAAAATGGATAAGAAAACAAGTAGCGAATCAGGAGCAATTAAAGCAACTCTAGAGGCATCTTTTGCTGCAACAGGTATTTATCCCCTGGATCGAGAGGCCGTACTAAAAAAGTTGCCACAAGATAATGGAGATGATCTTCCAGATGTTCTTGTTGACTACTTGAAAAATAAACGATTTAGTGGAGTTAAAACAAAAAAAGGGAATAAAAGAACAAAGCTGGAGGTCGAACCTGGTAAGAGTGTTACTTATGCATCAGATGCCTCGGAAGCTGAAAACGAAAATATAGATGAGACAGAATTAACAGAGGACGACAGTATAGAAGATGTATTTGATGCTCTTCAAGGCAATGAAGAAACAGAATATATACTACCGAATATGGAAGAAATTCAAACTGGAATGTTCCTTTTAGTCAAAGTACTTGGTGGTCGTCGCAATAGTGTAATATATAGATACGTTGCTAGGGTTACCAATATTGTAGAGAATGAATTGGAAGTCACGGGTCTAAAATCAATCGATGCAACAAAGCAAAAATTTAAAATTAACGATAATGATATTTTTAATGTTGATATTGGTGACATAATAGCACTTCTGCCTACTCCTGAAGAAATAACCAATCGCGGAACGATTTACACATTTCAAAAAATGGTCGATGTGAAAGAAATGTAAAGATTAATTTAGTGAAATTTAGCAAAAAGCAATTGTGGTTTTGTTTTCAAGAAACTCATTTTTATTTCTTTAGTTACCCGTTTTATAGAACATTCCTATATGTTGTTTTTATTTTTAAGAAAATATTGTTTAAACGTATGTAACTGTTGATCTAATACACTTTGTATTGATAAATTGGGTTTTACTTTGCAAATGAACTCATCGTTTCAAGAAGCACCAAAGGATCAAAGTCACCCAGGCTGATCAATTTCACCCCGCATACTATAATTGTACATTACTCAAAAAATATCAATCTGATCACAAAGCGGAAACATTACAAATTCATACCGCCAGGTACTACATTGATTAAGTGGGAAATTGAAAGCTCGATCAAAGTAACCCCAACCCATGTAAAAAGTTGATCACCACAAATTTTTATTTTTTTAGAGAAAAATATTAATGTTTTTTAAAATTTATTGAACTATTAGGTAAAGAATGCAATAAAATTTTATCGCATGTACGCAAGGAAATTTTTTTATTACTATTGTAGAAACTATGGAAAATTGAATTGTTTTAATGATCATCCCCCCATTTTACGGTAGTTAAAATAAAACACCCTATATCTCGGTTAGGAGGAATATTTTATTTAAGTGTTTTGGCTTAAATCTTCATATTTAGTGCTAAGGTTTCTCCAGTTACTATATGGATAATTCTTAATGAAACACCCTGTATAAAATCCCGAAACACGTCAAATTTATTTATGTTAATTAAATTTAGAAGACCTTTTTATTTAAGATTAAAATGATGCCAAGACCTTCGCGGTGAGCATTTTGAACAATTACGTCATGACATTCATATTTTATACGTTATAAACAATTAAATATTAGGTACATATCAGATATTTTATTTTTTTATGTTAATTTTTGCAATGAATTTAAAAACAGTAACATTTTTAGATAGAGAATAAAGAGACCTTTCAAACGAAATATGAAAAGCCCATACTTCCATTTAAAAAATTGGGCGTTTTAACTGTCACTCACAGGGGGTTGAAGGTAAGGATCACATTTTCACTTTAAAGAATGTCAATTTAAAGTTTAAATTTGACGCGTTTCGAGATTTTCGGTAAATATGTATAGTAATCGAAATAATGAATTAAGTCCATTTCGCTTTTCCACACTGTATAAATACCTATTAGTTATACGAGTAATATTGTTGGTATATTATTCTATTGTACCTACATTTTATTAATTAAAAATACGTACGCTAACAAAATTTCCTTAAGATAATAAATCACTTATGGTTATGACCTTAAGCACTTAAAAATCAATCTCAACGAATTTTAAGCAAATTTTTATTATTTTTATTATTTTTATTAACTCAGTGTACAAACCCTAGCTTGTAGTTTGTCTAGTTGAATCTTTCCGTCTGGGTTTAAACAATATATTTTTTATATTTTGCACTTATAAAAATCTTCATTATAAAACGCATTTGCGTATCGTAATGTAACTTTTACGCACGCAAATTTTTGTTTTAAATGGTTGGCGACATGAGTGAAGTTTCTAAAGGCAAGATTATTGACAATGACATTTGTGGCTAATAGCAATTTATTAATTTTATATTGTTCTTTAAAAAAGTATTTGTGAATATCAATATCATCTTTTAGTTATATAATATATTATTAATGGTATATTATTCATTTTAAAATATTTTAAAACATCAACATTTGATAATCTAAATGTCACAACTGTCAAATTTTATAAATTACACAGTGCTGCCGACATACTTTTTAAAATAAAAATTTTCGTAATTACATAAAAATAATAAATTAATTTAAAAAATGGTAAAAAGGGCAAAATATAAAAAATATTATAAACAACTTATTTCATATGGCTGTTGTGACACTCGTTCATTAAAAAACTCATCGCTTCGCGATTCGTTTTTTAAACTTGAACTCGTGTCATAACAGAATTCCATATGAAATGCGTTGTTTAATATACTATTTTAAACGCTTTGCGTAACAGTAACAATTTTATTTTATCTAATAAATTGATTCACCATTATATATTATATCAAATCGAACTCAGTATCTATCATTTTTCAATTTTTTCATATAAACGAAAAATTTAATATTTGCTAATTTCACTGTTTTTATAGTACGCTACTGAAAGATCTATTTGCAGCATCTGGTATGGACACGCCTACTGGGTTGTATTTAATATACAATTTTATTTTCATGTAGCATCTATGCAACCAAATATACATTGTTCTTAAAAATCCACGTTTTAAAATGGATAGTTACTCATTAGTAAGTGTATTTTTTATATGAGACCATAACATAATTAAAGAATAAAATAAACTGAACTAGTCTATAGAAGCAGAAATAGAAAAATAGTTAACTTTTCTTAATAAAAATTGATGTAAAAAATGTTTAAAATGGCAATTCTAAATACATATTTAATGACATGTAGAATTAAAATTGTCAAAATTTGATTCTATAGTCAAGTATAATATATTATTATGATTTTATTATTTTATTGTTGTTGGGTTCTTATGTTTTCTTTTTTGTTTTATTTTAATTTTTTCTGATGATTGAATGTTATTTTAGTAAATTCACGTTAATTGTGGCATGATATTATTAGTGGTTTGTTTTTATTTGATTTGACGTAATTGTTGAAGTTTTTTACTACAATAATAATGTTTTTTAGCCCCTTAAATAATATGTTGTATAATGATGACTAGCTCAAATAAAATTAAATGTTTCTTGAAAATAGACACTATCGTTAATCGAAAAATTATATCTCAGGTCGTACAGGTTTCACCACAGATTTACGCTCAAACAAATTATAAATTTTCTATCAAAATGAAATTCAAAAATCTTTACAATAAAGTAGTATAAATGTTCTCTAGCGGCTAATAATTATTATCGCTTTAAAACAGTTTATACGCACACTTAATACAAATTAAATAACGGTACCTTTTTTTAACTTTGTCTCTCGAGTGTTCGCCATTCACATGTAGGTGTCGCTGGAACTGGTGGTCTATCTTCTCTTCTGGTGCACACGTGGGATGTAGAACTTCCAATGGTTTAATTAAAGACAGAAACTCTTACGATGTAGAATTTATTATTGTTTACTTGTGGACTTGTGGATTTGCTTATACAATTTACTGGTTGATAAGACTCCCTTTTTACAAGTGGTGTGTTACAAAGTTTTATACTAGGATTATTTCTGATATAAGGTAAGTCAAGCTTCTTATATTAATTTAATACTAACTTTTGTATCATTAAAATTACATTTGGAACTATTATATTATAAAGTGATTCTGCTTGATTCAACAAACCTATTTTCGATTCAAAGTCGAATACTGTTAACTTATATAGTTAATAAAATTTATGACTAATCAAAGTCTTTTTTAAAAATGTAGATTACGAGTTGAATATTATAATAACTGTTGTTGAATGTTTTGAAAATGAGTCTTGAACCTTTTTTAAAATTAAACTTGAGTATTGAGTCGTGAAAGTTTTTTTTAAAATTAAATCTTAAATGTTTGTTGAAAATCTTTTTAAACGAAACTTTAATGTTTGTATAAAGGGTCTTGACTCTCCTAAAATTAGGCTTGAATCCCTTTTTATTCTTTCTGACTGGTTCTTTTACGTAAAGACTGAGATCCCTCTCTCATTATTCTCTGACCAATAAAAATGCTTCATTTTAAAACTCCACGAGAACCAATCAGAAGGAACTATTTCTTAATTTGCTTATTTCTAACTAACTACTTATATTTTACAAACAATTTTTTTACATAATATATACAATAATCATTTTTAATGTTCAATAATTTTTTATAATTTATTATGGTCGGAAAAGCTCTCAAATTATATTATCACTGAGGCTTGAAGTCATAAATTCGACCGATATACTTCCGAGTAACTCATACGTCACAACGTGCAGCTGCTATTCTAAGCTCTTGGAGTTCGAGGAAACTAAACATTTCAAACACGCGATGGTGTGTACAAGCACTCGTAGTTCTGATAATTTGACGTCACACAGGCACAGGTGCACTTCTAAAGTTTTGGAGTTCATGGAAACTAAACATTTCAAACACGCGATGTTGTTGTTGTGTACGAGCAGTCGTAGTTCTGATAATTTAACGTCACACATATGCACAGGTGTTATTCGTAGAAGAACTTTTTATACACTTTTGTAGATCTTTGAAAATCCTTTTATATATTTAACAGAAAAATATTTTACAAAAATTTATAATTTGTTCGTTTGTTTTATTTTACATTTAGAATTATATTTTCATTATTATTTATTTTTTTAATGGTGATTTTGATTATTTTTATGTAATGTGATTACTTTTTTATTATTTATTTTGCTTTTAATTGACTTAACGATTTTGTTTTTGATTTAATCATCATAATACATATTCTTATTAAAATTAAGCTTTTCTTTAATGAATAATTTTTTTATAATAATAACACTTCGTCTCAACTTCCCCCCAAACTTGTAATAAATTTATCGACGGATAAATTTTTATAAGTTTCCATTTTCTACTTTAACTTCAAACTATATCCTATTTTATTTTATTTACATATTTATTTACACTTAACTACTACATATATTACTTGAGTGAACTTACATGAAACACGCCACGTGAAATTTTTGTGTTAGGAAACATTAGAATTTATTTTCTACCTTTTTTAAACATAAACGCATCGTTTCATTTTTTTTCTTAACCACTACCATAGGATTAATATAGGGTGTAGTACTATACTTATAATACCATCTGCCAACAGTTTCTTTAAATGTTTATCTACCGCTTCTTGATATTTATAGGGAATTGGATAACTTTTTGACTGAAAACTCTCTATATTTTTAACTTTTATACTATGTGAATAATTTTTAGCTACTCTAGATTCATCATTAATTAAACTTTTATATCTTTCTACCAATTTTATAACTTCATTTTTTCCATCCTTTGTTGCAATTTATCATCACCTCTAAATTCTTTTCATTAACCCTATCATCGGCATCAATTGCCCTTTCATCATAATCATAATTTAATTTATTTTTGGTATCTAAGACCCTTTCTAAATGATTATCATTTCCATTTTTATTTTAAATTTAATTCGGCATCTATGGCCACATTATTAAATATATTTCGGCACCCTTGTACCATTAAATTGCAACTAGATTCACAAATTTCACTTATTTTTTCTTGGCAGAAATTTTTATTACTATTTTCTAATGACTCGTCGAATATACTAATTATATTATAATTACTAGTTAATTTTAAATCATTTATTACCTCAAATTTTATTTCATTATCCCCAAATATTACTGCATTTTTGATATAATTTATTATAATTTTATTCTTTGATAATTCATCGTTACCCAATAATATATCATATTTTAATTTATTGACTATCAATAACTGAACATTTAATTTTACATTATTTATATTCAAAGAAGCAAAAACTGTTTTATTAGAATATCCTAAACTTTTATCATTTATCCCTGTAAAATTTACTTTTGGAATATTGATTATATTGTTTTTTAACATTGAGATTTTATTTACTGTATTTTCTGATATTAAAGAAACTGTAGACCCTGTATCTATTATAAAGCTTAGTAAATTGTTATCAATCTTTGCTTTAATTAATACTAATTCTATTTCTTTATTTTCTAGATGCAGATTATCCTTGTCCATTAAAAATTCACGTGGGTGTACAAAGTCACATCTAGCGCTATTTACATTGTGCACCCCTATTGAAAATTTGTGGTTTGGGCATCATCTACTGGAGATCTGGCCCTAGGAGTTCTACTACCTGAACCTGCAATGTCTCTCGGTGTATTATTTGTCTCATTTATCCCCTCATTACTGTTACTCGTATTAATTGCGTTTACTTGTCTATTATTATTGTTTGTATTTGCTCGATTATTGTTATTTTGTTCAAATCTATTAAAATTTCTATTATTATAATTATTGTTAAAATTTCTAGTGTTCTGATTATTATTGTAATTTCTATTATTATTGTAATTGTTCCTATTTTCATTATTTTGATTTCTGTTTTGATTATTGTAGTTATTGTTAAAATTATTATTATTATTTTGTCTGTTAAAATTGTTATTGTTACTTTGCCTATTAAAACTTCTATCATTGTTATTAAAGTTTCTTACATTATCTCTATTCTGATTGTTGATACTATTACTTAAATTTCTTTCAATTCTCTGCAAATATGTTATTAAATGATCAAATTTATTAATATTTTGTACTGCAATTATCTCAGATATTTCAGGTTTAAAATGTCTTGATAAAAACATTACAATTTCTGCTTCTGGTATAGGAGGAGTTAAATATTGACAAGTAGCATAGAGTTGTAAAACATAGTTGGATAGATTATTCTTTGTATTATCAAATTTGCCAAAATACAATCTTTCCCTGACTTTACTCTGTTGTAATTCTGACCAAAAAGTATCTAGAAATACCTTTTCAAAGGTTTCAAATGAATCTACAAACATTTCTTTGCAATTCCACCACAATAGTGCATTGCCTGTTAAACTTGACCTGATAAATTCTTTAAAGTCTTGTAAATTTTTAATTTTATAGTATTTATTTTTAATTGAATGTAAATAATTTATAGGATGTATCTTCCTATAATCCCCACAAAATTTTGAACTTTCTTCAAACTTCCCCCTATATTTAAAATTTGAAAACCCAAGTCAGGTGTTACGCGATTGTCTGATAATTCAGAAATATTTTGATTCACTTGTTTTATTTTATTTTCGAGTTCCTCCTTTAATTTCTTGATTTCTTCACTGTTTCCCACGTTTACATTTGCATTTAATTTTTCTTCTATTTCTTTTCTTAATTGTCTCTCTGTTTTTCTGTTTTCCTGTTCGGCTATGTCCAAATTTATTTGTATTCCTCTTTTCACGTTATCTTCCATTTCTGATATTCTTGAGTTTAATTTCAGATTGTTTTCGCTTGTTCTTTTGTCTATATTTTGTACTTGTTTATTTAAAAATTCTTGTTTTTCCTCAATTACTTTAATCTTTTTCTCTTGATTTTCTACTTTCTTGTCCAATTTTTCCGTTATTTCATTCAATTTTCTCGTTATTTCCTCAGAATTTTGTCTATTTTGTTTTTCATTTCTTCAGAGTTAGCTTCTAATTTTCTTGTCATCTCTTCCGAGTTGGCTTCTAGTTTTTTCGCTATTTGTTCTGAATTGGCTAGGATGATGCTCATCAAATCTGCCAATGTGACATTTCCTCCAGTTTTTGAAGAAGTACCATCTTTTTGTTGAGGTTCATCTTCTTGTTCCCCCCTTTCTTCTGGTTCTTCAGCATTGTAGTCTATGTCTATTTGTTCTTGGCTTTTTAATCTGTTAATTAGAATTTGTTTGGTTCCTTTATCATCCAAATTCCTGTTTCTAAGTTCTTGCCTGAGTTCTTCAACTTTCCAGGTGTCAAAATTAACTTCCTCTTTATCAGACATTATGTTTCGACTTTTTATATTTATAATAAAATGTTAGAAATATTTATTTTATATGTTAATTACAGTTACAATAATCTATTAGTATTTTTATTTTTAAATAAATTTTAATGTAATGTTTATTGATTTATTTTTTTTGTTATTTAAACTATTAAAATCTGTGATTTTAATCGAGCCCGATACGTTGGTCGCCAAGTTATTATGATTTTATTATTTTATTGTTGTTGGGTTCTTATGTTTTCTTTTTTGTTTTATTTTAATTTTTTCTGATGATTGAATGTTATTTTAGTAAATTCACGTTAATTGTGGCATGATATTATTAGTGGTTTGTTTTTATTTGATTTGACGTAATTGTTGAAGTTTTTTACTACAATAATAATGTTTTTTAGCCCCTTAAATAATATGTTGTATAATGATGACTAGCTCAAATAAAATTAAATGTTTCTTGAAAATAGACACTATCGTTAATCGAAAAATTATATCTCAGGTCGTACAGGTTTCACCACAGATTTACGCTCAAACAAATTATAAATTTTCTATCAAAATGAAATTCAAAAATCTTTACAATAAAGTAGTATAAATGTTCTCTAGCGGCTAATAATTATTATCGCTTTAAAACAGTTTATACGCACACTTAATACAAATTAAATAACGGTACCTTTTTTTAACTTTGTCTCTCGAGTGTTCGCCATTCACATGTAGGTGTCGCTGGAACTGGTGGTCTATCTTCTCTTCTGGTGCACACGTGGGATGTAGAACTTCCAATGGTTTAATTAAAGACAGAAACTCTTACGATGTAGAATTTATTATTGTTTACTTGTGGACTTGTGGATTTGCTTATACAATTTACTGGTTGATAAGACTCCCTTTTTACAAGTGGTGTGTTACAAAGTTTTATACTAGGATTATTTCTGATATAAGGTAAGTCAAGCTTCTTATATTAATTTAATACTAACTTTTGTATCATTAAAATTACATTTGGAACTATTATATTATAAAGTGATTCTGCTTGATTCAACAAACCTATTTTCGATTCAAAGTCGAATACTGTTAACTTATATAGTTAATAAAATTTATGACTAATCAAAGTCTTTTTTAAAAATGTAGATTACGAGTTGAATATTATAATAACTGTTGTTGAATGTTTTGAAAATGAGTCTTGAACCTTTTTTAAAATTAAACTTGAGTATTGAGTCGTGAAAGTTTTTTTTAAAATTAAATCTTAAATGTTTGTTGAAAATCTTTTTAAACGAAACTTTAATGTTTGTATAAAGGGTCTTGACTCTCCTAAAATTAGGCTTGAATCCCTTTTTATTCTTTCTGACTGGTTCTTTTACGTAAAGACTGAGATCCCTCTCTCATTATTCTCTGACCAATAAAAATGCTTCATTTTAAAACTCCACGAGAACCAATCAGAAGGAACTATTTCTTAATTTGCTTATTTCTAACTAACTACTTATATTTTACAAACAATTTTTTTACATAATATATACAATAATCATTTTTAATGTTCAATAATTTTTTTATAATTTATTATGGTCGGAAAAGCTCTCAAATTATATTATCACTGAGGCTTGAAGTCATAAATTCGACCGATATACTTCCGAGTAACTCATACGTCACAACGTGCAGCTGCTATTCTAAGCTCTTGGAGTTCGAGGAAACTAAACATTTCAAACACGCGATGGTGTGTACAAGCACTCGTAGTTCTGATAATTTGACGTCACACAGGCACAGGTGCACTTCTAAAGTTTTGGAGTTCATGGAAACTAAACATTTCAAACACGCGATGTTGTTGTTGTGTACGAGCAGTCGTAGTTCTGATAATTTAACGTCACACATATGCACAGGTGTTATTCGTAGAAGAACTTTTTATACACTTTTGTAGATCTTTGAAAATCCTTTTATATATTTAACAGAAAAATATTTTACAAAAATTTATAATTTGTTCGTTTGTTTTATTTTACATTTAGAATTATATTTTCATTATTATTTATTTTTTTTAATGGTGATTTTGATTATTTTTATGTAATGTGATTACTTTTTTATTATTTATTTTGCTTTTAATTGACTTAACGATTTTGTTTTTGATTTAATCATCATAATACATATTCTTATTAAAATTAAGCTTTTCTTTAATGAATAAATTTTTTATAATAATAACACTTCGTCTCAATATATATATATGTTTTATGTTCATTAAGAAGTAACAAAAGTTTAATAAAATCTTGAGGTAAAAGTGTGATGACCCACGCCCAAGACGTATTTTGGAGACCATTAAGGCTAGCAGTAATACCCTCTTAATAACTTTTGTAATACTGGTATTTAGGAAAAATCCAAAAACACGTCAATTTATGTTGGAAGGAGCAAGCATTATGGCTTATTTAAACTTACTGGAAAAGCCACCCCCTCACCCCTAGCAGCATCACATTTTTTTTTTAAATTACTTCTCATACTTTTTATGTAACATTTGGATACTCCTCTTTGAGCTGATTTCAAAAATGTATAATACTTGTAGATTAAAGTGGTTAATGCTATTTATTATGAAGTTACAATAATTGTTCAAAATGAGTACCATTCACTTCCATACAATTGTATAATCTATTTTGAAATGCCTCTCTGACATTGCTTAATACGGCTGGATGTAATTGTCGACATTCATTTTCTATCCTCTCTCTTAAATCATTCAGAGATTCTGGTTGCGTAGCATAAACTTTTGTTTTTAAATACCCCCATAAAAAGAAGTCTAGGGGCGTTAAATCCGGTGACCTAGGTGGCCACTCCATCATCTACCCTCTTCTACCTATCCAACGAGCGGGGAATGTTTCGTTTAAAAATTTTCGGACAGGCATAGCATAGTGTGAGGGAGCTCCGTCTTGTTGAAATACCAGTAAATCTTCGGGAAGGTTATCATCATTCTCTATTATTGTTGTAATACGTGGGTCAACCCCTTCCTTGAGTAACTCAAGATATGATTCACCATTTAAATTTCCGTTCATCTAGGATACCACACCAAACGTTTAACTTTTGGCGATGTTGTGTATGGAATTCAGGCATATAATATTAGGATCACTTTCAGCCAAATATCTACAATTATGCCTATTTACTAAGCCATTTAATGAAAATGAGCATTCATCCGAAAAGAAAATATTGTTTAACAATTGTGGATTGTTATTGATAAATTGCGTTATTGATTCGCAAAACTAGACGACGATCAAAATCATCTTCATTCAACTCGTGCACCAACTTAACTTTGTATGGGTGGTACTTGAATTTATGTAGAACTCGGAAAACTGTAGAAGATGAAACACCGATCGCTCTACTTATTGTTGACAACGATTGGGGTTGTTGAGCCTCTAAGCTGACTTGCCCTAAAATTGCCACTTGGATTGCTTCGATATTTACGAGTCCCTCTCGCTTATGCACTTTATTGCAAACAGACCTTTTGGCAAATTTCTCCATCAGTTGAATTACATACTTATGAGTTGTATGTCTTCCGTCATGTAATTCGTTAAATATTCTAGATGCAGCTCTTGCAATTATTATTAGTAGTATAAACCTACAATTTCAATTCTTTCTTGCAAAGAGTAAACCATTTCAGCGAAACAAAATAAATAATGTATCAAAGTACACTATCAATAGTGACTACAAATTCTAGTTGACATTGCCAAACTTTAATAAAAAGTAGAGTTTTTTGTTGTTTGGATTTTTGAAGTAGAAAAAACAGCAGAGTTTGAACTGTTTTACCACCCATTTTATTACGGGCAAATAAGGTGAAAGTAAAAAAAATAAGTAAAATTTGTGCTATTAAAAGAAAAATTGTTTATCTCATAAACTAACCACTTTAACCCACAAGTATTAAACATTTTTGAAATCAGCTCAAAGGGGAGTATCCAAATTTTACATAAAAAATATGAAAAGTAATTAAAAAAAAGGATGCTGCTAGGGGTGAGGGGATGGCTTTTCCAGTAAGTTTAAATAAGCCATAATACTTGCTCCTTCCAACATAAATTGACATATTTTTGGATTTTTCCTAAATGCCAGTATTACAAAAGTTTTTAAAGGTGGATACTTTTATCATTATCTGAAAAGCTGTGTATAAGTGGTATCAAGAATACCTATTATGTGAGTGAACATTTGAATAGTGAAAAAGTGAATAACAGCAGTTTCAAAATGTTTAAAAACCTATAAAACCGCTTACCAGTAAAACTAAGTGGAAGACTTCTAAAAAACAAACTTCCACAAGCCATCGAACATAATTGGGATGTAAAATACTCGGCTTAAAAACATTTTCCGTCCGAACATTGACGCGGGTTTATAATGAATAAGGACGCAGTTAGATTAAAAAAAATGTATTGAAGTGAATTTCATATAATTTACATCATTATTATTTTATTTACAGTCTGAAGTTGATCTATCTACGCATCCCGCTAAACTTTGACTCCAGAATAAATCAGCAGGGCAAGCAATAGGACCAGTCCATTGATTGTTATGGCAATAGTAGTATTTGTTACAGTGCAATTTATCTCCAGTAAATTGTCCAGTGCTACAGGATGAAGCTAAAATGGAATAATCATTTTAATCATAAGTAACTGAAGATAAATTTAAAAAATTAAATATATCTTTTATTAGGTTTCGTATTTAAATTAATTGATAACTTTTTATTTATTTTTTTATTTATTTTTATATTTTTGAATATATCCAGATTGAGATAAATGTAAAAAAAGTTTGATTTGACTAGTCTATCAAGGAAATTACCAGAATAAACAAAATAGGTAGGTATGCCATTAACAATTAAATCAGGTGAAAAGTTAATAATTCTCAGAAGTGCAGTGGCGAAATTACTGGTAGGCTTAGCATGCCATTAAAGATTGGTGGCGAATTTACCTGTAGTACTAACACCTTAATGATACTTGGTGGCGAAATTACCAACACCGATTAGCTACACCATTTTGTTCCGGTATTATTAGGCACTGTGTCTATTTTTAAAATGTAACATAATTTTCAACTATTTTAGTGGTACAGTAATTTTCTATATTAATGACATTGTGTGAAAATAAATTAAAATAAAAAAGCATCTACATATCTATATATTAGATTAACTAAAATAAAAAAAAATTCTTGAATTGAAACTAATAAAAAATTATTGCATGGACTTTTTTTAACATTTAGTAATACTCCCACCTTATACAGCGTCTAAATATAAGGAGTTTATAAAAAAAATTAATGATTTACCAAATATTATAAAAATAATACGCAAGTGAGAAAATTATGATGTACTAGTGGCCCAAGAGGTTGGTAGGTTGGCTTAAAATTAATACATTTACAATGTCATTGATTTGCATAAAAATATTGCATGATCAAGAGGATTCTAGAAAAATACATATAAAAAATTATAAAGAGTGGGTCGAAATTATGGATTAAATCCATTCAAGAATAGCTACCTTTAAAGACAAATCTTTAACAGGTCATTATTTTTATTTATAAATTATAATTTTTTGACATACCTAAATATTATTTTTATATTTTGCACTCATAAAAATCTTCATTATAAAACGCATTTGCGTAATGTAACTTTTACGCACGCAAATTTTTGTTTTAAATGGTTGGCGACATGAGTGAAGTATCTAATGACAAGACTATTGACAATGACATTTGTGGCTAATAGGAATTTATTAATTTTATATTGTTTTTTAAGAAAGTATTTGTGAATATAAATATCATCTTTTACTTATATAATATTTTATTATTGGTGTATTAGTCATTTTAAAATATTTGAAAACATCATTTCATAATTTAAATGTCAAAACTGTCAAATGTTATAAATTACACAGTAAACTTGAACTCGTGTCATAATAGAATTCCATATGAAATGCGTTGTTTAATATACTATTTTATATTTTGCACTTTAAAAATCTTCATTATAAAACGCATTTGCGTAATGTAACTTTTACGCACACAAATTTTTGTTTTAAATGGTTGGCGACATGAGTGAAGTATCTAATGACAATGACATTTGTGGCTAATAGCTATTTATTAATTTTATATTGTTCTTTAAGAAAGTATTTGTGAATATGAATATTATCTTTTACTTATATAATATATTGTTATTGGTATATTAGTCATTTTAAAATATATTTGAAAACATTAACATTTCATAATTTAAATGTCAAAACTGTCAAATGTTATAAATTACACAGTGCTACATTAGGGAGTTATCCTTAGACAAGGAAAGAGAGAGGACTGCGCATTGGAATGAATTTGTGTAACCCAATTACCACCAAACTAATGGCGGACAATATTGACATAGGCGTATCATACGATTTTTCTTATACGATTATTAAATAATCATTTTCATTATTTCGTATTACAAATCTACTTTAAAAAAGTCTTTAAATTTATACTGCTCCAAAAAAATAGAACAATCATTTTAAAACATATTTATTTAATAAATATTACAATTTTAATCAATTTTATCTATTTTAAATATATGTTATTGTTCCACGCCACTGGAAAACTATTCAATCTATGAGCAAATAATAACAATTAAATGAAAAATAATCTTTAAAACTGAATGAAAACAATTTTCAAAATGTATGTACAATTAATTTAAGTTATCATACATAACATATGTGATTTAGTTAAACATCTATTACCTGAAAGCTGTAATATTAATAAAAATAAATTTCAAGGAAATAGTTGTAAAATACTTTTTACCTATGAAATGAAATTCCTTGCTCTTTTTTAGCACTGTGACTGTTGCACTTATAAGCTACACAATTAACCATTTTAAAATGTCTATTCAGGTTATTGAAAAAGGTGAAAATTAATAAAAAAACTAAAAAAATACAATTCGACGTTCCAAATTTGTTTGCCACCAAACGTTTGAAAATTGGCTTCACTCACACGCATAAGGTTTTCATTGCCATGCGCTGTCCTCTCTCTTTCCTAGTATAAGGAGTTATCGCACACTACTTTTGTGCGTTGCCCTAATAAAGTTTTCCTTATATTGACAGTTACGCTTGCGTATAAAGGTCTTTGAAATAAGGAAACTTTAATTAGTTAACGCTTTGACTTTATTTCGGTCATGTTAAGGGCTCAAGTAAAAGTAGTGAAAATACCTTAATTTCTTCTTTTTTTGTGAAGTGTCAGAATGTGATGTATATTTTAAGAAATAAATTAATTGTAACTTAAATAATATAAAGAGTTATCAAAATCTATAATGTCTAAACTATTAGAGATGGGTAAGATAGTAATTAATATTAATTAATAATGTTTTTTACCATCGTAAAGTATAGTCAAAATATAAATTTGTGAAATTTATTAACGTAATAACAGAGACAACACTCCTCATCACTCTCTGATAATAATTAGTAAAAAAATAACAACTTTTATCTAGATTAAAACTAACAAGTAATCGCGTCAACTGTCAACTTATTATCTTACAGAAGTTTCGTGGCGATAACTCTTTTTGTGCCATGCCGTATTAAGGTTTTGTCTTATTAAAATAAAGAAAAGTGTAACCTTAAGCAAGTGTGTGCGATAACTCCCTATATCTTGGACGTGATTATGTAATCGTAGTTATTACAATTTGCATTGAGTGATGTTAAATATTAACATATCAAATTAAATTAAAATTACATAGAAATTATAATTATATTTTACTAGCCAATAAAATTAATATTCAACAACTAAATTAAATGTTTCATTATTTGTAATTTATTGGCAGTATTAAATCATTGTCAGTTTTTGAACATTGTGTTTCAATTCTGGAGTTATATTATAAACGTTTTAAATCTTAAGTTTGTGGTCCATATATGTTAGGTTTTTCTGATATTAATTCCATAGAAGAAGATCTGAAGGTCTTACACTCTAAAAATTACGGAAAGACAATGCACGGTGCGGGGGTACACCTTCTTGTTCAAACTTTGCAGATCACTGAATTTTGCGTGAAAAGAGTTTGAAACATGTTTCACATGTCCAGTTTTTCAATACACATTACGTTATAAAAAATTGGCCACATGAGGCTCCCAATAAAAAAATGCTGGAGGATTTCAGTATCTTAAGAATGAGAACAAATTACTATATGTCCGCAATTATAACAACTTATAAACTATATAAAGTTTGGTATATTCTTAAACCATAGCGTCTGATAATTTTAATGGTAATACAGCAGCTATTAATATAAATCCTCTCTTTATGTCCACACCAAAAACAAAACATACTAGTTAAAATGTTTTGCTTTAAGTAAAAAAATACTTATTACCAATAATTTAAAACAGAAACAAACTTACCGGTTGTGGTTGATGTTGTTGTCGAAGTAATATCCAATTGTGCTAAAAATGCAAATAAATCAGTGAATAAACATAGGTTACGTCATTAAAAAATAAACATTTTGTCAGTGTATCTCAAATTATACTTACATACATTCATAAAAAAATACTTACAACAATCAGAATTTAAACCACAACCATTAATTTTGACGTCCCATTGAAAAGGTTCATTACAATAATTGTGTTGTTTAATGCTGTTCCTACATTCGTAAAAACCTCTACAGTAATATGGATCTGGGAAGAATTCGCCTTCTTTGGAACATTCCAAACTTAAATCAACTGTTTTATTTGTAGGATAGGCTGTTGTATTTGTAGGATAGGCTGTTGTATTTGTAGGATAAGCTGTTGTATTTGTAGGATAGGCTGTTGTATTTGTAGGATAGGCTGTTGTATTTGTTGGATAGGCTGTTGTATTTGTTGGATATGCTGTTGTATTTGTAGGATAGGCTGTTGTATTTGTTGGATAGGCTGTGGTATTTGTGGGATAGGCTGTTGTATTTGTGGGATAGGCTGTTGTATTTGTGGGATAGGCTGTTGTATTTGTGGGATATGCTGTTGTATTTGTAGGATAGGCTGTTGTATTTGTAGAATAGGCTGTTGTATTTGTAGGATAGGCTGTTGTATTTGTAGGATAGGCTGTTGTACTTGTAGGATAGGCTGTTGTATTTGTAGGATAGGCTGTTGTATTTGTTGGATAGGCTGTTGTATTTGTGGGATAGGTTGTTGTATTTGTAGGATAGGCTGTTGTATTTGTAGGATAGGCTGTTGTATTTGTAGGATAGACTGTTGTATTTGTAGGATAGGCTGTTGTATTTGTTGGATAGGATGTTGTATTTGTTGGATAGGCTGTTGTATTTGTTGGATAGGCTGTTGTATTTGTTGGATAGGCTGTTGTATTTGTAGGATAGGCTGTTGTATTTGTTGGATAGGCTGTTGTATTTGTAGGATAGGCTGTTGTTTTTGTTGGATAGGCTGTGGTATTTGTAGGATAGGCTGTTGTATTTGTAGGATAGGCTGTTGTATTTGTAGGATAGGCTGTTGTATTTGTAGGATAGGCTGTTGTATTTGTAGGATAGGCTGTTGTATTTGTTGGATAGGCTGTTGTATTTGTTGGATAGGCTGTTGTATTTGTAGGATAGGCTGTTGTATTTGTAGGATAGGCTGTTGTATTTGTAGGATAGGCTGTTGTATTTGTGGGATAGACTGTTGTATTTGTAGGATAGGCTGTTGTATTTGTAGGATAGACTGTTGTATTTGTTGGATAGGCTGTTGTATTTGTAGGATAGGCTGTTGTATTTGTTGGATAGGCTGTTGTATTTGTTGGATAGGCTGTTGTATTTGTAGGATAGGCTGTTGAATTCGTAGGATAGGCTGTTGTATTCGTAGGATAGGCTGTTGTATTCGTAGGATAGGCTGTTGTATTGGTAGGATAGGATGTTGTATTTGTAGGATAGGATGTTGTATTCGTAGGATAGGCTGTTGTATTGGTAGGATAGGATGTTGTATTTGTAGGATAGGATGTTGTATTTGTAGGATAGGATGTTGTATTTGTAGGATAGGCTGTTGTATTTGTTGGATAGGCTGTTGAATTTGTGGGATGGGCTGTTGTATTTGTAGGATAGGCTGTTGTATTTGTAGGATAGGCTGTTGTATTAGTAGAATAGGATGTTGTATTAGTAGGATAGGCTGTTGTATTTGTAGGATAGGATGTTGTATTTGTAGGATAGGCTGTTGTATTTGTAGGATAGGCTGTTGTATTTGTAGGATATGTTGTTGTATTTGTAGGATAGGATGTTGTATTTGTAGAATAGGCTGTTGTATTTGTGGGATAGGCTCTTGTATTTGTAGGATAGGCTGTTGTATTTGTTGGATAGGCTGTTGTATTTGTAGGATAGGATGTTGTATTTGTAGGATAGTATGTTGTATTTGTAGGATAGGATGTTGTATTAGTAGGATAGGCTGTTGTATTTGTAGGATAGGCTGTTGTATTTGTTGGATAGGCTGTTGAATTTGTGGGATAGGCTGTTGTATTTGTAGGATAGGCTGTTGTATTTGTAGGATAGGATGTTGAATTTGTAGGATAGGCTGTTGTATTTGTAGGATAGGCTGTTGTATTTGTAGGATAGGCTGTTGTATTTGTAGGATAGGCTGTTGTATTTGTAGGATAGGCTGTTGTATTTGTGGAATAGGCTGTTGTATTTGTGGGATAGGCTGTTGTATTTGTAGGATAGGCTGTTGTATTTGTAGGATAGGCTGTTGTATTTGTAGGATAAGATGTTGTATTTGTAGGATAGGCTGTTGTATTTGTAGGATAGGCTGTTGTATTTGTGGAATAGGCTGTTGTATTTGTGGGATAGGCTGTTGTATTTGTAGGATAGGCTGTTGTATTTGTAGGATAGGCTGTTGTATTGGTAGGATAGGCTGTTGTATTTGTGGAATAGGCTGTTGTATTTGTGGGATAGGCTGTTGTATTTGTAGGATAGGCTGTTGTATTTGTAGGATAGGCTGTTGTATTGGTAGGATAGGATGTTGTATTTGTAGGATAGGCTGTTGTATTTGTAGGATAGGCTGTTGTATTTGTGCTGCTTATAGACGAACCTAATGAAACATGCAGTTTTTTATTAAACCACTCTCAAGAAACAACATGTTATATAAAAATGAAAAAATATTGTGTTTTTAAATATAATACAAATTTTAAGTTTTCTTTTTTTTAGAGTTATTTGTATGGGATATTATTTATAGGGATATTGTTTATAGTTTAGAAACTCAATATTTGGTATTCCTATGTTTACCATACATTATTTTTGTTTAGGGACGTAAAACAGAGTTGTTACCTATATAGTAATAAAACCCTTGTAACCTTTGTACCAAGGTTAGTTTGGGTCTTGATTATGTCGACGATGTAATGCACTTTTTGCTTAATACAGTATCCGCCAAAATAAACAGTACCGAAAATTGGGTGTGTTACAAATAGGAGTGAACATATTAACAATTAAAGAGGAATCATTAAACATCCCTTTCCCGAAGATGAAAGGAATTTCTATAGATATACCAATAGACAATACTGTACTTCCAGTTATCCAACCGTTACGTAGAATACCAGTGCCACTCGAGGAAAAAGTCGATAGGCAACTCGACAAATTACTTCAGAGCGATATAATAGAACTAATTGAGGGACATTCCGAATGGATATCACCAATTGTCCCAATATTAAAACCTGACGGCGAAGTACGAATCTGTGTAGATATGAGGAGAGCGAATCGCGCTATACGTCGAGAGAATCATCCATTACCAAACATGAACACATTCTTGCCTAAGTTAAGAAAAGTGCGTTTCTTTTCTAAGTTGGACGTACAACAGGCTTTCCATCAAATTGAAATCTCACCTAGGTCTCGGCATATCACCACTTTTATTACCCACAAGGGGTTGTTTAGATACAAAAGATTAATGTTCGGTATTTGTTGTGCCCCAGAAATCTACCAGAAAGTGACAGAAAGGATGATGGCGCACTGTAAAGGGTGTTTTAACTTTATAGATGATTTTCTCGTATTTGGAGAGACAGAAGATGAGCATGATGCCAGACTGAATAATCTCATGGAAACTTTGAAAAGAAATAATGTTTTACTAAATATAAAGAAGTGCACGTTCAAGGCAACCGAAGTGGGATTCCTAGAACACACACTCACAAGGGCCGGAATCAAACCATCTCCAAGCAAAGTAGCAGCTATTAAAAGTTTTAGAAAATCCGAAAATAGCACGGAATTGAGAAGTTTCTTGGGATTAATCAATTATGTGGGAAACTACATGCCAAATTTAGCTACTATTACAGAACCCTTACGAAGATCATTAAAAGAAACCAATAAGGAAAATGCAATAGTTTGGGGCTAGGAACAACAAATGTCTTTTGATAAACTTAAAGAAGAACTTTCGAGTGATAAATGTTTAGGCTACTATTGCCCAGCAGCCAAGACACAATTAATAGCAGACGCAAGTCCGGTAGGACTAGGTGCGATCCTAATACAGTTTAGTCCCTCAGGTGAGCCTCGTGTAATTGCTTATGGGAACAAGACATTATCCATAAATGAACAGAAATTCTGCCAGACCGAAAAAGAAGCTCTTGCCCTTGTTTGGGCAGTGGAACACTTCCACATTTATCTATATGGTAAGGAATTTGAACTAATAACTGACCATAAACCTTTGCAGTTTATATTCACTCCAACATCGAAACCCTGCGCAAGAGTAGAAAGGTGGGTGCTATGTTTACAATGTTATCATTATAAGGTCATTTACCGACCGGGAAAAACCAATATAGCCGACCCCCTTTCTAGGCTTTGTGTCAATGTAAAATCTGCTCCATTTGAAGATGACGAGCACGTCAAGCAGATTGTGAAAAGTTCGACACCAGTAGCTATGTCACTAGGGGAAATACAACAGCTATCAAAATCCGATGAGGAAATATTACAAGTAAAAGAAGGCTTGTATAAAGATATTTGGTCTGGCTCTGCAAATTCTTATAAAATGTTCCAACAGGAGCTGTGTTTTTCGAATGACATTCTACTACGAGGAAATCGAATAGTTATTCCGAATTTATTAAGGGATAGAGTTTTAAAATTAGGCCACGAGGGACACCCAGGTATTGTGTACATGAAAAGAAGGCTAAGGACGAAAGTTTGGTGGCCCAAAATTGACCAGGAGGCTAAAAACCTAACAAGGAAATGTAAAGGGTGTACTCTCGTAGCTGCACCAGGAGCACCAGAGCCATTAAAAAGACGCGAATTTCCTATTTATCCATGGGCAGATGTAGCCATGGACTACTTAGGACCCTTGCCGGAAGGATTTTACATTCTAGTAATTGTGGATTATTTTAGCCATATATGGAAGTAGAAACAACGAAAACTACAACGACAGACAAGACCATTCAAATACTTCGTAAGATTTGCACTAGACTGGGATACCCATACTCAATTACAGCAGATAATGGACCGCAATTTGGAAGAAGCAAAGAATTCATAAAATTCTGTAAGGATAATAATATTAAGTTATTCACTACTATCCCATACTGGCTGCAACAAAACGGGGAAGTTGAGCGGCATAACAGAAGCCTCGTTAAGCGCCTAAAAATCAGCAAAGCACTCGGAAATGATTGGAAGTTGGACCTACAGGATTATTTATTGATGTACCATAATACACCTCACCCAAGCACGGAAAAAACTCCGGCCGAACTATTTTTTGGACGGAAACTGAAGGACAAAATTCCGATGATTACGGATTTTAATATAGAAGAAGAAGAGGTACGGGATAAAGATAGTTTGGTGAAACAAAAAAGAAAAGAATATACGGACAAACGGAGACATGCCCGAGATAGCGAAATTATAGAAGGAGATACAGTAATTCTAAAACGCATGCGAATGTACCACATACAGTAATTTCTAAGAAGGGTGCCGACGTAACAGCAAAAAACAATGTTACCGGTGAAGAGGTAAGGAGAAATATACTCTACATGAAACGAGTTTGAAATTAATGGAAAATAACAAATAATAACGGGTAGAGACTTTTCTTATTTATGAATGGTTACAGACTTTTCATATTTGTGAATGTTTACTTGTTACTTATTTTTAGTTACTTACAAATGTTATTAAAATTTAAATATATTATTTTTTTGTATTCTTATATCTTTATTCCTGTCTTAAAAGAAAGGAAGGGATGTAGTGTACACGACGCCACTGGCATCACGGTATCATGATTTACGAATCTGGTCAGACGATTATCTGACAGATCGATAGTGAATTTGACATCTATCGACTGCATGGTGCGAGTCACGATAAAGGTAGCATTCGGATCTAGGCAGTCGCAACCAGGCAACCGCAACAGACTGCCGCGACCTATTGCCGCACCTGTGCGGCGCTGCCCCGTCCTTTCGGATACCAGCGACCGCAGCCTGCCACGTGCAGTAAATGGATTTCAAATCAGAGATATTCTTAAAGATTACTTCACTTCAGAAGCCGGAAAAGTCTCATGGCAAAAACAATGGATAAATAGAATAAACTAAAGTAGGTATGAACCTACGATTAAGAGCTTAATTTATATTTTATGTATAAGCATTTGTACTTTGAATAAAAATATTATTATCTTTATACAGTTTAAGCCTACAATCGTAAAGTGGCGGGTTTTTAGCTATTAATTCAATTAAAAACTCGTCATTTTCATCAGTAAACGCCATTTTCATTAAAGTAAATAAACGAGCGGCGCGACCGAACCGCTATCGGAGCGGCTCGGCGGCGCTGCTGGGGTTGTGCGCAGGTCACGCCCTCCGGCCGAGCTGCAGAGTCGCGCGCATCGGAATGCTTTACATACAAATCCCTATAAAGCGGTGCGGAACTGCCAGGGTTGCGACTGCCGGGTCGCGACCGCAGGGACGCGGCTGCTGCAATCCGAATGGTACCTTAAGATTCAAACTCTACAATATGTTTGGAACTAAATCATCGATCTTCAATACTCGCTATCAGGGAGATATGTCTTCGTCGGGTAGAGACGGAAGGTGAAACTTCTTCAACTGAATTCTCCGAGGAATCGGTCGAGAGTTGTGTTGGACTGTTTTCAGAAATCTCAGATGTTTCCAGGAGAATATCTAATGGTAATTCAGGTACATATTCGATTTCTTCATCTGCTTCTTCATCTGAGTAGCTCAGTTCTTTTAGTATTTTCCATCAGAACGTTGTACATAACGTTTCCAATTTTCTCGATTACTTCTCCAGATTTCTATGTGAAGTGATTTTGCCTGAAAATCTTGCAATAAACCGGATCGCCATTCTTGAAACTTTTTGCTTTTGCTCCATCTTTTGAGTTATACTGTACATCTTGTTTGAAAGCTGTTTTCAGAAGTTCTTTTAAATTTTCAGTAGGTTTCAGCAAATCAAATACTGTACGAATGTTTCTTCTATATATATGTTCTTCGAACATGTACCTGAATTACCATTAGATATTCTCCTGGAAACAATTGAGATTTCTGGAAACACTCCAACACAACCCTCGACCGATTCCTCAGAGAATTCAGTTGAAGAAGTTTCACCTTCCGTCTCTACCCGACGAAGACATATCTCCCTGTTGTGTAGAAACGGAGATCAACGAAGAACAGAGTCGTTCGAGTTCAAGACCTGTCAGAACCAGAAATGCCCCTAGATATCTTCAAGACTTCGTTTAACAAAAAGAGGTGTTGGGATGCAGATTGTCTTTTGTTAGGAATATGGTGACTGTCATAATAGAACTGTCAGAATATAATTTCTCAAAAAGTTTTCAAGTTATTTTCCTAATTATTGAGAACTACACTATCGTAATAATTATTAAAAATAATAAGAAAAAAGTACTTACTTGGAGCTGGAGTGTAGGCTAAAATAAAAATAAAATATATTAATATTGAATAATATTTACAAATAGTAAAAGGAAATTAGAGCCTTGCTCAAATTTCTTCATATATTATATTTATATAATTATTCCAACGTATATTGGAATTATTATTTACTGTTTTATCAAAAGAATATACTCATATTAAACGTACAGCAATCAACATTTTTCATTAAATCACAAAGCAGTCTTTTTTGATCCCAATATAGGCCAGGAGCACATTCTCTTGGTTCTTTCTCCTTGGAGGCACTACATTCATAAAATTTGGAGCAACTGTTATGATCGGGCCAATATTGTTGAATGAAACAATCAGAATCCTCTTGTACAATAGCGTGTAGTTGGTCTGAAATTTGTAGTATTCCAGTTATACATTGTTAAATAAACTTTATAATTTAAAAAAAAACAATTTTACTTTCTTTTACTTACCAGCGCCTAAGAAAAATAAGATGGCAATAGTTGCAGCTGAAAAAAATGTATTAACCAATAATATTTCACTTATACAGGTATTTAATACTTACAATAAATCATCTCAATTTAATTATTTGTTTTTATTCAAAGATTGACCTGAAACAAAAAAAAATGTTAATATAAGTATTTGTAATGATTAAAGTTTGCCATTATTAAATTTTTTCAGTGACACAGCTAATAAAACTTCAAAAATATGTATTATTCTAAAAAAATGTAACCCAAATGTAATAAAATCTCATTAAATGGTATTAGATTTAAATTAATTCAGAACATTTTTATTATTAATTCTCTGAGGATCTTTTGCAGCAAATCTTAACATATATATTATATTCAAAAACGTATCAGAAATTAAATAAATAAATATTACTTACTAGTTCCTTTTGAACAAATAATGACCGATTTAATCTGGTTGCTAGTTTTATATGGGTGATTTCAAGTGTTTTATCTTTTGTTATAAATATTTTTTATCTTGACAAAGCACTCAATTTAACCCTTTTTAAAGACAATTTAATTAACATATAAAATACATTTTATTAGCTTAATTTGCCAACATTTTATTTTTATCATTAAGATTCTAATATAAAGTACCTAACGAATAAACTTATGAGACCAACAATAATAAGCCATAACTTAGTCGAATCGGTTGTATATAGTAATCAATTAAAAAATGGAGAATAATGCTTTAGCCCCAAAAGGAGGACAATAGAGAAAAAATTGCCAATATTTTGATATTACTAGAGTAGAATTCATTTTTGTGTAATAGTTGTAGAATGTCTATTAAGTAGATACTAATATTAGTTAAACTCATGAAGGAAATCTTTTTATAATGAAAAAGTTTCCCAATTATAAAATTTAAGTAAACTGAAACAAACACGTGAACGATTCAATAAAATATATATACAAATAAAAAAGGTATGGACATTTAAAGTTGTGCTTGCAAGAATAATTTTGTTACACACGGCGCTTCATCGCGTGAAGTCATTAGACCCAGCCGAAGCGTCGGAGGGTTAGATAAGGGAGCCTGAAAGTGATGCACCCCTAATCTCTCATACAAGTCTTCGGAGAGGAAATTTCCACCCGATGGCTCATAGGGTGTCTCCAGGGGGCATGGTCTGTCAAGGGACTTGTTCTATTTGAGTTGTAAGAGCCTCACGACCGACTAACTCTAGGGATAAGCATTGAATAAGGTTCTGGTTTTTAAAAATTGTTGCTGATCAAATGGAATAGAGAGGTAAACCTTGATAATAAACCGACAACATAGGGGAGCCAGCCATGTTGTGTGAGTAGACCGCGGTAATTTTTGCGTCCGGAGGCTACCTTGAAAAAAAAACTAGAAAAGTGAACTTCGATAAACAATCCGTAATTCACGCTGTTAGCTACTGTGGACGAATGACTGCGCGTCAGTCATAAACGCTGCCTACGGGATACCAGCTACTCGTGGGATGTGGTATGGAATATATAGAAAAAATAAAACAGGAAGTAATGGAGGAAGAAAAGGAAACGAAGGGAATTTTTGGGAAATCCAGGAAGTAAAACGTACGTCAGATAAAGCGGGAGAGTCGGGTGAGTGGACGGTAAAGAGGAAAGAAGTATCACCCTTGGAGGACAGTCGACAGGAAGGGGATAGTAGGAAATAGAGGCAGGTTATTGTTTCACTGAGCCATTTTTTTGCAGATACTGAAAGTGGGACAGTGTTTAGCCGCACAGGCTTGATTATATGGAGATGAAAGTGCTAAGAAAGATGGTGTAATGGGTTAAAAAGAGAGGCACGAGGTTGAAAATATATGCAGATAATAAAAGGGAAAGAGAAGAATGGAATGAAGCAGTAATCCTTAAAGATATCGGAGACATAAAGCCAGAAGGGATTCAAAATATTAAGAGGGACTTAAGGGAGATGAAAGGGGAGTGGGTCGATGGACTCAGGGTATCAAGGAACAGGGAGGTGATAATAAAAGCTAAGAAGAGGGTTGAGGTGAGGGGGATATTGGGAGAAGTGGAAAGATTTATTGGAGCAAGGGCGGTGGAGGTAGGAAGGGCTACAAAAACAATTAAGGTAATAGGGTTAGATCCGTGGATGCAAGATGAAGAAATAACAAGTATTAATTGGGAAAGGAACTACAGTGATTAAGTTGGTAAGGAAAAGAAATGGGATGAAGATGGCGGTGGTGACTGAGGAATGGGAAAAGGCGGAACTTTTGCTGGGAAAAAGGGAGGTGAAATTGCGGTGTAATAGGGTGACATTTATGGAGAGTTTGGTTGTGGAGTGAAAGAGCATAAGGTTGCATATAGCGAAGTGAGTCTTGGAGAAGGTGAAATACAGGTTATGCTCGAGCGTGAAGCACATGGCCATGGACTGTAGACAGGCGTCTGTAGGGTTAGAGGGAATAAGGCAGGGGAGCTGTTGTAAAATAGGGGAAAATGTTCCTAATCACGAGGAAACTGCACCTCCTCTATCCAGTGCGGATTTTCTTCAGGACAATAATGCATATTATGCAGATTAACACCACCCGCACTATTAAACGTAGCCTCGTCTGTCCACAAAATCTTTTACATGATACGCGGTTGTTCTTCTAGCAGACCTAACATCCAATTTCAGTAATCCAGCCTTGCATCAAAATTTCTCTCATGTAAAGCTTGGTGGAGATAAAGTAAACTCGTAGTATAAAGTTTGTATTTTATTTATCTGTAATAAAACGTATTGTCACTTGACAGGTTTAAAATTCCATCTAATTAATTATATTCTTACCTGTAATAAAACGTATTGTCACTTGACAGGTTTACAATTCAATGACGTTTATTGCAGGCGCATGAGAGAGAGAAAGGTAGAGTGAGAGAGAGGTAGAGAGAGAAAGAGAGAAAGTAAAATTTATAAAGAGATTGTCTTTTTGTTGGGTTCACCACAGTCCTTCCCGCTTAAATGTTGAAGACGTTGTCTCGCTAATGTTGTAGACGTCATCGTATCTGACTGCCGGAACTCCTGCGTTAATTCGTCTCAATCGTTGAATAGCCGGAGCGGCTTGTGTAACTGGAGCTAGAACATGACCTGGAGGGGTCTCAAAAACTTCATCATCGTCATCTGAATCAGCAACCTGAATTTTTGGAGAGCTTTGAGGGATACTGACAGGCTCGACTTGACCTGTTGGTGCGTTTGCGCAATCATCCTCAAGGTCGAAGGCATCTAGTAATTCGTTCTTGCCGAATCTTGACTTCAGTTGGTTGGCGTGTGCATTTTGAGTTTTGCCGGATGAACCAATTTTTATTGTGTAGTTCACTTTGCCCAGACGATCGATGATGATTGCTGGGGTCCACTGCCATTTGTCGTTGGATAAGTGCTGCTTGAAGTAAACTTCATCGTTCGCGCTGAACTCTCGCCACTTAGCCCCGTGATGTCGATTGAAATGAGCCTCGTTTCGTTCGCTTCGAAAATTTGAGACCTTGTGATCGTCAGTTTTTGGCTTGAGAAGATCGAGATGAGACTTCATCTGACGATTGTTAAGCAATTCCGCTGGCGATTTCTTGCCCAGGTTATATGAAGGAGTTCGGCGATAGTTTGTTAGGAATTCTCGAAGCTTTTCGTCGATGTTGCCTGAGAGATTCTTAATGCCTCTCTTGAAGGTGTCGACGAACCGTTCAGCTTGTCCATTTGACTGTGGACTGTACGGAGCTGTTTTAACATGTTGAATTCCTCTTGATTTACAGAAGCTATCGAATTCGGTGGACGTGAACTGTGGGCTTTTATCTGAGACAATGGTATCACAGTTTCCGTGACGTGACAGGGCTTCAGAGATGAGCTCAATTGTTCGAGCGGAAGTCGAGCTTTGAGTCTTGAAAATATCCGGCCACTTGCTGTAGGCATCGAAAATTACGAGGAAGACGTTTCCATTGATGGGACCTGCATAGTCGATGTGGAGCCTTGACCAAGGTGATTGTGGAATTGCCCATGGTTGGAGGGTGCATTTAATCGGCGCCTTCGCTGTCGTTGCGCAAATTTCGCATGATTTCAGAAACTTTTCGATGTGTTCGTCGATGTAGGGGAAGTAAACGAAGTTCGCTGCTAACAATTTCATGCGACTGGCGCCTGGATGACCTTCGTGAAGTTCTTCGAGGATCTTCGGCCGGAGTTTCATCGGAATCACTAGCCGATCGTTGAACATTATGCAACCTTGATTGATGTGAAGATAGTTTTTGACTGTGAAGAATTCCGCGACTTGTTTATCGATTAATTGACGTTGCTTTTGTGGCCATTTAGATTCGATGAATTTGATCACTTGCTGCAACGTCGAGCTTTCCTCTGTTGCTTGTTGAACGTTTTTAAAAGTGATTGGCATGGTTGTTCCACTGAGGTTGAGGCAGATGATCGGATCTTCTTCCTGAATCGCGTTAATTATGAAGTCGTTGTCTTCTTCGTCAATTGACTGTACGGCTGCGATCACGGTGTCCTCGTTAGGCTTGGGATGCGCTGCGATGAGTCGGGAGACGATGTCGGCGTATCCAAAGCTTTCGGTGTTAATATATTTGATTGTAAAATCGAATGCCATCACCACCAGAGCATATCGTGCGAGTCTGCTTGCAGTGTAGACGGGAATGCCTTTCTTAGAGCCGAAGATCGCTAGCAGCGGTTTGTGATCGATGTGGATCTCGATTTTTCGTCCGTAAATATAACTGTATGCCCTTCTTAATCCAAATACAAGTGCTCGAGCTTCCTTCTGGATTTGTGGATAGTTTTTCTCGGCAGCGTTGAAAGTCGAAGACCAATGCATGATGGGATGGAGTGAACCGTCAGCGAATTCATGCATAAGGACAGCTCCCATTCCGTATTGTGATGCGTCAGTGGCCAGAACAATTTTCTTTTTCGGATCATAATGCGTCAACACCAGATCGCTTGAGAGAACTTGCTTGATGTCTTCAGCTTTTTGTTGATCCGATGTCCAATTGAAGTCGACGTCCTTTTCCAATAACTTGTCGAGTGGAGCTCGCAGAGTTTTCATTTTATTAATGAATTTCCCGTAGTAGTTTGCTGCTCCTAAAAACGATCGAAGCTGATGAATGTTGCTTGGTGCTGGCAAATCTTGTATCTTCACCAGCTTCTCGGGACTTGGACGGATGCCTTGATCGTCGATGATGTGACCGCAGAATTCGAGTTTCTTCTTGCCAAACTCGCATTTGTGGAGGCGAATCTTGAATCCGTGATCTTTGATACGACTTAAAAGTTCAAAGACTTGCTCGTCGTGAGTTATTTCAGTTCCTCCCACTATCACGTCGTCGATGAATGGAAACGCAGTGAGGCCACTGGACATAGTGTCTGTCGCTTGCTAAAAGATTCCCGGAGCTGTTTTTACGCCTTGTTGTAGTCGATTGACGTTGAGGAGGCCAAGGTACGTGTTGATTGTGAGAATTTTCCGAGTTTCATCGTCGACCGGGACTTGCCAAAATGCATCGCTGAGATCAATTTTGCTGAACTTTGTGCAGCCAGCTAAATTTGAGAATATTTGATCAGCTGTCGGCAGCGGGTGATGATTGGATTCGAGAGCGTCGTTGAGGCCGGTTGAGTAGTCTCCACAAACACGAAGTTTTCCTGTTTTCTTCTTGATAACCACGATTGGTGCTGCCCATTCTGAGTAGGTTACCGGCGTGATGACCCCCCAGATGCTGCAGCCATTCCAACTCGGTAGTGACGTCTAACAGGGCCGCATGGGGAACTGGACGAGCTTTTCGATAGATTGGCTTCGTGCCTTCTTTGAGAGTTACTGAAGCGATTGACTTTGTGTAGCAGCCAAGTCCATCTGAGAAGACTTCAGGAAACTTTTCTTTGACGATGCTTGAGAGATCGGTTGAGCTCTCGTTTAACTTCACTGAATTGCAGTAAGTTGACGGAGTAGTGTCCCAAAGTTTGAAGTTTTGAATCCAGTCTGCGCCAAACAGGTTGAGATCATGATTCACAACGTAGATATCACCGTATTCCTCCACACCATGCAGTTTCATGACGCATGGAAAAAATCCTTTGAGCAGAAACGAGTCCCCTGAAGTGCTGTTTACGATCTTGCTCGACGTTTGAAGTGAAGGCTTGCCGAGAATTCGCCAGTTCGCTTGTGAAATCACTGTGATATCAGATCCCGTGTCCAATTGTAATTTGATAGCGGCACCATTAATATTAGCTTCGACGAATTTCCGGTTTTGTTTATTTGATCGGCCTGAAGAGTCGCTGATGTGATTCGAGTTAGGGTTACCCGTCTCAGAGTTTCAGCGCTGTCGGTTTTCGTAGCGATTAGTGATTTTGTAACCCAATGTTTGACGAGCCTGTCGTTCATCGCAGTATCCCGCTGCGTGACCACTTTTTCCACAGCTTGAGCAGTTCTTCGACTTGTACGAGCATTGGTTGGTCCAATGGAATTCCCCGCAGCGATAACATGCCAGTCTCGATGTCGCTGGTCGTGTTGCTGGATCCCTCCAAAGACCTGTGCGATGTGAAGAGCATGAAGTCGATGAATTGTTCGATGACTTGCTCTTCTTATTATTGTAATGCACTGCATTGATAGAAGTCGATTCGAGCGGTGATATGACTGCTTGTTTGTCATCTTGAATGCTGATAATTCGCTCGGCTGTGTTGACCACGTCCTGAAGAGTCAGCTTGATAAATGTGTCTCTCTCCGCTTGTGTTGTGAGAGCTTCGTACAACGCCGCACTTTGATCGACTTTCATGAGAAGTTTCTCAAGAATCTTTTCATGTTTTGTTCCTCTAAGGCCTTTAAGGAAGAGCAGGATCTTGAGGTCGTCAGCGGTGCACGATGCGATGTCAAAACGTTCTGCGCAAAAGTTAATGCGAGCTGCGTTCTTAGCATAATCCTCGCTTTCGTCAATGACCAGGTTGAAGCACTTTGATCGGAGAGAGAATTTTGTTTCGCGAAAACTAAATAAGCGCTTCAGCTCTTCGACGGTTTTATCGAATGTGACTTCGTGCGGCTTTGATGGGCGAATTGAGTCATGATAAAAATTATAATCTGTCTGCTGAAGACATTGAAGGATGAGAATTCGCTTTTCGTCATCGGTGAGATCGGCTGTCGTAGTAAAAATATTGTCGTATCGTTCGTACCACTTATCAAAGGTTCCGTTGTGTTCTGGGTCATAGCTGAACTTGTCTATGAGCTCTTTTAAGTTTCGGATAATTTCAGCCTTTGAGCCTTGGTTGAAGACGTTGACACCTTCACCATTCTCGACTTTGATTGATTGATTTTGAGTTAGCTTTTCGATCAGTAGTTGTTCGCGCTTTTCAGCTTCTTTGTAAAGCTTTAACTCCTCTTTATGCTGCTGATCTCGTTTGTCAGCTAGAGTCTGTTGTAGCTGGATGAATTCTTTGAATTGTTTCGCATCCATATTTGAGGTTATGTTTTCCACGCAGTTTCAGAAAAAAATGTAATTTTTCTGTTTTCCAATATCCTCGTCGCCAATAAAGTAAACTCGTAGTATAAAGTTTGTATTTTATTTATCTGTAATAAAACGTATTGTCACTTGACAGGTTTACAATTCCATCTAATTAATTATTTTCTTACCTGTAATAAAACGTATTGTCACTTGACAGGTTTACAATTCAATGACGTTTATTGCAGGCGCATGAGAGAGAGAGAAAGGTAGAGTAAGAGAGAGGTAGAGCGAGAAAGAGAGAAAGTAAAATTTATAAAGAGATTGTCTTTTTGTTGGGTTCACCACAGGAGAACTACATGATAAGTCTAAAAAATAGAACAATAAATATTGGTGAAAAAGAAACCACTGTATTAAAACCCAAAAAAACCTGGAAAAATCCACAATTGTTTCACAAGGTAAATCGTGCATAAGTGTTACCGTTTTTATCGGAATATTAAAGTAACAGATGAATCTAAAGTTTAAAGGGAATTCCAAGTTTCTGACCTATACGTTTACTTTATAATATGAAAAACCAACCTGTGATGTTTTCAAATCGGCTCGACTTTACTTTAACGCACGCAATAAAAATGGTCATGTGATGTATCAATCGAAAGCCCTTGAGGAGCTGAGAAGATTGCCACCTGTCTCAGTTGGCGCATGCGCAGAATAAAAAAATAACGAATTATTTAATTTCCCATTATATATGTATAGGGATCAAACATTAGATATATAATGGGACTTAACTTTAACGCACGCAATAAAAATGGTCATGTGATATATCGATCGAAAGCCCTTGAGGAGCTAAGTCGATTAACACCTGTCTCAGTTAGCGCATGCGCAGACCAAAAAAGTTACCAATTATTTAATTTCCCATTATATTATGTCTATGGGGATCAAATATTAGATATATAATGGGAAATTAAATAATTCGTATCTATTTTGTTCTGCTCATGCGCCAACTGAGACACCCGTCTCAGTTGAAGCATGCGCAGAGCAAAAAAGTTAGGTTAGGTTAGGTTAGGTTAGGTTTGGTTTGGTTTGGTTTGGTTTGGTTTGGTTTGGTTTGGTTTGGTTTGGTTTGGTTTGGTTTGGTTTGGTTTGGTTTGGTTTGGTTTGGTTTGGTTTGGTTTGGTTTGGTTTGGTTTGGTTTGGTTTGGTTTGGTTTGGTTTGGTTTGGTTTGGTTAGGTTAGGTTTGGTTTGGTTTGGTTTGGTTTGGTTAGGTTTGGTTTGGTTAGGTTAGGTTAGGTTAGGTTAGGTTAGGTTAGGTTAGGTTTGGTTAGGTTTGGTTAGGTTTGGTTAGGTTTGGTTAGGTTTGGTTAGGTTTGGTTAGGTTTGGTTAGGTTTGGTTAGGTTTGGTTAGGTTTGGTTAGGTTTGGTTAGGTTTGGTTAGGTTTGGTTAGGTTTGGTTAGGTTTGGTTAGGTTTGGTTAGGTTTGGTTAGGTTTGGTTAGGTTTGGTTAGGTTTGGTTAGGTTTGGTTAGGTTTGGTTAGGTTTGGTTAGGTTTGGTTAGGTTTGGTTAGGTTTGGTTAGGTTTGGTTAGGTTTGGTTAGGTTTAGTTAGGTTTGGTTAGGTTTGGTTAGGTTTGGTTAGGTTTGGTTAGGTTTGGTTAGGTTTGGTTAGGTTTGGTTAGGTTTGGTTAGGTTTGGTTAGGTTTGGTTAGGTTTGGTTAGGTTTGGTTAGGTTTGGTTAGGTTTGGTTAGGTTTGGTTAGGTTTGGTTAGGTTTGGTTAGGTTTGGTTAGGTTTGGTTAGGTTTGGTTAGGTTTGGTTAGGTTTGGTTAGGTTTGGTTAGGTTTGGTTAGGTTTGGTTAGGTTTGGTTAGGTTTGGTTAGGTTTGGTTAGGTTTGGTTAGGTTTGGTTAGGTTTGGTTAGGTTTGGTTAGGTTTGGTTAGGTTTGGTTAGGTTTGGTTAGGTTTGGTTAGGTTTGGTTAGGTTTGGTTAGGTTTAGTTAGGTTTAGTTAGGTTTGGTTAGGTTTGGTTAGGTTTGGTTAGGTTTGGTTAGGTTTGGTTAGGTTTGGTTAGGTTTGGTTAGGGTTGGTTAGGTTTGGTTAGGGTTGGTTAGGTTAGGTTGGGTTAGGTTAGGTGAGGTGAGGTTACGTTAGGTTAGGTTAGGTTAGGTTAGGTTAGGTTAGGTTAGGTTAGGTTAGGTTAGGTTAGGTTAGGTTAGGTTAGGTTAGGTTAGGTTAGGTTGGGTTAGGTTAGGTTAGATTAGGATATTTGAATTAAAGGTTAAGGCCGTTATTGAGTCTTTTTGGCATTCTCCATAGACTTATAATGGAAAATTAAAAAATTTATAACTTTTTTATTCTGCGCATGCGCCAACTATGAGGGTTGTCAATCGACTCAGCTCCTCAAGGGCTTTCGATTGATATATCACATGACCATTTTTGTTGCGTGCGTTAAAGTAAAGCCCTACCTTAAATTCCTTAGAACAGTAGTTTTGTATATGTTTAAATCTATAGAGATTTGCCGACTACTTATGTGTGGATTCTGTCGAAGTACAGCAAGTACATCGATTGAATTATCTTCGGTCATAGCTCTACTACGTCGTTTAAAACAAGGACGATGAAAACTACCAGTTTCTCTTAATCTTCTTGTCTTTCTTTTAAATACTTCTTTGACATAATGTGTCCTGTCAGGATATCTTATAGAATATATTATACGTGAGGCAATAGCGGCATTTTGGTGACATTCGAAATAGACTCCAATCATGCCCTGGGCACTCTCCTCAAATGACAGGTCCACGTTTAGTAGTTAATGCTCAGGTCACGGAAGTCGCCACTATCGAAAATAAAATCACAATCAACAGGAAATCCGTTAATGACATAACAATTCTGAATTTAAATGTTGTCAACATTATTGTTTGACAGTTAGTATTGTATTTTCTCGTTATTAGATATATTTTCCAGCTAGAGTTTTTGTACTTGTGTGATAGATAGTATTGTATTTTCTTAGTAATTGTTGTATTTTCTCGTTAATAGTTATATTTTCTCCTTAGTGTTTATATTTTCCAGTTAGAGTTTTTGCAGTTATTTATTAAAATATGGTTTTTATGTGTTCTGTTGCCTTTATAAAAATAACTATAAAAAAGTGTATTGTTTACCAAAGGATCCACAGGTAAGAATTTAGTTTTTTAAAGCTTCAGCGTATACCTATTTATTAGTATATGATGCATATTATATTATTTCTATGTTACATTATATTTGTAGATCCGAAGAAAAGGGTGTGATGCTTTAAATAGACCAGATTTGGTTAATGTAACTGGAAATGACCGTTATAAATTTAAAATCTGCATTGACCACTTTACAAAAGACTGCTTTTTCTCACAGAATAGAAATGTTACCGATTTATAATCACATGTCTGTGTTTATAATGCCTACTCTAAAACTTCCAGGTAAGAGAATGATTTTAAAATGTTTATTGTGAATTAAAGCAAAAACTTTTTTAAATAACAAGAGCCTACAAATAGGGAAGTTGAAATACCTTACTATTATAGGTTAATGTACAATTTTATTCTCAATTTCTAATTATGAGTTTTATATTGACAACTCAGTTTTATAATATTTAATATTTCTTTTTCAGAAACCAGCATCTCTCATTGTTCTGATGATCCTCTAACAACAGATCCATTTTAAAAATAATTGGGGAAACAAGAAAAATAAATTTGACTCCTAATTGTAATAAAATTATTTTGCAAAAATAAAGAATTATTACTTATTTTATTTTTATTTCTGTATGTCATACCAATTTGTTAACAATGTTAAAATACTTTAAAAATATTTTGAAAAATATATTTATTATATTTATCAGAATATTTTTAAAATATTTTAATATAAATATTTTAAATTAACCAATAAAATAAAAACACAATTATATAGTTAGTGCTCAGGTCACGAGCGGCGCTGTAAACACGTTTTTAAAAAACCGTTAGAGTCGGCTATCTATAAACTTCTTTCTAATCTATGACTCCAATCATATATCTTGTCCCGTATAAATATAAGTGCACGTCATCAAGGTGAACAAATCGCTCTGTTCGTTTGACTTCCTTCGTTCGTTTGCTACTGTCAATCAGTATATTTTTTCACTGGAAATTTGGTAAATATTAAAATTCGTAGGTTTCGTAATTAATTTGATATCAAATACAACACCTGGACTAATAAATATAAACTTCAAACGAACATAACTCGTGCTAAAATATTTTATATGTTGGCACAATTGCTCCGTGTTGCCGCGGTCAAACATGATTTATCAGATGAAATTTTGATATTCGCGCGTATTACATTGCCGTATCTGCTTTCTACAATTTTTTGTGGTAACCTCCAGTCGTGTTTTATTATTTATTATTATTTGTACGTTATTAAAAAACTGTTATTCTAATAGCAAATATGCCTAAAAAATTAAACAGTCGTGCAAAGAACTTGTGGCTTCATTAATCGATTTTTTTTAACAGGAACGTGATAACAATCGCCCATTGCTACCTTTGAATGCTGTTAAGAAGTAAAAAGAAGTTTTGTTTTGGCTATCACACATAATCTTTTTTCTAATTATCTTAGCTTAATTTTGTACTCAAATAAAAAGAAGAATATTAGAGAAACTTAGTTTGATATTTACTAGATTCTAATACTATTTTAAATTCTTGGCAACATAGTCCCGTTCTGGCAGCTGTGACGTGCACCTATATTTATACTGGACAAGGTATATCATACAATTCTTCATTTGACATACTCATCACGAATTATTAGTACTGATAATGAATTACTAATGTTACCAATATTAATATCTATTGAAAAAAGTGCAATCTTTAACTCGAATTATAATATAATACTTCTTAACAATGTTTTGACTGCTGTCAATAAATGAACAATATGAACTCCCCATCAAATTCATTGTCGTAGCATACTTAGTTTCGAAAAAACTATTTCTAAACGTATGAAATAACAATGGTCAAAATAGGTATCAACACTAGGATTCTTCTGCTATAAAAAATTGAAAGTATTGACTAATCTTTTAATTTAAATTATAATACAGGGTGAGTCAAATATTTTGTTACGAATTTAATCCAATTCCATTATAGTTTACAATAATTAGGTGTTTCCTAATATAAAATAACTTGAAAGTTATTTTCAGCGATTTCTCCTGGACACTTTTACTTTCTCTCCTAAAGTTATAACATGAATAGTTTTTTATATATAGCCGAGAGATCGGCTTATTGGTCCACCCGGTAAATTAGCCCTAATATCAGCCTGGAGGATTATGAAATAAGCTTTTTTAGAGGTGGAGGACGATCTGAAGGTAACAAAGGAGAAAAGAAAAATCATAAGGAGAAAAGTGAAGGGAAATTTCAACGCTAAGAATAATATTTGTGTGGAGAGGGGGGTGGAAGAAAACGGACAGGAGAAAACAACAGTTTGTATCAATGCTAATGAAGGGCGAATGAAATATCTATCGGCATATCTATTGGCAGCTTTCCATACCGAATTCAAATTGGACAACGACTAACGTTGCAGATTAACGTGAAAAACAAAATTACTGGGGGCGTGTGCCGAGTTTAGTGTATAAAGATAATGATTTTTTAAGGAACGTATTGTTTTCTGAGGAAAGTCACGGTTACATCAACTGATAAACACATAGATTCACCTTTTGGGTTGCTGTTTCTCGTCGTGGGATAATTGGTTTTTATTTTGTTGAAGACGAGAATGAGCAGCCAGTTACTGTCAATCAAAAGGGGTACAGACATAATTTTTCCATAAATTTTCTCCGTGAACATTTTGGCAACAGATTAGCACATATTTCGAGTATCCACCTCAATCATTGGATTTAACATGAAGTATTCCATATTTTGGAATACTTCGGAAAATCCGCTAGAAACTGTAGGAGAACTACGGCAAAGAATAATAACTTAATTTCAACATTTGCAGCAAACCGCTTTTCTAAAATATGTTTAATGGTAATCAGAAACGTTACGAAGCTTGTTTGCAACGCCATGGTGCATACATTTATTGTAAAAATCAGTTTATAAATATATTTATTGACAGGGTCGGACTGGCTATATAAGCGACCAGGCAAATGCCCGGTGCGCCGGTACCGAAATTTCGATGAAAGGCGCCGGTAGATTTATTTTTTACAAAATTATTGAGTATTTTTTTAAACTTATCCTTTAAAAAGTACAGGAAGTATCGCTCATTTTTAAAAAAAGGCGCCGGTTTGTTCCGGGATGCCCGGACGAAAATTTTATTCCAGTCCGACCCTGTTTATTGATATTTGGTACTGTTTATTTTGGCGGATACTGTATATACAGAACCAAAGTCTGTGTAGCTACTTAAAATAAAACAGTAAAATTATATAAAATTATATTTTGTCCAAGATATCATCATCTAAGTAGGTACCTTTTTAAATGGTAGGCAAGTAAAGTGTGTATTTTTAATAATTCATTTTACTGGTAGTGATTTTTTGCTGTTTCAATTTTAAAAAATACCTATAATCATCATAGGTAAGTGTTTATTTTGTATTAAAAGATACTTGTATTTAAACAATATAGTACTTAATATTTAACTTGATTGATTGTACTTTTTATTATCATCAATTACCTACTCTTAAAAATGTTTTATAGTTAAGAATTGGCTGTATCCGGTGAAAATTAAATAAGTAAGCAAATAACGTCATTTAAAACGAATTTTGTACTTAAAATTATTTGTTTTGTCAAAAATAGAATTTAATTGATTTAGAACACTTCCAAATGGGATTATATACACCCGTCACAAAAAGTATCGCATAAGTGATTTATGAATAAAATTTTTATTATTCTATTTTCAGTTTTTTGGGAAATGATAGGAAATTAATTTGCAATTATGTTTCAAAGTAGTTTATTTAATTAAAATTAAAAATCAAAAAATAATAAGCATAAATAATGAAAATAACATTCAAGAAAAATCAAATAATACAAAGTAGCAAAATAAAAAATTGAAACGATAAATTTAACATTGTAACACATCATACTTTTATTCGTTTAAATAATTATTTGATCGGGACTTAAAGGAAGGCAACTCAATTTTCCTAGTTATAAAAGTGCGCCGTTTATAAATCATTTGGAAGGGATAAATAAAAAACTGAGTAGTCAAATAAAACTAATTGCTAATCCTTCGAACGAGAATTTTTGCCGGTCAATGTTCAGAGAAAGCAACAAAGTGTTTTTGGTTTTAACAGTGTTAACCCTTTTTTATAAAGCGTTGGGCTTTTGCCTGCATTTTAGGTAGGTGAAACTTATTTTCCTAAATTATCATGTACTAAGAAACTTCTAAATTAATTATAAATAAGTAAAAATATTATGTCAAGCTAATTTGATAAATAATCGTCATTTATTTGACCCAGTGGCGTGGTACATTTCATAAAAGTTTGTAGTTTGTAATTTTAGTCGCTTATTGTATGAATAAACCTTGGAAGTCCACCACAACTTGTTTTTCCTGTACCAAAACCATTATTCAGCTGAGAACACACCCCATATTTTTGATCTACTGCAACTTGGCACCCAACTAGTCAGGAGCTGATATGGTACTGGATAAGACACCTCCATCAGGTTACAACCTGAGGCAAAGATCCCGCCTGATGGCTAGGGCAGGACACCCGAAATACCTCAAGTACATCAACACGACCCTGAACCCCAAAGGATAGACTCTACACAACTTCAAGACGTGACAGGTAGCGTCTTAAATATAGAAAATGTAACAGGTATGTTTCAAAATACTTCATTATATCACTAAACACCTCGAAACAGTGGTATGAGAAGATCACTGCCAGCTGAAACAAATGTTTTTCCTCATTCTCAGGACAATATTACAAACGGTGTAAGTCATCCTGAGCTTAATAGTGCAGTACAGAGCCAGGACAGACGTGAAAGTTTATCAATATTTACATTTGCGTCTATTAATAATAATAACTATAATTTACCAAAACCAACATATCTGTACCAAAATAGGGACATAAATACTAATTTACCAAACCCTAATATTAATGCAGGGAGGTCGCCTATATATTCAAATTTTGATAATGTCAATTTTAAAAATTTACGTGTCCCAAATTATGCTAAGAATAATGTAAATAATTATCATACTATCAATAATTGTTTAAATAATCGTCAAAATTTTGTAAGCGCACTCAGCGCTACGCCACTGCCAAACAACATTTCTTATCAAACCAGAAATTTAATCGATGTAAACAATGTAAAAGTTTTACCTACCTATGATAATCAAGGCGATGTAGTACATCCAGTTGAATTTTTAGAAAACATTGAAACTCATTTAGATGTTTTTGCTATTCCTTTTAGAATTTTAAAATTATATTTAGATACTTTAATGGAAAAATCGGCTAAAATCTGGTTTCAGGCATAATAAATTTAATTCGTATAATGAATTTAAAAATAGTTTTTTGGAACAATACTGGGGACCGGCTTTGCAATTAAATATTAAATTGAAATTAGAGTCAGGAAGATATCGGGAGGAATATGGATCGTTCGTAGATTATTTTAATAGTCAAGTAGCGTCGGCAAGATATTTACATCCTCCCTATGAGGATCCACAGTTAATTGCAGTTATCGCCAGACATTTTCCTCCTAATATTTCGGCTACGATTGTAGGGACGCAGTCATTTTTGGAATGTTTAGATCGGTTACGACAAGCTGATTATTATTTTAAGAATGATCAGAAAAAAATTAAATTTTTTTCTAAAAATAATTGTTACACTAAACAAGATGAAAATTCGGGAGAAAACAAAAATTTTGGAAATGGTGATAGAAATCTTTCGAAACCAAAAGAAAACATTTGCTTAATTGGACGTTGCCGAAGATGATCTTTCGGAAAACGAGTAAGTTTCCCACGTCAAAATGTTGACGTGGGAAGTGCAGTACTTAATAAAAACCCAAAAATTTTTTATAATAGCAATCCAAAAGATGAATTAATGAGTGAATGTGATCGCACACTTCCAAATTTTCGTTCACCAGTAATTCTAATAAATGTTTACGGTTTTCAAATTCCCGCTTTGGTAGATACTGGCAGTAATATTTGCGCTATTTCAATAATAATAGTAATAATAATAATAATAATAAGCTTTATTGTCGAAAATTTTTTTTTAAATTTGTGGAAAAAGCTGTTTAAAAAAAAGCAAATCACATATAACAAAATAACAAAACAAAACATATTAAAACAGTAATACAAGAGTATCTACAAGTAATAAAACATAAAACATACAAACAAATAAAACTTCACAATATAAACATTGCGAAAGGTCAGTTAAAAAAAAAATTAAATAAATGTATACTTTATGTATACCTTATACAATGAGAGATAAATAATAAGTAAAACAAAAAAAATTAAAATTTAAAATTTTAATTTAGTCAGAGTAACAACAAAAAACAAAACAACAAAATAAATAAATATAAATTAACCTTCAAGTGCGTGAGATGGTCCCAAATATTTTATGTAAAAAAGTCGTCAACTGCATACAAAACTCTCTCTCTACCAAATATAATTATAAAGGGTGTGTTCGGGGAGCACGCTTTCGAGCTATGTAGCGCCAAGAGCCATATAACGCAAACGAGGAATAGTACTAGATAGCGTCAAATGGCGCAAATAGCGTACTCCCCGAACACACCCAAGGCGTAACGAAATGCGGTTATTGATGAAATGGACTTTATTTCCAAGGTTAGATTGTTGTGCATTTTCTTAGAGTTATAAAAAATAGAGCTTTTGATTAGTTCCTTGCGTGGTTTTGGTAAATAAAGGTCACAATCTGCACTTCTAAGAGGGTAGTTATGAGATGGTCTGTCTGACACTTCAGGTAAATGTTTTCGAATTAAGGAAATGGATTCAAAGATAAATAGGGATGGAAGTGTTAATATTTTATGTTTTTTAAAGAATTCCGTACAGTGGGTTTTACTGCTTAGTTTCAGCGTATAACGAACAGCTCTCTTTTGTAATTTAAAAATACGTTCAAATTGAGTCACACAACATGTACCCCAAAAAGGAAGTGCATATTGGAGATGTGACTCGAAGAGGGCAAAATAGACTGTTTTGGAAGCTGACAGGTGAAGCTCCCTAGATATTGTTCTCAGCGCGTAACAAGAAGAGCTTAGGTTAGGTATGTGTACATCCCATTTTAGAGAGCTGTCAACGACAAGTCCCAAAAATCTCACAGAGTCAACGACCTCTATAGTGGAATTATTCAACATATAATTGCAGATGTGTATGGTAAAACTTTCGTCTTAGAAACGTATGGTTAGAACCACACCATGATTTCATGATGGTTAAGTCATGTGAAACGATTCTATGCAGTTCGGTGATATCCGGGTGACTTCAAGAAAAGCTAGTGTCGTCTGCAAATAAACAAATTTTACCGCCGATGCTTAAGTTAGCAATATCATTGATGTATGTATGTATGAGTTAGGGGTGATAATTACAATGCGACCTATAGGATCTATTGTGTCCCCCCTTACTTGCCATGTTCTGATATTTTCTCAGACCTATAGCAGCTCTTCGAGTCCTATTTTCCTGAGGAAGTTTAGGACATCGTCTGGCTTCAAATCAGGTAGATCCCCTTCCTCTATTTCATGTACTCCTAGGTATCTAGCCCTAGAATTTTGCAAGGCAGGGCATTCTGAGAGTATGTGTATTGAGGTTTCATCCTCTTCCTCACAGAATCTGCAATTTGCTTCATCTGCTAACCCTAGTTTCTTCATGTGGCTTCTTAACCGACAATGCCCGGTTAATATTCCCGTTAAAATTCGGAGCCTTTTTTTACTGAGGTTGAGGCAGCTAAGAGATCTCTTCTGGTCATAGTTCCCCAGTAGTATCTTGGATTGCCTCAGTCCTTCCAGCTGATTCCAGTACTTGGATTTTTTCTTCTCCATTTCTTCCCTTAGTTTTCCTAAGATTACTCTACTGCTGATCCCACAAGATGGTTCTGGTCCCAAATGTGGGGCTTCAGCTCCTTTTTTGCCAGCTTATCTGCTGTTTCATTCCCCTCTATTCCTATGTGTCCCGGGACCCATAGGAGGGTGACAGTGTTCTTCTGGCCTAGTTCATTTAGTTTGCCTAGGCATTCCCAAACCATCTTCGAACTGATTATATTTGAGCTCAGCGCTTTGATAGCTGCTTGACTATCCGACATAATCACAATCTCTTGTCTGCGGTAGTTTCTTCCAATATTGAATTCCACACATCTTTCGATGGCGCGGACTTCTGCTTGAAAGATGCTCATGTATGTCCCAAGCTTTCTGAATATTTGGCTCTCGGTCCAAAAACTCCTATCCCAGTTCCCTCGTCTAGCTTAGAACCGTCCGTATACCACTTTATGGTATTCTGGTTTAAATTCTGTATGGTGTCTTCATCCCATTCAGATTTATTACTCAACTTTGTGATGAATTTTCTCACAAAGTTGAATTTCTTTGGCATATCATCTTGGGGCATTTCCCAAGTTTGATCAAAGTGAAGTGATCGAGGTTTTTCCCTGATAATTCCTTTTTTGATCATTCTATATATTGTTTTCTTCCTTACACTTTCTAGCAGAATGTGCAGTGGGGTCAAGTTTAAAATCACCTCCATTGCAGCAGTGGGGCAAGTTCCCATTGCTCCAGTGATACATGAACAGGCTAGTCTCTGAATCTTCGAGAGGTTTTTCCTCGTCGTATTCAGATTAGCCCTTACGCCCCAAGGCACTGCCCCATATGTGATAAATGGTCTCACTATTGCTGTGTACATCAATTGCAGGATACGTGGGTTACATCCCCAGTTCTTCCCTGCAATGTTCCTACACACCATGAGGGCCTTGGTTGCTTTGTGTATTACTTCGTCTTCGTGTTTGTTCCAGAGTAACCTGCTATCTAGGATTAGCCCTAGATATTTTAACTCTGTTTTCCACTCGACGATGTTCTCCCCTATTTTTATGATTTTTAGATTAGGTTTCTTTTTCCTTGTAAAGGCTACTAGTGTGGTTTTGGTGGGGTTGATGCTGACTCCCACCGAGTCACACCATTGTTCCGCAATGTTCAATCCTCTTTGAACAATATCACAGAGGACGTTTTCATACTTCCCTTTTGCCAGGATAACCATGTCGTCGGAATACCCCTGACATGGTATGCCTTCCCTAGTCAATTGACAGAGCAGACTGTCCACAGTGAGACTCCACATAAGCGGGGATGCAACTCCCCCCTGTGGACAGCCTCTGGTCACATTAATGGAGATAGTGTCTTGTCCTGCCTCCATTTCTGCGATTCTTGTAGATAGCAGTTGCGACATCCAACTGGAAGTCGTTCTATCTACTCCTTTCTCAATCAGTGCTCTTTTGACTGCCTCATGTGGCGTATTGTCAAAGGCCCCTTCTATGTCTAGAAAGGCACATACCACGGTCTCTTTTTTGTTCAGTGCGTCTTGGATTTCGTCCGTCAACTGTGTTAAAGCGGTTTCCGTGGACTTTCCCGCTTGGTACGCATGTTGACGAGGGTGCAATGGCACCTGTTCCAAGATTTCTGTTCTAATGTAGTTGTCTACAGCTTTTTCCATCGTTTTTAGAACAAACGATGTGAGGCTGATCGGTCTAAGGGATTTGGGGTGCGTAGTGTCCCGTTTCCCTACTTTTGGGATGAAGATGATTTTGGCCCTTCTCCACGCTTCTGGTATGTATCCCAGTTCAAGACTGCTCCGACTAATTCGGATCAAGTGTGGAATTATTGCCTCTTGGCCCTGTTGAAGTAGGGCAGGAAATATTCCGTCCGTTCCAGGGGTTTTGAACGGCTGGAAGGTGTTCATAGCCCATCTCAGCCGTTCCTCACTGCATATGTGTTTTGACATTGCAGTGTCTTCCCTGGTAGCTCTTTTAGTTTTCTCACTTGTTGTTCCCGAAGGGACAATTCCTCCAGGAAAGTGAGTTTCTAATAGGAGCAGAGCTCGTTCTTTTTTGCTTTCTGTGAAGCTTCCGTCTGGCTTCCGTAGTGCCATTACAGTGTCTACTTTTCCTTTTGCCAAGACTTTGTGTAGCCTTGCTGCAGAGGGTGTAGCGTCTATTTCTTCGCAGAATTTTCTGAAGCTGTTTCTTTTAGCTTTTCTAATCTCCTTATTATATGTTGTAAGTTTCTCGGTGTAGCTCTGCCAATCTCCATTACGTTTGGCTCTGTTGAAGAGCTGTCGCGTCTCGGATCTTAGGTTTGACAGATGACTGTTCCACCATATCGCATCTTTTGCTTTTCTAGTCCTTTGGAGGGGACAACTGGATTCATAGGCATCGAGTATTGCCTCGTTCAGCTCTATGAGATCGTTTTCTAATGCCAGATGATTCCTGGCATTTCTTTTATTCTTGAGATTTGCAAGATTTATGTTCAGGTTAGTGTTGTAATTTTCCCAGTTAGTTTTCCTGGGGTTTCTCCTGAGTGCTGGCTCAGGAGGATTACACTCTAACCTGAACATAATCATTCTATGATCAGAGAGGGATGGTTCGTTCGATACTCTCCAATCTTTCACCCTATCCTTAAGGTTCGGTGTACTTAGTGTTATATCGAGTACTTCCTGTCTTGTTCTGGTTACAAAAGTAGGGGTATTCCCTATATTGTGTATAACAAGATTCTTATTAAGTATAAAGTCTAAAATTTTCTCACCTCTATCGTTGGTGTCTGTGCTTCCCCATATGGTATTGTGACTGTTAGCGTCGCATCCTATGAGAAGCGACAGCTTCTTCTGTTTACAGTACTCGACTAGCCTTTGCAGTTCTGTGGGCGGTGCAGTCCCGTCCCCTGCAAAGTAGCATGATGCTATTATGACTTCTTGACGTCTATTCTCAAACTCGAGGTTTGCTCGAATCGGAACAAGGTCTCTCGTCATGAATTCTGAAACACAAAAGTAATTAATACTGTTACTTACCAAGATGCATGCTCTGGGTTTGTCAACAGTACTTACTTTATATAATAACTTGGCATCCCTACTTGCGAGTCCTCTCACCTGACCATCACGAACCCATGGTTCCTGGATCAGTACTAATCCCATTTGGTTTCTGATAAACGTTCTTATAATAACCGCCGATGATCCCTTGGCGTGATGGGCGCTTATCTGAGCGATATTGATTCCCGCCATTTTTTTTCCTCCCCTTCCCGCTCCTACTTACCTGTTTCTTCTTCCCCCCCGACAAGTGTTTTGTCCTTGTCTTCTTCTAATTCCATGTCGGTTCCCTCGGTTCCCGAATCCCGATAGAGATCGGTGATGTGGTAGTCTCCCGATGCTCTCCTTCAGATTTATTACTCAACTTTGTGATGAATTTTCTCACAAAGTTGAATTTCTTTGGCATATCATTGCCATTGTTCCCATTGCTCCAGTGATACATGAACAGGCTAGTCTCTGAATCTTCGAGAGGTTTTTCCTCGTCGTATTCAGATTAGCCCTTACGCCCCAAGCCACTGGCCCATATGTGATTAATGGTCTCACTATTGCTGTGTACATCCATTGCAGGATACGTGGGTTACATCCCCAGTTCTTCCCTGCAATGTTCCTACACACCATAAGGGCCTTGGTTGCTTTGTGTATTACTTTGTCTTCGTGTTTGTTCCAGAGTAACCTGCTATCTAGGATTAGCCCTAGATATTTTACCTCTGTTTTCCACTCTACGATGTTCTCCCCTATTTTTATGATTTTTGGATTAGGTTTCTTTTTCCTTGTAAAGACTACTAGTGTGGTTTTGGTGGGGTTGATGCTGAGTCCCACCGAGTCACACCATTGTTCCGCAATGTTCAATCCTCTTTGAACAATATCACAGAGGACATTTTCATCCTTCCCTTGCCAGGATAACCATGTCGTCGGAATACCTTTGACATGGTATGCCTTCCCTATTCAATTGACAGAGCAGACTGTCCACAGTGAGACTCCACATAAGCGGGGATGCAGCTCTCCCTGCGGACAGCCTCTAGTCACATTAATGAAGATAGTGTCTTGTCCTGCCTCCATTTCTGCGATTCTTGTAAATAGCAGTTGCGACATCCAAATGGACGTCGTTCTATCTACTCCTTTCTCAATCAGTGCTCTTTTGACTGCCTCATGTGGCGTATTGTCAAAAGCCTCTTCTATGTCTAGAAAGGCACATACCACGGTTTCTTTTTTGTTCAGTGCGTCTTGGATTTCGTCAGTCAACTGTGTTAAAGCAGTTTCCGTGGACTTTCCCGCTTGGTACGCATGTTGACGGGGGTGCAATGGCACCTGTTCCAAGATTTCTGTTCTAATGTAGTTGTCTACAGCTTTTTTCATCGTTTTTAGAACAAACGATGTGAGGCGGATCGGTCTAAGGGATTTGGGGTGCGTAGTGTCCCGTTTCCCTGCTTTTGGGATGAAGGTGATTTTGGCCCTTCTCCACGCTCTTGGTATATATCCCAGTTCAAGGCTGCTCCGACTAATTCGAATCAGGTGTGGAATTATTGCCTCTTGGCCCTGTTGGAGTAGGGCAGAAAATATTCCATCCGTTCCAGGGGTTTTGAACGGCTGGAAGGTGTTCATAGCACATCTCAGCCGTTCTTCACTGCATATGTGTTTTGCCATTGCAGTGTCTTCCCTGGTAGGTCTTTTAGCTTTCTCACTTGTTGTTCCCGAAGGGACAATTCCTCCGGGAAAGTGAGTTTCTAATAGGAGCAGAGCTCGTTCTTTTACGCTTTCTGTGAAGCTTCCATCTGGCTTCCGTAATGCCATTACAGTGTCTACCTTTCCTTTTGTCAAGACTTTGTGTAGCCTTGCTGCAGAGGGTGTAGCGTCTATTTCTTCGCAGAATTTTCTGAAGCTGTTTCTTTTAGCTTTTCTAATCTCCTTATTATATGTTGTAAGTTTCTCGGTGTAGCTCTGCCAATCTCCATTACGTTTGGCTCTGTTGAAGAGCTGTCGCGTCTCGGATCTTAGGTTTGACAGATGACTGTTCCACCATATCGCATCTTTTGCTTTTCTAGTCCTTTGGAGAGGACAACTGGATTCATAGACATCGAGTATTGCCTCGTTCAGTTCTATGAGATCATTTTCTAATGCCAGATGATTCCTGGCATTTCTTTTATTCTTGAGATTTGCAAGATTTATGTTCAGGTTAGTGTTGTAATTTTCCCAGTTAGTTTTCCTGGGGTTTCTCCTGAGTGCTGGCTCAGGAGGATTACACTCTGATCTGAACATAATCATTCTATGATCAGAGAGGGATGGTTCGTTCGATACTCTCCAATCTTTCACCCTATCCTTAAGATTCGGTGTACTTAGTGTTATATCTAGTACTTCCTTTCTTGTTCTGGTTACAAAAGTAGGGGTATTCCCTATATTGTGTATAACAAGATTCTTATTAAATATAAAGTCTAAAATTTTCTCACCTCTGTCGTTGGTGTCTGTGCTTCCCCATATGGTATTGTGACCGTTAGCGTCGCATCCTATGAGAAACGGCAGCTTCTTCTGTTCACAGTACTCGACTAGTCTTTGCAGTTCTGTAGGCGGTGCAGTCCCGTCCCCTGCAAAGTAGCATGATGCTATCTTGACTTCTTGACGTCTATTCTCGAACTCAAGGTTTGCTCGAATCGGAACGAGGTCTCTCGTCATGAACTCTGACACACAAAAGTGATCAATTTTGTTACTTACCAAGATGCATGCTCTGGGTATGTCTACATTACTCACTTCGTATATCAGTTTGGCTTCCCTACTTGCGAGTCCTCTCACCTGACCATCACGGACCCATGGTTCCTGGATCAATACTAATCCCATTTGGTTTCTGATAAACGTCCTTGAAATAACCGCCGATGATCCCTTAGCGTGATGGGCGTTTATCTGAGCGATATTAATTCCCGCCATTTTTCTTACCATGGTTGTTCCCACGAGTAGCAAGGGAATGTCGGTCCATTCCGGCAGAGCCCCGCATGCCAGAGCAAGGCTACATACAAGGGGGTTTCGCCGCTTCCCTGCTAAATTGCAGTGTTACCTGCTTAAGCAGTTCAGCAGCTCTCCTGGGGATCCCCTATCCGCCACCTGGGGACGCGCTCGGTAGGCACCCAGCCCTCGGGAATATCATTGATAAATAGCAAAAACAATATAGGACCCAACACCGAACCTTGTTCATCAACTCGTACAAGCTGCAGTCTATCACTAAGGAAAGACTCGAACCACCTGATCGAGGTACCTCTAAATCCATAGTACTGCAATTTTTTAAGTAGTATTTTATGATACACGCAATCGAAAGCTTTTGAGAAATTACAAAATATTGTAGTTGTAGAGTGTTGATTGTTTAAGCTGGAGTAGACATTATTAAAAAGAGAAAACATTGCATCATTTGTGCATTTACCACATAAAAATCAAAATTAATTTTTAGCTAGAATATTGTATTTAACCACAAATGAAAGAAACCTTTTTTACCAACCTTTCAATGATCTTGAATAACGTAGGAAGAAGCGCGATTGGGCGATAGTTAGAAACTTGATCTTTATCACCTCCTTTATGCAAAGGAATGATTATGGTTGTCTTAAGGCAAGTAGGAAAAATACCAATTTGGAACGACTCATTAATCAAATTTGTTAGAAGAAACTCTTTAAGTTCTCATTAACATTCGGTAAATAGGAAAGTGTATCAAGAGTGGAAGTTATAGAATTAGTTAAGTTTTTGGCAACATTTATGAAGTAATTATTTAGGTTCTCAGGTGAAGTAGGAATAGGGCGAGGAAACTTTATTTCTTAAATCATTAACTATGGACCATGTTTCCTTAGTAATATTTTTGGATCCACTCAGTCTCCTATTATAGTAGATGTCCTTTGCAGCTTTTATATGATAAACTTTTTTATACATTTTCACGTATTCATGAAGAAATATACAGTCAGTAAATTTTTTAATGTAAGAGAGACAACGCATATTTTTTGAGGATGTACGCAAGCCCTTAGTAGTCCAGGGCTTATGCAGCTTGTTTTTGATAGGCCTAAGAGGAAATGATTTGACAGCTAAATTAGACAATGTTTTAATGAAGTGTAGCAACAATTTTCAGAATATCATGATAAAATTCCTCATTTTTCGTGTTCCACCGTTAGAGTAGTTGGTGCTTTTAAACCGAAAACCGTTTACACTACCACTACACCAACACACACTTTTATATGCCTGACGCGCGTTTCGATAACCAAGTTATCTTCTTCAGAGACCGAAGGTAAACAGTTTACCTTCGGTCTCTGAAGAAGATAACTTGGTTATCGAAACGCGCGTCAGGCATATAAAAGTGTGTGTTGGTGTAGTGGTAGTGTAAACGGTTTTCGGTATCATTTTCGCCAACGGTTCCAGATTCAACATTTTAGGTGCTTTTAAAGCCAAATATAAAAATGTAAATCTACAGGCACAGTTAGAGTTTTCTTTTGAAAACGTAAAATTGTACCATGAGTTTTTACTGGTTTCAGATTTATCTTATCCAATTATTTTAGGCATAGATTGTTTACAGTTATATCACGGAATTTAGATTTAAAAAGCAAAAAAATATTGCTTACTGTAAACAAACAAATTTATGCTATTAACGAAGCAGAATTAGGTCACTATTTTTCGAACCCGGAGTCACCAAATATTAAAACAGTAGCGATTACAAGTAATAATGTCAAAGAAATTTTGAAACCAAAAACTACCGAAGAATTTCCTGATTTTAACAATTTTTTAATTCTTGTAGTGTTTCGGAAAAATACAAAGAACATTTTAAACAGTTAGTTTTTAATTATAACAAATTTTTTTCAAACATACGGGTAGGACAAATAAATATACTCATAAAATTGAACGTTCATCAACAGCTTATATCTCCCCTTTGGTGGCTATAGTTAAACGGGACGGTTCGGTAAGTGTGTGCTTAGTTGCTAGATATTTAAATAAATTAATTGTCCCGGATTTTGAAGCGCCACTGCGTATTGATAAGATTATACCAAAATTACACGGGAAGAAATTTTCGTCAAAAATTGATTTGTCATCTTCATATTGGCAAATCCCGTTACGGCCACAAGACCAAAGACCGGATTTGTGTATGTAAATAAAGTATATCAGTTTCGCGTACTTCCGTTTGGTATATGCATAGCAGTATCCTCTTTTACAAGAGAAATGTCCTTGATTTTTGGGGAAGAATTTGCGGAATTTTTGGTAGGCTATGTAGAGGACCTTTTAGTAATGTCGGAGACTAAAGAGCACCATCTTAGGCACCTTAGGTTAGTTTTTGATCGACTTCAGGAGGTAGGCTTAACGATTAAGCTTACAAAGTGTCAGTTTTTTCAGGTGGAAATGCCATTTTGGGTTATATTATTAGCACAGAAGGCGTACGACCGAATCCGGATCGTATACAAGCAATAGTCGACTACCAGAGACCAATAAATGTAAAGTAGCTGCAACAATTTTTAGGGCTCTGTAATTATGATAGGAGTTTTTCAGGAAAAATTGCTTCGTTAGCGGAACCACTAGCACTTCTTTTGAGGAAGAAGGTTAAATGGAGATGGAACCAAGAGCAGGAGGTAGCTTTTCAACTTTTCCTACTTTGCCGTGGCACCTGGTAACCGATGCGTGTGATGTAGGAGTGGCGGCTTAGCTTTTCCAGATGGTAAACAATAAAAAACATGTTGTTGCTTGGGCAAGTAAGTTGTTATTAGACAGAGAACGTAGATACCATTCCAACGAAAAGGAAGGGCTTGCCGCATTATGGGCAATTCAAAGGTGGTGAGTCTATCTGCTAGGAACGACGTTCACCCTGTATACAGACAGCAGGACTCTGAATTATTTAAATACTTGCAGACTTCTTTCCCCTAGATTAACACGGTGGGCTCTGGCGTTACAAGAATTTTCTTTTAATATAGTTCATGTTAAAGAAGAGGACAATTACGTGGTAGATGCTCTTTCTAGATACAGTTGCATCCGGCTACCTACTCCTAGTGATAAATATTTTTATATCCTATCATTAAAACTAATAAACTCGTTCCAGAATCAGTTGAAAAAAATTAAAGAACACCAACTTTCAGATCCATACTTTAGTGAAATTTTTCAAAACCTATCAGAAAATAGGGAACTTTCCCATAAATTCGTTATACATAACCAAATTTTATATAAATACGGCATGGACGTAAATAATGTTTTGCTCTGTATTCCGGGAAATTTATTTCGGGATTGTATTAAAGCCTACCATGAAGCTTTAGGACACTTTGGAGTGTATAAAACACATGCCAGCATGAAAGACGAAATATGGTTCAAAAACTTGCAAAGAAATATAAAAAGAATTATTAAATGCTGTGACATTTGTCAGAAATCCAAAATATCCCCCTTACCTAACCCGCCCCAAAAACAAATCTTTCCAACCTCAAAAAATGATTTAATTGCTAGAGATTGTTTTGGTCCGTTAATTAAAAGTAGAGGTGGAGTTACTTATCTACTGGTAATTTTAAACGTGTTTACTAAGCATCTTAAACTATATCCCCTTAAACGCGCTACAACAAGGGCTATTTTAAACCGTATTTCCAGAGATTATCTGCCGACATACGGCCCGATTGAACGAATTTTACACGATAATGCCTCGCAGTTTACAAGTCGTGGCAGGATAGTTTTCAAACACTCGGTATCCGGTTAGTTTATATATTATTATCAGTCCTAACCCCAGTGAACGTTGTATGCGGGAGATAGGTAGAATCATGCGCGCTTTTTGTCACGATCAACACTCTAAGTGGGCATTTATGATAAATGATTTTGAGGAATTTTTGAACTCAGTGATACATGAATCGACAGGCTTCACGCCTAATGAATCTCGGTAAGCACAAACCTAAACTTTTACCCAAAACACTACAACCTCTTGATCAAAAAAATGATATAAGCCACGAAGAAAAATTAGTCCTAGCAGCTGAGACGCTTAACTCTATAGAGCTGCTCGGCGAGCTATTATTGCTCATCCTGGCAAACCATATGAAAAGTTTGAGCAAAATGATTTAGTCTTGCTTAAAGCTAATAATATTTCATCTACTATTAGAGCAGAAACAAAAAAGTTGTTGTTACTTTTTGAAGGGCCGTACCGTGTAAAAAAGAAAATACAAGACGATACTTACATATTGTTATATAATAACGGCACCGAGAGGGGTATGTTCTATGCTTCTCATTTAAAAAAATATTTTCCATGCGAAAATACTTAGTTTACAATGTTTATATAAAACGGTTCATAAAATTTGTATTTTTCGTTCCTTTGGAATATGATGTGGTGAGAGCTAGTTCAATGCCGACTTATAGCGTTTTCCCTTAGACAAGAGAAAAGAGGCGTGGCGTGGTACATTTCATAAAAGTTTGTATTTTGTAATTTTAGTCGCTTATTGTATGAATAAACCTTGGAAATCCACCACAACTTGTTGTTCCTTTACCAAAACCATTATTCAGCTGAGAACACACCCCATATTTTTGATCCACTGCAACATTTTATTATCTGGTATTGCAACTTGGTACTACTACCTTGATAAAATGAATGAATCTAGTCAATATGACGAAATTTTATAATTTATAATGATATCAATCATGCAAAAAATGTTATAAGCATGTCGAACGTTAAGGGTTACCGATCTCAGACAATAATTGGAGTTATCGCTCCGTTCCTCCTCCAAACAATTGTCTTCGATCAGTATAAAACCCTTACCGTTCTCCATATTTAATATACTATAAAGCAAGAAAAACATTGAGTGCAGTCATTTTGGTTGGGTTTTTAATAACAAATGCAAGATTATCAATTTTTCAGTTTCTATAACTTATTATAACCTTCAGAGACCTTATTATAATCTTCAGAGACGGTAGCTTATCTGAAATTGATTGTGGTAACCTTTACTTTGTGGAAGTCCTTCTTACTAAGAACAATAAGTAACTGAGCGATTGAACTAAACTTCCACTATTTATTCAAAAAATACGTTTTAAAATGCAATTACAGCTGTTTCGCTAAAAACTAGCATCGTCAATCTATGGCTATGGCTATTGCTATGAAGCAACTTTAAAGTGATATTCTATAGCAAATAAGTACAATGCTAACAAAAATCGTAATTCTCTCATCCTAAATTTCTTCATCGGAAACTGTGAAAGATAAGTTTGTGAATTCGATGAGTTAAATAGGTACCATTGGATATAGGTACCATTAATTATAAATAGCTTCATTACATATGTTACTTTTTAAATGGGCTAGATATTCTTTATGTTCAGTTATCGTATGTATATTTACCAATGAATAAAAAGAACATTTCTGTTCCCTTCTATTGCCCACTATGCTCATGAGTATTTATCTGATTGACAGCATTATCAATAAAAGAGAATTAATATAAGTAGGAATACTTAGAAAGATGGCTCAAGGTTTATTATGGTTTGATATTATCGCCAATTTAAAAATTTTGTTAATTCTTACTGATAATTTTAAAATAATTTTAATAAGTTTAGTTATATAGAAAGGACAATAAAATATTTCCTTATAAACTTGTTCTAATTATTAGCATGTAAATATTGAATTATTTTATACGTCTATTGCTTTAGTTTAATTAAGCTAGATAGTTGTATGTCTGTTTTAATTGCCTCCCATTTAATTTTACTTTGTATTTAATGTTGCTTTAAAGTCCTGCAGTAGCACATAAGTGTTGGTATTGTTAGTCTGTTTTTCTATGATGGTATAAAACAGTTAGACTGCTGTTTACTTCCACCTAAGATCTGTTTTGTCTACCTTAATCTACTTAAACTCTAGAACGCCAATACTTTTATCGAAGATAAGCAATTTTTTAGAGGGCATATTTCTATATAAATACTAGGAATTTAAACCGCTTGCCAAAAATTTTTTTTGGCTTATTTCGAGGAGGCACTGTGCTCTTTCCTGCAACAACCTTTGTATGCGAGTTTCCTCCATTTCCTAAGTAATTGTGACCTGGCATCTACATCAAGGTAAATTTGTTGTATCTTGTCAGTTTCCTCTAGGAAACTGTTTTCTTTTAGAATCTCTCCTGGACACTAACATAATATAGCTTGTACCTGGAGCATTGCCAATGGATTTAGATAACCAAAAATTCGATCACATCATTCTCAGTCTCATTTATTTTATCTATTTTCTTTGAACTTCTCCAGACATAGCGGTACGGGTTCCTATACTTTTAGCTCTATTGAGAAGCTGCATAACTTTTTTTTTAAGTTTGGCTAGCTTTTTGCTTTACCAAGAAAATTCTTTGAGACTATCTTTTGTTTTTGTAGTTTGTGGAAACATTTGGGTATTTACAACTAGTAGTTTGTTAAATAAATATATTAATGTTGAAAAATGTATTTTATAAATAATTGACATTTACCTACATTAATGGACTGGGAAAGTAGTGACGTAAGTGTCAAACCAAATGATTCCAAACAACTTTTATTGGTGGTGTGTTTTATATGTGTTATTGACTATTTTCTTGTATTTTCTTGATGTTTAGGAGTTAAATACTGTTTTTTCATTGGTAAGTTTTCATTTATATGTTTTACATACCACTAAAGGAGAAAAAAGAACTATTTCCATAAAAACATTATAACATAACCTTTAAAATTGTGCATTTTCATAAATTTTAAAAATACTTACTAAAAAATGGTTCCTTCTTTAAAATATTTGGCTTACATGTATTTTATTATGATACTTGCGTAATATTTTAATGTATAATAATAATAAAATAACTCAAACAAAAGTTACTTCTGGAGATTTAGAATGTTGCCGTTTGGAATCATTTCGTTGACATTTAACAGTTCGACACCATGGAACACAAATTTGACGTCACACTTTCCCTGTCCATTACGTGACATTGAAACACTAACATGCCAACTTCCTATATAAATATAAATTAGTATTAATACCAGTGGTACTACATCAGTTCAACACTCCCACTGGGACCGCTGGTATATTTATTATCTATTCAAGAAACCCATGTTTACAATTCAATTTTTATGTTTTTCCCGAGGTAGCCCTTAAGTCAGGACATCCGCTGTCATCTCATTTAAATTTCGTTCTCTTAAAAAATAGTGACAAACGTCGATATGTTTGGTTCTCGGTCCATAATTTGCAATTGACGTCAAATCTATCGCGCTCTTATTGTCGCAATAAATTGTAATCGGTCCAGCTACTTTTACATATATTTCCTTTCCAAAATTTCGAAGCCATAATGCTTCCTGAACAGTAGCCGATAATGCCATATATTCGTCTTCAGTTGTTGATAAAGCCATAGTTTGTTGCTTTTTCGAATTCCAACTTGACACCCTGAAATACGTAGCCAGTAACTGATTGGCGGTTATCCATATCTCCAGCACAATCGGCATCAGAATATCCAACAATATCTGCATCATTGTCTTTAAAATATTGAATTTGTTTGTCAATGGTTCCTTTTAGATATCTAAATATTCGTTTAACAGCTTTCCAATGTTCTTTGCCGGGATTATTGTTATATCTGCTTGTTGCCTTTCGAAAGCAGACATCAATAGATTCATGAACAGCTTCTCTATTTATTAAATGGTCTTCCATAATTTCCTAAACCATATCTGATGTTTCTCCCACTTCTTCGGTACCTAGATATAAATCTAGTAAAATCAGAGATAAGTTTTCTTGAATCTTTTGATTTTCGAAGAAAACGACATCATGGCTGATAAATGTGGTTTAAAGTTCAGGATCATAGGGATAGGGAATCAAGGCTATATCCAACGAAAATGCATGTTTTTAATTTCCTGTCTAGCTTTTTACGTTTGGTTTTCGGAACGTGCATAAAAGCTTTGCATCCAAATACTAGGAAATTATAACAATTTATAGATTTACCAGTCCAGGTATTTTATTATTCAAAGCTTTCGTCGGCGTTCGGTTAATAATGTTGTACAGAAAATTATCAATGAAGTCAAAATATAATGAGCACCACCTAAGGAAGCAACTTCTATCGGTCCAGATAAATCAGAGTGGATAAGTTCCAATACCTTTGATGCTCGAGATTCCATCGTTTTGAAAGGCGATCAGTATCGCTTTCCTTTTACACATTGATATATATTATTTACTTTTTAATCTAGTTATTCGTTATGTGTCATATTTTGACACTTATATTCTGTCACGTGTATTTATTGTAAGTTACGGCTTCACTGAATAAAGCCTTGATTATTAATTAAAAGGTATAATAAATAGCATAATTTATTCAACGTAACCACTATTTCTCACAATGGATACCCAAATACTAAAGCCTGGAAAATTCAATGGAATTCCTGGTTAATTAACTTCTGCTAAGGAATGGAAACACTTCCACAAAACGCTTTCAACCTGTAACATAGGTTTAATACTAAATGCCTTGATATAAATAAGTGTTGTTAGGTCAACAGTCAAAACGCCTAAAAATGTAACTGAAATACAGAGGCTTCTCGGTATGATCACATATTTGAATAAATTCATACCAAATATGCCCCAGCTTACAGAACCACTAAGAAAGTTACTACAGAAGAATGCAATATTTTAGTGGAATTTTGAACAAGAGGGAGCATTTCAGCATTTCAAGAAAATATTAACAACACCACCAGTCCTGAGATATTACGACGTTAACAAAGAAATTACACTATCTGTAGATGCCAGTTCGAAAAGTTTGGGGGCGGTTATTCTTCAAGAAGGACAACCCATATCATATGCAACAAAAGCACTTACAGCTTCCCAACATAATTGGCCGCAGATAGAGAATGAAGCATATGCTATCAAATTTGGCTGTCAAAAGTTTTATGATTACGTATTTGGAAAAAAATTAACAGTGGAAACAGATCATAAACCTCTAGAGGTTATATTCAAAAAACCAATTCAATCTGCACCACCAGACTTCAGAGAATACTGTTGGATGTTTCATTATACTCGCCAAGAGTCGTGTACAAGAAAGGTACAGACATACCAATTGCTGACCTGCTGAGTCGAGACATTAAGGAAAGCTATGATCAAGAGAAGATATGGATTTACAAACATTGATAACGTTCATCAACAAAGGATTTCCAGATGAAAAAAAAATCATTTACCTGAAACAGTGAGACACTATTGCAATTTCCGAGAAGAACTTTCCACATATGAAGGACTCATATTCAAGGGAGAGAAAATAGTAGTGCCAAAATCAAAAATAAAAGAGATGTTAACTCAAATACACACATGTCATCTTGGAATACAAAGCTGTTTAAAGAGAGCAAGACAACTACTATATTGGAAAAATCAAACTGAAGACATTAATTTCATCAAAAAATGTAGCATTTGTAAAAGAACTCAAATCAATCCTAAAGAGCATATAGTAATAAAAGAAATTCCCGTCAGACCTTGGCACAGAGTAGGAACCGATCTTTTCACACATAAAGAAAAATGTTACATTTCTATCATAGACAGTTACTCAGGGTACATTAATTTCAAATTATTAAAAACAACCACATCACATGAAATCATAGAAATAATGAAAGACTGGTTTTCCACTGTTGTAGTATATAGAATAATTATGTTAGATAACTATATATATACTTCATGGATACAATTATTTATAATTATAGTATGTATTGTATTGATTTGATATATTATCAAGTTCTATTACATCCACACATGGTATAGCCGAAGTGGTGGAATCTGATAATGGACCTCAGTATTCTTCAAGACAATTTAAAGAATTCGCAAAAGAATGGGATTTTGAACACCAAACATGCAGCCCATATCACTCACAAGGAAATGGACTAGCAGAAAGAGAAATACAAATAGCAAAGAACATCATTAGAAAATGCTTCATAGATAAGTCTGGCCCTTCTAAACTATAGAAATACTCGCAGAAACCAAACCCTTGGGTCCCAAAATCAAAGATTATTCAGCCAAACAACTAGATCAACCATACCGATATCCATTGAAAATCTGATACCAAAAATAATAACTGAAAATGTAACAGAGGAGTTAAGGGAATTGAGACAAACACAAAAGAAATATGGAAACAATCATGGAAAACAGAGGGAAGAATTACAAGTTGGAGAAAAAGTGAGATACAAAATTAACCATAGAAACTGGAGAGAAGGAGAGATAATAGAGAAGAATGAAAACCCAAGATCAGTCATAATACAAATACCCAATGAACAACAATTGAGAAGGAATTCCGGTATCATCATTAAGACTGAAGCGAAAATACCAGTAGACAAGGAAATTAGCATAATCCCTACCAGTCATATATCACAGCAACTTCCTTCAATGCTAGATCAAAAAGAAAATTTACCAACTGAAGCAGTGATATAAAACAGTTTCATAAACCGGAATGACCAACAAGCAGAGTCTACAACTCCTGAAAGCGTCTATAGAACCAAATCGGGCAGACCTGTTAAACCATTACAAAGACTTAGGGCCGGTTTATTCATCTGTCCAGTAAAGTATCCGTTAGTTATTTGTTCATTAAACTTAAAGGTCACCTGTAAGCAGTTTGTGTTTATTCAACGTATTTTATTCGTTCAGTAGTTATTGAATACTTATCACTACGGGAGATAAGGCAACAGTGTATTTTCTGTGGTTTGTGTGACTAACTCTACCTTAGAACAAAAAGATCATTTTGTTTTAAGGACTCTACTAATAAGTTCTATAGTTTTTTTTGACAGACGACATTTTACTCTGCATCAGCTGTGTATCTTGTTTGGTTTTTTCGAGATTTTAAAAAATTATTAGAAGTTTTTAGTTAAATCTGAGGGTTAACAAAAGATGTTGCAGTGACGGAATCGGATTGTTTTAAAAAAATTTCATTGTTACCGAAATGGTTTTCTAACATAGTTTACATAGTTATGCCGCACCTGGTCGGAATATTCAGAGCCTCATTAGCTCTGAGGTATGTTCCCAGTAAGTGGAGAGAAGTACGAGTGGTGTTTCTACCTAAACTAGGAAGGATGGACTACACCTTACCAAAACCATTCCGACCAATTAGTCTCACATCATTCTTTTTGAAAACAATGGAGAGGCTGTGCGAGCGGTATATAAGAGATGAAGTCTTAGTTCACAATCCACTTCATCAAAATCAGCATGCATATACTCCGGGAAGATCCACTGATTCGGCCCTACACCAAGTGGTTGGCAGAATCGAGAGATCATTGGATAATAAAGAATCCACCCTGGTTATATTTATAGTTATCGAAGGAGCGTTCGATAAAACGACTTTCCCAACAATCACCCAGCAACTTAACTCCAGGAATATACCCTTGACTTTTTCTTCATTTTACCCAAATTAAATTACTACTTACGAATTATGTTTATCTATCTAAAATTGGTAATCTAGGTATAAATAACAAATTAAATATTTCTAGTCTATGGTAGGAGAATGGATACTCAAGATGCTCTCTAGTAGAGTAATAAGTATAAATGTAGAAGACATTACTGTGAGAGGACTGGTCATGAGGGGATGTCCGCAGGAAGGGGTCTTATCACCCCTTCTTTGGAACATAGTCCTGGATACCCTGATTAATCACCTCAACAGTAATGGTTTCTACACAATTGCATATGCAGATGACAAGGTTATTTTGCAGACCGGCAAATTTGTGTACACACTGTGCGATAGAGCGCAGGATGGCCTCAAATTAATAGAAAACATGGTGTAAGGAACACTCACTGTCGAGCAATCCCAAGAAGACAGAGATGGTCTTTTTCACTAGGAAAAGAAGCTTATCGGGCTTGAAACCCACCGAAATCTTCAAAAGCAAACTAAACTTCGCTGAAGAGGTGAAATACCTCGGTATTATTATTATATTATTATTTCATTAAGGAATTACAGAGGAGATTCTAACCTAAAATTGTTTTTCGCGTGTTTTGTGTTTTTACTTAATTTTTTTAAAATGGATGTTATTGACGAAATAAATCTTTTTCTTGACCATATTAACGATCACCGACCTTATAATAGCCAAAACAGATTTCACCAATGGGACAATTTAAACTGTTGGGATAATTTCGTTTAACAAAAAAATCGGTTGCACAAACTTTAGCCTCCATAGAAGAAATACTTTTGCACCAATCTGAAAGATATTTTACTGTAAACTATGTTAGAAAACCATTTCGGAAATAATTAAATTTTTTAGAAACAATCCGATTCCGTCACTGCAACAGCTTTTGTTAACCCTCAGATTTAACTAAAAACTTCTAATAATCTTTTAAAATCTCGAAAAAACCAAACAAGATACACAGCTGATGCAGAGTAAAATGTCATCTGTCAAAAAAAACTATAGAACTCATTAGTAGAGACCTTAGAACAAAAAGATCTTTTTGTTCTAAGGTAAAGTCAGTCTCATAAACCACAGAAAATACACTGTTGCCTTATCTCCCGTAGTGATAAATATTCAGTAACTACTGAACGAATAAAATACGTTGAATAAACACAAACTGCTTACAGGTGACCTTTAAGTTTAGTGAACAAATAACTAACGGATACTTTACTGAACAGATGAATAAACCGGCCCTTAATTTGTAAACTTTAATTTATTTTATGTATCTTTTTTGTTTGTACGGAGGATGTAACATAGGTTTAATACTAAATGCCTTGATATAAATAAGTGTTGTTAGGACAACAGTCACTGTCATAATTAGTTTTATCACATTGTGAAGAATGACACTTGTTTAAAAAGTGTATTTAAAAATAGTTCATAGTTATTATGTATTATACTTTATGTTGTCTCTATATACTAATTATTTTAATGAATGACATTAAATGTCAGATTGAAATTATAAAGTAAAATTAATTTTAAGAAATAGAAACATTATAGAGGCAACCGTAAGTAATTAATAGTTATAAAAATATTTTATTTCTTACATTATTGTATATTTTAGGAATTTGAGTACTTATTAACTTCTCACATACTCTCAAATTATTTATATTTACGAAAAGTAAAATAATAAAGAAATTATATTGAGTGTGGTTCGTACTGCAAATCCGGCCGAATAACGTTTCAAATTTCTATTTCTACAAGCTCAAATTCGGTAGTTGCATTACTCTTATCTACTGGATCACAAGCAATGGCTTCAGCAAGAGTTGAAGGAACCAAGTGTGATCGCTGTCCAGTATGCAACGAACCATATAGAGAAGATAGAATGGTTTAATGTACGAGATGTATGAAATGGTGCTGTTACGAGTGTGTTAACGTCTCCGATGATGTTATTGCTGACGAATCGTGGATGTGTCCATCATGTGATGTGGAGACAAAAGTATCACAACCAGCCCCTTCTCATAACATGAAAAGAAGTAAAAAGAATAGTTCTCTTCCAAGAAGCAAGAAAAGATCTTCCATTGTTAGCAGCAAAACCAAAATCAGAATGCGGCTAATCGAAGAAGAAAGAGAATTACTTAGGAAAGAAAGAGAATTAGCCAAAGAAGCAAGACTATTACTAGATCAAGAGTCAGATGACAGTCAAGAAATTAGTGATGATGAAATAAAGTATTCTGACCCTTTGGCCAATAAGATGCTATCTTTGCAGATTGATGAATGCTTAGATAAAAGACAAGACAACCAACAACATACGTCTAATCTTCAACAAACAACTAATGGTAATATACCAAATTCAAATCAGAGCAATGGTAAGTTTTTACAAACTAATCATCAGCCTTATTTCAATAACACCTTTGATTGCAATTCATTGACACCGCAACAATATGCCGCTAGAAAAACTACGCCAAATGATCTTCCAACTTTCAATGGTAATCCGTGTGACTGGCCTCTATTCATAAGTTGCTATGAGAGATCTACTATGACATGTGGTTTTGATAATAATGAAAACTTACTAAGACTACAAAAAAGCATCAGAGGATCTGCTAGGACAGCTGTCGCCAGTTTTCTTATACAACCTGAATGCGTTCCACAGATAATATCCACGTTGAAAATTCTTTTTGGAAGACCTGAGCAAATTATAGAGGCGCATATTAATATAATTCGACGTCAACCTCCACCAAAAATTGAAAAACTTGAAACGCTAGTTGAATATTCTTTAACAGTAAAAAATCTATGTGTTTCTTTAGAGGCAGCGAAATTACATGATTACTTGAACAATCCCATACTGATGCATGAACTGGTAGAAAAGCTTCCATCCCAGATCAAAGTAAACTGGGCCATATACCGCAGCTCGGTACAAAATTTCAAGGGTCTTACTAGTTTTGCTGATTGGATGTATAATACTGCTACGAACTTATGTACCGCTTTACCTACTCTCGTCATACCAGATCGAAAGAAACACTTCAATCAAAATGAACGTATTAATGTTCATAATAATATTCATGGGTTAAATGACGAAGAGATTAGCTGCAAAATTTGCAAAGGAAAGTGTAGTCAGGTTGCAGCTTGTACACAATTCCAAAGTTACCCAACATCAGAAAAATGGAGGATATTAAAGTCAATGAAATTGTGTAGATTATGCTTGAAGAAGCACAGATTTCCATGCAAGTATCCAGTCAAATGCACTATAAATCAATGCCAGAGCAAGCACCACCCGCTTCTACATAAAGATGTTGAGAAGATTCCAGAAACTCAAACGCTGCAACCATCGTCTAGTCAAGAACCTCACCACATCTCAGTGTCCTCAGAAATTAACGTGGCTCAAGTAACTTCCCAATCTATCCGTTTCAGAATATTACCTGTAACTTTGAAAAATGGCGGTAAAATAGTCAAAACGTTTGCATTCTTGGATGAAGGATCTTCGGTCACCTTGTTGAATGAAAACATTGCTAAGGAGTTGGATTTACATGGAAACCAAGAACAACTATGTCTGCGATGGACAGGAGACCAACAGCGTTTGGAGAATAACTCAAAGAAGGTTTTTTTATCGATAGCAGGAGATTTCAAAGGGTCAAAACAATTTGATTTTCGTCCAGCACGAACTGTTACGGCCTTATGTCTTCCTCAACAATCTCTCAATAGCGAGGAACTAAAATAACATTATTCCTATCTAAAAAATATACCGTTTGAATCCTACGAAAATGCAAACCCACAAATTCTCATTGGTTTAGACAACTGGGAACTGGCTTTACCACTTCGTGTGAAAGAAGGTAACGAAGGACAACCTATAGCTGCAAAAAGCAGGTTAGGCTGGACAGTTTTTGCTCTTTTACCTACAAACTCATCCAATCGCACACCTTCATTTAATTACCACATGTGTAATTGTTCTGATAACAAAATGAATAATGATGGACTGCACGAAGCTGTAAAAGAGTATTTTTCGATAGAAAGTTTAGGAGTGCAGCCTTCAAATAATATTATCTCAAAAGAACTAATGAGAGCTAGGAACATACAAGAATCTACACTCACTCAAACCGGAAATAAATATAACATTGGTCTGTTATGGAAATATGACAAAATAAATTTACCTGATAGTAGAAGTATGGCTATGAAAAGACTAGAATGTATAGAGAAACGTATAAAACTCAATCCAGAATTAGCAATTAAGATAAATGAGCAGCTTGAAGAATTTAGCAAGAAAAATTACATAAGGAAACTTAGTGAAAAAGAATTGTCTGAAACCCATGAGAAGATATGGTATCTTCCCATCTTTCCAGTTTTCAATCCGAATAAACCCGGCAAGTTCAGAATCGTTTGGGATGCAGCTGCTTCTGTCCAAGGTGTATCACTGAATTCTATGCTACTGAAAGGAGATGATCAACTAGCATCGCTATTAGGTGTTCTTTTACGTTTTCGAGAAGGAAAAATTGGATTTTCCGCAGATATAAAGGAAATGTTCCTTCGAATTGGAATAATAGACGAAGACCAACAAGCACAGCGATTTTTATGGCGAGGTAGAGATCCCAAAAATCCTCTGGAGACCTACGTAATGAAGGTAATGACTTTTGGAGCTTCATGTTCACCGAGTTGTGCCCAGTTCGTTAAAAATACCAATGCCAACAAATACATAAATCAATTTCCTAGAGCAGTAGAATGCATCATAAAAAATCATTACGTAGATGATTTATTGGATTCAACGAACACAGAGGAGGAAGCGGTAACAATTGCTAAACAAGTTCATTTTATACATTCCCAAGGTAATTTTGAGATAAGAAACTGGCGCTCCAATTCTATAAAGGTATCGGACACGATGAATACAACTTCAGAAAGTCCTACAGAAATAAAAATGAATATTGGATGTGAGAAAAATATAGAAAAAGTCCTGGGGTTGTGGTGGAATATGAAAACAGATTGTTTTACGTATTCTTTACGTTTCAATAAAGGAAATGAACAAGTTTTGAGTGGGAACAAAAAACCAACAAAAAGAGAAGTTTTGCGTATACTAATGTCAGTCTATGATCCATTAGGACTTATTTCCAATTTCCTTATTTATCTGAAGATACTTCTTCAAGAAATATGGAGAAGCAATATTAGTTGGGATCAACCTATCACCGATGATCAATTTGAAAAATGGCTTATTTGGTTAAAACAACTCTCGAAAATAGAAGAAATATCAATTCCACGATGTTATCTAAGTGTTTGAACGGCAATGTCAAACGATGTACTATTTGAAGGACCACTTGCTTTGGAGCCAACGATAGCTCAGATAGGACTTTGACTCACAGCAAGAAAATGCTTGTATAGCGGCAAATGAGAAATAAAAACTACTTTTCTTATTTCATCTATCTATTTCCCAACATTCAAAAAATGACACTCAAAAACTGTCATTTTAAATCAATAATCTATCTCCATAGAAGTCAATCAGGTATAAAATAAAAGTACAATTTTTTAGCGACAAAAGTCGAATCTAACAAATTAAAATACAGTCAAATTGGTTGGAACATTCTTCCCCCCGATTGACGTCAGTCAATCCTCTTCTTTTCGTTTAATATCCAACTTTCCTAACTTCACAACCGGTCGGCGATAAATTCCATTAGCAGTATTGACTTCTGCCACTCGAACTATTCCATCTTTTCCTGGAAATGTCTTCGTTATGATCCCAATTGGCCATGTATTTCTTTTGAGACTTTCATCCATGATAATGACAATATCCCCCGTTTCGATATTTGGTAGAGAGTTGTTCCATTTTTTTCTTCTTTGAAGTGTTGGTAAATACTCACGAAGCCATCTCTTCCAAAACATTTGGGCTAGTGCTTGACTTTTTCTCCATTGTCGTGATAGATTCCACTCATCTTCTGAAATTACGCCGGGGGTTGGCTTGTACTAGAGGACCCAATTAAAAAATGATACGGTGTCAATGCCTCCAAGCTTTCTGGATCCACTGGAACTTCAGTTAGCGGACGACTATTAACTGTAGCTGCAGCCTCTGCCAACGCCGTCGTTAATACCTCTTCTTTAGGAGCTCTACATTTTAAAATAACAGCTAATGCTGTTTTTACAGATCGCACAAGGCGTTCCCAGCTTCCTCCCATATGTGCTGCTGCTGGAGGTATAAAATGCCATGTCATACCTCGCGTTGAACTTTCGTCTTCCAATGCATTCTGGTCTAGCTCATTCAGCGCGTTTCGCAACTCTTTTTCTGCTCCTCTTAGATTAGTACCATTATCACTATACATGTGGCATGGCTGACCACGAATAGAAACAAATCGTCTTATTGCCATGATACAGCTGTCTGTCGTAAGGCTCTGAGCTACTTCTAAATGAACGGCTCTGATGTTTAAGCATGTAAATAGTACGCCGTATCTCTTTTCCTGTCTTCTCCCGATGGTTACATTCATAGGCCCAAAATAGTCCATTCCACAATTATAGAATGCACGTGGCTGTGGTTGAAGTTTAAAGTCTGGCAAAGCGCCCATTATCGGAGGCTTTGGTTGTATTCTTCTCTTTCGACATTCTATGCATGCTCTAATAATCTTCCTGACCGTACTTCTAATGTGTGGAATCCAAAAACGTTGTCTTAGCTCATTAATTATTAGATCCTCTCCGCAATGAGCAAATGTTCTATGATAGAATTCAATTAACAACGCCGTTAATCTGGACTTTTGTGGTAAAATAATAGGGCAACGTAGCTCTAACGTACCTGCAGATTCAAGTCGAGATTTCATTCTTAATACGCCAAAACTATCTATCAACGGAGACAACTGAAATAGTGAACTTGACTTCAGTACCGTATCGTTGTTATTTAATCGTTGCATTTCATTTGGGTAAAATTCCCATTGGCAAGACCTAAATAACAAATTTGAGGCTTTCTTCAAATCGAGGAATGATGTTTTATTTGCCAAACTTAAAACACGAGCAGTGCAACGAACTAATTTGTTGTAGTTAGAAAAACGGTCTACTTTGGGTACACATATTTCTGGAGCTTCTATAAGTATAGCAACAAACTCCTTTCTCATGTATTCAGCATCACTACTTATAATTTGTTTACTCTCTGGTTCATCTGGGTACTTTTCTTCCGGAAGATGTAGGAAACTTGGTCCAAATAAAAATCTTGATGTATTACTAATATCTACTTTTCCATCACGTGTTCCATCATCGGCTGGGTTGTCGGCAGTTGGGACCCATCTCCATTGTCTAACCTCAGAATTTTCCTGTATCTCACCAATTCGGTTGGCTACGAACTGTTGGTACCTTCGTGCATCGGAACGAATCCATCGGAGAACTGTCATGGAATCAGTCCAGTAAGTGACCCCATGAATTTTAATATCTAGTTCCGACAAAATGAACTTACCCATTCTACTAGCTATCAAAGCTGCAGTTAATTCCAGTTTGGGAATGGAGCATGGTTTTAACGGAGCTACACGTATCTTTGACATAACCATTGCAAGTTTTATTTCTGTAAAATCTTTGACTCTTAAATATGCCACTGCACAACTTGCCAGTTCACTACTGTCGGCAAAGACATGAAGAGTAACGTTGTCGCTTAAACTTGCACTTATTGAATAACACCTAGGAATTTTAATTTCATTTAGGCAAGGGAGAACTCGGATCCATTTTTTCCATTTTTTAAATTGTGTTTCGGTAATTTTATCATCCCATCCGATCTTAGCTCTCCAAATATCTTGGAGTAATATTCTGGCTTTGATTGTGTAATGGCCTAGAAATCCGAGTGGATCCCACAGCAACATCATCGTTCTTAATACTATTCGTTTTGTAGGAATGATTTCTCCTGTTGCTACACCAACTCCTGCGCGATCCAAATTTACGCGAAATGCTAAAAAATCAAGTTGTGGCAACCAATAAAGACCTAATGCTCTTACTGTGGGTATCTCTGACCATTCGGAGAAGCTCTTAATGTCATTAAACTCTTTATTACCAGTGAGTTGGTTTTTGACATAATCTGAGTTAGAACTCCATTTTCCAATCTCAAAACCTCCTGCTTTGTGAACTAGGGTCACCTCTTTTGCTAACTTTATGGCTTCTGCTTCACTATCCATTGAATCCAGGTAATCATCCATGTAATGTTTAGAGATTATTGCTTTTACCGCAGATGGATATTTGTTCTCTAATTCTAAAGCATTTCTGTTTTTTACATACTGGGCACAAAAAGGAGAGCACACTGAGCCAAACATAAGAACGTTTAACTGAAACACTGATGGTTCATCCGACTGCTTCTCTCTCCAAAGGAATCGTTGAGCTGGCTGATCTTCTGGTCTAACCAATACTTGATGAAACATCTCAGCTATATCACCACTTATCGCTACACGTTTTTGGCGAAATTTAAGTAAAATTCCAGGCAAGGATTGTAATAAATCTGGACCAGTAAGTAAGTTGTCATTTAAACTTACTCCTTGAGAAGATGATTTGGCATCAAATACAATTCTAATTTTCCCTGGTTTATTTGGGTGGACGGTATAAAAATGTGGAAGATACCATTCTATATTTGAATTCTCTGTTAACTCCTCTGTTGATAACCTTCTTGCATACCCAACATCTAAATAATGTTGTATTTTCTCATGATACTGTTTTGCCAAATTTTCATCTCGTCCAATTTTCTTTTCTACATATTTTAGTCTTCTCAAGGCAATTTCCCGGCTCGGCGGTAACGAAGGTTGTTTTGACTTCCATAATAAACCCGTCTGCCAACGGTCAACTACTCGGCAAGTAATCTTCTCCACTATAGCTTCTGCCGTAGCGTCTTCTTTGGAACGTAAAGAGCAAATATTTTTGATACCAATATTTTCCAATGAAAACGACTCCCTTACAAGATCATGAAGTTTCTCATCATCTGATTCATGACACATAAACGCCATTTCTTCTTTTCCAGATGCATCTAGAGGTCCATGAATAACCCAGCCTAGACGTGTTTCGGTAAGCAATGGTGAAATTTCATCTACTTCTATTACTTGTCTACCAACAGTTAGATGAGCATGTGGTTCTCCAATAAGAATTAGAGGACGTTGTCCTGGCAAAAACTTAATTTTCTTTAATGCTAAATGTTCATATCTTGAAATAATGTCTTCTAAATCATGACGTTGAGATGGAAGTTTCAAAGCTTGTACTGTTCTTACGTTTTTAAATTGAAATCTTTCTCGTTTTCCAGGCTCGTTTATCCAAATGTCTACTCTTTTGGAGCTTAAATCTTGTTGGCTCATCGCGTTTGTCCATCTAATATGAAGGGGGTCTACAGGTCCATCCAATCCTAACGAATCTGCTACTTGTCGGCTTAACAGAGTAGTAGTGGATCCATCATCCATCAATGCATTAACGACCATAGATCCTTTTGGGCCGTGAATTTCGACAACAACAATTTTCAAAATACTTGACCCTGACCAGATATCTAGGGATCCGTTTAATTCTTCAACTTGGTTGTTGTTTTCCTGATGCTCTTGCTTATTTGATTGTAATTGTTTGGGTGATGAAGTATTATCGTGTAGCAATGGATTGTGTTTCCGTGAACATGATTTTTACGCAGACAGCGAAAGCAATGTTTCTGTTTTTTCACATAATCCCATCTTTGATTGGTTGCTAGTAATTTGAATTCTGGGCAAGTTCCCATGATATGACCGTCAGTACTACAATATTGGCAGGCAACTTGTTTACTTGTCTTTGTATTCTCGACTTCCGAAAATCTTGATATGCCTTCGTCATGTGTGGTAAAAAATGTATCTTCCTCTCTTCGCTCCTTGAATCTTATCTTTGGTATTGTTACCATTCCTGCAGCTTGTGACATCTGATTAACCCAATTTTCAAAATTATCTAGATTTGGACGTGTATTTAGTTCAAGTGCTTTTATACCCCACATTAACTTTAATGTTTCTGGTAACTTATCAATTAGTTCTTGAAGCAATACTGGATTCTCCAAAAACGAAGGCTCGTTCAAAGCTTTCACAGTTAACACCAAGTTTGTAACGGCAGTAGAGAAATCCATTAATGTTAATAAATTATTCTCTTTAGGACTTGATGTCTTTCTAGCAATATCCATTAAAGCTTGAATTACGAAATCAGGACGGCCATACCTTTGTTGTAATGTTTTGATTACAAGATCTGCATTATTTGGCACAATCATAAGAGCACGTACTGTTTTTCTGGCTTCCCCCCGTAGAGCCTTCTCCAAACGGGTCATGTTCTGAGCAAGGGTGAAACCACAGTCCTTGGTAGATTGTACGTAATGTTGATAAAACAACGGCCATTCCAGTGGGTTCCCAGAGAAAGTTGGTAAATAGCTTCCTTGGCTTTGTCTTGCAAACGACCTTTCACTATTTCTAAGTTGTTGTTGTAATAACTCTTCCGTTCTTTGACTTTGAAACTGAAGAGCTTGTACCATGGCGTTGGCAAAAGTAGCGGCTAAATTACTTTCAAAAGTTATATTACGTTGATCATGATGATTAAACTGCGGAGAGAAACACATTTCATCTTGAACTCTGATGTTGCCTTCTACCGATTCTTGTTCAGGTTCATTTTCTATTGAATCCTCGTATTCATTGTCAGCGTGACTCTGACTACTTGGTTTCTCCTTTGTTTCATTAATCTTGTCACGCATTTCTCTAACTTCATTTTCTAATCTTTTACTTTTATTTCTTTCTTCTTGTAGTTGACTTAGGAGTACCTGTAAATCATTTTGCAATTCCCTTTGATTAGAAGCAGAATCCTCTGTCATTGATAGATGATTTAAGGTTGCGATTGCGGCATCTGGAGTGCTTGTAACATTCGTAACAGTTGGAATTTGAGGCGGAGAAAACCCCAATCGATCTGGAGGAACTCCAAAGTTTTCACGCTGGCTGTGACGATGAGTTTTATCTTTTGTATTCTTAGTTGACATAGTTGTCGGAATAATGTCACTACTCTAAACGAGCTTGTTATCTTCAATATTCTTGGTGTGACTCTTGGTTTATACTAAAGAACTGATTTCCACAGCGGGTTGATGACCTCGAAGGACCAAATAAATGTTTGAACGGCAATGTCAAACGATGTACTATTTGAAGGACCACTTGCTTTGGAGCCAACGATAGCTCAGATAGGACTTTGACTCACAGCAAGAAAATGCTTGTATAGCGGCAAATGAGAAATAAAAACTACTTTTCTTATTTCATCTATCTATTTCCCAACATTCAAAAAATGACACTCAAAAACTGTCATTTTAAATCAATAATCTATCTCCATAGAAGTCAATCAGGTATAAAATAAAAGTACAATTTTTTAGCGACAAAAGTCGAATCTAACAAATTAAAATACAGTCAAATTGGTTGGAACAATTTATTTGAAGGACCACTTGCTTTGGAGCCAACGATAGCTCAGATAGGACTTTGACTCACAGCAAGAAAATGCTTGTATAGCGGCAAATGAGAAATAAAAACTACTTTTCTTATTTCATCTATCTATTTCCCAACATTCAAAAAATGACACTCAAAAACTGTCATTTTAAATCAATAATCTATCTCCATAGAAGTCAATCAGGTATAAAATAAAAGTACAATTTTTTAGCGACAAAAGTCGAATCTAACAAATTAAAATACAGTCAAATTGGTTGGAACACTAAGGAACCTTCAAAATTGGGATGGAGCAACTGTACAAATGCATGTATTCGTGGACGCTAGTGAACATGCTAGTGCTGTCGTGGCATACCTGAGAATCAAGAAAGAAAACAATTTGGAATGTGTTCAATTAGGCGCAAAAACCCATGTGGCACCAATCAAACTCCAAACAATTCCTCGACTGGAACTCAACGGAGCTGTGATGGGCAGCAGATTCGCTAAAAGTCTTCGTGAGCACTTGTCAATAAAGATTCGGGAAATATTTTACTGGTCTGATTCATCGATCGTACTGAGTTGGTTACGAACAAATGAACCGAGGAAATTAGTTAAATATGTAGCCTACAGAGTTGCAGAAATCCAGGAAAACACCAAAATATCCAACTGGCGTTATGTACCAACTAAATTAAACATAGCAGATGAAGCCACAAAATGGAATAATCAACCGTCTTTAAAATACTCCGATAGATGGTTCAGAGGTCCGGATTTCATATATGAACCCGAGGAATCTTGGCCTACCGATTCGACTACAGATATGATTCATGAAGGTATCTTAACAAAACATGAAGTCATTGAACATATAATGGACTTAAAGAAATTTTCCAAATATTCAAAACTTTTAAACGTGCTAGCGTATATTTTTAGATTTATAGAAATTTTACGTGCTAAACTCCAGAAAAGAGAGAAACCTCAAGGAATTTTAACATCTGATGAACTATTAAGGTCAAGAAATACCTTGATTAGGATGGTCCAGCTGGAATTCTATAAAAATGAAATCAAGCAGCTCCAACTGATGAATAAAGACGATCTCCTTCAACCGATTGTGAGCAAATCTAGTTGTTTGTATACATTATCTCCTTATTTAGATGAAGAAGGACTACTTCGAATTCGTGGTAGAATTGATGCAGCCCATTCAATACAAAACGACACTAAAAGACCGATAATTCTACCTCGTGAAAGTCACCTAACTATTCTTATTATTATATTTCTCCATCGAAACCATGAAACTGTAGTTAATGAGATAAGACAAAAATATTACATACCTCAATTACGCCGAGTTCTGTATAAGGTAAGAAAAAATTGTCAGACATGTAAAATAAAATTTGCTACTCCTGTTGCACCTGAAATGTCACCACTGCCAGAATGCCGACTTGCTACCTTTACAGCTCCATTTACCTACACTGGCGTTGATTATTTTGGGCCGATAAATGTGACAGTAGGAAGACGAACTGAGAAAAGATGGGGTGCACTCTTTACTTGTCTCACAACAAGAGCGGTACATCTGGAAATGGCCTATAAATTAGATGTTGACAGTTGCATTCTTTGTTTCTCGAATTTCATGAATAGAAGAGGACATCCACGATCTATATATTGTGATAGAGGAACTAACTTCATTGCCACAGAACGAGTGTTACGTGAAGAGTTAAAAAAAGTAGATTCTACTTTGATCGCTAAATCATTCATCAGTCCTGAAATAGCATTTCACTTCAACTCACCATTATCTCCTCATATGGGTGGAGCTTGGGAGCGCCTTGTAAAAGCAGTAAAGATATCACTGTATGAAGCTTTACCTTCTAGAACACCATCCGATCCCTTGTTGCAGAGCTGTCTCATTGCGGCAGAAAATATTGTTAATTCGAGACCCCTTACATACTTACCATTGGACACTGACGAATCAGAGGCATTAACACCAAATCATTTTCTAGTTGGAAATTCGAATGGCAATAAACCCATAGGACAACTAAATGATGATGCTAAAGTGCTGAAGTTTAATTATCTCTACAAAGAACAATTTGCAAATAAGTGTTGGCGAAGATTCGTATCCGAGTATATTCCAAATCTATTGTTACGAAGCAAGTGGTATAAACAAGTAAATTCCGTGAAAGTGGGAGACATCGTAATTATCTGTGACAAAGATCTTCCGCGCTGCAATTGGCCAAAGGGTAGAGTTATTGAAGTGAAGAAAGCTCGAGACGGTCAAGTAAGAAAGGCGATAGTTCAAACCATTACAGGTATTTTCGAAAGACCTGTTGTGAAACTTGCTGTGCTATCCGTCAGAGGAGAAAAATAAAAAGATGGTACAGTCTTCTCAGTTCAAAAGAGCTGTACCGGGCGGGAGTGTGAAGAATGACACTTGTTTAAAAAGTGTATTTAAAAATAGTTCATAGTTATTATGTATTATACTTTATGTTGTCTCTATATACTAATTATTTTAATGAATGACATTAAATGTCAGATTGAAATTGTAAAGTAAAATTAATTTTAAGAAATAGAAACATTATAGAGGCAACCGTAAGTAATTAATAGTTATAAAAATATTTTATTTCTTACATTATTGTATATTTTAGGAATTTGAGTACTTATTAACTTCTCACATACTCTCAAATTATTTATATTTACGAAAAGTAAAATAATAAAGAAATTATATTGAGTGTGGTTCGTACTGCAAATCCGGCCGAATAACGTTTCAAATTTCTATTTCTACATATATATTTGAATAAACCATCCCATATAACAACGACGTTTAAAAATAAATAAAAGACATAACGTTACACAACCTATATGAATAAATCGAAGGTTACTCAAGAGGATGAACTTGATGTATTGGTAAACTTCTTAACATTTGAATGCTATGAATTCATTAGTGAGTGTCAAACTTACACAGAAGCAATTGACGTTCTAGAGGGACTATTTGTGCCCCTATCCAACGAACTTTTTGCACGACACTTAATATCCAATCGAAGACAACAAAATAATGAGTCCGTTGACCAATACTTACAAGCTCTCACAGCTTTGAGCAAGAACTGACATACTGTAATGAGTATATACGTAATGATTTCATAAGTGGCCTTACCTCTTCTCAAATCCGACAACGCACTCTAGAAAATGTCACGCTGACCCTTAAGCAAGTTGAAGATATTGCACGGTCCTTATGGAGTCTGCCCAAAAGAACTCTGAGTCATACAAAATATTTACTTACGGTTCTAGTTGCAATAACTTAGAATCTACTCTAGATTTTCCAACTTCAAAACTTTTAGAAAGCAGTCAATCAACACTTAACGCTGATTCTAATCTACAGCGAGATCAAAAGCAAATATGTTATTTCTGTGGAGGACGAAGACATCGATCCAGACAAAAATGTCCTGCCTTTGAAGCTATTTGTAAATTGTGTGAAAAGAAAGGTCACTTTCAGAAGGTATGCCAATCTAGATCAAAAGGAAAGCCAACTTCCGCTTCAACATTTTTATCTGGTACCACCTCAGCTGCTTCACCAGGAGCGCCCTCTAAAGCTGTAGTTTCTGGACAAGCAAACAATATTATAGCTCTAGTATCCTAGTGGACACCGGAAGTTCTGATAGTTTTATTGACTATATATATGCAAAGGGGAAACAACTTCAAAATCACACCTGAGAACCGAAATGTGAAGATGGCCTCCACCTCCTTGCAATCTGGAATTGAAGGATATGTAGTCGTAAATATCTGTCTCCAAAACGAATTTTATCCTACAACTAAACTTCTAGTAATTAGAAATCTATGCTGTTACGTACTAATTGGTCATGATATTATGAAACTCCATTCCTCAGTGCAACTTCTATTTGGAGGCTCCAATCCTCCTCTATCTATCTGTAATGTTGCACGTGCAACAGTAGAGCCACATCTATTAAACAAAACAAAATATAAAATTTTAAGATTAAGTGTTGTCTTAAGAGGGGCGTCAAAAATGTGACAGCTGAAAACGAGTGGCAAGCCTGAATTGTACCCAAAATTTCAATCATTTTGTAAACAACAAATCTAAAGAACGCCTTTAAATTACGTATTCAAATTTTAACAGGATATAGCTTAGACCTTTCTCTAGGAGATAAGGTTTTTTAGTTAAGTTTTATATTGTAATAAAAGAGATATTGGTGTTTAAGTGATGGTATGTTTTTAAAAAGTTTGACAATTTGTGATCACGAATTTTAACGCCAGAAGCTTAACTCCTAAAGAAAGCATACAGAATGCGACTAGCAAAATATGAAGTTAAAGAAATTTGAACATTGCACTAATCTGTCAATTTAGTTCAACAGTTTTGGTGGCGCTTTTTTTAAAGACGTACGTCGATTCTAACTCTCCAAATCCAAACTTACTTATGTACTTATTAACATAACCAACCTAACCTTATTCGTTTATAACGTCAAAATATATTAATTTTAGTGTTTTGCTTTTAAATATATAATTGTCTGTATTAATATTCATTTATAATTTACCAGAAGTTAAAAAAAATTAATTTTAAAGTATATTTTCACAATTTGCGTTGGTTTTTATATCGTTTATATCATTATCCAACTGTGACATGTGCAAGGAATGGTCTTATTTTAGTCGAATTGGTAAAAATGTGAGTTTTAAGAGACCCGATTTTTGTTTATACTTTTTTTTAATCTTTTAAGTTACCTAATCATTATCTTATATCTTTATTTGTTAAATAGCTAAACCCAACCTAAGGGATTTACATTTATAAATTAAAACCACATAAATATTAACAGCTAAGTGTTAAACTGTTTTTCTAAATAGGCATGATAATACCTAATATCCACAAAGTAAGGGTTTCTACAAGATTTATTTACACGTTCAATATGCATAAATATAATAGCTTTCTCTTTAGATAATGTGAAGAATTAAAATTTACAGTCAAATATGTAATATTTTTATTAAAACAGTTTTACAAATTTGGGTTGGATACTGGATACATCTGTTATCTTTATATATATCCCCTTCACCATTGAAAGTTTGTTGGTAAATGATAAAACAGACCAAAGGGTTCCATATTCTTGTCAGAATGAAGTTCATATATTTCTATAATATGGTGAACTGGGTACATATAATTGAGAAAATGAGTTCTAAAACATAAAACATTTACTTGTTATTTACTAATAATATGCAGATGTTATTTGGTAATGTTTAAAATGTAACTGAACCCTAAAATAAACATTTGTATTTTAAAACACATAGTAGCCCACAATAGGTTTCATATTGATGTAGCCATGGGTTCTATAAGGGTCCAGATTCAATGTTTTTGAAGAAAGAGTTCTAAAAAATAAAAGATTAGAATTAACCGTAAAAATTATTAATTATTTACTATAAATAGAATAAAACCTGTGTAGGCAGTTACTTCAGGTTCAAAGTTTTTGAGGAAACCGTTCTAAAAAATTAAAGATTAGAAATAAAATATAAAATAATTCATAACATTACTCACTCAGTTACTAATTTTGTCAGTCTTCTTACTATCAACAGAATACAACCAGTGTAGGCAGTTACTTGGAGATTTATTTCTCCAACAGTTAAATATCTAAACATAGATGAAATAACATGTAGGTATGGTTGCCAAAAAAAGTATATTGCTAAAAATAGTATTCTCAGGACATTTTTGAAATACTTTAGAAAAGTAGTAACCTATTGAATCTTGTAGAAATATTTTGTTTACCATACTCCACCTAATAAAATAATCAAAAATTAATCAAATAGTTTTGATTTAGAAAAAGATACTAATATTCTTCCTGGTCTATCCTAGTATTTAAAGTAGACAAAGGATGGCTCAAAGGACGAGTAGCATTAACACTTCTCTGAGATGCCCTAGTAAAGTCTCTTATATGAACTCAAAAAGGTATAGGTACTCAAGAAGAAAATTCATATATCTAATATGCAAAATACCTATATCAATACATCTTTTAAAACTAAATTTGATATTTAGATCTCAATCATAGATAATAAAATAAATAATACCTACCTATTAATTGTAAAAAAAAATAAACCAGTAAATAAACAAATTAAAACTTACCTCTTATCACTTCTGATTACCAGATGGAGAGTGCTTTCAAATGTAAATAAAATATGGATCTTTATAAAATTAATAAGATTTTTTCATTTGTGTGAAAGATACCAGTTAAAAAATTAAAGTTACAATCCTATTGGATAAATTTTAATTTCAATTGATTTCACAAAGTATGGGGTTGACATTTTTGGAATATAATTAATAGCCATAATTTAATGATACAATTAGTTTTATTAAGATATACCCATAACATTAACAATTTGTTACAAGTTAGTGTCAACGATAATAAAAAAAAGAAGAACTTTAGAAAGGTTAAGGTTAATTAAAAAAGAGACATGTGATCTGTTTTACTTTAGTATAATAAAAGCATTTTTACAAGTACAAGAAGTTATAAGCTTAATTTAAACAAAACCAAAGACTCCTACACATATACTGTAACAGGTTATGGGCCCAGGAAGAGTTGAAACTGTAAAGCGAACAAATAAATTCGGAGGTTAGAAAAACGTTTTTTTTTAGAGAAGCGCACTTAAAGATGACGACTTCCACAATTGTACCGTTTCCACAGCTAACAGGGAACAATTATAACAATTGGCGATTCAGACTAGAAATCATTCTTGAAAAAGAAGGAATCCAAGGTGTAGTTAAGGTCACCAAAGACCAATATGACCGGTTATCAACTACAGATAAAGAAAAACATGACAAAGAAGATACAAAGGCCAGATGCATAATAGTCCAATGTATAACAGATAAACATTTGGAATATATTAAAGATGCCAAATCCGCACATGATATGCTAAAATCTCTGCAAAATGTTTTTGAGAGAAAAAGCCCCTTGATGAAGTTACACATTATGAAACGGCTGTTCAAACTAAAATGTACAACAGATGATCTGCAGGAGCATTTTATGAATGTAGAATCGTTGTTACGAGAACTTGAAGGCGCAGGAGCAAATTTGGATGAAAGTGACAGGGTATGCTACCTTTTATTAACAATGTCAGAGAAGTATGACAATATAATAGCAGCTATAGAAACACAGACCACTGGTATTACAATGGAATTTGTTAAAAGCAGATTACTAGATGCTGAACTAAAGTTTAAGGAAAGTCAACTTGAAAAATACAAAGATGAAAGCTCAGCTTTTTATGTGAATAGAAGAGAAAATAATAGATGTTATGGATGCAATGGTGATCATTTCTACCGAGATTGTCCCAAGAAAACTACAGATAGGACATAATAGAGGATCATTTAGAGGACATAGCTATAATCGAATAAGACAAGCGAATTTATCAAACCAAGAAGATTATACAGATCCAAACACAAAAGAAATTGCATTTATTGCACTGTGCAGTAATAAAATTATATCAACAAATATAAGCCACTTCATACTAGACTCAGGGTGCACGCAGCACATGGTAATGGGGGAAATGGAAAATTACATGTCAGACATCAGAGAAGTTGAAACTGTCAAGATTGGAACGGCCAAAACCAATCAGGTTTTGTATGCAAGAAGTCAAGGAACACTAAAAGGAAAATGCCAGGGTAAAGACATTAAAATAGATGCTTTGATTGTACCAGGTATGTCGCATAATTTAATTTCGGTGTCTAAATTGTTAAAGCAGGACTTTAAGGTAACGTTCAATAATAACAGAGAAGGCAAAAAACAGGCAGTTTTATCAAAAAATGGTTCAAATTTTTATTGTAACTCAGTTAATGATTTGTTTTTATTAAAATTTAATCTTAAAACACAAAACTGTCATGAAAAAGAATCTAATTTGTATACAGTTCAAAATATAAATAAAAATCTTTGGCATATGAGGTTAGGTCATGCAAATATACATAGTTTAAGTAAGTTAGGTTTACCTGTTGATAATGATGTATGTAGTTCATGCGTTGTAGGAAAAAGTACTAGAAAACCTTTTTCAAAAGTTGAAAAACGAACTGCTAGAATTGGTCAGTTGATTCATTCTGATATTATGGGTCCTTCAAAAACACCTACACTAGAGGGTTATCGATATTTTCAGGTTATAATAGATGACTTTTCTCATTTTTTGATTATTAAATTATTAAAGAATAAAAATGAAGCTGAACAAAATATAATCGACTTTATAAAGTTAATAAAAACTCAGCATGGGTTAAAAACTCAGAGAGTTCGAGTAGATAATGGTGGAGAGTTTGTGTCAAATAATTTTAAACTATTTTGTAGGGGCAAGGGTATTGAGGTGGAGTATACGATGCCATTTACTCCGCAGGAAAATGGAGTATCCGAAAGAATGAACCGAACCATTATGGATAAGGTTAGGATTAAATTTCAGGAAACAAATTTACCAAGACACTTGTGGGGTGAAGCAGTTCTATGCTCAGCATATGAAATAAACAGGTCACCGACAGAAGCCAATAAAGGGGAAACACCTTCACAGAGATGGTATGGTAAGAATGACCTATCCAAGTTAAAAGTTTTTGGGAGCCAGGCATGGGCAATCATTTTACCTAGGCAAAGTAAACTGGAGAGAAGAGCACAGCCATGTATACATATTGGTTATACTGGACCAGGATATAGATTGTGGGATTATGAAAATAATAAGGTAATTTGCTCAAGAGATGTTAGGTTCAATGAAAAACAGATTAATTATAATGAAATAAAAAACAAAAGAACTGAAGAACAGATAGGACCACATTTGCTTCAGGAAGAACATGATACACAGATAGAAAGAAATCAAACTGAAATTGAAGTACAACAAGAAAGAGAATCAGATGAAACAAATCAGCAGGAAGAGACAGGAAGTTCAAGTTCAGAGAGTCACAAAGAATGTATACCAAGAATAGAAACTACCATCAGTGGAAGAAGAATTACTCAACCAAAATATTTAAATGATTATGAAACTTATATGGCATATTGTCTTATATCAAGTAAAGAAGAAGATCCTACAGAATATAAAGAAGCAATAAAAGACAAAGAGTGGGAAGAAGCAGTTAAAAAGGAATTAGATTCGCTCGAAAAACTAAACACATGGAAAGAAACTGAATTACCACAAGGAAAGCGAGCAATTGAAACCAAATGGGTGTTCCGAACCAAGGAAGATGGAACTAAAAAAGCAAGAATTGTAGCAAAAGGCTTTCAGATAAAGGAGGAGTGTGCATTTCAACCAGTATACTCTCCAGTGGCAAGGACTTCAACAATAAGATTACTTCTATCAATTTCATTACAAAACAACTGGAAGGTACGACAGCTAGACATTCCAACAGCTTTTTTAAATGGAGTTTTGGAAAGCGAAGTATACATTAAGGCACCAGAAGGATTGAAAAGTAAAACATCTGTACTAAAATTGAATCGAGCGCTTTATGGTTTAAAGGAATCACCTAAAGTGTGGAATGATACTTTCACAGATTTCGCCTTGAAGAATAATTTTGTTAGATCAAAATATGTGTAGTAAGAATTAACACCTTAAAGAAGGTTTTATTGCATTAAAAATTACACCAACGTAAGATTACAACTTATTAAAAATTACCTTATGTCAACTAGACATGACAATCACAGTATAACATAACACTTCGTTTAAAACAGTCAAAATACTATGACATTCTTCCCCGCTGGAATTATTTTGACAAATAGTCTTGAAAGCGCCTTGGTGGATAGCGGGTCCGATTAGATCTCCTAGGTAACTCTTGATGTGTAGGTTCCTCCTTCGTGTCTTCTCTTTGTAATGATTCCTGAGTAGAAGATGTTTCTTGACTTTGTAGAGTATTCTCTGCTGACACTTCTAGACTCTGTGTTGTGTTCTGTAGTGGTTGTGTTGATCCTTCTTCTACCATAGGGTTACGATCCTCTATCGCCCTCTTGTAGTTGTTGGCATCGTTTTTTTCTGGTATTTCGTCACCAACTGGAGCTAAATGTCTAAGTGAAATGTTTGATTCACGGCCATCTTGAAAACGAATTCTGGCATATTCTGGATTAGCTTCTAAAAGATCTACCACTTGCACCGGTGGATCATATTTGCTGTGCCTATCAAATTTTCGTAAAAGGACTGGCCCAGGGTTAGTTAGCCATATGGGAAGAGAATGGCCGTAGAATGACTTTCGAGAATGACGAAACATTCTCTCGTGTGGAGTCTCGTTGGTAGAGGTACAAAGGAGACTTCTGATAGAGTGGAGAGCTTCATCCAAAACTTGTTCCCAATACCTACTATCCAACCCATGGCTCTTCAAGGCAAGCGATACCGTCTTCCAAATCACCCCATTATACCTCTCAACTTGACCATTTCCCTTTGGATTATAAGGAGTAGAGTAGCTAGAAGCAATCCCATTGCGACTAAGAAAATTTTTAATTTCTTGTGATAAAAAAGAAGTGCCTCTATCAGAATGTATATAGTTTGGCATGCCAAATGTGTAGAATAGCTTCTGAAGGCAATTGATGACCGTTGACGAAGTCATATCCACACACGGAAAGGCGAAAGGGAATCGAGAAAATTCATCTACAATTGTCAATATATACTTATTTTTTCCCTGAAATGGCATCGGACCTTTAAAATCGATGTTTAATCTTTCAAACGGACTAGTGGCTTTTATAAGGTGTCCCTGGTATTTACAAAAGCGTGGCTTTAATTCGGCACAAATCTGACAGCTTGCAGTAGTTTTTCTTACTTCTTCAATAGAAAATGGTAGATTTTTTGATCTGACCCAATGATACAACCTTGTAACACCAGGATGGCACAGTGAATCATGTATGTCTTTAAGACTCAATCCTGTGATAGAACACGCTCTGGATAAAGTATCGGCTATTGTATTTTCTCTACCTGGTCTGTAAATGATATCGTACTTAAAGCAAGACAGTTCCAAGCGCCAACGTTGGATCTTCTCATTTTTTATTTTTCCATAGGACTTGTTATTAAACATAAAGGCGACTGATTTTTGATCAGTTATAAGAGAGAATGGTCTTCCTACTAGGTAATATCGCCAATGTTTTAGAGCTTCCACAATGGCTTGAGCTTCCTTTTCAATGACTGAATGGCCTTTTTCACTTTTATTGAGACTTTTTGAAAAGAATGCAACAGGCCTTCCTGACTGAGAAAGAATGGCACTTATAGCGTAGTCGGAAGCGTCCGTTTCTACAGTGAAAGGAATATTCTCTTCTATAGGAGATTTTACTGCATTCGATATATCACTCTTGAGTTGATTGAAGGCAGAAATCGACTTGGCTGGAAGTGGAAGAATATGATTGTTACTGAAAACTTGTATCTTTTCGGAGAATTGAGGAATTAGATTTGCATAGTGCGCGAACATGCCCATTGTACGTCTAAGAGATGCAATATCTTTGGGAAGAGTCAAGTCCAATAATGGTTTGAATCTGTCTGGATCTGGCTTAATTGACCTATAGGTTATGGCATATCCCAAAAGTTTTATCTCGGTTTGTCGAAACTTACTCTTTTCAGTATTGATGGTCAGATTATACTTCCGAGCAGCATTAAGAAAAGCAATCAAATTTTGCTCGTGGTCAGATTCGTCATCTCCTGCTATGGTAATATCATCGAGGTATGCCTTTGTCTTTTGAAGATTCTCACGAATAATTATCTCATCCATGACCCTCTGAAAGGCAGGAACCCCTTGTGTGACTCCGAAAGGTATGCGTCGAAACTGGAATAAGCGGCCATCTGCTTCAAAACCTGTAAATGGTTTATCTTCTTCAGCTATTGGAATCTGATGATAAGCTGATCGTAAGTCAATGGTACTATACATCTTGTACTTAGAAACCTCATTAACTATGTCTTCTATTTTAGGTAAAGGATAGGCGTCGAGCTCTGTAAACCTGTTCACAGTCTGTGAATAATCGACTACCATTCGTTTCTTTCTTGAATCTCCTTTAACGATTAACACTTGAGCTCTCCAAGGAGAATGAGATTCCTCGATGATCCCTTCATGTAACAATCTTTTGACCTCCTCCTTAATAAATTTTGAATCTTCTTGGGAATAGTTTCTGGACTTGATTGCTATGGGTTTATGGTTTGATGAAAGGTTAGAAAATATTTTTACAGGGGGAATGGTTGCTTGAGCAAGACTACAGATCTTCAATGGACCATTTTGACCCCCAAAAGATATTTCTAGAGAAGAATGTTGCTTTAAAATGTCGTGGCCCATGATAAGGTCTGAACAGAGATTTTCCATAACAAAAAGCTTAACGTTATGGTAAGTATGCCCGAGAAATTCCAATTTTACTAAACAGTATTCATTGATCTCCGAATTCATGGATGTTGATGCCATTGATACAAACAATTTACCACTGTAACATTTAAAACGATGAGCCCGGACAACCTGCTTATTAATAAAACTTTCTGAGCTTCCAGTATCAACTAGTGCGTGAAATTTGTAGTTGTTCACCAAAGCAGGCAGAGTTGCTTTAGAAAGGACCTGTGGTGATGCAGCACATAAGTTTACAGCTGCTACACCTTGAGACTTACTTGTTTTTCCCGAATTGCATACTTTCTTGAAATGTCCTATTTTCTTGCAGTTATGACACATCACATCTTTGGCCGGACAATTTTCCCTTTTATGTCTTACACCACCACAAAAGTAACACTTAGACTTAATGGCACTAACCTGTGAGGCGCTTGCATCATTCTCAATAGACATGGAGTTAGTTTCTAAGAAACTATTAGTGTTAGATTGTATTTTAGAAACTGAATTCAAAGAAATCTGCGAATAAGATTGTGCCTGAGTTTCAGCCATTTCTAGGCTCCTGGATTGATTAAAAGCTTGCTCTAAAGTTAAGTTGGTATTCTCTAACAATCGTTGACGAATATAATTTGATTTTAGACCAGAAATAAATGCATCTCTAATGTATTCGTTTTTATTTTCTTCGGCGGTTACCGACCTAAAATTACAGTCTTGACTGGCGATTTTCAAAGCCTGCATGAACTGATCAAGAGTCTCTTCTATTCCTTGTGAACGTGTAGATAGTTTGTGACGAGCATATATGACATTTTTCGGTTTGATAAAAATCTCATTCAAAAGCTTAATGGCTTCTTCATAAGTCTTTGATCCACTTATGTATGTATAAATAGTAGGGCTGATATAGTTGACAAGAAGACACAGCTTGTTTTCTTCGGAAGGAGCTTTATCCATTGACTCTATGAAATTCTGAAAAGTTTGAGACCAGTGTAACCATTCTGCCTGAGCTGTGCTTGTATCAGGATTTGATTCGAAACGATGAGGTTTAAGATGTGATTCCATGAATACTGAATATATATATTTAATGCAATAAATTGTAGTAAGAATTAACACCTTAAAGAAGGTTTTATTGCATTAAAAATTACACCAACGTAAGATTACAACTTATTAAAAATTACCTTATGTCAACTAGACATGACAATCACAGTATAACATAACACTTCGTTTAAAACAGTCAAAATACTATGACAATATGATTGCTGTCTGTACTACAATGGAAAAGTATGGATATTGATCTACATCGATGACATATTATTAGTTGGAGAGCAAAGATACATAGACGAAATTGTAAAACTTCTACAAAATTATTTTCAAGCTAAAGACTTGGGGAATATCAAAAACTTTCTTGGTATGAACATAACAAGAACCGAGATAACATTAAAAATTGATCAGACTAAATTTATAGAAAAATTATTAAGTCATTTCAACATGGAAAATTGCAAACCAAAAGCAACACCAATGGAGAAAGGGTTTCAAATGAATGAAGAAAGTGAAATACTCACAGAACTGCCTTATCGACAACTGATTGGAGGATTAATGTATCTCGCTACAACAAGCAGACCAGACATTGGATACGCTGTTTCCTACCTTAGTAGATTTTTAGATCGACCGACTAATGAGACATGGAATGCAGGAAAGCGAATACTGCGATACCTGCAAGGTACAAAAGAAAAATGTTTAACTTATCATAAGAATAAGACTGGAATAGACCTAAAATTAATTGGATACTCAGATGCAGATAGGGGAACTGATAGGGAAGAAAGGAAGAGCGTTAGTGGCTGCATGATACTATATGGAGATAATCCCATTCTATGGTTTTCAAAGAAACAGAGCTGCGTCGCATTGTCTTCAGCTGAAGCGGAGTATGTGGCAGCGGCTGCTTCTGCTCAAGACCTTATACATTTGAAAGGGGTTTTAACTGATTTTCAACAAAGAAATGAGACTGTTTTATTCTGTGACAACAAAAGTACAATTATGATGTCCAAAAATAATGAAAACTCAAAGAAGTCGAAACACATTGACATAAAACATCATTACTTAAAGGGTTTGGTGTCACAAAAGAACCTTAGTATAGAATATGTTTCAACAGATCAAAATCTAGCAGATATCTTAACAAAATCTTTAGGCAAAGAAATATTTGTTAATCTTAGAAATAAAATATCTATTTTGTAAATAAGAGTATTATATTTTTTAAGTTACAATTTGCGATTTTCATGTAAACATTTCCAATCGAGGAGGAGTGTTACAAGTTAGTGTCAACGATAATAAAAAAAAGAAGAAGAACTTTAGAAAGGTTAAGGTTAATTAAAAAAGAGACATGTGATCTGTTTTACTTTAGTATAATAAAAGCATTTTTACAAGTACAAGAAGTTATAAGCTTAATTTAAACAAAACCAAAGACTCCTACACATATACTGTAACACAATTATGTTTGCAAGAGTAATGTTTTCCAATCGCTGATAGTCAGCTTATCCCACTTCTTTAGGTATCTTGAAAACAGGTGCACAAAGTGTATTTCTATAGATACTAGATTGGTTAGTTATTATCGTAGGTTATTGAAAACATGGAAATATTTTTTTCTTGCGCCACATTCTCAAAATAAAAATAAACTAGGTAAGCTTTATTGTAGTGTGTGCTTTACTTTGTACTCCATTTTTCATTAAATCATGGATCTGGGTGATAATTTAGGAATGTCCAATACTTTCTAAAAAATAAATGATATTTATTTATTTAGGCAGTAAATAATTAGCAAGGTACTTACTTGAAGTCATATTGAAGACAGACTAACCTGTTAATCACGAATACATATAACAAGGATGTGAAACTCCTATGCCGAGCTATATGCGCCCGTGGCTGAATTTACGGCTCCTATCTGGGCAGAGTCTAGTCCACGGTCGTTGCGTACTTTGTACTGCGCATCAGTTCGAACATCATACGATCATAACTGTTCGAAAACACATGCGGTTGGTTGTCTCGCTCGCACAAAGAAAAAGACAGCCTGTTGCGCAGTACGGAGTACGCAACGACCGAGAATTTAACCCTGCCCAGATAGGCGCCTTTTCTCCTGCTACCCTCTCCACTCGAGTTTCACATCCTTGTTATATGTATTCGTGCTGTTAATGTTTACAAACATTATAGTAACACTTTTGCAGTAATCGTCAAACGTTTTGGAAAAGTATTTAAATTTTTCCCCACAAAATATATTCTAAAAATTTACATCTACTTCAACACTAAGTTCAACACCTTCAAATAATACATCCATCAGAAAGTAAATTTTAGGTTATAATATCTATGGATTAAAGATCAAACTAACCTCGTTTAATTTTGCATTGTTGCCAATACATTTCAATCTCAATTTTAAAAAAGGTATAATTATTATATATACTGAAACACTTGTGAGGACTTTTAACACAATTTATTCACAAATTGTAAGAATACAAGAATTCAGCTGGTTACAAATTACTAACTGTCACTTTTTAATTATAAAACTTTACAAAAGCTGAACGAACACTAACTAACTACCGCGAATGACCCGCTTTATATATCAAAATACTTGACATCTCGATTTTTCTAGAAATAACTATTTACTAAAATCCAAATATTACTAGAATGTTCGCGAATAACTACCAACCTAAAATAATTATAAATCATGTCGAGTTCCTGTCAAAACCTTCTTCCTCATTCACGGACTCTACCCTTCATGGCAAGCAGCCACATCAAAACACATGCATTCCTCTCGCGCATCTGTCACAATCATCCGTCACATTCATCCGTCACACATCTGTCACCCGTTACACTGCCCCCTCCTTAGGTTCATTCCTCCCGGAATGTGATAACTCTCCGGAGTAGACTTCAGGGTCATCTTCGGAACTGGTCGAACCCTCTACCCGAAGTTGCTGTACCTCCCCACTGTGGTCACCCTGATATAACGCCAACCTATCATGATGGACTACGACGGGTTTTCCTTTGGGGACTCTAACAATCCGATAGATCACATCATTGATTCTCTTTTTAATCAAATATGGACCTTCCCACTTCTTTTGAAGTTTCGGACACACACCCCGTTTCCGTCGAGGATTATAGAGCCAGACCAATTCCCCAGGTTCATAAGTGTTTCCTGTTGCTCGTGAGTCGTAGTACCTTTTCATCCGGTCACTGGAGAGTTGTAGTTTGTGGCGCACCAGTTCATGAATATTTTCGATCTTCTTCTGAAGATCTCCGACGTATCCTTCACCGGTTGCTATTTCATCAGGCTTGCTCCCATATATCAAATCGCAAGGTAATCTAGTTTCCCTACCAAAGAGGACTTTCGCAGGTGTCTGACCCGTAGATTCGTTGACAGCCGATCGGATAGCCATTAAAAATAGCGGAATATGTTTATCCCAATCTTTCTGATGTTCTGAGACCACTTTCGATAAATAATTTGCAATGGTTCGGTTCATTCGTTCAACCATTCCATCAGACTGTGGATGCATCGCTGTAGTTCTAGTTTTATGGATACCTAATCGTTTGCAGACTTCTTGAAATAGCTTGCTTTCAAAATTTCTTCCCTGATCTGCGTGCAGCTCCAACGGTACCCCAAAACGGCTAATGAACTCGTTGACAAGAATATCGGCCAAGGTAGGGGCTTCTTGGTTGGGAACAGGGTAGGCTTCCACCCATTTAGAAAAATAGTCCACCACAACGAAGATGTATTTATTTCCAGCCTCACTAGTTGGTAGTGGCCCCAACACATCTACGGCGATTCTTTCGAATGGACTTCCGACAAGGTATTGCTGCATCTCTGCTTTAGGTTTACGATTGGTCCATTGCTAGCAGCACACGTCGTGCATTTGCGGCACCAATCTTTAACATCGTTGGAGCAATTAACCCAATAAAATCTATCCCGGACTTTTTGCAGCGTCTTTGTAATACCTAGGTGTCCTCCAGATATGTCATCATGAAGTTGTTTTAAAATTTCCGGCACCGTACTTCTTGGGACCACAATTTGTTTCTTGATTTCTGAGCCTTCAGGGTTTTCAACTATCCTTTTAAGGAGCCCACCGTCTAAAGTCAAAGAATTCCATTGGGCCCAATATGATTTTAAGACCGGAGAGGACGATGATACCTCTCGCCATAGGGGACGCTGATCCGTTCTTTTCCATTCCAGTATCTTCCTAATAACGGGATCGTTGTTTTGTTCCTCCTTCATTCTGGAGCACAAGTCGTCTGGCACCACTTTTATTAGAGCGAGCTTCTCGTTTTGTTCGAGTCGACTGCAATTTGTGCAATTAGGTGGGCATGGCCTTCTAGAAAGTGCATCGGCGTTACGGTGCTTAGTTCCAGGTCTATGTTCGATTTCAAAATCGTATTCCTGGAGTTTTTCCAACCATCTTGCTATCTGCCCCTCTGGATTTCTAAAGCTCAGTAGCCACTTTAAACTGGCATGGTCTGTTCTAATTAGGAATCTTTTGCCATACAAGTATTTGTAGAAATGTTCCACAGACTTCACTACTGCGAGGAGTTCACGTCTCGTTACGCAATAGTTTCTTTCGGATTTTGATAATGTCTTGCTAAAATATCCTAGAACTCTTTCTTTTCCGTCTTGAAGTTGTGAAAGTATAGCTCCGATTCCCACATTGCTAGCGTCGGTATCCAGAATAAGTCTGCCCTCAGGACGAGGATAAGCGAGAACAGGGGCCGAAGTCAATTCCTTCTTTAAAAATTCAAAGGCCTTTTGGCATTCTTCACTCCAACAAAAAGTCTTATCTTGCTCAGTTAGTCTAGTTAAGGGCTTGGCGATTTCTCCAAAATTTCTAACAAATCGTCTGTAATATGAGCAAAGACCCAGGAAGCTACGAAGTTGATGCTTATCAGAAGGGACCGGCCACTCTTGAACGGCTTGAATCTTGGCGGGATCTACAGTAACGCCATCCTTGCTTACAACATGTCCCAAATAACTGACCTGTCTCTGGAGCAAGTTACATTTCTTAACATTCAATGTGAGATTAGCCTTTTTCAGTCGTCGAAAGACTTCTTCTAGGTTAGCCAAATGTTCCTTAAAATCCTTACCCATTATAATGATGTCATCTAAGTAGACCAAACAAGATTCCCAGGATAAACCTCGAAGAATAGTTTCCATCAACCGCTCAAAGGTAGCAGGAGCATTGCATAAGCCAAATGGAAGGACGGTAAATTGCCACAAACCTGATCCACTAGTGAAGGCGGTCTTCTCTTTGTCAGAAGGATCCATTTCAACCTGCCAGTATCCGCTCTTTAAATCTAACGTAGAGAAAAGGGTAGATCCACCCAAGGCGTCGAGGGCATCGTCAATCCTCGGAAGGGGATAACTATCCTTCTTCGTAACCTCATTCAACTTCCTATAGTCAACGCAGAACCGCATTGATCCGTCTCTTTTCCTTACCAATACTACGGGAGAAGCCCACGGACTATTGGAGGGTTCAACTATTCCATCCCGAATCATTTCTTGGAGGGCCTTGTCCGCTTCTTCCTTTTTAACTTGAGGCAATCGTCGGGGTACCTGACGAATCGGACGTGCATCGCCAGTCTCAATCTTGTGCTTGACTATGTCGGTCCTTCCCAGTTTACTTCCAGAACCGAAGACAGGTTTATAGCGGTAGAGTAAATCTCTTACCTGCTTCTTTTCTATTTTTGACAAAGATGGGTCTAGTCTAGCTATTAATTGTTCTATGTCGTTGGTTCTGTCTGATTCAAAGGCTCCTACCTGGTGAATCACGGCCGTCACCGGTTCCAAGGTTCCGATTTCGGTGTTCTTTCGCAGAAGAACTGGATGATCATTCATGTTAATGATTCGGATTGGTACCTCTTTGGCTGATCTAACAAGAGCTTTTCCGACCAGAAGTCCTCTTCCCAATATCTGATCATGGTTCTTGGGTTCTACCATAGCTGGGATTCCATCGGGCTCTACTTCCTCTAGTCGTGCCGTTACAACACATTCGCACGTCGCTGGAAGCTCGATGTCGTCAGATAGTTTCAACGGGGCGATAGCTTCATGTTTTCGATGTAGAAGCAATTCTTCCTTTTCCGTATGAAGTATCCGTCGTCCCAAATCCAAGCGAAAACAACAGTTGTGCATTACGTCCATACCCAGGATAGCATCTTCATCGATATCAGCAACCAATATCGAATGAGAAAGACAAGTTGAACCAAACTGTAGAGACACGTTAACCTCTCCGTAGACTTTGGCAGGTTCCCCAGTAGCGGTGCGCAGTCTCCAACTGGTAGGCGACATCTTCCTAGCCACGACAACTGTCGGCCGTACCACAGTTTTTGTAGCTCCAGTATCCACCAGCATGTTGTATCTCTTTCTGTCAATCAGGGCTTCGACGTATAAGCTGCCTGCTTGGTGTTTTAATATTGGTACCTTGACCGTAGGAGGGGCTTTACAATGGTTTGGGGTCGATGTCGCCCTCCAGGAGTCGACCCTTTTTAGTTTTCCTGCTGTTGGGAGACAGTAGCAGAAGACGTCTCCTTGCGTGGACATGAGTTTTTCACGTGCCCTAGTTCTCCACAATTCCAACATCGTGTAGGTCGCCGTCTCCTTGTGGGTAATAGCCTTTCCACTAATCCATCGATGCCATCAGCACTCATCTCCCTTATTCGTGCAACTCCCCGTGATGCTTCCGTTGCCGCTTCGAATTCAAGTGCAATGGTTAACGCGTCCACAAGGTCTTTTGGTCTGGCCAACCGCACAGCTCTTTGTAACTCCGGTTCCCTAAGGCCATCGGTAAAGGTTTGGACTGCTAGACACTCCAGGAACTCCTCTGCTGCTGTCGGATAAGCAAATCGAACCATTCTAGCTACCTCCGCCTCGAACTCCTGGATAGATTCTCCACTCTTCTGTTTACGGTTCTTCAGCTGTGTTCGGTACACGGGTTGTAGGTGGGTCTGACCATACCTCATCTCCAGGCGATGTACTAGTAGCTCGAAGTTGTCAGCTTCGTCGGGCTTAAGGGAATGCAAGACATTCAAAGCATCGCCTCGCAACGCTATGGTTAGAGATATTGCCTTTTCTCTGGATGACCATCCGTTCGCCCTGGCCGCCGCGTCGAATTGCTTGACGTAGTTGGACCACGAAGTTGTTCCATCGAAGATAGGGGGTTTCATTGTTGATCGCATCTGTATAGTGTCTCCGCTTCCCCGTCGTTCGACATCCACGCTGAAGGTTTCCATTCTTTCCGCATCTCCCTCGCCGCGGTGGACGTAGCGATCTTGCCGAAGGACCTCTATTTCTTTCTGAAGTTGTTGAATCATCGCATTCATTTTGGTATCTTCATTGCGTAGTTCGGCTACTAGTTCGGTTACTTGCTGGGATTGCTCACAACGTAGAGTCGATATTTGTTGTAAAACATAGCTTGACAACTCTTCACGCATTTGATGGACCAGTTCTTCTTGTTGGCTTGTAATTCTAGTGGCAAGCTCTTCTTGTTGACTGGAAATTCTAGTGGCAAGCTCCTCTTGTTGGCTTTTTATTTGACCGGATAGCTCGGACATGGCTTCTTGTTGACCCTTTATCTGACTGGACAGCTCGGACATTGCTTTGTGCATAGGATCTTCGAATTCCACAGAGTCAGGGTCAATATTTATACTTAAATAGTACTCACGTAATCTATTGATTAAAATAGTTTTTCCTCCGGTGGTATCCAAATCCAACTCTTCCAACTCTCTTCTGAGCTCAGCCACCAACAGTTCACGTAACTTCTTTCCAGGCATTCTTGCTTCTTCACCCCACACCTGACACCAATTTGAAACACTTGTGAGGACTTTTAACACAATTTATTCACAAATTGTAAGAATACAAGAATTCAGCTGGTTACAAATTACTAACTGTCACTTTTTAATTATAAAACTTTACAAAAGCTGAACGAACACTAACTAACTACCGCGAATGACCCGCTTTATATATCAAAATACTTGACATCTCGATTTTTCTAGAAATAACTATTTACTAAAATCCAAATATTACTAGAATGTTCGCGAATAACTACCAACCTAAAATAATTATAAATCATGTCGAGTTCCTGTCAAAACCTTCTTCCTCATTCACGGACTCTACCCTTCATGGCAAGCAGCCACATCAAAACACATGCATTCCTCTCGCGCATCTGTCACAATCATCCGTCACATTCATCCGTCACACATCTGTCACCCGTTACAATACTTTCCACTTTATTTCAATTTTTCTTTAGATCATGTTGATGTGTGTATATTCAGAAACCGTTTTTGATATGCGGATACTTTTAAATATTATTTATCGCCCTCCGATAATGCACCTAACGTAGGCACAACACTGCCCTTCCTTTAATTCAGATATGTCTAACATGTTAAATTCCATTTTTCGTACTGGTCACCGTTATAATATATTATTATATTCTAATGGAGCTTTGTTTTTACCTATAAATCAGTTATAAAGTTTCATAAGTACGTTATTTATTTTTTATATTTTCTATATCTCTCTTTTCAAGAACCCATTTGTACCCTTTCGAATTATAATAAAGAACATCCTAATATTTATATTTTTATTTTAGTGTAACCACAAGTACAAATAAGTACACCCCCTAAAAAGTTTGAAAACTCGGCTGGTCCGACGCTGACCAAATTCAATATCAAAAGCTCAGGCAGTGACACGAAAAAGTTTTTCGTTAGCTCATCATTAAATGTATTTTTATTATTATAAATTACATTAAAAATACATGCACATCACATAGTTTTAATACTAATAATTTATGTCCTTTTTAAAAAAAGTATCCTAGGAAGTATCCAGATTCTTGTATCCGAATACATTTTTAAATTAAAGTATTCGAACATTTTTAAAAAATATCCGGATACATTTTGAGTATCCGTATCCGGTGTCCGGATACTTTTTTTCAATATCCGACACAACTCTGGTTAGTACAATAAATTTCATTAATTATTTGTTAGGAATGCCGAAATCTTATTTTAATTTATTTTTTTTATATATCGATATTTTAACTCCTAAAAACAATTAATTTGTTACACCTATGACACAACAATAACACAACAAACTTTCAAAGTTATCCAAATTAATAGAATATTTAATAAAAATTATACAGGTATTTTTCATCTGTTTATGGTCTCAAGGTCAAATGTTTGTGTATGTCGTGGAAACATTCAAAGATTTACGAAGCAAAATTCATATTTTCATCTCTGTCTTAGATAAAGAAAGTCAACAAGCTCTAAAAATATTCAAATTTATAATAAAAATACTAATTTGAAACCACTATCGCCATCTACTCTACATTCTTGTAATTTAAAAATAACCAGATTTTTCACTAAATTCAGGCAGTCTTACCAAATTAGAAACGCCCCTCTTAAACACTTGTGTTATTATTTCGCTACGTTATGGACGGACAATCGGACTTTGGACACGACCCTTCGGATCACCCGCCGTTATCAGAAGTGGGATATGACCAGCCACAAGTGGACCAAATCGAAGACAAATGGCCAATGTTGCTTGAACAACAAAATAAAACCTTTCTTACTGTCAGAAACGCCATGAAAGGAACATAGTCCAGCCACGTTGTGCACCTACCGGAATTCGATCCTGGCAAAGTGAATATAGACACGCGTGCTTGGCTGGCTACTGCAAACATGTGTATGGCTGACAACCCGCTTAGTGGAGCACCGCTGATGATTGCACTGAGTAAGTCGCTAAAAGGCCAGGCTTCGATATGGCTATCGCAAATATCCTACCCTGGCATGGAATGGAAGGATTTTCAAGATGCTTTCACTGCTCGTTATGACGCACCTGAGACTGCTGCAGCTACCCTGCTGCATCTGTGGAACAGTAAGCCCAAAGAAAACGAGTGCCTCGCTTCCTATGCTGCTTCCCAGATTAATATGCTACTGTCGCGCTGGAAGAATATGGATGTTGAGCAGATCGCTGTGGCTAATGTGGTTGCGCATCTTGCTCAAATCGAACCACGTGCTAACCGTCTTGCCTTTACTACTGAAATTTCCACACGTGCGAAACTGCAACAAGAGCTGAAGGCCCTATCTTACTTAAAGAGGAAAGCGCCTGATATGTTTGTAGTATCAACTTTTATATATTTTTTTATAAATTCCATTGCCATGGAGTTTTTGTTGATTATCGTGGAGAATATTTTATGTCAAGTATTGTCAAATTATTTAATGAGTTTATGTTATCTATAAATAATTGTATGGATATGAAATAAATAAATATAAAAGTGGTGTCAGAAGTGGGATCACGAGCATACGACACAGCTGTTAAAATGAGCGAGTTACCTTCCGATTTCATACAAGCGCTTTCCAGTGCGATCGTCAGCGCGATACAGTCGTGTTATGGCGCTATATTATAATTCTTTATAATTCATTATTTGAGTTGACAGTTATGAATTTCAGATACAAAAAGTCAATAAAATAGTTTAATACATATCACGAGTTCCGTTTCATCTTAATTCAATACATAACAAAATTGGCGACGAGTACGGGATTCTGATTTTCTATATTGTGCAGTATTTGCCGATTCAAGTCACAGTTATACCCCAGTGTTCAATCATCAAGAAAAAAAAAATTCAAATGGACCCAGATCAATTTAAGGCACTATTGGAAGTTTTTCAAACCTCTCAGGCGCAAATGTTACAAACAATATTGTCACAACAAGTTAATCAATCAACCCAACCTAAAGTTCTAACCCAGGATGCCCCAGTTGCGAATATTGTTCCTTTTGAAAACTTCGATGCTACAAAGGAAAAATTTTCTTGTTATTTGGAACGATTCGATAATTACCTTGATATCAAAAACATCGCAGATCCTGATAAACGAGCAAAGTTATTGTGTGTGTCAATTGGATCCATACATTACAATAACCTTTCTGCATTTCTTGGACCAGAAAAACCTGTCAAAAACTTAAATTATTCCGAACTTGTCGAAGAATTCAAGAAGATGCTTATTCCACACAGAAGTACAATAGTCTCTCAGCATTATTTTTTGAACGTTACTCAGAAAGATAAACAAACTATCGCTGAATTTGTTGCAACCCTTCGTAGAAATTTAGCCGAATGTGAGTTCTACATCAAATGTGATTGTACAAAAACTGTATCAGTCTCAGATATATTTCTACGTGCTCATTTCATCAGGGGTTTAAGAGACAACTGGATTAGAGAGCAAATTCTTCAATCTGACGCAACTAAATTCGAAGAGTTCGTTACTAGAGCCACAGCTTTAGAGGCATCGAAAATTGAGAGTCAAGTTCTAATGCAGCCCTCATCCGAACCAACCCTTGTTGATACAAACAGAGTATCGAAAACCCAGAAATATTGTCAAATGGAACAGAATCGATTTACAGGAAAAGATAGGTTTAGGAACTATTCACCTTCTCCTCACCGTTACCAACGCTCACATTCCCTTCGAAATAGAAGAAAACAGTTCCAGGACAGAAGATCTATTGATTTGGTCGCTCTTGGCATTAATAATCTTTGTTTACGTTGTTCGAAGTCAAGTCACAAAACACAGGATTGTCGGGTTGATCGAAATACTCTAAAATGCCATTCTTGCGGAAAAATTGGTCATTTAAATAAAGTGTGCATATCTACTCTGATTAAAAATTCTGGAAAAACCGATTCCGCAAAACATTTACGTGACAGTTCCGACAGCTCCAACAGTTCAGACATTGTTTATGGAGTAAATAAAATAGAAAACACTGTCGATTTATTTGAAATGGGTTCCGATTCAGATAAGTATTTCATCACAGTTGCTTTAAATGGCTGTCCCCAACGTTTTGAAGTCGACTCAGGTGCTCGATATTCTCTACTCTCTGAAAATGAATTCGAAGCTCTGAATCTGAATATTCCTATAGAAACAACAAATATATCTTTTCGATCCTATTCAGACCACATAATCAAGCCCGTAGGCAAAGTTACAGTTGCAATTTCATACAACAATAAATGCATCTCAGGAGATCTTTTCATTATTCCATCAGGACACGATGCATTGCTTGGTCGTGTTTGGATAAGAGTTAAAGGAAGTGGATAAAACACAGTACCAGTCACAATCGAATGATGTTAACTTTGTTCAATGTATTGACGATATTATTCGGGAATATTCTTCAGTTTTCGAAGAGAAGATAGGGTGTTGTCCCAAATACGAAGTTAAATTACAACTCAGAGCAAATACAAAACCTATATTTACACGTGAAAGAGACGTTCCTTATGCTTTGCGTGAACGTGTTGAAAAAGAACTAGAATTCCTGGAAGCTCAAGGTGTAATTTCGCCTGTTGTGAATACTGACTGGGGATCTCCACTTGTAATCATAGCGAAGCCAGACGGAGGTGTGAGACTATGCGTAGATTACAAATGCGGATTGAACGAAAGACTTGTATCAGCTAACCACCCCATTCGCCGTATCGATGATGTTCTAAATAGCCTACGCAATTCAAAATTTTTCTGTAAGCTCGACCTCTACAAGGCGTATCTTCATCTCAGAGTCGACGAGGAAAGTAGTAAAATTCAAACTATATCAACACACAAAGGAACCTACAGGATGAATCGTTTGAGTTTTGGTATTAAAACTGCCCCTTCAGAGTTTAATCGAATTTTATCCCAGATACTCAAAGATTTATCAAAAACAGAAGCCTATTTTGATGATATTATTTGCCATGGTTCGTCTAGAGAAGAATGCACTGAAAATTTGCGTGCATGTCTAAAACGCTTATCAGAATATGATTTACATCTCAACAGATCGAAGTGCTCCTTCTTCAAAACAAAGATGGACTATCTAGGACATATTGTGGAGTATAATAGAATTAGTAAATCACCGGAGAAAGTTGAAGCTGTCTCTTCAATGCCCCGACCAACAAATATTGGAGAATTACGACGATTCTTAGGAATGGTAACCTATTATTCGCGTTTTATTCCAAATTTTTCTTCGCTGTCCTATCCATTACGTCTCCTTCTGCGAGAGAATCAGCGTTACCACTGGTCACATAAATGCCAATCAGCATTCGAAAAGTTAAAATCAGAACTTTGCAGCGATCGTGTTTTGATTCCATATAATCCATCTTTACCACTTACTCTGACAACTGATGCAAGCCCCACTGGGATCGCAGCTGTAATTAGTCATGACGTAGATGGACAAGATCGACCAATAGCGTACGCATCTCGTTCACTTACTACTGCTGAATCTAACTACAGTCAACTGGATAGAGAAGCACTGGCAATAGTATTTGGAGTAACTCATTTTTACAATTACCTGTTTGGACGAAATTTTGTACTTTTCACTGACAATGAACCACTGACCCGTATATTTCATCACCACAAAGCTCTTCCTAGAATGACGTCATCCAGATTATTACGTTATGCTTCATTTCTATCGGGATTCGATTACACCGTCAAATTTAAAAAAGGTATCGACAATAAAAATGTAGACTGCTTGTCTCGGACACCTTTGAGAAATTATAATATCATCGGGGATACCTCCATTGGTGAAGAAGTGAACCAAATGTGTGGACAAATTTTATCACAAATTTCCAGTGAGGCTATTACAGAGGAAACTATCCGCATGGCAACTGCCAATGATCCTGACTTGAGTGAAATTCTTCAGAACTTGAAATCACAATCGTCTGATGAGCCTTACACTGTCAATAATGGTATTTTATTCCGCCAAGATCGTGTCGTTATACCGGTTCAGATGCGAACCAAAGTGTTAGAAGAATTGCATGCCACCCATCTTGGAATTATGAAAATGAAACAGTTAGCTCGTAGGTATGTTTATTGGCCTAAAATCGATAACGATTGGTAAAGTCATGTGAAGATTGTGCTAGAACCAAATCAAATCCTCCAAAAGTCCCACTCCATCCATGGAACGAACCAGAAGAAAATTGGGAACGTATTCATATTGATTATGCTGGACCATATGAAAATCGCCATTTTTTGGTTTGCGTAGACGCTAAGTCCAAGTGGGCTGAAGTAAAAATTTCAAAAGATGCTCCGTCAACCCCATCAACCATCACACTTCTCGAAGAAATTTTTGCCACTCATGGATATCCTTACGTTTTAGTTTCTGACAACGCTTCAATTTTCACTAGCGATGTTTTCAAAACTTACTGCAAGGAAAAGGAATTTTCCAAAAGTTCATAGCCCCCGGACACCCTTCGACAAACGGATTGGCTGAACGCAACGTACAAACCTTGAAAAAACGTCTTCATGCTGCTGTCAATGATACAGTACCTCTTCATATCAAAATTCAAAATATTCTTTTTCGCTACAGGGCCACACCATTGGCATGTGGTTTGTCTCCAGCCGAGAAATATTTCAACAGACGCTTGCGTATACGTCTGGATGCTATTTTTCCAAATACCAGAAGCCTGCAAAAGTCAATTTTGGTTTCGGCATCAACTCGTACTTTTTCTAATGGAGAGAGAGTGCAAGTCCGTGTACGAAGTGGAAATAAAAACATTTGGGAATTTGGTAATATCATCAGAAAGCTAGGTCAGCTTCACTATAACGTTACACTTGATTCTGGAAGAACACTAAAACGTCACGTTGATCAGTTAAGATCAAGTCTCGTAAAGAAGAAGGAGAATAGAGTGACATTTGCCTCAACAACAACGCCAGAACAAAATTTTCAATATGGGCCGGTGTTCGGTGTTCCAATTCCTGAACGAGAAAATGCAATTATTTTACCCGAATTACCTGCTTCACCTGAATCAATTCCTCGACTACGCCGATCGGATCGTCCTAGACGCCCACCAGCGTATTTGAGAGACTACCTTACATGATGATTTATTTTATTTATTTTTACTATTCCTTTTTCAGTAATTATTGATTCCTTTTTATAATTCACAAATTTCCGAAAATAAGTGGGGGAGATTGTTATGGCGCTATATTATAATTCTTTATAATTCATTATTTGAGTTGACAGTTATGAATGTCAGATACAAAAAGTCAATAAAATAGTTTAATACATATCACGAGTTCCGTTTCATCTTAATTCAATACATAACAAGTCGGCAGCAGCAAACGTCGCCCCAATAACGAATAGTGCGATTCCACCCGGTGTCCAAGTAAGTTCATCAAGCAAACCTCCTACCTTTTCCATAAGCGAGTACCGATCAATTGAGGAATAACAGTTGAAGATTATTTCATAAGATTTGACTGGGCTCTGGACATTTCAAAAATTCCAGACGACGATCATGGTAAATATGCACGAGTTTATATGGGTACCGAACTCAACAACGCGTTGAAATTTTTGGTGACTCCTCGCAATCCCGAAACTCTTTCGTACAAAGAGATAAAAGAAACACTTATAGGACACTTTGACAGAACTAAAAATAAATATGCCGAGAGTATAAGGTTTCGAAAAATCAACCAACAAGAAAATGAAACAATAGCACAATTTGCTCTTCGCTTGAGACGAGGCGCAGCTCATTGCTATTATGGCGAATTTTTAGATAGAATGCTCGTAGAACAGCTTCTACATGGACTCCGCTCTCGCGAAATGTGCAACGAAATAATTGCTAAGAACCCCACTAATTTCACAGATGCCTACAAAGTTGCACACGAACTAGAAGCGACACAACATACGACCAGTGAAGTGAAATCTACAGAAACTGCACCTGCAGAGGAACTCACGAATAAATTAGGATACGCAGAGCCTCAGACCAGACGTGAGCAGAAGCCGTTTCCCTTTAGATCAGGGGCGCGTGATCGAGCACTACAGCAAAGTACCTTTGGAGAACCGTTCCAAGCAACGCCTGAGAGAAGCATCCAAGGAGTACCCCAGCATAGTGCCCGCAGGACAGACAACTTGTTTGCATTGGGTGTGGAGGCTCGCACATACGAAGTCATTGCCCATTTTTTGACAAAAATTGTAAAACCTGTGGTAAGAAAGGTCACATAAGCCGAGTCTGTAGGACAAGATTGCGACAGATCACAGCACATATTTCAGTTTCGGAGCAACCTGCAGATGACATCACTCAACAAAATATTGATTCTATTGATTATCTGGGAAAGATCAATGTGATAAGCGGCACTCAACCAGCAGATCGGCGAATGATTGAGGTACAAATCGACGGACGCACTTTAAAGATGGAGCTCGACACCGGTGCACCGTGCACCATTATCAGCAGAAAAACTCTTTACTCAATTAAACATAAATTTTCTTTGCAGAAATCTGATAGACAATTCACGAGTTACACTCGCCACAAAATTAGCTGTATCGGCCGGCTTCCTGTACATGCTACAATCGGGAAGAAATCAAGAAGACTTCATGTTTATGTCGTCGATGGCGATTTCGATTCCCTCTTAGGCCGTGAATGGATATCACATTTCATTTCCGAAATAAACTTTTCCAAACTCTTTCCAGAACCTGAACAGATTCGTTCAGTATCAACTGCAACACCCTGTCTCACCCATGAACAAAAAACTAGACTGCAGCTACTGTTAACCAAATATGAAGATGCATTTGGTGCATCGGCCGGGAAACTCAAAGGACCACCAGCAACACTGCATCTGAAACCCGGAGCAACACCGATATTTACCAAACCAAGGGAAATCCCTCTAGCTTTACGTGAAACATACGCAAATTCGCAAAAATTCGCATTGACGCGAAAATTGCATCAGGCCACTATAAGAAAGTTGATTACTCAGAGTGAGCACCGACAACACATGTAGTTGTAAAAAAGAATGGAAAATTGCGCATTACCGGCAATTACAAGCCTACACTCAATCCTCGCATGATAATTGACGAACACCCCATTCCTAAGCCTGAACATATTTTCAATCAAATGAAAGGTGCAAAATTTTTCTGTCATCTAGATGTGCCAGATGCCTATTCACACATTCCCATTGATGATAAATTCGGTGAGGCACTGACCCTTAATACCCCAACTCATGGATTGATTCGGCCTACACGAGCTGTCTACGGTGCAGCAAACATCCCCGCGATTTGGCAGAGACGCATGGAAACTGTTTTAAAAGATCTTCCAAATGTTAAAAATTTCTTCGACGATATAGTCATATATGCAGAAAATTTTGAAAAACTCACAACTCTTCCTCGGACGTTCCCTGCGGACTCGCCTTGATTTGCTAAAACCAGAAAGCCTGCACACGAGAATGGTTGAAAAACAACAAGCAACTTCGATTCTTCTTTTCGTGTATTCTATCCAGCGCAATCAGTATATTTTCTATCCGGAAATCCGCGGATGGATAAATGGGTTCCAGGCACCATTATTTCGCGATCGGGAGATCTTCATTACGACATCGACTTCTTCGGAAAACGCTTCAAAAGACACGTGGATCAAATTCGGGGACATCAAGAAAACGAGTATCTGATGCCATCTAAATACAAAACTCCTTCAGAACCTCTTAACCATGAACATTCACCACAACAATGTCAAACACATTTCAGTGGAACAAGTTTGGTTCATCCAACAACCCTACCCACAACTTTCACAGCAGAGCAAAATGGACTACCAGAAGGCAATGTTCAGCCTTCCGAGCTCAACGTAAAGCCACTGATGGATGAACCGGAGGATTTTTCAGGAGCATTGTTGCCACCGCCACTGTTGATGCAAAATTCGTCTCCGAAAGAAAATAGGACACTGCCAAATACGCCACGAAGATCTTCCCGAGTTAAAAAGGCACCAGTACGATTTTCTCCTGATTAATAGAATTCCAAGATATGGATTCAACGCATCCTGAAGGGGGAAGAATGTTATGTTTTTAGTATCAACGTTTATATATTTTTTTATAAATTCCATTGCCATGGAGTTTTTGTTGATTATCGTGGAGTTAGAATATTTATTTTATGTCAAGTATTGTCAAATTATTTAATAAGTTTATGTTATCTATAAATAATTGTATGGATATGAAATAAAGAAATATAAAAGAGCCCCCTACTACGGATCATGGAAACGGGCCATCCTATGCCAAACGCAAGTTTCCATCACCTACTTTTGTGAAATGCTCTCACTGTGGGAAACCTGGACATCACATTTCTGCCTGCTTATTTAAGAAGGACAACCAGAGGAAGGAATACCACCAACCGAAGCCGTCAAGAGTAGATTCAAGCGTACCTGCTGCGAAGCCCGGTAACCCGAATGCTGATGTCACATGCTTCAATTGTGGAGCTAAAGGCCACTACTCTTCGAGGTATCCGCAGTCGAAGAAGATCAACGGTGGCAAGCCTGGTGGCTTGCCTGCTGACAACGTTGTTGAGCGACGTGTGGACGTCTGCACCGTCGAAGCTCCTGTCGGTGTTCTGCAGCATTCTGGTGAGTCATTTTCATTTTGTTATGATTCTGGAGCTGAGTGCTCTCTTATTAAGGAGTCAATATCGTCAAGAATTAATGGCAAGAGATTTAATAACACGATTAAAATCACTGGCATTGGTGATAGTAGCGTTTATAGTACCGTACAGATTTTAGCCATGGTTCAGATTGACGATATTGCCCTTGAAGTTCTTTTTCATGTTCTTCCGGACAAATACTTACGACACAATATTATGATTGGTTATGATGTTTTACCTCAAGGCATTGACATTTTAATTTCTTTCAATAAGCTCCGTTTTACTAGGTCATTGACAGTGAACGTTTGTGCTGCTTCTACCCCCGCTGAAGTCGATTTTAATGACATTGACACCGATGTTCCCAATGAGTTCAAGTCCAAACTAGTGAACCTACTGAATGAGTTCAAAGATAATTTTGTTTTTGGTATACCTTTTAGTCACGCTAAGGTAGAGCCGATAGATATTCGACTGGTAGATAATAAGAAGACCGTGTATCGTAGGCCATATAGGTTGAGTCCACAGGAACGCCAGATCGTCCGAGAAAATGTTGACGAATTGCTGGCAGCTGAAATTATACGTCCTAATACATCGCCTTTCGCGAGCCCTATTCTTCTTGTGAAGAAAAAGGATGGATCGGACCGTATGTGTGTGGATTTCAGAGAACTGAACGCAAACACGGTGCCAGATCGCTATCCTTTGCCTCTGATAGCTGACCAAATAGATCGTTTGCATGGTTGTCAATACTTCACGACTCTAAATATAGCCAGTGGATTTCATCAGCTACCGATCCACCCCAGCTCTATTGAAAAGACCGCATTCGTGACTCCAGAGGGTCATTTCGAATATCTCAAAATGCCCTTTGGTCTCCGGAAAGCACCCGCTGCTTTTCAACGCGCAGTCAATAAGGCGTTAGGGTCGTTGGCTAACACTCATGCAGTCGTCTATATGGAGACCTTCGAAAGGATCCGTTCCGTCTTGCGTGTGCTTACCGAAGCAGGTTTTTCCTTCAATTTGAAAAAGTGTTCGTTTATGAAGGAAAGAGTCGAGTATCTGGGTTACGACGTTAGCAAGGGTGAAATTCGTCCTAATCCCAAGAAAGTCGATGCGTTAACTCGTCTACCCCCTCCACAAACAGTCACACAATTATTAAGGCAATTCATTGGACTGGTTTCTTATTTCAGACAGTTCGTACCTAAATTTGCTCAGGTTATGGCTCCTCTTCATACTCTTACTTCTTCTGCAGTGAAAAATATCGATTGGAAACCAGAACATGAGGTCATTAGGCAGAATATTATCTTTGTTTTTACAAACGAACCTGTCTTAGTAATATTCGATCCTGATAGTCCGGTCGAACTTCATACTGATGCGTCGTCGATTGGGTATGGTGGAATCCTGATTCAAAATAAGGATGGTAGAAACCATGTTGTTGGGTATTATAGCAAGCGTACCACACCTGCTGAGGCAAAATATCACTCTTATGAGCTGGAAACCTTAGCAGTTGTTAACTCGGTTAAACATTTTCGTCATTACCTGCATGGTAATAAATTCGTCGTTGTAACAGACTGCAACGCTTTGCTCTCATCGAAAAGCAGATTTGACTCCTCGTATGACAAAATTAGACCCGAAATTCAAAGGTCCTTTTAGGATTGCTGAATTGTTAGATGGTGATAGGTATCTAATCAAAGCTCTAAATAGTAACAGGTCATACAAATACGCGCACGATCGTTTGAGGAAGCTGCCTTCAAATGAATTTTTAGGTGACTTGTCCGAGGTACATGAGAATGAACACGCTGAACAAGATGATGTAATAGCTACCTAACATAAAAAATAAAATAAAAAAAATAAAAAATTGAGACTGTATATAGAGCAAGATATTGAAAGCAAACATGATGAACTGATTACCTAATTGGAAATTTTAATTTTTTTTTGTTGATTCACTATCCATGTTAAAACTGGTTTCATAACTTTAAGTTGCATTATGTTAGTATGTAGTCGTAGCTCCGGTCCGACCGAAGAGTGTGCGGTGCGCATCTAACAATGCTTTATCGCTGATCAAGCGAAGTAAAAAAAAATAAAAATAAAAAAACACTGGGTAAGTGGCTTTAAAAAAAACGTTGCTGGTCAAGTAACGAACGAGATAATCACTGGTCAAGTGAGAGTTAAAAAAAAAGTATCGCTGGTCAAGTGGTATTTCCTTGAAGTTCTAAAACCAGTTCTTTGTTTGCACGTAATTTAACTGTAACTAAGATAATAACTCATCAGAATAAATAAAGAAACTAAACATAAAGTACCTAGTTGGGATTCAAAACCTTGCTCTAGTTATAGTCAGGAGTGACCGAGGAGAAAATCTACAAATCTACTTCAGTGAATGTTTTCTCTTTCAGATTGAACATCCACGCGAGGACGCGTGACGCTGTCAGTACGGCCGTGTCGCAGACCATCGATCTTGACGTTTACAGAGACAGTTAATTTTTTTTTGTTAATTCTTACTCGATTGTAGAGATGGCGTGATCGTCTATGCTTGTAGTTTTATTCAAGTGGCAACACTGCTTGTCGTAGTAACTTAAAGGAAGTCAAAGGGGTGGCTTTGGATAGGTAGAAAAAAATAAAAAAAAGAGGAGGTGACAGCCATTATTTTTATTTTTTGAAAAAGTCATTATTGGGTGGAAAAACCGCGACTCGAAAACATATCGGAAGAAATCACGCCCATCTCATTGCTTGTTTGTTGAAATTCAGAAAATGGAATACAAACACCGTCAGTTGAAACCTTGTGTTATTATTTCGCTACGTTATGGACTTTGGACACGACCCTTCGTATCACCCGCCGTTATATATATTAAAGTTGAAACGCGCTATAGAATATCACAAGTGACGTCACATGCGCAGATCGGACGAGTTTTGAACCGCTAGATAGCATGGCTCTGATTCTAATTGAAAATTTCGACTCGAAATGCGACTATGCGTACCTAGCGAAGGTATTGCAAAGTGAGCATATGACGTCATGAAAACGTGACAAGTCGAAATTAATTTCGACCAAATCATTTGGATCGAAATGAGAATTTCGATTCGAAATTATGACATTTTAGCAATTACATTATATCTGTTTTTGAGGTTACTCGTAAGTTTAGTTAGTATCAGTATGTTATATACATTTTTTATTGGTGTTAATTTGTGAATATATCAATTATATTGAGCATTTAGCTCTATCTATACATTAATTAGGTTCTATTATAAATAATGGTTGCATTATTTGAACAAGTAGTAATATAATAGCGGAGTTGGAATCAGAAGAAATCCGGAACTAAACGGGACGCTCAAAATACATTCTACATTGCATGATGGACAGTTTGGGCAATATATGTATTTTTTTTCAACGAAACTAGTATACACTAGTACACAACAGCGCAGCTCCCTGGTTGATCCTGCCATTAGTAATAGTGTCGTGATGTTTTTCCTGTGCTAACAGTGCTGAATAATTATTTGTTTGATTTTATTAATAAATTTTAACAAACAATGTTTCTTTTGCACAGAAATTTGACTTTTAATAAAAAATAGTCTCAAATCAACAAAGTCTATCTTTGATTAAGATTTTTCTTTATACTTAAAACCCTCAACTAATGCTAGGTATAATATCTAAATATGTACCCTAGCATCCACATAAATAAATAAACAGGTTTTGATTCAAATAGGTGTAGGCTTATAAGCCCAACATTTACTTAGATGTAGTTGGTGGCATGGTATGTTCAATATATAAATTAAGTTTATATAACATACCCAATTTATGTCTGCATCAGGTAAAAAATTAGCATAGCATTTTATGTCATGTTTTATTAAAGAATTTTTTCATAGAAAACCTAAAAGTATCTGTAATATACTTCAGGTTAGTTAGCGGGCATGCACATGAAAGGTTATATATATATTGAGACGAAGTTTTATTATCATAAAAAAAATTTATTCATTAAAGAAAATATTAATTTCAAAAGAATGTGTATTATGATGATTAAATCAAAAACAAAATCGTTAAGTCAATTAAAAGCAAAATAAATAATAAAAAAGTAATCACATTACATAAAAATAATCAAAATCACCATTAAAAAAATAAATAATAATGAAAATATAATTCTAAATGTAAAATAAAACAAACGAACAAATTATAAATTTTTGTAAAATATTTTTCTGTTAAATATATAAAAGGATTTTCAAAGATCTACAAAAGTGTATAAAAAGTTCTTCTACGAATAACACCTGTGCATATGTGTGACGTTAAATTATCAGAACTACGACTGCTCGTACACAACAACAACATCGCGTGTTTGAAATGTTTAGTTTCCATGAACTCCAAAACTTTAGAAGTGCACCTGTGCCTGTGTGACGTCAAATTATCAGAACTACGAGTGCTTGTACACACCATCGCGTGTTTGAAATGTTTAGTTTCCTCGAACTCCAAGAGCTTAGAATAGCAGCTGCACGTTGTGACGTATGAGTTACTCGGAAGTATATCGGTCGAATTTATGACTTCAAGCCTCAGTGTAAATATAATTTGAGAGCTTTTCCGACCATAATAAATTATATAAAAATTATTGAACATTAAAAATGATTATTGTATATATTATGTATAAAAATTGTTTGTAAAATATAAGTAGTTAGTTAGAAATAAGCAAATTAAGAAATAGCTCCTTCTGATTTGTTCTCGTGGAGTTTTTAAATGAAGCATTTTTATTGGTCAGAGAATAATGAGAGAGGGATCTCAGTCTTTACGTAAAAGAACCAGTCAGAAAGAATAAAAGGGAGATTCAAGCCTAATTTTAAGAGAGTCAAGACCCTTTATACAAACATTAAAGCTTCGTTTAAAAAAAAAATTTTCAACAAACATTTAAGATTTAATTTTAAAAAACTTTCACGACTCAATACTCAAGTTTAATTTTAAAAAAGATTCAAGACTCATTTTCAAAACATTCAACAACAGTTATTATAATATTCAACTCGTAATCTACATTTTTAAAAAAGACTTTGATTAGTCATAAATTTTATTAACTTTATAAGTTAACAGTATTCGACTTTGAATCGAAAATAGGTTTGTTGAATCGAGCAGAGTAATCTTATAATATAACAGTTTCAACTGTAATTTAATGATACAAAAGTTAGTATTAAAAAGAAGCTTGACTTACCTTATATCAGAAATAATCCTAGTATAAAACTTTGTAACACACCACTTGTAAAAAGGGAGTCTTATCAACCAGTAAATTGTATAAACAAATCCACAAATAAACAATAATAAATTCTACATCGTAAAAGTTTCTGTCTTTAATTAAACCATTGGAAGTTTCTGCATACCACGTGTTATCCAGAAGAGAAGATAGACCACCAGTTCCAGCGACACCTACATGTGAATGGCGAACACTCGAGAGACAAAGTTAAAAAAGGTACCGTTATTTAATTTGTATTAAGTGTGCGTATAAACTGTTTTAAAGCGATAATAGTTATTAGCCGCTAGAGAACATTTATACTACTTTATTGTAAAGATTTTTGAATTTCATTTTGATAGAAAATTTATAATTTGTTTGAGCGTAAATCTGTGGTGAAACCTGTACGACCTGAGATATAATTTTTCGATTAACGATAGTGTCTATTTTCAAGAAACATTTAATTTTATTTGAGCTAGTCATCATTATACAACATATTATTTAAGGGGCTAAAAAACATTATTATTGTAATAAAAAAACTTCAACAATTACGTCAAATCAAATAAAAACAAACCACTAATAATATCATGCCACAATTAACGTGAATTTACTAAAATAACATTCAATCATCAGAAAAAATTAAAATAATAAAACAAAAAAGAAAACATAAGAACCCAACAACAATAAATTAATAAAATCATAATAACTTGGCGACCAACGTATCGGGCTCGATTAAAATCACAGATTTTAATAGTTTAAATAACAAAAAAATAAATCAATAAACAATACATTAAAATTTATTTAAAAATAAAAATACTAATAGATTATTGTAACTGTAATTAACATATAAAATAAATATTTCTAACATTTTATTATAGATATAAAAAGTCGAAACATAATGTCTGATAAAGAGGAAGTTAATTTTGACACCTGGAAAGTTGAAGAACTCAGGCAAGAACTTAGAAACAGGAATTTGGATGATAAAGGAACCAAACAAATTCTAATTAACAGATTAAAAAGCCAAGAACAAATAGACATAGACTACAATGCTGAAGAACCAGAGGAAAGGGGGGAACAAGAAGATGAACCTCAACAAAAAGATGGTACTTCTTCACAAACTGGAGGAAATATCACATTGGCAGATTTGATGAGCATCATCCTAGCCAATTCAGAACAAATAGCGAAAAAACTAGAAGCCAGCTCGGAAGAGATGACAAGAAAATTAGAAGCTAACTCTGAAGAAATGAAAAAACAAAATAGACGAAATTCTGAGGAAATAACGAGAAAATTGAATGAAATAACGGAAAAATTGGACAAGAAAGTAGAAAATCAAGAGAAAAAGATTAAAGTAATTGAGGAAAAACAAGAATTTTTAAATAAACAAGTACAAAATATAGACAAAAGAACAAGCGAAAACAATCTGAAATTAAACTCAAGAATATCAGAAATGGAAGATAACGTGAAAAGAGGAATACAAATAAATTTGGACATAGCCGAACAGGAAAACAGAAAAACAGAGAGACAATTAAGAAAAGAAATAGAAGAAAAATTAAATACAAATATAAACGTGGGAAAGAGTGAAGAAATCAAGAAATTAAAGGAGGAACTCGAAAATAAAATAAAACAAGTGAATCAAAATATTTCTGAATTATCAGACAATCGCGTAACACCTGACTTGGGTTTTCAAATTTTAAATATAGGGGGGAAGTTTGAAGAAAGTTCGAAATTTTGTGGGGATTATAGGAAGATACATCCTATTAATTATTTACATTCAATTAAAAATAAGTACTCTAAAATAAGAAATTTGCAAGATTTTAAAGAATTTATCAGGTCAAGTTTAACAGGCAATGCACTATTGTGGTGGAATTGCAAAGAAATGTTTGTAGATTCATTTGAAACCTTTGAAAAGGTATTTCTAGATACTTTCTGGTCAGAATTACAACAGAGTAAAGTCAGGGAAAGATTGTATTTTGGCAAATTTGATAATACAAAGAATAATCTATCCAACTATGTTTTACAACTCTATGCTACTTGTCAATATTTAACTCCTCCTATATCAGAAGCAGAAATTGTAATGTTTTTATCAAGACATTTCAAACCTGAAATATCTGAGATAATTGCAGTACAAAATATTAATAAATTTGATCATTTAATAACATATTTGCAGAGAATTGAAAGAAATTTAAGTAATAGTATCAACAATCAGAATAGAAGTAATGTAAGAAACTTTAATAACAATGATAGAAGTTTTAATAGGCAAAGTAACAATAACAATTTTAACAGACAAAATAATAATAATAATTTTAACAATAACTACAATAATCAAAACAGAAATCAAAATAATGAAAATAGGAACAATTACAATAAAAATAGAAATTACAATAATAATCAGAACACTAGAAATTTTAACAATAATTATAATAATAGAAATTTTAATAGATTTGAACAAAATAACAATAATCGAGCAAATACAAACAATAATAATAGACAAGTAAACGCAATTAATACGAGTAACAGTAATGAGGGGATAAATGAGACAAATAATACACCGAGAGACATTGCACGTTCAGGTAGTAGAACTCCTAGGGCCAGATCTCCAGTAGATGATGCCCAAACCACAAATTTTCAATAGGGGTGCACAATGTAAATAGCGCTAGATGTGACTTTGTACACCCACGTGAATTTCTAATGGACAAGGATAATCTGCATCTAGAAAATAAAGAAATAGAATTAGTATTAATTAAAGCAAATATTGATAACAATTTATTAAGCATTATAATAGATACAGGGTCTACAGTTTCCTTAATATCAGAAAATACAGTAAATAAAATCTCAATGTTCAAAAACAATATAATCAATATTCCAAAAGTAAATTTTACAGGGATAAATGATAAAAGTTTAGGATATTCTAATAAAACAGTTTTTGCTTCTTTGAATATAAATAATGTAAAATTAAATGTTCAGTTATTGATAGTCAATAAATTAAAATATGATATATTATTGGGTAACGATGAATTATCAAAGAATAAAATTATAATAAATTATATCAAAAATGCAGTAATATTTGGGGATAATGAAATAAAATTTGAGGTAATAAATGATTTAAAATTAACTAGTAATTATAATATAATTAGTATATTTGACGAGTCATTAGAAAATAGTAATAAAAATTTCTGCCAAGAAAAAATAAGTGAAATTTGTGAATCTAGTTGCAATTTAATGGTACAAGGGTGCCGAAATATATTTAATAATGTGGCCATAGATGCCGAATTAAATTTAAATAAAAATGGAAATGATAATCATTTAGAAAGGGTCTTAGATACCAAAAATAAATTAAATTATGATTATGATGAAAGGGCAATTGATGCCGATGATAGGGTTAATGAAAAGAATTTAGAGGATGGAAAAAAATGAAGTTATAAAATTGGTAGAAAGATATAAAAGTTTAATTAATGATGAATCTAGAGTAGCTAAAAATTATTCCCAAAGTATTAAAGTTAAAAATATAGAGAGTTTTCAGTCAAAAAGTTATCCAATTCCCTATAAATATCAAGAAGCGGTAGATAAACATTTAAAGAAACTGTTGGCAGATGGAATTATAGGTTATAGTACTACACCCTATATTAATCCTATGGTAGTGGTTAAGAAAAAAGATGAAACGATGCGTTTATGTTTTAAAAAGTAGAAAATAAATTCTAATGTTTCCTAACACAAAAATTTCACGTGGTGTGTTTCATGTAAGCTCACTCAAGTAATATATTTAGTAGTTAAGTGTAAATAAATATGTAAATAAAATAAAATAGGATATAGTTTGAAGTTAAAGTAGAAAATGGAAACTTATAAAAATTTATCCGTCGATAAATTTATTACAAGTTTGGGGGGAAGTTGAGACGAAGTTTTATTATCATAAAAAAATTTATTCATTAAAGAAAATATTAATTTCAAAAGAATGTGTATTATGATGATTAAATCAAAAACAAAATCGTTAAGTCAATTAAAAGCAAAATAAATAATAAAAAAGTAATCACATTACATAAAAATAATCAAAATCACCATTAAAAAAATAAATAATAATGAAAATATAATTCTAAATGTAAAATAAAACAAACGAACAAATTATAAATTTTTGTAAAATATTTTTCTGTTAAATATATAAAAGGATTTTCAAAGATCTACAAAAGTGTATAAAAAGTTCTTCTACGAATAACACCTGTGCATATGTGTGACGTTAAATTATCAGAACTACGACTGCTCGTACACAACAACAACATCGCGTGTTTGAAATGTTTAGTTTCCATGAACTCCAAAACTTTAGAAGTGCACCTGTGCCTGTGTGACGTCAAATTATCAGAACTACGAGTGCTTGTACACACCATCGCGTGTTTGAAATGTTTAGTTTCCTCGAACTCCAAGAGCTTAGAATAGCAGCTGCACGTTGTGACGTATGAGTTACTCGGAAGTATATCGGTCGAATTTATGACTTCAAGCCTCAGTGTAAATATAATTTGAGAGCTTTTCCGACCATAATAAATTATATAAAAATTATTGAACATTAAAAATGATTATTGTATATATTATGTATAAAAATTGTTTGTAAAATATAAGTAGTTAGTTAGAAATAAGCAAATTAAGAAATAGCTCCTTCTGATTGGTTCTCGTGGAGTTTTTAAATGAAGCATTTTTATTGGTCAGAGAATAATGAGAGAGGGATCTCAGTCTTTACGTAAAAGAACCAGTCAGAAAGAATAAAAGGGAGATTCAAGCCTAATTTTAAGAGAGTCAAGACCCTTTATACAAACATTAAAGCTTCGTTTAAAAAAAAAAATTTCAACAAACATTTAAGATTTAATTTTAAAAATCTTTCACGACTCAATACTCAAGTTTAATTTTAAAAAAAGATTCAAGACTCATTTTCAAAACATTCAACAACAGTTATTATAATATTCAACTCGTAATCTACATTTTTAAAAAAGACTTTGATTAGTCATAAATTTTATTAACTTTATAAGTTAACAGTATTCGACTTTGAATCGAAAATAGGTTTGTTGAATCGAGCAGAGTAATCTTATAATATAACAGTTTCAACTGTAATTTAATGATACAAAAGTTAGTATTAAAAAGAAGCTTGACTTACCTTATATCAGAAATAATCCTAGTATAAAACTTTGTAACACACCACTTGTAAAAAGGGAGTCTTATCAACCAGTAAATTGTATAAACAAATCCACAAATAAACAATAATAAATTCTACATCGTAAAAGTTTCTGTCTTTAATTAAACCATTGGAAGTTTCTGCATACCACGTGTTATCCAGAAGAGAAGATAGACCACCAGTTCCAGCGACACCTACATGTGAATGGCGAACACTCGAGAGACAAAGTTAAAAAAGGTACCGTTATTTAATTTGTATTAAGTGTGCGTATAAACTGTTTTAAAGCGATAATAGTTATTAGCCGCTAGAGAACATTTATACTACTTTATTGTAAAGATTTTTGAATTTCATTTTGATAGAAAATTTATAATTTGTTTGAACGTAAATCTGTGGTGAAACCTGTACGACCTGAGATATAATTTTTCGATTAACGATAGTGTCTATTTTCAAGAAACATTTAATTTTATTTGAGCTAGTCATCATTATACAACATATTATTTAAGGGGCTAAAAAACATTATTATTGTAATAAAAAAACTTCAACAATTACGTCAAATCAAATAAAAACAAACCACTAATAATATCATGCCACAATTAACGTGAATTTACTAAAATAACATTCAATCATCAGAAAAAATTAAAATAATAAAACAAAAAAGAAAACATAAGAACCCAACAACAATAAATTAATAAAATCATAATAATATATAGGATTTTTACGATAAGTTGACCATGACGTCATTCCTAGTTAATTATATTGCCAACAAAGTAACTTAAAAATAACTGACAGTAGATGAGATTTACTTGTAAGAGCTAGGAAAATTAAACGTGTACAGATTGGTAACAATTCGCGCTGTTGCCACGAGCCAATTGCCACGCGTCATTATTGTATTGTACACGTTTGACATTCGATTGTGGATAATTGTTTTATTGATTTTGCGTTCAGTTCTCACATTCCGATTTTTTTCAACAATTAATCAGAGGCCCGATTCTATTTCACGAATTCGATTATGGAATCGTTCGATGTTTTTTCCGAAATCTGATAAATCGGTGATTCATTATAGAGAGTTCAAATACTTTTTTGGTTCGTTGAATTATAATATGTTGTAGAATGACTTATCATTTGAGTTATTCTTTTATTCATAATTTTTTTTATAAATATGAGATATGTTTTTTGTATTCATTCATAAATGAATTTTATTATCATTATTATTGGAAACCACAATATTCCCATTTGATAACTTAAATATTAGCACAGCACTACCAGTTAACCTAGATGAAGGAAAAACAACTCTGCTTGACAACACCGCAAAATTTTATGCTCTGACGTCATTGTCAACTTATAGTAAAAATCCTATATACCGGCGTAGGAAATAGGGGGCACTTGCTGTCTGGTGGTCTAACTATGAAGAACAATGTAACTGTGATATTAGTGTTAAATAAATAATTTATATGGTCCAATAAATATTTCAATAAGTATATAATAAGATAACATTCCCCATTATAACATGGCGACGAGGTAAAAGTGATTTTAAAAGTTTTAAAGTAACGTAATTTATAAGAAAAGTTTAAGGAACACGTGCGTGTCGGTACAACCATTAGCAATGGCGGCCGGTATTATCGGTAGTGTTCAAGAATTCAACTTTCAAATAGAAGATTGGAGAGTGTGTAGCAAACGTTTAGAAAAATATTTTTGTGCTAATAAGATCAAAGACCCGAAAGTAAAAATAGCAACACTGATAAGTCTGATTGGATCCGAAACATATAAATTGCTCAGACTTATGTTTTCCGCAGTTACCAAAGGACAAAAACTATGACGAATTAGTAGACCTGTTAAAAAAGCAATTCGGTATACATACATCGGTATGGCGCGAACGTATTAAATTTTATGGTGCCCGACAAGAAAATAATGAAAATAGTAGTGAGTGGTTCGCTCGAATAAAAAAGCCTAGCAGTTAATTGCGAATTCGGTAATATGTTAGAAACTAAACTGCTCGATAAATTCGTTAGTGGACTAAAAAAAGGTAGAGTGCTTGATAGACTGTGTGAAGAAAATGCGAAAAAAACGTTAGAAGAAACGGTAAATATAGCTGTTCAAAAGGAATCCACAGTCAACAACGGCGAGGCGCAGATCAACCAAATTTCGAATTTGCCGCGCAGTGGGAGGAGCCAACTAAAGCAAAAAAAAAATCCATGATGGGACGAAGTAGACAAACGCAAGTCGGACGAAGTCAAAAGTCATCGTCGGCACGAGATATCAGAAATGGAGGACATAGCCTGCATAGTCAAAAAGAAAAGGGTAGTCACATAAAAGGTTTGTGGTGTAAGCATTGTGGTAAAAAGCATCAGTCAAGATGTAAGTACGAAAATTATATCTGTAATTATTGTAAGATCAGAGTTCATTTGTCAAATATTGGTTAACAAAGGAAACAGTTTAGGTAATAATCATTTCATAGAAACAGAACATGATATTATTTCAGAAAACGTAATGGAATCATAACAAATCTATATAAGATTAATATTGTTATAAATAATAAAGCACATAACGTACAAGTAGATAGTGGTGCGGGAATTAGTACTTGTAATGAATTAACAAATAAAAATTATCTTTCTAACCACATTTTAAAAAAAGATAACATAATTTTAAGTGGATATAATGGAAAAAAGTTTAAAATTTTAGGTAATTTTGAAACTGAAGTACTTTTTAATGCAAAAACAAATAAGGTTCGTTTTTAAAAAATAAATGAGATTTATTTATTTAGGCAGTAAATAATTAGCAAGGTACTTACTTGAAGTCATATTGAAGACAGACTAACCTGTTAATATTTACAAACATTATAGTAACACTTTTGCAATAATCACCAAACGTTTTGGAAAAGTATTTAATTTTTCACCACAAAATATATTCTAAAAATTTACATCTACTTCAACACCTTCAAATAATACATCCATCAGAAAGTGAATAAAATCTCTGATAAAACCTTAGAAATTTATGTTCTAAGGATAAAACTAACCTCGATTAATTTTGCATTGTTGCCAAGATACCTTTCGTTATTTTTATATATGTATGAAGCAATACATTTTAATCTCAATATCAATTTTCAAAAAAGGTATAATTACATACTTTCCAATTTTTCTTTAGACCATGTTGATGTGTGTATATTCAGAAACCGTAATATGTTTTTATTATAATTAATATATTTATTCTAATAAATACCTTAATTAGTAAGGGTTAGTACAATAAATTTAATAAATTATTTATTAGGAATGTCGAAATCTTATTTTATTTTATTTTTTTAAATATCGATATTTTAAATCCTAAAAACAATAAATTTGTTACGCCTATGAAACACAACAAACTTCCAAATAGAATATTTAATAAAAAATATACAGGTATTTTTCATCTGTTTATGGTCTCAAGGTCAAATGTAAGTGTATGTCGTGGAAACATTCAAAGATTTACGAAGCAAAATTCATATTTTCATCTTTGTCTTAGATAACGAAAGTCAACAAGCTCTAAAAATATTCAAATTTATAATAAAAATACTAATTTGAAACCACTATCGCCATCTACTCTACATTCTTGTAATTTAAAAATAACCAAATTTTTCACTAAATTCAGGCAGTCTTACCAAATTAGAAACGCCCCTCTTAAGATTTTTGTTTATTTACACTTTAAAAAACTATAATTAATAATTTAGGCATATGATATATGTAATTAGGAAGTTGTCAGAAATTAAAATACTGATTTTTTAGTCATTGAACTTTTATTCTAATAAAATGTAAAACAAGTAAAAGTAAAATTCTAACAACCTCGACTTTTTGAACACCTAGTTACAGGCTATCTCCTGGGTTATCAAATTTCTAATAAGTTTATGCGCCCAGGCAGACTTAAACCATTACTAGACATGCCCTTCCCTCTTAATGCAACCATCATTAAACGCACACTTGGGATGTTCTCTCATTACTCAAAAATATTATTTAATAAACTCTTGCAAATACAAACTTCTAATAAACTTAATTATAACTGGGTTCTTCAAATGAAACTTATTTTTGATAAGCTAAATATGTCTGAAACATGGGGAAACCTAACTTATCGTAGCTTAAAACTACACTTTAATATGATCCTAGAAACACTTCAGGTATATCTTCACAACGAAGATTTGTCGTTTTTGTCCAGGTCCAGTTTTTCCAATTTTTACAAAAAGTTTACGATTCATCCGCAACCGCTTTGTATTTACTCTGTAAATGTCCCATCAAATTTATTAGACTGTATAGTCAAATACGTCTCACCTCCAAATAACGGCTAAATCTTTCCTACAATGGTAACTATTACATAATTAACCAGGAAGAATTGTGTACAATGTGCAACCTGCGACAACTCGAGACTCTGGAACACATAGTGCTGGAATGTCCATTGTACAAACCAATTCGAACTCCAGCGCTGGGTGCATTACAGAGTTTTGAGCAGTTTATTGAATTGTTAGGTAACTCAGAGAGTTTGAAAGCTGTCGCATACTATTTTGTTAATGTTTTAAAATTGAGAGCCTTTGTTTTGAATGAGTGAGGAGGACAATTTATTTGTTTTTTTTTATAATTATTCATAACCGTTGTTATCTTTTTTTGAATTAGTTAAAATACTCATATTTTTTTCATTAATGTCTTATAATTAAGAGCTTTTGTTTTGAATTAGTGGAGTAGGCTGTTTGTTTGTTTTTTATTGTTTGATTATTCATAAACGTTATTGTCTTTTCTTATTGCATTAATTGGAACTCTTGCTATTTGATTATTGTCAATAGAAGCAACAAATAAATATATTATTATTATTATTATTATTATTATTATTTTCTTTTTTTCCTCAGAATTAATCTGGTGGGTTTAAAAAACTAAGCGGACCCTCGGTCAAGCATAGATTTTATTCTGCCTAGAGTTGGTTGTAATTTTGATTTAGAAACTTTCTGACTATAGAGCAAGTATCTAGTATAACTGACTTTTGTATTGGTATATATGTGTTTGGATGCAGTTGTAATTTCTGGATGCTGTCGTGTAGATTTCTTGGTATGACTCCTGTGTTTGACAATATTATGGGTATTATGATTACTTTTTCCTGATGCCACATGTCTTTTATTTCTTCTGAGAGGTGTATGTATTTTTCTATTTTCTCTCCAAGCTTCTTTTGCAGATTGGGTGTGTTAGGGATGGAGATTTCTATTAGGTAAGTAGTTTTGTTATTTTTCTGTGTTAGTGTAATGTCTGGTTTGTTCTGTGGTATTGTCTTGTCTGTGATAATTGATCTGTTCCAATATAGTTTAGTGTGTTCGTTTTCTAGTATGTTTTTTGGTGAATATTTATATGATGGAACGCTTTCTTCTATTAGGTTGTATTTTTTAGCGAGTTGTTGGTGTATGTGCTTCGCTGCGTTGTCATGTCTTCTAGTATACTCTGTGTTTGCCAAGATGCTGCAACCACCTGTTATGTGATCAATAGTTTCTATTTGTTGCTTGCATAGTCTACATTTGTCTGTAGGAGTGTTGGGATCCTTGATTATATGTTTACTGTAATATCTGGTGTTTATTGTTTGGTCTTGGATAGCGATCATATATCCTTCTGTTTCTCCAAATATATTGCCTTTATTGAGCCACATGTTAGATGCCTCCGAGTCTATGTGTTGTTGTGACAGATATTGAGGAAATTTTCCGTGTAGTGTTTTTCCTTTCCAGTTTTCTTTTTTTGTTGCTGGTGTTTCAATTTTTTGTGTTGGATTGTATGTATGGTTTGAGAATTTTAGGGGTGTGCCTGATGTCTCAGAATGTATGATTGCTTTGTGTATCCTACTTATTTCTCCTCTTTCGTCAAAGTATCTTCTTATGTTGTTTATTTGAGTGTAGTTCATGTTTTTTATGTCTATAAAACCTCTCCCCCCTTCTCTTCTCTTCAGTGTGAATCGTTCAACTGCAGCATGTATATGATGTATTCTGTGTTTGTGACATTGTGATCGTGTTAAAATATTTAGGTTTTCGAGGTCTGTATCACTCCATTTAACCACCCCCATTGAATAAGTTAGTATTGGTATTGCGAACGTGTTGATTGCTCTGGTTTTGTTTCGTGCTGATAATTCTGTTTTGAGAATGCTTGTTAATCTAAGTTTGTATTTTTGTTTTAACTCTTCCTTTAGTGTTGTATGTTCCAATCCAATTTTTTGATTAAATCCTAAATATTTGTAGTAGTCTGTACTTTCCATACCTAGTATTGTCTGATTGTTCTTGTCTAGAATGTAGTCTTCTTGCTTAGTTTGCTTTCCCTTGACAATGCTGTTTATCTTGCATTTATCTGTTCCAAAAGTCATATTAATGTCCGTGCTGAATGCTTCTGTGAGTTTTAGTAGGTGATTAAGTTGATGACCTGTTCCTGCAAGTAGTTTGAGGTCATCCATGTAAAATAAATGAGAAATTTTACATGGATGTAGACTTTTGATGTTGTATCCGTAGTTGGTATCGTTCAACATATTAGATAGCGGATTCAGAGCAAGGCAAAACCACAATGAACTCAGGGAGTCTCCTTGAAAGATACCTCGTTTGATAGGTATTGGTTTGGATGTTGCGTTTACTTCTCCCACTTTGATTGAGAGGGTTGTTTGCCAATTCTTCATTATGGATTCCAGAAAATTTATTACATATGGGTGCACCTTGTAGATTTGTAGTATTTGGATTAGCCAGGAATGTGGTATACTATCAAAGGCTTTTTGGTAATCAATGTATGCAAAGTAGAGAGATCTTTGTTTTATTTTTGCCTGGTGGGTTATTTCTGCATCTATTATTAGTTGTTCTTTACATCCTCTAGATCCTTGACAGCAGCCTTTCTGTTCCTCACATAATATGTTATTTTCTGTTACGTGTTGAGTTAGTTTCTGTGTGATTATGGATGTAAGTATCTTGTATATAGTAGGTAAACACGTTATAGGTCGGTATTTGCTTGGATCATTTGTGATATTTCCTTTTGGTTTTAAATATGTTATGCCTTGTGTCAGTGTATGAGGGGTTTGTCTTGGGTTTGATATATATGTGTTGAATAATTTTGCAAGTTGTAAGTGAGTAGAGGGAAATTTTTTTAACCAGAAATTTGCTATTTTATCTATTCCTGGAGCTTTCCAGTTATGTGTTTGTGCTATTGCTTTTGAGACATCTTCTGGTGTGATTTCAATTTTGGGCATTGGTTTAGTTGTGTTTAGTCTATCTCTTTCTGTTTGTATCCAATGTGTTTCTTTATTGTGTTCTGTAGATTTTGACCATATATTATTCCAGAATTTTTCAATATTATCTATATTTACATGACTATTTATGTTTTCTTCTTGCTTTTCTAATGTTTGGTAGAATTTCTTTTGATTTGTATTGAAAATGTAGTTTTCTTCTTTTCTTCTGTTTGCGCTTTTTTTGTATCGTCTTAATCTTTTCGCTATTGCTTGTAGTTTTTGCTTTTTTTGTATCCAGTTGATCTCTTATTTCCTCATCTGTCTTTAATTCTATTGTTTTTCTTTTTTTCTTTGAAAGCTTTCCTTGTGTGAATTGTGTTAACTGTCCAATATCTTTCCTAAGAGATTCAATTTTAGTTTGGAGCCTCCGTTGCCAGGCTGGTAGTTTTGGTTGATAGGGCATGTTGGTTTGTTTTGGTTTTGTATGTAGTTGGGCTGTTGTTATTGCGCCTGTGTATATGAGTAATTGAATTTCTTCTATATTTGTGTCGGTGGTTATGTTTTGTTTTATTATATTATCTATGAAGTTGGTTGTCGCTTTTGTGTGTATGTTTTCTTGTATTCTTTGTATATATGGTCTGTAGCTTGTTTCCATATTTTGGTATTTAATGTACGTGATTTCGAACTTTTCTCTTATTTCTTTTTCTTGATCTTTCTGTTTTTGGCTTAGCGTTGTGATAACTTGTGGTTCAAATTGTACAGATTGAAGCTGTTCTGTTTGTATGTCATATGCATTTGTTTCGTTGATTGTGTTACTTTTATAGTCTTCTTGCGCTTCAGTTATCTGTTGATTTTCAATCGTGATGTCTGTCTGACTGTTATCTAGTTCTCTTGTTTGTTGGGCTTGGTTTTTAATTATTTCTAATTCGGGTTTCGGTATTCTATTATTCCTTTTGATTACACGTATTTGATCTGCTAATCTTTGTTCTGTTAAGTCGTCAAGTTCGGGATATTTACTAGTGAATGCTGCGTGTAGCTGTGGTCTATATCCGGTTAAGTTGGTTTCTAGATTAGTTACCTGATAGTAGCAGAGCATGAGGTGTCTGTTTACATCATCTGTCCATTTCATTCTCTGCCTTTTTTTCCCTCCTAGAGTGGTTGCCGGGAGCATATCCTGCAAAACATCTCTATTTGGGGTTAGCTCATTATCCATTGTTCTAGCCGTTTCGGTACCATTGTGGTCGAGTTGTAGATTCCCGCGCCGTTCTCGACCATCACGACGCTCGTCCGAGGCGTTTTTACGTGTTTTTGGAACCCTTTTACACGCTAGAGGGAGGTTGGCCTTTCTAGCGGTGGTTTCTTCCTCTCGCGTTTGCCTTGTTTCTGCCTGTCTACCGGTTAATCAGTTTCTTGGTGTCACAAGTTATTATTATTATTATTATTATTATTATTATTATTATTATTATTATTATTATTATTATTATTATTATTATTATTATTATCAAAAGACTTATGCACTTACTCAGCTTTCGCTGGTAATATTTACCTATTCCGAGCGTAAACGCAAATAGGATTAGGCTCAAAATTTACATATTTAAAAATTTTCTAACAGTATGACATGTGTTTAAAATTGCCGCTTTTTGCAAGTCAATAAAAGTGTTTTTATGAAGATCGAGTTTTTTAAGACTGTCTTCAAGACTTTTGGGAATGAGTCCAGTTGATGATACGATGATCGGTACCACCTCCACTTTTTCTGCATGCCACATCTGCCCTACTTCTATAGCAAGATTGGTGTACTTTGCTATCTTTTCATTATATTTGTCCAAAATATTGTTGTTGTTTGGAACTGCAACATCGACTAACAGCACTGAATTAGCTTTTTTATCCACTACTACAATGTCGGGTCGATTATTCGTCACCTGTCTATCGGTGATAATGGACCTATCGTAGTAGAGTCTAAAATCTGCATTCTCGAGCACTGCCTGTGGATTGTACTTGTAATACGGTGTATATGTATTCAGCAGTCCATATTTGTTGGTCAGTTTCTGGTGGATAATATTACACAGCTGGTTGTGCCTGCGTAAATAATCCGTGTTGGCTATGGTTGAACATCCTGATGTGATGTGTTGTATGGTTTCCGACGTTTGTTGGCACCGTCTACACTTGTCCGATGTAATAGTTTGGTCCCTGATAACAAATTTTTTGTAGTTGTTCGTATTAATTACTTGATCCTGAATGGCCATCATAAATCCTTCAGTCTCTGGGAACAAGGTACCGTCAGCAAGCCACCTATTTGATGCTATTTTGTCAATATGTGGTTGGTTAAGGTCGTGATGATGTCGACCATGTAGAGCTTTTTGGGCCCATTTTACGTGTTTCTCAGCATCTGTTGTTACTTCTAAATCCACATTAGGACCTGCTAAATTTAGAGGGGAATAATTTTTATCTGCTCCTACAATAAATTTGTGTAAATTAGATGATGTTGATTTAGTAATAAAGAAGTCTCGTAATTTATTTATCTGCTTATTATTATTATTATTATTATTATTATTATTATTATTATTATTATTATTATTATTATTATTATTATTATTATTATTATTATTATTATTATTATTATTATTATTATTATTATTATTATTATTATTATTATTCTAATAAAATGTAAAACAAGTAAAAGTAAAATTCTAACAACCTCGACTTTTTGAACACCTAGTTACAGGCTATCTCCTGGGTTATAAAATTTCTAATAAGTCTATGCGCCCAGGCAGACTTAAACCATTACTAGACATGCCCTTCCCTCTTAATGCAACCATCATTAAACGCACACTTGGGATGTTCTCTCATTACTCAAAGTGGATCTCATAGTATTCCGATAAAATAAGGAGTTTAGTGGACTGTAGAAATATCCCAATTCTACCAGACTCGCCTGCTGCAAAAGATTTTCAGCTTATTAAGGAAGACCGTGCTCACCACTATTTAAGATGATTTACCTGTAACCGTTGAAACAGATGCATCGGGCTTTGCTGTAGCGGCGACTCTTAGTCAGAATGGACGTCCGATAGCTTTCTTCTCTAAAATTTTATCTAATAACGAAAGACGTCATTCTGCAATAGAAAAAGAGGCTTTAGCGATTGTACTAGCATTGATGAAATGGCGACATTTCTTACTTGGCCGTCATTTTCAACTTTTCACAGATCAAGAAGCTCTATATTTTCAATTCTAAACTAAGAAGCAAAATAAAAAACGACAAACATCTATAGAGCAAGATGCACAACTTGATACAAAACTTACAAGAAATAGGAGACCAAGTATCTCAACGATTTCTTCACAAGTAAACATAAATAGTTTAGTTTATCAATTCCAGTTGTTTATGATATCAGTGCACCCTTATAGCGAGGAAGAATGATATATATTATTTACTTTTTAATCTAGTTATTGGTTATGTGTCATATTTTGACACATATTCTGTCACGTGTATTTATTGTAAGCATAGGGCTTCACTGAATAAAGCCTTGATTATTAATTAAAAGGTATAATAAATAGCACACACATATTTCACAAGATTTGTCTTGAGGTAAAATCAAGCTTGTGTCGCAACGGAGATATTTTTATTATCTGCTACAACGACCTCTGTATGGGACGTTTTTTTTTATATTTTGGAGCCAATTTTCATTGTTAGTCATGTGCGCAGAAGCGCCGGAATTTCCATACAAAGAAACAGATTTTCTTTCCGGAATTTGATCGGCTATTATGTTAAATGATCTTGCGATTAATGAAGTTTCTGTTTTGAAATTAGTTGATTGAGTCGAAGATGTGTTACCAGTTTTTTTAACACCACCACCTCTCGACAAATGACCAAATTTGCTGCAATTGTAACATCGAGGGTTGATTTTTTTAATGTTCTTCTTTTTAGAATATAATGCAACAGATGATGCTGTCGGGTATTTCGTTTCCTGCATTAATTTAATCTTAATATGACATCAGCTGTTAATTCCATGCCAGAACTTTCGATGGCCATAATCATGGCCAATTATTGGGTAAACCTGCCAGTAAAAAAGTTGTTAACCATTCATCTGATAACTTAATATCCCTAAATGTGTGGGCCGTTATCATAATGGATGATGTGTAACTTCCCATAGGTTCACAATCTTCCAGCTACGCCGTAATTAAGGTACCCTTTAAAGTTACTTTTCTGGTTAATCCAGAATCTTGAAAGGTTTTCGCTAAACTCCCAAACTTCTTTTGCACTTGTAGCTGATTGATTTTTGACTTAGCTTTATCATCTCTGCGTAATTTTTTTGCAGCAAGAATAGTTTCATCGGAGCCATCAATACACGACCAAAGACCTTCATGTTCCAGATAAGTATTAAAACTAAATTGCCATGTTTAATAGTTTCACATCAACGCAATTTTTCAATTTGAGGCAAATTATTTAACATTTCGAAACGGAAAATACACGTCACAATCCAAATAGTTATTAATTACTAACGCTAGTTTTAAAATTCGGACCCAAGCAAAACATACAACAAAACTCAGAATAATAAACAACTAAATGCTATAGAATTAGCATCGTCAGATCGACATATTGAAACGACCGTCATTACATTTAAAGTATTTTACGAATAAATAGTGAAAGTTAATTCAACCTTTTAGTTGTTTATTGTTCTGAATAAGATGAACTTTCACATAGTAAGGGTTAGTACAATAAATTTCATATAACAAAACTATATATCTGGGCCCATAACCTGTAGTTTCTGGAAACTTTTGGGATTTTAAAAGTATTAGTTTGTTAAACAATTATATTAACGTTGAAAAATGTATTTTATAAATAATTGACATTTACATTAATTACATGTCATTGAAAAACTAACGTACCATCTTACCAACTATATAAATATAAATTAGTATAAATACGCCACATTATTGTGACGGCACTGTCACCATTACCGAAAACCGTTTACACTACCACTACACCAACACACACTTTTATCTGCCTGACGCGCGTTTCGATAACCAGAAGTTATCTTCTTCAGAGACCGAAGGTAAACTAGTTTACCTTCCGTATCGAAACTTGGTTATCGAAACACGCGTCGGGCAGATAAAAGTGTGTGTTGGTGTAGTGGTAGTGTAAACGGTTTTCGGTATCAGCTTCGCCAACGGTTCCAGATTCAACATTTTAGCTGTTACCATTGCATGACATAAGCACAGAGTAATAATACAAATCAGAGTATCGACTCTATATGGAGGGGCTAAGCATCCATTTCAGGTATCGCCATGACACTTTGGGAGTATCCATAGTCGTCGCCGTTAGTTTTGGTTAAGGGAGGCAGTTGGTTGTATGTGAATAAATCAGTGGTAGCGTTTGTATTGTGTGGAATAGTGCATTAAACTATTAAATTTAGGTACAGAAAACTGCGAAAGAGATGCGGAACATATGTTACTTACATTAAAATAAATATTACTGATGCATGTACTTCTTCTCAGTGTTCTGTATCTGATATAGAGACTTTTATACTTAATGAAACGGATTATCATAATAATATGGAAGTACGGGTTTTATTTATTAACAATTTTTTTTTAGTACTACCCTGAGCTTATACCACAAAACAGAATATTGGTTAACACAAAACAGACTATCCAATATTCTGTTTTGTGGTTTATACTCTCAAAAAATGGCTGCTCTTGTCTTATGAACATCAAAGGAGCCGACAGCGAGTCGATACTCTGATTTGTATTATATACTCTGTGACATAAGTCATAGCATTATATGCAAACAAACTGTGGCCTTATGGTACTTAGTTTGCATTGAAGTTTTTTGTATTGTGGATTTTCTTGTTTTTTGTAGAGTTTTTGACATTATAATGCTATATAAACACATTATTATCATTAGTTTAAGTTATATTTAAAGAAGTTTTATTTTGTTCCAAGGTGAGAAAAAATTAAAATAATATTACTTAACCTCAAAAGCAAACTTTTTTATATAAAACAAAATAAAACTTCTTTGAATACAACTCGAAATATTCCTTAACGATAATAATGTGTCAATTTAGCACTATAATAACTCATAAACAAAAAAACACATAGTATAAAATCATCAATGCAAATTAATTACAATAAGGCAAAAGTTTGTTTGGATATAATGGCGACAGTGACGTTTCTAATAATGTGGCGTATACCAGTGATACTAAAATAGTTCAACAGTTTTAAGGTGCAATTAGTCAGTCTAACCCCCAATACCTGCTTTCTAATTACTTTTTTAGGGTGGGTTTACTTCCGTTATCTTTATTTTTTGACTTTAAAATATTCTAAACGGTAGTCCACCCGTTTGGTAGTTGATATCTGTGCTTCCCCATACTTTACGATGTGTATTAGCATCACAGCCCAGAAGTGCCTGAGATTTAAAAAATAATTATTATTTAGGTAGCTGTAAAACTATAAGGAACCACAAAACTTTTTAGTCAAATCAGTCGTGGTATTGTATTTTTTATTTTATTTTAGATTTTTTATTTAGTAGGTACACTTACTTTGTGGAAACCATTAATAAAAATAATGAATTGTAAGTGTAAATTGACCTACTTAGATTGTACAAAGTAAAGTTTAAGATATTATTTTTAGGTGTTTTATTATTTCTATTATGTGGTAAGTAGGATCAAATACTAACATTTTTTATAAAATCTGACTACTTTGGTTGATTGAGAGTCCAAAAATTAATTTTGATTTTCTTAAATAATCTGATTTAACAACCGAATTTTCATATTGTAGCTAAATGTTGTTCTTATAATATATTATAAATTTGTTGATTATTGTTAAAAACGAAAGTATTTTTCAGGTTATACAGCAGCTCAACTAGATCCTGAATGTTTTATCAAAGAATACAACAACTAACAAGAAGCGAAAGTAAGGGCTTCTGTCAAATTATTTTTTAACAATACAAGAAATAAATTTCTATAAGGTGCAGTCAATAAAAAACTGAAAAAGTGGAAAATTGTTTCCACCTGCACCCAGTGTAAGGAAACTTAACAGTTTCTATACCAAGCTTGACCGTTTTCTATCAAAAAACAACTACTTCCTGGGCTATATGTCCCAACGGACATTGAATTACATTCCAATAGAAAACGTGATGGCGACCGACTTCGTCGATACTTGCAACCATCTCTATCGATTTGCAAATTAACAGGAAGAACCTACTCGTAGACCGGTTTCGACATTATTGTGTCTCATCAGTACGAGGTAAGTAGTTCTTCTCATCCCGCAGAGCAGGATGCAGAATGATTCTTTTACGCCAACACATAAACCGTGAATCCACGATTCAATGATAAAGTCGCAAAAGCGCCATCCTACCGCTCAATTGCAAACCAACAGATCAAAGGTAACTGTAATCGCAAGATAACAATACAAGAAATAAATTTCTATAAGGTGCAGTCAATAAAAAAACTGAAAAAGTTGAAAATTGTTTTTTTTGTAACGTATTCATTTGTAACTTCATTCATTTTAGCACCAAGGAAATCTATTTATCTTTTATCTGTTGGTACATTTTCATTTTTTTTACTTCATAGACAGTTTTTTCTGACATCTTTCTGTCATCTTATGATACTTATTTAAATCACTCAGCTTAAAACAACTTTCTTACTCATAAAAAAAACTCATAAAAAATAAAAAGATTTCAGTGGCGCCCTTATAATTTCTTAAAGAAACAAATATTGTACTATAGTCAGAGCTAATGAACTTACTCACCCCTAGCCGAGGTATTTAACTATCATAATTTTTGTTGTGATAAACATTTATACATTTTGTTAATTATTGAAATATCTTTTACAACTAATTAAAGACGAAATTAAGATTTATGGTTGTTTTATTGTAAATAACATTTTTTCTTTTGGTATATTGTTATTTTTTTAAAAGTTAACTAAATATTTTTATAAATTCACTCTCAACATTTAAATCATATCACAAATCGACGCCCAACGTCATAATATGGTTACAACCGATTAAACACCATTTCATATACACTCCGTGATTTTTCCGGCAAAAGGGAGTCCACGATATTTCTCGACAACCTGATGACGTTGTGACGGAAATGGCAAAGCACAGCTCACTCACCTACTAATATTTGAAACTACACAATACTTACTCCTTTAAAAATAGTTGTCATTGTGACATATCAAAAATGCAGTTTTTAATTTTTCCAAAATGTATTAATATAAATGCCATCAGATAAAATTTTGTATGTAATACGAATCATAAACAATCGTTATGGCACACGCCATAACATTCACGAATTGTACCATAATGGTCGTCTTTATGATTCTTATTACATAAATAACTATTATGTACCTTTTTTAATTACTGTTTTACTGTTTACTGTTTTACATAACAAACTTATTATGCCTTACAATAAATAACGACAACTAGGACTTTAATTTATTTTTAGAGATCAGCTCTGGTTAGAGGCTTGCAACCGTGGAGATTTGTGTGGAAATACTGCAGTTGAGTTACATTTAATTATGTTTGTGGATATTTAAAAAAAAATGTTTAAATATTTATACTTGTAAAGTATGCATTGAATATTCTAAATAAGTAAAATATTTAGATATTGATAATCTTTTGACATATCTTAAAGCGTACAATAAGGACACTAGTACTTTTGGAGGCTTAAGAGCTCCAAGTATAGAATTTGTTGAATATATTATTTATAAATTAAAACCTTCTATTTACAGCACAATTTGAAAACATTTCAACAGGAAAATGTACATCTCATTCAATGTTCAAGGAAAAGATGTAACATTTATTTTAAACATCCATGTAATTTATTCCCACTGGAATATGTAATTAAGTTATTTTTAAGATTTAAAATTTATTATTCTCTTAAATATTCTAATAATGATCGGAACAGCAAAAAGAAAAAGGAACATAAACAAAATCGAAAAATAATTATTTTATCTCATTTGTAAAAACTGTGAAAATAAAATAATTTATCATTAATTTTTTTTATTGTTACATACCCTATATACCCTACTTAAGACCTTAGAACACTTATAATAGAACTAATAGTATATTATTTTTCTCCTTGTAAACATTTATTGTATTTCTCTCAGTGTAAAAACGTAGATATCTGCCAATTTCAGTTTTTCAAGGTCATATATTTTGGCCCTACAAACATCAAAGGATTTTCGCCGGCTTTCGCTTCTTGTTAGTTGGTGTATTCTTTAGTTTTATTCAACAATACTGGTCGGATTATACCAATTGTTCAAGATTTTATGAATGTGGAGCATCATTTCAAAAATAATTAAAGGGAATGCCCGCCTGGTAAATATTGGGTGGTGAATATTGGGACCCAAATAGACTAGTTTGTGATATACAATCAAGCGTCCCATGTCGTAAGATATTAATACTATTATTTCTTTGTTCTGAATTAGGTGAACCCAATGATAAACTTCAGGGTGCATCATTCACAAGTTGAATTAGCGAGTGCCATAACAGCGCCCCACCGGATACCTGGTGACCTCCCGGAGTACCCAGCCTTACCAGCAAAAGCGGGCTCTGAGGTGGTGGACTATTAATTCTCAGCTACTCGTGGGAATTTTGGGAAATCCAGGGGGTAAAACGCACGCCAGATAAAGTGGGAGCGTCGGGTGAGTGGATGGTGAAGAGGAAAGAAGTATTACCTTTGGAGGACAGTCGAAAGGAAGGGGATAGGAGGAAAGAGAGACAGGTTATTGTTTAACTGAGCCGGTTGTTTGCAGATAATGAAAGTGGGACAGTGTTTAGCTGCACAGGCTCGATTAGTATGAAGATGGAAGTGCTAAGAAAGATGGTGGAATGGGTTAAAAAGAGAGGCACAAGGGTGACAATATATGCAGATAATGAAAGGGAAAGAGAAGAAGCGGGTATCCTTAAAGATATCGGGGACATAAATCCAGAAGGGATTAAAAAGATTTAGAGGGGCTTAAGGGAGATGTAAGGGGGGTGGGTCGATAGACTCAGGGTATCAAGGAAGGGAGGTGATAATAGAAGCTAAGAAGGGGGTTGAGGTGAAAGGGATGCTGGGCGAAGTGGAAAGGGTTACAGGAGCAAGGGCGATGGAGGTAGGAAGGGCTATAAAAACAATTAAGGTATCCGTGGATGCAAGATGAAGAAGTAAAGAAGAAATAAGAAGTATTCTTTGGGAAAGGAAGTACGGGGATTAAGTTGGTAAGGGAAATAAATGGGATGCAGATGGCGGTGGTCACTGAGGAATGGGAAAAAGCGGAAGTTTTGCTAGGAAAAAGGGAGGTGAAATGGAGGTATAATAGGGTGACATTTATGAAGGGCTTGATTGTGGAGTGAAAGGGCATAAGGTTGCAGTGTATATAGCGAAGTGAGTCTAGAAGAAGGCGAAATACTGGCTATGCACGAGCGAGAAGCACATAGCCAGGGACTGTAGACTAATAAACTAATTGACAGTACATCTACAAATACAATGACAAGTAAATTCAAAAATTGTCAAATTTGACGTAACGATTGAATGATATTATTCCATCGAAATATCATTATTATTCAATTCTATATGGTAATGCATGGCGTTACTTGATAAAAATTGCATTTTTAATAGATATATTAATTAATAGTTGTGGATAAAATTATTTCTTTTATTGTATCAGGTGAATTTATTTTACGATATTTGCACAAAGTATATAAATCTTCACCCATCTCATGCTAAATGCCTATCATTATTTTTAAATTATCAGAATGGCAAATGTAGGTACTATTCAGAGAGTAGGTATTAACAAATTAGCTTCTATGGGAAAGCACATTGCTTCGTTTTTAAGAATCCCCAATTGTACACAGGACATTCCTTCCGAAGATCATCTGCAACCATTTGCGTTAGCGCAGGCGGTGACATTACAGCAGTAAAGCCGTTATGGGGATGAAAATCAACCACAGTTACCGAAGGTTATATTATGCCAACATAACCAATAAAATAAAAAGAGGAAATCAGATTTCAAATGAAATTAACAAACATACTAGCTCTAATTACAATGAAAAACCTTGTACTAGCTCTAGTGCCAATTCAAGCCCCATGATTTTCAATCAGACTCCGATGGTAGAGAAAGTTATCCCTGGCATGAATTTTAACAATAATTGTAATGCAACTAATAATAATTATTATGTAAGTAAATAAACATAAATTTATTGTGTATTAATAAAGTTACCATTAATAAAAAATATTGTTCATTTGAAATATATTTTGCATTTTTTTTATAAACTTATATACATAGTTGTGGATAAAGTATAGTATTCAAAACGCGCATAATGGCTATTACAAACTCAGATGTTTATCTTCGTGTGTAATAGCCATCATTATACGCTTGTTGAATAATATACAATACTATCGTCACTGAAAAAAGAAGAAAAGCATTTCATCGTATCAGAAGAAAGAAAACTGCAGTACTTCAGGACGAACTGTAAGTGCCAAATTTCCTTTCTATTTAAACTAAGGGAATTGTTAGAATTAAGATTATTATGTTATATTCAGATTGCTAAAATCTATGTTAGGTTGTTAGGTTGTTAGGCTGTTAAAGATAAAGTTATTAAAAAAAAAATATTTCCATCGTGGAAACGTACCAAGTAATTTAGTAGAATATTAACAATCATTTTGATAAAAAAATTGGAGTGCATGATATTGTATTGTTATTTTTAATCCCATTCTTATCATGAAATGATTATAAAAAATAGTAACTAATAAATATATCATGTTTTCTGTATATCAATCAAAAAGTCAATTTTAGCAGAAAAACACTACATCTAATTTTTTGGTAAAATTTATAATAGTTTTAAATCGTCAATTTCGGTAATAATAAACATAACATATTATATCTCAACATCTTTAAAGTGATATATTAAATCATAGAACGAAGATATATCAAATTCCCGTCAGTTACAGCCTGTGAATCGTGTCACTCTTTCGCAGTTTTTGCGAGATTAAAAAAAAATTAACAACCAAAATTTTTATCCAATATCAATTTTTGGAACAATAGAGATTACTCCTGATATTTGCCAATTAAATCATAATTTATTTTTTTTGCTTAAATTATACATAATTTTGAAATAATTAGTTTCGAAATATTATTATTTAAATCTGTTGTAAATCAATCGGCTGTCTCTATTATTCCTAGACACTACTACATTGGACTACATCTACATCAAAAACTAGACTATTAAAATTAAAATTGCCAGCCTTTGACAGTTTGGTCACCGAACATTAACAAAGACTAGAATTCCAATTCTAGGGCACGCCCATAAACGTTCCTTCCTTACCCCGTCTCCGATTTCGGGGACCGTCGGGCCCACAGCTTATGTACGTAAATAGGAGACACGTGCTTGTTTTCGTACGATAGCGGCTTTAAGGTCGAAACATACTACCACAACGTCACGCTACGCAACGCCACCCGACGTGTGGTAATGTAACCAACTTGGACACTAAAAGCTAGATTGATAAATATAACACAGGTATAGTAACTGTGTTTTTGAATTAATATGAATTTTTAATAGTTTATGGTTTTAGTATCCTATTTTCTTTTTTATGTTATCATTATAAATGATACTTTAATAATCGAATTAATCTAAACATATTTTGCTGGCAAATAATGCAAAACTAATTAACTCCATAATTAAAGTTAAAAGGGCTAGTTGCTAAGTAAATATATTGCTATCATTGTAATATTATTTGGTCGTTGGGCGCCAATTTGTAATATTATTTGTGCGTTGGGCGACAATTTGTAATATGAGTTACCTGTTGATAGTGAATTTATAAAATTATTTAGTTAACTTTTAAAAAATAACTATATACCAAAAGAAAAAATGTAATTTGCAATAAAACAAACATTAAGCTTAATTTCGTCTTTAATTAGTTGTAAAAGATACTTCAATAATTAACAGAATTTATAAATGTTTATCACACAAAAATTATGATAGTTAAATACCTCGGCTAGGGGTGAGTAAGTTCATTAGCTCTGACTATTGTACAATATTTGTTTCTTTAAGAAATTATAAGGGCGCCACTGAAATCTTTTTATTTTTTATGATACTACTGAAGAAAGTTGTTTTAAGCTGTTATTTAAATAAGTATCATAAGATGACAGAAAGATGTCAGAAAAAACTGTCTATGAAGATAAAAAATGATTTGAAAATGTACAAACAGATAAAAGATAAAAAGATTTCCTTGGTGCTGAAATTAATGAGGTAGAGAATACGTTACAACAAAATAATCCGCAAACAGTTCTTTAAAAATACTTATTCTAATACAGTTGACGATATAGATAGATATACACGGAAATAAAAGAGAAAAAATATGGGAACAGTAAACTTGATAGATCACAATAAACTTATCTGTTACAATAGTGGACGATCCTTCGCCGCACCTTGGGGTCGCTACGGCACTGTCTAGGTGGTTCCAAATGATTATGGAAGATCACTAGTGGAGGGATGATCTGCCCCAGTTGTAGAGATAATCCAGTTAAGAATGTACATACGAGAGCTTAAAGTTTACAAGCTGTTCAAGTTTACGGAATCTCCAAATTCAAGAGATGCTTCTGGTTTACAGAATCTTCAATTAAAGAGTTGCCTCTAGTTTACTGTATTATATTCCAACTTTCTGAAAATTACCAGTGTCAAACACGTGTTACATTTACTTTTCTGACACAAAAAGTACAAATCAGCATAGTTCGAAATCTACAGTTAGATGCTAACGTATTTTAATAGATTACAAAAGATACATTTTTACATTAAATTTACTTTTTAATAATCTTACACACTAATCAAAATTCCAGAAATGTACTTTTACCCGCCTTTTATAAAAAATTATCATTAATACTTTTAATTACCATAAAAAGATTCTTTGAATAATAATGAAATATGTTGAAATTCTCATCTGATATAATAAAATATAATATAACTTTCGATATTTTATAAAAATCTTAACAAAAAGGAATTATAAAATTGGAAAAAAAAACATACCTGTATATGACAGTAAATCAATAGAAGAAATGAGACTGGGAATAATTATTAAAACCTATTGAACTCGATAATGCCAACTCATTAGTACACCTCGTAGTGTAGCTACTTTGAACTTCCAATTATAATTATAGAGACCGTATTCATTATTTTATTATTAAAAATGTTTTAGGATAGATGGAGCTAGTGGCACTAATTGAATTTAATATTTAGGATACCAGGTGCTTAAAATGTTAACAGGTACTGTTACATCATCTATAACTGACATATCAGTGAATAGCGATTATGCCATTAATTTTCGCAAGTCCAACTGGTACAGAATTTGTTTTATAATACTTCAGTCGACATAAACTATGGTAATTTTAAAGTTTTATATTTAAATATATATACGAGTAATTTGTTTTAATTTGAGATTTAAACATAAATTTCAGCTGGCTTAGTGTAAAAATTTTTAACGTAAAATTAGTCTCAATATAAACTGTAATTCATTACAACCGAATAGCACGTTAATATTCTAATATTTATGTTAAAATTACTTATTTAGATAATTGATATAAAATATTACAAAACATTAAAAAACATCAACAGATTATAGATTATTGGTTACAAATTGGGCCGGCTTGCCAACCTCTTACACTGCGATCTGTGCAGATCTATTATGCTACCCCTTGAATCTGAAAGCATCAAAACTAGCCTTAATCATCGTTGATAGTTACCTTCTTATTTTTCCTCTCCGAGTACTAGAAACTGCAGTCTTATTAAGCCCTTACAGTGGTATAGTGGCATCTGACCTATAACACTCATGTGCATAGCCTACAATGAACAACTATCATTCTTATGAACACATTAACACACCCTTTTAACTTTTTCTTTAACCAAGATATCTTCTTTAGAGGCTGAAAGTAAACAGATTACACCTCGAAAGATTTGAATTGGTCAAGCATGACAAAGATAATATATTAAGAACGGTAAACATACGGTTGAATGAAACTTCCACTATTTCTTCAAAAATACGTTTTAAATTCAATAACAGCCGTTTCGCTAGAATTAGCATCGTCAGATTGACATATTGAAGTTACATTTTGTTTGTTTGTAGCTAGGTACCTGATGTTGATACGTTATGAAGACATAACAATATTAAAACCTAGATGTTATTAGCCCTAACGGAATATCCTGGATGTATTTCCCTCTAAGATCAGTATAACCGTGCAATGATATAGAAAAACCAGGAAAAAACTATATCATGCTGATCTTTACAATAAATTAATATATTTCTGTTACAATTACGTCTTATCTATGTATAAAATGAAGAATCAATCAAAGTAAACAGTTTAATAGTGGAGAACTTCCAAGATTTATTTGTTCATTGAATACTTTAAATTATTTATCTGCTACATGTCATTTTATTTCAAGTTCTTCAAGGAAATCTAAATTTTGTTTTTATCACAAATATGTAATATTTGAATGTCGTTGGTGTGTATGAGTGAGTGTGGATGTTCAAGAACGTGTTTTGCAAAGTTTGACTTATCTGGTTGTTGTAATGCTCTTAAATGTTCATTAAATCTTATTTCAAAATTTCTTTGTGTTTGACCTACATATATAGCATTGTATTTTGGACAATTAATTTTGTAAACACCAGATTTTTTTAATTTAGGCAATTTTGTTTTTATATTTAACAATTTTTTACCAACATTATTGTGTAATGTGAATGAAAGTAATTTAAATATTTAAATGATTACATTGTTGCAAAGGCGATAAGGACACCTTTCAAATGAGCTGTCACGTGACCTCGGTTTGTATTTTAAAAAATCATCGATTACGTCATTACGCCATCACTAATGACCTAATGTCCAACACATCTATAGCAGTTGATGGTCATTCAATAATTAAAATTGACGTGTTTTAAGATTTTTTTTGTCACTGTTTCTGAAATAACGAATATACAGTGTCTAAAAGCCAAATGGAATAAATTCATTATTTCGGTTACTGTACATATTTATAAAAAAACACGTCAAATTTAAATTATAACTTGACATTCTTTAACGTGAAAATGCAACCTCTACCTTCAACCCCCTTAAAATGACAGGTACAAGCCCCAATTTTTTAAATGGAAAGTATAAGCTTGTGATATATCATTTGAAAGGTCTCTTCATTCTCTATTCAAAAATGTTATTGTTTTTTTTTTAAATTTAATGCAAAAATTAACATAAAAATTAATATCATGTTGTTAACGAAATTCGCTAAAATATACTCGAAACTTATTACAATATACTTAAAACTTATTTCCCGTTTAGGTCTTGATAATGAGAAAGTGAACAAAAACCATAGCAATGTGGTTTTTAGATGGTAACCATTAAAAAACTTTAAAGAATTTCCGTGGCAACGCTATTTTAACAAGCAGTAGTAAATTGTTTTATTTAAGTTGTCATTGTTGTAATTTAAGTATAAAGTTTGTTCAATTCAATTCTGAAAAATGGTTAGATTAACGAAAATGCATAAAATAACAGTTTTACAAATGATTGGTTACGCAGATATTATCCGAACACAACAGGAAGTAACTCGCCTATTTCATGAGAAATTTCCTAATTTACCGCCTGTATCCCAAGGAGCAATAAGTAAAATAGTTTGCGAGTTTGGTCATGTAAGGCAGATAAAAAAAGCAGCTGCCAATGCACTGACTGATGAACTCAAATTAGATGTGTTGCTTGAGTTTCAGGAAAACCCACATACATCGAGTAGACAGGCATCCACTACATTCAATGCTAGCCATACATCGATAGCAAACATATTAAAAGAAAATAAATTGCATCCGTATAAGATGATACCTACTCAGGAACTCATGGAAGACGATTTTGATAGGAGACCTTTTTTTTGTGAGCAAATGATGGACATGTTGGATAACAATATTATCCAATTAGAAGACGTTATGTTTTCTGATGAGTGTACTTTTTTACTTAACGGTCATGCTAATTGGCAAAATTGCCGCTACTGGTCCACGGAAAATCCTCACTGCATGAGAGAAGAACACACTCAACACCCACAAAAGGTTAATGTTTGGGCAGGGATTGTAGGGAACAATATCATTGGTCCCTTTTTTATTGAGGGCAACTTGAATGGCAACAATTATTTGGTACTACTTCAAAATGATGTCATTCCAACGTTGGCAAATTTATATCCTGATCCAGGTAACCCTCAAGTTCCAGCGAATACGATATGGTTTCAACAGGATGGAGCACCACCACATTACCAACTTAATGTTCGGCAGTACCTGGATAAACCTTCTGATTTAAATGACTTAAAAGAACGAGCGATTAGGTCGATCACGCCTGATATGTTAAATAATGTTAGAAGACAGTTTTATTTGAGATTAGGATGTTGCCAAGACGTTCGCGGAGAACATTTTGAACATCTACTTCATTAACATTCATAGTTCTTTTTCGTGTTCTACATTTTATTACGTTTTGCATTACATTTTAGTTTTTGATTGTATTGTAGCGAATTTCGGTAACAACATGATATTAATTTTTTTTATGTTAATTTTTGCATTAAATTTAACAATAACATTTTTGAATAGAGAATGAAGAGACCTTTCAAATGATATATCACAAGCCTATACTTCCCATTTAAAAAATTGGGGGTTGTACCTGTCATTCTAAGGGGGTTGAAGGTAGGGGTTGCATTTTCACGATAAAGAATGTCAAGTTATAATTTAAATTTGACGTGTTTCGGGATTTTTTATAAATATGTACAGTAACCGAAATAATGAATTTATTCCATTTGGCTTTTACACACTGTATACATTTGCATCATACTGTAGAATTATAAGCTACTAATTTATGTGATATAGGATGATTTGAATGATATGGTATGGTTATATCTGTTTGTGTTGGTTTTCTGTATATTGAATAATATAATGAATTATTATTAACTTTTTCAATTCTTAATCTAGAAAATTAATTGAATCATTTTCTTCAACTTCTAAGATGAAATTAATTTTAGGATGCAAGGTATTAATATAATTAAAAAATATATCTAATTGTCTTTCACTACCTACAAAACCTGCTAACACATCATCAACATATCTATACCAAAATACAATATTGTTTTTATAACCAGAAATATTTTGTTTTCAAAATTAACCATAAAGATATTTGCTAAAATTGAAGAAATAGGACTTCCCATTGAAAGACCTTCATTTTGCATATATACTTTGTCATTAAAAGTAAAATAATTTTGGCTAATGCATACATTAAAAAGATTAGTTAGGGTGATCGATTTGTCGAATTAAAATATTTATAAATAAATTATTTTGATAAAAATTTTAATTGTAATGATGTAGATTGGTTCCTTGGAATTTCAAAATTAACAAACTCAAGTTTTAATGGAATCCTACAAAATTTAATAATAGAAATTTATAAAAATAAAAATGATGTACTTTTCACGTTTTCAGACACCCCTAGCAAGTTTTCGGACATTTATTAACCAGTTTTCAGACAGGTGGCCGAAAGACTTCGTTTTCTCAGACGTTAGTATTTCGTATTAAATAGTTAATTTTATATATACTTATTTAATAATAATCTGTTGCTTTAAAATTTTATTTGCATAAATAATATAAATAATAATAAATAAATAAAAATATAAATAATAATTTTAAACGTTATAAAAATAAAAGTTTATTGCAATTCTCTTTTCACCTTCAATAGTCAATATTGGTGGTGGGCCAGTTTTCTTTTTTACTGCAGTAGATTTCCCTGTTAATTTGCCATGGATGCTCTGGGGATGGCAAAACGTCTACTTGCTTCCCTAATACTGATTCCAGACTGTTAGATAGTTCGGATAGCCTCTTCGATTGTTTCGGTGGAGTATGTAGCATTAAATTGTCTGAAGAAACATAATTGGCGCAGTCAGTAGGATAGTCAAACGGTTTAGTGAAAATAATACCGGTTCGTTTCAACGATTTATTGACTATAGAAAGCTTCAAAACCACGCAAGTTAGTTAGGACACGTAATAGTCCTTTTTAATAGTGACTTTTAGTGAAAATAACAACTTTAACGTTTCATCGTTTTAAGTGTGAATTTTGAACTTGAACATTTTTGTGTGTGAAGTGAAGAAGTTGCAGAAGTCCGGAAAGAAATCAAGTACTCCAGATCGACAGTAAGTGCCAAATTTCTTTTGCCTTTCCTTACCTATTATTTAGAGTTTTGGAAAGATATTGTTTTAAGATTATTGTTATTTTGAAAATTTTCGTTCTATTTTCTATACTAAATAAAATACTTATTTTTAATTTTTTATGAACTATGTAGAAAATTTTTTAAAACAATTTATTGAATTAAATATTGATCTAGGTTCATCTGAAAAATCAAAAATGGCAACTGCAATTAATTGAAATCTATTTAAGTCAAAATTAGAAAATATTAGGCCATATGATGACGATATGAACACATTAAATATTTTTATTTCACGATGTGAAAGTTTAATAGCAACGTATAATTCTTATAATGATAAAAAGTTAAATGATCACGTTTTTGAATGCATCCAGGGAAAATTAGTAGGACAAAAGTTGAACTAATGGTAGAAAATAGGGTAGAATTAACTAGCTGGTTTGTTAAAAAATGCTTTGATTCAATGTTTTTCGGATAAACGTAATTTAGATTGTTTACTACAGGAATTAAAAACCATATAAAAATGAAAAGCTTTTAAAATTCGGTAATAGGCTTCAACTCTTAAGAAGTAGCATTGTTCAAAGAATAAGTAATGATACTAGTTTTAATCAAAATGAAAAGGTATGTCATATGCACCACTGCGACAAAACCGCATTAAATACATTTATTGCGGGTTGTACAGGAGTGCTACGAAATAATTTACATTTAAACACACCTTAGCATATGTTAGTGAATACGAAAATTTGGAAAAATTGTATTCACCATCAAACGAACCCAAACTCAATTTTTCTAATCCAAATCGCTTTCAACAAAATAAACAAAATTATCATAAATATAATTTTTCTAATCAAAATTTCTTGAGAAATGATTTTTCTTCTCAGCCTATAAATATTCAGCCGCGTCCATTTATTCGGAGAAACTATCCGACTAACGCTCGTGTTTGGACCACCATGCAATGTTTTCAGACCAAACTAAACCCCAATAAGTAAATTATCCAAACCAGAACCTATGTCGACAACTTCAAGAAATTTTACAGAAATAACAAATCGTAATAATCATTTTGTTTCTACAAATAATTATAATTTTCAAAACCACAATCAAAAACCAAATTTTGTAGCCGAAGAATTATACGCTAACAATTATGAAAATGAAGAAATTAATGGTACTAATGAATGTGAACATTTTGAACACCCTGTAAATGAAAGTGTAGAGCAAGCTGAAAATGTTTACAAACAACAACAAATAATAGAACTTAATATTACTACATCAAATAATCCATTACCGTATATTCAAATAAAAAATCCAAATTTAAAACTTTTAATTGATACGGGCAGTACCAAATCTCTAATTAGATCAAAAATTGCAAAAAAATATTATTCTAATTGTATCTATCATTCTAACATAGATATTAAAAAATGTTTAGTTAGCAAACAAATTAAGGGGCCTATTCTGTAATTTATCGTTAAGTAACGACGTCGTTGCATTAACGACTATAATGTGAACGACAATTTTTAAAAACGTATTCTATAAAATTATCGTTACATTAAAATCTAGTGACAAAACATAACGATAATATTTGTCTGATTGTATAAAGGTTGGTATTAATTTTTGACATCTTGTACGTTTTTCAGTGTTTTGTGCTGGTTTGTTAGGTTAGGAAAAGTTTGTTGATAGAGGTTTTTCTAAAATAGAAAACAAAAGTCGTTCCAACAAGACAACAAGGGCACAATCTATACTTTATTTAGATGAACTCAGTACAAATAAAGCATTCAGAGATAAAAATTTGATCATTTTTTTTGTTCGCCATTTCTTCCTCATTTGTGGGAACCTTATATGATTGTTAATTAGATGATCAATCATAACAACTTCATGAATTGACCTACTAACACTAGCTTGTGATGATCCATTTAAATAATCTACACTCACAGATTTTTTATAACTCCCATGAGCTAAGAAGTGAATGGTTGTGAAAAACCTAATTATGGAAGGTGTTCTAGTATGTAGAATGGTTGTGAAAAACCTAATTATGGAAGGTGTTCTAGTATTTCGACTACCTTGATTCAAAAAAGGCAACATGTCCTGGAATAATTCATTAGCGGCTTCAATGTTTAGTCGATACATGTGTCGGAACACTTCGTCTGGTAATTCAAAGAGATTACTTCGATCTCGTAAAACTCGAAAAGATGTCCTTATCTGTATAAAAATATAATTTTATACTTTAAATTACTCTTCTACCCTCACATGAGTTTACCTTCTGTTTAATTTATCCCAAACAATTCGTAATAATTGATCCATGTCTTTTTTTTAAATGGACAATCGCAAAAAGCACAACAACTTAAAAAGCCTTTTACAACGACTTCCTAACCTGATAACGATCGCTGGAGAGCTGTCGTTAGGCAACGACATAACAGAAGACATTTTGTCGTTATTTAACTGCAGTCGTTATGATGCTGAATATATAAAGTCGTCTAGTAACGATAATCGTCCGTAAACGACATCGTTACTGGTTACAGAATAGGCCCCTAAGTTTCAAGCTGAGATACCAGCTTTTAAAGAGTTCAAGTACGATGGTAGTATAAATTTTATTTTATATGATTTTCACGAATGGAATCATAGGCGTAGAAGACATGATTAAAATGAATTTAAACATAGATTTTACCTATTGTTGAACAAAAATTCTTTTCGTCAAATTTTGAAACACATATTTTTAACTATATTAATCAAAAAGAACGTGTAAAAAGTAAATCTAATTTAGCTGCTGATTCTCTGTTGCGAATAAAATTAGGTAATGATATAAATAAAAGAGAAATTGATAATTTAACTAATATACCAATGTCAGAAGAAAACGTTGAAACATTACCTTACCTAGACGACTTATGATATTTTAAATTATAATAAAAAAGATGAAATTTTAAATGATAATAAAAAAATAAATATTATATCAGATATTCAATTAAAACCCCTAAACGAAAATAATATCTTACCCGGCAATTCAGATCTAGAAACAACACACTCGTCTATAGAAAATCCCATAATCAGCATTCCTATTACAGAGAAGGCTTTAAACTCATATAAAAATCAAATATTATTAACATGCATATGAAATTAAAATTAAAAGTAAAAAAGTTTTTGAAAATATGCGTTTATTACCCCAAAGAAATTTAGAACAAGGCATTATTGAATTTTTGAAAGAATACATAGATTCAAACGTAATTATGCTGTTTATTTTAGAATCCCTTTTTCATCTGGCTTATTTGTCACAACTGTTAAAAACGTTTTAAAAATTCAACATTTAAATTAATACAGTATAATGTAATATTTGAAGACGTTCTCATATTAGAGAAAGAGAATGAAAAATTTAAATATATTTACAAAAAAAGATAAAGAAGTCCAAGCCCCACTTGGATTGTTGTTAGTGCAAAATTCCTAATTAATTAAAAAATTCTTAATTATTTTTCTTAATTTCTCAATGTAAATATTTCCAACCAGAAAATGGATGAACTGCTATAAAATATATAATTTAGATATGTAGGTTCATTAAATCTTAATTTTAAAATTTTATTTTAGAACAATTTTATATTCACCATTATCGAACGCATTTAGAAAATGAGCATATTTCATTTTCGAGTAAAATCTGTTACTTATATTAAATATTTTGACAGTTGTTATTAATTATAGTAGTTTAAGTATATAATAAGTCATATTAATTTTAATACGGAACCACTAAATGACCAAATATAAATAAATAAATTATGTTCAACATTCAATATCTCTTTAAAATATTTAGATTTTTTCTCGAAAAGTATTTCTTTTGTGTGTATTCTATCAACTGATGTTCTTTATTTACCAGACGTTTAGTGATGACGATATTCATATTATTCCCTTAAAAAACCTATTATTACCCATAAAATTAGGAACATGCAGATTAACTCATACTAAACATACTTTTATTCATTATTTAGATTTAAATGAAGTAGTTAAGCAAACTAATATTTTAAGAAATAACTTTTTAGTAATTAAAAATAGTATATTAAAAATAAATGCTTCAAACCCTATCTCGTAGCTAAAAATATGTTGGGAAGTACAGAATTCTTAATTAATACATTAATAAAAAAAGTAAAAAATATACAACCTCATATTCGAAATAAAAGAGGATTAATAAACGGATTAGGCAAAGTTAATAAATGGTTATTTGGAAATCTTGACTCTGATGATGGTATCATAATATATGATAATGCTATAAACACATTAGAGCAAAATCAAAAGAAATTAATTCACGAAAAAAATTTACAAACTACACTTTATCAAAAATTAATTGATCATTATAATAAATCATTAACCACGATGTGGACAAATCAATTAAAAATACTAAATAACTTAGAAAAATTTAAAAACGCGGTGCATAATAAAATAAGTAGGTAGTTTAGAAAGTTATATTACTTTTCAGGGTACTATAAGTCAAATTAATCTAGATTGCCAAAGTATGAAAACATTTGTAGATAATATTGAAAATGCTATTATATTTTCAAAATTAAATTCACTTCATAACTCAATAATATCAAGTCAAGAAATTTTAGATATGATTAATTACTTATATGAAATTTATAAACAAGACGAAATTCCTCAATTTAAGAATGTATTATTTGTTCCTCACTACTCAGGTAACCTTTTCAAAATCTAAACTTATTTTTGCTTATTTTTTGCTAAAACCAAAATACTTAGAATTTTACCACATTTATCCTATAATCCAAAATCATAAAATACTTACACCCGTTTATCCTTATTTGGCACGAGAAGATCAAGAAATTCAAGCCCAAAAAGAAGAATGTCCGATATTAGAAGATGTATATTACTGTAAACAAGATTTCATAACAAGAGATACTGCACACTGCAACTTCTAAACGGTTACTTCCCAGAAAACTGTCTAACTAATGAAATAGACGTCCAAGAAACAATTATCGAACAAGTAACTAACAATGAAATTATAATTATTCCAATTAAATCAGAAAAACTTATTTCAAACTGCATAAGAGATCGTCCATCTCTCATAACCATTCCGAAAACCTGCAAAATTACAATTAAACAAATGAAATTCAGCAATAATCAACAGATAAAGGAAAACCGAGAGGAAAACCACTAATTTTACCAAAAATTGAAATTTCATCTCTTCAAACACGGAAAACATTCCGAACTTCAAATATAAGTAAAATACATTTCGAAAAGCTTTACGAAATAAATCAATATCAAAACAATTAACACCGATTAAAGAAACCAACAGTGGTTCCATTATTATATCAACAACAATTGGATGGTCTACAACAATATTAATTGTAATTTTAATAATAGTAATACTAACAATAATAACGTTAAGAAGAAAAAGAAAGAAATGCAACAAAATCAAAATTCCCATCGAAATAGAATTGGAAGCCCTTCAGAAGAATATTCCTGAAGAAAACCGAAAAACTACTTCCTCTATTTTTTCGTCTTAGAGATGGAGGAGTTACAGTTCCTAAAATAATAAACTATTGTTTTACTACTTCACTACTTGTTTTATTATGTCCTCCCTCCTTTCTCGGCAGTGTTGTTCTAAGAAATGACGATGTTGGATCGTGACATCTGTACTTTGTCATCATAGTCCGGGTTCTTCTCTGAATATCTTCCAATTCGGTTTTTGTCCATTGTAAAATGCCGAACGAATAGGTCAACACAAGTACGGCATATGTATTAATTGCTCGGTTTAGGTTTCCTGCGTTCAATTCAGATTTTAGTACGGAACTTATCCTTTGTCAAAACTCATCCTTGATTTTGGACTTGGACTGTTTTTGGTCTAATAATCTGGCTTGAAAACCCAGGTATTTGTATGTTTCCCCATTTTGCATGGCAGCGATTATATCTCCATTAGGGAGCGCCACATCTCCATTGACAATTTTCCCTTCTCGATGTTTAAGGTTCTGCACTTATCTAATCAATGGAAAACCTATCAGTTACATCCAATTGTTGGATTTGTTGCTGATTGGAAGAAAAAATTTTGATAAAAGAGATGGGAGACGGTACAGTTAGTATTTCTATGGATCTCAAGATTGAAACCAAATTTAGTGTTGTTAGTGTGTGAATCATTTTGGAATATTTACCTGCGAATAAAAATTTCGTTGGTCTTAAAATAGTGACAATTAATGTTTACCTGAAGGTTTGTTCGCCATTGATTCATTGAAGCTTCAAGAAAAGTAACTATGATGGGATGTAGGGACCTGAGTATTAGCTGTTTTGAGAAGCATATGGGTGAAACCACTTTTTTACAAAAAAGGCTGGAATGGCTTCTGAATGTTGAAGGATATGTGTAAATTTCGATGTGTAAGCTGTTAAATTTTTTGTACCAGAAATTTTGAATGTTATCAATTCCCGGAGCTTTCCAAATATTAGAGTAGATATACTAGGAGAGTTCTACTACAGAGATAGGGAAATCAATGTGTTAGAGAGAGACAGATAGGAAAATCAATGTGTATGAGAGAGAAAGATACACGGCTCGGTTCTGGAACGGTTCTGAACTGTCGGAGTGTGGTTCTAATTGTGGACCAGTTGTTTATTTGGAATAGTTGTGTTGACTGGAACGAATTTTATTAGAATTATTAAAGAATTGAACGAGTTTGTGTTGTATTGCTGGTTGCCTGGTTTGAAAAAAAATGGGCTGCGTGGCGCAGAAACTTTACAAAAAGAAGTCTCCAGAAGTTTTACAAGAAGTCTCCAGAGGCTTTACAAGAAGTCATCATCGTGTATACAGGATGTAACGGAAAAAGTGTCGAATGGTAGGTGTAAGTAGAGCCTTTACAAGAAGACATCTCCAAGAAGTCAACGTCATCATCGTGTATACTGGGAAAAAATCAATCCCAGAATCCTTATGGGCCAGACCCTACCAGCGTACAAAGGCATTAATGGGCGGCAACGAACACTCCAACGCGACGCATAAGGACAAAAGGGCGAATGGGCGAGCAAAGGCCTACACACCTTCTATGACGTCACTCACAAGTCAAAAAGGCCGAGAGAGCCGAATTAGCAAAGCTACTGAATTTGCCCTTTGTGCATAATTTACAATAGTGGATATATGAAAAAGACGCGTTTAGGTACACTGCGCACCACGCCATTTCTGCACATTTATGCAAACCCCGATACTAGAAGTGTTTCCTGGACCAGACGGGCGAATTAGAGTAGCACGGATAAAGACTCAAAATGGTGAAATGACCAGACCTGTTCATAGACTGGCGAAAATAGAGACGGAAAAATAAAAGAATCCCAAGTCACTAATTTTTGCGGGGAAGAATGTTGAGTTTCAACTCAACATGAATTTGTTTTAAAAAATTTGTTTACTTTAATATTAATATAATTTTGATAGATGTCAAAAAATATTGTCAAATAATTTTATATATAATAAAAAACCGTCAAAAAAAACCTGACAAAAATACTTAATAAACCCAGACCAAGTAAACCCAGACCTACAAAACCGTTTAAAGAAAGCCCTATGGAACGAAAAAATAATGAAAAATTTTTAGAAGAAAATAGACAGTTGAGGAGAAATAGAGGTACCAAACAATTAGATGATAATTTTGAATGGCCAGAGGGATTCGCTGGTTTGGACAGTACACAATTGGATAAAACACAAACTTTACGGGTGGGAGAAAATCTTGAAAATAACGCAAATAGTTTAAAATCATGTAGTATGACCTCGGAAGCGCGACGAAATCTTGAAAATAAGGCAAATAGTTTGAAATCATGTAGCATGACCTCGGAAGCGCGACGACAAAAAGCGTTATTAGCATTAGAAATCGAACAAAAACGACAAAAGCTAGAAAGAGAAGAGAGAACCAAACAAAAAGAGGAAGCCCTAAGAATCTTAGAACTAGAAAAAGAAAGAGAAGAGAGAACTAAACAAAAAGAGGAAGCCCTAAGAATCTTAGAACTAGAAAAAGAATTAAAGGAAGCAGAAATTGAGTCACGATGTTCGAAATCTGTAAAAAATAACAACAAAAAAGCAAAAACTAAGGTGAGTGCCGACATCCTTTCACAAAACACCGATGAACACTATGCTGAAAACTGGGTACACGATCACCAAATACAATTTCAAGAAAAACCTGAAGATATTCCAGTGCAACATAAAAATACGACGACGCAACCCCAAACAATGCATCTACAACCTGAGTTTTCCAAATTTTGCGACACAATAGCAAACGTCATTCAGACAGCTACAACCCCAAGAACACATGAGCGACGACAAATAATAGAGAAGGATTTTCCATTCTTTGATGGAAAGCCGGAGGAATGGCCAACTTTTTCTTATCAATTTAAAAGAATCTCTGAACTCTGCCTTTACCAACCAGAAGAACAATTAATCAAGCTTCAAAAATGTTTAAAAGGAGACGCAAGACAAGCAGTAGCAGGATTACTTATGAGTCCAGGTAATCTTGACGAAGTTATTCGCACGTTGGAACGTAGATTTGGTCGTCCTGATCAAATTATTGATGTACTTATAAATAAATCAAAATCTTTCTCACAAATCAGAGAGTATGAACTGGATAATCTCGTACATTTTGCCAGCAATATAAATATGATCGTGAACACAATAACCTCTCTAGAATACCATCAACACCTTGAGAACCCTACACTGTTGAGAGATTTGGTACAGAAATTACCGAACTCACTTAAACTGGTATGGGGAGAAGAAGTTTTAAAGAAGAATGGGAAAGTCAATATCCAGGATTTTTCCAAATGGATATCAACAAAAGCCGACTCCGCATGTTATGTAATGCCAAATAAGCATCAAAATTCTCATTCTAATTTTACAAAAACAAACCATTTCTGTAGGAGAAATGAAAAATCCTTAATAATAAATAATCAAGAACCAATTTGCGGCTACTGCCATGACAAGCATTTAGTTAACAAATGTAGAAAAATTCAAGCAGATGATGTTGAAACTAGATGGCAAACTGTAACGAAAAATAAACTATGTTTCTCTTGTCTTAAAAGCTCACATCAAACTAAGGATTGCAAGAAAAAAATAATATGTGGTATAAACGGATGTAGAAGAACCCATAATCAAAATCTCCACAAAGAAAATGACAACAATCGAACTTTCACCCCTACGAACACAAATGAACAACCAAGACAAAATGAACCCGGATTTTCAGGACAAACAGCTCAATACGAAGGATTTAATGCAATGGGACGAAATGAAGACTATAACGTACTTCTTAGGATGGTGAACTTGAAGATCGTTGGACCAGACAACCAATTTACCTATACTACAGCTCTGTGTGATGAATGTTCAACAGTGACCCTAATGGACGAAAGTCTCGTGAACAAATTGAATATCAATGGTATACCTCAGTCATTAAAATTACAGTGGACGAACGAAATAACCTCAACCCATGAAAATTCACGTTGTTTTGACATTAAAATGGAAACCATCCGAATGCTACACAGTATACGATGAGAAATGTGAGATCAATCAAAAATTTATCTTTGCCACTTCAAATTGTCTCATCTGAACAATGGAATCATTTTCCACACCTACATGGCTTACCAATTTCAAACATTAATCAACCACCAATGATTTTAATCGGACAAGACAATGCAAAACTGATAGTACCCAGAAAAATCATAGAAGGGCCAGAAGATACACCAATGGCAACAAAAACAAATTTAGGCAGGACGATTCACGGAAAAATTAATAATTCAATGCCAAAAAGCTGTGTAAATTTTCATGTGTTACAAACTGAGATTTCAGATGATGATCTACACAAAATTGTAAAAGATACCTTCACAATTGACGCTTTCGGAATCACGGCTAATACAAAATCAAAAAATAAAGAACGAGCCCTGGATATCATGCAAAACACAATAAAGTATGTACAAGATCGATATGAAATAGGCTTACTTTGGAAATCTGACAACTTAGTTCTACCCGAAAGTAAAAACATAACCATAAAAAGATTGCAAATTGTGGAAAAGCAAACACAGAATGATCCAAATTTCAAGGAAAAGTACTGCGAAAACATCCAGAAATATGTAACCAAAAATTATGCTCGAAAACTTTCACCAAATGAAGCTAAAGTAGAAGGTCCTAGAACACGGTACCTGCCACACTTTGGAGTCACTAATCCAAATAAACCGGGAAAACTGAGACTTGTCTTCGATTGTGCAGCCAAATCCAAAGGTGTCAGTCTAAACGATAATCTTTTAGCTGGACCAGATATGTTAACATCATTAGTTGGAGTTCTCTTGAGATTCAGAAAAAGAAAAATCGGATTTGCAGCAGACATACGGGAAATGTTTCACCAAGTAAGAATCAGAGAAGAAGACCAAGACTCTCAACGATTTTTGTGGCGGGATGGGAAAATTGATCAACCTTACTCAGTTTACAGAATGGAAGTCATGACTTTTGGAGCCACATGTTCCCCGACATGCGCTCAATTTGTTAAGAATAGTAATGCTCAGACACATGGAAAATCGAAAAGAACCATAGAAGCTATTACAAGAAAACACTATGTTGATGATTACCTTTATTGCAGCGACAGCCCCGAAGAAGCTTTAAAAATTATTACTGATGTACGACAACTACAAAAACAAGCTGGTTTTGAATTAGTCGGTTGGACAACATCTTCTGTAGCTTTAAGAAGGATGTTAGAAGTTGACAATGATATTAAAAAAGACCTTAACCTTGACTATGACAAAACTATGCAAAGAGTACTAGGAATGTTTTGGGATGCTAAAACGGATATGCTAGTTTTTCAACTCGCAAATAAACTAAAAGAAAACATTCTGGACAAACCAACTAAACGACAAGTACTCAAAACAGTAATGTCAATTTTCGATCCCCTAGGAATTCTAGTAAATTTTGCAATACGAGGACGAATTTTAATCCAAGACATTTGGCGAACTGGCATAAAATGGGACGATTTTGTCAATGATGAAATCTGGCAGCAATGGAAACTATGGATAGAAGACTTAAAAGTTATAGATAATTTTCAGATACCTAGATGCTATTCTCCAAATATACCATTTTCTGGAAACATTGAACTGCACTGCTTCTGTGACAGTAGCAAAAAGGCATTTTCATCTATTGCATACCTCAGAATAGCCAGTAAAAATCAAATTGAAGTTCGCATTATTTTCGCGAAAGCTAGAGTGACCCCAAACAGACCAGTTATCATTCCTCGCCTAGAGTTACAAGCAGCTCTACTAGGAGCCAGAATGACAAAAACTTTAAAATCAGAAATAGATGTAAAAATTAATAAGACATATTATTGGACGGATTCTACTACAGTATACCATTGGATTCAAAATGACGCCAAAAAACTGGGACAGTTTGAAAGCCACAGAGTCGGAGAGATACAAGAGATCACAGAAAGAAATGAATGGAAATGGGTACCAACGAAACAAAATCCTGCAGATATAGCTACAAGAACCTATGACGTAGTAGTATAAAACCAGACAAGTTTTGAAATGTGGATAAACGGACCAGAATTTTTACGAAACGATGAATCAAAATGGCCAAGTCAAGATATTGTTCAGATAAAATCAAAAACTGAAGTGACACTGTATTTAAAGGAAACGACAACATGTTTAATCGATTGCAAAAAATTTTCGAACTGGACAGATTTATTGATGGCTACAGCAAGACTTTATAAATATTTGAGGATTATGACATCAAAATTCAGAAAAATTACATTTGAACCGTATATGACAATTGAAGACTTGGAAAAAGCTAAATTATACTTGATAAAACATTGTCAAAGAAAATCATTTGGAGACGAATATAAAAATTTAAAAAATGGGAAAACTATATGCAGACAAAGCCCTTTGAGAAAGTTATATCCTGTCTTGAACTCTAAAGATCTCATTGTAGTCCCTGGAAGAACAAACCTAGCACCTAGTCTTTCAGAATTTTCAAGAAATCCAATCATTCTACCAAAACGAGATCACCTGACACGTCTTTATCTTATGCACCTGCATGTAAAATTTGGACATCAAGGTATTGAAACTGTTTTAAATGAAGCACGACGAGAGTTCTGGATATTAGATGGTAGATCTGAAGTAAAATCAGTTTTTCGTGAGTGCCAAAGATGTAAAATAGATAAAGCCATGCCAAAAAATCCATTGATGGGACAGTTGCCAAAAGAACGGTTAACCTCTTATGTTCCACCGTTTACATACACTGGCATCGATTATTTTGGACCTTTTTTTGTTAATGTTGGACGAAGACGAGAAAAAAGATGGGGAGTTATTTTCACATGTCTCACAGTGAGAGCTGTCCATTTAGAAATTGCCCATTCGATGATAATGGCTTTAAACCGAATGATTGCAAGAAGAAATCAACCATCCAAAATTTTCTGCGATAATGGGACCAATTTGCGAGGAGCTTGTGAAGAATTGAAAAAAGCTGTGAAAAATATGGATCAACAGAAACTAAGAAACGATTCAATAAAAAAAGAAATAGAATGGAGTTTTTTACCACCTGCATCACCACACATGGGGGGCGTATGGGAACGACTGATAAGAACAATCAAAAATGCCTTATACATGTTACTGAAAAACCAGAGACTTAACGATGAACTACTATTGACATTATTTACCGAAGTCGAAAATATTCTAAACTCAAGACCGATAACCAAAATTTCAGCTGATTCAGACGACTTTGAGGCTTTAACGCCAAATCATTTTTTGGGAAAAGAAAAACTACGAAATCCTTGTGAAATTTGGAGTGACTTGGGAAATCAAACATACCTCGATTTAAGAAAATGCTGGAGAAGAAATCAAATATTAACAAATCAATTTTGGAAGATATGGATTAAAGCATATTTACCCACATTGACAAGAAGGAGCAAATGGAATGACGACCAACAAATGATTAAAATAAATGATATCGTTCTCATTACCGAAGACAATCAACCCAGAAATGTCTGGAGGCTGGGAAGAATACTAGAAGTGTTTCCTGGACCAGACGGGCGAATTAGAGTAGCACGAATAAAGACTCAAAATGGTGAAATGACCAGACCTGTTCATAGACTGGCGAAAATAGAGACGGAAAAATAAAAGAATCCCAAGTCACTAATTTTTGCGGGGAAGAATGTTGAGTTTCAACTCAACATGAATTTGTTTTAAAAAATTTGTTTACTTTAATATTAATATAATTTTGATAGATGTCAAAAAATATTCTCAAATAATTTTATATATAATAAAAAACCGTCAAAAAAAACCTGACAAAAATACTTAATAAACCCAGACCAAGTAAACCCAGACCTACAAAACCCCGACAAGACCCTAATTTTTATTACCCGATAAGAAAAACCACAACCGTCACGTTAAAAGGTGTATCTTCATTGTTGTCGTCATCGTCGTTGTTGTTGTTAAAAGTGTTTTAGGTATTTTTGCGTATGTGTCTTTGGGACTATACAAACTTTCTGGGGCCATAATATCATCCTGATCTAATTGTGATTTATTCGAATACCAAGGATACATAATAGCTTCTTGTGTACTATGCTGTATTCCTAACGTATGCCCGATTTCGTGCACTAAAACACCTAAAAAGTTTGTTTTTTGATCATCAAAATTATTTAAACTGTAGTCCCAATGTTCCGAAACATCCATGTGTATTTCAACACATTGATTTCCCTTGGGAAAATAACTGTGAGCTAATAAACAACCTCTACCATCAAAATCGACAGAACATTCATAACGACCTTGACAATCAGTTCGAAAACGATGATGTTTTTTTGATAATTGAATGGTAATATCAGGTTTTTGAGGATTCGGTTTGATTAGATGAGTAAACGTTAAAACAGAACCATTTTCCCAAATATCAAACGCTTTTTGTGCAACAGCCAATTGTGTGGGTGAGCCCAGAGGAAAATACCAATACAAGTGGGTTTTATCCCAATGTGAATATGATGAATCAACTTGATATTAATTTTCACCAACAGAACATCTCGGTCGACGTATTAATCGTAACGTTGCATCATTTATTTCACCATCAACAGGTAGATTATAAGTTTCTTGAAACCGTATTAAAGCGCTTTGAAGATCTGTTAAATAATTATTACTCGTGCAGTTATATTTGAATAAAAAATCTATAACTTCTTGATTTTCAGTTGATGTTGTTGTTGTTGTGTATTTAGCTGTTACCATTAAATGATTTGACAGCAACAGAGGAATGAGGAAAACCACCTTCATTATTATAAGTTTTAATAACTAATGAAATATTTCTTCTTTCAACATAAATATATATAGGTATAAAATAAATAAAAAGCAATAATTATTATAAAAATTATATATTCAAAAAGGTAATATAGCATTAATATACCAGTGTCGTAGATGTTCCACATTTTTCTGGGTACACTTGAATGTTCCTAGCGTGAGATACAAATCATTAACAACATTTGATTTATAATAAAAAATGTATTCTTTAAGTGCATTACTAAGTAAGTAAAATATTATTAATATCACACAAATCCCAAATCTTAGTCAAAATATTTATAGAATTTAAAGTATCATTCTTTTTAAAAATTCACGTGTAAGTTCTATAATATTCCTATACATTTCACAAAATGATAAATTCTCCGATAAAGAGAACTTAGAAGATTTTCGTGGACTTCGATTATTTGACAGACTTCTTTTCAGTACAAGTCTCAACTTGTTGCGGATTGTTTTCTCGTAAAGGTCATACGATAGTATTTTTATCAATCCAACTGTTATGTTTTTTCTTTTCATTTCAATACTTTTTCCACCAAATATGTCAGGATTGACTGTTTTCTGCAATTCTTCTTCGTAAAATGCGCCTCTGATTGGATTACTCTCCATATCTTCAAGTAAATACGTAGTAGGATTGGTTATTTTAATTTTGACGATTTTAAATAGTTCTGTAGTTCAATTAGGTGTATGACTATAAGTTTTATTCAAAATGTATTTTTTCGTTTGATTTGTTGACTTGAGATGGCTTATATCCAGTTGTTGAATGCTTTGTATTGTTGTATTCTTGAGTAATGGCAGGTAAAATGTCTAACCACTTGTAGGAACCATTTAAACTAAACATCTTGTACAATTTTGATTTCAACGTTCGTATAACACGCTCAGCCATGGAAGCCTTCATCGTACTAAACACGCTATAATTATTCATACCATGTTTCTTCATTAAATTTTGAAACCTGTTGTAAAATTCCGTTCCCTGATCGGACTGTAGATTTTTCGGAACTCGTTGTCGAGAATGAGTGAGTATATCAGAAAATGATCGAGTAATTTCCTCACCAGTCTTTGTCTTTAGGGGACGTGTCAAACAAATTTTGAAAAACAATCTATAACGACAAGTATCCATTTAAATCCTATATTTTGATGTGCGTAAGGACGCATTTCAGCCAAATCCATTTGCCATAAATCACCTAAACCCTTGATTATAGTACGTCTTCCTCGATACATCCTCCGTATCGGTTTGTGGAGCTCGTCTACAAGTTGAATTTTCTCTTTAGACGTCATAATGCTATATGATGATGCTTTTATGTGTTGCGACTAGTTAAAGTTAAAGAATGAACATTGTTAACAACACCCATAATCTTATTTTGCAAGTCAGATATGGTTTTAGTGTTTTCAGCAAGATCTTTTTTTCGGAAATTTATCTTTTGAAGCGAACGGTTGTACCTACCTAACGCCCTGGTTTCTCTGACTAGATCGGCCCGAAATATTTCGACGAATATCCGCGTACAGAACGCTAGTTTTCCCGAACTCTCTTCGTTCCGAAGTTTCGCCTGTGTATGGTTTGTCTGCAAATTTATTCGTTCCGATACAATATTTCAGGTTCAGTTTTTAAAATTTGTAGGGTGGTTCGCTTCAAAATAAAAAATGGATTTTTTTATTGTTATGGTTTTGGAAGAAGAACAGGATAATGATGACGAGTATGCATTATTAGAAATATGTACCAAAAAAAATAAAGTGCTGAATATGTTTAAAAATAGGCCCAAAGAAGGTGTTTATGAACTGTTAGTATTAAAGCATCTTTCAGATAACGATACAAAGTTTAAAGAATTTTTCTGTTTAACTCCACAATTATTCCATAATGTACTGAATCTTATCAAGGATGAAATCAGTTTGCGACCAACAAATAAACATCCAATTCCTATTGAAAACTCTAATTTGTGGTATTTCTTTACCAACGACATATTTTTACATATTTTAATAAAAATGCACGATTATCTACACAACTTTAAAAAAAGTTCGGCGAACTGTGCCGTTTAAAAATCGTTCAAATCAAACACTGGTTGATTCAGACGAACTACTATCCGCACACTCTTCCGAAATTTCGGTCCGATTTTTTATACAAACCGCTACTATGTACTACACATACACTAGGTTTCACCGAATACACCAACGAACTTTTCGTGGTATATCTACGAAATATTTCGGGCCGATCTAGTCAGAGAAACCAGGGCTTAAGCGGAGAAAGCAATTAGATTGCATTTACGAGCGAGCGTAGACGGACTTCCGAGAAAGCATTAAGCTAACGAGGAAGCTCTAAGAACCATTAGCGTTAACCACAGGAAGTCTTAACGACATCTAAACGGGATTTTTTAATCCCAAACCATTGAGTAAGAGAGTAATAAGAGGCGCAACCTTATGGACTGATTTGGCTATCCGCCTGCCCTCCGAAATATAGATGGTCATAGTCAGGCATGTGAATTTTGCTCCCCGAGAAAATTTTGTTGCACTCTTGCAGTAGAAGAGAGTGGCCACATGGTTGGGATATTACGTTGTAAGCGGAACGGCGGAGCTGTGCTACAAGGCATCAGGTATTTACAGGGCTATCTTTCTCGATGACAAATTAGACGTTATACCTAAACAGTTAGAAAAAAATCTGGAAATTTGTAGATTATTATATTTAAATATTTGTATAAATTTGATTAGGTACTTATTTCAACTTCTGAAATCTCATGTTTAATGAAATCAATAAGATTAAGAACGGTATGGTTAACTGTATCGGTAAACTATAATGTATAAAGCGTAGAGGAATTCTTTTAATACTTAATGGTGTAAGAAATTGTGAGTTTCTAAATAAAACTTTGGTGTTCAATACCTCTTAATGGGATGCACACAGGGGGTTTTAGTACTTTTTCACATGGCAACATTGATATTGTAGGTATAAATTATCGCTGCGTTGTAATTTTTATACTTTTGTATTGTACACGTTTTCTAATAATATACCAGAGCGGCTCCTTTAATTGATAATTTTTATTATACATGCCACTTAACCCTAGAATAATTTTTACATTATATATTTAAGCGCATTTTGAACTGTCATTTAATGTATTTTTTCTACGACGGGAAAAAATGAGATATTTTATCTCTGATAACAGGTAACAAAATGTCACTTTTTATAAAATTACTTTAGGTAGAATAAAGGTAAAAAGCTAATTTTAGAATATTTTCTTATATAAAAATTATATCAAAAGTACAATTTATAAAATGTGCATTGCATTCCCTGGAATAATAAATAACTTTTATTAGCTACGAATATAAACACGTAGGAATAAAAAAAAAATATTTTTTTTATTATAAAAACAGTACATATGCACGCTAATTTAAGATGCAATTTACACAACAAAACTTTCGGTGTTCTACACATCTGACAATAGTTAGTGGTCATTCTTCTGAGTTGACTTGGGCCACTCAATACTTGGGCAAAAATAACAAACTGTACGTTGATTTTTTAGAAACTTGAGGGTATTCAAACAGCTGGAAGTTCGATTAACAAAAAATGATAAAATAAGAAATAATATTTATTGCATCGAAGGCTTCCGTTGGATAATTCAAGTAATGCTGTTTCTTCTTGAAAATTTAAAACGAGATGTGAATGTTAAATATACGTTTTCATCATACTTGAATCATTAACTCAGTTTAGACTGGCATTTCAGCGTAATTTGTTTACTCTCTTAAGAAACGCAGCATATAGCACAACAAACTGCAAGGAAGACTTTTCAAAATACCTAGCAGTAGAAGAAATTTTCAAAAAACAAGAGACAGTTAGGATTTGGTTAGGTTAGGTTAGGTTAGGTTAGGTTAGTGGCCACATGGTTGGGATATTACGTTGTAAGCGGAACGGCGGAGCTGTGCTACGAGGCATCAGGTATTTACAGGGCTATCTTTCTCGATGACAAATTAGACGTTATACCTAAACAGTTAGAAAAAAATCTGGAAATTTGTAGATTATTATATTTAAATATTTGTATAAATTTGATTAGGTACTTATTTCAACTTCTGAAATCTCATGTTTAATGAAATCAATAAGATTAAGAACGGTATGGTTAACTGTATCGGTAAACTATAATGTATAAAGCGTAGAGGAATTCTTTTAATACTTAATGGTGTAAGAAATTGTGAGTTTCTAAATAAAACTTTGGTGTTCAATACCTCTTAATGGGATGCACACAGGGGGTTTTAGTACTTTTTCACATGGCAACATTGATATTGTAGGTATAAATTATCGCTGCGTTGTAATTTTTATACTTTTGTATTGTACACGTTTTCTAATAATATACCAGAGCGGCTCCTTTAATTGATAATTTTTATTATACATGCCACTTAACCCTAGAATAATTTTTACATTATATATTTAAGCGCATTTTGAACTGTCATTTAATGTATTTTTTCTACGACGGGAAAAAATGAGATATTTTATCTCTGATAACAGGTAACAAAATGTCACTTTTTATAAAATTACTTTAGGTAGAATAAAGGTAAAAAGCTAATTTTAGAATATTTTCTTATATAAAAATTATATCAAAAGTACAATTTATAAAATGTGCATTGCATTCCCTGGAATAATAAATAACTTTTATTAGCTACGAATATAAACACGTAGGAATAAAAAAAAATATTTTTTTTATTATAAAAACAGTACATATGCACGCTAATTTAAGATGCAATTTACACAACAAAACTTTCGGTGTTCTACACATCTGACAATAGTTAGTGGTCATTCTTCTGAGTTGACTTGAGCCACTCAATACTTGGGCAAAAATAACAAACTGTACGTTGATTTTTTAGAAACTTGAGGGTATTCAAACAGCTGGAAGTTCGATTAACAAAAAATGATAAAATAAGAAATAATATTTATTGCATCGAAGGCTTCCGTTGGATAATTCAAGTAATGCTGTTTCTTCTTGAAAATTTAAAACGAGATGTGAATGTTAAATATACGTTTTCATCATACTTGAATCATTAACTCAGTTTAGACTGGCATTTCAGCGTAATTTGTTTACTCTCTTAAGAAACGCAGCATATAGCACAACAAACTGCAAGGAAGACTTTTCAAAATACCTAGCAGTAGAAGAAATTTTCAAAAAACAAGAGACAGTTAGGATTTGGTTAGGTTAGGTTAGGTTAGGTTAGGTTAGGTTAGGTTAGGTTAGGTTAGGTTAGGTTAGGTTAGGTTAGGTTAGGTTAGGTTAGGTTAGGTTAGGTTAGGTTAGGTTAGGTTAGGTTAGGTTAGGTTAGGTTAGGTTAGGTTAGGTTAGGTTAGGTTAGGTTAGGTTGGTGAAACAGGAATAATTGTTTTATTCTTTCGTCTGCAAAATAAAGTGAGAATCGCGGTTTGCAACGGAAAATAATAAGGGAACCATATATTTGTTAAAACCGAACTTAATCGTAAGTGCAGTGATATTAAATTTGATAAAAATCGTATTTCAAACCAATTTGCTTAAGAACTGGGTACGAAAATAAACAACAATTTGTAAGGTTAATTGATTTGATAAGATAATCATATCATAGATAAGCTAAAACCCAGATTAAAATATTTGCGACGTTGTCGGATTGTGAACGCTGACTGTCCTGTTAGAGATTTTTGTAAAATAGCAATTTTATAGGGACGCCGATAGAGGAAAGAGATCCGACGGGTTGACCGGTCTCTGAATCTTTCGCGGTGCCCACAAGTAATTATAAGTATAAATTAACAAAAAAGAATCTAAACGTAAGATTCACGGCACAAGCTTAGGCGAACAGTGGAAAGAAGGAAACTCTTTCATAGTACAAAAGAGCAAATTAATCGCCAAATCTCCGATTAAAAAAGATATAGATAACATGGAGAATGTATTAAAAGATATCCAACAATTAAGTAAAGAAATGAAAGATGGCTTCGAGACCACTAACAAAAATAGTGAGATGCTAAAAATAGAGATAGAGAAAACTAATCAAGAACTACAGAAAATTAAAGAAGAACTAGTACATAAGGAACAAAAATGGCACACGGAAAAACAACTACAGGAAGGAAAAATCAATAAATTGGAGAATAGATTGGAGAAACTGAATAAAGAAAAAAGAAAAAACAATATAATAATAAAATGTGTCAACATGGGAACAGGAAAAGCAGGTGAAAAAGTCGAAGCACTTATTTATGAAAAACTGACACAGAAGTTAAGGTCACGGAAGCTTACGAGATAAAAAAGGGTATAATAATAGCGAAATTGCAAAATATTGACCAGAAGAAAATAGTAATGGAAAAGAAACAAAAATTGAGAGGCTCAGACATGTACATTGAAGATGATATGACTTTACAGGAAAGAAATATACAAAGAGAGCTAAGAGGTATAGCAAAGCAAGAAAAGAACAAAGGCAATATGGTAAGGGTGGGTTACAGAAAATTAATCGTTAATGGCAAAATATATAGATGGGAGGAACTAGATAAATGTAAGGACACCAATCAATTGAAGCAAAAAAACTAGATAGAATAAATAGCAGCCTAAATACACATTTGATGAAATCAGCTACGAATAGGGACAATGAGATGGAATTTGAAATACATAAAAAAGATAAACACATAAATATTAAAATGGCTACATGGAACATTCGAAGTATAAACGATGGAATTTGATAAAGCAAAGCTAGACATTCTAGCTATCACCGAAACTAAGAGAAAAGGACAGGGGACTGAAGAAATGGATGGAGGAGATTTATTAATATACAGTGGGGTAGACAAAGAACACAGAGCAACTGAAGGAGTAGGATGCATAATAAGTAAAAAATATGTGGACAAGATAAAGGACTGGAAGTGTGTATCACAGCGTAATCTAAAAATTTAGCTTCAACTCGATAAAAAAGATAGGACAACTATAATAATAACGTACGGACCTAATGAAGACGAAACAATTGGAAAAAAGGAGGCATACTGGGAGGAACTGAACGATATGATTGAAAGGACAAATGGAAAAATAATAATCCTAGGAGATATGAACATCAGAGTGGGGAAAAAAGACGATGAAAATTTAGAAGTAGTAGGAGCACATGGAGAAGAAAAGAGAAATAACAATGGTAAAAGATTGATAGACTTCTGCGTAGAAAACAACATGCTAATAATGAATACTTTTTTAAGCACAAAGACATACACAAATTTACAATTTACAAGAGTTGTTGAAAGTAGAAAAGAAGGATCCATAATAGGTTATGTTCTAATTAACAGAAAATACAGACAAGAAATCTTAGACGTCAGAGTTAAAAGAGGACCAGAAATATATAGCGATCACTACATGGTATTGTCCAAACTGCTCCTTAGAATCGACACGCATGTAACACAAAGACAAGCCACAAAGAATGCATCAAAGGAGTCAATCAGGACATATAAACTGAACGACGAAAAAGTAGCCACAAGATTCAGAAATCAAACAGAAATTGAAATGGACAGACTGCTGGTAGAAACTCAGAATGCAAAACTAGAAAATCAATGGTCTAAATTTAAAGAAATAATTCTGCGCAAAGCTAAAGAAATTTGCGGAACCATTATGATAAAAAAAAATTTAAAAAAATATGTTGTTAGAATGAAGAGATAAAAAAGAGCATTAAAATTAAGAAACAATTATGGAAGAAAAGACGCATGAATGTTACAAAGAATATAAACAACAAAGAAAAATTGTGAAGGAAATGGTACAGAGTGCTAAAAAGACGGCATGGGAGGAATTTGGAACAAAAATGGAATCTGATAGCAAGGCTAACCAGAAGCTGTTCTATAAGGTATTGAAGAATATTAGGACAAATAAGGACCAAAGCACGAAGCAAATAAAAAACAAAGAAGGAACGCTGATATCATAGGGGCATAAAATCATGGAGAGATATAAAGAACATTTCAGCGAACTGCTAACATCAAATAATGACGCAGCTTCACACCAAGAAGAAAAAACTGATCACTCTAAAAATAAAGCAATATCCAACATAAGTATGGACGAAATAGAAGAAACAATTAGAAATCTTAAAAAAGGCAAGGCAGCGGGACACGACCAGATTACAGCTGAAATGTTGAAATCTCTGGGACCTAGAGGAAAGGAAATGTTAAATAAAATATTTAACAACGCCTGGAACACAGGAGAAGTGCCGAGCGATTGGAAAGTAGGAATAATGAGTATAGTGTCGAAAACCTTTGAAACGATATTAGAAAGACGCTTAAGAAGCATAATAGAGAACTCGCTAGAAGAACCCCAAAGCGGATTCAGGAAAGGACGGAGTACACGGGACCATATTTTTACAATAAAGCAGATAATAGAAAAATCAAGAATTGCAGACACAGAAAAGACAGCATGGAATATGAAAAGTTTGTGATAAATGAGGGTTTAAGACAAGGAGGAGTGTTGAGCCCAACACTCTTTATACTAGCAATCGATGATGTACTAAAAATAACAAAAACTAACCAACAGTCTGTACATGTTGGTTATTACAATTTGCGTTCTGTGGGTGTTCGGGAATGCGTTTTTGCGGATGACTTGGTGATGTGTGCCTCAACTACAGAAAAACTGCAAAATAATTTAAATCAATGGAATGGTGAGTTAAATAAAAGGAACTTGAAAATGAATACAGATAATTCAAAAGTAATGGTAATAGGAAAGGAGAACAGTAAAATTAATATAGTAATAAACAATAAGCCGTTAGAACAAGTAGACAGCTACAAATATTTAGGAGCGATAATTGACAGACAAGGAAATATGCACCAAGAAATGGAGGAGCAAATAAAAAACAGCTTAAACAAATCATTTCTAGAAAATAAAAAATAAGCAGGAAATCAAAAATGACAATACATAGAAAAAATTTTAGACCAATTTTGACATATGGTAGTGAAAGCTGGATATTAACTAACCAATATAAAAGCAAATTGCAGGCAATCGATATGAAATATTTAAGGAAAGTCAAAAGGATCACCAGAAGAGATAAGATACGAAATGAAGTTGTAAGAGACGAGCTGAAGGTGGAGCCAGTGATAGAACAAATAGAAAGACAACAACTAAAATGGTTCGGCCACCTAAACAGAATGAACAATGCAAGACAAGCAAAACAGGTATGGGAAGCAAGGACAACAAAGAACAAAAACAGAGGAAGACCAAGGAAGACTTGGAATGACCAAGTGGGACAGGTACTTCATAACAAAAGAAGGCAAAAAATAAAAAAAAATAAAGTTTGTTTACAATCTATAGTGTAAATTTTATCACCTTACACCTTAACGGTAGAAAGGTTATTGATTATAGTTAGTGGTCATTCTTCTGAGTTGACTTCGGCCACTCAATACTTGGGCAACAATAACAAACTGTACGTTGATTTTTTAGAAACTTGAGGGTATTCAAACAGCTGGAAGTTCGATTAACAAAAAATGATAAAATAAGAAATAATATTTATTGCATCGAAGGCTTCCGTTGGACAATTCAAGCAATGCTGTTTCTTCTTGAAAATTTAAAACGAGATGTGAATGTTAAATATCCTGGGGGTTGGGTTACCTACCAGGCGCGTCTCCAGGTGGCGGATAGGAGGACGGTCAGGACTTATGTCTTGATTAGTGGCAGTCATAAGTAGAGTGAGGGGGTCTAAAAAACCCCCAAAAGCTTTTGCGAAAACTGCCGCTGCGGACCAGCCCCCCAAGTGAAGGTGTGAGGTACCGTGCCGATGTACTGAATGGTCACGGGAAACGAGGCCGCGAACGGTCCCCTGAGGGCACCAGGCGACACCCTCCTATACATCAGCCTTCCTCTGGTATGCGGGCTCTGCCAGGGGTGATACAACCCTTCCCAGCTACTCGTGGGATCCAAACGGAAAAACCAAATAAAAATAGAAACCAAAATCTGGAGGCTGAGCGTACACGCACACCTCCGAAAACAAGTTCAGAGGCTGAGCGTACACGCACACCTCCGAAAACAAGTTCGGAGGCTGAGCGCACGCGCACACCTCCAAAGCACCGTAGAGGTAGAAGGGTCTGCAGTCCTGAGGCGAAGAGGAGGAGGAAGGCGAGGGAACAGGAGGGTGTCTGCAAAGACACCACCGGCTCCGATCGCCCCTCCAAATCAAAACCAGGCACCAGTGGCCAGCAGAACTTGGGCAGTGGCGCCAGTTCTTCCTCCAAAAGAGGCCAGGAACGCGTCGTCACCCAAGAAAAGAAGCGCATGCGCTCTGACACCTCTGAGGGAACACCCGTTTGAGGGAAGAAGGCGAGGCATGATGCTAAAACTATAGCCAATAAAAGCTATAGGGAAGCAGCTACCAACCACCTAAGGGTAGCTGTTATTGATATGACCGACCCGTACGCCAAAGTAAATGCCGAAAAGGAAGGTCTTATTAAGAGACAGCTGGTGGAGACCCTGGACAAAACCCTGTCCGCCTCCCACGACGAAACAAAACCACCAACGTTCAGGTCGTGGTCGCACTCTGGTGAAATAATCAGAGTAACGAGGAAACGTTGGCATGGTTAAGGCAGACGGTGAAAAACCTCAAACCGTGGCAGGAGGCAGTGCTTGATGTGGTGCACGTCGACAACCTCCCCAAGCTAATGAAAGCCACCCTCTGGATCCCGAGCTACGCACACGCTGATCTCGGTGAAAAAGAGGATGTGCTGCGTCGGCTTAGCCGCCAAAACTCCGAGCTTCGTGTGGATGGATGGTGTTCCTTCCATTACGAGGCAAAGGAAAACCCTAAAGGGCACCTTTTCGTCTTCGGCATTGGGGACGAAGAGATGAAAGCCCTGGAAAAAAGGTCAATGAGGATGAGCTACGCGCTCTGGCGATCGACAGTGCCTCGACAGAGGAACCGCCTAAGAAGGCAAGTGGCGGCGAGGCCAATCCACCCCCAACCGTGGAGGAGTCGATGGCGGAATAAACCCACAAAAAAAAACATTAAAAATTAAATCTTTGACATGCCCAGGATAAGGATACAAAGATGGTAAATATAATTCAGTGTAATCTTCAACACAGCAGAATGGCTACGGCAACACCATGCCGCCATCTCGATGAGTTAAACGATACACTAGCGCTCATCCAAGAACCCTGGATAAGAGAAACGAAAATATTAGGTTTTAGCAATCTAAAAGGTTTAATTTTCAGCTTCCCTAGCAATCACCAACCTAGGACCGCAATATTCCTAGAAAATTCAAGGCCTTTTCCATGTCGCACTTTTTAACATCTGACAGGACAGTTGTCAAAGTTGAATATGTGCAAAAGGGTCAAAAGAAAGTGATGATACTAGCATCCGCATACCTCCCCTCGGACGTTGTTGGACCACCACCCAGCAGGGAACTGGAGGACCTTGTGGAACACTGCCTCACGCATAAGCTTGAACTGGTAATAGGCTGCGACACGAATGCACAACACGTCAGCTGGGGTAGCAGAGTTATCAACACTAGAGGTAAGTCGCTTTATTATTACATAATTAGTAAGAATCTTTGCATTCTAAATAGAGGTACTGAACCAACTTTCATAAACTTTCGTAGCCAAACTCGAATATCATAAAAATTTTTAACTGGCATGTATCTGACGATCAGATCATCGCTGGATAAAATACGAAATAAATGTCAACCTCTAAACTAACTAGGAACCCCAGAAAAACGGACAGGACTAAATATGTCCACCTTTTGAACGGGTCCCTGAGTAACATCAAGGAAATGACGTGTAACAGCAATGGTAAACTAGAACAATAAACAACTAAAAGGTTGAATTAACTTTCACTATTTATTCTTTAAATACTTTAAATGTAATGACAGCCGTTTCGCTATCGAAATAGCATCGTCAGATTGACATATTGAAGTTACATTTTGTTTGTTTGTAGCTAGGTACCTGATGTTGATACGTTATGAAGACATAACAATATTAAAACCTAGATGTTATTAGCCCTAACGGAATATCCTGGATGTATTTCCCTCTAAGATCAGTATAACTGTGCAATGATATAGTTTTTTGTTTCCTGGTTTTTCTATGGTAGAACAGAAAGGTTTGAGGAAACACTCTGTGCTAGAATGCAAGAGGCCCTCAATATCATAGAAAGCTGATGCAAAGATCATTCACTGTCATTAAATCCACAAAAGACAGAGATGGTCCTTTTCACAAGGAAAAGGAAGCTTGTGAACATTCGGGCTCCAAAACTCCTAAAAACTGAATTAAACTTCTCTGCAGAGGTGAAATATCTAGGGATCACCTTTGACAGCAAGTTTACATGGAACTCTCATCTAAAAAATAGAGTCAAAAAAGCATATATTGCCTATGAACAGTGTAGAAGAACCATTGGTCGTACCTGGGGATTGTTACCAACGGTCACGGAGTGGATCTACACTGCAATCATGAGACCTATGCTAACCTACGGCGCGATTGCCTGGGGAGTAAAAACAAACCAGCTGACAGTCGTCCGCAAACTTGGCCATTTACAAAGATCAGCATGCCTTAACATAACAGGAGGCATGAGAACTACACCAACTAGAGCGATGGAGGTGATCCTCCTTCTCACCCCACTTGATATATATTGTAATAAATTACAATGATATATGTTGATTGGATGGATCTTATTTTAATTAATGTAATTATTGAATTGTTATTTTTATTGTTTTAAAATTTTTGTTATTTTTAATAAGTTTTGTGGGGCTATAATTTTTGATTGTGTATATTTTATTTTTATTCAACCTTTAATTATCCCAAAACACCTTAAAACTTCTTTATTTTTACTTATTCTTTTAATTGTATACAAATTGTATATTACCAATGTCAATATATTAAATTTTTATCTATTATTGTTATTAATTTTAGGTTATTCAAATGAATCATTAAACATGAGTAACTCTTTTATCCTCAGTAGTCGGTTCAAATAAAAATCAATGATAAAATTGTTTATTTCACTTATTATGTCCAACTATAACGTACCCTTTATCTACACTACGTTGCGACTCTGGATAAATGTCTATGCGCATGTATACTTAAAACACGTGACTATTCCGAATATTCTTGCGTGCCACAGTTTCTATTGTGTGATCGCTAACGGTTGTTAAAATGATGCATAGAAGAATTTTATATTCTAATCAAAGTTATGTTCGAAAATGTTTAATGGATATCGAAATTTACCATTAACAAAAGTTTACAAGTAATTTTGAAAGTGATAATTGTTATAATAATTTATAGTAAAAACATACCGTAAAGTTCACTTGTTGCTGTGGATCGAGATGGAAAATTCCCGGGTACCGCTATCCCGTTCTCGGCTTCTTAGATGGAATATTTTCAAACACGTGGGATTACTTTCTTGAGTGGATTGATATGGATTAAATCACTGGATATTATCTCTCCTTCTCAGCCTCCTCAGATATGGAAAACTTTTTTATTATTGCAGGTTAGTTAAAAAAAATATTATTTCAATTCTTGCTGATATGTCTTTTATTATTAAAATATCCAGGTTCCAATTACTTTTGGTTATAAATTCATAGAACTTGTACATGAGTTATTATGCGGCCATCTTTTATACTCGGTAATAATTTTTAAAATTTAATTCCATTTTATTATATCTAAATCTATTATACTTCAAATCCTATTTGGTTACCTTTTATTTTGACATATACTTTTATTGTACCTCACAAACAATCTTCAGTAATATTTTAACATAAATTCGAATTCATTTGGTTTTATATAACCACTAACTATTTATTGATGATTCATATTTCTAATTCTTAATTCTAACTATAGTATAATATTTATTTATTTTAATATTTACATCTTAAAACTATCTTATTTCTTAAATTAAGCAAGATCTTTAAAATGTTGTTTTATTTGTGATATGCATACAAGTTTTTAACGTTTTTACCCCTTAACAAATTGTTATATGGATTTTTTAAAATATAACTATTTTCATAAGCTTTTTCTATAATAAATGGTCCTACAAATGGTAATTTTAATTTTGCACATTCATTATTTTTCTTGTTAGCTACCTGTAATGACCTTTCAATTACCCAATCACCTTCTTTAAACACTATTGGTTTCTTTAAATTTTTATATCTTCTTTTTATATATCGGTCTGCATTTCTTTTTAATTTATCATTAACTTTTTCAATTAAACTATTATATTGTTCTTTATTTTCTATAATCCACGGTCTGTCTGGTTCTATATTTTTCATGAGTTTTAGGGTGTTTCTTGTGTTGCTGTACTTGGTGTATTATTTATGAAATATTCTATGTTTTTAATGTTATTTTCCCAATTTCTATGCTCATTATGTGTCAAAATTCGAAGATATTTTATTATTTCTTTTATATACCTTTCTGTAGGATTAGTTGCAGGGTGTCTAATACTTGTAAATGTTAGAATTATATTATTTTTATTCATAAAGTTTTTAAATCTTTTATTATTAAAATAAGTAGCGTTATCTAAAATACATCTCTTTGGTTTGCCTACTTCTTCAGAATATTTTAACATGATTTCACAAATGACTTTAGTGTTTGTTTTATTAGTGGGTTTAATATAAATGAATTTTGAAAAAATGTCTACAATAACTAATATGTTTTTATTTCCCTGATAACTTTTAACTAAATTTGACATGAAATCTATTGATATTACTTCCAAAGGTTTTTCTGAATTTATTGATTTTGGTATATTCTCATTATGAAAATTTTTTTCTTTACTTAATTGACATATTCCCATATTTTAATCATTTCTTTGGTTATTGCTAGATCTTTCTTACAAATATAGTTTTCTCTCCATATCAACCATGTTTTTCTAACTCCACAATGTCCATATGATTGATGAACCTCCGTTATTATTCGTTTTGCTAATTCCTTTGTAATGATGTAAATTTTATTTTCTTGTAACCTTTTGTAATAGATACCATCCTTTTCCAATGCCCTCTGTTTTTCTTTATCTGACAAACTAATTTGATTTTTCTTTATTTCCTCTAATGAAAATATACCTTCTTGTTGTTTTAAAATATTTAAACCTACTTTAATTAAATTTTTATTTCTTTTGTCTTCCCCATCCATTCTACTCAAATAATCTGCTACAATGTTTGACTTTCCAGTTACATATTTAATTTCGAAAGAATATTCTTGTAATAACAAAGCCCATCTATGTATTCTATTGTTACCAAATTTATTGTTTAAAATTGATGTTAATGATTGATTATCAGTTTTTATAGTGAATTTATTTCCTAATAAATAAAATCTAAATTTAGTGACACAAAAAATAATACTTCCTAATTCTAACTCACTAACACTATAATTTTTTTCGTGTTTTTTAGTGGTTCTTGAAATGAATCCAATAGGTACCTCTCCCTGTCTTTGTATTAAAACCCCAGCATATCTATTTATGGAAGCATCTGTTTTTAATATAAATGGTAAATTATAGTCTGGATAGTAAATTTTTAATTTATTTCCAAAAACATTTTTAATTTTGTTAAAAGCACTTTCTTTTTCTTCATCCCATTTCCATGATACTCCCTTCTTTAATAAATTTATCAATGGTAATTCTAATTCACTTATATTAGGTACTAACCTTTTAAAATAATTTACTGTACCAAGAAACCCTCTTAATGTTTTTAAATTATTTGGTGATTTAAATTCTCTAATTAATTTAATTCTATCTGGATCCATTTCTATACCCTTATCATCTATTTTATAACCTAAATAAATCATACTTGTTTTGAAAAATTGACATTTATCCCTATTTAACTTTAAACCTGCTTCATCTAAACTTTTTAATGCTATTTGTAAATGTTTAATATGTTCCTATTCATTATTAGAAAAAATTAAAATGTCATCTATATAATGTAAAATGAATTCTTCATATTTATTTAAGACTTGATGCAGTGCTCTTACTAATGCAGAACATGCTCCTTGTATACCGAATGGTACAACACAAAACCGATATATTACCCCATCTACTGAAAAACCTGTAAAATCCCTTGAATTTTTATGTAGTGGTATTAACCAAAAACTATGAACTAAATCTAATTTTGAAAATACTTTTGCATTAGTTATTCTACCTAAAATTGCATCTATTGACATTGGTGCACGGTATATTTATTAATTGTTCTAGCATCTAAACATATTCTAATATCTCCATTTTTCTTTTGCACAACTACTAGTGGATTAATATAAGGTGTATTGCTTCTTTCAATTATTCCATCTTCTTCTAATATTAAATCACTGGATGTTATGTCTCCTTCTCAGCCTCCTCAGATATGGAAAACTTTTTTATTATTGCAGGTTAGTTAAAAAAAATATTATTTCAATTCTTGCTGATATGTCTTTTATTATTAAAATATCCAGGTTCCAATTACTTTTGGTTATAAATTCATAGAACTTGTACATGAGTTATTATGCGGCCATCTTTTATTTTCATAAGGAAGTCAGCCATTAATGAACAACAATTTTAAAAAAGCAATCGAACGTGGATTGGCCTTCGGATGAAATTGGAATGACCTATTTTCCCATTTTTTTCGGGTTTTTATATGCTAACGCCGGAAGTTGCAAATATGGCGGATTTTTCGAAAGTCTTTTGTTTTTTCTAACCCTTTTCCAATGAATTTTTGAAAAATTAAATTTTTAATTTGGGATTTTCTGAATTTCTAATTTTTGTATAATGAAACTATACAACTTATAACATTACAAAAATAAACTTTTTAAATTTTTAAACCCATTTTTCCTATTAAAATTAATGACTTTCTGGAGCTACATAATGGCGGACATGATTACAATTTATAATAACAATTTAAACAATTATGAGCAAATATTTCTTTTTGACACTTGATTTTAACATAAAATGAAAATTTACATATCCAAATATAACCAGTAAACTTTTTCTTTTGATGACAATTCTTATTTTGGTTTATATTTGCTTTTGAAATCTACTGCGTCATAACAATTTTAATGTAAATTTTATCAAATAAACAATATAACAACATTTAAAATTATCGAAGAACAACTTAAAATTAAATATCTTATAATAATCCATAGTTATAATAAACAATAACCCTAATTAAACACTTAATATTAGATTTGTGTCTTTGCATTGTAATAACACTTTCTTTAGTCTATTTTTCAGTTTGTAATCACAGTATCACCATTTATAGTGTCTTTTCACTGGATTTATGAGTCACAATGTCCTTGGTAAACCTTTAATTATTTAGTCTTTGTTTACAAAACAATTTTAATCACCTTCTTAACAATGTTACATATGATAAATTTCAATATCCATTTTAGATTCTCTCAAGTTAATATTCTGCATCAAATCATTGAATGTACCAAGCTTGCACTATCATCCGATACATTGTAATAAATATGGAATCATCACTTTGATGCTTAAAATGAATCTATAATCATTGGTTGGGTAAGTCACATTATTTATTTAGTTATAATTCTAATCTATGATACTATTTATTTTGTTCTGATAGCTAATATTTGTTTGTTGAATTTAAATTTTGCTAATCATAAAATTAATTGAATATAGTTGGATATTTTCTAACCTAAATAATAGTTTGTAATCATCTATACCTATTTAATTCTTATCTTATAACTACCTATAAAAACATTATCAAACTTATTATAAATATTAACTTTAGTTATATCTTATTTATATTTTGATTAAGCTAACTTTATATAACTATTAGAATTGGTTTCTTATAGCTAACATTAGATTCATATTATTCAATTTTGTCACATTCTAATGTTTATTTTCTTTTTATTTTAGCCTAAACATCATAGGATAATGGACTTAATTATTGAATCGACTCCTGATGCTAGTGCTTCTTCTTAAAGATTAATCTTTTATCAAGTTATTTTTGTGTTTGTGTGTCAATTGAGACTTCAAACTTATATCCATTTTTTATAATTTATCACAATCTCATATTATATTTTGGGTAAGTTATTCTTTTAATTATTTTAAAACATTACAATATATATCAAGGAGGTGGTTTTGATGACCATGCTACGGCTCCGCTCTACCGGTACACAACTCGAAGTAGAATCTGGTGAGTCGAGGTGGGGTTTGTGGCGCGAAGCTATAAACGAGCTTCCAATGCTACAAGCAAACACAGAATCGATTTCACCAAGATATGCCTTTCACAGGCCCTACAAGATAATCATTAATGAAAACGCTCAAAATGCATTGACGACAGGTACTATATGTATCTTCACCGATGGATCTAAGACAAAAGAAGGTTCAGGATGTGGAATTTACTCCAGATCCCTAAACCTAAATATAAAATGGGCAATGGGTTGTAATGCAAGTATAGCTCAGACAGAGCTAACTGCCGTCTCCATAGCCGCAAAAGAGATTACCAAAAGAGAAATCATTGGCAAAAACATCCAGCAGACAAGTACTATTAGCCCTGAATAGGCCACGGATCACATCAGGTCCAGTATTAGAATGTCACATGGCCCTTACGGAAGCCTTCAACAATAATGTGGTTACTCTAGGCTGGTTGACCTAGTAAAGGAACGTTCCCTTGACAAATTCAGGGGAAGATGGGACGAAGAAAAAGGTTGCATACTATCCAAGGAACTTCTGAATTATCCGAATAGCGGAGCAGCCAAGAAATACGTGGCTATGACCAGAAAGGACCTGCGGCTGGTCACAGGTATACTTACTGGCCATTGTAATTTACGAAAACATCTGAACAGGTTGGGTTTATTTGACAGCCCACTGTGTAGAGGATGTGAACAAAAGGATGAGACAGTTGAGCACGTCCTTTGTGATTGTCCGGCACTCTCTCAAATAAGACTTTCTGTATTCGGCGAAAACTGGCTAACACATGCCAATTTGAAGGAGGTGCCTACAGGCGACGTTATCACCTACTTTAAACAGGTAGGATGGTTGACGAGTCTATAGGTTAGGCTCAATCTCAGAAGGAAGCACAATGGGCCAAATGTGGCCTAAGTGCAGTGGGGCGACCCACCCTTCCAGAATTACAGATACAGAGAATGTTAAATATATGTTTACATCATACTTGAATCATTAACTCAGTTTAGACTGGTATTTCAGCATAATTTGTTTACTCTCTTAAGAAACGCAGCATATAGCACAACAAACTGCAAGGAAGACTTTTCAAAATACCTAGTAGTAGAAAAGATATTCAAAAAACAAGAGACAGTTTAAGTTAAGTTTCATTGTTTATGTAAATACTAATGCCTGTATGCACCATTGTACAATTTCTATGATTAAGACTTTAACCGTGATTACTTAATGTTTTTCTTAAGGACGGGGTATCGCTGTACATCAGAATGGCACCTGCAGACCAAAAGTTTATTCTAACTTTCTCCGTTATTACAACTCAAATCGTTTTATTTTTTTCACTAAATTGCATATAAAGGTCTAACTTAGGTAAGGATTGCATTGATTTTTTGTTAATTAATTGTTTAATATTGAAAAAGAGATGTTGAATGCGAACTATTTTAGACCTTTACATTTGTATAAATAAACAACAATCTAAATAAATTTTCTTAAAATGAAACTAAACCTTTCCTAAGTTGAACATTTTTCTATCAAATAGCCCAATCAGAATTTACTAAAGAGATCAGACCTAAGAAATAGTTAGAAACTAAAATCATGCTGCATTTTATTTTTATTTTTTCACTTTGGATAAAAAATGGACGTAGTTAATGACGAAATAATTGTACTTCAGTTTATAACTTTTATTATAGATGGAACTAGGCACTATATATTTTTTTCTTTTTTTTTATTAACGAAGTCACAACAAATTTTTGTATTATAAATTAATGTAACGTTTTTTAAATATTTTGCGATATTTACAAAACAATTATTCAATAAAACAAATTAGTAAAATGAAAAAAAGAATACTGATTTGCGGATATTGATTTTCAGTAGAACAGTTATATCATTGTTATATCTTGAAGAAATTTTAATTATAATATGCCCAGCGTACGGCTGGCCATCTATAGTTATATATGAGGGTAAATAAAATTATTGTTTGTGTGTCGAGTGATCGCTTACACAATAAGTGTTTATTATTCCATTTTCCCAGCACAATTAAAAAAACATTAGACACAGAATAAACATCGTTGTAAATAAATATAAAAATTATAAAATTGTTAATAACAAAAAACTGTAAATTAAAATTCTTGAAAAAAATACCAATTATTGGTGGCCATATAGACACTTCATGGTCAAATTTTGCAAGAAATCTGGTCACAGGTTTCTGAGAGAAAAAAATGTTACATAAATTCGTATTCTGAATTAAGTAAAAAAAAACTGGCATCAAAATATTTTATTTAAAAAATATACTTTTATTATTTTTACATTTAAATATTTTCTGGGGCCCGATCCTGGAAAATGTCACTAGTGACAATGACAAAAAATGTCGCTTGCAAACTGGCAACGTTGAAGTGACATTAAATTTCTCTCGTAAAGTAGTGGAGACTTTTAAAGTCGCGAGAGACTTTTTCCGATTCGGCGCATTAGGTTACCGTCAAAGGTGTTTTCATGAAGGATAACCTTATTTTTTTAACCTTCAAAAAGTTACGATTAATTACGTGGTGGTGAAAGTTTTTACAAGCTCTATTGTTATTAAAAATGGACTTAAACATCTTTCTGAACATGTTAAATGATTTAGAAGAAAATGAGGACGAAGAAGAGGTTGTAAGAAGGATGTGGACCCCAGTGGACCCATTCAGTGTGAGTGATGTTTCATTTATAAAACTATATCGGCTTGACAAAAATTCGGTTTCAACGGGAGTACCAACCATAAATAGAAAAAGTTACTAAATATTCTCACCTTTTCAAGAATAGCAATTTTGAGTCTGCGGTCGACTTTTTTATTTGACATTTGACGACTAGCGACATTTTTTGTCATTGTCACTAGTGACATTTTCCAGGATCGGGCCCCTGGTGGATCTTTACATTTTAATCTTTTGCCTCTCCTGTTTAAAATAACTTCCGGCCCAACGCAATCCTCATAGAATCGTCTCAACTTTTCTACCATATTGTTAAAAAAAGTTTCGTTGAAATTTATGTTTTCGGTAAAAAGTGGATTATCATCTCCTGTATAAATAATAAAATGGCATGTTTTTCTTCTTGTGATGCCGAGTTGTCCTTGTATCTAAAAACAATAATTTATAATATTCTAAAAAAATTAGAAAAATGAAAAGCCAGTAACAAATCTTACCTGATAATAATAATTGTGATTTTACTTCAAGTGAATTTCACTATTTTCAATTTTTAAGCAAGGAACCATACGCTTTTCTACGGCCTCTCTCAATGACATTTTTGATGTGGCTAATTTTAAAAAACATTTTACTTCAACAAGTTCATCTGAATCAATTAAACCTAAAACATAATAAGTTATTAAACTCTGATATGTATATAATAGTTACAATAATTCGTTTACCATCAGGCGATGCACCTAAGAAACCGTATTTCAAGTCAACAAATAATCCTGAAGGGTTAACATTCGGGTAGTAATAGTGGGTAGTTTGCAGCACTTCATCAAATTTTAAAACATTAGTTTAAATCCAGCAACGTTCTAGAAAACATCATTATTCTTCATAAGTATCTAGTCTCCGAATTTTCGACGCAAGTAGGTATTAAAAAATTAAAATATGTTGACCACTTTAATATGTCATTTGTAAATGCATCGCCTCTAAGTTAATAATATTTTAATAATTTTTTTACACTTACCTAGAACTGATCTAAAAATAATCACACACAACCATAAACTTATAAAAATAATAAACTTACCCTACCGTTGATTAGGTATATATAGAATTAAAAATACAAATAAAAAATGTTTTTAATAAAAACTAAAGAATAAAGTAATAATTACTAGAGCACCTATTGATATTACTAAATGTTGATCTACCCTCGTTCTTTCCTGAGCAATTTAGTGAAAGGATTCTATTATTATTTCTGTTAGTTTAAACTATTACTAAGAGATGTCTGCACTTCATGGCCAAAAAAATCATTGACACATTTTCGTTTCAGATTGCATGGGATTTTTTTTTTTTTCGGGCTGAGATGGGAAACTCATGTTCGATGGGTCCTTATCCAGAACCCAACAGTGTTGGACTCACCCTAGAGAGGATGCCTACCAACCAAACCCACCTCAAAACTCGCCGTTACTCCCGCCTCGGAATCACTACCCTAGCATACTTCAAGACGGGCGGCGGTCCCTCACACACCCTTCACCCATTCCTACTATTCGCCATCAGAACACTCTCTTCTCCTAACCATTCTCTCCACAACCTCGCTAACCTCTACCCATTCTTTCTCTCCTCTCAACATTATCTCCACCATGTTCTCCCAATACACTGCTACCCCGAGTCTCCTCTCCAACTTTTCTAGATCCTCCTTGTTCTTCCAACATCTAAATACATGACCTTCATCATCCTCCACCTCACACCTCACGCATATTCCAGCCTCTCTCTTCCCAATCTTGTGCAGATACCCCACTCTTGACCCATGCCCGGTGAGCACTTGGGTCAAAAAGTAGTTTACCTCCCCAAACTCTCGGTCCATCCACTCACTCCTACTCCCAATCGCCCTTTTTAATGCACCTTCATACCCTTCCCACCTTCTCACCATTTCCTCCTCCATCCAATCCTGAGCTTCCTCTTTTGTGGCACCCTTCCACCGCTGCCTCTTTGCCCTAGCCATCAGGTCCAATGGGTATGACCTTGACAGCACAGCTGCTGCTAATGCACCCACCGTCCTGTACCCCTGTACCACTCTCAACAAAATCCCCCTCTGCACCTGTAGTAGTGGCTTTACCCTCACATGTATCCCCGCTCTTTCACCCCACACTTCCGCTCAATCGTCCTACCAATAACTCTCCTCTTCCATTCTCCCGGCCCTTTCACATTACACATCAATCTCCCCAACCATCCTGCTCGTACTCTTGCCTTCTCTGCTGCCTTCAACATATGGTGCTTGAAAGATAGTTGGCTATCCAACCAAACACCTAGATACTTTGCCGACTCCTCCATACGAATTTTCTTCCCCTTCACCATCACCCTAACTTCCCTCGTCTTGCTACGCCCCTTTACGAGCAGTCCCACCGTCTTATCTTCCGCTACTTCCAATCCGCATCGTTCTATTTTCCCCACAATCTTCCTACACATCTTCTCCGCCTTCCTTTCTATCTCTGTCTCTCCCTTTGCCGTACACACCAGGCACACATCATCCGCATACACCGTAATCTCACATCCCTCTTCGCATATAATCCCACAGACCTCGTCAAACACACACTTCCAGAGCGTCGGTCCCAGTACCGATCCCTGGGGCACTCCTACCTCCGTTCTATATCTCCTCCCCCTTGAATCTATTATAACCCGAGCCGATAGGTAATCCTCAACTAAATTAACCAACCCCTCACCCACTCCAAGCCTCAACAAGGCGCTCAACACCGCTCCCTTGCTGACACTATTAAACGCGTTCCCCACATCGAAAAACACTAGTAGTGCCAGCTTCTTGTTTCTCCAACTGCCCTCCCTAGCCTTTTCCGCTAAATCCACCACCCTACCCAGCGCTGAGATACACGATTTTTCTTTCGTGAACCCATGCTGGTTTTCTCTAAAACCCCCATTTCTCCTTACGTCTTCCTCAATCCTCACCTTTATTATTCCCTCCATCACCTTACTCATACCACACAGCAGACTGATGGGCCTGTAGTCTCCTATCCGCTTTCCTTCCCTACCCGCCTTCCTGACAAGTATAACCTTGGCCACCTTCCATACCTTTGGGAATTCTTCCTCCCTCAGTACCTTGTTAAAGAGTTCCCAGAAATACTCCCCATTCTCCTCCAGTAACCTCTTTATTACATCCCCTTTCAAGCCATCCACTCCAGGGGCTTTTCTTACCTTGATGCCTCTCCCCTCCTCCTCTACCTCCCACTTCTCTACCGACCTTATTCCCTTTATTTCACCGGCCACCCAACAATCCCGCCCTTCTCGACTCATGACCTCCCCTCTTCCTTCTTCAATCGTGAAAAGTTTTTCTATAATCTCCTTCTCCCACTCTTCTTCTAGCACCACGTTTCGGCTTCCTCCCATCCTTTTCACTGCTATTTCATATGCCTTACCCCACGGATTGTTTTCCAGCTCCCCAGTAACTCCTCCCACTTTTTCCTCTTCTCCCTTTCCACCCTTCGCTCCAGATCCTTCTTCTTCTTCTTATATCCCTCTCTACCCTTTACCCCATCTCTTCCCCTCAACATTCTTCTCCGTTCTTGCTTACATTCCTTCCACAACTCCTCTATTTCCTCATTCCACCAGTAATTAGCCTTCCATGCACGCCTGTTTTCATCCTTTCCCTCTTTTTTACAACTCCTTATTACATCATACAACTCATTCACGTCATGTCCGAGACCCCTTTCTATCTCCTTTCTTACTTTCTTCCTCATACTCTCCACTTCAGCCTTTGTCCAACTTCTTCTTTTCTCTTCTGTCACCTCAATCTTCATTTTCTTTATATCCGTCTCCACGTACCTATGTAAACTTAAACTATCCTCTTCCTCTATCACTCTCCAACTACTCACTCTTTTTTCCAGCCATTCGTCACATGCTGTTACGTCAATAAACGAAGAACCCCCGTCTCCCCTTACGAAGGTGGGCAGCAATCCGTCATTTAGCACCGTTAGCCCGTTGGATGTTAATACCTCCTCCAGAATCTCACCTCTTTTATCCGTTTTCTTTCCTCCCCAAACAATATTTTTAGCGTTGAAGTCCCCTGTCACCATCCTCCTCATGTTTCTTCTTTTCCCTTTTGTTACCCTCAGATTGCATGGGATACGGGCTCCTTAAGCACCAAGCCTTTTTTCTCCTAATCCGCAATTAACTTTTAACCGCCCGATGGCCTGGGATTAAGACTAGATAACCGCGGTTACTTAATAAGTGAGGTTAGGATGTTTTGTTTGGTTCTGATTTCATTTACATGTATTTTTGTCAACAGTGAGTAGTGATAAACTGTGGTAGTGAAAAATAATTATGGAAGTGGAAGACCTATTATTTGATGATGAACTAGACATTAATGACATAGTGTTAGATGGGTTTCCTAGTCGTTTACTTATGAGAATAGGGTGTAAGTATACCCTATGCAATTTTATGTCTACAACTGTATTCTTAAAACAAAAGGAAATAAATTGAAGCTGACATTTATAATTTTGTTGTATTCTGTATTCGAGCCTTTATTTTATTTCTATTTATATATTTATTGATGAGATCTAGTAGTTAAGAATGACATGTGTCATGAAGATTCGATTTGAAGTTCTGTCATTAATTTATTTACAATCGAAATTATATTCTTTTAAATAATATGTAATGTTATTAGTTACAACAAATTTCAAACACCCGGATCCCGAAACAGCCTCTTTGTCCGTAACCTTCACATTAATCAACATCAAATTGTGACAGACATGACGGATTCCTAGAAAAATTGCGATGTTGCCAGCTGGCCATAATTACCAAATCACAATTAGCTAATTTAAGTGCAAAATTCTTTGGGGCATCGAATCTACTTTTTAACCGCGATTACATACTTAGACGTGGTTAGCTAATTACGAGAAAACGTGAAAATGGTGCATACAGGCATAAGTCTTATTTTTTTGTAGAAATCTATCAATGCGGATAAGATGAATTATGATAGTAGCATCAGTTATAGTATAGGAGATTTCGACGAAACAGGCCAAACTACAAATATTCACAATTTTGCCGATTTATCGGTTGTGCAAAATCAAAATATTAATTTAGAACTTTGCAGTAATGTTTATGTTTTTGGATATTTAGGACATAAACTTTTTCAGAAATATAAATGTGATGGTTGTGAGGCATACATGATAAAAACTGATGGTAGTCCAATAAATCAATCTGAATTGTATATATTTTACAAAGACTTTGACGTTGGACAAGTAAGTTACTTAAAAAGACCAAACAAGGAGTTTGCTAATTTAGTGACAATTTTGCTTCGTGAAATATCACAATTGATCAATGACTAGAAAACGTGTTTTAAGATCAAAGATTTACTCATAAATGTTTTGCAACAAAAAGTTTTACACTTAAACATTGAATGGACTTGTCACATGAAAGAATCGTTAAATCTAATTTTCAAGATGATGATCCGCAGAGTTTTAAAGTTTACATCCGAACAATATAAAAAAAATAAAAGTTCAACAAATAAAAAAATAAGAAAATCATCTTCTCAATATAGGTAATCAAATTAGTTCTACGTTCAATCAATGGTAGATTACATACCCGAGTGGTATCAATCACTTTTCCACCCGTCAACAACAATAATTATTGGCAAACATTTTGTGTTTACGTACCTACCTATATGGTTGTGAATAAAAACAATTAGGTAATACATGATCAGATAACATCATAATTATATTATAATCTATTTTAAAATGAATACAATCAGATCCACATAGGTAATATATCATAGTGTGTTGCTTTTTTGGGAATGTTTATTAATTTATTTATTTATTAGTGGTTTGATTTTAACATTAGGTAGTTAATTTTACTTACTTTTAAACTTTTATCTAAATTTATGTATTTTATTATACCTTTATTAAAACTTAGTTTAGTTTACAAAAATGCAGTTTTACTATTCTGTTGATAAAATCTAATCGAAAAATATTTTTTAAAATACAATTCTTAATAAGAAGTGTGATTTTATCCAGTTTTATTGTTTATAATGTACGTATTATATAAACATATATACACATGTTTTTTCTTATACTGTATGTTAAGAGCAGACCCTGTATACGTTTATTACTTTTTACGTCTACCCTATCTACGAACGCCGAAACATTATTTTATCGGCGAGATGCATGGGTCCCCACTCCGACTCACAAGTTTTTTGTAATTCGACGATAGGGTCGCTTCAGTACAGTAAGTGTTTTAGAGAGATAATTTTTAGTGAGACGGAAGGAATGGGCAATGTATAGCACTACGGTGGCGCCTCTTATTACTTTATTGCTCAATGCCCAAACGATTCAATACTGATTTGCTGTTGTAATTTATTACAATAAGTAAATATTTGTAATATTAATTTTTACGACATACATCCGGGTAAAACCGGGTATATAAAACCAAAAAAAAATTTAGTTTTAGGACCTGAAGGTGGACAGGGACAGCATGGAGGGCCAAGAAAGCCCTTCACCCGCCGATCAATTTATCCAAATGCGGAAAGAAAGAGATGGACGAACTTAGGAGGATGTTAGCCGAGCAGCAAGATACTAGAGAAAAGAGAGGAGGAAATCCGACCCAGGAGCAGGAGCCCAAGGAGGAAGGACCCAGAAGCGACAGTAGAATCAACCGACGAAGAATTGGAGACGACCAAGCAAGAATACGTAGTGCTAGAGCCACAAATGGAGACAGAGACAGAGTTGAAAGAAATCCAGCGACAGTAAAGAAAAGAGAAGAACGCGGCAGAAACGCAAGAACAAACACCAACAGAGGCAAGAAAAACGAGACGACCACCACCAATCATCGTCAAAACGGCGAGAAGAGAGGTCAGAAGAAGAAAAATCCAAGCTTATTTTGGTAAGTATAGTAAGAAGCTTGGAGTGAAGATCAGCTCAGAAACCCCCGATGACTACAGGAACCTCACAAAATACCTGGAAGAACTACAAGGGCACGGTATAGACTGGTATACCATCATGGATCCAGATGAAAAGAACAAAAAGGCGATGGTCAAAGGACTCACCCCAGAAGAGGATTTGAAAGAAATAATGAAAGACCTCCAACAACAGGATATCAGGGTAAGTAAAATAACCCAACTCTTTTCCAGATACGGAAGCAAGAGGAAGCTACCTATCTATATGATAGAATTCAACAAAGAAGACAGCAAGAAGATACAGGATGTCTAATACATCCTGAACACCAGGGTCAAGCTGGAACCAACGAGAAAAAGCGCAGAGGACCCACCCAGTGCTACAACTGCCAGGGATTCAACCACGGCCAGTCGACCGTTGCCACATGAGGACAAAATGTGTCAGATGCGGAGAAGATCATCGCTCTGAGGACTGCAAGAGGCCAAAAGAAAGACCAGCCACCAGCGCCAACTGCAATGGAGAGCACCCGGCCAGATACAGGGGATTTCTTAAGATCCCCAAGAAAACTCCAGGACCAGCAGCCCCCCCGAAAGCAGCAACAACGACAGCACCACCAACGGCAGCACCAACAAGGAAGACCAAGCCAGGAGTCAGCTAAGCCAAAGCCACCAGACAAGCACCATCAGCGAAGCCAACCCAACAAAAGCCGGACATCTCCGAAGTGATGAAAGTCTTCGCCAGCCAAATGGAACAGATGAGGGAGTTCTTCACGAGCTTCGCCAACAGCAACAATTAAGGTAAGTAATGGATAATTTCTCTTACAGGCCAGGATAACTGAAGATTGGAACATGGAACACTACGCTCAAACATCGATATTATGGGCGAAATCCTGGAGGAACAAGACCTAGACATCTTCGCACTCCAAGAAACAAAACTACCTGGTGGTCAACTACTGAGGTGGTCAAACTACAAAATATACAGAGATGAAATCAACGGACAAAGCGGTGGGTCAGCCATACTAATAAGAAATGGAATAGAACCCTACAGAAAGACAACTCCAGACCTCCTAACGATGGAAGCCACCATCATCGTTGTGAGAACAGAATTTGGGGAATTGGAAATCATATCAGCCTACAAAAGACCACGAGATCAACTACACGAAAAAGATATAGAAGTTCTTATACTAGATCGAAACCAAGCAGTGATGATGGGAGATCTGAATGCCAGTACCTGGAACAGCATCTGCACAAATACAGCAGGAATGAAACTAGAAAACATCGCAGATAGAAGACCGGGACTATTCATCATTGGACCACCAGGACCAACGCATACACCACACATAGGAAGAGCAGATGTATTGGACATAGAACTACTAAAGGATATAAAAGTAGACTGGGAAATAGAAAACAGAGAAGAAGGAACAGGCCACGAACCAGTTATTCTCACAATAGGACTAAAATGTTGAATCTGGAACCGTTGGCGAAACTGATACCGAAAACCGTTTACACTACCACTACACCAACACACACTTTTATTCGGTCTCTGAAGAAGATAACTTGGTTATCGAAACGCGCGTCAGACAAATAAAAGTGTGTGTTGGTGTAGTGGTAGTGTAAACGGTTTTCGGTCTCACAATAGGAGAAGGAAGAAGGAACATACAAAAAACAATAAAGAAAACCAACTGGGAAAAATTCAGAGCAAGAACAGGTCAGCTGATAGGACCAATTCCCCATATAACAAACAGCGAAGAACTAGAAATGCAACTCAGCCAATTCATGGAAACACTAAAACAAGCGATAGAAGAAAGCAAAACAACCAAAAACATAGAAGGATACAATAGGTTTTCAAACATCAGTGACAACCTAAGAGAGCTCATCAGGGTGAAAAACAGGGCAAGAAGAAGAACCAACAGAACAGGACTACAAGACAAACGAGAAGCAAACAGACCACATGAGGAAGTGAAGGAACAACTCAAAGCACACAGATCCAAGGACTGGGACAGAAGAATAGAAGAACTGGACCCAAATACACCAGGATTATGGAACCTCGCCAAGATACTACGACAAGACAAAAAGGACAATCCCCCAATCCACGGAGACAACGGAGACGTATTCACGTATGAAGAACCAGCTGAAGCCTTCAGGAGAACTATGGAGCGCCAATTCACCCTGAATGAGCACCCAGATGAAGACATGGACTTCACAGATCAAGTAGAAGATTAAATCCAAGACTTCGACGAATAAATAGTAGACGGAAACTTGGGATTCACAACACCAGAAGAAGTAGCCTACATAATAAAAGGAAGGAAAGCCAGAAAAGCACCTGGATATGACGGCATCAACAACAATGCACTGAAGCATTTACCAAGAAAAGGGATAGTATTTCTCACAGCAATCATAAACAGAATATTAAGAACAAAACACTTCCCGGACCAATGGAAGGAAGCCGAAATAGTGATGCTAAGGAAATCAGGACTAGATCCCAAGTTTCCACAAAACTACAGACCCATCAGTCTACTACCAGCGATGAGCAAAATAGCCGCGAGAGTCATCCTCAAGAAGCTAAATGAAGAAACCGAAGCAATAGGAATACTGCCACCATGATCATTCCGATCATGTTGTACGCCTCCGTAGCCTGGGGACACACAGCCAAAACCTACAAAAAGAAGATACAAGCACAGTAGAACATCAGCCTAAGGCAAGCAACAGACGCCCCATGGTACATAAGAAATATACAACTATACAGGGAACTAGACCAGAAGAAGAAATCATGAAAGCCAGAGCCAGAAGAAGATTTGAAGAACTCAGGACACACCCGAACACAGCAGTTAGGGAATTAACAAACTACACAGTAGAGGACTACAGAAGACATCCTAGACCAAGGAGGAAACAGCTGGACAACTAAGAAGAAACAACATCTGTCAAGAAGCAGACAGAAGAGGAACCACCTATAAAAGACTGCCCATCCTTAGGGAGATGCGCAGATTCTTGAGTAGGGACAGCTTTAACAAGTGGATCCACTCTCTAAAGTTACCTTTAGCTGCAGTTCGTCGACTAAGGGCTAACTTTTTAGAGGCAGCGAAAAGCACACACTCTTGAAAAAAAAGGACAGGAGGATAAAGGTACCAAGCACCATCCCGAACGAAACAGAAGACACCTGGAAAGTATCACCGAACCAAGATAGTAGAAGGAAAAGCATAAGCCCGAGGACTGAGGCGCCTATCGGAAGTGATAGGGGGTGGAGGAAGTTCTTCCCGGAATGCACCGCTCCTAAAGGGATGATTAGAGTGTGTGTGTGTCATTTTTAAATATTCTTATTATTCCAATGTATTTTTTTTTAAATAGGAAATACAATATTTTAAAATTTTAATAATTTGATGTTTATAGGATGGTATCATTGAAAAGGAGTTGGAACAAGCTTTCAATATAATCCCATTTAAAATTATCTTCCAATTTTTATGACTACATTATGTATTATCATAAAAAAGTAATACAGTAACATTTTCTGGTTCAGTTTTCCAGAATGTCAAAATTTTAAATCTTACGGTTCAAAAAATAAAGAGGGTGTACGGAATTTAGAGCCACAGTAGATTTAATACTATACTGTTATATTATTTTAGATGTTGAGACAACAGGTATTTATTGATTTAGACATTTTCTTTTATTAATTATAACCGTAAAAGATGAGCCTAACTAAACTAAATAATAATTTACATTTTTAAATAAACTTACCATATACTTCTAAAATTTATTATCAATAATGAATAATTTTGTTTCCTTACAAAATCTATCATGGAAATATGCCAAGTACTGGAAAATCGTGTTTAGTTTAAAGTGCCAAAACACATACAGCAGGGGTTCCCTAAGTGTGCGCCGTAGAAAGCAAAGAGGGGAGCCGTGAGTCGATCCTCTTATTATTGGACACCACAAATATTGGCGGGTACCTTCCATAGGGAAGCTCTGTCATCAAAATCAATGAGCTCTGAACTGAACCAAATACTGGAATGTGTAATTAGTGCGGTAAATTACATAAAAACTAGGCCTCTAAAGGCCAGACTTTTTAAAAAACTATGCATAGATATGGTAGCTAGTACTACTGTAATGGACTAGTTTAGTGATTTTTTTTTATATTTGCATCTTATAAAATAGGTTTTTAGTGATTCAACTGTACAAATAAAATTTTTATAAAATTAATACTTTAGCCATAATCGGCTTTTGAAATTTAAATTTAATGGTTACATACGTCATAAGTGGTAAGTGACGTGTTTCAATAAGATTGGTAGAAAATTTGCGATGTTGTCGATATGCTTTAATATTAACCGAGAAACTTATCTCTCTCTCTTATTTGTTGTCATTAAAAAGAGATAAACATATCGATGTTTTTGTTCTCTGATTGACACTTTATCAAATAAGGAGTAAAACACTAAACAAAATATTCTGTCATTTTTGTTAGTTTAATTTGTTGTTTGGTTGTGTTTGGTTTATGAAAGAAATTACTTCTATAATATTTTTGGTTCGAAAATAAAAATCCCTAACACCTTCTCTTGGTGTTATAGCGGTTCCTTCAAAAATAAACAATAGAAGTAATTGTTCTCTCGGGGAGCAACCCTTCTAATGGTACAGTGAAAGAACGAATTTCAAGAATACGGTTTTGGCATTTTCAATAGAACCACGCCTACTTTCTATTGGCTGTTCTATTCTATCACCATCAAGAATAGGGGTCTTGTTTGTTTATTATAGATAAACACGATTTTCTCTCCTGTCATATATCTTGTCAACTGGTACAATCAGTTAGTTACAGAACACGGTGTTTTGTGCCGCTAGTTCTTTGAGAATTCTTGAAACGAACGTAGCTAAACTGTGACAACATTGACTTTTAAACACACTTCATTATTGGTTATTAGTTGGCGCTACGTTTAAAACTTACTAATTATTTATTGCTAAATTTTACGAAATGAGAAAAATTACTTGCAAAATGAATACCAATATAAGTAAGTAGGTATCTTATCCTAAATATATATTGCTATCATTTTGATTAATATGATCCTACTAAACTAGTCCATTCACGATGGCTTTTACGTGGAAATGTTTTATTTCGTGTGTTTGAATTACGCGAAGGAATTTGCACTTTTTTACAAGAACGTAAAGAAAATGCCAAGAACCTGATTTTTTGCGGCGTTTAGAAAGAAACTACAGATATGGATAACAAAGTTGAAAGAAGGCGGCGGTCAAGTTTACTTCCCGCAATTGTATAATTATGCGGCATCAAATGAACTGGTTATTTCACAAGACCTGATCGCCCTTTTCACGGAACACTTAGCGAAGATCACCGAATGGTTTTCGAAGTATTTTGATGATGATGTTGAAAAATTTGCGTGGAGGATTTACATCACAAGATGATGAGAGTCTCATTGCTCTTGCGACACCAGCCTTAGAACTAGATTCGCGAGTGTCGATTTGGTAGAGTTTTGGTTATCGATTCAAAATGAATATCCAAATTCTTTCCTTCCAAAGCATTAAACATTTTCATTCCGTTTGCAACATCATATCTATGTGAAGCTGTGTTTTCAGCTGTAGCTGTGAGAAAGAACAAATATCGCTCAAAGATCAATGTGGAGCAAGAAATGAGATAGATAGATAGATGATTAAGAGGTGGCCAGAAGCCTATTCCACTGCGACCTTTTCAGATCTATTGTGGTCCTCGAAAAACTAGATTACATCCCCCAGTCCGACTCTCTTAATGAAGTCTGTAACCTTTGAGACTGTAACTTTCATGCAGTCCCTTGCCAATGGATATCCTTCTCCTAAAGTCAGGAACCGCATATTTACCAGTCCGTCGCACTGACATAAGATGTGTTCTGGTGTTTCCTCTTCTAGGTGATAGAATCTGCACAGATCCGTCTCTGTCAACCCCATCAGCTTAAGATTCCCGTTTAGCTTACAGTGACCCGTCAATAGACTTACTACAGTTTTGACCGTTTTCCTGTCTTTACTCAATAAGTCTGATCTAAAAATTTTTGCGAATGTTCCATTATGAACTGTTTCGCTTGCCTTTGTCCTGGTGAATTCCACCACCTTTCCCGTGATTTTTGTGCCACCCATGTTTTTATGACCGTTTTTATTATATTTTTTGCAATGGCACAGAAAGGTTCCGGTCCAATAAAAGGCATTGATGAGCCTAGTTTAGCCATTTAATCTGCCTTTTCATTGCCTTTTAGACCCCTATGACCTGGTACCCAAGCTACCGTAACCTTGCTACGATCCCCCAGAGTATTCAGAGCATGCACACAGTCCCATACTAGCCTAGAATTGACCTCTACAGAATCTAGTGCCCTTAGCACCGCCTGACTGTCTGTGAAGATGGCTATTGAACGGTACGTCCTATCCAGCCTTTTAATTTCTTCTACACAGTAGTGAATTGCCGTAATTTCTGCTTGAAAAATCGTGGCATTTTGGGATAGATTTACCTACTGGGAATGTTATCCCTTGTTTCCTTCCGACTACGCCGGCTCCCACGCCATACGGCGTCTTTGAGCTTGGATATGAAATTGATTAGACAGAATAATAAAATCATATTAGACTGGTACAGAAAACCTACCAATTCAGGAAGATACATGAATTTTAATTCATACAATCCAACAAAAATGAAAATCAACTTAGTTTTAGCAATGAAAACCAGAGTTAAAAGAATTTCACATAGTACACTATTACAAAAAAACCTTACATTATTATTTGATATATTTTCAGAAAATAGTTATCCAAAAAAACTTTTGAAGAGATTGATCTTCAATGATGCCAACATAGATACTGTAGTAGAACCCTTGGTGCCAGTTGAGGATAACAACACAAGAATTCATTATGGTTCCATTTCGTACATCAACCATATATCAACCAAAATTCAAAAAATACTGCAAGGTCATAGTATTAAAATTGCAAACCGAAGTATTCTACGTATTGACTCAGTTTTTTCTAAACTCAAACAAAAGGATGATAAATTAAATATCACAAATGTTGTGTATAACATCCCTTGTGGTAACTGCACCAGTTCTTACACAGGACAAACTTCACAAATGTTGAAACATAGAATAACACAACACAAAAGTGATTGCAGAAACCAAAAAAGATCATGTGCACTGACTGAACATGTTCTAGACACCTACCACAAAATGAACTATGATGCTGTGGAAATCCTAGAAAAAGAGAACAACAAAACAAAAAGAGAATTCTTAGAAATGGTAAATATACAAACACACCAACCTTCAATTAACAAAAGATCTGATATTCAAAATCTTAACAACATTTACTCCTATTTACTGACCTTTGAAAGTGACACGAATGATGAGACAGTTAACTCGATGACTTCTTTTATGTAATTATCAATCAACAGTGAAGCACTCACAGATTTCCTGGATGTGAACAAATCAAAGGAGTGGCAGTCCAATTGATAGTAAGCATCTAGAAAATACCATTTCCTTGGATAATTGGCAACTATCCATGTGTGAGACAATAACAGTTAAAAGGTTTGATTAATTTTTTGCAACTAATAACCAAGAATGTAGGATGATGAAGAGTTAGTGAGGTGACAGATCACGACCTTGGAACCAGATAACATCTTCTCTGAAAACAACAATTGATGGGAACTAACAATTGGCAACTGTTAGTTGGTTTCGGATAAAAATTAAAGAAAACCAGAAAAATTACACAAAATTAGAAGTCAAAATTAAAACAGCTTTGTATACAACCCTGGTATACAACAAAATTTAAAATTACCGCCAAAGTGTTGCTTGACATCTGACAAAATTAGTTTCTTTTTCGTTTTCGAATGTTGGTCTCACTCTACCGGTTTTGAGTAGTGGGAAGGACACATAAAAAAGACCCTTATCTACACATGTTTCACGTAAAATAATAATTTTTAAAAATTTTAATTTTGTAACGATGTATTTTTTTAAATAGTAATTTTATAATTAATTTTAAAACCAGTGACAATTTTCTGTTTGATGTACTTTTGCTTTTATAATAAAACTGCTCACTTTGCAAGTAAGTTTTTACATAATTTTAATCATAACAAATGTTAACACATGTTTTTCTTAATTGTAGCCTTGAAAAAGATAATAAACATTATCGAAAGCTTGGAATAGTAAAAAAAGAGTATTCTTTGATTACAACCCACCAAAAACCCTGGCTGTTTCCTCAAGTTTAAATTTGTTGTTTTTCAACTAGTCAGCCAAGACTACCCAAACATTTTGGTATATATATATATATATATATATGTTGAGACGAAGTTTTGTTATCATAAAAAATTTATTCATTAAAGAAAATATTAATTTCAATAAGAATGTGTATTATGATGATTAAATCAAAAACAAAATCGTTATTAAGTCAATTAAAAGCAAAATAAATAATAAAAAAGTAATCACATTACATAAAAATAATCAAAATCACCATTAAAAAAATAAATAATAATGAAAATATAATTCTAAATGTAAAATAAAACAAACGAACAAATTATAAATTTTTGTAAAATATTTTTCTGTTAAATATATAAAAGGATTTTCAAAGATCTACAAAAGTGTATAAAAAGTTCTTCTACGAATAACACCTGTATGTGTGACGTTAAATTATCAGAACTACGACTGCTCGTACGCAACATCGCGTGTTTGAAATGTTTAGTTTCCATGAACTGAAAAACCTTAGAAGTGCACCTGTGCCTGTGACGTCAAATTAACACGAATTAGAATGCTCGTAAACATCGCGTGTTTGAAATGTTTAGTTTCCTCGAACTCCAAGAGCTTAGAATAGCAGCTGCACGTTGTGACGTAAGAGTTACTCGGAAATGTATCGGTCGAATTTATGACTTCAAGCCTCAGTGTAAATATAATTTGAGAGCTTTTCCGACCATAATAAATTATATAAAAATTATTGAACATTAAAAATGATTATTGTATATATTATGTAAAAAAATTGTTTGTAAAATATAAGTAGTTAGTTAGAAATAAGCAAATTAAGAAATAGTTTCTTCTGATTGGTTCTCGTGGAGTTTTTAAATGAAGCATTTTTATTGGTCAGAGAATAATGAGAGAGGGATCTCAGTCTTTACGTAAAAGAACCAGTCAGAAAGAATAAAATGAGATTCAAGCCAAATTTTAAGAGAGTCAAGACCCTTTATACAAACATTAAAGCTTCGTTTAAAAAAATTTTCAACAAACATTTAAGATTTAATTTTAAAAAACTTTCACGACTCAATACTCAAGTTTAATTTTAAAAAAGATTCAAGACTCATTTTCAAAACATTCAACAACAGTTATTATAATATTCAACTCGTAATCTACATTTTTAAAAAAGACTTTGATTAGTCATAAATTTTATTAACTTTATAAGTTAACAGTATTCGACTTTGAATCGAATATTTCCCTCATGTATAATATATGTCATAAGAGGAATGCAATTATCGAAAAATTACACCGGTAATTGCACTGCGAAAACATCCCGTCGTCATGACACCAAGCGAAAACATCCCGTCGTCATGACAACAACACTGACTGACAATACTGATAAATGTCAGATATACTTCAAAAAGTGAAAAAATGTTTATTCGTGAAATATTCCATTGAATTACACTCGTGCATAAAAATGACCAGATAATTTTACATTCAAGCGTGTTATCTATAAAAATTGCACTCCGTTTTTTTCACATTTTGTAAAAGAGCCCTCCTCCTTCGCAGTCGGGCTCTTTCGCCAAAATATGAAAAAAATCTCGTGCAATTTTTAGATAACACGCTTTCTTGCAAAATTATCGGTAATTTTTATGCACTTGTGCAATTATAACCGAAAATAGCTTTGTTGAATCGAGCAGAGTAATCTTATAATATAACAGTTTCAACTGTAATTTTAATGATACAAAAGTTAGTATCAAATTAATATAAGAAGCTTGACTTACCTTATATCAGAAATAATCCTAGTATAAAACTTTGTAACACACCACTTGTAAAAAGGGAGTCTTATCAACCAGTAAATTGTATAAACAAATCCACAAGTAAACAATAATAAATTCCACATCGTAAGAGTTTCTGTCTTTAATTAAACCATTGGAAGTTCTACATCCCACGTGTTCACCAGAAGAGAAGATAGACCACCAGTTCCAGCGACACCTACATGTGAATGGCGAACACTCGAGAGACAAAGTTAAAAAAGCTACCGTTATTTAATTTGTATTAAGTGTGCGTATAAACTGTTTTAAAGCGATAATAGTTATTAGCCGCTAGAGAACATTTATACTACTTTATTGTAAAGATTTTTGAATTTCATTTTGATAGAAAATTTATAATTTGTTTGAGCGTAAATCTGTGGTGAAACCTGTACGACCTGAGATATAATTTTTCGATTAACGATAGTGTCTATTTTCAAGAAACATTTAATTTTATTTGAGCTAGTCATCATTATACAACATATTATTTAAGGGGCTAAAAAACATTATTATTGTAGTAAAAAACTTCAACAATTACGTCAAATCAAATAAAAACAAACCACTAATAATATCATGTCACAATTAACGTGAATTTACTAAAATAACATTCAATCATCAGAAAAAATTAAAATAATAAAACAAAAAAGAAAACATAAGAACCCAACAACAAATAAATTAATAAATTCATAATAACTTGGCGACCAACGTATCGGGCTCGATTAAAATCACAGATTTTAATAGTTTAAATAACAAAAAATAAATCAATAAACATTACATTAAAATTTATTTAAAAATAAAAATACTTATAGATTATTGTAACTGTAATTAACATATAAAATAAATATTTCTAACATTTTATTATAAATATAAAAAGTCGAAACATAATGTCTGATAAAGAGGAAGTTAATTTTGACACCTGGAAAGTTGAAGAACTCAGGCAAGAACTTAGAAACAGGAATTTGGATGATAAAGGAACCAAACAAATTCTAATTAACAGATTAAAAAGCCAAGAACAAATAGACATAGACTACAATGCTGAAGAACCAGAAGAAAGGGGGGAACAAGAAGATGAACCTCAACAAAAAGATGGTACTTCTTCACAAACTGGAGGAAATGTCACATTGGCAGATTTGATGAGCATCATCCTAGCCAATTCAGAACAAATAGCGAAACAACTAGAAGCCAACTCGGAAGAGATGACAAGAAAATTAGAAGCTAACTCTGAAGAAATGAAAAAACAAAATAGACAAAATTCTGAGGAAATAACGAGAAAATTGAATGAAATAACGGAAAAATTGGACAAGAAAGTAGAAAATCAAGAGAAAAAGATTAAAGTAATTGAGGAAAAACAAGAATTTTTAAATAAACAAGTACAAAATATAGACAAAAGAACAAGCGAAAACAATCTGAAATTAAACTCAAGAATATCAGAAATGGAAGATAACGTGAAAAGAGGAATACAAATAAATTTGGACATAGCCGAACAGGAAATCAGAAAAACAGAGAGACAATTAAGAAAAGAAATAGAAGAAAAATTAAATACAAATATAAACGTGGGAAACAGTGAAGAAATCAAGAAATTAAAGGAGGAACTCGAAAATAAAATAAAACAAGTGAATCAAAATATTTCTGAATTATCAGACAATCGCGTAACACCTGACTTGGGTTTTCAAATTTTAAATATAGGGGGGAAGTTTGAAGAAAGTTCGAAATTTTGTGGGGATTATAGGAAGATACATCCTATAAATTATTTACATTCAATTAAAAATAAATACTATAAAATTAAAAATTTACAAGACTTTAAAGAATTTATCAGGTCAAGTTTAACAGGCAATGCACTATTGTGGTGGAATTGCAAAGAAATGTTTGTAGATTCATTTGAAACCTTTGAAAAGGTATTTCTAGATACTTTCTGGTCAGAATTACAACAGAGTAAAGTCAGGGAAAGATTGTATTTTGGCAAATTTGATAATACAAAGAATAATCTATCCAACTATGTTTTACAACTCTATGCTACTTGTCAATATTTAACTCCTCCCATACCAGAAGCAGAAATTGTAATGTTTTTATCAAGACATTTCAAACCTGAAATATCTGAGATAATTGCAGTACAAAATATTAATAAATTTGATCATTTAATAACATATTTACAGAGAATTGAAAGAAATTTAAGTAATAGTATCAACAATCAGAATAAAAGTAATGTAAGAAACTTTAATAACAATGATAGAAGTTTTAATAGGCAAAGTAACAATAACAATTTTAACAGACAAAATAATAATAATAATTTTAACAATAACTACAATAATCAAAACAGAAATCAAAATAATGAATATAGGAACAATTACAATAATAATAGAAATTTTAATAGATTTGAACAAAATAACAATAATCGAGCAAATACAAACAATAATAATAGACAAGTAAACGCAATCAATACGAGTAACAGTAATGAGGGGATAAATGAGACAAATAATACACCGAGAGACATTGCACGTTCAGGTAGTAGAACTCCTAGGGCCAGATCTCCAGTAGATGATGCCCAAACCACAAATTTTCAATAGGGGTGCACAATGTAAATAGCGCTAGATGTGACTTTGTACACCCACGTGAATTTTTAATGGACAAGGATAATCTGCATCTAGAAAATAAAGAAATAGAATTAGTATTAATTAAAGCAAATATTGATAACAATTTATTAAGCATTATAATAGATACAGGGTCTACAGTTTCTTTAATATCAGAAAATACAGTAAATAAAATCTCAATGTTCAAAAACAATATAATCAATATTCCAAAAGTAAATTTTACAGGGATAAATGATAAAAGTTTAGGATATTCTAATAAAACAGTTTTTGCTTCTTTGAATATAAATAATGTAAAATTAAATGTTCAGTTATTGATAGTCAAAAAATTAAAATATGATATATTATTGGGTAACGATGAATTATCAAAGAATAAAATTATAATAAATTATAACAAGAATGCAGTAATATTTGGGGATAATGAAATAAAATTTGAGGTAATAAATGATTTAAAATTAACTAGTAATTATAATATAATTAGTATATTTGACGAGTCATTAGAAAATAGTAATAAAAATTTCTGCCAAGAAAAAATAAGTGAAATTTGTGAATCTAGTTGCAATTTAATGGTACAAGGGTGCCGAAATATATTTAATAATGTGGTCATAGATGCCGAATTAAATTTAAATAAAAATGGAAATGATAATCATTTAGAAAGGGTCGATACCAAAAATAAATTAAATTATGATTATGATGAAAGGGCAATTGATGCCGATGATAGGGTTAATGAAAAGAATTTAGAGGTGGTGATAAATTGCAATAAAGGATGGAAAAAGTTATAAAATTGGTAGAAAGATATAAAAGTTTAATTAATGATGAATCTAGAGTAGCTAAAAATTATTCACATAGTATAAAAGTTAAAAATATAGAGAGTTTTCAGTCAAAAAGTTATCCAATTCCCTATAAATATCAAGAAGCGGTAGATAAACATTTAAAGAAACTGTTGGCAGATGGTATTATAGGTTATAGTACTACACTCTATATTAATCCTATAGTAGTGGGTAAGAAAAAGATGATACGATGCGTTTATGTTTTAAAAAGTAGAAAATAAATTCTAATGTTTCCTAACACAAAAATTTCACGTGGTGTGTTTCATGTAAGTTCACTCAAGTAATATATTTAGTAGTTAAGTGTAAATAAATATGTAAATAAAATAAAATAGGATATAGTTTAAGTTAAAGTAGAAAATGGAAACTTATAAAAATTTATCCGTCGATAAATTTATTACAAGTTTGGGGGGAAGTTGAGACGAAGTTTTGTTATCATAAAAAATTTATTCATTAAAGAAAATATTAATTTCAATAAGAATGTGTATTATGATGATTAAATCAAAAACAAAATCGTTATTAAGTCAATTAAAAGCAAAATAAATAATAAAAAAGTAATCACATTACATAAAAATAATCAAAATCACCATTAAAAAAATAAATAATAATGAAAATATAATTCTAAATGTAAAATAAAACAAACGAACAAATTATAAATTTTTGTAAAATATTTTTCTGTTAAATATATAAAAGGATTTTCAAAGATCTACAAAAGTGTATAAAAAGTTCTTCTACGAATAACACCTGTATGTGTGACGTTAAATTATCAGAACTACGACTGCTCGTACGCAACATCGCGTGTTTGAAATGTTTAGTTTCCATGAACTGAAAAACCTTAGAAGTGCACCTGTGCCTGTGACGTCAAATTAACACGAATTAGAATGCTCGTAAACATCGCGTGTTTGAAATGTTTAGTTTCCTCGAACTCCAAGAGCTTAGAATAGCAGCTGCACGTTGTGACGTAAGAGTTACTCGGAAATGTATCGGTCGAATTTATGACTTCAAGCCTCAGTGTAAATATAATTTGAGAGCTTTTTCCGACCATAATAAATTATATAAAAATTATTGAACATTAAAAATGATTATTGTATATATTATGTAAAAAATTGTTTGTAAAATATAAGTAGTTAGTTAGAAATAAGCAAATTAAGAAATAGTTTCTTCTGATTGGTTCTCGTGGAGTTTTTAAATGAAGCATTTTTATTGGTCAGAGAATAATGAGAGAGGGATCTCAGTCTTTACGTAAAAGAACCAGTCAGAAAGAATAAAATGAGATTCAAGCCAAATTTTAAGAGAGTCAAGACCCTTTATACAAACATTAAAGCTTCGTTTAAAAAAATTTTCAACAAACATTTAAGATTTAATTTTAAAAAACTTTCACGACTCAATACTCAAGTTTAATTTTAAAAAAGATTCAAGACTCATTTTCAAAACATTCAACAACAGTTATTATAATATTCAACTCGTAATCTACATTTTTAAAAAAGACTTTGATTAGTCATAAATTTTATTAACTTTATAAGTTAACAGTATTCGACTTTGAATCGAAAATAGCTTTGTTGAATCGAGCAGAGTAATCTTATAATATAACAGTTTCAACTGTAATTTTAATGATACAAAAGTTAGTATCAAATTAATATAAGAAGCTTGACTTACCTTATATCAGAAATAATCCTAGTATAAAACTTTGTAACACACCACTTGTAAAAAGGGAGTCTTATCAACCAGTAAATTGTATAAACAAATCCACAAGTAAACAATAATAAATTCCACATCGTAAGAGTTTCTGTCTTTAATTAAACCATTGGAAGTTCTACATCCCACGTGTTCACCAGAAGAGAAGATAGACCACCAGTTCCAGCGACACCTACATGTGAATGGCGAACACTCGAGAGACAAAGTTAAAAAAGCTACCGTTATTTAATTTGTATTAAGTGTGCGTATAAACTGTTTTAAAGCGATAATAGTTATTAGCCGCTAGAGAACATTTATACTACTTTATTGTAAAGATTTTTGAATTTCATTTTGATAGAAAATTTATAATTTGTTTGAGCGTAAATCTGTGGTGAAACCTGTACGACCTGAGATATAATTTTTCGATTAACGATAGTGTCTATTTTCAAGAAACATTTAATTTTATTTGAGCTAGTCATCATTATACAACATATTATTTAAGGGGCTAAAAAACATTATTATTGTAGTAAAAAACTTCAACAATTACGTCAAATCAAATAAAAACAAACCACTAATAATATCATGTCACAATTAACGTGAATTTACTAAAATAACATTCAATCATCAGAAAAAATTAAAATAATAAAACAAAAAAGAAAACATAAGAACCCAACAACAAATAAATTAATAAAATCATAATAATATATATATATATATTGTAATGGATCATTATTACTAATAAAAACAAAACTTACCTTTTAAGCATCCATCATAGCCATTACACTAATGGATTAATAAAAAAAAGGATATGCATAATGAAATACACTTTTCTTCTTAAACCATGTAATTACCCAAAAAGAAGTATTGTCTTGAGTACAGTATAAACTTGATTATATCATAAATTTGGTCATAATATCACAGTAAAAGCCACAAAATAAACAATATTCTCTGGTCACAACAGGTTTTCATTTGGACTTAGTAGATACATCTTGTTAGAAAAAGAGATGAATCTTCTGACCTAAAAATAATATAATTAGTATGAATTTGTATAAACAAACAGTATCTCTACAGTTACACTAAAACAAAGTAGTATAACTTACATATCTGATAATAATAAACAAACATTATAAGATAAAAGCCAATATAGGGTAGGTAGTCATATTGGAAAGTCAACATGTAACAATAAACAATACACATTAGTAAATGAACAAAATAGAATTAAAGTTACTTACCACAATAATTTACAAAAAAGGGATATCTTAATAAGTTTAATTGAATCTGCAGTTACTTTTTCTTTAGTACATCTTAAATTTTCAATATTTACTCTTCAATTACAAACATTCAAATAAATAAAGAGTGTATTTGACATCTTATCTTGTATAGGATCCATATTCAATTATTGTATCACAATCAAAATTTTCCAATCCATAATGAATGCATTTTCATTATAACAATTCACTTTTCACCTAGTTCTTTTTCAAAATTCTCAGTTTAATCTGAAACAATAAAAAGAAAATAAAAATCAAAAAGTGTTAATGGTTTCCACATGTTTAAGAAATCAACATGTAATTTTAGTTAGTAAAATATTTAAATTAATATTGTAAAAAGGAAGTACTTACAAAATCAAAGTCTTCGATATTGTACAAACAAATATACCAATAGATTGTGAGTACCTAAAAAGACACAAGATTAATTATAAACATGTAGCAGGTGTAGTGAAATAGATATTGAAAAACTTAGTTTATAAACATTAACAAATGACAATTTATGTAACAAAAAGTATGTAGGATAATTGAGGAAGTTTTTTATATAAATTTTAAAATGTTAACCTTTGATAACACAGAAAATATCAGCTTATATAAGGTATAAGTAATACAAATAACAAAATCTTTTAAAAGTTTAAATTGTAGTTGTTAGGGTTAAAATAGTAAGTTATCAGTTAAAATAGTACTAGTTAAGTGGATTTAGAGTAATTTTAAATATAATAGCTAGTGTTAATTCAAAATTTGAAAGTCTAAAATAAGTTGACAGCTCAAGGAAGTTGTGTATTTTGAATCTAAAATTTCCTAGGAAAAAGTACTTAGAAAATTATACAAACAGAATTTAAGCAAATATAAGGATGAGATCTATCTGTACGTTATCAAAGGTATTATCAGAATTGTGAATTTATTACCTGGATTTTCGGAAATGTAGGTTATTTTTTTTTTCTGAAATTCGAACAGTTGAAATCCGATGACGTCATTTTTTTGTTTTTTTTCAAGAAGCTATAAAAGGTCGGAGAATCCATGATTAATCTCTCTTATGTTTTTGGTAACAGAGCAGTTAACATCTATTCACTCTCTTATGTTCCTGGTCGCAGAGCAATTAACATCGTATGTATTAATTGATTATCAACTAGAAGAAATTTTTTTAATTAATTAAAAGCTGTTTATATTAAAGTAATACATGTAATATTAAAAATACATACAGAAAAGTAATCAGCTATTATTAAATTACTTACCAAAGTAATAAACTGCATAAAGCAAGTGCAGATTCCATAGAATTTTAAAGATTAAATTCGAGAGACGTTTCCAAAACGGAACCATAGTAGCCATCTTGTAAATTTGAATACGCTGTTCCATTTGCGGGAGTAAACGAAGCAGAAGCCGATCTCAGTTTTGTTACGTTGCGCATGACAAGGACAATATTTGAAAAACTCTGTTATACAAGGTACGTCCGATAATTAAGGATTTGTATTTTTGTTTTTAATTATTTGCAATTGTAAATTAATATTTTGTATATCATCTCCATTTTTTCATATCCGAATATTTGTTATTTATTTGTACTGAACGTGTGAAAACCAATTAATAATTTTTTTGAAGTACTTGACATTAAATTTATTGTGTATTAGTTATTAAACAATATTTAATTTGAATCCTACCCAAGATGAGAGTCAGACTTTAAATTTCAACTTTAAAATTAAGTAAACTGAGCTAGTTTGAACTTCTGACAAGGCGCCCAAACTTAAAAGTAAAAAGAAAAAGTAAACTGTATATAAAATTAAATAATATTAAATCATCAAATTCAATTAAAATATTTGAAAAAACCAATAAAACAAACAAAAATTTTAATTATCATAATCAAACAAATAAAAACATATCTAAATAATAAATTTCTTTAGCTGTTAGGTAAAATAAACTATAGCCAAATTTAAATCAGTATAGACAAAATTTAAAACATTATAAATTGACAATACCAACGTGGGATATTAAAAAAATAAAGACTAAAATAAATCTAAATCAGTATACCCAAAAAGAAAATCATTGTAAATTGGCGCCCAACGTGGGGCTCGCAAAAATAGCATTGAAAATAATTAAATAAATAAATAAACAATAATAATAATAACTTAATAAATTCAACAACAATAACATGGCGGACAAGAAGATGATTCTTAGAGATGGAAAGAAGTTAGGAGAAGTCAAAGAAGGAGAAGTATTGGATCAGACAGAAAGAGCTGAAATGGAAACACCTGATAATGAAGAAAGGAACAGAGGTGCTGGAGATTTTGTACCAGAGCAAGGACAAGAGATAGTAGAAAAAGAAAAAGAACAACAAGAACCAAGACAACAAAAGGTACAGGAAACCAAGAGTGCAGAAAGAAATGATGGACAAGATGAAATATTGAAGTTTTTAATGGAAATGAAGGAAGAAATGAAAAAGAATTCAAAGGAGACCAAAGAAATGAAAGAAGAAATAAAGAAAGACTTAAAAGCAAATAAAGAGGAAATGAAGAAAGATCTAGATGAAAACAAAGAAGAAATTAAAAAGGAAATGAAACTGGAACTAAATAATATGGAAAAGAAGATAGATGAAGGAAGAAAAGAAAGTTTGAATGAAATTAAAAAAATTCAAGAAGAATTAAAAGTGACTAAACAAAAAATTGATGACACAAAAGAAGAAATCAGAAATGAAATGATAGGAAGAATAATGGAAGTTGAAAATAGACAAGACACACAAATAGAAAGTCTGAAGAAGAAAGAAAATGAATTAGGATTAGAAGTAAAAGAAAACAAGAAGAAAATTAAAGCAAACAATGACAAAATTACAAAATTGGAAAATGAAGTATCGAAAACAAGCAAAAACATACAAGTAGTAGAAGAAATTATAGAAAAAGAAATTGAAGATTTAAAAGTTCATGGGGAAAAACAAGATGAAAGTTTAGAAAAATTAAAAGGAGAACTAGAAACAGAATTAGAAGAAGTAAAACGAAAAATAGGAGAAGGTAATACCATCATTTATGGGAACAATGTCCAGGATCTGGGAATTAAGTTCGATGGGAATGTGAATAATATACACCCGAAAAATTTCATTAATATAATTAAAAGTAAATTAAATAATATAAAAAATATAATAGATCAAAAACTAATAATTAGAAGCATGCTAGTTGGACATCCGTTGCTATGGTTCTGTAATAAAGAACAATCTATTAATAATATGAAAGAGTTTGAAGAGCAGTTTATTAAATATTTTTGGGGGGAAGTGAAACAAATCCACTATCAAGTGACAATACATTTAAGAGAATTTAATTATAATAGGGGGAAAAATTTCAAAAAAAGAAAGAAATTTAGAAATACAAAAAGTAGGGTTAGGTATAGATTAATTTAGGAAAACATTAAGATACACAAATTAAAATTAAACATTATTTTTTTTTAGTATTACATAGAAGTATAAGTTATAGTTTGTTTTGCATAGAGATAGAATTTGTATAGTAATTAAACATTTTGAAAAATGGCATTATGACACACATTCCACATCCCACACTGATGTGTATGATATTTTTAGATATTAAGATTAAACAAATAGAATAGGACTTATAACATTTAATTTTTTTTTGAGATAGGTATATAGTGATTAGATGAAATTAAGTCAAGTTAAAAAAATTAACAATTATAGTATAGGTAGTGATTTATCGAATAGAAATTGGTAGATAAACAAAATTAAATCTAAAATGACAATCTAGATAAATAAAATTTCAGATTAAGGCAATAAAAGATGGAAATAGAATTAAGAAGTAGTTTGAAAACAATTTCCTATAATAAGGAACTTGTCGATAGAGAAACATAAGTAAAAATTTCAAATTAATTAAATTTTAAAAAATTATTAGTGTAAAATAATTTATTAAAATTAAATTGGGGGAAATTGTAATGGATCATTATTACTAATAAAAACAAAACTTACCTTTTAAGCATCCATCATAGCCATTACACTAATGGATTAATAAAAAAAAGGATATGCATAATGAAATACACTTTTCTTCTTAAACCATGTAATTACCCAAAAAGAAGTATTGTCTTGAGTACAGTATAAACTTGATTATATCATAAATTTGGTCATAATATCACAGTAAAAGCCACAAAATAAACAATATTCTCTGGTCACAACAGGTTTTCATTTGGACTTAGTAGATACATCTTGTTAGAAAATGAGATGAATCTTCTGACCTAAAAAATAATATAATTAGTATGAATTTGTATAAACAAACAGTATCTCTACAGTTACACTAAAACAAAGTAGTATAACTTACATATCTGATAATAATAAACAAACATTATAAGATAAAAGCCAATATAGGGTAGGTAGTCATATTGGAAAGTCAACATGTAAAAATAAACAATACACATTAGTAAATGAACAAAATAGAATTAAAGTTACTTACCACAATAATTTACAAAAAAGGGATATCTTAATAAGTTTAATTGAATCTGCAGTTACTTTTTCTTTAGTACATCTTAAATTTTCAATATTTACTCTTCAATTACAAACATTCAAATAAATAAAGAGTGTATTTGACATCTTATCTTGTATAGGATCCATATTCAATTATTGTATCACAATCAAAATTTTCCAATCCATAATGAATGCATTTTCATTATAACAATTCACTTTTCACCTAGTTCTTTTTCAAAATTCTCAGTTTAATCTGAAACAATAAAAAGAAAATAAAAATCAAAAAGTGTTAATGGTTTCCACATGTTTAAGAAATCAACATGTAATTTTAGTTAGTAAAATATTTAAATTAATATTGTAAAAAGGAAGTACTTACAAAATCAAAGTCTTCGATATTGTACAAACAAATATACCAATAGATTGTGAGTACCTACCTAAAAAAGACACAAGATTAATTATAAACATGTAGCAGGTGTAGTGAAATAGATATTGAAAAACTTAGTTTATAAACATTAACAAATGACAATTTATGTAACAAAAAGTATGTAGGATAATTGAGGAAGTTTTTTATATAAATTTTAAAATGTTAACCTTTGATAACACAGAAAATATCAGCTTATATAAGGTATAAGTAATACAAATAACAAAATCTTTTAAAAGTTTAAATTGTAGTTGTTAGGGTTAAAATAGTAAGTTATCAGTTAAAATAGTACTAGTTAAGTGGATTTAGAGTAATTTTAAATATAATAGCTAGTGTTAATTCAAAATTTGAAAGTCTAAAATAAGTTGACAGCTCAAGGAAGTTGTGTATTTTGAATCTAAAATTTCCTAGGAAAAAGTACTTAGAAAATTATACAAACAGAATTTAAGCAAATATAAGGATGAGATCTATCTGTACGTTATCAAAGGTATTATCAGAATTGTGAATTTATTACCTGGATTTTCGGAAATGTAGGTTATTTTTTTTTCTGAAATTCGAACAGTTGAAATCCGATGACGTCATTTTTTTGTTTTTTTTCAAGAAGCTATAAAAGGCCGGAGAATCCATGATTAATCTCTCTTATGTTTTTGGTAACAGAGCAGTTAACATCTATTCACTCTCTTATGTTCCTGGTCGCAGAGCAATTAACATCGTATGTATTAATTGATTATCAACTAGAAGAAATTTTTTTAATTAATTAAAAGCTGTTTATATTAAAGTAATACATGTAATATTAAAAATACATACAGAAAAGTAATCAGCTATTATTAAATTACTTACCAAAGTAATAAACTGCATAAAGCAAGTGCAGATTCCATAGAATTTTAAAGATTAAATTCGAGAGACGTTTCCAAAACGGAACCATAGTAGCCATCTTGTAAATTTGAATACGCTGTTCCATTTGCGGGAGTAAACGAAGCAGAAGCCGATCTCAGTTTTGTTACGTTGCGCATGACAAGGACAATATTTGAAAAACTCTGTTATACAAGGTACGTCCGATAATTAAGGATTTGTATTTTTGTTTTTAATTATTTGCAATTGTAAATTAATATTTTGTATATCATCTCCATTTTTTCATATCCGAATATTTGTTATTTATTTGTACTGAACGTGTGAAAACCAATTAATAATTTTTTTTGAAGTACTTGACATTAAATTTATTGTGTATTAGTTATTAAACAATATTTAATTTGAATCCTACCCAAGATGAGAGTCAGACTTTAAATTTCAACTTTAAAATTAAGTAAACTGAGCTAGTTTGAACTTCTGACAAGGCGCCCAAACTTAAAAGTAAAAAGAAAAAGTAAACTGTATATAAAATTAAATAATATTAAATCATCAAATTCAATTAAAATATTTGAAAAAACCAATAAAACAAACAAAAATTTTAATTATCATAATCAAACAAATAAAAACATATCTAAATAATAAATTTCTTTAGCTGTTAGGTAAAATAAACTATAGCCAAATTTAAATCAGTATAGACAAAATTTAAAACATTATAAATTGACAATACCAACGTGGGATATTAAAAAAATAAAGACTAAAATAAATCTAAATCAGTATACCCAAAAAGAAAATCATTGTAATATATATATATATATATATATATATATATATGTGTGTGTGTGTGTGTGTAGTGGTGGAATGTTTAACAAGACTTCCAGTGCAGTTAAAGGAGTAGTTTTTATGGCCCCCGTAACGCACAGGCAAGCTAACCTTTGTATGTTACTTAACAGCCTTACTGCTCCTATTTGCTGTGTCTTTGTCCACCATACCACTGACCCGTAGGTTATTATGAGTCTAATAACCCTTGTATATAACCATATGGTCATTTTGGGGTTAAGCCCCCAATTTTTTCCACACATTCGTCTACATCTGCCCAAGGACAATATAGCTTTCTGCGTGGTTTTTTGTATGTGTGTGTTCCATGAGAGTCTTTGATCTAGGAATACTCCTAGGTATTTTATTTCTTCGACAACTGGAATCACTGTTCCTCCCAGTGTTAGTGGTTTTAAACCGGCCAGTGTTGTCTTTTTCGTGAAGTTGATAATTTGTGTTTTTTTGAGGATTGACTGTTAGTCTCTCTCGCTTACACCAATTTTCAACCGTGTTTAGGGCTATCTGCATTCTGTCAGATAATACCCCGGCAAATTTGCCGGAATGAGAAAAGAAATGAGAGTAGCAGTGTCAAATCTTATTTCCCGCTTTGAAAAACTGTGTGGAGATCACCAAACTCACCCTTCACATTGATTTTACTAAGTAAATATCGTATTTAATTTTTTTTTTTCTTAAGTCTTGTTATGGGTCAAAAATAATTGAACAATTTAGATAATAACTATTCAGTGGTAGCTCCTCGGACATCCTTCTTTAACCAAACATTTAATGACGTCATCACATTCAATTAAAACAAATATTTTAAAAACTGTTTGCTTAAAACTAGCTTATATTACTAATGTTAAGTTGGCAACTTAATTACAGGCATCTACTGTAGCAGGTCTACAAATATAACAGTGGTGGTAATACTAAATAATAAATTCCCTAACTTTCCCGGCATAAACTTGACCTTTAAGTAGTCAAAAAAGTGGTTTTTTGGAAAAAAACCTTCTTTTAATAAAATCACGTTTTCTGTAAAGGAAAGTGAACGCATTTTGCGGATTTATGAGAAATTTCAAAAAAATAGAAAATATTAATTTGTGAGTCCTATAGGTATAAATTAACACTTGTGTGGATATATAATTTTCATTTATTTTGTAATTTCGATTTTAATACAAATTACTCTACGGAGTATCTTTTGGCCACATTTCACCGAAGGTGAGTTTATGAAACACAGTGATCTTGATTCGATAAATTTAAATTTCGATCTAAAATAATCTACAAATGGATATTTCATTATTTTAGGCCTATCGATTAGTATATATTCCTTGGATACATTTGCTTACATTTTTTATCTAACAAAGAAATCAATTAAATCTAGAGCATCTACTATTAGGCCCCACTCCAACAGAGGTGAGTCAAATAAAATAAAAATAAACACTATTAAAAGAAACTACTTTAAAAAAAATATAAAATAAAATAACTATATACAAACTTATTTAAACTAAATATTGTTACGGTTGCATTAGAAGTAGTATACAAATGAGCATGTTTATTTATAAATATTATGAAAAAGATACTGAATTGGTGTGTACAACATTGGGGGAAACAATAATTAAAAATCATTATAAGTCTTTGTTCGATTTTTTTATGCAACTAAATTAATAGAAAGAAAGATAATAGCAAAACTACAAGTTGAGTTTAATTTATTCCAGATAATTATTCCATAAATTTTATAAATTTCTTAAATTGTACCTTGAAAATAATTGATTAGTTTTAATTTCTAGATGTTAAGGACAAATTTGTGATCACTCCCAAAATCAGTAGGAATAATTTTAGAATTCCAAATCTCACTAAAATAAAATCACCCTGTACAACAAGGTTCCAATAAACATCATTTGAGCTTACCAGTCACCAACATAAAAACTGATATTTTTTTAGTAACTTTGCTTTCATTGCCAACATAAATTTATTTATTTTGTTCAAAAGGAAAGCTGGGAAAACAAAAGAATTTTCGGTAACCATGGTTCTGTTGAATCTAAAATCTCTCTTGTTTCTTGTTCCTGAAAGCGAAAGGAGGGTAAGAAATTTGTCCTGATAAAATTAAAATTTTTATAAGTAAAATTAAACAATTAACGCATAATAATGATAGATAAATACTTAAAACAATAAAGTGTGTGTATAAAAGTGTATTGTCATAAAAAATTTTAACATACCTGACAAGAAATTGGGGCCAAAGTGTATTGGCATCCAATACCAGCAGTTCCAGGAGAGCAAGCAAGTTATTTAAGCCTTAAGGAACATATTCCTGTCCATTTGAAGGTGACAGCAGTTGTAAGGATTCTACATTTGAGGTATTTGGGGCCAATTTTGCTCCAACACATATTTAGCAAGAATTAAGTACCAGGACTCCACAACATCCACGTATGGACCAAATTCTGAACATTTTTAAGGTGATGTCAATTATTATTGTTCTATTTTAATGTTAGACATTTTCGATAAACTGTAGAATTTCATACTAATTTTTTGTTTTATCACTAATTCATTTGTACGAGATCCATATTTATTGTCAAAATTTATTCAAGTATTATAAAGGTTTTATTTAAATTAGCACGTGCTACAACTTTGATGTAGTTTGTTCTTGGAAGAGAAAACAGGATATTCAGGAATTTTCACATTCATACATTTCAATTAAAGAATACGGTTTTATAACTAAGAACACACTATATATTTATTTAAGGTACATTCCATAGGAATAAAAGTATAAATTGTACTCACCTGTAACACCAATTCATTTTGGAATCTTTCTAATACATTTTCTTTTAGCGACATTGAACAATAAATATCTCTTTTGAATTTCTGTTTATTTCAAACATAAATTAATCTGAAAATTTATTTAACGAGAACGATCACTTCTTAATTTACCTCAATCAGCTGTAACGTCTCAGAACTTTAACCTCACAAAACACAGAATTTGACTAGAGGGAATAATCGCAGAATTTGAACCTACACCAGTAACCTGAGCGGGTGACGTCATACAGTGACCGGAGGAACTACTTAAGTATCTTTTTCGTTATTTGTTTTTAATCATAAAAATTTTTAAGAGTCTCATTGTTTTGAGCAGCTTGGTTTAATTTAATTTCATTGGCGTCATATTTTTTTTAAGAAAATATTGTGGGAGATCATATTGTTGTCGTAGGCGTACCGCTATAGGCAACACGTATTACACAAATACTTTGAGAAGATATAATTTTATAGATTTAACATATTTAACCCCACAATATTAATGTCGATCCCAACGTAGGGCGTTATAAAATTAATATAAATTTCATCTCTAAAGATTTATTGTATTAAATATTATTGTTTACATAAAATAAAAACAAGAGTAATAATTCTAGATTGTTCCAGACTACTCAGAGACAATTAGAATTTTAGTAAACAAATGCTCAGTTGTATTTTTCTTGAATCATATTAACATTGCTTGAGAAAATAATTCTAAGATTTTCTTTGAAAATTTTATATTTAACTATATACAAAAACTCAGTACAATTCCTGAAATAGGGAAACATCATTGTTATTGGGTGTAATATCTAGGTCTAATTACTTAAATTAAAACTTAAAACTGATTTCAAAACTCTATTTCAACTTAATCTAACAAAATGGAACAAAACAAGTCCTGTAAGACTATAGGCCAGTTGAGAGTAAGGAATTGAAAGAAGAATTGGAAAAAAGAAATTTAAGCAGTGAAGGGATTAAATTAACTCTTTTCAATAGACTTAAGACAGCTCTTATTGAGGAGGAAAAGGATCCAGAAACCTTCCAATTTCTTTTGGAGGAAAGAACCACAAACCAAGAGATGGACCATGAAAAGATGATGTCTCGGAAACAGGGGAAGAGACAGAAAATCAGACAATGAGAACCTTAGGGATCAAGTGTCTCGGACAACGCAGCAGAAGAGGTAGACAGACCTCGCAGGTGGAGAAGCCACACCGGGAGCAACTAATCAAGACCAAAATTGATGATGATGAATTTCTTCAGAGAGATGAAAGAAGACATGAAGAAGATGGGTGAGAAGATGGATGAACAAAAAGAAGACATGAAGAAGATGAATAAGAAGATGGATGAACAAAAAGAAGATATTGGTAAGAAGATGGATGAACAAAAAGAAGACATGAAGAAGATGAATAAGAAGATGGATGAACAAAAAGAAGATATTGGTAAGAAGATGGATGAACAGAAAGAAGAAATGAAGAAGGACAAGATAGAGTTAAAAAAGATCTTGTTAAGAAGCTGGATGAACAGAAAGAAGAATGAAGAAGGACAAGATAGATTTAAAAAAAAGATCTTGTCGAGATGAAGGCAGAAATTACAAATGACATTGGAAGGAAAATCCAGGAGATAGAAGAAAAACTAAGAAAAACGTGGAAGATTTAAGTGGAGACAGGACATTTTGGAAGTGGAGATGGAAAAGCAGAAGGAAAAGATACATTTCATCCAAGAAAACATACAGGGAGAATTCTTAAAGAATGCAGAGGTACTTGTGAAGAAGGCTCAAGAAAAAATTGGTTGCGAGACAGAAAAGGATATTAAATCTTTAACAAGGATCACACAACAAAACATAAGGGAGATCAAGGAGTTGGAGACAGGAGTAAGAAAGGAGATGAGCGAAGACAGAGAAGAGACAGAGAGGAAAATTTTGAGAGTACGAAAAGAACTTGAGAGGAATATTAAGGAGTTGAAAGAAGGACAGGACGAAAATTTGGTACAAATAGGAGTAAACGTAGCTAATAACAAAGAAGAACTAGAGGAAAAGATTATGAAAATTGGACAGGAATTCAACAGGATAAGAAGAGGTGGTAGTCATGGAGGTGTCAACATAGAAGAGAAAGAAAAACAAAAATGTGAAAAGAAGAACAACATCTACTACAAAACGGTAAAAGGATTGGAACTGTATGTTATTACAGAAAAGTTAGCAAGTAAAATCATCAGGGCGCTTCATGGTATCTATAATCATACTGGAGTCAGAAAAATACATAAAATACTTAGAGAGAATTACATAACAAAAAAGGATCTATCATTAGTCAAAAGGGAGCTCAGAAAATGTGAAGTATGCCAGTTTGCAAAGGAAAAGAATATGGTAAACGAAAATTTGGCAAAATCGATAGTAACTACACATCCTCTAAACATGATAGCGGTAGATTTTATTTCAAATCTTATACCTAGTGAAGAAGGTAATTCTAACATCTTTGTAATTTTAGACCTATTTTCTAAGTTTTTAACAGCCTATCCATGCAGAAGAACCAACAAACGAACAGTCAAGCAACTTATGACGAAATACTTTTAGAAGTGGGAATTCCAGGGAAGATTTTAATGGATAATGCATCTTATTTTAATAATAACAATTTTAAACTATGGTTAGAGAAGTCTAATGTTTTACCTGTGTATACTAGCATCCGACATCCTTGTGCCAATCCGCAGAAAGGGCTATTAAGGAACTGACAAAATGTATAAGGATATTGGTTCATGACCAACAACCAAAATGGGAGAAAAATTTGGTAAGGATACAAAATTGTTATAATGACATACCTCATGACATCACGGAAGAGCACCTATAGTCATCATGAAGAATGAGGCCTCGATAGACCATGGCTTTCAGTAATAGATTTAGAATACCAGCAGATAATCCAGGAGACCTACAACAAAATTAAAAGAAATGCTGAAAAATACACAGAAAAAAAAAACAAGAAGATTAAGAAGCATATTACTTTTTAACAAGGGCGAATTAGTACTTCTTAAGGCGTTAAGGGTTCCAAACCGTAGTAAGAATGTATGTGCGAAATTACAGTTGCTTTACTAAGGCCCCTATTTGATTGATACAGAAAACGGTGTTAACAGCTATCACTTAGTACACCCTGTATCTGGGAAATCTAGAGGAATTTTCCATGTTACACAGCTGTACAGATATGTGAGTCCTTCTGATGAAAATTCGGCGTGTTTACCTAAAACATAAAATTTATTAATGGTTATTTAGTTATGTTACAATTACAATTATGTTAATTACTCTGTTTAAAATTATTTTTAAGGGAATTTCTGTTTTCTTTCATAATTTAAAATGATACAGGTGTCATGACTGGTGAAATGTGGGAACGTTCTATTCTAATGAACTTAAAGAGATAAAGAGATTTTCAAAGTATTTGTCATTAAGGACATATTTTGAGATTTATAAATGTTGAGGAAGTACCTCAAATAAAGAAGTAAATGTGACTTCACTATATTTGTCAAAGGTCATATGGTGAGCAAAGGAAAATTGTTTTTCTGAGAGAAAAGTTCTCAGAAAAATTTTCAAGATATGAGAATAATAATATAATTTAAATATTGTCACGTTTGTGTGTGGACACATAATCTAAATATTAATGAGAAAAGGAATCGTATGTAACGATTCTATTATGAATATTGATAGATAAATGAGTTTTAATGTAAAATGTTTAATAAAAAAGTAATACCCAGTCAAAGTGTACCAAAAATCATGAACAGTACGGAAATTCTCATGTTAAAGAAGGAAAACTAATTTGTTTTATTTTAAAAAAAATGTTTTAGGTAAAGCAATGTTAATAATGTCTATTAATTTGTTTGGTCTGTGAGAAAAACACACATTAATTAATTTTTGTTAACTTGATTTAATTTAAAATAAATTTAGGTTTGAATTTTCCTGAATTATTCTAGATTGACAAAGCCAATTATAATAATTACAAGAAAATTCAGGGAAATTGTTACGGTTGCATTAGAAGTAGTATACAAATGAGCATGTTTATTTATAAATATTATGAAAAAGATACTGAATTGGTGTACAACATTGGGGGGAAACAATAATTAAAAATCATTATAAGTCTTTGTTCGATTTTTTTATGCAACTAAATTAATAGAAAGAAAGATAATAGCAAAACTACAAGTTGAGTTTAATTTATTCCAGATAATTATTCCATAAATTTTATAAATTTCTTAAATTGTACCTTGAAAATAATTGATTAGTTTTAATTTCTAGATGTTAAGGACAAATTTGTGATCACTCCCAAAATCAGTAGGAATAATTTTAGAATTCCAAATCTCACTAAAATAAAATCACCCTGTACAACAAGGTTCCAATAAACATCATTTGAGCTTACCAGTCACCAACATAAAAAACTGATATTTTTTAGTAACTTTGCTTTCATTGCCAACATAAATTTATTTATTTTGTTCAAACTGAAAGCTTGGAAAGCAATAGAATTTTCGGTAACCATGGTTGTGTTGAATCTAAAATCTCTCTCTTGTTTCTTGTTCCTGAAAGCTTAAAGGAGGGTAAGAAATTTGTCCTGATAAAATTAAAATTTTTATAAGTAAAATTAAACAATTAACGATAATAATGCAAGATAAATACTTAAAACAATAAAGTGTGTGTATAAAAGTGTATTTTCATAAAAAATTTAACATACCTGACAAGAAATTAAATAAAGTGTATTGGCATCCAATACCAGCAGTTCCAGGAGAGCAAGCAAGTTATTTAAGCCTTAAGGAACATATTCCTGTCCATTTGAAGGTGACAGCAGTTGTAAGGATTCTACATTTGAGGTATTTGGGGCCAATTTTGCTCCAACACATATTTAGCAAGAATTAAGTACCAGGACTCCACAACATCCACGTATGGACCAAATTCTGAACATTTTTAAGGTGATGTCAATTATTATTGTTCTATTTTAATGTTAGACATTTTCGATAAACTGTAGAATTTCATACTAATTTTTTGTTTTATCACTAATTCATTTGTACGAGATCCATATTTATTGTCAAAATTTATTCGTATTATAAAGGTTTTATTTAAATTAGCACGTGCTACAACTTTGATGTAGTTTGTTCTTGGAAGAGAAAACAGGATATTCAGGAATTTTCACATTCATACATTTCAATTAAAGAATACGGTTTTATAACTAAGAACACACTATATATTTATTTAAGGTACATTCCATAGGAATAAAAGTATAAATTGTACTCACCTGTAACACCAATTCATTTTGGAATCTTTCTAATACATTTTCTTTTAGCGACATTGAACAATAAATATCTCTTTTGAATTTCTGTTTATTTCAAACATAAATTAATCTGAAAATTTATTTAACGAGAACGATCACTTCTTAATTTACCTCAATCAGCTGTAACGTCTCAGAACTTTAACCTCACAAAACACAGAATTTGACTAGAGGGAATAATCGCAGAATTTGAACCTACACCAGTAACCTGAGCGGGTGACGTCATACAGTGACCGGAGGAACTACTTAAGTATCTTTTTCGTTATTTGTTTTTAATCATAAAAATTTTTAAGAGTCTCATTGTTTTGAGCAGCTTGGTTTAATTTAATTTCATTGGCGTCATATTTTTTTAAGAAAATATTGTGGGAGATCATATTGTTGTCGTAGGCGTACCGCTATAGGCAACACGTATTACACAAATACTTTGAGAAGATATAATTTTATAGATTTAACATATTTAACCCCACAATATATAATTTCTAATAAACTAAATAATAATTTCTATTTCTAATTCTAATAAACTAAACTACTAAAACAAAATCAATTAAATATACTTCTTTGAAAATTAGATACTCTAATTTAGAACTATATACTCTAATTTTGATTTAAATATTATTCCAAATTACTAATAACTATTAATGTAATTTCAGGCCTTTTTTATTTTTATTCCTCCTTTCAATCTAATGGCTATGAATATTGACTTCATAAGTCCTACTTTGGGAAACAATCTATAATAAAGATACCTGTACCATAGTGCCTGATCTAGCTACTTAACATCTCTAGTCACCCAGTAGGAGAGTATTGTTTCAAGCTGTCCTGAGGTATTTTTACTAAACCTGCAACAACAAGGACTCCAGAGAGCTACCGAACTGAGCAGATAAGCCTTAAACTTTATTATTTAAAAATAAGAGTACATTATGTTAATCTTTAAAACAAATGATTCTTAGTTTATTTAGCGTTTGTAGAATAATTATTTCACCTTATCTGATTAAGTCACTTAAATCAGTTATTTTATAAGATTGTACAACTTTAAATCTTTTACACAAAAACACTAATATTTGTATCCTCCGAAGAACTTCTAGAAGTTATTAGGGGTAAGATTCTTCTGTTCTGTGCTAACCATAATAAACCCTGAAAGGTACATTCGTTATATATATTTAAAATTGTTTACTTATTAGTTTGTGTAATACTTACTGTTTTACATTTTCATAAAAAAAGCAACAACCAAAATAAATACACCTCGAATACGACAAAGAAGTGCTGCTTTCGCTTTGAACCCGATATTGTCCCAACCCTCCAGTGTATGAGACAATCTTTTACTAGCAAGCTCAACCCTTTATAAAGTCCCTTCAAATCCTGTCCTTCCCTTTTCCACCTTGTATTAATGGCTTTTCCCCTTTTTGCTGGTAACAGTCTTAATTGTTGTTTTCCTTTTAAAGTCTTTTATAATAAAAAAAGTCAATTTTGTAATGTGGTGTTTTAAATTTAGTTACGACCAACCTAACCTAATTACCTATTTTTTCCAATTTCCTCAAATAGTTAACTAGGAGAGGGCGCCGTGAAAAAATATTTTACTTGTAACTGCGCCGCGGGTTACAAAATATTGGGAACCCCTGTTATACAGGTTCATGACATGGGTTTAGATACGAATGTAAGGACAAAATTAATTTAAGTCGATGGGACTAATTATTATAATATTACGCAGCCAATTTTGCAATCATAACAAATAATGACATAGTAATTTTAGCATGTACACATATTGAGACACAACTTTGCTTAAGGGTTATAATTCACACTTGACTATTTTTTAAAGTTAGTTGATACTTAAGTTCATATCTATGGTTTGGCAAATGAAAGAGACGCCATACTACTCTCAGACCGGTTTCGACTTTATTTGACTATCAGCATTGGCACCAGGTGGCGCTCCATCTTTCTGTCTTCGGATTTTTTATATTATTGATTTGTATTTTTGTAATTTGAATTTTTTTTTGACTAGTTACTGTTGAATTGAGGTAAGTACACAGAATATTTGAATGAAACTAAACATATTCTTTATATTTATTCATACTTCATACAAAAATATTTGACGATAATGAGTTTTAGCAGCACAATCACGTTATTTCTTAAATAAAAAATATTCACTGATCCAAAAGGGACAAATATTGTCGAAGAAAAACCTCCTCCTGCACGAGGTTTATATCCAGATAGTCGTCGTCAATAGTTTCGATATCTTCTTTCAATCGTTGCAAAGCCTCGTTCTTATTCTTCTCTTCTTGTCTCCTTTTCTTTATATTTTCGATACTTTCTGAACCGACTAAAAAAACCCAAAGTTATTCATCGACTCTAATAATAGCAGAAACTCACCTATATTAGACAAATCTCCTAGGACAATACCGTCATTGGCGATTAATTCTTCAGCGGCTTTCATAATATCTCCAGAATGTTTAGACAGAGCCAATTTCGCCATTCTAGCATCGAAACCAGCATCCTCCAGCTGAAATACAAATTTATTATCAAGTAAAAAAGCAAATCTACATCTAATTTCAGTTAATACCGTCTTTAAGCTCAAACTGTAAGGTGCACTTTGTCTAATAAAGATTAAAGCATTAATAAATGAAAAAAGTTGGTCATAAAACAAACATGTACAAGACACAAGACGTTCATGGGCTTAAATTGATATAGACTGTTTCAACTGCGGACTTTAACGTTTGGTTAGGAATCCTTCGGAACCTAGACGCCATCCACAGTTATCTTGTAGGGTATGGAGGGCCTACTAAGAACAAGCCCGAGCAAAGAAGAGGTCTACTCTGCTACCGGCTTCGGGGGATCCAGCTGAGATTTAGTGGAGCCTTTCCCGAGATCAACAAAATAGGGATAGTTGACTGGATGGATAAGATCGGTAATAATATTTCTCCATTAAAGCAGGTTACAATCAAATTGGTGATGGAACCTGATCGAAAACTAAAACTTCATATCTGTTTGGCCTTTATTTCTGACGATGCTAGTACTCCCAGACAGGACAATGGACAGGTCCCACACAAATATAGATCGATTGCGGAACTGGAGAGGCTAGGTTCTATGTAAGTGGTCGTTTAAAGGTCCTTCCACTGCGACCTGAAAGATCTATTGCGGCTAGGGTATATGCCTCTAATGAAGCTCATCAGGGTCGTTGGCGACACTTCCATGAAGTCATTGGGCTCGAATTGATGCAGACCAAATTTATTAATCCTTATTCTCTCGAGCTCTCGACAGTTACACAAGATATGCTTCACCGTTTCGTCCACAGCCTGACAGAATCTGCAGTCCGTACTCTCTGCCAGTTCAATTGTTTTCATATGCCTATTAAGGCGGCTGTATCCAGTCAGTAGTCCTATTATTATTCATGTCTGGCTCCGGGACTATAAATATTCCTTCAGCACCTTTCCTGGCTAGAAGGTCCGCTTTTTCGTTACCTTCAATGCCGGTATGCTCAGGTGCCCAAAGTAAGGTAACCGGGCCGGAGCACCATACGTAATCGTAGGCCTTATTACTGTCAGATATAGCCAATACATTTGTTTGGGTTTCATTCCCCATGACTTACCGCATACTCTACGGCATGTCAAAAAGGGATAGCTTTGCTGTACATGAGCGTTCAATGAAAGTCTTCTATCCAGCGTAACCCCTAGATATTTGACTTCATTCGCGTCCTTAACAGATTCTCCATAGAGGGCGGACATTTGGAGTTTATCCATTTTCCACCTCCTAGTGAAATTAACAACTGTTGCTTTACTAGGGATGACCGAATGTTGTGTAGTGTAATTTTGTGGAAAGAGGTAATAGTTCTTCTGAAATACACCCAACTGGAGAATAGAGCACCAATCGTGAGGGACAACTCGTCAATTTTATGCATGCATTCAAATTTTTTGGTAAGGTTGGGACCACATGGATGCTGTGAGATCAGTCTCGGGCGTTCTCTCCTCCAAAATACACTTTCTCCCGAAAAGGGAGGAATCAGAAAATGGATTGTCTATTTACTGTAAGTAATCGGTTGGCTGAAAAACTCTCAAAATATTATACATAAAAAGCATACGAACTGATCTGGCTTCGCACGGGGAGTAATAAGAGAGTTGTGGAAAAAACCCTTGTAGAAGTTTGAAAGTCATTACAAAGAGGTTTTATGTATGATTTTCTGTTTTAAAGTTTTAGTCCGGGCGCCGGTTCACTCAAGTTTTTTTGTATATTGATCCCCTGAATCTGAATTTCGAGGTTGACAGCTGTAAAATGGTACCCCTAACTGATATTAACAATTTAATTGTTTACAAAATCGGAACATTTTATTTATAAAGATAGACAAATAATACTAGCCGTCTTTAAGTTCTGATTGGTCTGTCAAGTTAGATGTTTTTAACGACGTAATCAATAGACGAATCAAAATAAGCGCTACGCCGCCTGGTGACAATCAGAATAACTAAATATATATTGATATAGTTCTCAGGTTCTCCTTTGTTTTGTGTTTGTTTGTATGTGATTTTTTACAAATATTTATTATTTGTCTTTATATTTATAGTAAAATAATATTTCAGAAACACAAATAAACACACCAACAGATACAACGTAAATATTTCAATGTCAATATTTATAGCTCTACGACTGCCCACATTGGCGCTGCAATCTTATTTTCAGATGCCTATACCGATCGCAAAGCAAAAGTTTGACATCTGTCAAAAAAATTAGTGGAAATATGTCTTATGTATTTCATTTTTGATTAAATATTTAGTTATATATAAATAGAATTCGGTGTTTTCCATTTTTTTCAAAATCATGCAGGAAGACAGAGCAGCAATCAATTACCCCAAAAACCAAAAAAGCTTTATTTAAAAAATTTTGTAGCATAGTTAGTCCATTCTTAAATTCAAATTCAGAAATTTGCCGCTTAAACGATTAGATCCAACATGGCGGGTGGTCTACGTCACTACTCATATGTGTCATTGAAAGCGCCATCATTTTATTGTAAACAGTGTATCTGCGAGATTGTGCGAAGTTTTATATTTATTCATCTCTTTTCTTTATTTTTTGTTGATTTTCAGAAAAATAAGTCAGTGAGACATTTTTTAATGCAAAAAGCACAAAATAAGTACTTACGCTGTTGTTTTTACATTCCGAAATTCAGCTGCATTCAAACCTAACCTAACCCAACCTAACCTAACCATGAAAATGTCTAATGATGGTAAATTGTTTGAAAATGCTTTCACAAACCCTACTGACGACATTTTATGATTGCATAACACAAATAAAACCAATAATTCACAATAAAATCAAAAATAAAAATCCAATCCAATCCAAATCTCAATTACCACACATTAAATATAAACAAACTGTCATCGATATGAGTTTTGACGTCACGACCAATGAAGGTGCGTTTTGACTTCTCTATTTGAATTTATCGATTTTAACTTACTTTCAATTTGATATTATATAAAAAATAACCAGAATTGTTGCGTTGTAATGAGTTTAGGATTAAATATTTATAATTTACTATATGATTACAAAGGAATTTCATTGATTTATTTCTAATGAAAACACCGAATTATGTCTTAAACCCTTCTCATAGATACGCCACTGGTGTTTATAGTTTGGTGCACATTTGCTTCAAATTGCTGTCGGTTGTTACGACTCCATATATCTTTCCTTGTCTAAGAGTGTTACATTATAACTGTTACACTAATTGTAACAGTTACTTCCTTAAGTTTACTTCCCGCCTCTAGTCGGGGCGCTGTCAATTAGAAAATAGAATTGACATACTTCATGTAAGGGCACACAAGAATAAACCAAGCCATTGTTACATACATTACAACTTGTGAATTGTTTAGCTATAATTATTGTAATACATATTAAAAGTACAAAATACATTTTCTATACTGCTTACCGATTACTACTACATACAATTACAACAGATTGGCGACGAGGATAAAAGAAACATACAGGATGCCAGTAGATCCAGATCCAGTGCAACATGTTACACATACCGTTCAGACAATATTTTCCATCGAAACTTTCGATTCGAAAAATACAAAATTCGACCGATGGGTGAAACGTCTGGAAAGTGCTTTTGGAGTATTTGCCATTTCAGAAGACCGAAAGAAGTCTTACCTCTTACATTACATGGGGGCTGAAACATACGATTTATTGTGCAATAAAGTTTCCCCACAAGAACCTGAAAATTTAACCTACAAGGAAATAGTCGACCTGATGAAAACACATTTCAATCCACAACCGCTAGAGATTGCAGAAATTTTTCGTTTTTTACAAAGAAGGCAACAAGAAGGTGAAACTGTTACTGAATTTATTACCGCACTACAAACCAAAACCCCTCAATATTTATCTGATTATGTATTACCAAAACGTTTAGCTTAAATTATATTGATCAGCTACATTTCATACTTTGTTTTTCCTGCTAAATATTTTTTTTTTGTGTTTCATTTTGTTCTGTTTCATTTTCTTCAAGATTATAATGTATTAATTGTTAAGAAAGGGAGGTGTTACATTATAACTGTTACACTAATTGTAACAGTTACTTCCTTAAGTTTACTTCCCGCCTCTAGTCGGGGCGCTGTCAATTAGAAAATAGAATTGACATACTTCATGTAAGGGCACACAAGAATAAACCAAGCCATTGTTACATACATTACAACTTGTGAATTGTTTAGCTATAATTATTGTAATACATATTAAAAGTACAAAATACATTTTCTATACTGCTTACCGATTACTACTACATACAATTACAACAAAGAGCTGCATTGATCAATCCCTTTGTTCCTGATATAGTCCACAAAATACCACTTTTGATGGAAATTACCTTGTAAGTCTGTCTTCTACTTCTAAACTCAACTGAGTTTCTTAATGAAAAAACACGAAGAACCCCCTGTAGCGCCCGGATTATTTTACGTTTTATCTCTAATTGGAAGTTAATTATAAATTTGGAAATCAAAATGAAAGGTCCTTCAAGATAGTTCCAAACTAGTATGTAGACAAGTTTTGTGACCAGAATATTCTTTGGAAACAAGTTTTGAAATTTGAATAATACAAAAGTATACGAGCAGGGTCAATTTGATGACATCAATCAGTCAATACAGTACCATAGTGTTAAAAGTGGAATTTATAATTAAGTAAGGTAAATATAAATTGAAACTTTTTAATGTGCAAATAAATTAAATAAAACATTACTTTACTAAGAAACAAAGATGAGCTCAGTTATTTTTATTACCTAATTTCTTTTTAATGACACAAGAAGAATAGAAATTATTTATATCAACACTAGCTGTATGATAATTTAGAATTTATTTCTGGGCAGATTCGATGCAAATTCTACAAGAATTATTATTAATATGATAATTAGACACAAAACATGAGCTAAGAAGAAAGAAAACATTTTTTTTTATATTTACCTCTTTGGTTAGATCGTCGAGGAATGATAACAGCTCGGTGCTCTTCGAACCGCTAGAACCTGGTAAAGGATTTTCTTGAATATATTGAATAGCATCCGATATAACGTTGTTGGTGTGTTTTAGTGCAACGCGAGCAGTTTCCTTCGAATAACCCATGTTCACCAATATTTTTACGAATTTCGGATCGACGTATTGTTTACCGTCAGCACACAAACCCAATTTTTTTCTCTCCCTAACAACAGAAAAGCGTATTTGTTTCCGGACATACTTCAAACTACCAGTACACACTGGTGTGTGTGTATGTGTTAGCAAAGCTGCGTAGTTAAATTTATTGTACCAACTCTTACTTTTTGGAAGTCCATCTTATTAAGAATAATAAAAAACTCTTCATTTCAACGTAACTTCCAAGTTTATTTGAAAAATATGTTTTAAATCACAATGACGGCCGTTTCGCTATGAAGCATCGTCAGATTGACATTTAAGTTACAGTTTGTTTGTTTGTAGCGAGGTACCTAAACAAAATGTAACTTAAATGTCAATCTGACGATGCTTCATAGCGAAACGGCCGTCATTGTGATTTAAAACATATTTTTCAAATAAACTTGGAAGTTACGTTGAAATGAAGAGTTTTTTATTATTCTTAAAGCTGCGTAGTATAAGAAAAATCACAAATAATTACTTTTCCAAGATGGCTTCCGCTTGAGCTTTCTTCCTTCCTTCCGCCCTTTTTTCCCTGCTTTCGTTAATGTAGTTTGCAGCTTCGTTTACGTTGCCTCTTGTCGCCCTCAGGCCCAAAGTGGCTTCTTTAGTGCTATAGCCGAGTTCCACCAACGTCACCAAGCTCTGTTCGTCCACCTTCAAGTTCTTCAACTCCTGTTCCGTTTTGCGCAATAAATTCAACGCTTCCGATCTTTGGTTTTGATGATAGAGCACGATCGCTTGAAGTAAATGTAGTCGCATGAACAGGGCTTCCTCGGTACCTAAATATTAATTATTACAAAATTAAGCAACAATAACTAGACCAGATTTTATGGGGCGAAGTTTCGATGGAAACAAGTTCAGCGACTGGAATATTCGATAAACGTTCTACCAGTTCCAGAATCACCGTTAACCCAAATACGAGTATATACGGTTTTAGAGAAGTATAGAATGATCATGACGAATGTACTGCAAGAAAAGAAAAGTTTCTCAATGAAGCATCATTAAAAATCAATATTCCGTCGACAAACGTGATTTAAGATCCCTTTACAGGACGCTCAAGGCATAGAATAATAACCTACGCAGAAGCGAATCTATTTGAAAATTATTTGATTGACTGTGACAACTTCTAGAAGCGGTGTGCTTTTTGCAATTATAGGTAATAGTTCAAAAGAGGCGAAGGAATTTTCTTTTTTGTTTTCCAAACCATAGGTAGAAGTAAGTTTAATATTCTGGAATTGTTTCACTCTTCATTAATAAACATAAACATAAACTTTGTATTTATATTTTTTCTTAGACCTAAAGAAAAATAATAAAGTTTACTAAACTCAGAGTAAAAGTTCTTATTTTAAGTGAGTGTGAATGAAAACATAATTTGAAGAATTCCTCTTGATATCCACACAATAGACGTTTTTGCTATAGCAGCGTATTGAAAATGTTTGAATATATAATTATTGATTTATTTTTATATACTTTTGTAAGGAGAAGAAGGAAAAAAATTAACATGTAATAAGTGAACATCCATGCATTTAAATCCTTCTTATATTTTTTACCTCAAAAGTGAAACATTCTAAAGATTAAATGCCGGAATAAGCTTAAAATTTTAAATGCATTACTGGATATAAAAAGCATAGTTGAAAGAATAATTTCATTAAGTTTATATTATATTTATCCAAAAAACATCCAATTTTCAATAATTTTTAGCATTTGGCTCACAAAAAATTATTCTGATATGATTATTCTCAACTTAAATTTATCTATGTTAAGTAAAAACATTTTTTTATCAGTGTACTGTAAATAGTTTTTAAGGTCAAATATTTCAGACACTACATCAGTTAGAACAAGTTAGAACCTCAAAGACAAAGGGGCCGCCAGTAAGATTTGCTTCTTTATAAGTTATTGTAGTGTGCTCATGGTATAACCAAAAACAACAATAACCAGAGACAATATGAGAGGAAGTTTAGCGACTGTTCAGGCGCGGTTTTTGTTCAAACGATATACAGTACAGTACAGTTCTAGTGAAAAAAAGTAAAAATCAAACACCATAAAATAAATGAATCTAAATTAGAACTTGGGAAATGAATTGATTTTAGTATTTTATAATAATTTAACATAAATAAATAAAAATAAACGTTACAGTTAATAGTTAAATAAATTAAAGTGTGTAACAAAATTTACCTGGGGTTCCTTTAACAGCTACTAATCTCTCCAAATTGGGTCCATAAGTCGAATGAAACTTTTGCTCGCAACGTCTTAATCTTTCTTCTGCTTCTGGTAATTGAACAAAACTTTCCAAGCACAAGTAACACCAAGCAATATCCAAATCCAAAAGGGCATAATTATCGACAGTTTTTAATAACTGCGAATTGCACTGACTGTGTATAAAATGTGATTTATTCAGTTTATTAAATATTTAATTATTATTAAACTAACCTGAATTCTTGATCAGCTTCAAGAAAAAATACTAAAGCTCTGGTGTAATCATTTCTTTTTAAAGCAGATTTTCCTTTTTCATGCAAAGCCATGGCAACAACTAGAGCTTTTCTTTCATTAGATGGGATTTTAATTGGATTACCAAATTGATCTTCGACCTGCATGTACTCATTATCTAGTGCCAATAATTGGGAATCAGTTTTGACACTCTCTAATTCTTTGATTTGGTTTTCTGTTTGGAGAAAATGAGATGAAGTTTCTGATAAAATGATTGCAAGTATTTGTGAGCCATTTTTAACACCTTGGCTACCTAGAGATTGGGGGTCTTGTAATATTCTCCCTGAACATATTAACTTCAATCTACAAATAAATAAACATTTAAAACTTATTTGATTTCTTGGAAGTTGATTTACCCTTCCAAGGTAAAGTCTATTTCTTGTTTAATGACATTTTTTAAATCACTTGTTGTCATTGAAAGTAATAATTCTTTCTGAATCAGTCTTGGATTGGAACATTTGTGTAAAATTTTAATTTTTACTGTAGCCAAACCAGATTCTTGATACAAATTTTTCTGTTTTAAATTCTCCAATGCATTAACTTGTAAATTTTGAATAACATCTTGACAAATATCAATTGGAATATTTAAATGTTCACTGATATCTTTCGATAGATTCTGGAATTGGTAAGCCTATTGCAATTAATGTTATATTGAATACAATACAGACCTTTATTTCTTCTACTGATATCGTCGTACCTTGAAGATAAGGTGGCAACCATAATTTAATTCCTTCTTGTCGAAGTTTTGCTCTAATTTGTATTAAATAGTCCTCTTTTATTATGGAATTACTCATTTTTCGGTCCTTCTAATAAAAGTAACAATGTTTACTTTATTTAAAACATAAAATACAAATCATCTGTTATTGACATCTCATACAAAAATAAACAAAACTTGTACACAAAATAAATCAACCAATAGAATATAGTCACAGAGCCGCCGTTTACTTCAATTATTATCAAAGAATACAGGGTCCAGATTCCATTCCACGAATTCGATCATCGAATTGTTTAGAATATGCATATATATTCAGTATAGCGCTTGTACAGTCCCAGTCTGAGCTACTCGAAAATCGAGTTCGTGAAATAGAATACCGGCTCAGTTGGTGTATTCTTTGTTATTATTAGGTTTATTCAAGCCCTAGACCGTATACGTTCAATAAATTTAGTCAAAAACTTCTTTAAATCTAAATTTAAGTTTATATTTTGTACCTTAACTATATCTTTGTAATTAATAATCATAATTAATTTATTTTATGTGGGTTATTTAGAATAGAGCAGACCATTCCAGTAGAAAAAGAAGAATCTCTTATCAATGAGAAGAATTAGTAAGGTTATTACTAGAAAAACATGTTATTTTGTTAATTTATGAAGAGTTTATAATCTAGTAAAATGAAGTATGTATTATTGTTAACGTAGTATTAATATTGAAACCAGTTTCTTCAAACCACGTTTTGTATTTTTTAGAATCCACGACGAAGACGATTACAGTGTCTCCAACTCTGATGACGAATATACAGAAAATGAAAAAAATCTATTAAATAAAGTAAGACATAAAGACGATGATTCGGATCATGAGGTAATTTAATTTTTCTTACTTTGGTGTTTTTTTATCGTGTTACCTTTTTTAGCAAGAAGTGTTCGGTGTTACTACAGATCATTCCGATGATGAGGATGATAGTGATGAAAATGAGTTAGCATTGAGTGATGTCGAAGGCCAAGAAGAAGACGATTTACCGGATATTAGAGCATGGGGAAAAGATAGAAGAAAATATTATCAAACTGATTACGTTGATGGCGATTATGGTGGTTTTCAAGGGAAAGATGCCCAATTGGCAGAGTTGGAAGAGGAGGAAGCTAGAACTTTACAAAAACAACTGGCGCAACATTTAGATGACGATGATTTTAATTTGGACATATTTAAAAAGAAAATTGAAGGAAATGATAGGGAAAATGAAGAAATTGTTAAAACGGACATTTCAAAATTGTCCAAAAGACAAAAACTTGAAATCCTGCAAAAGGAATCTCCAGAATTCTTCAATCTCGTCGCAGATTTTCAAAGTAAGTAAATCTACAATAAATTAGTAAATGATGGTGATATTTATTGTTTTTACTTCTAACCGGTAGGTAAAATGAAAACAGCTAAAACTCATCTGCTTCCGTTAATAAAAAAAGTTGAAAACAAACAAATAACTCAATGTCAAGGAACAGATTTGGTTCAAATCTTGTATGAATTAACATTAAAGTAAGTAAATCACTTTTTTATGGAAATTATACAATTAAAGTGTGTTTTTAGTTATTGTACAAATATCTACATGTACTTATTGCTGAAAACTTCTAAAATTAACATTCAAAATCACCCTATAATAAGACGACTTTATCAATACCGTCAATTGCTTCTACAACTTGAACCAGTTTATGAAGAAGTGATTGAACCACAGATAGAATTGTTGTTAACAACTGTAAGTAACTATAAATTTTTACTGCTTGTTGGTTAAAATATTACAATTCTAGGATAATAAAGAAAATGGTGATGAAGATAAATCAAAAAAGAAGATGTTAAAACTGCTTGGAAAAATTAAAAATAAACCATCAGATGGAGGAGTTAAAAGAAAACAACCAGATTTGATGATTTCTAATAGGATAAAGAAGGTTAAATTTGACGAAAGTAGTTTGGTACAAAAAGAAAATGAAATTACTAGTTCTGGAGAAGAAGAAACAGAACATGTAGAGAATGCAGAACTAGAAAATATGGAAGACAAACAAGGTAAGTTATATGATTAAACAGTACAAAGTGTTGAGTTTGTTGTTATTTTAGGTGAACCTTCTAAACGGGCGATTACTTATCAAATGGCTAAAAATAAGGGTCTTACTCCTCACAGGAAGAAAGAACAAAGGAATCCTAGAGTTAAGCACAAACTTAAGTATAGAAAAGCGATCATTCGTCGCAAAGGGGCTGTAAGTTTTCATGACTTATTATTTGATATTGAATTTTTATTTTTATTTTTTTTAGGTACGTGAACCTAGGAAGGAACTGTCTAGATACGGCGGTGAAATATCCGGTATTAAAACTAACGTTTCTAGAAGCATCAAAATCAAAACGTAATTTTAAATTAATCTGTTAATATATAATAATTAAATGTCTCCACTTTCTTTTTATTTAATATCTCCCATTTCCCTAGAAAAATGAAAAAAAAACTGCTTCAAACATTTGGTCCTTCAATCCAGATAAGGGTTCTATCTGATTTAATTGTGTTTATTAAGAACTGCTTTTGTAGACATTAGGACATTTGGGTATAAGATGAAGGGAACTAAGACTTTGACTGGATCATATGAGAAGACGATCATTGTAGATGCGTTGGTAGGTAGTAAATGGTTTATATTAATCTTAATAAATAATATTTTAATTTCTCTACTATATTTCTCAATTTTTAATATACCAAGATAATTTAACAAAACTTTATCTTTAAACATTTGGTCCTTTGAGCCGGATAATTGTGCTATTCACGTAATTTGTGGATATTAGGAAAGCATATAATATGCTTGGAAGGAATCCTAAGGGACGTGTCATGATGGAATAAGTAAAAGGTCAAATTTATCAAAAAAGTTTTTGTAAAGCATTAGTACAAAATGTTTTATTTTATGGAAGTGCAGAGAATATCCCTTATTATTAGGCAATATTAAAGGCTCCTATGTGTGATATTCCATTTTCATATACAACATCTAATACGATAGAGTGAAATCTTCCTTGTTAGTAGGCAATATCTTATACACTATTGTGTTTAGTCTTATAGGTGATTGTAATTTTTTGGCAACATCATAGTCTTACGTGTGTATTTGACTAAAATAAGAGTAAAGCTACTTGTACTGTTGTTTGTAATTATTATGATCCGAGTAGTCGGTCTCGTTGAAAAAATAGTTGTACTAAATTCAAATAAATTAAAATGTCATTTAATTAAATTGTTTAATATGAACAATAATTGCTGGTAAAAATGTGGGTTTGAAAGATTTTCTGAATTTTTGGTTGTTGCAAAGTGTTGCATCATAAAATTACATTTTTTTGTTAGGTATATCGTGAAAACTGAATAAAGATAAAAAAGTGGGTCTTTAGTGAATAAAACAGGAAAAATGTAAGTTATTTTTCTAGATATATTTATTATTACATCATTAAATTGTGTTATTTGCATCGATATTACAGTTTGTAACAATCCAGGTTTGTATTTACAAGAGTGTTTAATTCGGCTTTTAATGATTTATTAAACTTTATTTAAAAAAAATATTAGGTTAATGGTTTACGTTAAGTTTAGTTTTAGTCTTGTGCGCTAAATTGTGCTATATAATTTTGCTTAATCATTTGTAAGTAAACAGAAAATAAGGCAGTAGCAATAAAATCCAAAGTCAATCCACAATTATTTAATGTTGAATATATTTAACACCAAAACGAGATGTTTCGGTCAAAGGACCATCATCAGGCTATAAGTAGAGACATAATGGTGTAAGGAGAAACCACATCATTACAAAAATATTGAATTAATCAATATAAATAGGGTTATCGGATTCCAATACCTAACCAAAGAATAAGAATCAAAAAACAATGTCAAAATTGTACTATTAGTCAAATTAAAAATTATGGAAATTATATGATTTAATTAATATAAAGGCAAACTGAAAAGCACTCATCTATATGTGTAGATTGTAGAATAACAAAATTAAATTGTTAGTGGATGATGAAAGTAGGTAAACAAGTGAAAATTATTAAGAAGCTGTAGGATATCAGGAAGATAATTATCGGTGAGAAGCTAGCTCCTACCGTAGAAATACGACAAGCAGCTCATTTGGCAACAGCGCATCAAAATCTACTGTGCATCCATACTCGACCAGCAGGTTGTAGGTAAAATTGAACGCTCGCACATGATAATACCATTGTACTGTTTATACAATAATAATACTACAAATTAAATACGGGGGAACCATGATAATTAGTGGTTGATAAAAAACATTTTAAAGTTAATTTAATAAAAACAAAAATATAAAATAATATAAAATATTATATAAATACTAATCTATACTTAATAAATGTTCATAGTGTGTTAAAATTGACATATCAGTGAATTTTTAAAGCAAATTGGGATATATCCTTTGAAGCTGGTGGGTAAATGAAGATGTCCATGAATGAAATTTTGAACAGAGGTAGAAAAAACAATTCTCTTTCATCTGGCATATTCAAAAATTACTTACAAACGTTTCGAGTGGCCAAAAAGTGGATTTTAAGGGAATTTTTCACGCAAATTCGGATATATCCTTTGGAGCTGGGGGGTAGATGAAGATGTCCATGAATGAAATTTTGCACAGGGGTAGAAAAAACTATTTTCTTTCATCTGGCATAATAAAAAATTACTTAAAAACGTTCCGAGTGGCCAAAAAATGGATTTTAAGGGAATTTTTCACGCAAATTCGGATATATCCTTTGGAGCTGGGGGGTTAATTTAATAAAAACAAAAATATAAAATAATATAAAATATTATATAAATACTAATCTATACTTAATAAATGTTCATAGTGTGTTAAAATTGACATATCAGTGAATTTTTAAAGCAAATTGGGATATATCCTTTGAAGCTGGTGGGTAAATGAAGATGTCCATGAATGAAATTTTGAACAGAGGTAGAAAAAACAATTCTCTTTCATCTGGCATATTCAAAAATTACTTACAAACGTTCCGAGTGGCCAAAAAATGGATTTTAAGGGAATTTTTCACGCAAATTCGGATATATCCTTTGGAGCTGGGGGGTAGATGAATATGTCCATGAATGAAATTTTGCACAGGGGTAGAAAAAACTATTCTCTTTCATCTGGCATAATAAAAAATTACTTACAAACGTTCCGAGTGGCCAAAAAATGGATTTTAAGGGAATTTTTCACGCAAATTCGGATATATCCTTTGGAGCTGGGGGGTAGATGAAGATGTCCATAAATGAAATTTTGCACAGAGGTAGAAAAAACAATTCTCTTTCATCTGACATATTCAAAAATTACTTACAAACGTTCCGAGTACCAAAAAATGGATTTTAAATAATTTTTTTACGCAAATTCGGATATATCCTTTGGAGCTGTTGGGTAGATGAAGATGTCCATGAATGAAATTTTGCACAGAGGTAGAAAAAATAATTCTCTTTCATTTGGCATATTCAAAAATTACTTACAAACGTTCCGAGTGCCAAAAAATGGATTTTAAATAAATTTTTGACGCAAATTCGGATATTTCCTTTTGTCTAGTTCTGCTGGACTAGGACGAATAATTTTATTGTTTAAATCGTTTAAATCTACTGCCCAACCTCAAACCATTTTGTAAAGAGAATATAGTAGGAACGATAGACGAAGTATTTCTTTGTACGAAATTAGCAAATCTAAAATAGAAGTAATAAATAAAATACAATAAAGTTTGAATTGCAAACATTTCTTTATTCAACCAGTCACTGATGTACAGTGGCCAAAAAATGGATTTTAAGGGAATTTTTCACGCAAATTCGGATATATCCTTTGGAGCTGGGGGGTAGATGAAGATGTCCATAAATGAAATTTTGCACAGAGGTAGAAAAAACAATTCTCTTTCATCTGACATATTCAAAAATTACTTAGAAACGTTCCGAGTACCAAAAAATGGATTTTAAATAATTTTTTTACGCAAATTCGGATATATCCTTTGGAGCTGGTGGGTAGATGAAGATGTCCATGAATGAAATTTTGCACAGAGGTAGAAAAAATAATTCTCTTTCATTTGGCATATTCAAAAATTACTTACAAACGTTCCGAGTGCCAAAAAATGGATTTTAAATAAATTTTTGACGCAAATTCGGATATTTCCTTTTGTCTAGTTCTGCTGGACTAGGACGAATAATTTTATTGTTTAAATCGTTTAAATCTACCACACACACACTTTGATCGGACCCGTCCCTCCCAGAATGCATTCCTCGAGAGCAATGCATTCCGGGGAGAACTTCCACCACCCCCCATCCCTTCCGATGGGGCCTCTGTCTCCTTTTTCGGACCTTTCGCTACCTGGGTAACAGGGGTAGCGTCCGGAAGTCTACTATTTGGTTAGGGTAATGCGTAGCACTCTTCTCCGTTGTCCTCCTTTCGTTGACTCTCGCGATTGTGTGTGTTTTTTCGCTGCCTCTAAAAAGTTGCATCCCTAGCCGACGGACTGCGACTAGAAATGACCTTAAAGAGTGGATCCACTTGTTAAAGCTGTCCCTGTTTGAGATCCCGCGCATCTTTTTAGGGATGAACGGGGCCTCTCGCAGGTGGTTCCTCTTCTTTTTGTCCGTTGTCTAATGGATTCCACCATTAGTTCTTCGTTAAGTCTTGGAAGAAGTTTTTAAGTTCTTCCATTTGCTTCGCAAAAAGTTTCATCGTTTCAAAGATGTCTTTTTCTTTCTTTCCATCCTTTTTAGCTGCGTTGGCGTAGCTTAGTCCTGGTTTCCTGTTTGCGTTGTTGTTTTCTACCGTCTTCCTTTCTGGTATGTTCTTCTTTGGGATTTTGGGACATCCCATGTAGTTTGCGGGGTGTTCGCCCTGGCAATTTGCGCACGTTGGTGGTTGTGCCCTGGGTCTGTCGCAGTTTTCCGCTCGGTGTTTTCCTCCGCACCTGACGCACTTCGTTTCCATGTGACAAGTGGATTGCCCGTGATGGAAACTTTGGCAGTTGTAGCACTGCGTTGGCTTCACGCTTCTTCTGAGTTGTTCTTTTTGGATTTTGGCGCTGAGTATAAACTCAACCTCCTTCATTTTCCATTCGTCCTCTTTTGGATATTCTACGACGAATATCGGAAGTTTCCTCCTGTCTCCGTGGCGGGACTGCAGTTGGGTCGTCTTGTTCACTCTGATTTCCTGGCTGATTAGGTCCTGTGTGATTTCCTCTGTGTCCTCGTCTGGGGCTAGTCCTTTGATCACGGTTTTAGCTAGTTTCGTCTCCGGGTCCTGGAAGGTGTACCAGTTTACTCCTTGTCCCTGCAGCTCGTTGAGGTAGGCTGTCATTCTTCTGTAGTCGTCTGGGGTCTCCGCGTTGATTTTTATCCCTGTCCTCTCGTTGAACCTGTAAGTAATATTAATATTTCTTACCTGTGCTTCCCTGCGGATCCTCGGGAAGTCCTTGGTCGTCTTTACGTAGATTGGGGGTGGTTTCCTTGTCTTTTTCGTATCCGTGGTCGTCTTAGGGGGCTCGCTTGTCTTTTTTTGGGCATCACTTGTCTTTTTTTCGGCTCTTTGCTCTCGTTGAATTTCTCTCAGCGTCGGTGTCGGGGTTTTGTCGATTTGGACTTCTCTGGGCGTCGGTGTCGGGGTTTCGTCGATTTCCATGTCGTTTCTTTTGGGGCTTCTTGGGCTTCTGGACCTTGTTTCTTCGTGGTCTCCTCTCAGGTGGTTGTTTTCCTCCCTTAGCTTTTCGTTGTCCTTTTTCATTCTGTCGATTTCTTGTTTTTGTCTGTCCACTTCATTTTGGATTCTTTCCAAGTCTTTTTTGCATCTGCTTAGTTCGCCTGTTGTTTGTAGTAGTTCGGCTATTTTTAAGTCTAGCTTGAGTTGTATTATTTCTACTTCGTCGAATTCGTCGTCGTCTTCGCTTTCTGAATCGTTTTTCTTCGTGTGTTTGAAATCACTGTTGAGTTTTTTCTTCAGTTCGTTTGCTTCTCTTTCCTTCGCTTTTCTCAGCTCCTCTGCTTTCTTGTCTTCCTCTGCTTTCCGTTTCCTTTGGTTTTTCGTCAAGTTGTCATCATTCTCCTGTTGGTATCTGTAAGAAGACATAGTTAGTTAATTAAAAATACCGGGTCGCCCCGGTATAGTATTTATTCGTAAATATGATAGTTACTGTAAGAATTGAAAATTTCTTAGCAGTAACATTAAACAGTGGGATTAAAAAATCCCGTTGAGAAGTCTTAACGACTTCCTGTCGTTAGCGCTAATGGTTCTTGGAGCTCCCTCGTTAGCTTAATGCTTTCTCGGAAGTCCGTCTACCTGCTTGCTCGTATCAATCGCTTTCTCCGCTTAGGCACTTAAATCTACCGCCCAACCTCAAACCATTTTGTAAAGAGAATATAGTAGGAACGATAGACGAAGTATTTCTTTGTACGAAATTAGCAAATCTAAAATAGAAGTAATAAATAAAATACAATAAAGTTTGAATTGCAAACATTTCTTTATTCAACCAGTCACTGATGTACAGTTTTTTTTAATTCAGAAATACAATTCGTTGCCTACAGAACATTCTATGTCTTTATAATAAATAAATTAAGTAAAATTTATGTTTTTAGAAGGGTAGTAGGTACACTCTTAGACACGTGTTTAATTCCCCTATTTTTTATGGGTTCAAGTATACAGAAGTGGTAATGTTGTTCTACTATCGATTTAGAAGATGTCGGGTTGATTTATATTTTAGGCAAGATATTTAAAAACTCTTTCAATTTTATCCCTACATAAAAATAGACCTATTTATAATTATTTAGTTAAAAGGGCCAAACATTTAAGAATTAATTTATGTACCTATATATATATTGATAACATTTCCACCAAGATAGTAAAAAGTATTGGTCCGTATATTGCACATGCATTGTCTGATATTATAAATTGTTCTGTAACAGTTGGTGTATTTCCAAAAGAACTAAAAATAGGTGTTGTTACTCCGATATTTAAAAAAGAAAATCATTTGCTCCTGGAAAATTACCGTCCTATAACTGTTCAAACTGTTATTTGTAAAATCATTGAAAAATGTATCTATAAACAAATGCTTTCTTTTTTATTAAAATATAATGTTTTAACAGAACACCAAAACGGTTTTTTACCAGGAAGGTCAACGGAAACTGCATCAATTGCACTATTTAATTTTGTACATGAATCCCTTGACAAAAGGAAGAAGGTGGGTGCTATCTTTTTTGATCTTTCAAAGGCGTTTGATTCGGTAAATTTAAGGATTATCATCAGCAAATTGGAAAATCTAGGATTTAGGGGTAATTTCTTGTCATGGCTTACTTCTTATATGGAAAACAGACAAATTTTGGTTAAAATTGAAGAACAAACATCCCTGCCTTATGGTGTGGATATGGGCGTGCCCCAGGGATCAGTGTTAGGACCATTGATATTTTTATTGTATGTAAATGAAATGGCTCACCACGTAAGTACGGATAATGTAATACTATATGCGGATGATACGACGTTGGCTGTTGACGCCGATTCTGATGAAGAACTGATGGTTAAAATGAATTTACTTGCTGAAGAATTTATGACATGGTGCAATAAAAATCGCCTAATAGTAAATGCAGAGAAAACTGTTTGCATGCAATTTACATACAGAAGTGAGTTACCTCAAATCTATGCCATTACAGTAGGGTCCAGTCATATTGCTTTTTCAAAATCCACAAAATTTCTAGGATTGTATGTGGACAGTAATATGTCATGGAGCAGCAACATTGATCATATATGTGGTACTGGTAAGCTTAACAGTAGCTATTACGCAATTTTGCAATTAAAAAATACTCTCGATATAAATCAACTGATTAATGTTTATTACGCTATGGCATACTCGCATATCGCGTACAATGTTGTACTTTGGGGTGGGGTTGCTAATGCATTCAGAGTGTTTATCTGTCAAAAGCGCATTCTTCGTATACTATTTTCACTTAAAAGTGGTGAAACCTGTAGAGAACATTTTAAAAAATATAATTTGCTTACATTTTTTTCCATTTATATTTACAAATGCATAATGTATGCAAAGAGCAATTATGGGACATTAGCTGTTAATTCCGATTTTTACGATTATCCAACTAGAATGGCAGGCAATTTTAGACCATTAAAACATAAAACAGCCGATTTCGAAAGAAGCCCGATATATAAAGGTGTTCAATTTATGAATCACTTGCCCATTTGTCTAATGCATGAAAAAAATGTTAATAAATTCAAAAAAGAATTAAAACAATTTTTAGTAACCAATTGTTTTTATAATATATCGGAATTTTTAGAAAAAAGATATTAGCAATATGGTTTTTTTTAATGTGTTTTTTATATCTAGTATTGTAAGTGTATTTTATTTTTTTAAGTTATTTATGTAATTTTCTTGTTAAGTGTTGTTTTAATCGTATTTTATTGCTTCATTGTGTACTTTTGACTTATCCTATATCATTTGTATGATCTTACAGGACAAATAAAGATTATTATTATTATTATTATTATATAGGAAAGATGTAAAATGATTTTTGCGGTTTTTACGTATATTTATGCATATGAAGTTAACTTCAATATGCCAATATGACCATGCTAGTTGTAGCTAGACAGTTGTTATTGGTTTTAAAAATTTATTTTTCAAATGAAACGTGACAGTTTTGTTAAAAACTTTCAATTTTTGTGTTTCTAGACATATAGCTTCAATTTATTTTGTAAATATCCGAATTTTCGTTAAAAATTCAAATAAAATCCATTTTTTGGCCACTCGGAACGTTTGTAAGTAATTTTTGAAGATGCCAGATTAAAGAGAATTGTTTTTTCTACCTCTGTGCAAAATTTCATTCATGGACATCTTCATCTACCCCCAGCTCCAAAGGATATATCCGAATTTGCGTGAAAAATTCCCTTAAAATCCATTTTTTGGCCACTCGGAACGTTTGTAAGTAATTTTTGAATATGCCAAATGAAAGAGAATTGTTTTTTCTACCTCTGTGCAAAATTTCATTCATGGACATCTTCATCTACCCCCAGCTCCAAAGGATATATCCGAATTTGCGTGAAAAATTCCCTTAAAATCCATTTTTTGGCCACTCGGAACGTTTGTAAGTAATTTTTGAATATGCCAGATGAAAGAGAATTGTTTTTTCTACCTCTGTGCAAAATTTCATTCATGGACATCTTCATCTACCCCCCAGCTCCAAAGGATATATCCGAATTTGCGTGAAAAATTCCTTTAAAATCCATTTTTTGGCCACTCGGAACGTTTGTAGGTAATTTTTGAATATGCCAGATGAAAGAGAATTGTTTTTTCTACCTCTGTGCAAAATTTCATTCATGGACATCTTCATCTACCCCCAGCTCCAAAGGATATATCCGAATTTGCGTGAAAAATTCCCTTAAAATCCATTTTTTGGCCACTCGGAACGTTTGTAAGTAATTTTTGAATATGCCAGATGAAAGAGAATTGTTTTTTCTACCTCTGTGCAAAATTTCATTCATGGACATCTTCATCTACCCCCCAGCTCCAAAGGATATATCCGAATTTGCGTGAAAAATTCCCTTAAAATCCACTTTTTGGCCACTCGAAACGTTTGTAAGTAATTTTTGAAGATGCCAGATGAAAGAGAATTGTTTTTTCTACCTCTGTGCAAAATTTCATTCATGGACATCTTCATCTACCCCCCAGCTCCAAAGGATATATCCGAATTTGTGTGAAAAATTCCCTTAAAATCCATTTTTTGGCAACTCGGAACGTTTGTAAGTAATTTTTGAATATGCCAAATGAAAGAGAATTGTTTTTTCTACCTCTGTGCAAAATTTCATTCATGGACATCTTCATCTACCCCCAGCTCCAAAGGATATATCCGAATTTGCGTGAAAAATTCCCGTAAAATCTATTTTTTGGCCACTCGGAACGTTTGTAAGTAATTTTTGAATATGCCAAATGAAAGAGAATTGTTTTTTCTACCTCTGTGCAAAATTTCATTCATGGACATCTTCATCTACCCCCAGCTCCAAAGGATATATCCGAATTTGCGTGAAAAATTCCCTTAAAATCCATTTTTTGGCCACTCGGAACGTTTGTAAGTAATTTTTGAATATGCCAGATGAAAGAGAATTGTTTTTTCTACCTCTGTGCAAAATTTCATTCATGGACATCTTCATCTACCCCCCAGCTCCAAAGGATATATCCGAATTTGCGTGAAAAATTCCTTTAAAATCCATTTTTTGGCCACTCGGAACGTTTGTAGGTAATTTTTGAATATGCCAGATGAAAGAGAATTGTTTTTTCTACCTCTGTGCAAAATTTCATTCATGGACATCTTCATCTACCCCCAGCTCCAAAGGATATATCCGAATTTGCGTGAAAAATTCCCTTAAAATCCATTTTTTGGCCACTCGGAACGTTTGTAAGTAATTTTTGAATATGCCAGATGAAAGAGAATTGTTTTTTCTACCTCTGTGCAAAATTTCATTCATGGACATCTTCATCTACCCCCCAGCTCCAAAGGATATATCCGAATTTGCGTGAAAAATTCCCTTAAAATCCACTTTTTGGCCACTCGAAACGTTTGTAAGTAATTTTTGAAGATGCCAGATGAAAGAGAATTGTTTTTTCTACCTCTGTGCAAAATTTCATTCATGGACATCTTCATCTACCCCCCAGCTCCAAAGGATATATCCGAATTTGCGTGAAAAATTCCCTTAAAATCCACTTTTTGGCCACTCGAAACGTTTGTAAGTAATTTTTGAAGATGCCAGATGAAAGAGAATTGTTTTTTCTACCTCTGTGCAAAATTTCATTCATGGACATCTTCATCTACCCCCCAGCTCCAAAGGATATATCCGAATTTGTGTGAAAAATTCCCTTAAAATCCATTTTTTGGCAACTCGGAACGTTTGTAAGTAATTTTTGAATATGCCAAATGAAAGAGAATTGTTTTTTCTACCTCTGTGCAAAATTTCATTCATGGACATCTTCATCTACCCCCAGCTCCAAAGGATATATCCGAATTTGCGTGAAAAATTCCTTTAAAATCCATTTTTTGGCCACTCGGAACGTTTGTAGGTAATTTTTGAATATGCCAGATGAAAGAGAATTGTTTTTTCTACCTCTGTGCAAAATTTCATTCATGGACATCTTCATCTACCCCCAGCTCCAAAGGATATATCCGAATTTGCGTGAAAAATTCCCTTAAAATCCATTTTTTGGCCACTCGGAACGTTTGTAAGTAATTTTTGAATATGCCAGATGAAAGAGAATTGTTTTTTCTACCTCTGTGCAAAATTTCATTCATGGACATCTTCATCTACCCCCCAGCTCCAAAGGATATATCCGAATTTGCGTGAAAAATTCCCTTAAAATCCACTTTTTGGCCACTCGAAACGTTTGTAAGTAATTTTTGAATATGCCAGATGAAAGAGAATTGTTTTTTCTACCTCTGTGCAAAATTTCATTCATGGACATCTTCATCTACCCCCCCAGCTCCAAAGGATATATCCGAATTTGTGTGAAAAATTCCCTTAAAATTCATTTTTTGGCCACTCCGAACGTTTGTAAGTAATTTTTGAATATGCCAGATGAAAGAGAATTGTTTTTTCTTCCTCTGTGCAAAATTTCATTCATGGACATCTTCATCTACCCCCAGCTCCAAAGGATATATCCGAATTTGCGTGAAAAATTCCCTTAAAATCCATTTTTTGGCCACTCGGAACGTTTGTAAGTAATTTTTGAATATGCCAGATGAAAGAGAATTGTTTTTTCTACCTCTGTGCAAAATTTCATTCATGGACATCTTCATCTACCCCCCAGCTCCAAAGGATATATCCGAATTTGCGTGAAAAATTCCCTTAAAATCCATTTTTTGGCCACTCGGAACGTTTGTAAGTAATTTTTGAATATGCCAGATGAAAGAGAATTGTTTTTTCTACCTCTGTGCAAAATTTCATTCATGGACATCTTCATCTACCCCCCAGCTCCAAAGGATATATCCGAATTTGCGTGAAAAATTCCCTTAAAATCCATTTTTTGGCCACTCGGAACGTTTGTAGGTAATTTTTGAATATGCCAGATGAAAGAGAATTGTTTTTTCTACCTCTGTGCAAAATTTCATTCATGGACATCTTCATCTACCCCCCAGCTCCAAAGGATATCCGAATTTGCGTGAAAAAATCCCTTAAAATTCATTTTTTGGCCACTCGGAACGTTTGTAGGTAATTTTTGAATATGCCAGATGAAAGAGAATTGTTTTTTCTACCTCTGTGTAAAATTTCATTCATGGACATCTTCATCTACTAAGACTTATTAGTATAAAGTTATAATATATTTTTAATATTACAATAACACTGGCGGACGGAATATGCAGCGGAGCGGAGTTGCCAAATCAATTTTACCGTATTCGAGCTAGGAGCCTACTTCTCACCCGTAAGATAATTTAAGGATAAATAATTACATGTACGCCGATTAAATTTTAAAGGAAACAAATATAATGTGGATTGAAAAAAATTTAGAAAATACCAAGTAGTGAAAATTACTTGGAATAGATAGAATAAAAAGTGTAGAGAAACGAAATAGGTAGGTTATAAAAAGAAGTAGATTGCAATGAACAATCAAAGAGAATAGAGAACGTCAAATGAATGAATGAGTTCGATCTCTAATGATCTCCTTGGAATTTCCAGCTCATTTAACTCTATTGATTTTTACTTGCTTACCTGCATTTTATCTTCCACTAACAATTTAATTTTGTGATTCTACCATCTACACATTTCAATTTACCATTATAATAATTAAATAATATCTTTTTTATAATTATGAATTTGACTAACAATAAAATAATATAATTTTGACATCGTTTTTTAATTAATTTTTTATATTCATTCTTTGTTAACTATAGGTACCTAGGTACCTATAATTGCAAAAATTGTTTCATAATGGTTCAACTCTAAATAATTTTCACTCGGAGTGTACTGAAAAAACAGGTCGGATCATGTCTGAACAAAATTAACATTTTATCTGCGATTAAATTAAAATTAAACAAAAGTTTCCAGTTGATCTGACCTTGAAATTCACAATGATTCGGCTATACAGATTTTCTCATATAGGTACCTACCTACCTATTATGCATTGAAGGGAATCAAATTTAGTTTAAATACCTAAAAAGTTAATGTACCTATATATTTTTTTCTTTTTTATTTAGGTACACATAAAAGTAGTACATGTACCGGGTGGTCCAATAAGCCGATCTCTCGGCTATATATCAGAAACTATTCATGGTATAACTTAGGAGAAAAAATTCCTTGGTAAAAAGAGCCAAGAGAAAACGCTGGAAATATTTTTCAAGTTTTTAGGTTAACCGCTAGGGGCCGTAACCTGTGAAAAAAATTTAAAAACTAGTTTTTTGTGAAATAAGCCCAATAATATCAAGTGTTAAATAAGTAAACTAGAAAGGAGACTAAATTCCATACAAAGTTGTTAAAGTGCTTTTTTGTATTATTTCAAATAAAGGGTGGAGGAGAGTGGGAAAATATTTGTGGATAAATACCTATAAACTTAGGTTTTAACGAAATTACTGTCATTAGAAAGAGTGTGGATGAATTAATTACATCTACTACAAAACAATTCCATTTAGTTTTAATTCTCGTAGGTAATTTGACGGGGAATTCATATTGTTCATTTATTGACAGCAGCACAGAGTATAAATCAGAGTATCGGCTCGCAGTCGGCTCCTTTGATGTTCATAAGACAAGAGCAGCCATTTTTTGGGAGTATAAACCACAAAACAGAATATTGGTTAGTCTGTTTAGTGCTAACCAATATTCTGTTTTGTGGTATAAGCTCAGGATAGTATAATACGAAAAAAAATTGTCATTATAAATAAAAACCGTACTTGAAATTTTTCTTTATTGTTGAGATAATTGTTATTTTAAGAAAGTTTAGAAAAATAAAATTTGTTTTCAACAAGATTAAGAATATGAACTAAACGTTGATTTGCTGAATCATCTAAATTTTCAATGGATTTGGAATAATGCTTACTTACATTTAGGACATGTATGTTGTTGTAAACATTTTTTTATTAAATATCCACATACAAAACGTTCAGCATTTTGTTTTAAAATATCCGTATTATTACGATAATCCGTTTCGTTAAGTATAATAGTTTTTTTATCAGATACAGAACACTGAGAAGGAGTACATGCATCAGTAGTATTTATTTTAATGTCATTTAATGTAAGTAACATTTGTTCCGCATCTCCTTCGCAGTTTTCTGTACCTGAATTAAATAGTCATGGTGATACCTGAAAATGGATGCTTACCCCCTCCATATAGAGTCGATACTCTGATTTGTATTATTACTCTGTGGCATGAGTATTCAATAAAGGGATGGGTGTATTGTATGGTTATTAATTTATACATAGATGTAACAGAAATATATTAAGTTACTGTAAAAATCAGCATGATATAGTTTTTCTGGTTTTTCTATATCATTGCACAATTATACTGATCTTAGAGGGAAATACATCCAGGATAATCCCTTAGGGCTAATAACATCTAGACTTTAATATTGTTATGTCTTATTAGGGACTTAAAGCAGTTCTAAAAATCACTACGTATACGTATCGCAATGCGCATGTGCAGAAGCGATACGTGGGTTTCGTTACTTTACGTGAAACGTATCAATCCGTCACAACTTATAAAAAAATTATTGGATGTATACAAAAAAAACACAAAAATGTATGAAAAACGTGTTTTTATTTAAGATAACCTATAAAAAATGGACAAATCTAAATAAACTATCCCTCTTCCGCAATAGTGTCATCTGAGGTAGTAGTAGTTGGCCATGTAAGGATATTTTCATAAAATTCTTTTTTATCTTCTGGAATATACTGAATGATTTTCCGAACGACTAACATCTTTTTCTGGTTAATTGGTATTTTTTCAGTGTATGCCCTGGTAGTAGGCAATGAAGGACTCACCCCATTTTTTTGAAACATATGTTTCAGCAAGCCATTTATATATTCTGAAGCAGTTACGTAGCCTCGATGGAAGGAAAAATACTCTAAATATTTATATTTAGAAATCATAAATGTACAACTTTTGTCGATCGACTTACAAGTTTTTTTGTAATAATTTTGCCATTTATTTTTAAAGTCAAATATATCATCTGAGGTGATTGTTGTTACTGAAAATCCTCTTGTTTTAGCAGTGGAGATCATTAGATTGTATATACTCCTCTGGTACGTAAATCCTATCTTTTCTCCTGATAAGTCCTGTTCTGCCCTCCGCAAGCGTCACTGAACACGTGAAGTTCTTTGATCGCGGGATCCATATGTTGGATTGTTTTCCAAAGTAGACTGCAGACATCATCAGGTCCTCTCTTCGCTACTCCTTCATGGTATGTGTAAAAGTCTGCACAGTTTGTTTTCAAATCGTGGACACAAAACACGTAGCTATAATTTCCTGAGATAGAACATCTCCTGCACTGGTATTTTTGGAAGTGGAAGGTTTTGCATGTAGTCGAAAACAATAGCTCCGACATTTTCTTTTTTTTGACATAATGTTAACACTTCTTGCTGCTTCAGGTAAAACTTTTTAGCTCGTCTCAGATGCACCATTTTTTCTGCAACTGCTACACGCTTGGCGTTTTCATTCAACGTTGAACTTTTTATTTTAGCTTCAAGTTCTTCACAAGTTGAGCAAACGTCAAACTGTGGTCTTCCAAATCTGTAGCCATGGTTATCATTGTAATGTTTTCTAAAAAAATCGTATTTAACTTTATTGGCGTGTTCCGGATGCTTTTTGCAAAAGAGTTCATGTATTATTTTCACATTAAGGTTGGCATCCAAATATTGAATGATTCTGGTGCTGTAATGTGATTTTTTTAAGGGAAATGATCGAATGTGCTGGTCAATCGCAAGAACTACATCCTTAGGTAAAACGTTGCCACGATTTAAATGAATACCACGGTGGTCTACTGGTAATTTTCCTTCGGCAATGAGAGATGTCAGTCGAAAAATTGCTTTGTTTTTTATAGCATATAAGATCGAAAAAGCTTGCCTGCATACTTTTGTTTTTCTTCTGGACTAAACTTTTGTGTGCACCGTTTTTTACACGTACACTCACTATCTGTATTTGATTTTGCCTGAACAATACGCCCCGTAGTTGAACTCGTATAGGTATCACCGTCCAAACGATGTAATTTTTGTACCTCGTGTTTATATAAATGTTTATTTCTGTTGTATTACCTACCTTAAACAATATTATAAAAAAGAAGAAGAGTTATTTTTGACTATTGACTTTTATAAAATAATTTATATGATGTTGGATGACTGATAAGTCTGTAATAATATATTTGTTTTTGATTAAAATAAAACTATTAAAATAAGTCTTAACTTCTATAAAGAGTTAATCCAGAGGATGAATAAAACATGGTGGCAGCTGATTTGTAAAAATACGGATGAGAAAATTCTGAAAAATTAGAGGTTGGTTAAATGCTGAATAGCTAGATTGTTAGTACAAAAATACAAAGTACGAAAACAGCACAGTTAAGCATTCATTGGAAAAAAAATGCCTAATAACGCTCCAGTTCAAGATTCACCGTCGATAAACCTCACTTTACCACCTCCCGAATCATTTAATTTCCATGCAAGTGATTGGGCACAATGGAAAAATCGCTTTCAACGATTTAGACGAGGGTGTGGCCTTGATAAAGCATCTGATGAAAAACAAATTGATGTGTTAATTTATAATATGGGAGTAAGAGCTGAAGAAATATTCGCATCATTTTCACCAGTTCCAACTACATATGATGAGACATTAAAACAATTTGAAGATTACTTTATACCCCGTAGAAATATTATCTATGAAAGGGCCAAATTTCTAAGTCATAAGCAAGGGAGTGATACTGCAGAGAAATTTATTACTGACTTACATAGTCTATCAAAAACATGTGATTGGGGGACTTTAAACAATGATATGGTTTTATTAGTGTTGATTATCGGAATGAGAGATACAAGCATAAGTGACAAACTGCAACTTGATGCTGCACTTACTCTCGAAAAAGCTGTAACCTGTCTAAGACAACATGAAGAGCTGATCCGTCAAAAACAAAGCCTAAAGGAACCAAATGTTTCTGCTATAAGAAATCAATTAACTTATAAAAAATCACAGAAGCCCCAAAATTGCCAACAATCAAGTAAAGGTGAGAAAATGAAAAAATGTCCTAGATGTGGATATGATTGGCATGATAAATTAGCAATCTGTCCTGCAAAAAATGCTAAATGTACATGAAATTAAAGCGAGTGATGATAGCAATGTGTGGACACAAAAACTACAAGTGAGCTGTAAAGAGAGAATGCTTGAACCTATCACATTCAAGCTGGATACTGCTGCTGATGTAACAATGGTACCTGTCCAAGTGCTGAGTAATGTAATAAATGAACTACCTCTGAATGAATCTTCGAATAAAGTATTTAGTGCAAAAAAGCAAGAAAGATTCAAAATACTAGGTACAGTAAAATTAAAACTAAAATATAAAAATAGAGAAATTACAGAAAATGTATTTATCTCTGAAGAGATTGATGTCCCATTGTTGAGCAGAAAAGCATGCCAAGGCTTACATTTAGTAAAAAGAATTTATTCTATAAGCACTGAGACAAATTGGGTCGCAGAATACTCCTCATTATTCCAAGGACTAAGCAATATGGAGGGTGAATACAAAATTGAAATAAAGGAAGATGCTGAACCATATGCTATTTCTGTACCAAGAACTGTTCCAGTTCCGTTGAGAAAACAAGTAAAGGAAGCTTTGGAAGAAATGCAGAAAAATGGTGTTATTGTTCCCGTAGATCATGCGACCGAATGGTGTGCCCCAATGGTAGTAAACATAAAGAAAGGAGAAAAAGGGGTCCGTATCTGTGTCGATCTGTCAAAATTAAATAAAAGTGTTAAACGTCAGTTTCATCCAATTCCCGCAGTAGAGTTACAACTTGCAGAGATTAGAGGAGCTAAATATTTTAGCAAACTTGATGCAAATCATGGATTCTGGCAACTTAGTTTAGCCGAAGAATCAAGAGACTACACAACCTTTTTAACCCCATTTGGAAGATTTAAATTCCAGAAATTACCTTTCGGCATTACATCGGCACCAGAGGAATTCCAGAAAAGAATGTCACGGGTCCTTGAAGGAGCAAAAATAACTCTTCTTCGTCTTTATAATATTGTTTAAGGTAGGTCCCGTCACCGAACATTAACAAAGACTAGAATTCCAACTCTAGGGCACGCCCATAAACGTTCCTTCCTTACCCCGTCGCCGATTTCGGTGACTGTCGGGCCCACAGCTTATGTACGTAAATAGGAGACACGTGCTTGTTTTCGAACGATAGCGGCTTTACTTTGAAGCATCGACATCAAAGTGCCGAAGGGTGAGTTGTTCTACTAGTCTTGTTTATGTACGGTGCCCCCGTTTTCTCTTCCGTGACGTCGCAACATCGCTTACAATACTTGAGTTACTGTCCTCACTACTGCTACTATCACTACTAGACATTTTTCTGATACAAATAGTAATAAATACTCATAAATAAAACAAGAACCAGACCAATGTGAATGTCAACAGCAACTGAAATGAATTATTGCATCATCATTATAGGATGCAGCATGCGCCGTTAACCCGCCAAAAATCCACGTGACAAAGCAATCCAACCGTAAGTTTGAAGAAAGAAATAATTCCCGGATTTATTACTTAGCGCTGATAGATGAGCCTTGCTTTCAAGAGTTCAATTTCTGATATTAACTAATTTCGCCATGTTTTGGCGTTTATTTCCTTCTTCTAACTGATGGTTCAATTATTCGCGGTTAACCGCGGTAACCATGCATTAGCACGAGGTGGCGCTCCAAAACTTCGGAAAAACAAAACAAACCTCTTTATTCATATACAGGGTGATTGATTAGTGTGAGGAAGCTCAGTAGATCTGTTATAGTAAAAAATACAAAAAGAGTTATTGACAAAAATTGTAGGCAACTTTAAACTACACATTTTAAAATTAGTTACAATCTTACAGGGTGTTCCATAAGATGTTGGCACACCAAACATGCTTTTTAAAAAATGGAACACCCTATATTTTATTTTAAATTCGAAATTTGCATCACTTCCACATCACAACAAAGTACAGTTTTATTATGTTATACCGGGTGTTTAAAAAGTTATAACCAATATTACCTGAAAATACTATCAAATTTAACTCCCTGTATAATTAAAAAGGAGTATAGGAGCATTGATCTATTACATTCATAGTTTTTTAATAACTGTTAAAAATTATAAAACATATTCGCTTTCATAATATTCGTTAAATTAAATACAGGGTAAGTCAAAATGCAAGTACATTATTTTCTTGGTCATTTTAAATAGAACACCCTGTATTTTATATCACTATCGAAAAGTACTAATATCATTCTTCAAAGTTTATGGAGTACTCCCTATACCTAAAGTTATCAGTTTTCTAGATATTTTTATTTTTTCATCAAAGTATTAATTTGTTAGATATTTTAACGTTCACCAATAATGATTGTGAGTTGGCCATGATTGGTTTGTCAGAAACTGACAGTTTGACATTATTGTCTGTTAATATGGTACATCGTAAATTAGCAACAATTATTATTTAGTAATCCAGTAATTCAATTTAAATTAGCAATAAAATTGTAGATATGACCTGGATTTTAGGGAAATGCAATAAAAATTCATTACTATCATTTGGGAAGTCATTTTGAATACCTTACTTAAATAAGATAAGTTAAAATTACTGTTGTTTTTTTTTATTTTTCTATGTGTTATTTGTTTTTTTAATTTACGTCGGTTATTTTTTATAAATTTTATTTGAAATAAATTGTTTTCTTTTCTGTGACGATATTTCGTTACTGAATTAATAAATAAGAATGTCAAACTGTCAATTTCTGACAAACCAATCATGGTCAACTCACAATAATTATTAGTAAACGTTAAAATATCTACCAAATTAATACTTTGATGAAAAAATAAAAATATCTAGAAAACTGATAAGTTTAGGTATAGGGAGTACTCCATAAACTTTAAAGAATGATATTAGTACTTTTCGATAGTGATATAAAATACAGGGTGTTCTATTTAAAATTACCAAAAAAATAATGTATTTGCATTTTGACTTACCCTGTATTTAATTTAACGAATATTATGAAAACGAATATGTTTTATAATTTTTAACATTTATTAAAAAACGATGGTTGCAATAGATCAATGCTCCTATACTCCTTTTTAAATATACAGGGAGTTAAACTTGATACGATTTTCAGGTAATATTGGTTATAACTTTTTAAATACTCGGTATAACATAATAAAACTTTACATTGTTGTGATGTGGAGCTTATGCAGATTTCGAATTTAAAATAAAATACAGGGTGCTCCATTTAAAAAAACATAAGTTTGGTGTGACCCATCTTATGGAACACCCTGTAAGATTGTAACTAATTTTAAAATGTGGAGTTTAAAGTTGCCTAAAATTGTTGTTAATAACTTTTTTTTGTATATTTTACTATAACAGATCTACTGAGCTTCCTCACACTAATCAATCACCCTGTATTTAATACTCCTATATGGACATCACTACACACTACGGTGCCGACAATAATTCTTTCTCTCTCGTGTTTGTAGATTTTATCCATACTGCTCATGCTTGAGAAATCTCTAAAACACATTTATCCAATTGAAATTTTTCTGTTTCGCTACATGCGTACAAAAGATGCGCAGAACTGACTAAGTCTACATGCGAGAAAGTAAACGATCTGGGGGTCAATTCTCAAATGTCTATTTACAAATCTCGTATGCGACTTGGGTCAAATGTCTACTAAAATATGATCAATGGTATTCTCGAATGACGAATCGACAAATTTTAGTAGACACAGAAGTCGAATGATAAAAACCGGTAGACATTCAGTTTGTCGACTGTCAAGTATATTTGCTGTACCTACCTACTCTTTTAAAAATTTCTTTTGTTGATATTTAGTTTATTGTATTGGATTGTGGAAATATTTTCATAATCATGAACGAAGGGTTGGAAATAGTCGCCGCAATAGAAAACTTAGAAAACCAAGAACAAGCGAATTTTGAAAGACAGAGACATTATTATCAAGATTGTTTTGAGGTGTTGACCTAAACTGTGGCCCAAATTTGCCAGACATTAAATCTGCATTTTCTTTTAAACTTAAAATTTCAATTAGAGCGTCTTTCTGTTTTTTCGAACAATAACTTTTTTAATCCATGTTTCTAATTAGTATTCAATGGAACCCTTTATATTATATATTGTCAGAGACAAGCAGAGATAACATATAATACGGAGACAAGTCTGATATTATATATACATCCTTTTACCCTGCCCTAAAATAATCTTAACCTTTATTTTCTACTTCTCTTTTAATTATTTAAGACATTTGTACATTGTTGTCAGGTTGTATTATTCGAAGTAATATGTCGACCATTTTTCTAAGTCGAATGGAGATTGGGAATACCTTTTATAAAAAGTAATAGACATTAGTAACCGACAATTTCTCGAATTCGACATTTTTGATAGACATTTGAGAATTGACCCCCTGCTGGGACCCTATTCTCAAACAGTGACATATTTTGTCGCATGCGAGAAATCCTCTTTGTCGAAGAAAATCTGAATAACCTTATTCTCAAAAGTCACCTTTGCAAATTTTTGATAGACAAATTGTAGAATGGTTAAAGGCAGCCGACAATTTATGTCGAATGCGAGAATTTCATTACTTACGAAATTTGTAGCTTATCATTATACATGTTAATTTTTGTTAATTTGTATAGGAAATGAAACCACAATCCTTTTTTATGTTTTTATTTCCACGTTAAAAACATAAAATGAATACACCATAAGGAATATACAGAAGCTATCAATAGTTTTGTTTGGTACTTTTTCAGATATTTTTGTAAAGAGAAAATGGCAGTTTTATTAATTGCTATTGAAAATTTAGAAAATCAAGAAATGTATTAACGGCCTCGAGAGAGACGAGGAATATGTAGAAAACATTTTAAATTATTTTCATCTCATAGAAAGTTTATTAAAACGTTCAAATTAACTAAAGAATTAGGTAGAGACTAATAATTATACTTGAACCCTTAATAGAACAAGGGAATTGTGAAAGTGCATTACATCTCTTAAAGAAAGGTATTTTTCCGATTGTATGATAATAGGTATATAGATATTATTAATCTAACCAATATAATACTAAAGTAAGTGTAATTGTAAGTATAAGTGGAAACACTAATTTAAATGTTATGAGTATTGTTAGTCATATGCCAAGCTTTTACTACTAATTCTAAGTACTAATTGCAATTGTAATTTGCTGGTTTTGAATGAAGCTTTTTAATTTTTGTTTGCATGAATCCACCTTATACACGAGCCTCAAACAAAAAACAATCCAATCTACCACACAAATACAAATTGATACAAATATAACTATCAAAAAACCAAAACTCACATCCTACATTGGCATAGAACATATTTGAGAATCGTTAAATCGGTGTTACCAGCTCCTGATATTCGACAAAATATGTCTCATGCGAATTAGAAGACGAATCCAATCGAGAATACCACAATTTGAAGTTGTGCGACAATTTTCATCGACATATGTCGAATGCGACATATTTTGTTCGACATTCGAGAATAGACCCCCTGAGGGGGTCAATTCTCAAATGTCTATTTACAAATCTCGTATGCGACTTGGGTCAAATGTCTACTAAAATATGATCAATGGTATTCTCGAATGACGAATCGACAAATTTTAGTAGACACAGAAGTCGAATGATAAAAACCGGTAGACATTCAGTTTGTCGACTGTCAAGTATATTTGCTGTACCTACCTACTCTTTTAAAAATTTCTTTTGTTGATATTTAGTTTATTGTATTGGATTGTGGAAATATTTTCATAATCATGAACGAAGGGTTGGAAATAGTCGCCGCAATAGAAAACTTAGAAAACCAAGAACAAGCGAATTTTGAAAGACAGAGACATTATTATCAAGATTGTTTTGAGGTGTTGACCTAAACTGTGGCCCAAATTTGCCAGACATTAAATCTGCATTTTCTTTTAAACTTAAAATTTCAATTAGAGCGTCTTTCTGTTTTTTCGAACAATAACTTTTTTAATCCATGTTTCTAATTAGTATTCAATGGAACCCTTTATATTATATATTGTCAGAGACAAGCAGAGATAACATATAATACGGAGACAAGTCTGATATTATATATACATCCTTTTACCCTGCCCTAAAATAATCTTAACCTTTATTTTCTACTTCTCTTTTAATTATTTAAGACATTTGTACATTGTTGTCAGGTTGTATTATTCGAAGTAATATGTCGACCATTTTTCTAAGTCGAATGGAGATTGGGAATACCTTTTATAAAAAGTAATAGACATTAGTAACCGACAATTTCTCGAATTCGACATTTTTGATAGACATTTGAGAATTGACCCCCTGGGACCCTATTCTCAAACAGTGACATATTTTGTCGCATGCGAGAAATCCTCTTTGTCGAAGAAAATCTGAATAACCTTATTCTCAAAAGTCACCTTTGCAAATTTTTGATAGACAAATTGTAGAATGGTTAAAGGCAGCCGACAATTTATGTCGAATGCGAGAATTTCATTACTTACGAAATTTGTAGCTTATCATTATACATGTTAATTTTTGTTAATTTGTATAGGAAATGAAACCACAATCCTTTTTTATGTTTTTATTTCCACGTTAAAAACATAAAATGAATACACCATAAGGAATATACAGAAGCTATCAATAGTTTTGTTTGGTACTTTTCAGATATTTTTGTAAAGAGAAAATGGCAGTTTTATTAATTGCTATTGAAAATTTAGAAAATCAAGAAATGTATTAACGGCCTCGAGAGAGACGAGGAATATGTAGAAAACATTTTAAATTATTTTCATCTCATAGAAAGTTTATTAAAACGTTCAAATTAACTAAAGAATTAGGTAGAGACTAATAATTATACTTGAACCCTTAATAGAACAAGGGAATTGTGAAAGTGCATTACATCTCTTAAAGAAAGGTATTTTTCCGATTGTATGATAATAGGTATATAGATATTATTAATCTAACCAATATAATACTAAAGTAAGTGTAATTGTAAGTATAAGTGGAAACACTAATTTAAATGTTATGAGTATTGTTAGTCATATGCCAAGCTTTTACTACTAATTCTAAGTACTAATTGCAATTGTAATTTGCTGGTTTTGAATGAAGCTTTTTAATTTTTGTTTGCATGAATCCACCTTATACACGAGCCTCAAACAAAAAACAATCCAATCTACCACACAAATACAAATTGATACAAATATAACTATCAAAAAACCAAAACTCACATCCTACATTGGCATAGAACATATTTGAGAATCGTTAAATCGGTGTTACCAGCTCCTGATATTCGACAAAATATGTCTCATGCGAATTAGAAGACGAATCCAATCGAGAATACCACAATTTGAAGTTGTGCGACAATTTTCATCGACATATGTCGAATGCGACATATTTTGTTCGACATTCGAGAATAGACCCCCTGTTTCACCAAATCGGAACACCTTTCATTTATTGAAAGTGTCCATATAGGAGTATTAAATATATGCTTTTATCTAGTTTTGAATGTTCACACTTGAGCTAACAAAAATTATCTTACCATTTGTGAAATCTTTTCAGGTAAATAATCGTTCCTTGCGTAAACGCACATATATTTACTGTATGTTTCCCGATTTTCACTTTTACTCTCCATGTTTTAGCTAATTCCTGGTTTCTGGGGAAATGCATAGACAAATTTGCAGATAGATAATTCTTGCAATGCGACATTTTTTAACTTACTACTTATCAAAGCTATGCTTTCTACATTAAATCAAAAAATCGTATCAAATACAACAAAAATGGAATAATCAACTATTTACCAACGCAGGATCTTATACCCATCCAGCAAATAAGCTATTCAGTATTGTAAATTGTTATACCTAACTGTATAATACCTAATGTAATTATATATCTACCTACACAATTTTAACAAAAATTAATTAATTATTTGATTATTATCCAAAGCCATAGTCTCGAAGAAATATATTGTTCTATTACTTTTTACGATCAGTCGTAGAAAAAACATAGTACGCACCTCGAGGATAGGGTTAATTAGATCAACTCGCGAATTATCGCACACGGCTGGCGTCTACCTCGTACTTAATAGACCTACAATTATTTTAAAATCTAAACTACGTATAAAATTTATTCCCACATTCTATTTCAACGTTTTGTTAACACTTTTTTATTAACTAAAATTAATAACGGCCTGAAAATGTCAAATTAATTTAATATTAAAACTTTGCGGCGTTGTCACGTAGTTATGTTTCTTCCTTTAGGGCTATTATTAGTTTTTATTCTGTCAGGAATAGAAATCTGAGACTGCCGTGCTGTAATAGTCTACTCATTGTAAAAATCCCCAACATAAATTATGTTCTACATAATTGTAATTGGCAATATTTGAGAAAACTTTTACTGTAATATTTTCCCCATTGTATATTTTAAGAACTTAATTTTGTTACCACATTGGCCAATAAAATTCGAAGGGTAACCCTCTACGGTTATGCGAAAGAAACTTTCTCCTCTCCGTCACTGACGAATGTTTAATTTTTGTCGTGGAATGTACTAGAAGAGCGAAGTTCCAAGAATTATCCTCGCCTGCTGCCTCCAAAAATGACTCACATTCAACGACCGTTCAACTCGTGACATTCATTTACCATTGGCCAACGGTGACCTCAGTTTTATCCAGTTGATGTTAAAATCACGAGACTTGCTGCAAGTGCGACAGAGACAGATCGTGTGCCTGTCTTTGTTCTACTGAGCGAAAGTTCGCGAAAGCTGAGTTTGGAATACTTCGTATTTCGTCAGTTTTACTTCGTCATTCAGAGTGATATAGCGTTACGAAGCATAGTTAAAATAATAACTTGTAACGTTCCATTTTAATGTGAATAATATCTGCATTTTAAATTTAAATTATTAGGTGTTTTTTCTCTGTGGTTTTATTTGTGCATCAGCATCAGATATTTGTTTAAAGTTTGTTGTATCTATAAATATTTTGTGAGAAAGACCAACTACAGGCACATTCTCGAGTAAGTAAATTTGATAACTATAATTTACAGTGTGTTTAAATTTAATAATGATCATTTTAAGATTGTAAAATTTAAGAAATTTCGATAATTAACTATTGCGTCATATGTGGTAATACGTATTATCAACATGTTATTCTTTATTGTCGTAGGTACAGTATTTCTGTTTTTATTTTAAGATATGAATAATGTGGGATAAAATTTACAATTTTTCTTAGTTAATGTAGGGTGTGAGTAGCATACTGGTAAAATATAGGTGACATTTTTATTTAATCTGGTAAATAACGGAAATACCCGACATATTTATCGGAGCGATATGTAGACAACCTGCGGTTGATATGGTAATAACCTGATAAATGTAGAAAGTAGAAACTCGCCAAGGACTAACACGAATCAATTATAACATTTTATAATTACCCAAAAAAACTAGGTTAGGTGACAATTTATTAATGATAATGATTTAAACCAACTTCAAGACCGCACGTTTCACAATTTTAAAACGCTAAATTTGACGTCAAATAGATAAATTTATTGGAGAATTTGTGAATTTAGCTGTACCAATTAAATATTAGTTCGTTTTGACGTTCTCTTGAATAATTAAACATTGAGAACCTGTGTTGAGACATTTTAATGGTTTACAATCAGATTTGATTTGTCATTATTATAGAGTAGAGAAAAAAGAAATACCTTTCTAGCATGTTCTAAGAATTCAGTGATATGCATGATGCAACTAAGAACTAAATTAGGGACAAATTAAGTAGGGTTATGTTCATGTTTAGATTTATAAGCTTTATTCGGGTTTCGTTTTTCGGACGGTTTGAGAACGATTTGCTGACTGCGCACAACTGGATGTGCAGTAGACTAAATCCAAAGGCTATTTATGTACGGTTTGAAAACTATATCAACAAATGAAAAAACCCGAACGCCTTATTTTTTAATATCTGATACAAAAAGTAAATTATTTTGTCCACAAACCTAAAATGTTGGATAAACTGTTCATCACTATATAGGGGTACTGTTTCTTCGGCATAATTCTCATTTTTTACTTTTTTCTGTAATAATTCGGGTAAAAAAATATTTGCTACCATCTCCAATCCATCATAATTTGATGATGAAAAAGATGAATATGAATCTGACGAGAATTCTGCCAATAAATCCATAATAATATACTCAATAAACTAAAATACCAAGAATAATTTGAATTTAAAATGCACACTACAAACAACAATGACTGAGAAATGACCAAGCGCATGCGTCAATTAGTCCACGAAAAATTCTTACTTTTAACCTTGGACTGATTTGACAGTTTTCAAATCGTCCGAAAACAGTTAGAAATAAAACCCGAACACCGAACTAAAATTATAGAACGGTTCGAAAACCGTACAAGAAAAACCCGAACACAGGATTTTTTAGTGCGCAGAATCCTGACAGTTTGAAAACAGTAATCAAGTAAACCCGAACAAAGCTAATAATGACCTCTGCAAATTGGTGACGTCATGAACTAAAGTTCATGTTTCCGTGTGCAGTGCCCTCTGTAGGAGGGTTATGTAAGTTAAATGAAGCGCTTAGCGGGAAATTCAAATAATTTTATGTTTACTGGATCGTTTAGAGATATTCTTTTCTTTAAACTTGTACTTTGTGTGTGTGTGTGGGGAGGATATAAAATAAAAACATATTCTACCCTCAAAGAGGGTAATCTTGTATTTTGACCATCCGGCTACGCGCGTGCGCCTATTTGAATTTTCAAGAATAATTTTACGTTGCCTTATTTGTATGAAAAAATAATCCAGGTGAATAGACATTGGAAACACGAAAATCATAGACTTTTGGCCCCGTTCAGTCAGCAAGGATACATCCAGCGCCGGATTCCGTTAAGAGGTTAAAATAAGCCAATTAAAATGATGCATGTGGGCGGAGTTCCTTTCGTTGATATTTTACGCGACGTTTAAACGATAACTGAAAGTAATTTTTAAGGTTTTAGGCAGGTATTTTATAATTGTTTTCCTTTGATTTTGTCTTCATTTCATAGTCTTTAAAAGTAGGTAAATAAAAGGTATTGGTTTTTTGTGGAAAATTTTAACTAACGTGTAAATGGAAAACGTTGTGTCTTCCTCGTTAAATGAAGAATTCATTAATGTGAGTATCTAATATCTATTTTTGGCGTATAGGTAGTCATAAGAACAATTACTTATTAGTTCCCTAACTTTCAGTTGCAATTTTTTGTTAATTGCAAGAACCAAGAAGAGTTTGGTAAATGGTTAAGAGAGTTTGAAAACTTAACAAATTCATCATACGTTATAAATAATGGATATTGAGGATGGAGAACAGATTATACTTAAAAGGGGATTAAGGTGAAATATTTAAATGATATATTTTGGTACCTAAACATAATATAATGAATTTTTGAGTTTATTGAAATTATTTAATAACATTTAAAAAAGTTTTATTTACCGTATAAAGTTTAAATTTAATTTTAGATGTTACACTTTACTCGGTGCTCAAAAACCTATATGAACATGAACCATCTTCAAAAAATAAAACGAGAAATTCCAACTGCCCTTCAAAATGAACAGTAAAAATTCATGTTATTAGAAAAAAATACAGGGACACACAAGAAAAATTCCAACTTTTACAAGAAGCACCCTGTGAAATAACTCTTGTTGTAACATACAATCATAATACAGGCAATTAGATTCTTTGCGGTTTAGGAAAGTTAGTAATGATGTAAGAGAAGAGTTATTACGTCTCTGAATGGACATACAGCAGGAACAGCATTAGAAATGATTAAGTGCAATATCCAGCCAACTTGTGATGACTACATCACAGCTTTAGCAGATAGGAATAGATGCCCAACTTATAAATATTTGATAAAAACTCTATTTCATTATGGATTAAAACTATACAATAATTTGTCCAAATCTATGAAATATTTCAACTCTCGGAGGTTGGAGGATGGAAATAAAAAAATCCTCAGTATTTTTACTCTTAGTTAGTGATAACCAAAACATGCATATTAATTAAATTAAACTTTTTTTAAAAAACCTGAAATTATCCCCTAGTATAATAAAAAAATATACCTATGCAATATATTTTTATATTACAATTACATATTTTTTTACTTTCTACACTTAGAAAGCACAAATTGAAAAAGTGCGCCAAATATCCAAGACACACCTACTAATATTTCTATTGGCCTATTTTAACCTCGTTACGGAATCCGGCGCTGGATGTATTCTCGCGTTCAGTCACTCCAGCACACACTTAGCGCTGGCAGCTGCTGCGCTCTGTTAAAACCAGTTAAAACCTCGAAGGTGGATGAATGTCGATGCTTGATGCTCTGTGACAAAGCACAGAGTATATACATAATACAAATGGGAGTATCGACTCGCTGTCGGCTCCTTTGATGTTCATAAGACAATAGCAGCCATTTTTTAGGAGTCTAAACCACAAAACAGAATATTGGTTAGTCTGTTTTGTGGTATAAACTCAGGATAGCACAAAAAAAATTGTTATTATAGGTAAGACATTTTTTATTGTTGAGCAGATTGTTATTTTCAGAATGTTTAGAAAAATAAATTTGTTTTTAAGATTGATAATATTAACTAAACGTTGAGTTATTTGTTTTAAAAAAAATTAAATTGGTTTTTTAGGTTATATAATTACATATAAGTAAATAGAATTTATACGCCGAATATGTATGTCTTGCACGCAATTTGCTTCGTTTAACAATTATCTATTTCTCCAATTTAACAACTTATCTTTATTTTTATTAGTTTTGTAATTTCGGTTGATACATTTATTGGTAGTGCAAAAAATAATTTTTTCGCATACAGCAATGGGAAATTTGTACCAGGATGTATAAAAAATTTAGCACTGCCAATTCTTCAAACAGTTTTTCAAAAATGTTAGTTGTAAATATATCGTCAGGTTTGAGCAAAAACTAGATAAGACACATATTTTACTTTCTGAGTTTTTAGCTTTTTAAACTTTAAAATGAAATGAAAAATCAGTTTATAGGAATGAAGCACATTTTATTTCAAATTATGTTAATAATAAAGTAAAAAGTAGTAGTAATAATATTGCTTTGTCAGGCATCATTACAGCGTAAAGAAGAAAAATGTCAATTAGCTTCTTTTTAACGAGAAATATTCATATTGGTTCCAGAATTAAACAGCTTAAAGCAGATAAGTGCCATATAACTTATTTGTGCAGTTAAAGATATTAAATAGTGTGAAATAAAATGAAGTACCATATGATGTAAAAGCATTTATCTGATTTGTGCTGGCTAAATTTTGACCAAAAGGGATTTATATTTTTTTTGCAAACTCGTAACATTGTTAATGCTGGTAAGAAATGTATCTTGTTCTCGTATAAGTAGGTGCGATTTTTTATACCGACAGAAGCACTTAACTAGGAAAATTAAAAAAGTGTAGTTATCTTGTTTTTGCAGTAACCCGACGATATGTGTACCTCAAAAGGAAATAACACTAAGTCCATTTTCATAACTTTACAGGAGAGGAGTTTTAAACTTTTTTATTGAGATGTTGAAACAATATTTTACCAGAACATTCTATTTATTGTTATAGTGCTCTATTCCTCTAAGAAATATGAAAAAAGCTGATTTTATTTCTGTAATAAAGTCAATATGGAAAAAATGGATATAGTGTTGTATCCATCCAAGATACACATATATTTTTAAATATCCACATAAATAACGTTCAGCATTCATTTTGTTTTCAAATATCTGTATTATTACGATAATCCGTTTCGTTAAGTCTAATTTTCTTCAACCGTTTCGTTGTTTCTTGTTCTTAGTAAAATGAACTTTTACAGAGTAAGGCTTAGTATAATAAATTTCATTAAAACCTTTTTCATAATAAAAATAAAGTTTGGGCCACCTTTCTAGACACGTTATTATAACAGTACCTTTATTTAGTAAGGTAGCTACCCTAAGTACGGTAAAATCGATAGTCCTTGTTGAAATCAATGATTTATTAATACAAATATTTTTGATCACTGAATATTTTTAAATATACAAAATAATCAGAATGTGAGGTAAAAATAATAATAATAACTTTATTTGCTTAATTGAAATACAAAGTATAAAATACACTAAAAATAGTAGGTACTTACAAGAATAGCTTTGCAAGAATGAGTTTGTTTAAATTTCTTCTAGTATTCTTTCAATAAGTCTTAAATTAGTGATATAAAGCATATGCTAATTAGTAGTTTTTAAGTTAACTTACTTTTTGAGATCTTTTGGAAAGCAAAACAAACTCAATTTGCAGTTATATCTCTTGTTTGCACAATTTCTTTCTGCACAAACCATGCTACCCCTTATATCACTCATATTGTTTTAAAAAAGTATATATATAAACTAATAATAATAATTAATAAGGTATATATAAAACAACACTAATTATTAAACTAAAATAGTCTTTAACCTATAAAAAGTCACTAAAGTATAAAGTACACTATTCCACACAATAAAAACGCTACCACTGATTTATTCTCACAAAATGAATTGCCGACCACAATTGACGGCTGTGGATACTCTGAAAGTGCCATTTTTTCCTCAACATTTAATTTTACAGTTGTATAAGTATTACAGAAATACAGAAATTTTTAATTAGCCTAGAGGTTATAAATGTTGGTTGTTTTTGTTGACGTATCGAACCGCTGACCAACTCGCGGAAAATAATTCACTGGAAAAAATGGCGACCACTAGAGCTAGCGCTGTCACTCAGTGGTCAAATTTGTCCTTCGCTCTGCTTACTTGCGCTTGCCTAGCGCTAGCGTGGCCGAACGAGCCCAATATGTAACAGATTGCATAACTTAGGTTATGTTTTATTTTATTTATTATATTTAATTTTACTAGTTTGAGTTTTATAAATGTATTGCAAGTATTTTTCGTCCAATCTTTCTTTTATCTATTGCATCTTAGATAAGAAAATATTCGTCGTTTCTATTTGTTTACTTAATCCTCATTTTACTATTCTTACTCGTTATTTTTATCTGTTAAAAAATATAATATAAAATAAAATCGAATGCTGTAAACATCGTTGCTCTATAATTTTAGTACTCCCACTTTCATCTATTTAAAAAGTGAACACATAACATTATAAAACTAAAGGCAAATTTGTACCACACACGAAATTTTTACACCCGTATGCATAGTCGATCTCTGGCGAAGCGCCGAAGATTCGCCGACCGCCAAACCAGAATTGCAATGCATAGTCAGCCGCTGTCTGTTTTGGTCATGCGCTGTTTAACCAAATTTGGCGACTTGCCGGAGAATCGTTGGAGATGGTCATTATTATCGCCGTCGAGTCTCCGAGGGTAGTTCGGTGTTTATTTAAAGTGCATTTTGTCCTAGAGCCGTTTTAGCTGGACCATAGTTCTCTAAAAATTTTAGATAAGATTTATTCTGAGCATATGATTTACGCGAATATAGTAATTTACTCCAAATATGTAAAGCCATGTAATTACAATATTATAAAGGAAAATATTCTCTTTCTGCAATGTTCAAGTTCAGCTGGTAATAAAGCCATTATCTATAATTCATTACTTTTCTGAACAAGTTTTCATTGTTTTGTTTCCATTAAAATTTTTTTTATTGATTTCTAAAACTATCCCTTTTAGGAAGCATACATTTCAAGAACAATTAAAGTACTGGTCTCTGTGGTACCTGAAGACAAAATATCCTTGTTTTAAACAAGTGTTATTACTTTGTTTTCATGCACTAGGTAATAATAATAATTACTAAATTAAACCTTTTAGAAAGTATGGATATTAATACACTTAAAAATTAGATACCTGAATATTATTTTTGGGTACCTGTCTTACTTGAAGGCAAAATTTCGGTATTTTTATATTTACATTAGTTTTTGGAACAATAAAGTCTGTTTCAGAAATAAATATGTAGAGCAATAACATCTTATTAGGTATGCAAAAGATCAAAGGATTACAGGGTGGCCCACCAATAATTTATCCCATTTCCATAATTTGATCACAGGTTTGATCAAGTACAGGTAGTATCACCTGTACTTGAGTCATTTTTGGTGACTCACCCTGTAGTCGTTTCGTCTTTTGCATGAGGTTTTATTGCTCTACATATTTCTGACACTGACTACAGTTTGATCCATTTTTTATTACTAAAAAAATATATTTTATTTATGTTTATGATGGCAAATTGAAGTTGAAACATTGTTTATATCTAAGGTGTACACATCTAATTAAACGTTTAGGGCCTTTTCCAAATTCCAATTTAAAAGCTGTATAATATACAATGGTTTTAGAACTACGAAAGTTTATCTTACATATAAAATTAACTCTATTGTTTGAAAGCGTACGCATCTGTTCTTTTGTTTTCGATTATAGGATGTTTGCCGAGGATTTCCACAAAAATATCCTTCTCATGCCCTGACTATTTTGCAGCCATTTTCCCATAACACAACACAAATTAACAAATCGTCACTAATAAAACAAAGCACAACAAAACACGACGAGTACCTAAAAGATAATAACCTTCAAACCTTTTAAATTTTAAAAATCATCACAAAACCAATAAAACTTCATAAACAAGCCCTTCGCGCACACTCACTACCTAGGCTGTTCGATGGCGTACCGCTGGCGAAGAGACGCGAGGGAGATTGATTATGCATCGTAAAATTATAAGTCGTCTCTCCGCCGGCGAATCTCCATGAAATCTCCTGACTCCACGCCGTAATTTTGCCAGCGATTCGCCAGAGATCGACTATGCATACAGGTGTTATACTTTTCAATATAAAGCTGCGAATTAAATTTAATATGCCAATTACTAATATACCAATTTTCATTTTGAATGTACTAGTTCATGAATTGGTGCAACAAAGTTCAACCATAAAGAACAAACCTTGAATTTCTTTGGCTTTTTTTGTAGTAGTTTTTTTTTATTTTTTATTAATATTAAATGATAGTAATAAATTAAAACCTTAGAAAACCATTAAAACGTGAGAATTTTATATCTACAAATTACAAAATATTTAATTTGAAATAACCAATTAACAACAAAGGTACACACAGTTGTGTTCACATTTTAATTCCATTTAAATATTTCAAATTGGAAGAAATATCATGGTTTAAAATTAACATTTGACTGGTTTTTATTATAGTGTATGAGATATCTTGTTACTTTTTTAAAAATCTTTGGGTGAGATTAAATATAAAATTGACTTGTCTTTTTATTAATGTAGGTTGAGGGGCACGGACACTCAACTCAATTCCTGCTAAGGATTTCTTAGGAGTCAACATTTTTAGAAGAGGACAAGGCGAATTTAATGTAAGTATTCACTTTTTACATATCTCAATAATTCACTGTTTTTTTATGTTAATTGAATTGTATATAATTTCACTATATATACTATTTCTCACTATAGTTTTCTTGACCTGAGTCGGTAGTAACGGGATTAGTAGGTAGTTAGCATTGCAGGATATTTGTATTTGTGTTTGATTTACAAAATCTGTAAGGGTAACATGCAATAAAAGAATTGGGTGTTGTTTTGGAACAATTCAGACAAAATACTAAATATCCTACTATGTGTGATAGTTGCATCGATTTGTTTGAGAAGATGTTAATCAGGAAAATAAAGAACAAGAAATTTTCAATATAAATAATCCTTTTCAAACAAATTTTGATGATTGAAACGTTTCAGATTGTTGATCACATAAATATTTACATAAAAACTAAGAGGTAAGTTCTCAATTTTTAGGTGTTTAATATGTACTGTCACTTAAATCATTTCAAATATTGTTGTTTTAAAGAAAATTACTGTTGGCAAGCAGATAACTTATCTTTGGTAACATTTTATCACCATTTAAGGTTAAAAAACAGTTGATAACTGTTACTATTTTGATAATTGTAGTACATTTGTTGTTTATTAAATTGGTACACCCTAATAGCTCTGATATATATTTCATGAATCAGATTATTAATGGGACTTTAATCCAACATAATCCAGATTTAATGTTTTTAAATGTAGATAGCATAGGTTAGGATATAAACAAGTAAGTAAATTAAATGAAAAAGTGTCATGTGAAAAATAATTTGAAACCAAAACAATTATAACTACTAATTCGTGAAGATTATGATCATCTTGTGAGCGTTTCTTCTTACAATACCCTTGCTCGGATACTACCATTTTATAAAAATTTTTAGTGAGAGAAGACGACCTCCTTAAAATTCCTATTCGTTTAGGGATGCAAACAGTCGCCATAGTTTGGTGTTCAAATTTGGCTACTGGAGAAGGCTGGACATTTTATGATTTGGTTGAAATTCGCAACACACAAAAAAAATGTCTTATTATTTTGCCATGGTAACATATGTCGTGTAAAATCTAGGTTATAGTTTTATTGAAAAAAACCGAGTATTTAAAATCTGCGCCTATTTGTTATTATTTTTGGGTTAAAATTTTTATAGTTTGGTTTCACCAACTCGGGTTTTTTTCTAAAATTCTAAACATTAATATTTGAAATGAAACTTTTGTTGTTTTTTTCCTACAAAAGGTTTCCATTAAGTAACCTTTGTTGGATAAATGTTGATACTTTATTCATCAAACTCACATTTTTTTTATTTTCCAAAAGTTACTAATTAGCAATATTATATGTTCTAGGTTGCAAGCATCATGCAGCAGGCATTGGTATATTTTGTACAAACAAAGCAATAAGTACTTTTAACACAGTTCCACAATTGTTTAATACTATTCTTTTATTTTGTAAAAATTATGTACCTAAGACAAATTAACAAATTAAATACCAGCCAATTTCTTTCATAGAGTAAACACAAAACAAAAAGTATTGCATGTCATGATTGTGATGTTGCCATCATTAAAAACTAATAAGATAAGTCTGGATTTATTAGGTTTAATAATCAGCAATTTTTAATACACCAAACATTCAAACGATTTGACTGATGTCAGTGATGATAACATTCTTATGAGTACCTACCTGTTGTCTTGTGTCTTTTCAAAGTTTAGTTATACTATTTTGTTCTTATTTTATTAACACCACAATATCAGAAGATATAACCTTAAACATTTGTTTGAAAGCTTGATAATGACAGTATATCCGATATTTTAAATCTGCAGATTTTGTTTGGCAACAGCGCCTTCTTGTAAAACAATACGACTCTAAAATAAGTAAATTTTAAATGTGAGTTATTATAATTTGTTAAATATTGTTTTGATATCATTGGTGTGTGATTCTATGACTTGCAACGCTCTTTGTTTCGCGTTTACTGTATAAATTGATATTTGCATTATTATTTGTATATTTTGTAATTATTTGATAAGATTTACGATACAGAAATATGTTTTGAAAAGGGGTCTGAATAAAGTTGTTTAGGACTAAGTTATAGGATTTAGATAATTTACAGGACGGGGGTGAGAATCTTTGGAATTGCAGATCACAGATTGTGTCTTAAGGCAATGCTCTGGTTTGTGGTTGTTACCACCACAGGTTTTTGGTTAAAAGTAATGTACGTAACGCATTATTTATACAGTATACTTAATTCAATGATATTGACTTTATTTATTTTAATTATAATTTATACAGTTTAGTTAACATGCGTCTGTCATTTGGAATGGAGCGGTCATGTGCCCCCTATAAGAGTATTCATTTTGAGGCGAGTTCTTGTCAACGATGTAATGTCACAAGAAATATTTGGAATGTTCTAGGTTAAAATTGGTTGAGTTTTAGGTTAGAAAGGAATTTGAGGATGAAGGGCTTTGATGTGAGAGAAGTGTGGGGTTGCTGGGCACCAGCTTGGGAGTTGATTAATCGCAAATTAAATCATTTCGTTTTATCGTGAACAAAGAAATGGTTAATTTACAGTTTTTAAGTTTTTAGAAAAAAAAATTATATTCTTAAACTATAAAAAATTCATTTTTTAGCAATTTATTTTAAACATTTCTAAAGGTTTTTTTCTCCCATTCTCTCATAGACCTTGTTTGAATTCAAATGTTTTCCTGTTTAATAAAGATCCTGCATTTTTTCAGTTCTCTATGTTTAAATAATATAGCGAATTTTAGAAAAAAATTTTTCGTATAAATCATGTATATTCGAAAATTTACCATGATTTGGATTAAAATTTTTACGTTCTTATTATCAGATTTTTACAATATGCCGTAGCCCAATGTCAAAACATTTCATGTTTTTATGATAGTTAATCTAATTTCAAAACTTTACAAATTCGTGTTAAATTTCCAAAAAAAATTTTTTTCTCCATGAAAATCTTGCAGTTTTTTAACTTTTTGTGATTCTCTGGAAAGAACCATCAAACTTTCAAAATTATTTGATATTTTCTTAAAAAAACCGTTTTAATAGTTAAAAAAAATCATCAGTTTTTTTTAAATAGGTAATTTTCGAATTTACCTGGTTCAATCTCAAAATTCTAGAAACTTTTTTTCGTATAATTAGTACATATTAAATTTTTATTTTTTTGTTTTTTTTTTTTTCATTATAATCCAGCATTTTGATAACTTTTTGCAATTCCCTGGTAAAAATCGTTAGACTTTTCTTGGTTAAAAGTATCCAAATTTCATAACTTTCAATTTTTTTTAAATTCCCAAAATGTTCTTGTTTTTCTTTCTTTTTCATAAAAATCCTGTAGATTTATAAATTTTTGCAAAAACCATCAAAATTTTGAAATTATTTGACATTTTATTCAAAAATACATTCTATAATATTAAAAAAATAGTGATAAATTTCTCTAATTTCTTGAGTTTAAAATTATCTGTTAACTCTATGTGGCCTTCAAAGCGGATGCCTCCACATATCATAATCGATGCACTTCCATAATTTCGAGAAATTCTTATACAAACCACTCACTATCGCGTTTATAAACTGGGATACGTCTGGATCTGTTAATTGACATGTTTTCTTAGTCGACCTTCACGGAATTAGTCGGTGGCCGAACTACTACCACAATTTAATTCACTATTCCTGCGATATACCGTGGATTTTTTATAATGCTTTGTCGCTATACAAAGAACTAAGTTAAAAGGCAAATAAGTTTATAGTAATAAATAGTTAAAAAACATTATCAATATATTACGATTATATGAAAGAAAGTCGGCGATAATAATTGATGAAACACCTTACAATTTTGGAACTGTGGCATTATCTTTTATTCCTATTTATCTAAAAAATGAGTTAGAAGTAAAATCGATTTACACATTTAAATAAGTGCATGAGAATTATTACGTAAATTTAATAAATTATTTCCAGTACGTTACAATCTAATTCCCATATTTATAGTCTGTGTTCGATCGGTGCTTATGCTAAAGATTGAGTATTGAGTAATTTAAAGTTTTTATAAACGGTTAAGTACAATCTTAAGTCTCTGCTCGTACTTGAGATTTGTTTATAAAAGCCAAAAATGACACCAACTGAACCTTGAGCAGCGACATCGACAGCACGGAGTATAAATATGATCATAAAGGAGCCACACAAATCGAGTTCTGTTTCTAACACAGCAAACGGTGTCTGGTCAAAATCAATTTTGATGTATCCTCAATCAAGTTTATTTGCTTTAACTGACCAACGTTGAACAAAGATTTAAACAACTATAAAAAAAATCACAAGGATACGATTCTGAAATTGAATCGCACCAGAGACTCGGTTTCATTTCAGATATTTGTGTTTGTGTACCGAAAAAAAACGGTACTACTGTTACATAAAATGATACATTTTTAATTTAAATTTGTTTTTTTTAGTCCCTGTCGACATGGCCTTCAACAAAACTAGCCACTTATGTGGATCATACCGAGAAATACTTACCCACGAATCGGCAAGAGATAAATATTTGTGGAACGATAACTACAGGACCTCTGGTGGACAAAGAGCATTTGCTACGAAACGATATTGCCAACGATATGGATTCGTACGTTTGCGTAAATCCGTACGAAGTCAATCCGGTATCAGAAAGTTCACTACGACCTTCCTTAACGCTACGAACAGATATTCCGCTCAAGGTAATGAACACTAATTTCGATAGATTAATTTGCTGGAATATACTTAAAACGTTAGATGTACTTTTTAGGACAATTTTTATGGGTTTATTAATACGATGTTTTTATTTTTTTTAATTGCAACAAAAATGAATGAAAATTTACATAAATTTTCTTCATCTTAAAGAGGTTTTACAAAACTATCCTTTGTCATTGTTAAAATATAAAAAATACATTTAAATTAAACTCTAATTTATACCACATTGTATATCGTTTACAACAATAGCAGTGCAGTTTTAACAAATCCTGATTAAACCGAATTGATTGACTGCCTGCTTGGATCCTCCCATTTTTCGATCTTATCCTATCTTTTATCCTTGATTTCGTCTTACTTTTGCGTTGTTTCTCAGAAATTTACTAATACTGTGTCAAAAGGATAACTCTTTTGGACATATTTATGTTACCAAAAGGAAACCTGTGAACTGTAGATGCAAAGTTTCTTCTCAAGTATCTCCTTGGCGTGTCTCTTTTATCCTGGTTTCAAGATGCAGCTATACAACTGTTTTTATCAGAAATTACAGTGCCCCATGATTCTGCCATGGTCTTCTGTTTCTTTATTTTATTAAATAACATATATCTCCAATTTTTTTTAGTAGATTACTTTGGAGACTTTTGGCTTCTTCATTTATTTTTATCCATTTGGTACCGCTGTAATATTTAAAACGCACAATATTTCATTTAAAATATTGCCCAAAGCAGAAATTTTATTTGAAGAATGAGGCCGGTAGTCGAAAAAAATAGCAATAGGACTAAGTAGGGTCGCAAGCTGTGGAGTCCCTCTTGGAACCGTGTATTGATTAATTTAGTTAAATTTCTACCTCACTAATTGTCTAATGTTTTGTCGTCCTGTAAGCAGGAATGCATACATCAAAGAGTTGAGAATGATAGTTGAACTCTTACACCATTACATCAGAACCGCAAATTTCAGAATTTTTCATTTTGGGTTTTAATTTATCCTATAAATTGTTATCGTGGTCTAATAAAGTGGCGCAGTCAGTAGGAAACTTTACAGTCGATTAACGGTTTTTGTTTGGATCTTATTGGTAAAAATAATGAAGAGGAAGAGTTTGATAAATTACAGCATGCTAAGATGATGCAGACCAAAAAAGGAGGAGGAGTAAATACAACGAAAACCTGAGAATAGTCATTAAAATTTTACTTTTGAACTAATCCTAAAATATCATTTTTTCCTGTAATTTGATATAATTTCACTTTCTCTCAGGTCGAATCCAGTGTCACTCCACCAAACCTGTCCGCAATAAGCGGTGGTGCTTTTTACGAAACTCAAAAGAGGATCAAATTGGAGATGGAGGAGTTCGGCGATTTGTCCCCGTTCTTTTCACAAAAACCGACGATCTCGAATTCCATACATGAACTGCACACCCCGATTTTTGGTAAGTTGATTTTGTTTTCTACCTACAACCAATTTCTAATCGATTTATTTATAATGTTGTAGATAAAACAGCTTTCGATTTTAATTCGAGCAATTACCAGAACAATGTACAGGCAGACTTACACGTCAAATTGAAATACGATGCGTTCCATAACGATAACAATCGACAACAACAGACGCATCGAAATATAACGTCTAATAATATTATTAATAATCAACAATATTGCGATTCGAATATATATTCAAACGAATCGATTAACGGTACATACATCGATAGAAAAAAATCGACTTTGTTCGATTTAGATATGAACAGTAGTGTTAGTGTTAATTCTAATGAACTTTCCTCGTATCCGTTGAGGGAAAATAGCGTTGCGATGAAGAACGATAGTGAAGGTGCCGGTTCCTCGAAACCCAGATTATTCTTGGACATCGGCTTAAAGCAACAGACGAACGTCTTTGACATCAATACCCCTAGTATTATAGCCGAAGTGGTCAGCTTGGAGTCCACAGGATTTAACATCCTGGATCTCGTCAACGACGTAAGTTTTCTTAAATATTATATAAATGCCCCAAAAGGGCCCTTTACTATAGATGTTTCTGTCAAAATGAGTTTTTTAAAAGTGTCGATTTACGTTTTTTTTTTTTAATCTTATTGGTTAAATTATTTTTATTGTGGCACAGTCAGTAGGAAACTTGTGAAAAAAATCTTTTTATTAAAAGTGGCTTAGTTAGAAGAAAATTTAAGTGATTAATATAACGATACTTAACCAAACCCATTCGTGTACCTTTTGGAACAACCACAATACCGTTTGACTTCATAAATCCCATGCAATCTTCAATAAGACATTCAATCATCGACACCTGTTTTTTTTAGAATTCAGAATTCTTCTGATCATGCTCACTAAAATGATCAAGAAGCTCGTAGACATCCACCTCCTTCTTTCAACGGTAAATATATCCACTTTGACCATAAAAATTGTACAAATCCATTTCGTATATTTCAATATGCAAGCTGGCGTTCCGCAAGGTTCAATTCTTGTTCTTTTATATTATGTGCATAAATGACTTTCAAAATAGTCGTCTCTGGGAATTCCTTGACCAATTGTTATAATTATGTCAAATGTAGAGAATTTCTATACTAAATCTTTATAATTTTCCTATCTTAAAACAAAATATGATTTTTCCAGAAAATGTTCCTACTCATTACCTCTTCAATTTTCTGTTTGCTTTGGCAGTGACTGTTCCATAATTTTCAGTCTCTACATTTCGCTTTGTAGTTTGTATTCTTAATGATTTTCTTCCTTTTCTGTGGATATCCCATCTACTTTTTGCTTTTAGAATTGTGGTTAATGGAACGTGCCTCGATTTTGTGACCATTTTGTGAAAGTAACCATAAGTACTTACTCCATCTCTTATTATTTAAACAGAATATGTACTTATTGTTTGTGAATATTTTGTAGGATCAAATCGATTTGATGAATGATGAAATCTTCGCGACCACCGCCCCAACGCCGTCCCCGAGTCTAATTTACGCCGAAGCCGACACTTCTTTATCGATGCCCGAAAGTAGCTCGGTTGGTAAACGAAACAAAAAACGACGGCAGCTCAGCGATGACGACGATGATGAAGATTACGTTCCTCCCACAAAGAAAACGGTAAAGCAAGTCGTGGGAAAACGAAGTAAGACTTACTGCACGGATAGTGAAGAAGAAGAAGAGGAAGAGAAACCGAAAAAAAAACCGAGAGGGAGGCCGCCGAAAAGGGCGGTATCCGTTTCGTCGGATAGTTCCAACGATATCTTAAAGTAAGTAGAATTTAATATTAAATAATATAGAGTTATTTTTTGATGTCAAATGTATTTTGTAGGTACAGAGAGTTAAGGGATAAGAATAACGAGGCATCGAGGAAGTCGAGGTTGAAGAGGAAAATGAAGGAGACGGAATTGGAGACCGAGGCAAACGAATTACACAGTAGGAATATTAAACTGAAAGCACAAGTCGAAGAACTAGAAAAAATGGTTACTAACTTTAGGGATAATCTTTTTAAAATTATGATTAACAAGTAGGTGATGGATTGACTTTAGACTTTAGTTTGTACGAACATGACACGTCCGGATTATTATGTTTATTAGCGATGTGTTGGTTAGATGAATCGTACGAGAGGAGTTCGACACCGGATACAGTTTACACTACCACTACATTCGGTGATGAAAGAACGCTCTTCGTATGGTTGTTATTATTTATATATTTACTTAGTTCTTTTACTGTATCTCTTTTGATATGTTTTTTTGAAGGTGGACTTTATATTTGTTTTATTTGTTGTTCGCCTTAAAGATCTTATAGTAAGATCGACTTGTGTTTTTTTATTATACAATTTTGTTATATTAATGAAAGATTTAACGCTAACGTTAAGGAAGAAAATGTGTGTACCTGCATTTATTATGGATAAATAAATATTTTGTAGTATTTAATGTTAATTTTATTGCAAAGTTTTTTATACCAGTAAAGATATTTATGTATTACTATGACAAAGCAAAGTATTTGACCCACAGTCCATAGTCTCTAGTTAATGAGCACAGTAAAACATTTTCCTAATCGTTTTGATTTACTGTACTTGCTCCAAAGCCTTTCTGAAGCTTCAGTGAATCAAACGAAAATCCCTAGGTAGGTTACCTGTATTGTTTGATAAAGTGATTCAGGTTAGTATCCAAATACCTTTGTGCACTGCTAGATGACAAGATGAGCTGGAACAATCATAGACAGAATAATGACTAGTGCTCATTCTTGTGTTGTTTTAGAACCATAACCGTAATTCTAAATCTTGTCTACTAACTCATCATATAACTTTACAAAATTTTAAACTTGAGATAAAAAATTGACCAATATGCACATGGAACAAAATTTTACAAATTTATTTTGATTTACTTTTAAAATACTTGCTCCAAAGCATTTCGGAAGCTTCAGTGAATCAAACGAAAATCCCTAGATAGATTACTTGTATTGTTTGGTAAAGAGAATCAGGTTAGTAAGGAATGCAAATGCCTTGGTGTACTGCTAGAATAACAAACAGAGCTCAGAACAAAGTACAGATAGCGACCTGCATTGGAGTTGGGCTGTGAGAAGCATGCCACTTGGGGAATATTCATACAAGGGGAGGCTAGGATGGCGTTGTACAGCTACAATGTGTGGGATACTGCCTGATATAGCCCAAGCCGGGGTTTTTTTTTTTAGAATAAGGTCCAGCCTGTTTTGAAAAACTTCAGAGGGTGCAAATAGAAAAAGTTTTTAATTATGAATTAACGTGTTGGTAAGTATGTCTGAAATACTCTGGCAGGTTTCCCGATTTCCTATTCTATATTGCATGCTGTAATAGCGCTTTTATATATTTTCCAGTAATCACAAGATATTTCGTCTTGACTTACTATCTAAACTATGACGATTGTCAATAAAAGTTGTAAATTGTTTACTGCAAATTAAATCAGGGCCGTAATTACATATTTAGGTACATACTTAGATTGAGATTTACAGATTCATAAACATTTTTTACGATTACTTTTACACCAGGCGACAAATGCATTTTTTTACCAAGGGAGGAAACATACTTTTGTATTAAAATCTTTGTGATAAACAAATAAATAAATAATTATCAGTACATAACTTACCTACACAACTAAAACCGTTATACTTTATTGGATTAACACAAATCCATCTGTATCCCTGTGAGTTCCTAAAGTAATGCTTTCGGATTATTGGCCCCCTAGTGAGGGATTATTATTGTTAAATCATGTTGTAAACAGAAGTCAAGACGAATGGACTATACTACATTTTTTTTGCTTTGTCTCTCTAAAGTCTCTCTTTGTTGATTTACGTACCTTTGAGAGATACAATACACCTCTCTTTATTGAATACTCATGCGCAAATATTTTTGAATTTTCCCCTTCTACTGCTAAAATTTGACTACTTCTTGCCATAGAACACAACGTATTGCTACCCAGGAATACCATAATTTGAATTAAAAAAACCCTTTTAGGTATCAAAAGACATTTAGATGAAACTACGAGAGTGGGAATTAGTTCGCGCATGAGTATTAAATTCGGGCCACTAACGAGATGGGTCTATTGCGGCGCATGTTGGGGTGGATCTTGTTTACAAGCTTTGTCCGTGACAGACGGTGACCAAATATAGCTAAAGCTGCCATGTGATGGTACATGAACAGTTCCCTTGGGCAGTTACATTCAAACTCCTACTTTCAGAATCGAATAACATGTTTCCTATTCATATAAATTTTTCCTCGCCCTTGAAATAACGTAAAATAGCTGACAACTTGATAAAGTGGTTTTCACTTATATTTTGGGACACACGTAAATCAAAAAGAATTAATCTTAAATACACAAATAAACATTTCAGATTCAATAGTACACATTTCTCTATATACGAACTTCCCCGAAGGTTTTAAGAAAAAGTCATAGAGAGTAGTAGCATTTGTTGATAGAAAGATTTTTCCTTTACTATTTCTTTTCTATTTCTATCTCTATCGAGTTACAGAGTACGCGTTATGATATAGATAATTTTCTTCTTCTTATGAAGATTTATTTGTAAATAAATGGCAGCAAATTCAGTTAGAAATAAAAAAAAATAACAATAAAATATGTATCATTTGTAATATTTATTTAAATTATAAATGTGTTTTTACGGTGCGCACGGCAACTGTCAATATCTAGTGTACAGGTTCGCAATAGGAGGAGTTACGGCATTGATTATGTCAATAAAGTAACGCATTTTAAAGAATGAGATAGATTTATAAAACTATCATAAAAAGGAAAAAAAAATCCATTCAAAACATTTGCGAGTTCTAATGGTAGCTTTCTTTGACTTTTTCGTTTCCCTTACCTCAGTTGCCCTCTTCTCCATAGTACCACCGAATGTCGTAACCTCTCTCATTTACCTACTTATCCTTTCTGTCTCTTGATTATTAATGTTCTAATAAATTAGATCATAGGTCTAATATAATGCTACTTACTTGCTTTTAAATTACAGTTTCATACAAAAAAAACTGTCACCTAAAAATAAAAACAATATCTCACAATAATTACAAAGATTGGACGTAAAATCAAATTTTTAACGGTGGAATAATAGAATGCTTTAGTAAATTCAATATATAAAGGAGACTGTAACTAACTAAATAACAATGTTTTTTTTTATTTATTATGTACATCCGTGTGGGGATATCTATACATTTTTAAAGTATATATAAATATTCAGCAATACAATTAATATATCGTATAATCGAAAATGAAGTATTTCCTACTTTTAATAACAGTAGCTGTAATTTGTGTAAGTTTTTTTGAGACATATTATTATTTTTAATTTTTTTTTGTTAACTTTTTACACTTTATATTTTAAAAAACTAGAATTTAGAATAAATAACAGTTTATTTTCCAATAGTTACATAGACATTGATTTTATTGTCAGATCCAAGTTATATTTTACGATAAATATTTGATTTGAAATAAATATTTAGACTAGACCAACTATATATGTATTATGATTTAACAGTCTATGTGAAGTAACATATTTGAGAATTTTAGCAGGGGAAACGACGAACGTTGATAGAAAGAAATTTTCTACCTATTTCTATTTCTATACCAAAATCGCACCGCGTAAGCATCATCGTACAGAATCGGGAGATCCGAATGAAAATCCGAATGTTAGGATATAGAAAGACCCTAAGAGGTCTTTCTATGTCTTTTTTAACCTCACTTTCGCCTCACTGTCACATAGTTTTTCGTTAACTTTGGATGTTTGTTGTAATAGTTTGTGTGAATTTTTAAACATGGTTAGGTTTTAGTTTTTGTTATAATGTAATTATACAGTGAACGGCATAAGTAAGAAATACCTAAATACATTTTTGCGTTGTTATTTTTTTATGAAAAAATATCGAAAGACGTTAATTTTTAATTATTTTTTAAAACTTTTTAACGCAACGATTTAAATTCTAACGTCAACAGCTTCTTAGTGGTAGCTACCCGTTATTTTTTTAAATAGAGCTTGCAATACTTTATTTGAAAGATAATTTAATTGTCTTTTTGATACTATACTGCAAAAAAAAATTAAGCTTCAAACTGATAAAAATTATGTTAAAAAACTGAAATTAAAATAGTATTTGATAAATATTTAAAAACCTTGTAATAGGGAAACGTAATTGTAATTTAATATGCTAGTTCTTGCCTTTGCTCTTCTTGTTCTGCATCATAAAATTCATTGTAAGGTATCATTTTGACTATAATAAATATGTTTTAATAGAAAATAAACAAATAAATTAATAAAAAAATATATCTAATAAAAATTATAAAGAGCTTACCCTTTGAAATTTGTTTTTAAATAAAACAATACAATTGATCTCCAGATATATCTATTAAAAATAATACCTCAAAATAACACTAATAAAAAAATTTAAAAAATAAGACAAGAAACGAAAAAACACAAACATGAGATCAAATAAAAACGTTGAAAATGTAGCACAAACCAAATGTAAACACACCCCGTGATTACACTCTAGAAAAAGTTAGGTTACTGAAATTTGAAATATAACCATGATATAACTAAATTTCCCCAAATAAATCCAATGTTTTTGAAAAGTTAGTATAATCAAGTAAGAGAACATAGAGAAACCCGAACGTTTCCGATCCATCGTAGAGAATTGTTTCTGCGGTGCGCTTAGGCGATAGAAAGACATTTCCTTTCTATACCTATATCTTGCTCTTCTCTATTCTTTATAAGTTACGCGGTTCCCCTGTAGGTTTCGATTTATTCTCATTTTATATTGTTACATACTATATTCCCATCATTCATTTCTACTCCTCTCCTTATTTTTAAATCCCCGCATTCATCTTGATTTTGGTCTTCCTTTTCTTCTTTTCCCTGCCATTACCCAGCCCATAATTATTCTTGAAATTTAATTTCCATCTGTTCTCAGCAAATACCTCAAGCATGTCGCTCTTAGCTAATCTTTCTTACCACATCCATTCCTTTCAAAGTCTTCAATTTCTCTTGATTTCTATATTTACTTTCTCCAATTCTAGCTGGTCCCATTATTTTACTCTTTAAGTAATAGTAATACATTTCATTTCTAGAGCATGGAAGTTGCACTAGGTCTTGATAAGGATGAAGTTACAGAAACTGTAGAAAAAACAGATATAACGGATATAACACGACCAATTTGGGATGCTGCAAATCAAGCATTCATGAAGGGAATGGAAGCAGCGAATCAAGCAGTATCTCAAAGAATGGAAGCTGCCTTTAAAGCTATGGAAAATGCAGGAAATATAATGAAAAGAACAGGACAAAATGAAAATGAAAAATAATATTTTTATCATCAATATAGTAATAAAAATTGTTAAAATAAATTCTAAAACCTTGTAAAAAATTATATTAGTGGTATTTTCAGTTATAGTATTGTTTTTACTTCACAAATAAATAGTCCAGTCACCTTAGGTATTGACCTAGGAAAATTGAGATACCCTTCTGGCATCCTAAAACTGATCTCAAAATTCACATATGATTCGATGTGCGCAACTTTACGCTAATTATACTTGCATTTCCTTCTTCAGATGAAAACAGTGTAGTATTACCTCTTGTGCCATCTATCCCACAAAGTTCAAAGCTTCACGCTCCCGGCGGCGCCACCATCGCCACAATCCTGCCCTATATTGACAGATAACCATTCTATTACTTTTATCTTCTGTGGCTTCATGAACACAAGTTCATGTTTCGCGCTCGTAAAAATTACAATTTTACGGAGAAATAATTAGAAAATGGGTAAAAGAAAGACGAGAAAAGATTCCTCATCATCGTCTGATTCGGAGGAGGAAATGGTATTAAGACGAATCCTTCGTAAAATTAAAGAAAAAAGTAAAGAAATGGAGACGCTCGTTGTCGGAATCAACGACAACGTCTAGTGAGAAAAATGGCCGTCGTGTCAGAGAAAACTACCTAAATAGGTATTCGAGATCGAGATCGAGGGAAAAATTCGATAATTACGATAACAAACATAATAGTAAGTATTAATAACATAATCTATGTCTGTTTTAGTAAACCTGATAGAGGAAGGATGTATTTTTATAAGATAGCTCGATGGTGGGCTAAAAAATTCGACTCCATTGATAGTTATGTAAGTTAAACTCGGCTCCATTGTAACCGAAACAGCTTGATAGTGGGCTGATACAGGGAAGTCTAACTTAATGGTGAACTGATATGGAGATCCAGCTTGATAGTGAGCTGATACAAATAATAAAACTCGATAGTGGGCTTATATAAACAATAAAGCTCGATAGTGGGCTAAAAAATTCGACTCCATTGAGAGTTATGTAAGTTAAACTCGGCTCCATTGTGACCGAAACAGCTTGATAGTGGGCTGATACAAATAATAACGCTCGATAGTGGGCTTATATAAACAATAAAGCTCGATAGTGGGCTGTTACAAATAATAAAGCTAGATAGTGGGCTGAGAAGACATGCTCCATTGTGGGCATGAACATGAAAATTCTTTGTTTGAGCAACTTCAAACATTATATCCTTTTGTCTAACGATCATTTTCTCATTCACCAGATCACTCTAATGATGAAGATCCCCTCGCTTTAGAAGAGGAACCCCCTCTTAGCACAGAAATGCTGAACTTGTTAGGCAAACAAAAGACAATAATTATTGAATCGGGAGAAATAATACAAACAGAACTGGCCTCGCTGTGGGAAGGAATATTAAAAAATGGATTGGAGGAAGATACCAGAAATTCTTTGAAGGCTAAATATCCTCCTGTTAGAAATTGTTTGCTAATGGCAGCTCCAAAAATAAATCCAGAGGTTAAGGTAGCAGTAGGTGAAGGAGTATTAAAACGAGATGAAAAATTGCAAATATCTCAATCTCAAGTTGGAGCAGCTTTGGCAGCCTTGGGAAAGGCTTTAACTATACTTGTTTCAAACTTTGTAGAAAGAAACGAAGGGGGGGAAAATTCGGATCCAACAGGCAGGGAAATAATAGAGGCAGTAGGGGATGCAGCTCGGTTAATGGCAGATATTCACAATAACAAAACCCTAACGAGGAGAGAGTTACTTAATTTTAATTTTAATTCGGATCTAAGAGAGGTGTTTACTACTGCAGAGGTCGATAGATGGCTGTATGGTGAAAATCTGGCTGAAAGAATAAAATTAGCAAAGAATATTGTAACGTTTATTTATTTTTACTAGTCTTTTTAATTTATTTTTATATTATTTAAATCACTAACACTGTTTAATTTATATAACACAATTTATTTACAATACTTTAATTTATGTAAGACAATATTTCTATTCGCATTTATCTAACAACATACTACTAACTAACTAAAAATATTCAAATCGGTCCTTTATATAGATAAGTATTGTTCCAGCATACTCCAGTCTATTCTCGATCATTCGACCGCATTGGGCGTCGTCGAACAAACGTATATTCTGGAAGACTCTCGCATCATCTGTTTCCTTCGCGTCTGCCCCCTCCTTAAGAGATAGTTCCTCCTGAAACTTTTACGGAATTGAGACTGGATGGAGATACTTGCAACTGAATCCTCGTCTACAATTTCCAGTTGCATGGAAATAACATGGAATGGTCTTTGATGTCAGCTGGACACGGGGCGAATGGCTGCATACCAACACTTGGACTTCGGTATCTTGAAAGATTACTTCCACCATATTTCGGATGACCCTCCAATCCAATGAGTTGCACTCTATTTTCGGCATGGCTAGCTTCTGTATGTTGGACTCCAATACGTGCTCTCTCAAGTTAAGTAATGATTCCCATATATGTCGATAAGTGGGCTGGTCTTGGTAGGTATTCTTGGTAATCAGATAGAAGAGGCAACGGGAGTCATCTCGAAGTATCAAAGCCTTCCCAGTGGCTGGTAACTGATTTCGAAGTTCTGACAGTCGACCAAACTTCCTTCGAAAGACAGACGCTAATCCTCGGCCGTCGCTGATAGTGGCGGAAACGCTATGGGCCAATGAGTAGTCATCAGGAAGTGTGAACAGGTCTTGCTCTCTCTCAATAGTCACGCCGTATCTAGCTTTCCCAGTACCTCCATATGCACCCATAAATTCTTCGAAAGCAAGGTCGGGTGTATCTTGGACTTGATTTACGACTTCTTCTTCCTGGTTATGATCTCCTTCAAATTTCGCCAGTCGGTTTCGGTGTACTACCTTAGGCTTTCCATTCGGAGTCTTTATTATACGGTATATGATGTCATTGATTATTTTCTTAATGATGTATGGTCCCTCCCAAGATTGTTGTAGTTTTGGTGAGTACCCCTTCTGTCTTTTTGGGTTATGGAGCCAGACTTTGTCACCTTCTTGGAAACATCCCTCTATAGCTTGGGTATCATACCGTTTCTTCATCCTGTCACTGGCAACTTGAAGATGGGAGCGAACCAAATCATGCATGTCGTCCATTTTTCTTCGTAACTGGATTACATAGTCTTCTCCAGCTATATCCTCTCCAGGTCGGCATCCAAACTCGAGGTCGCATGGTAACCTCATCTCACGTCCAAACAAGACTTTTGCTGGTGTTTGACCTGTTGATTCATTGACGGCGGATCGATAAGCCATTGCAAAGAGCGAAATATACTGGTCCCAGTCCCTTTGGTGATTGGATACTACTTTTGATAGATATTTGCCAATGGTTTTATTCATGCGTTCTACCATTCCATCCGATTGTGGGTGCAATGCTGTAGTTCTTGTTTTCTTCATTCCTAAATTGTCGCAAATTCCTTGATAGAGTTGACTTTCGAAGTTCCTTCCTTGGTCACTGTGAATCTCCAAGGGCACTCCATATCGGCAAATAAACTCCTTCACTAGCACGTCTGCGACAGTTGCTGCCTCTTGATTTGGAATGGCGTAGACTTCAACCCACTTCGTAAAATAATCCATTACCACCAACATGTATTTATTCTTATTCTCAGTAGTGGGGAACGGTCCAGCAATATCTAAAGCAATTCTCTCAAATGGGCTACCAACGTTATATTGTTTCATGGGAGCCTTTCCTCTTTTCTGAGGTCCATTACTAGCAGCACAGATGGTACACTTCTTACACCAGTCCTTAACATCATCGGAACTATTCATCCAATAAAACCTTTCACGAACTCTCTGCAGGGTTTTCTTGACACCAAGATGACCTCCTGATGGACTGTCGTGTAACTGTAGTAGTACTTCAGCTACTCTACTCTTTGGTATAACTAATTGCTTTCTGTTAACGGAACCGTCATCATTTTCAATTATTCTCTTTAATAAATCGCCTTCCAAAATGAAAGATTCCCACTGAGCCCAATATGATTTAAGGACTGTAGAGAATTTTGACACTTCTTGCCAAGTAGGTCGACGATCTTCTATCTTCCATTCTCTCATTTTCTTTAAAACAGGATCACTATCTTGTTCTTCTTTAATTCTAGTAGGTGCCCAGTCGTCGTTAACTACAGTTGTTCGTAGTATTGCAGTTTCTTTTAATTCTGTCTTACTGCAGTGAGAACACTCTTCTGGGCACGGTCTTCTGGAAAGGGAGTCTGCATTTCTGTGACTTATCCCAGCTCGATGTTCGATCCTAAAGTCGTACTCTTGGAGTCGTTCGATCCACCTGGCAATTTGACCTTCAGGGTTCTTAAACTGCATTAGCCATTTTAGGGCTGCATGGTCCGTCCGGATTAAGAATTTTCTTCCATAAAGATATTGGTAGAAGTGTTCCACCGATTTCACAACTGCCAGAAGTTCTCTTCTCGTAACGCAGTAATTCCGCTCAGGTTTGGAGAGCACTTTACTAAAATAACCCAGGACTCTCTCTTGTCCATCTTGAATCTGTGAAAGGACTCCTCCAATTCCGACATTACTGGCATCTGTATCCAAAATAAATTCTCCTTCCGGTTGTGGGTAGCCTAATATCGGTGCTGCGGTTAAATGCTTCTTCAGAGTTTCAAAAGCCGTTTGACAGTTTTCATCCCAGCAGAACTCTCTCGTTTCCTCTGTAAGGCGTGTTAATGGCTTAGCAATGTCTGAAAACTTTCTGATAAATCTGCGATAGTATGTACATAGACCAAGAAAACTTCTTATTTGATGTTTATCAGTTGGTTGTGGCCATTGTTTGATAGAAGCGACCTTGTCCTTATCTACAGACACGCCCTCTTTGCTGACAATATGACCCAGATAATTAACTTTGTCTTGGAATAACTGACATTTCTTTGGATTCAGCATCAGTTGGGCAGCTTGAAGTCTTTTAAAAACATCTTCTAAGTTTTTCAGATGTTCTTCGAATGTCTTCCCCAAGACTATGATGTCGTCTAAGTAGACCAGGCACGTTTTCCAAGACAACCCTCTCAATACGTTCTCCATCAGCCTTTCAAATGTCGCAGGAGCATTACATAGTCCGAATGGCATGACATTGAACTGAAATAATCCAGAACCGGTGGTAAAGGCTGTCTTTTCTTTGTCTCTTGGGTCCATTTCTACCTGCCAATAACCAGACTTCAAATCTAAGGTAGAAAATAATTTACTTCCAGCTAGAGTGTCCAAGGTATCGTCGATTCGAGGCAGAGGATAACTGTCCTTCTTGGTAACATTGTTCAACTGACGGTAGTCTACACAGAACCTCGTAGTTCCATCCTTTTTCTTGACCAAGACTACCGGAGAGACCCATGGACTGGTAGAAGGTTCTATCACTCCATCTTCTTCCATTTCTCGAACAATCCTTTCAGCTTCTTGCCTCTTTGCCTGTGGTAGTCTTCTAGCTGATTGACGAATTGGCTTGGCATCACCCGTGTCGATTTTATGTTTTACAGCAGAGGTCTTACCTCCCCTTGGTACAAAAATGTTGCGATACCGATGAAGAAAATCTTTCATTTTTCTTTTCTCTTCTCGGTTTAAAGATGTACCAGCAACCGCCACCATTTGTTCAAACTTATCGTTGGAATTATCGGGAATAGTTGTCTGTCGAATTATAGATGTTACTGGTACGGAGGTTCCAACTTTGGTCTCTTTCTTGATCGTAATTGGGTGATCATTGACATTTATAACTCGTACTGGAATTTCTTTAGCAGAAGTGACCAATCCTTTTCCTATCAAAATTCCTCGACCGACCTCCTCATCATGGTTCCATGGTTCCATCATCACAGGTATTCCTTCGTCCATAGTTCCTTGCAGTCTGGCCACTATGATCGTTTCGCTTCTACCAGGTACCACAGTATCCTCCTGGACAACGGCTGGCACGGTTTTGTCCTCATATGGATGAAGGAATATTTCTTCGGAACCGACTTTGATAACTCTGTTCTTGAAATCCAGTTGGAAACCATGTAAGTTCATCACATCCATTCCTAATATGACATCTTCCTCAATATCAGCGACAATAACAGTATGCGTGAACTTTTCTGAGTCAATTCCTATTTGAACCGGGACTTCTCCAAGGATGTTGGCTCTATCACCTGTGGCAGTTCGCAGTCGTAGCCTTGTTGGTAAAAGCTTCTTACGGCTATTTATAGTTGTTGGCCGTATAATCGTTCTGGTCGCTCCAGTATCCACCAATAGTGTATACTTTTTACCGTTGACTTCACCATCTACATATACACTGTCTTCGCGGCATTTCAAAGAGGCTATTAGTATGAGAGGGTCTTTGGAAACGTTCCGGGTCGAAGCTGCCCCCTCTAGGCCGACCCGTTTTAGTTTTCCTGTGGAGTAGTTTCTTGATTCGTAGTGACCCCAGGGCGTTTACATGAATTGCGAACATGTCCTATTTCACCACAATTCCAGCACCTGATGGTCTTCTTCTTTTTCTTATCAGTAAAGTTCTTCATCATGTTTACTAATTGGTCTAACTTATTTTCATCTTCCTCTTCCGTTACGGACCTTACTTTACTGTATCCTCCACAAGCTTTCGAAGCCGCTTCATACTCAAGCGCGGCAGACAAGATGTCCACTAATGTTTTGTGGTGGGCTAAACGGAGTGTCTTTGCAATTTCGTGGTCACGAAGTCCATCAAGAAATGCTTCAACAGCTAAACATTCCATCATTTGTTCTGGAGCTGAAGGGTAAGCAAATCTTACCAATCTGGCAATATCTACTTCGTACTCTTGAAGTGTCTCCTCTCGCTTCTGTTTTCGAGTCTTCAACTACGATCGGTGCAAGTTCTCCAAGTGTTCGTGACCATATCGCATGTTCAAGCTTTTCTTCAGTTGCTCAAAATTATCTGTGTCCTCCACTGGTATGGTCTGAAGAACATCCAAAGCGTCTCCTCTCAGAGAGATGGTGAGGTTTATTGCCTTCTCTTTTTGGGACCATCCGTTCGCTCTTGCAGCTGTTTCGAACTGTTTGAGATAATTTTCCCAAGACATCTTTCCGTCAAAGGTTGGGGCCTTAACACGAACAGAACTTTCGTTGCCTTCCAATTTCGGTTTCCGCTCCACTTTGAAGCTTCTCATTTCGTCCTCGTTTTCCTCTCCTAAATCTTCCATATCTTCTTTACCTCCTTTTTCCATCTCTTCCATTTGCTTTTCCATTTCTCTTATTTTCTCTTCAATTTTTTTTTCAAATGAAGACATTTTATTTTCCATAGAAGAAATGTCCAAAGAAACTTTGTTTTCCAAATAAGAAATATCATTTTTTAAAGAAGACATATCAGTAGAAACTCTTTTTTCCAAAGAAGAAATGTCAGAAGAAACATTATTTTCCAAAGAAGAAATGTCAGAAGAAACTTTATTTTCCAAAGAAGAAATATCAGAAGAAACTTTATTTTCCAAAGAAGAAATATCACTCTTCAAAGAAGACATGTCGGAAGAGATATCACTCTTCAAAGAAGACATATCGGAAGAAACTTTATTTAAGGAAGAAATAATTGTAGCAGAAGAGTCGTCTACGAAAATATAATTTTCTGGATCTAAACCATCATTTTCCAATGCTTGCTTAAGTCGCTTCAACAACTCAGTCTTCCTTCCTGTTGTTTTCAATTCACGATCCTCCAGCTCTTGACGCAATTCTGTCACTTTCAAGTCACAAAGTTTTTTCGACATATTTTTTTTTATTTTTTTTTACACTATTTATTTACAATATCCCACTTCTGACACCAATGTAACGTTTATTTATTTTTACTAGTCTTTTTAATTTATTTTTATATTATTTAAATCACTAACACTGTTTAATTTATATAACACAATTTATTTACAATACTTTAATTTATGTAAGACAATATTTCTATTCGCATTTATCTAACAACATACTACTAACTAACTAAAAATATTCAAATCGGTCCTTTATATAGGTAAGTATTGTTCCAGCATACTCCAGTCTATTCTCGATCATTCGACCGCATCGGGCGTCGTCGAACAAACGTATATTCTGGAAGACTCTCGCATCATCTGTTTCCTTCGCGTCTGGGTCATAGCGCCAGGGGCGTACTCGCACAACAATATGGAGAAATCTGGTCAAGAACTTAAAAAGACTAAAGTAGTGAAAAAATGTTGGAAACTACGTTGACGTTTTATGTTGACTATTAGGTATAGTTGTTCATGATGGTTTGATTAAAAGAAAAAAATGAAAAATTGCTATATAGTTGTCAATATAATTTTTATAAATCTGTCATATATTTTTCGTTGTAAAAATATAAGTTGCTATTAAAGCTTCTGTATTATATTAATTTTCTCTGCTAAGAGGTTATGGGCCCTCAATAAGATAGCAAAGAATAAGTATTTTGTGGAACATGGCATCTGAAGAAGATTTTAAAAAATTGCAAGCAGAAGTATTATCGCTTCAAAAACAGTTAAATGATAAAGTAACTGTTAAATCATATGAATGTATTGCGACTACTTCAATAGGCGGTTTACCAGAATCAAGACATTTAAATGGTAAAAATTATTCAGACTGGAAATCTTGGATGAAGAATTTTTTGATTGATTCCGGCTTATGGCGATGAAGGCGATGCATAGAATATCCTGAAGGTTCGACAGTTGACAAGGATTTAGATAATAAAGCATTGGCAAAAATTAATTTATCAATTAAGCCAAATGTCATATGTGAAACAAAGAAATCTAGTTCGGCAAGAGAGGCACGGTTAAATTTGCAGAGAACATTTGAAGATGCTGGTATCGTTAGGCGTATTGGTCTCTACTCTTTGATTTTTAAGACAAAATTTGAAGATTTTAATACGTTAAACGATTATATAGACCGAATTGTAAGCATTGCAGAACAACTAGAAAGTATAGGAAAACCATTAGAGGATGAAGTTATTGGCGGCATTATTCTTGGAGGTTTACCTGAGAAATTCCAACCTCTAATATTGGGAATTCAAGGTTCTAATCAGAAGATAACGGTTGAATTTGTGAAGAATCTCTTAGGTCAAGAAAATGTTTCGAAAACATATACGAGTAGCAAATCTTGTGAAAATGCGTTTGTTATCAAAGATCAGAAGAAAAAAATAAACCGAAAATATCGTTGCTTTGGTTGTAATGAATTTGGGCACACTAAATCATATTGTCCAAATCAAGAAAAAAGGTCAAATTTCAAGCAAAAGAAGGATGGAAAAGCTTTTTATACCGATGTTCACGATAATGGCGAAGTTCGCAAGACCGAATGGTATTTAGATTCTGGTGCTACAACCCATTTAACTAGTAACAAGACAGCACTCAAAAATTTTGAGTGCAGCAATAACCAATATATATCAATTGCGAATGGTGCAAAGCTATTGTGTCACGGAAAAGGAGATGTTGATATAACGTTAAGTTCAGATATGATGGTTACGGCAAAAGAAGTGTGTTATGTTCCTGAATTAAAAGTTAATCTTTTATCTGTTGATCAAATGGTTAAAAAAGGAAATATCTTAGTTTTCGATAATACTGGCTGCCAGATTCTAGATAAAAAAATTGAAACAAGAAAAGATTCAGTTATTGGAACTGCAAGAAATGTAAATGGATTGTTTCAATTAAACACATTGCCCCAAATGCAAGCTATGGCTGTATGGGAAACTCATGATTTGTGGCATCGTCGTTTGGGTCACTTAAATAGAATTTCAATGAATTTATTGAAGAATGGTTTAGCAAGTGGCGTAAACTTCACTTCCGCTAATACGGATTCTAATTGTGTACAATGTTTAAAAGGTAAACAGCAATAAAACAGGAGGTAAAAGAGCCAAAGATACCCTGCACCTAGTACACTCAGATATATGTGGACCTATGCAGAATGTTTCCATTGGAAGAGCTCGATATTTTTTAACATTTACGGATGACTACACTAGGTATTCAACAGTTTATTTTTTGAAAGAAAAAAGTGAAGCTTTAGAGTGCTTTAAAGAATATAAAGCATTGGTTGAAAATAAATTGGAAAAGAAAATTAAGAAACTTCGAACTGATAATGGAAATGAATATATTAATAGAGTTTTTAAAACATTATTAAAACAAAATGGAATTGAACATTAAACACAATTATATATACACCGGAGCAAAACGGAGTTGCTGAGAGACTTAATCGAACTTTGGTTGAAAAAGCAAGATGTTTGCTATTTGATTCAGGCTTAGGAATGGAGTATTAGGCGGAAGCAGTAAATACCGCAAATTACTTAAGAAATAGATCCCCAACCAAAGCACTTTTCAAGAAAACTCCCGAAGAGATGTGGACCGGTGAGAAGCCAAATCTTGCAAATTTAAGAGTTTTTGGTTGTAAGGCTATGATCCATATTCCTAAAGAAAAACGTCGAAAATTGGACTCAAAATCAGAAGTGATTTTTGTAGGTTATTGCGAGAACAGCAAGGGCTATCGTTTTATAAAACCTGAAAGTAAACTGATGGTTAAAGCTAGAGATGTCGTTTTTTTTGAAAATACCAATATGATGGAAGAGTCTAAGTTGCAAGATATAAACCACTTCGAAGATGGCATCGACCATCAAAATGATATTCAGATTAGTAGTAATCAACAACAATCACTGATTCGAGAGATTGCTGTTGAAGGTGGGTATATCAATGAATCATTCATCGAATCTGAAGACCAAGAAAATGTCCAAATTGAAAACCAACAAAATTTTAAAATTGAAGACCAACAAAATTTTCAATATGAAGACCAGCAAAATTTTCAAATTGAAGACCTGGAAATGGAAAGTCAAAGCGTGAGAAGTCAAAGGCGAAGAATTAAAAATAAACAAATTTTTAATTATTTTATTTCTTATCAAGCAAGTTTGTGCAACAAACAAGATCCTAAATCTGTTACAGAAGCTCTAAATAGTGAAGACGCAGAAAACTGGAAAAAAGCTATGCAAGAAGAAATGGATTCACTTGAAATTAATAACACTTGGGTACTTTCTGAAATTCCACCTGGTCGAAAAGCGGTAAAGTCAAAATGGGTATTTATAACAAAGTACAACTCAGATGGTGAAATTGAGAAATACAAAGCCCGATTGGTAGCAAAAGGTTACTCGCAAGAATACGGACTAGATTATACAGAAACCTTCTCGCCTATTGTACGTCATTCTTCTATAAGATTCCTTCTTGCACTTGCTGCTAAATATGAGCTAGACATCCAACAAATGGTTGTGATTACTGCGTTTTTAAATCCTGAATTGAAAGAAGAAATCTATATGGAGCTACCTATGAGTACCAATCAAGAAAAACGAACTTGTCGGTTACTTAAGTCTATTTATGGTCTTAAGCAAGCCAATAGAACATGGTATTACAAACTAGATTATACCATTCGTAAAATTAGATTTTCAAAAATCAAAATTTGATCCCTGTATATATTTTAATAGAAATAAGGACAAGATTTGCATCGTTGCCGTTTACGTAGATGATTTATTATTATTTTCAAATGACATTACTTTGACTTCTAAATTAAAAAGTAACCTCATGAAAGAATTTAAAATGAAAGATATGGGTAAAGTACACTTCTGTTTAGGAATGAAAATAGAGAAAAGAAGATGGATCAATCACACTGGATCAAGAAAAATACATCTCAGATATTATACATAGATTCAATATGACTGAATGCAAAGGTATTTATACACCGAGTGATCCAAATCAAATATTTACCTCAGATATGTCTCCAAAAACTGAAGAAGAAAGAAAAGAAATGGAGAAAATTCCTTATCGTGAAGCTGTTGGTAGTTTACTGTATGCGTCGAATGGAACTCGTCCAGACATAGCACATGCAGTAAATCTTTTGAGTCGCTACTGCAATAACCCAGGTAAAGCTCATTGGCAAGGAGTGAAAAGAATTATAAGGTACTTGAAAGCGACCAAATCTATGAAATTGACGTTTGATGGTGAAGAATTAAAAGGTTATTCCGACCCTGACTGGGCCAATAATAGAGATGATCGTCGTCCTACCACAGGATATACTTTTCTGATGTCCAATGGGGCTATTTCTTGGAGCTCAAAGAAACAACCAACAATTGCTATTTCCACATTAGAAGCTGAATATATGGCTTTAAGTAGTGCAACCCAAGAGCTTATATGGATCAAAGGATTACAAAATGAGATTTTTTCAAGTTCTCCAAAATGATCAAATTTGCAGAAAATCCAGTTGTTTCACAGAGATGTAATCATATTGATATAAAACATCATTTTGTAAGAGAGAAGATTGAAAACAAGGATTTAAAACTAGATTACATAAGCTCTAAAGAAAATTTAGCAGACTTTTTAACAAAAAGTTTACCTAGAGCAAGTTTCGATTTTTGTACAAGAAATGTCGGTTTACAAGACATATCACAAGAAAATACCTAAAGTAAACATAAAGGTGGGGTGTTGAAAACTACGTTGACGTTTTATGTTGACTATTAGGTATAGTTGTTCATGATGGTTTGATTAAAAGAAAAAAATGAAAAATTGCTATATAGTTGTCAATATAATTAAAAGATCAAACGAACTTACCTTAAGTGAAGTTCGATCTTAATTATACGCAGCATTTCCTTCGAAGATGAAAACAGTGTAGTATTACCTCTTGTGCCATCTATCCCACAAAGTTCAAAGCTTCACGCTCCCGGCGGCGCCACCATCGCCAGTATCCTGCCCCATATTGACAGACAACCATTCTATTACTAATCCAAAGCTTAAATATGTCGCCAATTAATGGGGTTTTTTAGTATGGGTTATTTTTGGGTCGGGTTCATCTTCGAAGGAAATGCTGCGTATAATTAAGATCGAACTTCACTTAAGGTAAGTTCGTTTGATCTTTTAATTATACTTGCATTTCCTTCTTCAGATGAAAACAGTGTAGATGTTTAAAGCATAGCGACATATTTCCTACTCGGTAAAAGAAAGACATTTATTTTTATTAAATTGTATATTCTACAATAAAACTTTTATAGTAAAGAACATATTTGTTTATTTTTCAATAAACTTTACAAATTGAGCAAATACAACTTATAATAATTTTAACCAGTTAACTCAGTCCTAATATGTTTTTAGCAAAAATTGATTTGTCAGTTATTGGTTTGTTATAAAACCGTGCAAAAATTCCCGATTTTTCCGACCAACCTGCTGTAGACCGTATAACATCAATGTTAACTCCTTTTTTAGCTGCTGTTGACGTCGATGCGTGTCGCGTACTGTGAGCAGAAAATATTGTGGTATCAATTCCACTATCTTTAAGTGTAGATTTAATCCACCGACTTATAGTCTGAGCGCTTGCTGCTTTATGTGGTTTTCTAAATGTCATGAAAAGTTTTGTTACTGAAGGAGGTCTAATATGTCTGGTCCTTTCTAAATAAGCCAATAATGCTTTGGCAGCACATAATTTCGGCAACTCTTTAAAAAATGGAAGATATAGGACCGGTTGGGGTCTGTTTCTGTTGGTTGTTTTTATTCGATTGGGAATTTTAATTTCAATGCAATCTTCTTTATTCACTATGTCTTGTACCTCTATAAGAGATAATGTTTGCACTCTATGTGCAGTGACTAAAGCTATCAACGTCACGACCTTTTGAGAGATCAATTCTAATGATAATTGCTCATTAGGATGTAATTGTTCTAAATATGTAAGAACAATCTTAGGGTCCCAAATTTCCTTATATTTTGGTAAACTTGGTCGTAAATTTGAGACACCCTTAAAGAAACGTTTAATTTTATTATCATTTCCCAAATTTGGGGACAATATTAGAGCTAAAGCTGATCTATGACAATTTAGTGATCCATAGGAAGCACCTTTTTTATATTCTTGTTCTAAAAACTTTAAAACTAAATAAATACATTCATTAAAAGGGTTTTCCTTATTTATATTGCAAAACTCCCACCATAATTTCCAAGTAACATCATACTGTTTAAAGGTAGATTTACTAATTGAAGCAATCATTATTTCAGCTAAAGAGGGTGAAATTCCCTTTAACGCATATGCTTGCTTGATAAAATTCCTGCCACTAATATAAGTTGTTTGTATAGGGGGTGTGGTGTCCTGTCAACAGAAAATAGTAAATTAATATTAGGTTGGAAATAAATCATTTCTGAACATAGCATTGAAACCATGGCTGAGTGGTCCAAAGGGGAACCCCCATAATGCCCTCTGCATGATCATCACATATTTTTCGTAAAGTTGGTAAAATTAATGCAAAAGGTGGAAAGGCATAAAAGTTAATGTTTTTCCAACTAATTGTAAATGCATCTATAGCATAAGCTTCTGGGTCGGCATGCCATGAAACAAATAACTCACATTTATTATTTAAACGGCTAGCAAAAAGGTCTATGTTGGGTTTTCCAAACCTACTAACTATTGTTTCAAAAGCTGTGTCATTCAATTCCCACTCTATTTCGGAATATAATCTTCTAGATGCTGCATCTGCATTCGCATTATTTGAAGATGTTATATATGAAGCGTAAACCCAGATATCTCTTTTTTCGCACCACAGCCATAAATCTCTAGCTAATTCATTAAGTCCTTGGAAACGGATACCCCCCATTCTATTTATATAAGAAATAGCCGTGGTATTATCTATTCTTAGAAGTACGTTAATATTATTTTTATCTTTAACAAAACATTTTAATCCAAAAAAGGCAGCCTTTAATTCTAAAACATTAATATGGTTATTCGTTTCATCACTTGCCCACCTTCCATAAACAGTTTTTGACCCACATACTGCTCCCCAACCTGTTAATGATGAATCAGTATAGATGATCAGATCATAGGTAGGTTTCCGGAGAGTTTTGCCAGACAATTTAATATTTTTTAACCACCACTTTATATCTTTATTAACTCCTTTTGTGATTAACATTTTCCTATTGTAATTTCCATTGCAACGTTTTAGTGCTAAATATTTTTCCCTTTCTAATCTTTTAGTGTACACCCAACCATATTTGAATGCTGGGCATGCTGAAACCAATGTACCAATTAATTTTGCAAGTTGTCTTATCCGAACTAATTTTATTTTTTCAAACGTTTCTAACATTTCTGTTACCCTCAGTACTTTTTCACTAGGTAAAGAGATAGTCATTGATTTTGAATTAAATTTAAACCCCAAAAATGTACATTTGGTGGTAGGAATCAATTGGCTTTTTTCCCTATTTATTTTAAACCCCAATCTGGTTAAAAATACAATGGTATTATTAATATTATTTAAACAATGTTGATACGATTTCCCTATTAATAAAAAATCGTCTAAGTACACCACTGATAAGAAACCCTGTATTCTTAAATTAGATATTACAGGTTTCATAATTTTAGTGAAAACTAAAGGTGCTGAAGAAAGACCGAACGGTAAAACACAGTATTCATATAGTTCATTTAAAAATTTGAATCTTAGAAATTTTTTCGAAGATTTATCTATACTAATTGCATGATATGCCTGTGACAAGTCAATTTTTGCTAATAAACACTGATCTGTAATTAATTTTGCAGCAGTATGTTTATTTTCCATCTTAAAATGTTCCACTGCCATGAACTTATTTAAATATTTTAAATTAAGCACTAATCTAAATTTTCCATTTGATTTTGGGACTAAAAATATATTTGAGATGAACTCTCCAGCAGTATGTGAACACTTTTTGATTGCCCTACAATTTAACAAACGAATTAATTCTGTAGAAATATAATTCTTATCTTCATTAGACCAATTATGTTCCTTTGGAACTTGTCTTTGGTGAACCTTATATTTAAAAGGTATTTTATAACCTTTTACCCAAGAGAGAATAACTGGGTCTTTGGTTATTTCTTCCCAGTATTTTAAATTATACTTTAAAGTACCTACCCCAGTCTTCTCCTCTAAATCCGCTTCCTGACAGATTTGTTGATTTCTTGTCTGCTCCTCTGTCTGCTGTTGCCTTGGGCTGCCACACCGTAATTGTGTGAACGCCGCTTGCTTAGAGGCTGATATCTGTCCTGGTAAGACCTCTTGCCTTTCCATTTCTGTCCATTCAGACTCGAAGGCTCTTGAACTCTGACTGGACGTTTCAAGTTTAAAGGTTTTTTCACTGCTTTAGTCTTTTTAAGTTCTTGACCAGATTTCTCCATATTCTTTGCTAATTTTATTCTTTCAGACAGATTTTCACCATACAGCCATGTATCGACCTCTGCAGTAGTAAACACCTCTCTTAGATCCGAATTAAAATTAAAATTAAGTAACTCTCTCCTCGTTAGGGTTTTATTATTGTGAATATCTGCCATTAACCGAGCTGCATCCCCTACTGCCTCTATTATTTCCCTGCCTGTTGGATCCGAATTTTCCCCCCCTTCGTTTCTTTCTACAAAGTTTGAAACAAGTATAGTTAAAGCCTTTCCCAAGGCTGCCAAAGCTGCTCCAACTTGAGATTGAGATATTTGCAATTTTTTATCTCGTTTTAACACTCATTCACCTACTGCTACCTTAACCTCTGGATTTATTTTTGAAGCTGCCATTAGCAAACAATTTCTAGCAAGAGAATATTTAGCCATCAAAGAATTTCTGGTATCTTCCTCCAATCCATTTTTTAATATTCCTTCCCACAGCGAGGCCAGTTCTGTTTGTATTATTTCTCCCGATTCAATAATTATTGTCTTTTGTTTGCCTAACAAGTTCAGCATTTCTGTGCTAAGAGGGGGTTCCTCTTCTAAAGCGAGGGGATCTTCATCATTAGAGTGATCTGGTGAATGAGAAAATGATCGTTAGACAAAAGGATATAATGTTTGAAGTTGCTCAAACAAAGAATTTTCATGTTCATGCCCACAATGGAGCATGTCTTCTCAGCCCACTATCTAGCTTTATTATTTGTAACAGCCCACTATCGAGCTTTATTGTTTATATAAGCCCACTATCGAGCTTTATTGTTTATATAAGCCCACTATCGAGCTTTATTATTTGTATCAGCTCACTATCAAGCTGGATCTCCATATCAGTTCACCATTAAGTTAGACTTCCCTGTATCAGCCCACTATCAAGCTGTTTTGGTTACAATGGAGCCGAGATTAACTTACATAACTCTCAATGGAGTCGAATTTTTTAGCCCACCATCGAGCTATCTGATAAAAATACATCCTTTCTCTATCAGGTTTACTAAAACAGACATAGATTATGTTATTAATACTTACTATTATGTTCGTTATCGTAATTATCGAATTTTTCCCTAGATCTCGATCTCGAATACCTATTTAAGTATTTTTCCCTGACACGACGGCCATTTTTCTCACTAGACGTTGACGTTGTCGTTGATTCCGACAACGAGCGTCTCCTTTTCTTTAATTTTACGAAGGATTCGTCTTAATACCATTTCCTCCTCCGAATCAGACGATGATGAGGAATCTTTTCTCGTCTTTCTTTTACCCATTTTCTAATTATTTCTCCGTAAAATTGTAATTTTTACGAGCGCGAAACATGAACTTGTGTTCATGAAACCACAGAAGATAAAAGTAATAGAATGGTTGTCTGTCAATATGGGGCAGGATAGTGGCGATGGTGGCGCCGCCGGGAGCGTGAAGCTTTGAACTTTGTGGGATAGATGGCACAAGAGGTAATACTACACTGTTTTCATCTTCGAAGGAAATGCTGCGTATAATTAAGATCGAACTTCACTTAAGGTAAGTTCGTTTGTTCTTTTAATTATGTTCACTATCAATATTGTACACAATTAAATTCTCTACGTTTTTGAAATGGATGGCAGATTGCGTGCGAATATCATTTAAAATCCAAGTCCCTATCGAAATCATCTCATAAAAATGTATCGATGAAATTTGAAGGACCCTTAATCTACCTAAAATGACTGGACTATAAATATTTAAAGATAAATGTTCTTTAACAAGCAATTTTTATTTTTAATTAAACGTGGAAGGTGCATTAAAACAAAGGGTTTATTATTATTCTTAGAAAAAACATAATTGCAAAATTACAGATATAGCCGAAAAAAAGTTAAAAGATGAAATGGTAACATCAATTCGCTTTGATGAATGAAAAAAATAATGGGTAGTTATAGTCTTTCTAATGTTAATGTGATGACCCATATTTTCAATCCCTTTGAAGAAAAAAGCCGCCCAATGGCGTGCCTAATTTTTTTTTATAAATTCGAATATTGTGAAATAATCTTTTTTAAATGTAATTCAAATTAATTTAGTGGATTAAAATTAACCTGCATCAAATTTGTGATACAATTTTTTCTAAATAATGCTCATTTAGCCAGACAATCTGAGAAGATTGTCTGCCCAGCAAGAACCACGGGGAGGTATGAGCTATTCTTACCAGGAAAAAAAGGATTGGGTCGGGTATGTTAGTAGGAACATGGAGTTAGTTTTTTTTTGTTTCAATTTTTATTTTTTTCATTTTTTTTCAGTTTTTTGCTTTTTTATTGGATTTGGAAAATATATATACTACTATTATGAATAACCGGAATTGTCAGAGTCTTCTGAAGTTGAATCGTTTTCAAGATGAATAACTATTGGTGCTATGTTCGCAATAGGCGGTAAATCCGTATATTCTTTTTCGGTTTTTATTACATGGGCCACGCAATTTTCCCATATACCGCTATAATTTTCATTAAATACTTGCCGAATATTGTCAAGGACGACTGCGCTCAAAGTTGGTGATTGATTAAATTTCCGTAAACGGCTTTTTACTGCACCCCAAACGATTTCTATTGGATTGAAGATACAACAGTATGGAGGTAATCGCAAAAGGGTATGACCGGACCTACTGCAAATATTATCAATGACATATTCTTTTTGGAAATTCCTACTTTTTATCATTTCAATCAATTATTTTTTTACCGGAATCTTATCAGGAATATCAATGTTTTTAGTTCTCATGAATTTTAAAATTTCATCTTTTTTCGTGGTGATATTAGGAATTTTATTTAATATTCGCGAATGATACGACGCGTTGTCCATTACAATTACCGAGCTCGGCGGAATATAGGCAAAAGCTATTCGCAGTGTTTCTAAACATTGATAGTTATAATCAGGAATATCCCGCAATTTATCGCGAATCAGTTCTAGAGTTGGTACCATATTGTCCTTATAAAACCCGTAAACAATCCGTTTAATATCATGTTTCGTAGCATTGTCAACCTTACTGAGTTTTTGATTTGAACGTTTTCGCTTTAAAGAATGATCCGTAACAGTGCCTAGTTAAATTACTTTGTAAATCGTTGTAAACCCGATTTTCGTCAATTCGTGAATTCTTGCGATAACCGCATTATCAAAAATTACAGAATTTTCTTTTTTCAAACACGCGTACATATTTAAAACAACTCACCCCAACGTCTATGAACAAATATTATATTGATAACAATTCACTCAACTACACGAACAAATAATAAATATTATATTGATATCAATTCACTCAAGTCCACGAACAAATAAATATTATATTGATATCAATTCACTTAACTCACTCGACCAAGAAATTAAATATTACTATTATTTTAAATATTTCTTTAAAACAAAATTCACACACGCCCCTGAATCGAGACTGAATACTAATATCTCTGTATAAGCCACGCCCTAAATTTTTAATGTTACAGTGGTCCGCCTTAGTAAGTGACCCGTTACTCCATTATATTATAGACAATATTTAACTTGACGATTGTATTAGCTGGGACACCTGTGCTGTGATGTGCTGCGTTGCCAGATATACAAAATTTTCTTAAATATAGTAGGCATATAAAAAGTTGTTTTAATTAATTTCTATTTTTACAGCAATTTCGAGCGACTTTTTTTAATGCTTACTAATAAATTTATATTATGTATTGTTTTTAAATATTTCCAAATTAGCTTTCTAAGAACATCACGAGCTAACAGTTTACTGAAGTAATGGGAGACATTTGTATAGTGAGCCCAACAATTTTAGAAAATATATCTGACAACATTGCTTTATTTCATGGTCATTACATTGAGAATAGAAAGACTATAACAGTTTTAAATTTATAAAGCAAATACAAAATGAAAAAATATTTATTAAATTACTAACTTTTTGTTACCGTTAGTAAAGATAATAATTTTATAAGAAATAATATTTCTGCCCGCTGACAAGTGACTAATTATTCTTTATGTGAAAAATTACATGCTGCAATTAAAAATGTTCATAAACAACATTGTTGGAAATAACTTAACACGCATTTCCTGTCTTTTATTGTAAAATTTACTATATAACTAAATTATTTTGTATTGTTCTTTTAATATATAAGCTAAAATGAAATATTTAATACTTGCAATTGCGTTTATTTCTATATCGGTAAGATTTTTTTTTGCATTTTTTAGTTTTATAACAAAAATAGCTATTACAAAGTCGAATATCGTTCATAAATTCAATTAAATTGTAAATTCACTGAAATTGTGTTATCACTTAAGAGAGTCACTATTTGTGCGTGATTTTATAAAAATAAAAAAATAATAAATTAATATTATATTGTAAAGAAAAAATTTCGTTAATGATGATCAGTAAGGTTAGTCTTAACATAATAAAGTTATTTTAACAGAAATTATCTTGTAGCATCTAAGTAATATCAGTTATAATTAAAATGCTACAAATTTAATTACATTTTAGTTGAATTCAAAAGTATCCCCCTGTATACCAAATTTCATACATCTAGTATTATCGGTCCCCCATAAACTTCTAGGTGAAGGTCGATATGGGACAGCCTGTATAGTTATAGCATCTCTGAACTATTATTTTATTTCATTTTTGTAAAATTGCATAGTTGAATCTTATTATGTATTATGTGAATGAGTTAAAAGTTTAATTTTATTTTCTGTTGATGTACATTCATTATTAACCTAACCTAACAGTTTACTTGCATTTGAAAATGTTCTAAAAATTTTTTCACTAGGATAAATTTTATGTTGAATGTTTCCCAATGATTAGTTTGCGTATTTTGAGAATTTAGATAGCTGTCAAGTTCACTCCAGCCTAAAATGCCATAGGTAATTTGTGATTATATAGGTGCATAAAAAAGTAACCGTTTTAAAAATTAATATTTATATAAAAGTCCTCTTAGTTTGGATACCATATGATTTCCATGTAAATTCCATTTTAGATGTCTGTCAATAACAGTCCCAAGATATTTTATAGATTTGGCTTCTGAAATTTGTATACTTCGACACATATTTAGTGTACCGAGATGTGGGAAGGGTAAGTTTATTTTTGAATTTCAAGAAAGTCATTCTGTTTTTTGTTTTTAATGTTAATTATTCCATGCATAAAAAACGTCGGTATCATCAGAAAAATTTATTAATATATTGAATAAAATTGGTCCTAAAACTGTTCTCTGAGGAACACCATATTCTATAATCCATGTCTTATTACTTCCACCATACAAATTTACATGTTGTGTGTATTCAGTATTCACAATGACTTTCTACAAATTAATATGCCATACCTATATACCATATTTTTTAAATTAATCAAGTATTAACAAATCAGAAACTGTGTCAAATGCCAAATGAAATTTACAAAAATACAAAAAGCGCATTGTTCAGATAACATATTAAATTTTTTTCCAAAATTACAAGACCTATGCTAATATACGGAGCTGCTGCATAGGTTTCAAAAGTACATCAGACAAAAGCTATACCAAAATTGGAACAATTACAAAGAGTGACATGCCTGAATATACAAGGAGCTATGATAACCACTCCAACCAGGACAGGAATTCTGTGCACTAGCGCTTTCGACATGTAGAAGCGATATCTCACGAAAAGGGTATTCTGTGTACCTCTCGACAATACTTCGGCCGTATTCGGCTTTTATCAAAACGATAATATAGAAATTCTGGGGAATTTTTAAATTTCTTCAGACATTTTAAGGATTTTGATTTGCAATTTAACATTTGTTCTATTTCTATGGTTTATTGGTTTAGCATATTATTTTGTAGATTGCAAAGTTGGTTTTGAGATGTTTGTTGTTATTTTTCTGGTTTTTATTTAATTATTTGTACTTGCGTTGGCTATTGAATAAAGATAATGAGTTAAGCTTAACGTAAGTCCTTTCTCAATCATAAAATGCTTAGTTTTTTTTGGTGGCCTTACATTGATTGCTATAAAAATCGTTTGTCATAAATTATTTCTCCGCTAAATAGTTAAATAAACAATAAAAAAATCTTTTAAAAAGGCATTTGAGATTAAATCGTAAATAAGTTAAACATATTTGGTTTGTCTAATTCCTTAATAAAGCTCTTTGAATAGTATCGTTTGAACAAAATTATCGGATCTAATAAGAACAATAAATAACTACACAGTTAAACTAAACTTCCACTATTTATTCGAAAAATTCGCTTTAAAATTCAATTACAGCTGTTTCGCTATAACTAGCATCGTCAGATTGACATATTGAAATTACATGTTGTTTGTTTGTAACTAGGTACTTGATGATGATAAGGAGTTAAGGCTAGACCAAGTAAGGAAGTAATAAGACATAACAATATTAAAGCCTAGATGTTATTAGCCCTAAGGGATTATCCTGGATGTATTTCCCTCTAAGATCAGTATAACTGTGCAATGATATAGAAAAACCAGGAAAAAACTATATCATGCTGATCTTTACAATAACTTAATATATTTATGTTACAATAATGTCTTATCTATGTATAAAGTAGTTAATGAACAAATAAATCTTGGAAGTTCTCCACTATTAAACTGTTTACTTTGATTGAGTCTTCATTTTATACATAGATAAGACATTATTGTAACATAAATAAATATATTAAGTTATTGTAAAGATCAGCATGATATAGTTTTTTCCTAGTTTTTCTATATCATTGCACAGTTATACTGATCTTAGAGGGAAATACATCCAGGATAATCCCTTAGGGCTAATAACATCTAGGCTTTAATATTTTTATGTCTTATTACTTCCTTACTTGGTCTAGCCTTAACTCCTTATCAACATCAAGTACCTAGTTACAAACAAACAACATGTAATTTCAATAATATGGAAGTGTTTCCTTAGTTGACAGTGTCCAGTCAGAAATCCCACTGTTAAACGTAGGTTCCTCCTGGTCATCGCCAAATATTTATTCGTATTCAGCTTCTCAGGGTCGCCCAGGGTAATCCTGGCAAAACTGCATCCTTTGGTTTCATCCCATCTCTTAAGGGATTGAGTACGGGTGTAACGTTTGGCTAGTTCCGCAATTGTCGAAGTCGTCAAACCATGGGTGTCGCCTGGTCCCAAAATTTTCAGTCCAGCCGCCATCCTGGCCAGAGAGTCAGCAATACGGTTACATTTGCTCCTGTCGTGCCCTTTCACCCACCTTAGTACGATATTATTATCTATCGAGGCGTTAGCTAAATCTTGGTGGCACTAGTATGTGGAAAGGACCAAGAACAGCACGATAAAAATCTACAGAAATTTATGGCAGCAGCAGCGAAATACAAATTAACGCTAAATGAGAATAAATGCCACTTCAACAAGTCTTCTGTGAATCCCTTTGGGCCTTCCTTTTCGTCGATAGTAACCAGCGCTGCCTTTTGTATGTCAGACTTCAGGAGTTCGAAACTAGATTGAGCTGTCTTATCCAGTGGGAAATTGCGATGATTTACGAGGGGCTGTATCTTAGCTGAGAAGTTCTGTACCCACTTTGCGTAATGTGCGAAGAGTCCAAGTGCACGTTTAAGTTCAGCAGCGTTGGTCGGTAATGGTAATTTTAGGAGTGGTTCAAGGCGATCTTTATCCGGTTCGATTCGGTTGTTAGTCACTCTAGTGCTAACCCTGAGATAATACGTTGTCTATTCAAGGTTAGTATGGCTTGTCTACTATCAGTGCAGATTATTATGTTTTTGCCAGAAATTTCTTTTCTGGTTAGCTCTTTTGCGGCGATTGAGATACCAGCCAGTTCTGTTTGAACCACGCTGGTATTTTTTGCCATTCCCCATTTAATCCTTAGGCTAAGTGATCTGGGGTAGACTCCACATCCTGATCCTTCCTTGGTTTTTGAGCCGTCTGTGTATATGCGTATTGCATTTGCAGCATCCGCCTCAGTGTTCTGTTTTATTTGTATTTTGTAGGGTTTATTAAACACAAACCTGGGTTCAATTGCGTCACCGGCCGCCTGTAGCAGAGGCGCCGCAGTGAGAGCCTCCCTCCACAGGCCCAGCCTCAGTTGACCCATTCCTACCTCGGGGTTTACACCAGCCGTGCGCAATCGTAGCATGGCCATTAGCGCAACCTCCTTGACATGTAGGTCGAGAGGTGTCAGACCAGTAACCAATTCCATTGCCGCGGTTGGTGTTGTTCTCATGGCTCCTGTGATGTTCAGACAAGCCATTCGTTTTATTTAATACAGTTTTTGGATGGCCGTTGCGTGTAGAGTTTTAGGTCCCCATGCAATAGCTCCGTACGTTAGTATAGGTCTTATTATTGCTGTGTAGATCCAGGTGACTACACGGGGCGAGAGACTCCATGTGCGTCCCATTGTCCTCCGACACTGCTCATAGGCCACATATGCTCTTTTTGCTCTGTTCTGAACGTGCGAGTTCCATGTTGACTTCCTGTCTTCTTGGGATTGATCGACAGTGAGTGTTCCTTACACCATGTTTCTATTAATTTGTGGCCATCCTGCGCTCTATCGCACAGTATGTTCACAAATTTGCCGGTCTGCAAGATAACTATGTCATCTGCATATGCAATTGTGTAGAAACCATTATTGTTGAGGTGATTAATCAGGGTATCCAGGACTATGTTCCAAAGAAGGGGTGATAAGACTCCTCCCTGCGGACATCCCCTCATGACCAGTCCCCTCACAGTAATGTCTTCTACATTTATACTTATTGCTCTACTAGAGAGCATCTTGAGTATCAATTCTCCTACCACCAGGGGTATATTCCTGGAGTTAAGTTGCTGGGTGATTGTTGGGAAAGTCGTTCTATCGAACGCTCCTTCGATATCTATAAATATACCCAGGGTGGATTCTTTATTATCCAGTGATCTCTCGATTCTGCCAACCACTTGGTGTAGGGCAGAATCAGTGGACCTTCCCGGAGTATATGAATGCTGATTTGGATGAAGTAGATTGTGAGCTAAGACTTCATCTCTTATATACCGCTCGCACAGCCTCTCCATTGTTTTCAAAAAGAATGATGTGAGACTAATTGGTCGGAATGCTTTTGGTAAGGTGTAGTCCATCCTTCCTGGTTTAGGTATAAACACCACTCGTACTTTTCTCCACTTACTGGGAACATACCTCAGAGCTAATGAGGCTCTGAATATTCCGACCAGGTGCGGCATAAGAATATCCAATCCCCATTGTAGTAGGGCTGGTCTTATACCGTCAGGTCCTGGTGCTTCGAAGGGGGAAAAGCCCGATATGGCCCACCTTATCTTGTCCTCATTAATTATGATGCTAGCAAATTGCCAGTCGTATTGTGAAGGTGTTATTGGTACTTCCGTCTGGTTAGTCGTTCCCGGGAAGACAGAACCTGGGAAGTGAGTTTCCATAAGGATTTTAGCGCTCTCTTGGAGGTTGGCGGCTTTGTCGCCATTTCCCCTCGTCAGGGTGCCGATACTCCTATGGTGGTCGCTTGAGAGTGCCTTCTGTAGCCTTGAGACTTGCGGAAAGTCGTCAACTACCTCGCAATAGGCTCTCCAGGCTTCTCTTTGCTTTTGTCTGCAGACTTTTTTGTACTCTCTGAGGTTGGCTTTATATATTTCCCAGTCCTCTTCGAGTTTTGTTCGTTTTGCTTTATTAAAGGTTGTTCTCGCTGTCTTTCTGAGGTGTTCAGTTCAGGGCACCACCATTTATTGGTTGTTCCTTCTGTCTGTACCATCCTCATCGGACAGGATTCCTTATAGGCAATGTCTATTTTATTTTGGATAGATAACGTGTACCTTTCAAATTCTTCACTATTGCCAGGAGTCAGGGCCTCTGTATCCCGCAGAGCTCCTTTTAAGAGTCGATTGTATAGAGCTACATCCGTCCTCTTCGGATCGCGGGATTTCACAGTGGTCCTGAGATCCTGGTTTATCGTATAAGTCAACCAGCGATGGTCTGACATAGAAATATGATCAGACACTTGTCAGGAATTTTATTTGATGTTTTGGCTGTCGCCAGCGTAAGACCTATTAATGTTTGGCTACGGGCGTTAATGAATGTCGGATCCGTGCCTCTATTCAAGATTATTAGGTCTTTCTTAATTATGTATTCGTAAAGAGACTTACCTCGGGCGTTGATATCCTTGCTGCCCCAGCCCAGGTGGTGAGAGTTTGAGTCACAGCCCAAAATCAGCTCCATTCTCTGGTTTAGGCAGCGGTCCACTAGCACTTCCATCTCTCTTGTGGGTGGTAGAGTGGCTGCATCCGAGGGGAGGAACACCGATGCGAGTATCAACGCCGTATATTTGCCCTTTCCGTCTGGACATTCCACTTTAACCGCAGTGAGGTCTGAGGTGCAGAATTGTGCCATCAGAAAGGCTCTGTATTTCCTGGGAGCGTAAACAACGGCTGTCCTGGGTTGCTGATTGCTTGGTGAGCTAAAAATCTTACCAGTCAAGTTACCGAAACCAGTAATTCTGTTCTTAATTATCCAGGGTTCCTGGATCAAAGCTATTGCATCCTCCAACACATCAAGGCGGCGACATAGTCCTGCTGTGTTAGAGGTTGCATTGTATTATTTTTATCTTTTTTCCGACGTCCTTGCCCATTGCGAGGTCGTTCGGGTTGAGATACTATTTTAGGTCCATCTGCTCCTCCGGTATGGGAGCGACGGCCTCTTTGTTGTCAGGGGCCTCTTCCGTCAGGTCGTCGTCTGTCATCTTTGCAGATGTTTCGACGTCTTTTTCGGGACCCTTGGTGACCTCAGTGCCAGTAGCCATTCTAGGTGGCTCGACTTCCGAGGACCTTGGGTCTTCAGAGGTACCCTCCTTTTTAACCTTTATGGCCAATGTGGTAAACGCGTAGCTTATCCCCATTGACTTTTTCTTAAGGACCGCCATATCCTCGTCTATGATTCCGAAGACGAAGAGGTGTCCTGAAGGATTAACTTTCACCTCTTGGTGGAAGGTGCACCACCTCGCTATCCTCAAGTCCGGATTCTGCGCCTTCAGCCTTCCCAGTCTTCAGCCTTTATGCAAGGCGGAACCTTTGGCTCCCTCCGCAGGAGGTGCCCCTGCCTTTGGAGGTGGGGTGGAGGCGGGAGAAGGTGCATTTATAGTTGCAGCCTTCCCTGCCTCCTTTGCCCTTTTCCTCCTTTTGGCCTCGACGCCGCAGATGCGTTTTCGCCTTGGCCTTTGTATTTCGTCCTGAGGTGATCTTCGATGTCCAGCCTCGTTCTGAGCAGTGTGTTGGGGTGGGCATTTCTGACCATCCCCAGTGACCGCCTTAGATTGATGTGAGCATTTCTGTCCATCCTCAGGATTGTTTTTGTTTTTTTCTTTTTGATCCATGTGTTCCCACGAGGAGCAGGGGAAAGGGTTGGTCACCTCTGACAGAGCCCCGCATTACCAGAGGAAGGCTTTTGGGGAGGTTTAGTTCCCCTCGCCCTACACAATTTTTCCAGTGACCAAGAGTCCGGTGATCACAACCGTGAGGCCATATTGGCCTCCCGGACAGGGCCCCCATTCTCCTGGCCGTTCCCCTATCCGCCCCCTGGGGACGCGGCCGATAGGTAGCCCAACCCACGGGTTGATACAAATATAACTATCAAAAAACCAAAACTCACATCCTACATTGGCATAGAACATATTTGAGAATCGTTAAATCGGTGTTGCCAGCTCCTGATATTCGACAAAATATGTCTCATGCTTAGTGTGGTTAAGTAGGAGTAGCTTAGCCACGTTGAGCATGATTACTCTATGTTATTTTTGAAAACAAAATACTTGTCAAAAAATTTTGAATAAAGTCGTTTATTATTATTATTCTTATTATTAAAGCTGGCTTGTATTTGCCTTATAGCCCCGGCAGCTCAAAGAAGAAGTTCCAATTTTTATTTCGTTTATTTTTAATAGTGCGTATAACAATAAAAATACTGCTATGGTCCAAAAAAACAATATACAGATCAACTCAAATAAAATGAACAATAAACTAACCTCTTATTATCTTATGCATAATAATATACGGATTGCCAACACAATTTTATAAGGGACACGAACATTTAGGGGGAACTACGAGAGTGGGAGTTGGTTCGCACATGAGTATTAAATTTGGGCAATTAACGAGATGAGTCTATTGAGGTTCTTTCGTGGAGTAGTGTTTAATTAAATAAATTAAAAAATAAGCTTTTTTGAACTACGAATTCATTTAACCAAATTATTTTAACTTATATATTCTGTTTTTATCACATTTGTTGATTATATGATTAATTTGTAGAGACATGTAGAAAGTTTTATCATTAATGAATCGTACCTAGTAAGGAATTTTAGCAACACTTTTATAAAGTTATGAAATTAGTAGGATTAAACATTTCTTCAAACGAAATGGTTTTCATATAAATCACTAAAATATTGGTAGAGTACCTAGTACGTGTTATTACCTAAACTGCAGTTAACAGAATAAGTAATTAGTTTATTTTGTAGGTTGATACGTTTGTATCAAGTCAAAATGTAGATATGGGTGAATTGATAACTCTTCCGGCAAAGTTTATGGCTTCTCCAGCTCAAGTGTTCGCAGAATTGCCTGGACAGACTGCAGCAAAATTTTTTAGGGACATGGGATTGGATGCCACCGTACATGTACAACCAGGAGCTGCTACCCCTCAAAATACCATGAAATAATCTAGTTGTGTTTAAATTAATCACATTAATGATAGTTTAAACTTAACCTAGATATTTTAAAGGCATTTTGTTTAAAAATAAAAAGAAATCAAATTATTTTTTTTATATGCCATCTTAAATTTGATTAGCATTATGAAATTGAAAATATATTTCCTAATCTTTGTGTTGTAATTATTGTACCTTCAATTGAACCCAGTTTACTTCTTCAATGGAAGAAAAAATAATGAACTTAATATGAATTAGCAGGTCTGATCGAGCAACCGATATCGATTTTAATTAAGATTGAACTATTACTAAATTATTATAAAAATTTCACACTTCTACTTTTTAACGAATAAAATGTCTTAATTTTGACTCGTGACCATGGCAATTTAAAAAATTTCCGGAAATTTTGTCGTAGCGCCATAATTGGTACGTTCTTTTTCACACCATGTATTCATCAATGATGGAAGTGACGTCACTCTTTGATGACTGAATTGTTGGAGTCACCAGTGATATAAAAAAACGCATTCTGTTGTCAATGACAAATCCGTCCACCATCTCCATACATCGATGGAATGGGTTTGCAATTTTGGTGCACAACACAGTAATAAATGAACGCGTGGTTACGTCAAACTAGATTTCACCAAAGAATATATGAACACGGTTGGTGGATTGATGGAGCCACCGGTGAATAAAAGAACGTAACTAAAAATAAGAGTAACTCTTACGAGTTACCAACCTTAATAAAGTAATTTGCATTGTTCAGATTTGTAGTCTGGTATACCTTCGTCTCTAGCTTGTAGATGAAATCTGACCTGCATACGGAATCGAAAAATCGGTATTTCTTAATTCTCGACTTCTTTTGAAAGATAATGTGGAGTTTATCCGTCTGATAGATTAGATTGCCTTTTTAATTTATTATAATTTGGAGGAACAATTTGAACGTCTGTCAGAATATTAATTTTAGGGGATCTATGTGTACTTGGACCGGTGTCTTGGAAATCTAGATTAGATTAGATGGTCTTAGATCCTAAAAGCCAGTAAGACTTCTCTGCACTTCGACCTATGAAGATCTTTTGTGTCTACCTTAATCTACTTGAACTCTAGAATGCCAATACTTCTAGCGAAGTTAAGCAGCTTTCTAGAGGACAATTTCCTAATTTCATAAGGATTCAGAGCAACTCCTTCTAGGAATTTAAGCCGTTTGCAGAACAGTGCTACGCATCCGCGTAATATATGTTCCGCCGTTTCATTGGCGCTTTGGCAGAAACGACCGTTTTCACTTTCCGATTTGCACATTATTTTGAGGTGATACTTCAAAGGGCCGTGTTTAGTGAGAAGACCTACGGTCAATTTTATATCTTTTTTTCTCATTTCGAGAAGGCATTTTGCTTTTTCAGGTGATATATCTACAAACCTTTTAGCTTGCACCAGTCCATGCGTATTCCTCCAGTGAGATCGTAGTCGATTCTCTTCCCAGAGCTCCGGACCAAGAAAAGGGGTATTAGCCCCTTGTTTTGCGAGTCTATCAGCTTCCTCATATTGCCTACTATCCCTCTGTGACCTGGCACTCACATTAAGGTTGGCCAGTAGAAGTTTTTCTAAGATCCTTAGATGACCAACCAAATCACCAGGTTTTAAGTTTTTAGTCACTTGCAAGGCACCAGCTGCAGCCTCCCTCATTATGCAATATTGCAGCGGAGATAGACCCAGCAACAACTCCAAAGTTGCTGTGGGGCACGTTGTCATTGCCCCTGTGATTCCCAGACAAGCCAGCCATTGCACTTTCTGCAGTACATGCTTTTGATTGCTCAATTTTTGGCCACCACACTAATGAAGCATCATGGGCTTGATAATCGAAGATCATTTTCGGTTTCAAGTCCCAAGTCTTCCCAAATGTCCTGCGGCTAGTCCAGCTTGCCACTAAGGCTTTTTATAAGATTGTTTCCATACCTTGGAAATCCATATCAGAGATATCATTTCGTGGGTCATAAATAACCTCGTAAAGCAGCTGTCAAAGCACAAGCTTTTTGTCGGTCTGTCCACTGGTTCATCTCAGCGATAGTTTTGAATTGTTGGACATAAGTTGCACATCGAATTTAGGCAATTTAAGTTTCATAAAATCTTTGTGATCTTCTTGGGCGTATTGCTTCTTGATTGGCTCTTTCACAGGGTATTGAACAGGTGTCACCTCAATATCGTTTACTGGCTGCGAACTCAAAGCACAGTTTTTGACAAGTAATTCTAGCTCTTTCATCTTTTCTTGAACATTGTCAAATGATTTAGAGACTTGTGTAAACTTTTCTTTAACTTTCTCGAATTTCTCTTCTACTTGCCCGAATTTTTCTTCCACTTGCTCGAACTTTTCTGCAAAGGATTCTTTTAATTCTTAAGAATTTTCGTTGAGCTTTTATTCTATCGATTCTTTCAGATTCTTCGAATTGTCTTCAATCCTCTTAAAGAGTATCTCTTCCGAAGAGTGGAACTTGAAAGTTTCTGGATCCGCACCCTCTTCGATTAGGGCAGCTTTCAATTTTAATCGAAGTTCAGCTTTGGTGCCCGTAGAATCTTTATCCCTTTCCACTAATTGTTCTTTCAATTGTTTTACCAATAATTGTTCAAGCTTCATTTTTTGTGTCTTTAAGTCACTACCGAAACCGAAATAAAAGTCTAAACACAAAATACAACGAACGCGAATCGCGAAAAGTCACAAAAATTGTTTATGAACAAAGTTTTTGAACCCCACACCTGACACCAATGTAACGTTATTTAATCACACTCGGGGTTCGATTTATATTTATTTATTAACGAATAAACGACAACACTATTAAAAACTAAAGACTACACAATTTATCTTTAAAAACTTAATTTATATTCAACAAAACAAGACTAACTAAAACTATCTAACTAACTGTCCCTCCCTGTTGGGCACACAAGCACACAGACTTTTGGACCAAAGGAATCACAGCAACGTTGTCCAATAGTTTTTTCTCGTCTAGGTAATTGAAAAGTTTTATTTTTATGTCTGGTATTATACAGTGCGGTCCATATGTATGGAATAAATTCATTTGTAGCGTTATTATGTACTATATGAAAAAAACCTGAAACAGGTCGATTTTATTCTTAAATTGACAAATTACAGTATGAAAATATTATCCCCCTCCAGCACCCCTTCGGAATTATAAGCACCCCCTCGAAAATTTTAAATTACAAAGGCGGTCGTGTGGCACCTCGTTGGAAAGGGATTTTAGTCCTCTGTTCAGCAATATAAAGTTTTTTAAGTTTGGTGCAATCATAACTGAGAAAATTGATTTTTAAGATGTAAAATTTTGATAATGTCTCTAACACAAAACTTTACGTAGAATGAAGATAATAATGTCACATAATGATTAGAATGTGTTTTTCAATGTATTTGACACTTAAATTAAATGTTCAAAATGACCACCATTCACTTCTTGACAATAACCGAGGCGATATTGGAATTCTCGTACAACATTTTGTATGACCTCGGGGGTTATTTTGTTAATTTCTTCCGTTATCATAACTTTTAAATCAGCAATATTGTTTGGTCTATTAAAATATACTTTGGATTTTAAATAACCCCATAAGAAGTAATCGAGAGGAGTCAAATCGGGGGATCTAGCCGGCCATTCGATCGCCCCACGTCTTCCAATCCACCTATTGGGAAAAACCTCGTTTAAATAATTTCTAACAGTACGTGCAAAATGCGGTGGAGCTCCGTCTTGTTGGTAGTAAATAGATCGATTTATCTCATTTGGATGATTAACATCAGGAAAAACTCTTTGTAATGTAGGCACTAAAAAGTTAATCAAAAAATCTAGATAAACCTCACCAGTAACTGTGCCCTCAAAAAAATAAGGGAAAATAATTTTATTGTTAATGATACCAGCCCAAACGTTAACTTTTTTAGGATATTGAGTGTGAGCCTCACACATCCAGTGAGGATTTTCTCTGCTCCAATATCTACAGTTCTGTTTGTTAACCGTTCCGTTTAAATGAAACGTCGCTTCATCAGAAAAAACTATTTTGTTTATGAACTGCAAATCTGCGTTCATTCTATCCATCATCAATTCACAGAATTCTTGCCTTCTATCAGGATCATCTTCATTTAACTCCTGAACCAACTGAACTTTGTAAGGGTGGTATTTTTCTTTATGCAGAACTCTCAAAATAGATGATTTACTTACATCATTGGCGGCGGCAAGTTCTCGAGTTGTCTTATGCGGATTTTCCTCAATCTCCAGAAGTACATCTAACTTTTTTTCATCAGTAAATTGAACATTTCTACCTGGTTTTTCAATATTTTTTACATGTCCAGTTTCACGAAACTTTTTTTCAATTTTGCTAACTGTAGACTGCGAATCGTGTTGACCAGGGTATTTATTATTAAAAATTTCACAAACCTCCTTTTGAGTTCTGGTTTTATTACCACAACCAATCATAATTAAAATGTCTATTCTTTGAGTCTCGGACAAATGAGCCATAATTAAATTTAATACGCGCACAAATATTATACTGACGTCTTTTAGTAACTTTAAATACCTAAATGACAGCAGCCTACTAGATTTATATCAATTGTTTATTTAGTTTTTGGACTATTATTTTAATATCTTCAAAGTTTTTTCCTAATATTTAGCAGAACAGATACGAAAATACCTGATTATTTCTAAAGTTATTTTAATAGACCAAACAATATCGCCTCGGTTATTGTCAAGAAGTGAATGGTGGTCATTTTGAACATTTAATTTATGTGTCAAATAAATTGAAAAACACATTTTAATCATTATGTGACATTATTATCTTCATTCTACGTAAAGTTTTGTGTTAGAGACATTATCAAAATTTTACATCTTAAAAATCAATTTTCTCAGTTATGATTGCACCAAACTTAAAAAACTTTATATTGCTGAACAGAGGACTAAAATCCAACGAGGTGCCACACGACCCCCTTTGTAATTTAAAATTTTCGAGGGGGTGCTTATAATTCCGAAGGGGTGCTGGAGGGGGATAATATTTTCATACTGTAAATTGTCAATTTAAGAATAAAAATCGACCTGTTTCAGGTTTTTTTCATATAGTACATAATAACGCTACAAATGAATTTATTCCATACATATGGACCGCACTGTATGTATGTTCAAGACGCTCTAATAAATCCTCATTTCGTTTAAGAAAAAGTAATATTTTTTGGCAATATATTTTTCTTAGATCCATAACCCGACTCATCCTATGTAGTTCATCACTTGGAAACCTAATATTCTTTTGATAAATTATTCGAAGTATCCATTTTTGCATTACATTTAGATTTTCAATGTGGCAGTCATATACACCACCCCATTCAGAGATACCATAACTCAGCTGTGATTGCAACAACGAAAAGTATAACAATTTTAGATGATTTAAATCTATATCTATATTTTATTTTTATTATTTAATTCTTTGTTTTCTGACAGTCATTGTCAAATTAAGCGTGATTGTATTGACCCACGGTTAGTATTTCCTCTGGTCTATTATATAAAACTTTCTATATTTAGTAATCACTGATCTACACCTACAGCGTTTTTAGATACTAGAGAATTGTAGTTCCAAAAGTCTAAAGAAAACTTAGCATAACCGATTTGAATCTAGCGACCAAACTTCCGAAAGTACCCGAATGCTAATGGCAGTCGTTTCATATCATCAAACGCTGTGCCTGTAAAAGCGGCCTTAAAAATAGAACAGATGTGAAATGTTTTTGTAGGTAAGTCCATAGATAAACACACGGTAAGTCACGGTTACCTATCATTTACAGTGATACGATGAAATGAACAAGAAGTAATTGCCACTCTACTAGAGCAAGCGATATAAACAATCAGCGATCATGAAAATTCACCCACGTAACAAACAAAAAACAATCGCTCTAGAAAATCAGTCGATTTCCACCCTTCTTCGATGTCATGGATTCTAAAAACAAATCTGAATATGCTTCATTGTGATAAAAAGAAAAGGCAGACGGCAGACATATAATTGAACCAGATTGTTTCAATTTTAAATAGTGGAACAAATCTCATCAATTACAATCTCTTCGGATCCGTCTAAGGGAAAAATATAAAAAAACTGAAAAATATTTTTTAAATATGAAGGAGACGAACAGTCAGCTTGAAGTTTATACAGAACGTTCAAGTTGGATAGTTATACCATATAATGGAAATAAAATCTCTTCGGTCAAATCAAAAATGAAAAAACCGATGCCAATATAAAGGAGACGAAATACCATCGTGAAATGAATAAAGAATGTTTTAGTTAAATAACTGAACATACCATATTAAAGAAAATCTCTTTGGCCTCGTCTAAGAGGGTCAAATTTTTATTTATAGATTTCACCCCCTTAGAAGGTTCTGAGAATGTTTGTTCAACTATACTACTGAAAAAATCTGTAACAATTTAATGTCTTTTCTATTTTATATTCTGTAATTTTTTTGATTGAATCAAATATTGTATAAGCTGCAAATAAATTTAATTGGAGAATATATATAATTACACATCTATTATAATAGTTGCGAAAAATAGTCCAACTTTTTAACAACCAAATTAATATATTTGCAGGAAATGTTAAAATTTAAATTATTACAATCAATTTTAAATAAAAAACATTTTTGTATAAAAATTATATAAAAAGACTATAATAGCAAGTGCAGATATCATACAACAACATGAAGGCAGCATTGATAACAGTTTGCGTATTCGTTGTTTTGGTAAGCCTTTATATAATTACTTTTTTGTCTATGGATAAAAACTTTGTTACAAACCAATGCGAAAAATTAAAATTCAATTAAGTTCTAACAAAATACAATATCGGAATATCTAATGGAACAGAAATCTGTTCAATTCTGCAATATTAAAATTACTGATACATTATTCACAGATCCAAATGTTGTCTAATTGACTTGATATTTATTTAAATGATTTATGATTAAATTAATCTTTTATTCTGTTTATGTTTTAGGGATTTATTAACGGTGAAAATTCTACAAGTGAAGATCGAAATGGTGGACAAGGCTCTCCAGGAGGCCGAGGTCCTCCACACGGACGCGGACCACATTCTCCACTAGGGCGAGGCCCACAACCAGGACGAGGTCCTCCTCCTCATAGAAATCAAACAGAAACAGATGAATCAACATAAGTACAAGAAGTCAATACCGGTACTGATATAAATTTGGATAAATTGTAATGGCAATAATAAAACATTGAAAACTAATGAGTGTAATAGACCCATCTCGTTAATGGCACAAATTGAATCCGTATGCGCGAACCAGCTCCCACTCTCGTAGTTCCCTAAATGTTCGTGCCCCTTATAAAATTGTGTTGTCATGACATGCAAAAGTAATCATTCAGTAGTCCAAAGTAAATCCAAAGGGAAGTCTAGGTACACACACAAGTCGTTAATATTAAATATACAAAGACAAGAAAAACTCAATAACAACCATAGCAAGCGGCGTACACGAACGAAATAAAAATTAGAACTTCTCCTTTGTGGTTTATGACCTGGGCTGCCGCGGCTATACGGCAATTAGAAGCTAGCTTTTGACAGCTAAAAGGGTTTTTTTCATTTAAATTGTGGTATTCCTGGGTAGCAATACGTTGTGTTCTATGGCAAGAAGTAGTCATCTCAGAGTAATAAGTAAACATAGAGGTGCCACAACAACACAATAACATACAGTTTGTAGTCAATAGCAATGAACCTATAATTGAGAGAGATGGAAAATCTAGAGGTGTAGGTAAACACAGCCGTACAGTGGCGTGTAATTGGTATCAAAATAATTTAATACGCATATTTTGGTAAGGAATTTATATCTAAAAGGATATATGTATTTCATTATTAATTTGATTTTCTTAATTGTAATAAATTTTAATTGAAATTGCTAACTGTACGCCAATGATTGTTATTGAATGATACCATGGATCCTATCCAAGATAAGTTTGTCAAATACATTCTCCATCAAATAGATAGAGAATGTACTTGACAAATTTATCTTGGATAGGATCCATGGTGGTAATCAACAACAATCCAAATATGTACAATTCTAATAACTTGTCCCAATCCATATCATAATGTACAATTGAAATAGTTTTCTTTTGAAGTCAAAGTTGTAGTCTAAAACAAATAAAAACAGGAATAAAATTAAAAACTATTAATCTCATTCATATATATAACAAATAAATGTGTAATTTTAAGTAGTTAAGTTTTTTTAAATGTTATTTATAAAGTGGAAGTACCTGCTTACCAAGTTACAAGTAGGTAAATGTGAGTCATCGAAATTAAATAAATATCACAACCTGAGATGTACCTGAAAAAAACACAAAAACAGTATAAAAAATGTAACAAATAAAGTTAAATTCAGTGTACAAACTCTTATATCTACAGTTTTGGACAAATAACTTGTAATAGTGATAAAAAACACTCATATAGTGTAGAGTGAAAATACTATATCAAAACATAATTAATAAACATTGATAAAAGACATTTTAGTTAGCAAAGTTTTATGTAAGTTAATTAAGTAAGTTTGTATATTAGATAAAAGATGTTAATCTTTGATAATATCAAGAGATATTAAGTAAATCATTGCTTATAATAGTGAGTACATAGCTCAAATAATAGAGTCACTAAAAAGTTTAAATAATAATTCTTAGAGATTAAAATAGTATTTAAAAGTTGTAATAGGATTAGTTTAATGGATTTATGCATAATTTTAGGTGTAATTTATAATTTTAACTTAAATTTAAAAAGTGTACAATGTATTTGACATGACTGAAAGCAGCATATTTCAAATTCAAATTTTATAGGGAAAAAGTGATATAAAAATAATTTAAATAGATTTTTGGTAAATATAAAAAGATAAACTATTTTGATATTATCAAAGATATAATCAAAAATGTAAAATCATTACCTCAATTTTTGGAAATTTAGGTTATTTTTTGAAATGATAAACAGTTGAATGCGGGTTTTTGATGTAAAAATTGTCATAATCGGGAGAGATTATAAAAAGGCCAGGAAATTAAATCCCGCTCTCTTGTTCCTGTTTGATTTACGCAGAATACGTGTTAATTGGTAATTAAAATAACCATAATTAAAAATTCAATTTATGTTAAATTAAAACATTTAACACGAAAATATTAGTATAAAAGTAATGTAAAAATAATATAATATAATAAATAATATAAGCTCATAAGCAGTTCCTGTTTCCGAGGGTATACAACCGTTGGAGCCGATAGTATTGATTCGGCATTTTCCGCCTGACGTAGAAGAAATTTCATAAGACAGACATATACGAGGTATGTTAAATAATAAAAACTTAATTTTGTGATTATGTATAATATAGTGTATTAAAATTTTGTACGGCATCATTTTGGAAGGGTATCATTTTTTTATTTTGTGATAATTAGAAATTTGTAAATTTAAATGTTATAAGCACATGAAAAATATTAATAGTTTTGTACTTTCTGTAGCGAGCAACTTTACAATTAAAATTTAGTGTATTATAAAAAATCAATATTTAATTTTTGTTGAATCTTACCCAAGATAAAGAGTCGGATTTCAAATTCAAACAGATAAATAATTTCACTGAGCTAGTTAAAAAAACTTTTATAAGGCGCCCAACAAATAAACATAAAATTAATTAATTATTATATCAGTAATCAATTTAAATACATAAAAAAAAATAATAAAACAATATAAAATCAATAAAATAAATCATAACAAATTGATAAATTAAATAAATAAAATAAATTATAAAACCTATAAAATTAAATCATAACAATATATATATAATTCTGAAAAATTTTAGAAACCGAAGTAGCTTATAAAACAATCAAATTTAACTCAAAACTGTCAACTTTATTGTTCATGTGCGTATTTTTAACAGTATATTAATATTATTTGCGAAATTGTTTTAAAAAACAAATGTAAACCAAACGAATCAGTGTTAATATAAATATAATTCAAATATATCAAGCCACAAAAACATTACTTTTGATGTGAATTCTACACCACAGATAAACTTCACCAATTATTGTTCTTTTAGAGAATTTTATGCCACTTATTTGATTGACGATTATACGCTCATTGAATAATAAATTATTTATTATCCCTTTTTATAAACTTGCAGCCATCAATGGACAGTGACATGGAATCCTACAGATGCAGATGACTTTTGTAGAAGCTGGATGAGGAAGATACGATGTTCCACCTTCTCTGTCATTGCCCTTCCCTATCCAGAGAAGGATTTTCTGCTCTCGAAGACAGCCCCATTTTGACAGAATATTCTTTCTCTAGTCAGTTGGTATCAAGGCCTCATGCTGTCAACAACAGCACCCACTGGTTCTTAAAATAGTGGTGTAAATATCCCATTCGCATCACAACGGATTCTATCCCATAACCATTGTCTTAACCTAAACCAACCTACAAGTTACCAGCAACATAATTAGTAGCAATTACAGACGTTTCCGTTAGATCTCTAGTGAAAACAGGTACCGTCTAGAAACATTTTAAAAGAGGGCGCAATGTTATATTCTTAGGTCCTCAACGCGATTTTTTTCGACGATATAACAATAATTAATTCAGTCACTCCAGCATCAACGCCAAAAGGGCGAGTAATATTGTGGCTCAATTTTGCAGTAACTCTTGAAAAATTAGAAAATTATTTTTCTAATGATGTCACAAAATAATTAATTTTGCTTATTAAATTGTTGTAAGAGAATTTTTTTTATTATATAACAAACATTTTCTAATTTGAGTGACGATGCGATGATAATAATAATTAGATTCAATTTTATAGAAAAACAGATGTTGTATCCTGCACCCGTAATTACTACAATTAAATGAATCTTTCTATAAATATACTGCACAATCTCAGTATTGCAAGTTAATGAAAATGATTAAATGTACTTTTGTAATCGTTTCTGTGGCGCTGTTAGTCGTGGTAAGTTGTTTTTTACTACCTAGCCAAAAAAAATAACCAAAATAACTTATTTTCATAGAAGTCTTATCTTTGTAATAATGACCCACACACATATTATTTATGGCACTTTATGCCAAAACTACGATCTAAAAATGTATCTCCAAATTAACGGGTATAGTAATTTTGAGTCATACTTTAGACAAAAAAATGTTCATGTAAAATGTTGCCAAGACGAAAATACATGTCTGGCGCTTTACATGCCCATCCCCATATCTATAAGACCTAATTTTACTCATAGGGAGCGTTCATAGTAAATCATCCTCACTGCGATAACTCGTGGTTTATTTAGATGTATTACATCGATGTTATGGCGTTCATAGTAAACCACCATAGCTGTTCACCATCGATGCTTTTTCGCCTGTGATTTGAATTTAGTAGTAATAATTCTTCAGTTGCACAAAAATGGTAGCAAGAAAATGTTGTCTAGTGACAGTGATAATAACGTGCCCTCAACAACGAAGTAGTGGATTTTAAATGCTATACCAAAACGAAGATTTGGAACAATTGTTCCATTTTTATTCCATGCCTTTGCCAGTATGCACCTATTATGATGTTTATGCCTTTTGTTCCATATTGGCTCTGATTCTAATACCTTTTCTATTATTAAATCTTTCATTTCAACAGACATATTTGCAGGAATTTAGGTTACGACAAACAAAATAGGCGAAATTAGCGATGGGAAGTATCGTTCACTGGGAAAGAACAAAGGAAGGGGCGATTTTAACCAATCGATGAAGCGCACACATGGATGCTTCCTTTTGACCGCGATGTAAAACCAAAAATTTTGTCTTTCAAAAAAGCATCGGATCGACCGCGAGGTATCGACCTAAGGCATCGCAGTGACAGTCATGTGACAGTAGGGCAGTTTTAGCGAGGATATCGTTGATGCGATTCAGTAACCGAACACTAACCGCGTTGTTTTAGCAACAAACGGTATCAAAGGGGAAGGTGTTATGACATAGTACGTTGACGTTATTGTTTGATACCGTTGAACTGAAACCGTTCAACAGGTAAAAAGGGAGGTTACTAAGAATTTTGTTTAAAAACAAACAACATAAACTGGAAGAATCCGATTTAGCAGAAGTTTCAATCAACTACTTATTGGTTCTAGATTACACATGTGTAGTTGTTTTTGAAGAATTTCTTGTGTATCAGTTCTTAATAAAACTTCAAAAAGCTTTTGAAATGTAATTTTTTAAGTTAAATAATTCTTAAAACGCTGTGTTATTATAACTGTTAAGCCAAACAAATTCATTCATGGGCATTCTTCTTTGTTTCTCTCTTATTGCAGACATTAAGCAAACATTAACATAATTTTCAATTTGAAGAGTATTTATTACAAACAAGTTTTCTTCTATAAAATTACTGGAAGTATCTGCGGATTTATTTCCATTTCCAAAACAAAAACAAATTCACTAATATGTCAAATGTCAGCTAGTAACCGTAACCGTTTGTTGTTTTAGCGATCTCTTCCAGTTACCACTAGTAGGGATAACAAATTATATAGCGGAACGATACCGACAACGGTTACTGAGGCTTCAACGGTATTCTCGCTAAAACTGCCCTAGTGCTTCAGTATGAACGGTCCAACGGTCCCATATAATTATATATATTCGTAGTTCGTGAGGCGACCGCGAGGTATCGCAGTGAGGGTGATTTACTATGAACGCTCCCTTAAGTTGCAGCGAAAACAATCTTTGTAGCCGCAAAATTGTCGATAAATGTACCTAATTTGTTTATAAGCCCAGATTTCGCACACTCTACTTGTTAATATAGTGATGCGAGTCTATTTTTTAAGTAATAAATAAGTTAAGTTAAGTTTTCGTGTAAAAATAAATTACATTTTAGATTGTAAAAATAAACAAACGTTACAACATGGATGATTGAATAAGTAATGGTGTCAAAAATAACATGCCATTGAACTGTTTATTTAAAAATGGCATTTTTGCCAGTTTAATATCAATAAATTTTGATGTAATCGATATTTTTGACACACGACCTCTATAATTTTGTAGATTTTTGAAAGATAAAAAAAGTACTTTATGATTTATCATGTAAATAAGTGTAAATGAAATGAGATAAAACACAGAAAAAGTTTCCTTTTCTTAAATTTGTCATGTTTATCGCCACTATGTAATAAGTCGCGTAGAGTTGAGACTATATAGATATAAAAAATCTTTATACCATTCCCACTATATGATTTGTACTAGCGTGCAGAAAAGTCGTGTGTCGCACTCATTTTAGTGTTTAAAGAGTCACTTATCCGCGGAAAAAGTGACAAAATGAGTGCGGCAAACTAGACTTTTCTGTAATTAGAAAAAATAGTGTACCTAACACGTGTATCAAGTGACTTTTCCGCACTTGTTAGATAAACTACTATTTTGGCCTAATTTTCCTGGACTACAGTTATAATTTAAAAACTTAAATATATTGATTTTACATCTACAAATATTTTAAATATTTCATTTTCAATTTTAAAAGTAGGTACTTAGCTAGCTCATACCTTACTCATTATCTAACTTGCTTTTCTTCTATTTTCTAGTAATTCGTCTGGTTAAATATGTCGTATTTTTTAAATTATTTCAAACTAGGTATATAATAATAGTATATTGTTTAACGAGTGACGAAAGTAGCATTTTTTGAAGCGAAAGAACAGCTTGAGCTTTAAAAAATACTTTCGACGAGTAAAACACTATACTTTTTCTACAACCCAGAGTATATCAGCACATTACCTGGGCACTAGATAAAAATGGTGAAACGTCAAACGTCTTGTTTGCGTTTATTAATAATTTAAAATCGTAAAAACTTTATATACCTATGCAAGCGCAAAAAAAATGGTTAAAAATATAAACGCCACTTTCGTCACTAGAGACGAAAATATATTCTCTCACTTGCAACGGAAATCGCGTTTTCGCTGAACGTTTACTATTACAAAATAACGTCATTTTATATCCTAGGGTTGTAGAAAAAATAATTTAAAAATGTATCATTTTGTGTTTTATAAAAATTTCAGATGCTTAAAATCTTAACCTTTGGTACAATCATGAGTAATTATAAGTATAAAACTTAAAAAGGCATTTTTTGTAAGTTTCAGGGTTCTGTCAACGCACAAAACCCGATTTCTGGAATGCCAGGATCAGCAGGGTCTGCAGGCAGCGGTCGAGTGGATGGGGGTTTCAAAGGAGGTATGGATATGGGAATGGGTGCTAGTGGTAAAGCACAAGGACAGGGTAATGGCAAACTTGGAAATTAAAAACAAATTGATTGTAGCTTTAACAATAATTTAGAATAAATGTAATGTTTTTTCTCTTCCGATTTATATTTACTTCCCAGAATCCTTTGATTGAAAAATTATTACCCATAAATGTAACTCAAAATTATTTGTATCCATTTTATGGATATTTAGGTGGGTTAATATTTGATCAACTAGATAGCAAAACATACTATTTTCTACGATCAACACAGAAAATTTCATATTCAGTATTATATTTTAAATCAGAAAAATGAAAATTCCGTACACATTCACTAAACTGTGCGGAATTTTAATCCACAGTGCCATTCCCACACTCTTATGTCAAATTGAAAATAAATCAATTTTAACGAACCGCGAACGTATACTTAGACCTCGTGGTCTATACGTTCCACTACACCATCACAACATTAATATGTTGACAAAAATGAGGCTTTATATGTAAACATGAATGCTTATATTTTTTCATTTCAAGTTACATGGGATAGGTATGCGTCAAAAATATTGAATACTTTTATTTATCTAGGACAGTTAAAATTAAAGTTTATTACAATGGCTAGTGATGATGAAAATATTCCTCCACACATTGTAGAAGCGACAAATAATTTTAGCGAAAAGTTGTTACCCCAAACGTCCTTAAAAAAGTACAATTTAACATATTCAACATTCATGGAGTAGCGAAAAACCAACAAGGTACAATCCGATTCAGAACATTTTATGATAGCTTACTTTGTAGAGCTATCTAAAAAGTTTTAATCTTCGACAATGTGACAAATCATTTTGGGGGGTTTTTGGCCCGCTGAATCTAAATATGGCATCGGCGAACACCCCACTGGCACCTGGTGCACCGAAACCTGGGCTTGAACGTCATCTCCAGGGTTGTACAGATACGACCCTAACAAACTCTTGATTGTGTCAGGAAAACCCCCAGATATGACGTTTTGGGTCAGGTTCTGGTGCACCAGGTGTTTGGGGAGTTGTTTCCGACGTGAAATTCAGAACCACCGTACCACACAACTACCTTCTCATGATTTTCGGGTGGTTTTTGGCACTCTTCTCAAGAAAACTCCCGGAGATGAGATTCTAGTCCGGATTTCGGTGCACCAGGTGCCAGTGAGGTGTTCGCGCGACGAATCCAGATTTGGATTCAGCGGGCCAAAAAAAACCAAAATTATTTTTTGTTTGTAAACATTAACAGGTTAGTCTGTCTTCAATATGACTTCAAGTAAGAACCTTGCTAATTATTTACTGCCTAAATAAATAAATATCATTTATTTTTTAGAGAGTATTGGACATTCCTAAATTACCACCCAGATCCATGATTTAATGAAAAATGGAGTACAAAGTAAAGCACACCCTACAATAAAGCTTACCTATAGTTTATTTTCATTTTGAGAATGTGGCGCAAAAAAAAATATTTCCATGTTTTCAATAACCTACGATAATAACTAACCAATCTAGTATCTATAGAAATACACTTTGTGCACCTGTTTTCAAGAAACCTGAAGTGGGTATATCTTAATAAAACTAATTGTATAATTAAATTATGGCTATTAATTATTTTCCAAAAATGTCAACCCCATACTTTGTGGAATCAATTGAAATTAAAATTTATCCAATAGGATTGTAACTTTAATTTTTTAACTGGTATCTTATTTATTTTATAAAGATCCATATTTTATTTACATTTGAAGCACTTTTCATCTAGTAAACAGAAGTGATAAGAGGTAAGTTTTAATTTGTTTATTTACTGGTTTCATTTTTTTACAATTAATAGGTAGGTATTATTTATTTTATTATATATGATTCAGATCTAAATATCAAATTTAGTTTTAAAAGATTTATTGATATAGGTATTTTGCATTTTAGATATATGAATTTTCTTCTTTTTGAGTACCTACCAATAGTATTAGCCTATGTTGAAGTATTTTCTTTGGAAAATTGAAATCAGTGGTATTTTGTGTACTACTGCTACTGTGTGCTTATTCCCTTGTGAATTTGTCTCTTGATACTAAATAATCAGCATTACCTGGATAGCATATTTCTTTGGTTTCATATAAGAGGCTTTACTAGGGCATCTCAGAGAAGTGTTAATGCCTTTGTCTACCTTAAATACTAGGATAGCCCAGGAAGAATATTAGTATCTTTTTCTAAATCAAAACTATTTGATTAATTTTCTTGCAACCATATATATGTTATTTCATCTATGTTTAGATAATTAAATTGTTGGTTAAGTTAGGTTAGGTTAGGTAAACAAAAAATATTATTGATTCTTTCATTGGAGCTGGTGGGTAAATGAAGATGTATATTCAAAAATTACTTACAAACGTTCCAAATGGCCAAAAAATGGATTTTAAGTGAATTTTTAACCCAAATTCGGATATATCCTTTGGAGCTGGTGGGTAAATGAAGATGTCCATGATTGAAATTTTGCACAGAGGTAGAAAAAACAATTCTCTTTCATCTGGCATATTCAAAAATTACTTACAAACGTTCCGAGTGGCCAAAAAATGAATTTTAAGGGAATTTTTAACGCAAATTCGGATATATCCTTTGGAGCTGATGGATAGATATGAAGATGTCCATGAATGAAATTTTGCACAGAGGTAGAAAAAACAATTCTCTTTCATTAGGCATATTCAAAAATTACTTACAAACGTTCCGAGTGGGCAAAAAAATGGATGAATTTCATTCATGGACATCTTCATTTACCCACCAGCTCCAAATGATATATTCGAATTTGCGTTAAAAATTCCCTTAAAATCCATTTTTTTGCCCACTAGGAACGTTTGTAAGTAGGTAACTTTTGAATATACATCTTCATTTACCCACCAGCTCCAATGAAAGAATCAATAATATTTTTTGTTTACTATTAATTCAATGATTTTCAATGTTTTTATTATTATTGTTAAAGATTTTTATAACTTCCGATCTTTTTTAGTAATCTATAAATATTATTACTAAGACTTATTATTATAAAGTTATAATATATTTTTAATATTACGATAACTCCCTCGTAACTGGCGGACCGAATATACAGCGGAGCGGAGTTGCCAAATCAATTTTACCGTATTGGAGCTAGGAGCCTACTTCTCGCCCGTTTAATTTTCTAGTATATGATTTAAATAAAGAGTTGTTTGACTTCAAATTGTTGTTTTCTAATTATATGCAATGGTTTTTATAAAATTAAATTCCTTTTATTTTAGTATGACAGTTATGTATATTATTTTGACAATAACTAATAACTATTTTATTATATTAAAAACAAACGAATTATATCGTTGAGCAGGAGTGAACTTTTCTCATTCCAACACTCCCCCTCACGAACTGCTCATCTTGAGTCCAATACATTTCGTAAAACGTGAATGTTGATTTCCATTTAAGGCCTTTGTTAGTAAGTCTGCACACATATCTTCCGTCCTTTGGTAATTTAGTTTTATTTCTCTTCTTTTTACAACATCTCTTATAAAATGTTCCTTAATTGAAATGTGTTTCGATTTTGAACTGACGACTGGGTTTGAAGCTAAATTTTGTGCTGCCTGATTATCATTAAATATTGAAATTGTTTCCTGAATGAATCCCATGTCGTTAATTAGATTTTTTAAGTGAATGGCTTCTTTTGATGCTTCTGTAAGGCTCATATATTCGGCTTCTGCTGTTGATAAAGCAACCGTCCTTTGTTTCCGGGCTTCCCAACTAATACATGCATTTGCAAAAATGAAACAAAATCCAGTGTATGATCTTCTGTCGATTGTACATGACCCCCAGTCAGCATCAGCATATCCTACAATGGGTTTTGATGTTTTTGTATAGACAAGATTTATATTCCTGGTACCCTGTAAATATCGAAGCACTCTTTTAGCAGCAGTCCAATGTTGAGTATTGTAGCAATTGTTAAATTGGCTTAGATAACTCACTGCAAAAGATATATCTGGGCGAGTCGCCACAGACAAATACATCAAGGATCCTACTAAACTTTGGAACGGTAAATTTGGTATTTCATTTTCATTTCCTTTTTCTAGTTTTAAACTTGCTTCCATCGGTGTTGCAGCACTCTTGCAATTTTGCATTTCAAATTTTTGTAACAAATCATTAATATATTTCTTCTGATTTATGCTTATTACTCCATTTTGTTGATTAAATTCTATGCCTAAACAATATCTTAAAGATCCTAGGTCTCTCATATCAAAATTATTCATAATATTCTGTTTAATACGGTTTAAAATTTCGTCGCTAGATGTCGCTATGATCAGATCATCTACATAGACTGCGATTATGGCTTTTTCTCCCCCTTTGCGGTATATGTAGATACATGGATCAGATTCTGACGGCATGAAACCCATCTCAGTAAGCTTCGTATCCAACTTCTTAAACCATTGCCTTCCTGCCTGTTTTAAACCATATAAGGCCTTTTTAAGTTGGCAAACCTTTTCTTTTGAATTTCTTCTCAAATTTTCTAACATTTTCTTGGCTTTTAAGTAACATTCTTTGTCTCTGTTTGTATTCCCTTCAAGTATAATTGCATGTAAATATTTTTCAAAATTTTGTGGAATTTCCATATAAATTTCCTCTTCTATATCGCCATTTAAGAATGCTGTTGTTATATCTATTTGGTTTAATGTTAGGTTCTCTTCTGCAGATAGTGCCAGTAACAATCTTATAGAACTTAGTTTAGCTACAGGAGCAAAAGTTTCATGGAAATCAATGCCCGGTCTTTGGGTGAATCCTCTAACCACTAATCTTGCTTTTCTTCGTTCTAAGCTTCCATCAGCATTAAATTTTTCTTTTAAAATCATTCTGCTTGTTACTACGTTTTTGTATGGCTTTTTATCTGTTATGATCCATGTTTCATTTTTTATCAGTGCTTTAATTTCGTTTTTGATAGCTTCATCAAATAATTCGATATTTTTTATTTCTTCTGTATCACTTTCTCCAGTAAAATAAGATAAATGAAAATCTTCAGTCCACTTTGGTGGACATATTCTTCTTTTTGGTCTAATTTGTAATTCAGTTTCAGATTTTTCTTGTTCACTATATTCTGACTCAATTTCAACATCATCAGTCGTTGCTTCTTCTTGTTCTATATGTTCTACAATTTGATTTTGTTTGGCAGTAAGATTATTTTTAAAATCAATATTTATTTCGCTATCTTGAATTTCTTCTTCATCATTAGTGTCAAATTTTAAAAAATCATAATTTTCATTTTCGTTAAAAAAATCACCAATTTTATTATCAATTACTTTTACGTCTCTTGATACGATAATTTTTCTTTGATCTGGCATCCATATTCTAAAAGCTTTTGATGAATCTGAATATCCCATAAAAATGCCCTCTTCAGCTCGAGGTGAAAACTTTCCTCTATTTTGTCTTTTGTTAAGTACAAATGCTTTTGAACCAAAAACATGAAAATGTCTTGCTGATGGTGTACGATTAACAAACAATTCATAAGGAGTTCTACCATTTAATACTCTAGAAGGACATCTGTTAATTAGATAATTGGCAGTATTAATGGCTTCTGCCCAAAATATTAAAGGTAATTTGGCTCCAATTATTAAACATCGTGCTTTATCAAGAAGCGAGCGATTTTTCCTTTCAGCAATTCCATTTTGTTGTGGCGTATAGGGTGCCGACAATCTTCTTTGGATTCCATTTTTTCTTAAAAATTCTTGAAATTTTGCATTGCAATATTCTGATATCTCATTATCACTTTGAAAATATTTTATTCTTTTATCATGTTCGTTTTCTACCTCATTTTTGTAAGCTTCAAAACATTCCAAAACTTCATTTTTACATTTCATGAAGTAAATTTTGCAATATCTGGAGTATTCATCAGTAAAGGTAACAAAATATTGAGAACCACCATGAGACTTTATTTTAAATGGTCCCCAAACATCCGAATGAATCACTTCCAGTAAAGATTTTGCTTGATTTTCCCTTTGGGGAAATGGTAATCTCGTCATTTTGCCTTTAATGCATATTTCACACGTACCTAGCTTTTCATTATCATTAAAATCTAACCCATTTACAGAATTAGTTAGTTTTGCGGATTTGAGATCAGTTTCATTAATATGTCCAAACTTTTCATGCCATGTCATAATTTTTGTAGACAAATATGCATTTTCTTCCTCTCTTTTGTTGTAGCTCTGAACGTAGTACAAATTGTTTATTTTCTTTGCTGTTAATATTTGGTATCCTTTTTTATTTCTTATGATTGCTTCATTTCTTTTAAAAAGTACTGTACATCCATTTTCTGTAATTTTGCTGACAGACATTAAATTTGTTGAAAGATTGGGTACATAAAGGGTATCTAATAAATTTACTCTAAAATTTTGTGATATCGATAGTTGGACTTGTCCTTTGCCTTCTATTTCAGCTGTTTGACCTTTTGACGCCAATTTAAGATGTCCAGGCTGAGAAATTTCATTTAAATTTGTAAACATTTCTCTTGTAGCACATAAATGTGATGTGCAACCACTGTCAATGCACCACGTCTTCGAAATTTCATCACTTTCTGGTAGTGTTAGGCATATTTCTTCAGCTTTAAAAGATTCTTGATTATCTCTGTAACTTTTAGTTCTACAATCTCTTGTTATATGTCCAAATCTGTTACAATTATTGCATTTTATTTTATTATTATAATAATTATTGTTGTTCTCATGCTGATTATTTTGACGAAATTTTCCAGACTGATTAGATTTTTTATAATAATTCTTGTTTCTTCCCATAAATGCACCTTCATTTGTACTGCTACTTGGATTATTCTTATTTCTGGCTTCATTTTCTTCTAAAATTTTAATTTTTAGATTTTCAGGGGTAGATAACTCATCTCGAGATTCTATTGCTATTCTAAAATTTTCGAATGACATCGGTAAAGAGTATAATATCATTATACTTAGCAGGTCATCATTTATTTTAATATCCATTTCTGATAATTTATCTACGGTATCTGTAAAATTATTTAAATGATGTCTAATATTGTCTCCTTCTTTCATTTTATGTAAAATTAGGCTTTTAAGAAGTGTTGCTTTTCTAGCTGGTCCCTTACTTTGATAAATTTTCTGAAGATTGTCCCATATTTCTTTAGAACTATTACAATTCTTTATTTGTTTCAGTTCACTGGGTGAAATGATTAATATGAGTTCAGATTTTGCATTTAGGTCATCTTTTTCCCATTTATCCTTTTCTTCATCTTTAGCACTATCATCTGGTTTTTTATTTTTACCAGATACATAATCCCATAAACCAGCCTTCGTTAAAACTGCTTGCGCTTGCAACTTCCATGTATCATAGTTATTACTTTTTAATGGATCTATTTTGTAGCTGGTTGAATATTGGGCCATTTTTTGTTTGTTTCAATGTCTATTTTTATTGTTCATTAAATACTGTGCCCATAACCTGTTGTTTTCTAATTATATGCAATGGTTTTTATAAAATTAAATTCCTTTTATTTTAGTATGACAGTTATGTATATTATTTTGACAATAACTAATAACTATTTTATTATATTAAAAACAAACGAATTATATCGTTGAGCAGGAGTGAACTTTTCTCATTCCAACACAAATTAGAACACATTTTTCATATATTTATTTATTAAAAACTAGGGCAGATAAGTATAGTCATTATTTATAGACATAAAAAGATCTTTCTTTAACCAAATTTTATTTTTGTATAAAATAATTTGTAAAGAAATAAAGTAAAAATATAACTTTTTTGGAATATGCATTCATGAATCTTGTAGTTGTTCTTCATCCATTTTATTAAATTTTTCTTTAAGATCATCTGGTACATCCACATCTTTCAAATTATCTAAACCAATTTCATCTTCAGTTCTATAAAATAAATTTTAAATATTTTACAATAATTAATATTTGCATATTTTCTTATAACCACATTTTCCTGAATTTTGGTAAGGATAGTACAGATAAACATTTTATTTGTTTCTCATTTGTAAAAGTCAGTTTCCAAAAATACAATATTAATCAAGAAAGTTTATTTTATCAAGTCTGACAGTTAACTTGCAAAATTTTTACAAGTTAGAAGTATTATTTACATTAGTGTGATTGGGGTAACTGAAGATGTTTTGTTGGTCTACTTGAATCAACTATCGGCTAGATTCAGCCCTAATACTTTATGGGTAAAATGGTCTATGCTGAAAAGCTGCTTGGAAATGAAAGAAAATGCCCCTGTTCGCAGGTTTGTTTTCCTTAAACAATTTATTGAAAAATATGATGTTTAGTTGTCATTTGCAGATTTCAAAAGGTAATTATTGAGATTTTTTTAACCTTTTTACAAATGAGAAACAAATAAAATATAAAACAATACACGCGGTTTAACTGGCTCAAGGAGGTAACTGACTAACCTGTGGCTCGTCAGTTATATCCTCCATTCGCCAGTAAAAACCCTCTTATCTTGCCAAGGGCGCCGGCAGAAAGGAGCAGGGGGGCCTTGCCCCCCCCCCTGGATCACGAAAGATTTTTTTTAAATATTGGTAAATAATAACACAGTTGCAAATGTAGGCCAATACAGAATTGAGCTTCAACAAGAAAGATTTAAGGTAAAAAATGGCCAAAATCGTGAGTTTGATATACAAAAATATCAAAAATTTTCCGGTCCCTCCCTGACCACTGGTTTGTCGCCCCCCCCTGTAAAAATTTCTGCCGGTGCTCTTGTACCTTGCTAGTAATATATATTATTCCCAGCTGGCTTATTAGCAATTGACATCTAGAGTACAAATGATATCCTCACCTTATTAAAATATCAACTAGGTTTTCACAAGCTGCCAAAACCTTTTTATCTTTTTCACATTTGTGTAATTCTCTTAATATAATGTAAGCATTTTTGTTCCTAACAAACTCTCTGTTGGATTTCTTTGTCACCAATTGAGTAAGAGCCTCTATTAACATATTTCTAAATAACACAAAAATCAATAAAGCATGTACAAAACAATTTTTATGGTACATTGTTTAAACATATTTATATGTAATTACCTAACCTTATGTCTGGATCTTCTTCCCTTACTTTATCATCTGGCAAATATTGCAATTCAAGAGGTAGTTTATCATTGTCTTCTTCATCAAAGTTTTCATTGCCTGCTAGTGGCAATAGTAAGTGTGGTAAAATATCAACATCTTCACTTAATAACCATTCATGGTAATCTTCTTCAAAGCAACAATTTTTTAATGTGCCTACTACACCACCCCTTTTAATTAAAGATGCAGAATAAGCAGTAAAAGGTAGAAGTCTTTGAATAACACACTTGTTTTTGTCTAAAATGAACAGACGTACCCTATGACTTTGTGATAAGTTAGATAAAACTGGTCCCAGATAATGCAGTTTAGCACCTTTGTTATTGTAAGCTATTTTGGTAAAAATGCTTATAATATCATCAAATGTTTTACCACTATCATCTATGAGGTCAATTACTTGTTCTATTAAGTGGGATGGTCTAGTTAAATTTGAGAGGATCATACAACACTGATCAGCAATAGGACTTTCAACATTAAAAATGTGTCCTAAAATTTCTTTTATTACATGTTTTGGTGGTTTTTGTAGTGGAACACAATGTTTTTTAGTATCTAAGTTAATTAATGTTATTGCTCCTTTCTCATTGGCCGATATATTAACTAAACACATACTTGCATCTTTTGCAATAGGTACTGTTCTATCTTCTAGAAGACTAATTAGACATGTGAGCAATTCTTGTTTTAGCAATATAAGTTTTACACCTTCTTCTGAGCCAGTTAGACCTTAAAAATACAATTTATAACAATACACAGAAATATTTACTTAATTTTTTCAGCTTGTTAATCTACCTAAAAGATGTTCAACAGCTATAACTTTCAAATCTATTCTAGCACCTATCTGTAAAAATTTCAGTAATTCTTCAAGTGCTTCACTCATCTTAATTATTTCTTTATTCCGAAAATTACCATGAAAATTACAAACCACAAACCTACAATATATCTAAAAAGAAAAATATAACCTATATTATTCCACGTTGTTTGTTCAATTAATTAACATCGTCTGCACCCGTTTGCACTGGTTTGCACTAATGATCATATTCTATTCTATTCTATTCTTCTGGGGTGCGTTTCATGCATGTACTGGAGCTCTAGGCTCATTGTACCCCCCTGAAGTAATCATACCAGGTTCGTTTCCTTCATGTATTCTAGAATGTCCCTGATATTCGCTTTCACGATTTCCTCTGGCTCAGGAAACTGAATGCCAAAGTGTCTCTGTCTAAGCCACTTAAGGCTCGGACAGTGACATATTACGTGAAGAGGAGTTTCGTCTTCCTCACCACATTTTCTGCATAATGGGTCCTCAGCGAGTCCTATTATGTTCATGTGTTTTCGGAGATGGCAGTGTCCTGTAAGCAGTCCCACTGCCTTTCTCAATTGGGTTCTACTTAGGCTGAGTAGTTCTGTAGTTTTCTCCCTGGATGGACCTGTTATGAATAATCTGGATTGCCTGAGTCCAGGCAGTTCCATCCAGAGTTTCTTATGTTGTTCCCTTAGTCGTTCCTCTATTGTTTCCCTTACATGTTGGTATGAGACCCCACATGTGGGAAGAGGTCCGATCAGGGTTCCTTCTGAAGCCTCCCTGGCTAGGAGGTCAGCTTTTTCATTTCCAAGAATCCCTGTGTGTCCTGGTACCCATTCAAGGATAACCTTGTGGCGTTTTGCCAGTTCAGCTACAGTTCCTTGGCAGCGCTTCACTGTTCGTGACGCAGTGTGCACGCTCTCTATTGCTTTGAGAGCTGCTTGGCTATCACTTCTGATCCTGACAGTCCTGTTAGGGACTGTCTCGCTCAGGATGATTTCCGAGCATGTATTGATGGCAACCACTTCAGCTTGCAGGATAGTCTCTACTGAACCCAGGTTGAGACTATACGTCTTCCCTGTATTTTCATTGTAGATTCCAATCCCAGTGCTGGTGCTTGTTTTGGATCCGTCTGTGTACCAAACGGATTCATGTTGTTTCCTAATCTTGGTACGAGCCTCGTCCCTATCCGGAATGTGAACCGTATATGGTTTGGAAAGGTCGTAGCAGATAGGTGTTCTATCTGAGGGCATGCTCAGTAATTGATTATGTTCAATCTCTTTCGAGATTGTGGAATGGTACCTAGGGATCGCCCTGCCCCATTCGTTGTTTATTTTCAGCCTGTAAGCAGCTGCCAGTGCTTCCCTTTCCACAATAAGATGTAGTGGAGGTAGTCCCAGCATAGCTTCCAGGGCCGCCGTGGGCGTTGTTCTCATCGCCCCGGTTATGGCTAGACAGGCTACTCTCTGTACCCTGCCTAGCTGTCTAGATGCTACTGAGCATCTCGCTTTATGCCACCACACAACAGAACAATAGGTTATGATAGGTGCCACCACCCTCGTATAAAGCCAGTGCATCATACTGGGTTTAAGCCCCCACGTATTGCCCACAGCTCTTCTGCATGCCCAGAGAGCTCTTAGGCCTTTATCTGTTGTGTTTCTAATGTGGTTGGAAAGGGTTAGTTTGCTATCTAGGGTTACCCCTAGGTATTTGACTTCCCCTTTAAACTTTAGCGTTTGGCCCCACATACGAAGTTCCCTCAAGTCAAGGTTCCTTCTGAGGGTGAACGCTATCACGGAGGTTTTTGCCGGATAATGATCATATAGTAATACTAAAGTGTATAAGTAACGACCAAAAACCATAGATTAATATGAAACACAATGCTGAATGTGTGTCGTAGTGTTTTGTGTTTTGTGTGAGATTGTCAATGTGACATGTGACGATTGAACGTGGCTGACACTAGCTGATCTGTATGTTTCTATACTTTTATTTATCTGTATTCATGATAAAACTGTGCAATTACGGAGAATCTGTGATATGATATGAATTACAAATATTTATTTCCAATTCAATACACTCCTGCTGCAATCAAAATTGTAAGTTGATATTTAAACATTTTTAGGTAAAAGTAAAAGGCTTTCGTAGTCAAATCTGGCAGTATTATTTATTGATTTTAATGTATTTTCAGCTAAAAAATGGCTTTAAAAAAGGTAAAAGGAAATTTAGAACGAATGTTTGATAAGAATTTAACTGATCTAGTTAGAGGAATACGAAATAATAAAGAAAATGAGGTATGTAAATATTTGCTGTAAGGTTATGTTCTTAATATAGTTCATTCACTTAATACTGTTTCTTTCAGGCCAAATATATTTCAGAATGCATGGAAGATATCAAACAAGAGCTTAGACAGGATAATCTATCTGTTAAAAGCAATGCCATTGCAAAACTCACATATGTAAGTACACAAGGTGACATTTTTTATTTAGCATGACATATATTTTTTCTTATAAATTAATGATTCTATTAACCAAATGAAAAATAACTTATATAAAGATTGCTTGGACGTTTCAAAATGTATTAGGACTACCTACCATTATGTTTGGTTTTAAAAGTAAATTGTATTAAATGTTAAATAAATGGAATTTTTATATTGGTTCCTTTATTTCAGTTACAAATGTTGGGGTATGATATATCTTGGGCTGGTTTTAATATTATAGAAGTCATGAGTTCTAGTAAGTTTACATTAAAACGGATAGGATATCTAGCTGCCAGTCAGTCATTTCACTGTGATTCAGAGGTAAGGATGGTATTATTTAAATTATTTTATTTTTTTTTGGTTTTACAAATTAAAGTAAATGAAACTGTCCAAAATGAATGAAATTTAAAAATTATGTCCAAATTATTTGTTTTGTTATGTTTTTAGTTGATTATGATGTTGCTAGAAATTTGCTATATATATATATTGCACTAAGAACTAAGAACTAATCTACAGTGAATGTTGAAAAATGACAATTAAAAAAAAAGTCTCCAGTAGGTAAATTGATACTTCAACACATATCTTTACAATAACTGCCAACATAATTTTCCTGAGAATAATAATAGATCCAAAACTGGATTAGAAAAACCCTTTACAGAAATTGACCAGTGGTCTATCAATGTACTTATGTGCAGTAAGATTGTTGACAAGCTAAGTCAGTTCTAAGTGTGTATGGTTTAATTTTCTGGGGGAACTCAGTTAATGGTGGAAGAGTGCAGATAATACAGAAGAGATATTTATTATCTATCTTTGGACTTGGGCCTAGGGAAAGCTATAGATTACTGTATGAAACCAACAAGCTATTAATAGTAATAAAGTATATTTTAAAATGAATGAATTTTGTTTATGAGAATAGGTGATTATTCAACAATAGCAAACTATGGTACTAGAACCAAACATACTTTATTATTAAAAAGAATGAAGTATTCATAAATATGGAATAAAATTCGTAATAGTTTAATTAAAAAAATAGAATAAGGGGGGCTCCCTGAAATAAATTGTATGAGAAAAATTAAGAAATTTATAACAGAAAATCCATTGGAACGCTTTCTAAGTAATAAAGCTTTCTTTTAACACAGTTCTAATATTGTCAAGTTTCTGTGCCAAATTCCTATAATGCATTTAATTTTACTTTATTCAATTGTGTGAAACATTCTACACCTCTATGAGACTATATTGTTATTTTACAAGATAAAATAAAAAAAAAATATTATTTTTGGTCCAAACAACAAATCATAAAATTAAAATAAAAATTTAATTTATAAAAGATTTTTAGCAACACTTGTATTTATTTTGAACTCCACATGTTCTTTATGTATAGTTATTATTTCTTATCCTGCTATTTTCAGTTACTTATGCTTACCACAAACATGATACGGAAAGAATTAAATTCACAAAATCAATATGAAGCAGGTCTAGCATTAACATCTTTAAGTTGTTACATAAGCATGGATTTAGCTAGAGATTTATCTAATGATATATTAACATTGGTAAGACATGTTATTTAATTGTGTAAAAATAGCTAAGTTTAAGTTTCAATGTATATTTCAGTAATACAGAGAGGGTCTAAATTATGGAAAACTTTCATATTCAGATTTTTGGTAGATCTTTATTTTTAAATTATATTTTTTTTACATATTATATTATATCATACTAGTGATGTTATCCACCTGGGTGGGATGACGTAATCGAAGATTTTTTCAAATGAGTTTAGGAGTCATGTGATAGCTCATTTGAAAGGTTATTACATTTTCCATTTAGTGTTTTAAAACATTAACATTTGTACAGGGTGGCGCAAAAAATTATTTTTAAATTAAATACATTATACTATCCAACAAAATATTCATTTAACAAATAAAATAAATTTAATGATGTTATTAATTTCCAATCTGATTATATTTTTTAAATCTTCTAAAGTTTATGGTCTATATGTAAAGTAGTGTAAAATCTGATGATTGTGGGACCCACTCTTTTGTTAATTGCCTATCAATCTTAAAGGAAAATGTCTATTTAAAAAATCACGAACAGGCATTGCAAAGTAACCCTGTTATTTCTAATCGAACTGCGGCACTGTCGTATTTAATAACACCAGATGAAGATAGGTCTGAGTAATGACCATAAGGAAGCTTCAACTAAATCAACTATTGGCTTTTTTAGAGAATATGGGCTATACAATGAACTATAACCTCTAGGGTTGAGCCACAATAGACCTTGGCTGGCCACAATGGAGAACTCACTTTAAACCTAAACCATAAGTAATGTAAGCAGCTACTTAATAATACATCAAGTTTTGCATTATCACTTAATTTTGATATATAATATGTCAAAAAATTTAAAAATAAAAATCTTCCTGATTCAGGATTTGTCTATAAAGTTGCCTATTCTTGAAAAAATTAATTTATTCCATAATTTAGCTCCTTTCCATATAAAAGGTAAACTTCACATTTAATTTCTTATACTTAATGATTCTAAATGTGTTATTTTAAATAAGTATTTTATAGCTCAGTTCTACCAAACCATATATAAGAAAAAAAGCTGTTCTGATGATGTATAAAGTTTTTCTAAAATATCCAGATGCCTTGAGACCTGCTTTTCCTAGATTAAAAGAGAAACTAGAAGATCCAGATCCAGGTAATTCACATTTCTGTAACTTTTGTGTATAATATATAAAATTTGGTTATTATCCATACTTTGATATAACTGTTAAGTTATTAGAATTGCATTAGTATGTTTTTTTTATAAAATTTTTAGGAGTGCAGTCAGCAGCAGTGAATGTTGTATGTGAATTAGCAAGAAAGAATCCTAAAAATTATTTAAGCCTTGCTCCAGTTTTCTTTAAGTTAATGACAACAAGTTCAAATAATTGGATGCTAATTAAAATAATAAAATTGGTAAGTGTTAAATTTTAATTTGTAAATCAATGAATTTTCTTCTAAATTTTAACACAATAAATTTTTTTTTGTAATATCAGGATAAAATTTTAAATAATTTGTCTTTAATCTTTATTTTGTTACTATTTTAGTTTTATTAAATAATATAATAACTCAATTTGAGCGTTTTTCATCGTTGGCCTATGGAATTGTTTTAATATATCTTCCATTTTATTTGACATCATATTAACTAATATTTCTTTTTATGTACCAGTTCTCAGCTTTTACGATGGTAAAACCAGCAATGGGTTTAAAATTGAGCCAACCTCTCTTAAATATCATAGCAAGGTATTTTAAAATTTAGAATGTGATGGTAACAGGTGTTTGCTATTAAATATATGTTTTGTTACATTTAGATTTACAATTAATTCCAAATACAAATATATATTTTCTCCATTAACTTTTTAAAGCTTCCTGGTTTGTATTCTATTGATACTTATCAGTCCAATTTCTTCAATCTCTTGCTATATGATTGTTATTTTATTGTTATCAAATTTTTAAGATTTTATTTTCTTGTTTGCTTAGGTCCAAATTGCAATAATGATGATGTTCTAATCTTCAAGGTCCTAAATCAGTAACAAAATGTAAAATGTCTTGTTAAAGCCATTATACGCACATCTATTACAGTTACAGTGCCATTGATTTAATATTCTTTTAATTTACATTTTTTATTCTAATAGAGGTTAAATATCTCTTCAGTGCATATTCAGGATAGTTTTAAGTTGATCATTTGTCCATACAAAATAGTAAATAATTTACTTTTACAGTATATTTGTGATAGAAAAATCATTACTGAGCTTTTGCACTATAAATCAAACAAATTTAATAAATAACTTAATCTAAAATTTAGTTTAAATATGCATGGTTAAAAATAATATTCTTACACCTGATACTCATCCATTGATCACACAATAGTTGCTTTCATTTTGCACTTTTTATTTCTTAATCTTGGCTAATTGAGCATGGCATATTTTTTCTTTTGTTAAGCTGTCTTTTTCATAATGTCAACTTAGATTAGCTAAGATTTGAAATTTTGTGTGTAAAATGAAAGAGCTCATTGTAAGGGGTTGGTACAGTAGATTCCATTCATGCTTTTAATAAGTATCTCTTTGCAGTATCAACTTAATTACATTTTTAAGTGATATACAAAACAAAACAACAGTTTTGTTGTATCATAGGCAGCTACATTCTTCTAACTTGGTGTATTTAATTCTGGTACTTGTTAATGTGAATATTTTTGTTCCTAACATAAATAGTTGTTTTGAAATTATTTACAATTTTAAGAGGTAATGCAATGAGATGAGTAATATCATGAGTTATGTTATCAAAGGTACATGATGTACAATACCAGTCAAGGTACATGCTTAGTAATTTTTTTTTTATTGGTTTTTAGTTTGGTGCCCTTACTCCTTTAGAACCTAGGCTAGGTAAAAAATTAATAGAACCCCTTACAAATCTTATACACAGGTATGTAAACATTTTGCATGGTATTCCAATTGTAACAAAAAATGAAAGAAAATAAAAGTATACTTCAATTGCGCTTTAAACAAACACCGACCAGAAGAACCTTGAGAAAATTAATTTGCTGAATTGGGAACCGTTGGCGATACTGATATCGAATACAGTTTACACTACCACTTCACTAACAGATACATCTTCAAAGACCGATATTAAATTATAGAGACTTTCGGTCTCCAAAGAAGATAACTTGCTTATCGAAAGTCGAGTTGGACGGTTAAACGTGTGTGTTGATGTAGTGGTCGTGTAAACTGTGTCCGCTTTAAGAAAGTTGTTAGTCTATGCACTCAAGATGCATGCAATAACTACGAATCTAACTTCACTCGCCGATTTTAGTGCAGAGGAAGCAGAGTAGGGAAGAACAGGACCCCTGACATGCGGAAGGCACATTTCTTTCTGTTCTGTAAAAAACCTCTATTTTCCTTACAATTCCAATGATTTTGCTTACTTAAATTTAATAATTTTATTTAATCCAAATTATAATTTTTTTAACAGCTACTGCTAACGGGTCACCGTTACAAAACACGATCATAAGAAATATTCTTAACTTTGTGTAAGTTAAAAAATATGTTAATTCAAATCGTTTGATTGAATCGCAGTTTGAAGATACTATAAAATAGGATCGTATTCGTTATTTAGTATTTTATTCAACGTTGTCTTGAGATATTCTTTGTAACATGTCTATTGTCATGTCACCTTGCACTATTATTCGACCGTAAACGATACCGCTATTATTAACGTTAAAACGGACCCCGAATCACTGTTAACGCTACCGTACACGAGACACCCCTTATCGACGCGTAACTATGTAGTTGCCTGAACAAGGCCGAACAAAAAACGCGTATCCCGCTTGCAATTGAATGTAACGAACACATCCCTTCTGACAAATGACACAAACACGATTTCCGTCTTGAACGAGACTATATTGTAATGTTTTAAAATAATCATAAATATAACTTACCCAATATATAACTTGAATTGAAATAAATTATTAAACATGGATGTAATTTTCGAATATTTTCATTAAATGATCAACACACCAAAAAATTTCTTTATTAGAGCCATTCCAGTAAGTCTTAATTCACACAAAAACACAAAAACTATCTTGATAAAATGAGTTCATAAGAATGAGTACTAACACCAGTAGTCGATCCAAGAATCAAGTCCAAGATCCTATGTTGTTTAAGCTAAAAATAAAAAGTAAATGAGTATTAGAATATGTTAATAATGAATTATAGGAATCTAATATTAGTAAGAAACCAACTATATTAGTTATATTAAGTTAGTTAGATCAAAATCCAAATAAGTTACAATTAAAGTTAACAATAATAATAAGTTTAATAATGTTTTTTAATAGGTAGTTATAAAATAAGAATAAGTAGGTGTAGATTATTTAAAATTATTATTTAAGGTAGAGAATATTCAACTGTATTCAGTTAATAATATGAGTAGAAGAATTTGAACTCAACAAACTAATATTAGCTATTAGAGCAAAATAAATAATATAATAGACAATGATTATAACTTAATAAATAAATTTGACTTACCCAAACAATATTTACAAATTCATTTAAGCATTAAAGTGATGAGTCCTGTATTATAATGTATCGGATGATAGTACAAGCCTAGTACTGCCTATATTCTGGTACATCCCATATTTTGATACAATGTAATGTTTGAGAGAGAATCTGAAAATAAAGATATTGAAATTTATCACATGTAAGAATAAAACTGTAAGAAAGTGATGTGTTTGTTTACAAGCTAAGACTGTATAATTAAAGCTTAATCAAGGACATTATGATTGATAAATCCAGTAAAAAAAAACACTGTAAATAGTGAAGTAGTGATCAAAAACTGTTGATAATAAACTTAAAAGATGTGATTGTAGTGGAAAGACATAAACTTAATATTAGATGATTGATTGATGTTACTATTTGTTATAATTGTATGTTGTTGTAAGGTAATTAATTTTAAGTGGTTCGTTGATGATTTTAGGTATTATTAATTCGTTTATTTGGTAAATTTTGTAGTTGAATCGTTATGACGTGGTAGATTTATAATGTAAATAAAAACTAAAATAAGAGATGTCATTAAAAAAAAGTTATCTGATCATATTAGAATATGTAAATTTTCAATTTTTGTCAAAATTAATGGCCAAAAAGAGATATTTGCTCATAATTGTTAAATTTAATATTGATAATTGTCAAAATGTCCGCCATTGTGTGCTCCATAAAGTCAGCATTTTTAATAGGAAAAATCGATTTTAAAATTCTAAGAATGTTAATTTATAATGAAATAAGCTATGCAGATTTGATTTATAACAATTATAAGGTCAGAAAATGTCAAATTAAAAATTCAATTTTCTAAAATTTTGAGGTAAATGGGGTTAGGAAAAACAAAACACGTTCGAAAAGGCGGCCATTTTTGGATTTTAGGGGCTAACATATAAAAGCCCGTGGAAAATCGAGGTCACTCTAAATTCATCAAAAGGCCAATCCACGTCAGTCTACTTCAAAAATTATCATAAATCAATGGCCGACTACCGTCAAAAAATTTAAAGATGGCTGAAAATTAATTTGAACAACTGTATAATTTATTATAAAACAAAACTATTGGAAATTTGTATATGGAAATTGTGTACCGGTGAATAAAATATCATATCCTAAGAAAAAAAAAATAATTTTTTTTACTAACCTGTAATAATCATAAAAAACCCTGAAGAAATCAAGGAGACATCATATCCAGTGGTTCAATCCTTTTGGTATCCGTCCAAGGAAGTACTTACACGTGTTGTAAATGATCCACTAGTAAGGAGCCGAGTGTGGGAAAACGTTACGGGGAATTTTCCATCTTTCATCCTTTTCAACAAGTGAATTTACGGTATGTGTTTAACATTATTCATTAATATCACTTTCATAACTCCTATAAAATATTGTAAGTAGTAAATTTCAATATATTTAAACACTATTTTAAAATAATTTTGATCTGAATACATTGAACTGTTGAATATCTTATTTCGACTGAAACGTACGCTATTCGACATCGCTCACCCCATGAAATAACCGTTAAGTATCACGTGTTCTTTTGAATGGGGATAGATGCGCACGAAATTACCATAGCCGCATCATTCAGTAGGTATAGGGTGTATTAAAAATTTTAAGGTAAAAAATTAAAATAAATAGTTATATCGTTAGATTTTAGTTTTATTGGAACCGACTTCTGTAGGTAAGAGTCATTCGTGCTTTAAAAATTAATTTAAGTAGATCAAATCTAAAATTATAATAATAAAATTACATATTTTGAGTTTGATAATAATTTTTTTTTTCAATAAAATAGCAACAAAATAAAGAAATTTTGAGGTGTTTTGAGTTAAATAAAGACTGAATAAAATTGAAACATAAGTAAACATAAAATATAGCCCCACAAAACTTTAAAAATAAAAATTTAAATTTATAAAAACAATAATTTAATAATTGTGATCAATTATAAACTATATCTATTCAATCATCACATTTTAACATTGTAATTTTATTACAATATATAGACGAGTATGATCATTTTCTATCCTTTCTGGACTAATATGCTCATTTGAAGAGTTGGAAAAGCGTTCTAGTATCTCGTCTTGTGAAATTCCTTTTTGGTTGTTGGAAGACACAACCCGCTAAGTCACCGCTAAGTTAGAGCTAAGTTGAAAGATAACCCCCTTGTTGAAAGCATCCTTTGGAAGGTCCCCATGTGGAGATAGTCCTTCAAACCATTTGAAGCTGATGTTGAGGCCACAGAAGCCTGAATCTAAACCACTTTCGAGTCGTTAAGAAAATCACTACATCTCAAGCTGTCAGAACCAGTAGATAAACACCCAGAAACTTTCATCACTAATTCTCTACGAAGAAGCTGAAGCCGCCCTTCTAGACAGTACAGAAACCTAAAGTTAAGTCCACTTTTTACAATTCCTTTCTGTTCATTATCGGCAAGTACAGTTTCGATAAATAATCAATATTTTAAAAAACCGTTCCATTTATATACCTTAGACTGAAAGTCTTAAGAGTGTAGCATGGTCGTTCTTTTGTTTTAACTAGCTTCCTTATTTGATTGTTTAATTAAACTAATAAACTAATTATAAGGTGTTTCTATCTTTCTCATCTTAGTTTTTGTGTAGTTTGTTTGTTTACTCGAAAACGTACAAAAAGATAGTGGCGCCCTTATTACTTATACATCCCAATCCTTCCTATGGTAAGCATTAACTTAGAGTCGAACCACCCCCTGGAGAGGGTCTCTTAGCCGGGATCTCTTTTGGAGAGTTTTGTAGTTACAAATTGGCTCCCTGCCTTCTTGGGAACTGTAAAAGGTTACATATTGAATGCAGTTAGATTTTGCATCCCAATTTGGATTGATACTTGCGATATTAGCTATCAAAATTTATAACAAAAAAGTATTCATTTGGTTTTGAGGAAATATAAAATCATTTTCTACATACTAAGGAAATTCGTATTAGACAAGTAGTTCATTTTTTAGACTTTCTAATGCTTAAGAGGAGTTAACAACTCTTACAGAATGTGTACATGTTACTGAAATATCAGCTACTGAAGTATATAATGGAATACAGAAAGAAATAATACTAATTGAAAGAGGTAGTAAAATACTAAATTAGGTACTGACAAACTGGATGTAATGTGGAACTCCCTATCTGAAAAATAATTTGTTACCTTGTTTTGATTCTCCTGTCCGCTCTATCAGCTCAGCATTTAACTGTACTCTCTGCTATTATAGAAGGTATGAATAATAAGAAATTCAGAAATCTGTAATTACACTAATCTGAAATTGTTCATACACATTGTTGAAAAATATTCTTCAATAAATAATTACAAAACTAATCACCTTATCCTTATTTTTTAAATCATTACCTGTTGTTACTGCCATATTGGCTTTCTTAAATATACCTCTACTTAGTTAAATAATCACATTAAAAACTAACAGACAAAACTGAAAGAGTTGTTAAGCAATCGATAAAAATACTGACTAAGAAATTTTTTCTTCGAATACGATCTTAATCTCCTAATCGTTGTAGTAATAAATTTGTTTCGCTTTGCTATATGCCAGTGTTTTAATAAACAACTATTTTTTAGTACTTCTGCGATGAGTCTACTCTATGAATGTATCAACACAGTCATAGCTGTCCTTATTAGTATATCGTCTGGTATGCCGAATCATGCAGCCAGCATACAACTTTGCGTCCAAAAGTTAAGGATTCTAATTGAGGATTCAGATCAAAATTGTTAGTATATTGTTATAAAATACGATGCGTCCACTGATTATGCAATCTCCTTTTTGAATGATACTTATTTCATAATTGTAGGCTCTCTTACATGATACTTTTTTTATGTTTTCAACCACTATATAGAGGTTGTTGCAGTGACATGTTACTGCACAAAAGAAATTCAATAAAGATATAAAATGTATCAAAAAAAGTTATTAACGAAAATTGCAGGCAACTGTGAGGTTCACGTTACAAAATTGGAATATTACAGGGGTATAAATTTATCATTTTTGAAAATTTTGATATTTAACCAAAAAAAATGTGGCAGCAATTGGTTATAACTTTGTAAACACCCTGTATAACATATTAAAACAACTTTATATTGTTGTGATAGGGAACTGATGATTTTGAATATAAAATAAAATGTAGGGTGTTTCATTAAAAAAACATGTTTGGTCTGCTACTGTGTTTTCGAACAACCTATAACATTCTAACTAATTTTTTAATGTGAACATCCAAGTTGCCTACAATTTTTATTATTAATTTTAAATGTAATATTGTATTGTAATAGCTGATCTACTGAGCTTTATTACACTAAGCAATCACCCTGCATGTTTCAAAACGATAAAACTATCAGTAGTGAAGAATCATTAGCGAAATATCTTCTGCAGTTGAGTCTACTTCAAGAAAAAACAATTGTAAAAAGACATTTTATTTCTAATGAGACTCCCTTCAAAATTTATTGATTAAAATGTTTTTAATTAATTCATTTTTTTTTATTTTAGTGAAATATTTAGGATTACTAGCAATGTCTAAAATTCTGAAAACGCATCCAAAAAGTGTGCAGGCTCACAAAGATCTAATATTACAGTGTCTTGAAGATAAAGATGAATCGATACGATTGCGAGCCTTGGATTTGTTATATGGAATGGTATGTACAGAATTTCTATAATAAAAAATGTTCACAGAAAAAATTCAGAAAACGAGTTACGGTTATTAAATAACGAGAATGCTTATGGAAAAGAGTTTTATATTAAAAATTATTCTACAATCGAATGGTTCACTCATCTCCTCTTGCCTCAAACCGTTTCATTCGCTTTTTCCTTGGTCTAAACAAGCAATGCTGGAAGTCTTCTTCCATAAGAGCGCTTCTACAGACTCGACACTCGACCCAGGTTCCCACACTAAATCGAGCGGGTACAGTGCGTGCTCGAGCACAGGGCGGCTAAATAACGCTTCATAGACAATGCCTTATGGGAAGTTGCAAAATCCAACTCTGGCCGTTTATTAAAAACTCGGTCCCGCAGTGTTGCCAAAACATTCAAGTAGTAAGTTTGGTTTACAGTTTGGCCCTCTGGAACCCATTCAGTCATCACTATGCCGTCGATCCTTTATTTCATTATTTGCGATGTTTCAACATCGTATTGAAATAACTAACGGACGAGCCCATTGATGTTGCAGGTCACAGCGAATTTTTTTTACACACAATGTAGGTAGTGGATAAAAGGTATATACAAATGTGTCAAAACAAAGGCAAATTTAATAGTTACAATAGTCTCATTAAATATCACAACCGTTTCTTGGTGTGAATTGTGTGAATTTTTAACACATTCTTGCATTACCGAGGTACGGTTCTTTGGCATCTGAATTTTGATTTTGCCCAGTTTGGAAATAAGGAAGGTATCCAAAAATCCAATGATTAAAGTCGTCATAACTATTATCGCAATCTCAGAGTGCAGTTATCGTAAGTTTTTGTGCAACTTTGAATTAACCGCTCCATGCCCACAATAAAGGCATCTGGTAAAATTGGTGTTGATATTTCTGTCGGAATGACTACTCTCACTGTTTATATTTTTTGTTTGCAGTTATTTTTGCCCACTCCTCTGCCCAGGGGCTTGTTAAATTTTACTTACAGATTGAAATTGTTATAGGTTTTTTTGGGTTCCCTATAACATTTACCAAATGGCTGAAAGATATGGGAACAGTACAGGCACAACATGGTATCCGAATCAACAAGAGTTGATTGACTCACTCCCCAGTTTGAGCCCGTTGTCTGGCTAGTTCTTTTACTTACTCCTAAATTACATTGCACCCCAATAGGAAACTCTTCTGTCGTCCGAGCAATTCCATCATCGCCCTATAAATGATCATATTGCCCCTACAACCTTCAACTTCTCAAACATTTATGTTAAAATTTATTGTACCAAGCTTTACTTTGTAGAAGTCCATCGTATTAAGCACACTGAAAAATAACTTTAGTGGATATTGTAACGTTTATTTATTTTTACTTGTCTTTTAATTTATTTTTATATTATTTGAATCACTAACACTGTTTAATTTATATAACACAATTTATTTACAATACTTTAATTTATGTAAGACAATATTTACATTCGCATTTATCTAACAACAACTAGTTACTAACTAACTAAAATATTCAAATCGGTCCTTAATATATAGGTAAGTATTGTTCCCGCATACTCCAGAACTCCAGTCTATTCTCGATCGTATCGAGTCTAGATGCTTCGCTCATCGGGCGCCGTATATTCTCGAAGACTCTCGTATCATTTGTTTCCTTCGCGTCTGATCATAGCGCCAGGGGCGTACTCGCACAACATTGCCCCCTCCTTAAGAGATAGTTCCTCCTGGAACTTTTACGGAATTGAGACTGGATGGAGATACTTGCAACTGAATCCTCGTCTACAATTTCCAGTTGCATGGAAATAACATGGAATGGTCTTTGATGTCAGCTGGACACGGGGCGAATGGCTGCATACCAACACTTGGACTTCGGTATCTTGAAAGATTACTTCCACCATATTTCGGATGACCCTCCAATCCAATGAGTTGCACTCTATTTTCGGCATGGCTAGCTTCTGTATGTTGGACTCTAATACGTGCTCTCTCAAGTTAAGTAATGATTCCCATATATTTCGATAAGTGGGCTGGTCTTGGTAGGTATTCTTGGTAATCAGATAGAAGAGGCAACGGGAGTCATCTCGAAGTATCAAAGCCTTCCCAGTGGCTGGTAACTGATTTCGAAGTTCTGACAATCGACCAAACTTCCTTCGGAAGACAGACGCTAATCCTCGGCCGTCGCTGATAGTGGCGGAAACGCTATGGGCTAATGAGTAGTCATCAGGAAGTGTGAACAGGTCTTGCTGTCTCTCAATAGTCACGCCGTATCTAGCTTTCCCAGTACCTCCATATGCACCCATAAATTCTTCGAAAGCAAGGTCGGGTGTATCTTGGACTTGATTTACGACTTCTTCTTCCTGGTCATGACCTCCCTCAAATTTCGCCAGTCGGTTTCGGTGTACTACCTTAGGTTTTCCATTCGGGGTCTTTATTATACGGTATATGACGTCATTGATTCTTTTCTTGATGATGTATGGACCCTCCCAAGATTGTTGTAACTTTGGTGAGTACCCCTTCCGTCTTTTCGGGTTATGGAGCCAGACTTTGTCACCTTCTTGGAAACATCCTTCTATAGCTTGGGTATCATACCGTTTCTTCATCCTGTCACTGGCAACTTGGAGATGGGAGCGAACCAAATCATGCATGTCGTCCATTTTTCTACGTAACTGGATTACATAGTCTTCTCCAGCTATATCCTCTCCAGGTCGGCATCCAAACTCGAGGTCGCATGGTAACCTCATCTCGCGTCCAAACAAGACTTTTGCTGGTGTTTGACCTGTTGATTCATTGACGGCGGATCGATAAGCCATTGCAAAGAGCGAAATATACTGGTCCCAGTCTCTTTGGTGATTGGATACTACTTTTGATAGATATTTGCCAATGGTTTTATTCATGCGTTCTACCATTCCATCTGATTGTGGGTGCAATGCTGTAGTTCTTGTTTTCTTCATTCCTAAATTGTCGCAAATTCCTTGAAAGAGTTGACTTTCGAAGTTCCTTCCTTGGTCACTGTGAATCTCCAAGGGCACTCCATATCGGCAAATAAACTCCTTCACTAGCACGTCTGCGACAGTTGCTGCCTCTTGATTTGGAATGGCGTAGACTTCAACCCACTTCGTAAAATAATCCATTACCACCAACATGTATTTGTTCTTATTCTCAGTAGTGGGGAACGGTCCAGCAATATCTAAAGCAATTCTCTCAAATGGGCTACCAACGTTATATTGTTTCATGGGAGCCTTTCCTCTTTTCTGAGGTCCATTACTAGCAGCACAGATGGTACACTTCTTACACCAGTCCTTAACATCATCGGAACTATTCATCCAATAAAACCTTTCACGAACTCTCTGCAGGGTTTTCTTAACACCAAGATGACCTCCTGATGGACTGTCGTGTAACTGTCGTAGTACTTCGGCTACTCTACTCTTTGGTATAACTAATTGCTTTCTGTTAACGGAACCGTCATCATTTTCAATTATTCTCTTTAATAAATCGCCTTCCAAAATGAAAGACTCCCACTGGGCCCAATATGATTTAAGGACTGTAGAGAATTTTGACACTTCTTGCCAAGTAGGTCGACGATCTTCTATCTTCCATTCTCTCATTTTCTTTAAAACAGGATCATTATCTTGTTCTTCTTTAATTCTAGTAGGTGCCCAGTCGTCGTTAACTACAGTTGTTCGTAGTATTGCAGTTTCTTTTAATTCTGTCTTACTGCAGTGAGAACACTCTTCTGGGCACGGTCTTCTGGAAAGGGAGTCTGCATTTCTGTGACTTATCCCAGCTCGATGTTCGATCCTAAAGTCGTACTCTTGGAGTCGTTCGATCCACCTGGCAATTTGACCTTCAGGGTTCTTAAACTGCATTAGCCATTTTAGGGCTGCATGGTCCGTCCGGATTAAGAATTTTCGTCCATAAAGATATTGGTAGAAGTGTTCCACCGATTTCACAACTGCCAGAAGTTCTCTTCTCGTAACGCAGTAATTCCGCTCAGGTTTGGAGAGCACTTTACTAAAATAACCCAGGACTCTCTCTTGTCCATCTTGAATCTGTGAAAGGACTCCTCCAATTCCGACATTACTGGCATCTGTATCCAAAATAAATTCTCCTTCCGGTTGTGGGTAGCCTAATATCGGTGCTGCGGTTAGATGCTTCTTCAGAGTTTCAAAAGCCGTTTGACAGTTTTCATCCCAGCAGAACTCTCTCGTTTCCTCTGTAAGGCGTGTTAATGGCTTAGCAATGTCTGAAAACTTTCTGATAAATCTGCGATAGTATGTACATAGACCAAGAAAACTTCTTATTTGATGTTTATCAGTTGGTTGTGGCCATTGTTTGATAGAAGAAACCTTGTCCTTATCTACAGACACGCCCTCTTTGCTGACAATATGACCCAGATAATTAACTTTGTCTTGGAATAACTGACATTTCTTTGGATTCAGCATCAGTTGGGCAGCTTGAAGTCTTTTAAAAACATCTTCTAAGTTTTTCAGATGTTCTTCGAATGTCTCCCCAAGACTATGATGTCGTCTAAGTAGACCAGGCACGTTTTCCAAGACAACCCTCTTAATACGTTCTCCATCAGCCTTTCAAATGTCGCAGGAGCATTACATAGTCCGAATGGCATGACATTGAACTGAAATAATCCAGAACCGGTGGTAAAGGCTGTCTTTTCTTTGTCTCTTGGGTCCATTTCTACCTGCCAATAACCAGACTTCAAATCTAAGGTAGAAAATAATTTACTTCCAGCTAGAGTGTCCAAGGTATCGTCGATTCGAGGCAGAGGATAACTGTCCTTTTTGGTAACATTGTTCAACTGACGGTAGTCTACACAGAACCTCGTAGTTCCATCCTTTTTCTTGACCAAGACTACCGGAGAGACCCATGGACTGGTAGAAGGTTCTATCACTCCATCTTCTTCCATTTCTCGAACAATCCTTTCAGCTTCTTGCCTCTTTGCCTGTGGTAGTCTTCTAGCTGATTGACGAATTGGCTTGGCATCACCCGTGTCGATTTTATGTTTTACAGCAGAGGTACGTCCTGTCTTACCTCCCTTTGGTACAAAAATGTTGCGATACCGATGAAGAAAATCTTTCATTTTTCTTTTCTCTTCTCGGTTTAGGGATGTACCAGCAACCGCCACCATTTGTTCAAACTTATCGTTGGAATTATCGGGAATAGTTGTCTGTCGAATTATAGATGTTACTGGTACGGATGTTCCAACTTTGGTCTCTTTCTTGATCGTAATTGGGTGATCATTGACATTTATAACTCGTACTGGAATTTCTTTAGCGGAAGTGACCAATCCTTTTCCTATCAAAATTCCTCGACCGACCTCCTCATCATGGTTCCATGGTTCCATCATCACCGGTATTCCTTCGTCAATAGTTCCTTGCAGTCTGGCCACTATGATCGTTTCGCTTCTACCAGGTACCACAGTATCCTCCTGGACAACGGCTGGCACGGTTTTGTCCTCATATGGATGAAGGAATATTTCTTCAGAACCGACTTTGATAACTCTGTTCTTGAAACCCAGTTGGAAACCATGTAAGTTCATCACATCCATTCCTAATATAACATCTTCCTCAATATCAGCGACAATAACAGTATGCGTGAACTTCTCTGAGCCAATTCCTATTTGAACCTGGACTTCTCCAAGGATGTTAGCTCTATCACCTGTGGCAGTTCGCAGTCGTAGCCTTGTTGGTAAAAGCTTCTTACGGCTATTTATAGTTGTTGGCCGTATAATAGTTCTGGTCGCTCCAGTATCCACCAATAGTGTATACTTTTTACCGTTGACTTCACCGTCTACATATACACTGTCGTCGCGGCATTTCAAAGAGGCTATTAATATGAGAGGGTCTTTGGAAACGTTCCGGGTCGAAGCTGCCCCCTCTAGGCCGACCCGTTTTAGTTTTCCTGTGGAGTAGTTTCTTGATTCGTAGTGACCCCAGGGCGTTTACATGAATTGCGAACATGTCCTATTTCACCACAATTCCAGCACCTGATGGTCTTCTTCTTTCTCTTATCAGTAAAGTTCTTCATCATGTTTACTAATTGGTCTAACTTATTTTCATCTTCCTCTTCCGTTACGGACCTTACTTTACTGTATCCTCCACAAGCTTTCGAAGCCGCTTCATACTCAAGCGCGGCAGACAAAATGTCCACTAATGTTTTGTGGTGGGCTAAACGGAGTGTCTTTGCCATTTCGTGGTCACGAAGTCCATCAAGAAATGCTTCAACAGCTAAACATTCCATCATTTGTTCTGGAGCTGAAGGGTAAGCAAATCTTACCAATCTGGCAATATCGACTTCGTACTCTTGAAGTGTCTCCTCTCGCTTCTGTTTTCGAGTCTTCAACTGCGATCGGTGCAAGTTCTCCAGGTGTTCGTGACCATATCGCATGTTCAAGCTTTTCTTCAGTTGCTCAAAATCATCTGTGTCCTCCACTGGTATGGTCTGAAGAACATCCAAAGCGTCTCCTCTCAGAGCGATGGTGAGGTTTATTGCCTTCTCTTTTTGGGACCATCCGTTCGCTCTTGCAGCTGTTTCGAACTGTTTGAGATAATTTTCCCAAGACATCTTTCCGTCAAAGGTTGGGGCCTTAACACGAACAGAACTTTCGTTGCCTTCCAATTTCGGTTTCCGCTCCACTTTGAAGCTTCTCATTTCGTCCTCATTTTCCTCTTCTAAATCTTCCATATCTTCTTTACCTCCTTTTTCCATCTCTTCCATTTGCTTTTCCATTTCTCTTATTTTCTCTTCAATTTTTTTCAAATGAAGACATTTTATTTTCCATAGAAGAAATATCCAAAGAAACTTTGTTTTCCAAACAAGAAATGTCAGCAGAAACTTTATTTTCCAAAGACGAAATATCATTTTTTAAAGAAGACATATCAGTGGAAACTTTGTTTTCCAAAGAAGAAATATCATTTTTCAAAGAAGACATATCGCAAGAAATATCATTTTTAAACAAGACATTTCGGAAGAAATATCACTCTTCAAAGAAGACATGTCGGAAGAAACTTTATTTTCCAAAGAAGAAATATCAGAAGAAACTTTATTTTCCAAAGAAGAAATATCAGAAGAAACTTTATTTTCCAAAGAAGAAATATCACTCTTTAAAGAAGACATATCGGAAGAGATATCACTCTTCAAGGAAGACATATCGGAAGAGATATCACTCTTCAAGGAAGACATATCGGAAGAAACTTTATTTAATGAAGAAATAATTGTAGCAGAAGAGTCGTCTACAAAAATATGATTTTCTGGATCTAAACCATCATTTTCCAATGCTTGCTTAAGTCGCTCCAACAACTCAGTCTTCCTTCCTGTTGTTTCCAATTCACGATCCTCCAGCTCTTGACGCAATTCTGTCACTTTCAAGTCACAAAGTTTTTTCGACATATTTATTTATTTATTTTTTTTTTACCTTATTTATTTACAATATCCCACTTCTGACACCAATGTAACGTTTATTTATTTTTACTTGTCTTTTAATTTATTTTTATATTATTTGAATCACTAACACTGTTTAATTTATATAACACAATTTATTTACAATACTTTAATTTATGTAAGACAATATTTACATTCGCATTTATCTAACAACAACTAGTTACTAACTAACTAAAATATTCAAATCGGTCCTTAATATATAGGTAAGTATTGTTCCCGCATACTCCAGAACTCCAGTCTATTCTCGATCGTATCGAGTCTAGATGCTTCGCTCATCGGGCGCCGTATATTCTCGAAGACTCTCGTATCATTTGTTTCCTTCGCGTCTGATCATAGCGCCAGGGGCGTACTCGCACAACAATATATTGTTCCACAGTTATTATGTGATGCAAATTTTTATCTTTAATTTTATAAAATTAATATTCAAAATTGATTACCACATTCTTTAAACGTGTTTTGCTAAAAGCTAATTTGGACATATTTTTGAACTTACTTACATAAGGCGTATAGATTTTTAATATAAATACTACATTTTAATACTACAATGGTGTTAAAGTAATGTAAAGACCTAGGGGTGAGCCACAGTAGGCCCTAGTTTGGCCGCAGTGGAGGGGCGGGGAAGCGCCCCCACTAACCTTGAACCTAATATAAGACTACTCTGTATGCAATACTATCATTCTTTTTGATACTACAATACTAAAAAAAAATATTAAAGGTATCGAAGAAAAATCTTATGGAAATTGTGAAGAAGCTAATGGTACACATGGATAAGGCCGAAGGAACTGTATACCGAGATGAATTACTTAGTAAAATTATTTTAATTTGTTCTCAAAATAATTATCAATTCATAACCAATTTCGAATGGTACGTTACCGTTTTAGTGGAACTGGCTCAAATGGAATTCGGATCTAAACAAGGTAAATCATTTAAAAATGTTCAGCACACTGTTTTTTCATGTACAAGATTTTATTTTAGAATTAGGGTCCTTCACCTTCAATGTGTGCGAAAATATTGGTATGGGAAAAATGTCGCATAGTGAAATTCGTACACGAACGTCATCTTATATTCTTCATTAGTAGTCGAAAAATTACAGAGGGGAAAACACATTTATCGTCTGCTAATATTTTCGCACACATTGAAGGATAAGGTCCCAGATTTTGCAACTTGAAACTAAGATAATGAGATCCATTATCTGATGTTTATTAAGGTCTATATGTTTTGATATTTAACATTTTTTTGAAGGTCCCGTTATCGGATCACAACTTTTGGACGTTTGTATTCGAGTTCAAGCAATACGAGCATTTACTGTAGCAGAAATGGCGCAAATCTTGGATGTATACACATCAACGTCTCAGTTTACCATTATGCAAGAAGTGTTGTATGCGGCGGCGTGGCTGTGCGGGGAATTCGTTAGGTAAGTGACTAGTTTTTGTGGTCGTCGGACATATCTGTCAGATATTGTGGTGACAAATTATTTATTTCAAATACTTGTTACAATTATAATTTTAGTCATGTTAATAAAAGAAATATTTCGATTGTCTATTCGTGAATTTTATATCAGTACAGTCAATTTTAAGTCAGTTAAAATATGATTCATGCATGTATCTGTTTGTAGGGAACTAAAAGATCCTGAACAGACTCTCAACTCAATGGTCAAGTATAAAATCCTTCCACAACATATCGAATCTGTGTTTCTTCAGAATATTCTTAAGATATTCACCTTTATTGTTAGAAAATATGAAACCAATGAAGAATACGACAATATATTACGGATTTGCGATGTAGTGATAGAAAAATTAAATGAAAGTATTAAATCTGCCGAATTAGAAGTCCAAGAAAGGTCAAGTACATCTTTGATGATTGTCAAAATAGTTCAAGAAGAATTCTTGGCAAGTAAGTTGACTTTAACATCATAGCGATTGTAGTAATTTCGTTAATACATTGTGTTCGATTTTTTTTTAAGGAAAATCTAACGGAAACTCAAAACTTATGGATGATGGTGACGGTGTAATCGAAACTGTAACCAAAAATGAATCGATAGCTGATGAACTTGAGAGTTTTTTTGATAGTGAACTAAATCCGGTGGCTCCAAAAGCTCAGAAGAAAGTGCCCATACCAGATGGGTTAGTATATAGTGTTAACAGATAAATTTAAATGCACCTCAATAGTTTTAATATTAGCTTCAGTTTCATAGTTAACAATATTAATTAATCATTTATTGTAATATGCTACAGCAGCAAGTTTTTAGTTTGAGATGCAATATAAGTCTCTTATCCGATACTATCTTTTCCAAGTCCGCCTTCGCATCTTCTTTCTTTCTATCTCCGCCTCTCCCTTCGACGTATATATAAGACACACATCATCCGCATACCCCGTAATCTCAGATTCCTCTTTGCATTATTCTTCATGTGCCATTCTCTATTCATAGCGTCGGCTACTTATCGCTATGTGCTATGTATATCTCAATATTCTCGACACAGATACTTGGGAACTACAGTTTCACGCCGGGTCTGAGAGGCTTTCCCTGGCAGAATACTTTTGGTCGTTTGCCATTGCCGCCCCGTCAGAAGACCACCGACCCATTTGCTGACACTATTAAACGCATTCCTGACGTCGATGAATGCTAGTAGGGCCAATTTCTTGTTTCTCCAGCTGCCCTTCTTAGCTCTTTCCACTAAGTCCATCACTCTGTTCAATGCAGAGTGCTGGATTTTCCTAAAACCCCCGTTCTGACTATATACCTCTTCGATCCTTTCCCTTTATTTTTCCCTTGCCTCTTCCTCCCTTTATTTCTTTTAATGACTTGATCGCTTTCAAAATATTTATTAGTACAGCTGTTAACTCCGAAAAATTTTGCGGTAAACCTATTTACATGAAATTTTGTAATTGAGATAAGCTTTTTTATAGTGTTTGAAATAATCTTTAAAATTAGCAGTCTTAAAAGTTTGAATGAGTTACAATGAAAAAAAGGGGACATCCATTTTTTTTTAAATCGTGTTTCATAAGTGCCATTTCCACCAAAATTAAAATTAATCGTATTCCATCTAGAATTAGCTTTATTATGAATATTTTATTGGTTTCCACTCATTTGACTGAATGCAACACTATTTGAAGAAAATCATTTGTTACATTTAAAAAAATAATAATGAAAAATACGTAAAAAATGTTTCTTTTTTTTCCGTCAGACTACAATTGACAGAGATATGAATGTTTAAAGAGCTCGTGGTAGCGCAATCACAGTCTCTTTCGAGTCCTTTGACCCTTCACGGTTACATTTTACGTACTAATTTCCGGATGAAAAATCGGTTATTTGTGAAGGCACTTTTCGTCCGCTGTGGTTGCTTTGATACGGCATGGTTCGAGAACGGCGATTGGATCATTTTCGTAGATCTGTGACAATTACTGTTATTTGCTGTTGTCAAATTAAGTATTTACGAAATTCGCTAGATTTTAATATTAATTACACAAACTGTACTTAATATCCATCTTCGAGATTGATTTAATTTTGTAGTATATGATTTAAATAGAGAGTTGTTACACTTCAAATCAAAATACATTTTTTATAAATTTACTTAAATTATGATCGAGTCTGCAGTGGGGACAGTGGGACGTAGCCGGGGTAAGCAAACAGGTGAGTTCTTACTTTCATAAAGGTATGTAGAGGACGACGAAAAAATGTAATATGCACCTCGGCGAAAACTGTCTATTGTCTCGCCCGCTTGCTAGCCTCTGCTAGCAATTTGCATGCTCGACTATATTAGGCAGTTTTTCGTCCTTGTATAAATAACTACATATCATCATGACAAAAGCTGTAGCTATTTTAATTGCCTTTAAAATGATTTTTTTTTTAAATTGTGATAGCTTTAAAATTGAAGAAGTTACGGTCCATAAACTAAACAGTTTTTTTTTTCTATTTAATAAAATAAAAGCACAAAAATTTTGAGTATAGTGAAAGTACATCGATTAAATTTCAGACCAAAAAAACGACTTATATTCAATATGTGGCTGCTATTATACTTAGAGCATTCAATAAAACATGAATTTGTTCATATTTTTACCTGCTAGAATGTAGTTTATTATAAAATTATTGGAAAAATACATATTTTTTGCGAGATATTTGCACAAAACTTGGAAAAATTCCGTGTTTTCGATCACCAATAACTTGAAAAATATTAAGTTTTTGAAAAAACTGTATAGAACACTTTTTGCTTAGAATATTGTCCCCCATGGTAAGAGCGGAGGTCGGGTCAATATCACTTTTAGTGATATTAGTAGTAAGATAAGCCTAATTCCAAATTTTCATGTAAATAGGTTGACAGTAAAATATTCCGGAGGTAAGACCCTATTTTTCGCTTTAATCACTGTACTATATATATTAAATGAAATTTTTTAGTTTGAATTTGGATGCGTGGATTAACGAACCCTTAATCGAATCAGACTCTGATAGTGAAAATGAAATTGTGGAAAATCTGTTTGTAAAATCGGAAAAAGAAAAAACCGTCCATCATCCCGAACCAACGAAAGAAGAAATCAGGAAGGTAAGTTTAAGACAAAAAAAATTTGTTGATATTTAGTGTATTTTTTTATTTAGAGTCGCGAAGCCAGAAAGTACGAGCAACAAAACAATCCGCATTATTTAAAAAGTACAGATACAGGTGAACGTAACGGTAACGGTGATGCTGGTGAACATTTTGAAAATATACCAATGGCAGAACTTAATCTTAACGTTCCGTTGAAGGTAATAGGACAAAAACGGTCCGATAAATATCTTAATCTTAACACCGATAAAATGTCTAAAAAGAAGAAAAATAGAAAGAAGAAGCATAAATCTGTAAGGTAAACTTATATAACTTTGATTATTTTTTTCACCTGTCAAAATATCACAATTTTGTGATTTCCTCCAATGAAAACGCTTAATCCTCAATGTTTTATGCTAAATGCTAGCAAATCATTCTGGTAAATAGTAATAAAACCACTAGTGGTCCAAAAAGCATCAGGTCTGCTGCTTTCATTACAACTACAGGCAAAACTTTATGTTACATTTTTATGTTAAACCTTTTGGCTTTAAAGCGAAATTGCAATATGCGCGTAGCTGTGGTCCTTTAGATAGTGGCGGCGTTCTCCAGAACTCTGTGCTTATAGTAGAATATATGAAACCAGGATTCCAATCCATAGGGTAGCTCAATCCGTTATTGGCCACATCTATGTTTTTGCCCTGTAAAGTTTTGGTGCTGACTGTTTCCAATATCAGAATCGCCATTATCTAATACATAAGAATTAGTATCTGATGTGTTAGCTAAGTCACTGTTTTGACTTGTTTGATTCTTGACTTTGTGGAGTGTAGTTTTTGTTTTTTCGGTGTTATCTCTCTCTTGATATATGAGACTAGCTTTACCCGACTTGATACTACTTCCATAATGTCCTCTTATGCGACATTCTTCGCATTTTTAGCTGGACAATCGTTGACTACTAGTGGTTATAATAGTATGGATGCATTCATAGGACTGTCACTTGTCAAAGTAGTTTTTGCACAGAATGGTTCAAAAAATAATTTTCTCAAATACTACTCGTCCTGTAAAATTTTACTAGAAAAATTTTTAATTTCCAGACTCAAATAAAATAAATATAAAAAGGTGGAAACTAAACATTTATCTTTAAAATTTTAAGGACTCAAAGGTATTACCTTTGATAAAGGGTGGATCACCTTTAACATTTAGTGGGAGGAAAAATAAATGTCCCTCCAGCCTAGCCGATATGCACGTTAAGATTCACGAAAATTGGTCAAGCCGTTTCGGAGGAGTTCAATCACGAACGCCGTGACACGAGAATTGTATATATTAGATTGTAAAGATCAGCTTGATATAGCCTTTTCCTGGTTTTTCTATATCATTGCACAGTTATACTGATCTTAGAGGGAAATACATCCAGGATAATCCTTTAGGGCTAACAACATCTATGGCTTGTCCAGTATAAATATAAGTGCACGTCATCAAAGTGAACAAATCGCTCTGTTCGTTTGACTTCCTTCGTTCGTTTGCTACTGTCAATCAGTATCTTTTTTCACTGTAAATTTGCTAAATATTTAAATTCGTAGGCCGCAAGCTATTACCAAATAATAAATAAATGCTTTAAGAAAGGTGGCGTAATTAATTTTATAACAAATACAACTCCTGGACTAATAAAATATAAACTTCAAACGAACATAACTCGGACTAAAATAGTTTATATGTTGGCAATATGGTGCCCTGATGCCGCACTTAAATATGGTTATAAAATTCTAATTTAGTGCTGAGGTATTAACATCAAAATAAAACTCTTTTATTAAACAAAATCACATTAAAATAATTTTTGCTTGGGATATCATCATAAATAACCTTTTTATCAGTATAACTAACCTAGCTTAATATTGTACTCAAATAAAAAGAAGAATGTTATAGAAACTTCGTTTGACATTTACTAGATTCTAATACTATTTAAAATGCTTGGCAACATAGTCCCATTCTGACAGCTGTGACGTGCAATTATATTTATACTGGACAAGCCATAGGTATTAATATTGTTATGTCTTATTACTTTCGTACTTGGTCTAGTCTTAACACTACTTGATCAACATCAGGAAGTTTTCTTGAAAAAACAAAATGGAACTTCAATATGTCAATCTGACGATACTCGTTATAGCTAAACAGCTGTCATTGTATTAATAAAGTTAATTTTTTAATTAAACGTGGAAGTTTATTTGTTTATTATTCTTAGCATTTTAGTAATGTTAGTTTGATATTAGGTTAGATTTTTTATTCTCGAATTTGACGTTTTTTTGATGAAAATTGTCGCAAAAATTGTGGTATTCTCGATTAGCATGAGACATATTTTGTCGAATAGGAGATGCTGGCAACACCTATTTAATGATACTCAAATATTCTATTCTAATTTAGATTGTGGTATATTTGCATTTGCGTTGTTATTTGTTTGACGCTTGCGTTCAGTTGTATTGTTTTGCTGTTTATTGTATTGGTTGGGTTAATAATAATTACAAAACCTATTATAATACAAAACATTTTTTTTTTGTTAAAATAGAACTATCTATTTTCCCTATTTTCCTTCGACATTTCATTAAGCATGCGCATTTATTAGTATTATTACATTCTATGACAAAGATAGTTAAAATGTTTGGCTTGTGGTTAGTTTTGTATTGATATTATTTAACAGCCGTGCTACTTGTCAAAGGCAATTTAATTATTATTTAAAAAATCCTATTTATAATATATAACCAAATTAACAACAGTTGAAGTCAAATTCAAAATCAGACAAATGTAAACGGTAATATTTAGAAAGGTATATGTTCGCCACTAATTTAAAATCAGTTGTTTTATCAAATGTCGTCAAATGAAGAATCCAAAGGTCTAAAGGCACCTTTAGGATATTCAAATTTCTCGCATGCGACAAAATATGTCATGATTTGAAAATAGGGACTTAAACATTGAGTAGAATAAGACAAAACGATAGGTCTCTTAAAAGTGCCAGTACTGGTCTCCTTTCTGTTATTTGATCTAGCTTTTAGAGTTTTATAGTTACAGTGCATTTTACATTATATAACAATTAAGTTCGTAATTTAGATTTTTTTGCATGATTATGTAGTCCAAAAACGATTTAGCGTTAATGAAATTGACATCTATAGTAAAAAATCATATTAAACGAACACGTTGAAAATGGATGAGACCTTGGTTGCAAAAACGGACTTTATATTCTCAAGTCAATCTCTTGGAAGAATAGTGTCTGGATCCTTCTGATTAGCATAACTAGTTAGGGTGTGCCAACAGCACTGATCCTTGAATTTACCGATTTCTAATACCACCGACGATTTGGAAATGCCAGATTCTCTAGAACGTCCTCTGATAATGATGGATCAGCACATCTTATTATTGTAGCTCCCAAATTCTTGAATCCAACTTTATGTTTCTGGGTTTTTAATAGAGACTTGTAGATCGATTCCAGGTGGGCATGGTCATAACGCATTTCCAGTCGTTTCATGAACAAATCTTTTGAGTTGTTGACTGTATAGATTGCAACACGTCCAAGGCTTCTCCTCGCAAAGGAGCTGCAGCATTGAATTGTTTTAAATCATTCAGCCTGGAGGTTTTGCTATTAAATTTTACTGGTTTGATGGTAGTTTTCATCTTGTATCTTCTTCTGGCCTTGCTGTCTTTTCACCAACACTGCCTTGGCACCTTCAGTTTACAAATACCGTTCTAGTTCTCTTCTGAGGTCGGCAACCAAGAACTGGCTTAATTTATTTCTGGACAACTTCGTTTCTTCTGCTGATACAAATTGGTAATACTCTCGGGTTAATTTTAAAAGCGGTACAATTTACAACTATACAATTTATCACTAACAGATGCATCTCATGGCTGTCGAGTAATTTTTTTAAACTAATATTTTCAGTTCTTCTGACGAAGACTTGAACCAAGGACCTGTGGTCGAAGTAAAAAGAGATATGGAACTTCCCGAAGGAGCCACTCTTTCAGATGGTGGTAGTGATCATTCCGAGAAAGATGATCCTCACAGAGCATTGAATATCGACTTAAACTTGTAAGTATACCTAGGTGTAATATTGTAATTTATTATATAATATTGAAGAGAACAAATAAGCAAAGTTTATGTTTATGTTCTAGGCCAGCCTATGATTATTCTACAAAACCCGAAAAACCGGAGGAAACGAAAGTCAAAAAAATTAAAAAGGAAAAGAAAAAGTCCGACAGAGATCAAACTAGCAAAACCGTTAACGAAAAATTCAAAGAAAATCTTTCCAACGATAAAGTAAAAGAAAAGTCCAAAAAGAAAAAAAGCGAAAGGCAGAAAGAGAAATCCAACAAAGCTATAGAAGCGAATTTATTAGGTTTAGATGATGAAGTAGGCGAAGTTATAGTGACTAAAAAAGAAAAGAAAGAAAAAAAGTCTAAGGATTCGAAAGAAAAAGGTATTTATATTATTCATATTCAAGTGACCTGGACCCAAAAACCTAATATTGCATATCATTACATTTTTAATAAGAAATAATTATTTTGTCCTCTTCCTTGAAATATTTCTCTTAAAGGTTATCGGTTGTAAGTCAATATACAATGATAAATTAACTGACAGTAATACAAACATCAATAAAGGTCTAGGTGCTACTAATAAAATAAACATATATTGCAACGTAAATAAGTTTTACAACACACAATGATATCTAAATAGCGCAAGGATATTATTTTGAGGATTATTTAACAGTTTTAGTATCACCAGAAACATTGTTTTTCTCTTGCTTAGAACCGTTAGAATTCTTGCGAAAATTCTGGGAATAGTTTATATGATGCGCTTGCCCAATGTTTTATTGATCCTTAACCTTAAATCCTATTTTTCGGTTGAGAAAGTTTAAAAATAGGTTATGATGGAAAAATTAATTTTGTGTCAATGACAGCTATTGAGAAAAATTTCTTTGACAAAATTTATTGTACTAACCCTTACTTTGTGTCCTATTAAGAATAATAAAAAATAACCTTTGCAACAAAACTTTCACAATTTATTTAAATAATTAACTTTTTTATTTCAATAACAACTGTATCAATCTGATGATGAGTTGAATAACTTAAAAAAAGTTGTTATTGGAATAAAATAGTTAATTTTTGAGAACATTAATCAACAAAAAATTTGAATAAAACTTCCACATTTATATAAAAAATTAATTTCTTTAATACAATGTCAGCTCCCAAGTAACATTTTCATATCTTAGGAATGTACAGGGAATGTTCGGCATGGTCCAAAGTACATTCCAAGAATGTACATAAATTGCATTATGTATATCCCTAGGACTTGCTAGGGTAGTGTCTTTTGTATGTCACATCAAGTACCTGGTATGTACCTAATATGTCACTATGTTCCCCAGTGAATATGTATGGCATGTTTTAGGAACTTTCAGAATATCCCTTACATATGGATGTTATATAACATGAATATCCCCGAAGGAATTATTCTTTATAAACATTCCCTTCATATTCTTAAAATGCAATACATATACCAGGTATATTCCTTAAATCTGTCCTCAGATTTTCGCCATACTATTGTAATTAGTCAAATATTGATATAATATATACATAATGCTATATAAATATAAATCTTGATTTTTTTCTTGGGTATGGTCGCCGTTCACTAACGTTAGTTAGTTGGTTAATATTTGAAAAGCAGAAAAAAATTTCAAATTTGAATCATCACACCTACCCAAGAAAAAAATCAATGGTCAAAGAAAATATATAATATAGGTATATATAGGCGGGAAAAAATTACATTTTGCATTATAATCTTATTTATTTAAAACAACATTATAAAACATACATAATAACTATGAAAACAAAATAAACTCTAGAAGAGAAAAAAACAGTACATGTTCAATATATTCAATATATTTTATTTATAAATTGAAAAGGTAATCCATCTCTCAAATGTAGACGATACAGGTATACAGTATCAATAAAGGTCAATCCACAATTTTTATAATAAAGAAGCGACATGTTTCGGTCCATAGACCATTATCAGGCTGTAAAGAAAACAATGGTATCAGGAAGTAATCAAAAATAGTTATAACGAAGTATAATTAGTAGAGGTTATATGATTACATTAAACAATGATGGTTAAAACTTTTCAAATTGAAGTAACAAAGTATAAACACCATTGACAGTACATGAAATGTCTAAGTTACAATAAAACAAGCAAGATCAAATCATTACAAAATCATATTACTAAATCGTATACAAACTCACATGTATATGTGTAGACCGCAGAAATTGCATTTTAATTTATGAATTTTTTTAAAAACTTAAATATTGATGATTAAGAGAGTTATGAAGTCTTATTCATGTTATCTTATATCTTATTTATTTAAAATTTTAAATAAACATGCATAACTGAAAAAAATAGTTATTCATAAAAATATATTACCAATATTTCCTTGTTTTTATCCTCTAATAGATCTTTTTCAAGCTTCTGCAGGGCTTCTTCAGGGAATTTTTGTAGAATGTTTTGAATAAATTTTGACTTTGTAACTACTATCTGATTGGTATGCTTAATATTTAGAACCAGCTGCATAGATTCCATCAAATAATATAATTTTTAATTTATTATGTTCTTTTAGTTGTAGGTACAGAATTCTGAAAATAAAATTAATATTAAGTAAGTAAGAATTATAAGTAATAGTTAACTAAGTAGGTCATGGCAAGGATTTAAATTTTTATCATTACTTGGTTGGATTGACTGGACTGCACTCACAGTAGCACTCTCTAAAATATGAAATAGATACAGATCGAAGAGAATAAAAAATATGCTAATATACAGTAAGACATGATGAATTAATTATTTGAATAATATCACTGAATCTTTTTTAACTTTCAAATTAAATTTTCGTTTCTTTTGTGAAGACGACATTATACCTAACCTTAAAGACTACAAAATAATTAAAAGCAATAAGTAACTATTAAATTTTTAAAACAATGGCATCCTTTGATAAGTTAGAATAATGATATACTTACCCATATTTACCGCATTTTTTAAACTGTGGTCAAAAAAACATAAAACTAAATTACACAAAATAATAATATCACGCTCACTCACTAGCATTTTCATTACATAACCTAAAATTTCGAACTTCATCCGACGCGACCAGTGTTGACAACATAACATAATACTAATTTTAGTTTCAAGTAAGGTTGGTACAGAATCAACAGAATAACAACATAACAGTTGGGTCCCAACCAAAAGGTCCAATTGCGGGTGATATATTTTGTATCATAGATTACAAAATAATAAGAATATCAAATTAGGTATTACATAACGGGAATGTACATTTTTGTATTTTTTCCAATATACTATGAATGTCACAGGTATATCCATGAAGAGATATACAATACTAGTATTTACGTGTACATTTAATGCTCTTTTTCCAACATTCCATGGATGTCACTGGTACATCCGTGAATGGACATTCCCTGCGTGTAATTCCTATTACATTGTTGGTACATTGTGCAGGGGATATACCTTCTAAGATTTCAAACAATATATTGGGGATGTACCCACTAAATTTGGTATATATTTTGAACATTATGAATATACTAGGAATATGCTTTGTATATTGAATGCTACTTGGGCTGTTTCGATAAACGTTTCTTTATTTCATGTTCCTATTTATTTGACATTAATAAATTTTAAAAAAATTCTACTCTCACCCTCTGAAGATTTATTTGCTCATTTACAACGTTATTGCTGAACTGCTAGATTTCTTTTAAGTTCCAGTACTAGAAAATCTATTACTGTTATTTATTACAAATGTGTAACTATTGCTATATTTTTTGTCAGCCTTGAAACAGGTATCATTGACAAAAAAGTTAAACTTTTATAATAAAAAGTTTTGTTAAACTATTAGTGTTCTTAGTCACAATAAATGTATGAAAAGCATATACCAATGTGTGAATTAGATTTAATAAATAATTTTAATATTCGAATATTTATAACCAAATGAAATGTGCGAATATATCGACTGAAATTAACAAACAAAGCAGTGGCAGTACATGATAAACATAAACATTTTGAAGAGCATGGTTTAAGTAACTCAATTGATGAATGAAAATTGGCTTTTTATATATTTAATAACTTTCTTTTTTTTTTAATTTCAGGACGAGAAAAGAAGAAAAAAGCCAGTTCAGGTTATGAAGAAGCTTTAGGTATTTCAACGCCCAGCAAGGAATTCCAATAAATTTTTAAATATTTTATTTATTGTTAAATCTTTGCTGAATACTCTCTATTAATTAACTTAAAAAGAACAGTGCAGAGGCGCAGTTGATGCCACATCCTGAATTGATGAATTGTGTTTAATATACATTTTTGTTAAAATTACATTAAAATTATTATTTTTATTTTGCAATTAAAAATGTTTCGTTAATTAATTTATATTTTTTTTATAATTTTGTTTCCACATTTCGAGATTTTTTTTTAAAAAACTAAAAAATATCCAATTTGGTAACGAAGCAACAAAGAAACAAAAATGCCGATATGGATTTGAAGATAATGTAGAAAATATTTGTATCCATGACGTAACAAAATGTATGTAACTTTGAATTGGCATACATTTAATAGATTGAAGTATTCTTCACAATCACTTTTTGATTCATGTTTTTAAAACTATTACATACTCGTAAGAATTTGTATCATTATTGAATGAAAGACTAATTAATAATAATATTATAGTTTGCTTTGTATTCCCTTATATTTTATTTTAAAAGATGTATATTATAAAAATGAGATCAATAAATTATATTGTTTAATATATGTTGTTTTTAATGTACCAGTTGTTTCTTAAGATACAATTTACTCATACCCAATTACACCCTGACTAATATGCAACGTCAGTTATTCTGGTAGGTCTCCCAAAACTACATAAATAATATATAAAAAATAAATATTTTCCTTAGAAAACTCTGTAAAAGTAATTTTGTTGATGTTCAACATTTTTATTATTTATAAATCTCTTTAAAGGAGACCAAAATAGTACTCTTCTAAATATTGATTGAACTTAAAAATTCCAAAAAAAAAAATATCACATATCAGTTAACCACCCTTTAATAAAAGTTTATTAGGTCTGCCAAAGTTAATTTCACTCCAGTGTGTGAAAAGGTATAATTTTATCTTCTTGCTTGTAATATATCTTTCTCTAATTCGTTTACCTGCTCTACTTTGTCCTGTGATATTCTTGTTTCCCTACAAAATTCTCTTCCACGTTATCTTCATCTCTCTCTTCATCCAATTTTAAACTGTTAATCAATTTCCTTTATTGTCCGGATTCTTCATTTTTGTCTCAATTTTTCCAATTATTAAAGTTTTATTCTTTATTACCTAACATATTGTTACAATTTATTTATATATTTTAACCTTTTGAATTTTTGAAATCTCAATAAATTTTGTTGAAAATTGCAACATTTAAGCACCATAAATTATTTATCTATCAATTCAGACAAAAAATCATTTCTTTATGTAAAAATGTCCTCAGGCTTTTCCGATGTTTGTATTTTATCTTCATGAGTAAATAAATAGATAGATATAAATTTAAAAATCTATTTTTAATAATCTAAAATTAATAATAAACAATACTAATAACTAAGGACACACTGGGTTCCCTACTTTTCCAGGAAACGCCAACGAGTCAATGGCATGCACTCTGCAAATTGATTTATATCTATCTCCGCCACCTTCATTATAACTTCTTTCACGATTGGTCCTCTGTGGATAGTATCCATTATATCCAATAGGATATCCATTACTTTGATATCCATTATAATTTGGATATCCATTATTTGGGTAATCGTAGTATCCAAATAATTTCCACACCGGACTTGGATCTGCGACACTGATTTCAAAATGCACAAAAAATATCACTAATATTAATACCGCCGGTAACTTCATGATGTGTGTTGTTTACGAGATCAGTCTCTAAGTAATGTTTATTGACAATGATGATAATTCTTAATATACATTTTTAGTACATTATGAAAAACAGAGGCGGATAAAAAAGGGTTTCACAGATAAAAGGACAAGTAATTTTAAAAGATAAAAATTAAATTTTATACAACTATAAAATATACATTATTTGATATACTTTTTTTGAAATCAAATAAATACTAGAAAAAATATATTACTTTTTGTTAGCAAATACGCAACCCTCTGTACACGAAATATTTTGAGAATAACAAAAACACATAACAATACATTTTCTGTGCGTTTCTAGATAATTCGTAATGAAATCTCTAGTCGATGAGGTTTCAATTATTAAAAATATTTTTTTAATTGCAACAAAATTATCAATGCCCTTTATAAAAAATGAACTACCTAGAAGTATTTACGTTTTTGTTTAATATCGCATATTTTGAATGACCATATTTAAAATATGAAAGTACTTTTGTATTTTATTTTATGACGCAAGTTCGATAACCTCTGCAATATAAGCGAAAAAATAATATATTTGTTCGTGACAATTAATAGATGCTTGAACCCTACCCACTTGATACTTATATGTAACTACGTTTGACAAAAGGCTTGTAACGAAATGATAGTGAATTACATACATTTATTTTTAACCGGTCTTTTACATCTTTAAATGAAAAAATACGCACGTGGTTATATGTTCTTTGTATTCTCATAAGGTCGGGACCTTGATTGAGATTCGTATTTTCGTTATCTCCTGCATGCTGATTTTTACAATGTTAAAAAAACATATTCCAACTCTTTTTGCGTCGGTGCTTTCTTGTTTACTGCCCAATTCTTATTAAATATATTATTAATGGATTAATTTGTATTTTACAGAATTGCAATGAGAGTCATTTGGTACAGATGCGAGTTTTAATTTCCAAGTTTTATAAGTAGAGGATTTAAAAGATATTATACTGTACAATTAAACACATAATCAAAAGTTTCACCGACAGAAAATTGTAGATATCTTTAGTGATATATAGATAATTATTTCGTTATAATACGTATTATAAACTAATTGATCTCAATAAACGTATATTTAACAAAATTATTTGATTGACAGAATGAATTATTATTTGTATATCTTATTGCCTTGACAACATCAAAACGGTAACTAAGTTTAAATAAAATATATAATACGCAACCAATTCTATTCACTGGCATACATGAATAAAAGTTTATTTGTTAGGCTAACAAATAAATTTGAGTTTATAAAACTGTAAATAGCATTAAAAAAGGTTCGTGTGTTCTCTAGATTTTTTTTAAATATTCCCGAAGTATTAATAAACGTGCTAACTTTAATAAGTAATGATTCCTTCTTTATACAGACCAATTTCTTTGTTAATAACCTTATCGAGCATAATTGGAAAGCTAATAAAAAAACGTTTGACTTTTGTTCTTAAAAATAATATTCTAACTAAACAATAGTTTGGTTTCCTTCTGGACATCCGCACTAGTAATGCGATGTTTTCTGATCTTGAGGATGTATAAGCTTCACTACACAATCAACTCTTTACAACGTGTTATATTATCTTTGTTTACAACTAAAATTTTTTGTGACATTACTAGTGTTCTTTCTTTGGAGTTGTGTCGTCCTTATCTCTCAAGTAAGGGACAACTAGTACCAACAAATGGTAAACGTTTTGAAAATTTGCTGTTGGATGGTGATGTGCCTTAAGACTCGGTCCAATTACTTCTGCGTTATTTATTAATGATATCACTGATCTAAAGATTGATAGCAAAATTATTCTATTTGCATATGATGATGAGCATCCCCTGAAGCAATTCATAAATAAAAACATTACATTTTTCTACATGCAGGAATCTTCTTCCTCTCGCATTTTCTTTTTTTTTCTGATATTACAGATTAAAAATTAAACGGGAAAATGACTCTATTTGTAGATGACACCAGTGTAACCTGGAGAAGTTCGGACTTGACAAACTTACAATTAAACATTATAACAGAGATCTGCTTTCTATAAAGGTCTGGCCGGATTCAAATAGTACCCTACAAGGTTACTTTACAACCTTTTATGCTCAACAATAATCCAATTAAAATTTCACAATCAGCTAAATTTATTGGTGTTTTCATTGACGTGTCCCTTAAATGGTCTGAGCATATCTATACCTTATCTAAGAGATTATCTTCTGCATGTTTTGCGTTTAAAACTATTTCCAAGGAACTTCATCTTCAAACGCGTTATTAGCTTATTCTTCTTTATTTTAATCTCATCTTCGCTATAGTCTGTGTTTTTGGCGTTCGTGTACTTTACATAATTTTGAATCCATTGTTAAAATGCAAAATGGGGCCATTCGTTATATATTTGGGTTAGCTCGTAGGGCCCATTGCAAGTCATATTTTAAAATTAAATTTATTGTACTAACCCTTACTTTTTGGAAGAACATCTTACTAAGAATAATAAAAAACTCTGCGTTATAACAAAACTTCCAATATTTATTGAAAAAATTGCTTTTTTAACCTCAATGACATCTGTTTCGCTAGAATTAGCATCGTCAGATTGACATATTGAAGTTACATTTTGTTTGTTTGTAGCTAGGTACCTGATGTTGATTAGGTAGTATTAAGGCTAGATCAAGTATGGAAGAAATAAGACGTAACAATATTAATGCCTACATGTTATTAGCCCTAAGGGATTATCCTGGATGTACTTCCCTCTAAGATCAGTATAACTTTGCAATGATATAGAAAAACCAGGAAAAAACTATATTATGCTGATCTTTACAATAACTTAATATATTTCTGTTACAATTACGTCTTATCTATGTATAAAATAAAGACTCAATCATAGCAAATAGTTTAATAGTGGAGAACTTCCAAGATTTATTTGTTTATTAACAAATTTAAATTGTGGATTTGCTAGATGTCTTTTTATTTCAAGTTTTTCAAGGAAATCTAAATTTTATTTTTTATTACAAGTGTGTCGTATTTGGATGTCATGGAGGTTAAAAAAGCAATTTTTTAAATAAATATTGGAAGTTTTGTTAAAACGAAGAGTTTTATTATTCTTAGTCATATTTTAAAACGTACAAAATTATATATGAAAACCCAACTGATAGACCCATTCATAGATATCCTACAAGAAATATGGATTTGGATGTACAGTATAGAATGATATAGGACTTTTTTTTGTATTTTTTATATATTATATCTATATGTTATTGTTATTAGTTATATTATCGTTTTGTCCATACAAATTTTGTAATTTTCAGTGACAATAAAGCATGGCTATCTCTCTCTCTCTCCTACCATTGAATCCTGATCCGGTTTTCTTATTTGAGTTTCATGTAAGATAACCTCTTTTTGAATTTTTTGTGTTGCACATTTTCGGTTGTTTCTAAACTAGATAAAAGGACAATACTTATCTTAAGTTTTTGGCCTACAAGCAGGTCGCATTGCAAACCCTATTTTAAAAAATTACAAATTCTGAATCGCTTCTAAAAACGGAGTACCCCACAATAAAATCTGTGACAAAAACATTCTATTGTACATAATGCAAAAAAGGTACTGCCTACTATTACACTTAAGGTTTAAGTGGACCCCCGGAAAAAATAACTGCACATTCAAAAATTTTGAAAAAATTCATGAATATGTATTATATCGCGACTAGTATTTTCCCAAAATTTAATCAAAATCGCTCGAGTTGTTTTCGGGAAAAACAAGAAAAACTATCTTTTCTCACGTATAAAACTCAAAAACTAGTCGAACGATTTGAACTATTTTTTGTAATATTATGCATCTTCTTTAATAAAATATATACAAATTTTTTGAAAATTTTTGAATGTACAGTTTTGACACAAAAAAATAAAAAAATATTAATTCATGCCTAAATCATTTATTCGAATATTTTTGTTTTATTTTAAAGTTTGAAACAATTGAATGGATATGTTTTTAAGTATTTTACAAAAAAAAAATGTTATTTAAAAACGTTTGTTTTACAAAATTCGAATATAACAATAATACGATTTAAAATTCGCACGATAAATTTTTACCTCTGGGAGGTGCTGACGTCTACATCGCTATGCAGAACTTTTAAAAACATTTCAGTAAAGCACACACAGATGGTGCGATTTTTAGGAACATCGTTCAACAGTGTTGCCGATTTAATATTATAACCTAGACACTCAAGAAATTGATTTAAAGTTTTCATACCTCATTTTGTATGGCTTCGAAAGTACAATTATTATTTTATCGATTAAGATACAGAGAGTGGGTTAGAATGTGAAGTTCTTTAGTATTATTTATTACTGCTCGATAACGAAGCCAACAAAAAAAGAAGGGTCTGTTTTTAATCTTTCAATGACATAGGTATGCCTCGAGCATATACATGGTGCAAATGAAAAAAATAAATTGGTTATTTTCTAAACCGGCGACAGTGATGAAAAATCGTGTAACAATTTTATTAAAGTTTTCATACCTCATTTTGTCTAGCTTCTAAAGTACAATTATTATTTTGTCGCTTTATAGGTACAACTATATAAAAAATATAAACAATAAAATCAAGAGACAACAATAAAGTCTTTCATTTGTGGTTTAATTAGTATTTAGATGCAGATTTCAGTTTGAATTTTTGGTTAAAAATGTACTTACACTAGGGACCTAATTTATTAAGCAGGGGGAGCTACAAAAGTTAATGAATAGGTGGCTTTTTAACATTGTAAATCGGTAACCTAACCTAACATTTTACGAAAATAGGTAGGTAAAAATAAAACAATTTTTATTTACTTATCAGCAATAAAAAATAGTCGAAAATAGTACAATAAATACAAATGTGTACAGATTTTAAATGCGACTACAGTTGTTACATTATCTCATTTAATACTTATTTTTCTAGGGCCATACGTTAACAGTATTATTAAATATCCAGTACCTGAACTTTAATGACATCCATTAAGATATTACTAAATTTAAAACTAGATAAATTATATTTATTTTAAATAGTAACAACCTTTTCGCGGACACCCTGTGTAATTCAATAAAGTAAAAATTGACATTATTTACTTAACAGAGCCTGTATTACAGACTATTTACTGAAGTTTTAGTAGTGTAGATTAAATTAAGATTACTTAATTCCAAGTTAGGTCCAAGTTTTTCAGAAGAGATTTTTACGGGAACAATTTATAATGTAAAGTCATCATTAAATCTATCTATCTAATAATTGTATATTATACTGAATACCATAACTTGTAAATTATATTTACAAAAAAACCTACTATTGATATTTATTTATTTATCTGTTTACTGATAGATATTTCCGACGATGTATAGGCATCGTCCAAAGATGTTCTAATCCTTTGATGTAGTGGAAATTTGCAGCTTTTTTTGTGATCGGTCGTAAATTATCGGTACAATACTTGATATCTTAAATTGCGGACAGGTAAATGGGTAAGATGCTTAAAAGGGGAATTCATATAAAGGAAACAATGAGGTTTAAGAATCTTTATTTACTTATGTTGAAATATTGATTTCATGTAGGTACCTACAATAGCTTATCTCTGTTAAAATATTATTTTATTCATAGTTGATATTATTTTGTTTGAAAAAGTGAAAGTTTCCATTTATTTTAACATTTTGTAAACATACTGCAAACCTTGTAAAGCTTTATCTTTGTAGTAAGAATAAGTGTGCTGGAACAGAGTAATAAAAGTCAGGTAGAATTTTAAGCTTAAATCGTTGATTGCTTAAATACTCGAATCTAGAGTATTTGAGTTTGAAAATAAAGTAAACCTGAAAATTCTAAAAGCCATCTTCATAATTTTATGAAATTAGCGTTACTAGGGTCAACTAATGTTATGGCTCAAATTAGATTCGGCTTTAAATATACTGAAACATATTGAAAATGTGTCGAAGAATCGATATATTTTTTCCAAAAAATAAATTAATTTTGTTACATTTTGTGGAGCTTCGGGGACATAATGAGAGTTTGACTTCCGAGAATCCGGGAATATTTCGTGGGCTTATTAATTTCTCTACTCCAAAAATCCAAAATTTCAACACGAAAGGCGAAGAAACGACGATAAAATTGATGGGAGAGAACCCCCCTTCAGAGTTTGGTCGGATACTGAAAAAAAGTATCCGGATACCGGATACTTTAAAATTTGGCTACGGTTATAAAATTTAAAAAGTATCCGGATACAGCTTTCGGATACATAAAAAGTATCCGGATATGGTATCCGGTACCCAGCTCTGCCTCCCTTACAGGGTAAACTTTTTTAAAAAATCGCAGAACACCTTACAATTCTTACCACGAGCCACCACTGATCAGATCATTAGTTAATTTTTTCGATTTTATTAAATTTTCAACCTTCCTAAAACCCCCTCAATGTACACCAATGAGTTTGATATTTCGGAAAATAAATGTTGACAACATTGTAAATATTTCTGAAAAATTTTATTTGAATCAGATATCTTTCTTTACTTATGATTTTTTCAAATATTTATCCCCTCTAAAAAACCCCTTCCTACGTTCATATTTTTCCCAAATATAATCAGCTCTATATTTTCACATATCCGATTTTTGGTGAAAATTTTGTGAAAATCCATTCTGCGGTTTGTTCTTTCTGGCGAAAAATTAAGCCTATCAAATATTGTTAATCTACAAAAATTAGATTCTGGTAAAAAAATTGAGTTTTGGGAATTTAATTTATATAGGTTATGTTTTAATTAATTTTATGGAAATAGCAGCTATATAAAAACAATAAATCACTAAAACCACTAGGCATAAACAAGAAAGCGAAACACTAATAACGACTATAAAATTTGGTGTAGATATGGCAATTTCGCATAAAGAGAACAACATCTTGCCGCACAATTTTCATTTAGCATCTAGTGACTACTTGCGAATGTTTTTTTCCAAGGTATTAAACTTTGTATAGACGTTTACAGATTTCTGTATTCATAGAAAAGGAACAGAACTAGCGGAGTGCTCGCACCGCCATCTCGCGTTTGAGAATCAAAAAATAATCGACTCCACTTAAACCTTAAGAACCACATCATAAATTCTGCAAATTAACTAAGGCATACATTAACTTAATTCTGAGTATATAGTATTTCATGATCATTATGTAGTAAATTGATGGAATTAAACATTTTTACTTGTTTAAATAAATTGCAATCATATTTATAATTTTGCTGGTCAATCTTTGTCCCTATAGTAGACAAATACCTATATGACAATTAAGAGGGGCGTTTCTAATTTGGTAAGCCTGCCTGAATTTAGTGAAAAATCTGGTTATTTTTAAATTACAAGAATGAACAGTAGATGGCGATAGTGGTTTCAAATTAGTATTTTTGTTATAAATTTGAATATTTTTAGAGCTTGTTGACTTTCTTTGTCTAAGACAGAGATGAAAATATGAATTTTGCTTCGTAAATCTTTGAATATTTTCACGACATACACATACATTTGACCTTGAAACAGATAAACAGATGAAAAATACCTGTATAATTTAAATTAAATATCCTATTTGGATATATTTTCGAAGTTTTGTTGTGATATTGTTGTGTCATAGGCGTAACAAATTAATTGTTTTTAGGATTTAAAATATGGATATATAAAAAAAAAAAAAAAAAATAAGATTTCGGCATTCCTAACAAATAATTAATTAATGAAATTTATTGTACTAACCAGAGTTGGGTCGGATATTGAAAAAAAGTATCCGGATACCGGATACGGATACTCAAAATGAATCCGGATACTTTTTTAAAAAGTTCGAATACTTTCATTTAAAAATGTATTCGGATACAAGTATCCGGATACTTCCTAGGATACTTTGAAGGATACTTTTTTTAAAAAGGACAAATTATTAGTATTAAAACTATGTGATGTGCAGGTATTTTTAATGTAATATATAATAATAAAAATACATTTAACTAACGAAAAATTTTTGGTGGCACTGCCTGAACTTTTGATATTGAATTTGGCCAGCGTCGGACCAACCGAGTTTCCAAACTTTTTAGGGGGTGTACTTATTTGTACTTGTAGGTACACTAAAATAAAAATATAAATATTAGGATGTCCTTTATTATAATATCCGCAAAATAATTTCTTCTAATAATTATAAATACAGGGTACAAAGGGGTTCTTGAAAAGAGAGATATAGAAAATATAAAAAATAAATAACGTAGGTACGTATGAAACTGATTTATAGGTAAAAACAAATCTCCATTAGAATATAATAATATATTATAACGGTGACCAGTACGAAAAATGGGATTTAACATGTTAGACACATCTGAATTAAAGGAATAAGGGCAGTGTTGTGCCGACGTTAGGTGCATTATCGGAGGGCGATAAATAATATTTAAAAGTATCCCAATATTAAAAACAGTATCCGCATATCGGATACTTTAAAATTTGGTAACGGATACGGATACCGGGTACAAAATTTAAAAGAGCTTTCGGATACATAAAAAGTATCCAGATATTGTATCCGTATACAGAAGTATCCGGATACTACCCAGCTCTGGTACTAACCCTTACTAATTAAGGTATTTATTAGAATAAATATGCTAATTATAATAAAAACATATTACGGTTTCTGAATATACACACATCAACATGGTCTAAAGAAAAATTGAAATAAAGTGGAAAATATGTAATTATACCTTTTTTAAAATTGAGATTGAAATGTATTGGCAACAATGCAAAATTAAACGAGGTTAGTTGTTAGTTTGATCCTCGGTTTGATCCTTAGACTAGGAAAGAGAGAGGACAGCGCATGGCAATGAAAACCTTATTCGTGTGTGTGAAGCCAATTTTCAAACGTTTGGTGGTAAACAAATTTGGAACGTTGAATTGTATTTTTTTTTAGTTTTTTTTATTAATTTTCACCTTTTTTAATTACCTGAATAGACATTTTAAAATGGTTAATAGTGCAGTTTATAACAGTCAGAGTGCTAAAAGAGGAAGGAATTTCATTTCATAGGTAAAAAGTATTTTAAAACTATTTCCTTGAAATTTATTTTTATTAATATTACAGCTTTCAGGTAATAGATGTTACATACTTTTTGAAAATTGTTTTCATTCAGTTTAAAATATTATTTTTCAATTAATTGTTATTATTTTCTTATAGATGTAATAGTTTTGCAGTGGCGTGAAACAAAAACATATATTTAAAAAAGATTAAAATTGTAATATTTATTAAATAAATATGTTTTAAAATGATTGTTGTTTTTTTTTTGGAGCCGTACATATTTAAAGACTTTTTTAAATTAGATTTGTAATACGAAATAATGAAAATGATTATTTAATAATCGTATAAGAAAAATCGTATGATACGCCTATGTCAATATTGTCCGCCATTAGTTTGGTGGTAAATGGGTTACATAAATTGATTCCAATGCGCAGTCCTCTCTCTTTCCTTGTCTAAGGTTTAATCAGAGATTAATTTGTTTACTTTCTGATGGATGTAATATTTGAAGGTGTTGAAGTAGATGTAAATTTTTAGAATATATTTTGTGGGAAAAAATTTAAATACTTTTCCAAAACGTTTGATGATTATTGCAAAAGTGTTACTATAATGTTTGTAAACATTAACAGGTTAGTCTGTCTTCAATATGACTTCAAGTAAGTAGGTACCTTGCTAATTATTTACTGCCTAAATAAATAAATATCACTTATTTTTTAGAGAGTATTGGACATTCCTAAATTTCCACCCAGATCCATGATTTAATGAAAAATGGAGTACAAAGTAAAGCACACACTACAATAAAGCTTACCTATAGTTTATTTTTATTTTGAGAATGTGGCACAAGAAAAAAATAATGTTTTCAATAACCTACGATAATAACTAACCAATCTAGTATCTATAGAAATACACTTTGTGGACCTGTTTTCAAGATACCTAAAGAAGTGGAATAAGCTGACTATCAGTGATTGGCCAACAATACTCTTGCAAGTACTAAACATAATTGTTAATATGGGTATATCTTAATAAAACTAATTGTATCATTAAATTATGGCTATTAATTATATTCCAAAAATGTCAACCCCATACTTTGTGGAATCAATTGAAATTAAATTGTATCCAATAGGATTGTAACTGAATTTTTTAACTGGTATCTTTCACACAAATGAAAAAATTTTATTTATTTTATAAAGATCCATATTTTATTTACATTTGAAAGCACTCTCCATCTAGTAATCAGAAGTAATAAAGAGGGAAGTTTTAATTTGTTTATTTACTGGTTTAAATTTTTTACAATTAATAGGTAGGTATTATATTTATTTTATTATCTATGATTCAGATCTAAATATCAAATTTAGTTTTAAAAGATGTATTGATAAAGGTATTTGGCATATTAGATACATGAATTTTCTTCTTTTTGAGTACCTACCAATAGTATTTGCCCATGTTGAAGTATTTTCTTTGGAAAATTGAAATCAGTGGTATTTTGTGTACTACTGCTACTGTGGGCTTATTCCCCTGTGAATTTGCCTCTTGATACTAAATAATTAGCATTATCTGGATGGCATATTTCTTTGGTTTCATGTAAGAGTCTTTACTAGGGCACCTCAGAGAAGTGTTAATGCTACTCGTCCTTTAAGCCATCCTTTGTGTAATTTAAATACTAGGATAGACCAGGAAGAATATTAGTATCATTTTCTAAGTCAAAACTATTTGATTAATTTTTGATTATTTTATTAGGTGGAATATGGAAAACAAAATATTTCTACAAGATTCAATAAGTTACTACTTTTCTAAAGTATTTCAAAAGTGTCCTGAAAATACTATAATTAGCAATATACTTTTTCTGGCAACCATATATGTTATTTCATCTATGTTTAGATAATTAAATTGTTGGAGAAATAAATCAATGGTTTTCAAAAGATATGCTACTGTTTTCTCAAAATCTTTGGACCTCAAGTAACTGCCCACACCGGGTTTATTCTATTTATAGTAAATAATTAATAATTTTTACTGTTAATTCTAATATTTTATATTTTAGAACTCTTTCTTCAAAAACATTGAATCTGGACCCTTATAGAACCCATGGCTACATCAATATGAAACCTATTGTGGGCTACTATGTGTTTTAAAATACAAATGTTTATTTTAGGGTTCAATTACATTTTAAACATTAGCAAATAACATCTGCATATTAATAGTAAATAACAAGTAAATGTTTTATGTTTTTCTTTTTTAGGACTCATTTTCTCAATTATATGTACCCAGTTCATTCTGACATGAATATGGAACCCTTTGGTCTGTTTTATCATTTACCAACAAACTTTTAATGGTGAGGGGGATATATATATATAAAGATAACAGATGTATTCAGTATCCAACCCAAATTTGTAAAACTGTTTTAATAAAAATATTACATATTTGACTGTAAATTTTCATTCTTCACATTATCTAAAGAGAAAGCTATTATATTTATGCATATTGAACATGTAAATAAATATTGTAGAAACCCTTACTTTGTGGACATTATCTTGCCTATTTAGAAAAACAGTTTAACACTTAGCTGTTAATATTTACATATGTAGTTTTAATTTATAAATGTAAATCCCTTAGGTTGGGTTTATGTTATATAACAAATAAAGATATAATAATTAACTTAAAAGATTAAAAAAGTATACCTAAAGAAAAATCAGGTCTCTCAAAACTCACATTTTTACCAATTCGACTAAAATAAGACAACTGTGTTTAAGTAAAAAGTAATTTAGGAAATAACAACGGTTCACAACACTAAACTCCATGCACATATCACAGTTGGATAATGCTATAAACTATGTAAAAACCAACACAAATTGTGAAAATATACTTTAAATTTATTTTTTTTTAACTTTTGGTAAATTATAAACGAATATTAATATAGACAATTATGTATTTAAAAGCAAAACACTAAAATTATATTTTGACGTTATAAACGAGAAATAAGGTTAGGTTGGTTATGTTAAGTGAAGTTTGGATTTGGAGAATTAGAATAGACATACGTCTTTGAAAAAAGCGCCACCAAAACTGTTGAACTAAATTGACAGATTAGTGCAATGTTCAAATTTTGCGTGCAACAAATCTCAAAAAATATACCTTTCTTTAACTTCATATTTTGCTAGTCGCATTCTCTATGCTTTCTTTAGGAGTTAAGCTTCTGGCGTTAAAATTCGTGATCACAAATTGTCAAACTTTTTAAAAACATACCATCACTTAAACACCAATATCTCTTTTATTGCAATATAAAACTTAACTAAAAAACCTTATCTCCTAGAGAAAGGTCTAAGCTATATCCTGTTAAAATTTGAATACGTAATTTAAAGGCGTTCTTTAGATTTGTTGTTTACAAAATGATTGAAATTTTGGGTACAATTCAGGCTTGCCACCCGTTTTCAGCTGTCACATTTTTGACGCCCCTCTTAAAGTTCTTTTTGGTTTAAGATGAAAATTACGAGATCCATATCTGTCCCGCCGATTGAAAATAGCAGTTTCACTAATGTGCATTAAAATTGGCCGATTTTTTAGGAACTCCAAAAAATTTCCCAAGATTCCCAGATTATGTAATAAACTATTCCAAATAGTTTGCCACACTTGCACATTTTTTTATCCTAAAAGAAGAGCTCAATATTGTATTATTAAACAACAATAAATTAGTAAACAGTGAATAAATTGTAATGCCAATAAAACAAAAATCTACCAACATTCATATACATATATAATGGTTTATTTGTTTACTTTTTAGTTTTGACTTTATAACAAATTTTATAGGAAAAAAGAAATAATAATAACATTATTTTCACAATACAATATTACTTATCTTGGAAATACTGCTGCAATACTCTTCTTTTGTTGCAGTTGAAAAATACACATTCACCTAAAACAAATAACTTACCTAATCTGTATGCATGCTGCCAATAATCAACAAAAATAAACATGGATAATCAGTAATGAATTAAGTAATGGGGAAAATCATTAGTTACCATAGCTAATATAGTGGAAAAACTGGAAAAAAAAGTAAGTATGCTTTCTTTTTTAGAAAAATATCTACTTACTAACTTACAATTTGGTTTTCAGTTTCTTTTTTTGAAAGGCTTTATTTGTAAATTAATGTGTGGCTGTAGTGGTATTATGAGACTTATCTTAGTCTTTCAATTGTGTGAATCACAAAATACTGCTTTGCAAACTTTAGAGATATGGTTTTTGAGGTACAATTCTTACTTGAGTGATAGGTGGGAGTTTCCTTTAATAAACGAAAATCTGGTCTTTCTCAAATTGTATTAAAATTTTACATTATAGTTAAGGTTAAATTTGATGGTTTATTTACAATGTTTTCAGATGGGACTAACATAATTAATAATAAAACTTACCAATTAATATCTTTCAAAGAATATTTGACACCAAAAATTCCCAAAACAAGTACGTTAGGAAAGATCATGTGTTATGATTCAAAGGCTAATCCATCAATCTGTTCTTCCTTTATAAGTACTAAACTAAAGTTTGGTTCAGATGTCATCTCTTTTTTTATTGTAATATCACTGGTACCAGATGGAGAAGAGAATATATCTTTATGAGTAGTTAAATGCTTAAGATATTCTGATTCAAGCGTAGATGTGAAAAGACATTCATTGCAATGAAATGTATTATTTTTGTGATTATTTAGAGTAATTTTGCAAGTTGCTGTATATTCACATTTGTCACAATTTAATAAACTTTTGTTAGATACATGTTTCATTACATGTTTATCGAGTAAAGTTTGAGTATGTGATCTATAGGGACATCTAGAACAATTAAAATATTGTTTTCTTTTATTGGGAGTGCTTAATTGAGATTGAGTGTTTATGCTTTTATCAAAGTGTTTTGTTTCTATGTTGTTTGAACTTGTAGTGTGTGTGTCTAATGAATTACTCAAATAATTTTCTAATTTATCAGACTCATGAGTAAAGCTGTGTATATTTAAAAGAGCTTTTGATTCTGTTTGGTATTCACAACCTTCATATTCACAGTAAAGTTTTGTTTGCAGATCTCCTGTGTTAGTGTGTTCCTTTTCGCAGTGCTTGGATAAAAATGTTTTGTTTTTTGTTTTGAAAAGACAGAATGGACACTTCCAACTTTCTTTTAAAATGATTCCATGTTTGGATTTCATATGGTTTACATATGTGATTTCCCATTTTGTTTTGTAACTTATACATAGTTCACAAGACATAAAAGCATCATCTCCAGATAGATGTTTAGTTTTATGTGTCCTTAGGTTATGTGAAAATTTGGTTTTGTAGCTGCATTCATCACAATGGAACAATTTTGCCCTAAAAATATATGGTTTATTTTACAAAAATGTACAGATTAAGCATATATCTTAAAATATTTAAATAAAAATTAATATACTTCAAGTTTAAAATTCTCTAAAAGGTTCAAAGAAAAACACAAAGTCGATCCCACAATTTTTAATTTCATAATGAAAGTTACTTGCAACTAGTTTCGTTCTACCAGACCATCATCAGGCTAAAAATACAATACAATGTCAATTGACAGGAAGACAGTAGGAAGACTTAATGTGATGGAAAACAAAAATCAAGGCTACAGCAAAATTGTTGTAGGTGAATTATCAACTTACAACTCATAAAATAGACAACTTTAAATCATGTTAATACATTGGAGAATGGATGACTTACATGATTTAAAATTCTCTATTAAGATTTCAAATTTAGGCCTGATACATTGTGACCTCTACATATCTAAATCATGTGGCCATTTCATATAGCCTGCTGCTTTTGGTTTTTTAGAAGCAGAGGGTTGTATTTACAATAATAATAAAGGCATAAAACCAAATTAAAATTAACATTATGGAGTGTATTACCCATTACAGTCATATTCTTCAATTATTTCTTCCTTAGTGGAAAAAGTAAACTCTTCATCCTCAGTTTTAATTTCAATTTCATCTACATTGATTCTTCCTTCCAATTCATATTCCTGTTTTGTTTGATCTACACCTGGTTCATTTTTTACATAAATTTTATCTTTGTCAGTTTCTGTTGAGGAAATAGTACTTGATTCATTAGGGATAGTTATTTTTCTTCTCTTTTTAGTCATTTTAAGTATGTATTCTGGTAGATCAGGAAATATAGAAGGTATAGCATCTGGTTTCAACTTTGGTCTTTGATATTCTTCCTTAAATAAAATAGCAAGTAAATATACATATAGTATTACACCTACATTATAAAGAAAGTCTGTGGAAGAAATAAGAAGCAATTGCGTTTATGAACTTACTACAACATCCTTTATAAACCTTCTTTGAAGTATGTCATCATCTTTAAAATGTTTTCTGCATACATAATCTTTAGGAGTTATTGGTCTGTCTTCTCGAGCTATAGCTTCCTGCCATTTAGTTAAAAAGTAATCGTCTACAGGAACTTTATATAATGAAACTTTCTCTGTACATTTTCTATAACCTGTATAACAATGTGGCACAGCACATATTCTCCCCATATTTTTAAAACTTATAAATATGACTGCTACCTAAAGTACACCATTACCTATTTAATTATTAGAATTTCTGAACATATTTTATTTGTCCTTCTAATTCTAGTGGTATCTATCAGTGTATTTAGTTTTATGTACCTTTTATTGATTGACTTGACTATAAGTAGTGGATAACTTCTTCTTTACTCAAGACAGGTTCAGGACTAAAGGCGTTTTCGATATACAGCCACCGTTATTAACCCTTTCGGTCACGCATTTTTTCCAGTAAGAGAAAAATCTAATTTTTGGCACAATAACAGAATGATCATTTTACATATTTTTGGTAATATTCACAATTTTTTTATTATCTGGTTTTTAAGTTATAACATGTATTCAATTGAATAGATTGTGACTTAAAAGAATATGAGTTAGGACCAAGAACGATAAACATTTACCAGGAAGGATTGCCTAATCGGCCTGATTTGTCCGCCAGCTGTGTGACGTCATTGCAGTCCTTCATTATAACGTTTACCATATAAATGCATGGAAATAATAGGAATTAGACAGTATTTTTATTTATATTTATTTCTGAAATACTAACGTACGACTATTAAGATTTTTAAGATTAAACACTTATAATTTATAATAAATATGCCCATAAAATCGTTTTAATATTTATATTTAATGAATTTATTGAATATTATTTGGGAAATAGGTAGAGTAAAGAAAACACTATTTGAAACAAATTTAGTTCTATCTTTATTTTAAAAATACAGTCAAATAAATTTATTATTACACAAAATCATACCTAAAACTAGTGTTTTTTGACAAACAAAGAAACAATAAACAATTTGCAGCATATTACTAGTACAATCCGTGAATCTTTTATGGAGCGACATATGTATTCTATAAAGAATTTTTAATTACAAATTTAAAATTAACAAAAAATACTACATATTAAAAAAATAGTAAGTAAGTAAACTATCTCACTAAAAACGTAAAATAAAAAATGTATTCACTATTAAATATTAACGTTGACACTCAACGATACTAACCAAGCAATGTCCAGCCAAGCAGTGTAACACATGAAATTTAAAAGTCCGAACTGGAGTTTAAAAGAATAGTTTTTTAAAAATTTTCCACAAAAATGAAACGTACACTAATGTATCCACAATATCTACCAGTCAAAATTTTGAATATTTTTATAATAAATCTAAAAACGACGATTGAAAACGACCTAAAATGCACTGTCAAGATGGGAACAATACGACCGAGGACTGCAGTGACGTCACAGGCCACCACGTGCGATCGATTTTTTGGCGAATGTACGTCTTATGGGATTAAGCAATCCTGGTAAATGTTTATCGTTCTTGAGTTTGGACATAAACACATAAATCGACACATAAATGTATCGATTCTTGATTCTTATATCTTTTTTGTTTTCGGTTTCAGTTGTTTTCCTTTTTTTTGTCGGTGGTTACTGGAACACCAATCGGGACATCAACAGTTTCGTCCAACTCTACAACATCCATATCTTGTTCCTCATTATAGTTATTTTGTCTCAAAACGTCCCTCCGTTCCCACCCATCCACGTTATCGTCATCATCGCTAAAATATTCTATATCTGAAAGTCCACTTTCAATCATCTCTAGCAACTGTTGTTCTGTCAGAGGCTTTTTCATGTTGTATTTTGTAGCCTATAGGTAAAAATAACGCAAAATGAGAAAAAATAAAATAAAAGTGGGATTATTCTTACCATCTCCACTAAGTCCTTTGAGTCACGATGAATACAACACTTTTTCAAAATTGTTTATAATGAAATCGCTATAAACGCGAAACAATTATCGTAATAGTGTTAAAAATACTGGTTTTGTAGACTAAAATTTACCCTATAAAACTCGGAACAAAACACACACCTTCAAAATAATATAAACAAACATAACATGTACTGTCACGATTAGGACCACGTGTTTTCTGCCATCTTTAAATATTTATCAAGTTCGGATTTTAACGCGTAGATGGCAGTATATGTATTATTCCGAATATCTGTATCAAAGAATACACCAACTAACAAGAAGCGAAAGCCGGTGAAAATCCTTTGATGTTTGTAGGGCCAAAATGTATGACCTTGAAAAACTGAAATTGGCAGATATCTACGTTTTTACACTGAGAGAAATATAATAAATGTTTACGTATTTAATGGTTACAAGGAGAAAAATAATATACTATTAATTCTAAGTATAAGTGTTTTAAGGTCTTAAGTAGGGTATATATAGGGTAGGTACCATTGAAAAAAAATTATGATATATTATTTTATTTTCACAGTTTTTACAAATGAGATAAAATAGTTATTTTTTTATTTTGTTTATGTTCCCTTTTCTTTTTGCTGTTCAGATCATTATTAGAATATTTAAGAGAATAATAAATTTTTAATCTTATAAATAACTTAATTACATATTCCAGTGGGAATAAATTACATGATTGTTAAAAATGAATATTTATCATATCCTTGAACATTCAATGAGATATACATTTTCCTGTTGAAATGTTTTCAAATGATGCTGTAAATAGCAATTCTAATTTATAAATATATTCAACAAATTCTACACTTGGAACTCTTAAGCCTCCAAAAGTACAAGTGTCCTTGTACGCTTTAAAATATGTCAAAATATTGTCAATATTCTTTGGTTCTACCAGAATTGACAACTATCTTATTATAATCATGGCGGCTTCAGAAATGCGCGAACAAAAAATAATTTGACAGAAGCCCTTACTTTCGCTTCTTGTTAGTTGGTGTATTCTTACACCAATGTTACATAAACGTAACATATTAAGGACATTAAATAACGATACTTTTGAACAAAACTATTTTTTTAAATAAATGTGGAAGTTTTGTTCAAAAGTTTCTACAGGCGAGCGATTATGTAGGCCATTATTCACGAGGGTGAAGATTGAGCCTACGAGCCGAAGGCGAGTGGCTCAATTACCCGAGTTATTTAATGTCCTTAATATGTTAAGTTTATTTATATCACTGAATGAAAAATTTAATACCCTTCAAATAATTTATAACAAGATTTGATTACGTCTTTATTCTCAGGCGGATAAAAATCGACCTTTCATGAGTTTTGTAAAAAAATTTAGATCCTCTTTGTATACAAAAAAAAGGTAACACCGTCTCTAGGATAGGTAAAAAACTGAAAAATAATTGGGGTTTGCTTAGTAAAATTTTTTTCTAACGCCATTCGTATTCAAGATAAAGGGCGTTGAAGAAAATAAAAAATTACACAATTCTTACGATTTTGCCGAAACTACTGGCACCATTGCAATGAAATTTTATACGAATATGTTTTGGAAGCTGATATATCCCATGAATTTGTTTTTATAACTAACTCTCATAGAGGGCGCTAGTTACACGATTCATACAACGTATGAATCTGCATAACGCGTAAAAGCTGCACTAGAGTTTCCTAAACACTCGCCTAAAGTTAATAACATGTCGGTGTATTCAACATTTGAGTATATTTTGTTAAACAATATCTAATTTTACAAATAACAAGGTTTCAAAACTCTATTTATTGTTGACTTATTGTCATAACAATCAATAAATGTCAATTTTACATGGCAAACTTAGAGAAAAGCGAACTTTATCATTAGTTTATACCAGGAGCGATTATTACTTCATAATTTTCAAATCAAAATATTCCGAAAACGGTACATAATATCGAGTTTTACCAAGAGTACCTTTTTGGTGTAGAATTAAACGATGTTTATGTTCACTTGGAGTTTTGACTAATAATTCTACCCTAAAAAAAGTTATGTTGAATAATACCAGAGACAACCCCCGAGACGCCCAACTACATGCAAAATTTTAGTTCGCAATACTTTACTGGTCCATTGCAATAAAAGGTGTGGGTAGATGGCGCGCATGTAGATACAGAGGTAAGAAAGGTACCTGGATATGACAATTGTTTTAAAAAAGAGCGCGAACAACACAGCTGTTCAAAAAGATGTACATACTACAGAGTTGTTTGAAAAATCATAAGACAAATCAAATAATTGTTTATTGAAAAATATATAAATATATTGTTATATTATTATAATATAATGCTTTATTGGTACATTGGCTCCTTTGCAAATCTGAATAGTTTACAACAGCTTCTGTAACAGGTATTACTGCTTCACCTGCAATGCAAAGCAAAAAAATGATTAAACTATGAAAATAAGTACAAATTATGGTTTAAAAAAGAAAACTGTGAATCGATACTACATGAATATAATGTTAAATTATTAGGGCTACAAATTTTGGTCAACTTAACCATCGTTAGATGTGTAAGCATGTTAATATAATAGATGTTAAAGAAGAGCTTAACAATACTTACAAATGATGGTGTCTTATTAACTTAGTTCTTTTTTCAAATAATTTCTACTATATTGGAAATATTTACAACATTCTGCTTACAAATGATGTTATTATTATTGGTTGAAATTCAAGTAAAGGTTATTAACAATAGAAATATACAGTTTTCTTTTATGTTTTTTTATACATGATTATCATAAATAAGAGTAATCTGTTAACATACCTTCAATGCTAGATGCTAAGACATTTTCTTGTTGAGGAATTCTGTTTATAGGGAATAAACTAGGAACAGCATCGACTCGAAGTTTCCGTGTAGATAAAATCAGGTAGCTTCTACGCACTTCAAACGGGCAGACAAAAAGTGTTTAAATAACTCCAACGGAACAAGTAAAAAAAAATAATATTTTGACAGAGACAAATTCTAATCAAATTTAAACACAAATATAAACAAATATGGCGAATCGGCTAACAGACAGCAAATGTCAAGTCAACACGAAATGCACGGAATTAGAGATAAACGGAATTTCAATGCATAGAACAGCAAATTGAGTTGCAGCGCTACTACCGCCACCTGCTTTTACCTTTTAGATTATTAAACAAAGACGTATTTATGTAGTTCCAATGTATCAGACAAAGAATTCTTCTCATGTTCTTACCGAACTAATTTTCATATGTACTTGGGCGTCTCGGGGTTGTCTCTGATAATACGTTGTATGAATCGTGTAACTAGCGCCCTCTATGAGAGTTAGTTATAAAAACAAATTCATGGGATATATCAGCTTCCAACATATATTCGTATAAAATTTCATTGCAATGGTGCCAGTAGTTTCGGCAAAATCGTAAGAAATGTGTAATTTTTTATTTTCTTCAACGCCCTTTATCTTGAAAACGGATGGCGTTAGAAAAAAATTTTACTAAGCAAACCCCAATTATTTTTCAATTTTTTACCTATCCTAGAGACGGTGTTACCTTTTTTTGAAACACCCTGTATAATAAATTACCATAAACAAAGTTCATCCCTGTAAAAACTCATAAATTTCGCTTACTATTACTTGACTCAAAATCAATTTTTGTCCAGAAGAGCAATTAATAAATCGACAAACTTTTATGTAAGCACACGCATAATTCGTACACACATAAATATACCCCTTGTCTGTCTCTGAAATACTTGAGGGCTTGTTAACTGACAAAGGGACACCCCTCGTAAGCGCCGGGGTAGCCTAGCAACGCGGTCGCTCTAGGCCAAACGTTGCCTAGCAACGCCCAGGTGTCGCGAGGTCCAATCAACACAGGCCATCTCAAGATCAATGTTTACACAGAGTATATCCTGGACCTGTGGATGTGTGCAATTTGTCGCTAGCAGGGTGAAAGCTGGCGGAGGGACGGGTGGATGGACGAAGAGAGAAGGAACAAGAGTTAATTCCCCTGAGGGTAAATTTGATTTCGAATACTCAGGGCGATATTGAATTTCCAACATCTCGTTCTTTCCACAACAGCTTTTATGTATGATACAGTAAAGCAACAAACGTGGTCAATATTTTTGTACACATACATATTTTCCTTGTTTTCCTTACCATCTTGTAGCTTGGGGCATTATAAAAATGTGCGTTGGATAGGTAGGTAATTAATCGTAACTAAACATTCTCTTAATAAGGATAATAAAAAACTCTTCGTTTTAAAACGAAGAGTTTTTTATTATCCTTAATAAGATGGACTTCAAAAAAGTAAGGGTTAGTACAATAAATTTAATTAAACATTCTCTATTAAATCTACTATTATTAACATTTAATTATTGTCCTAGTATTTTTTATATTAATCTGTCTGCAATTCATTCAACTTATCAATAGAATGAAAAGATTTACATGATCTGCATTTTGATTTATACTTAATCTGCCATAAATAAAACGACAAAGATAAAGGAGCTGATTCCCTCATTGAAAATATGAATGTTTAGGATACAGCAGAGTGTATCCTGAAAGAGAAATGGCTGACAAAGCCATCCTCTTATATTTTGGAGTGAACAGCGCTTCCAAAATTAAAAAGGACGATATGTTGAAATCAAAAAGTTTAAAAACATTGAATAAAATACAAATACAAAAAGATTCAATGATAATAAAAGGAAGCATACCATAACAAACAAATAAATCTTTTTTTTCTACGGCTGCTATGGAATGTGGTGCTTACTACAAAGTAACGTATTGCTATCAACTGTGGGAAAAAATCTACCTCACGGGTCTTTTCCCACACCACGTACATTTAAATGGGAATTCAACCGTGAGGTAGTTTTTTTCCTACAGTTGATAGCTGCTGTTACGAAAAAATGAAACACCAGGAATCTCAATACAAAATTGCAGTAATGTAACAATTAATTACAATATTAATTAAATTAGTTTTTTTGTATTAAGTATGTACCGTTTATTTTATAACCAATAATAATAATAAAATGTTATGAATTCACTTCTTTATTTTTATTATTAATATGCAGCCGTAGAAAAAGTTTGGCGTGCAACATGGTGGAAAAGACACTTTTCCACCTTGTTGCACAATATACTATTTCACTACTAGCCTATATACCTAACTTTATTGACTTTTGCTGAGTTAAATTTATTGTACTAACTCTTACTTTTTGGAAGTCCATCTTATTAAGAATAATAAAAAACTCTTCGTTTCAACGTAACTCCCAAGTTTATTTGAAAAAATATGTTTTATGTTTATGAAAATAAATAAATTGAGAATTGTTAAATTTTTATTCGAGATTTTTATTCGAGGGAACGATGGTAGACGTAGACTAGGTATAATAATTAAGTAATTAGGCACAGGTATACAGCACACCGCGTTTTAATTAATTTATTTTATATTTTCCTGGAGAAATTTAAAATTATAACCTGTAAACAATGGCGTCTGGTCACAAGTGACGTCACTAACCACACCTCAAACATGCGCGATATCTTATCTTGTATATTTGTATCATGAGTGAGCAGTATATCCTTTGTTATGTTTGGGGCACACAACAACAGCAAAACAGATCATTTAAGTTAACTTAACCTATATTATCTATGGTTTTGGAGTGATTATTGTAGATTATTTTAATTAATTTTATTATATTTCAAAAAAAAATAACCTTTATTCAAATTATTACTGTTACATTATATAACAAACTGTTCCATTTTTTTAAAGGTATCAACTGAAGCTAGCCAATATTAAAGGCATCGGATCATTTCAAATTAGATTGGAAGAATTTAATTATTCAATAAGTGGAGTTCCTGCAGTTACTGCATCTGGTCTATTTGCTTATGTAGTATTGACACACAGTTATTACACTAAAGAACAATATACAGTATTTAAAAGTTTGCAATCATACAAATATTTTGAGGCTGGCTTTGTTATCAAGGCAGGAAGCAAAATTATCAACAATTTCTTTGTTTTAATTAGAAAGGAAGGTTTTCTGATGTATTAATTTAAAAATTGGGAAATAATAATTTAATTCATTGGTTGTAAGTTCAATAATGGTTGATAATTCTATGATAGATATTTATTTTAATGATATTTATAACAATGTGTTGTTAATTTCAGGTCAAGCATTCCCAAAAAGGCAACAAGAAGCCTTTGAATGTTTGGTGCATAGGTATTAACAGAAGATGGTAGCATTTCAACTGCACACTGTACCTGTATGGCTGGTAATGGTAAGGTTTGCAGTCATATTGAAGCAATGCCGTTTACAGAAGAATATGAATATCGAAGAAAATGTATACAAGAAGAAGACACCGACATCATGTACAGATGTAGTTCTGAATCCAGCTGTCCAGCTAAATACTTGATTAGAGAACATTTATGTAAATGTTTTGTTGGTGGACTATTTAGATTGGAGAATACATTAAAATCCCCATGTACCATTTAAAATATCTGTTATCTGTGAATATTAATATTAGAAAAAAGATTTAAAAAAGTAATAAATATTGGTAAATGAGACATTTATGTTATTTATATTAGTAATTATAATTAAAAAAAAAGAAGTTGAAATACTACCCTTTAATGAATAAAAAACTGTTACTGCCAAAAAATTTAAAAGCCAGGTTAAGATCTGTTTATGCTTTGATATTCACCCAATGATTTTGAATATTATGTGTGCGTATATTCTGTCGTTTATATTGAAACATTTAAGGAGTAGGAAGTACCTATGGTTTTGTCGAAATTATAAGAGTGCGTAGTAATATTGAAATTGGACTAATTGTTTGTCTGTCACAATAATGTTCATATTTAATGAATTTTCCATAATGTGTAGATACATTTGTTACAATTTCCGTGCTATTTTTTCATGCGAAATTTTAGTCGTTGCTATCGCCTGCATAAAAAAATCCATTTCGATAACAATTCAAACGGATGCATCGCTGCATAACAAAAGAAGAGATAAAAAATGGACGTAATTCCTCTAACTCCATCCATCATCAGAAAAGTAGAAAGAGCTCATTGAAAGGGGAAAACAACTGAAGTGCTATCAGTTCTATTGTTTTCTGATAAAAGCCACTGCAAGATTAGAGTATGCTGTGTTGATAGAAATGCTTGCGGATGCTTCGTTGTCATCAGAATACGTACTACTTATTTTTTTACTTTCTCATAGACGTAGAGATTTTTATTCAACACTTTTAAAATTTGACTTGTTATTTGAAAAAACTTTCTTGGCTTATTTTATTTGATTAATTACTTACCTATTTTAAATTTGGTATTATTTGAGTAGGTATACACCATCAGTCAAAACTGAATTAACTTTGAGAATGCCTCCAAATATTTCATCATTTAAACTAAATAATATTTGCAAATTGTTAAATAAGTTGGAATATTTAAGGGATGGATAAAATAAAATTTATAATTAGAATAATATTGACGTGAAACTAATGAAATTCAAGTTTGAAGGGTGAAAACTATTTATAGTATATCAATACGAAGTTCAACTTATTCCCCAACAACTGAGTTGTTGGCCATTGTGCTACTCTAAACAAGACGAAATTAAAGTGTAATGTATAATCACACTTATACAATGTTATGCTTTTATTATTATTAGCATTAACAAATGAATTTAAACTGGTCGAGCCCATTCCATACGAAACTGGTAACGTCATCCCCTGGAGTTTTGATGGAATAACTAACGGCGACTGCGGTGCTGCTTCGTTGTGCAGTTGCAGAAGAATGGACTCCCATGCAACATCGAATATAAAATTTATGCTTGTAGGAACTGTACAAACGTCTACGTGGCGACTGCCAGATATATGATTGCAGCTTAGAACGAAGCTCTCCAAGAAGAAAATTTTGCTATGCGTCTGCTAGTTAAAATGTTTGTAAGTCATAAATTTGTATATAAAAAGTTCAGATGTTTTGTAAATTATGCCTACACACAATTTAAACCCAGACCTTGCTTTTCTCCTTGAAACAAAATTTATTCGATTTATAAGGAATATTCTACGGGTGATTCGTGACCCGAAAAACTTCCAGCAATTCAATAAGTTATTCCATCATAACTCCTGGGGATGACGTTGCCAAGCACAAGGTCCCCGGATTGGGTTGCCGATGTCGTATTCGTGACCAGCGATCCGAAAAATTCTCAAGGAAAGACGATTTCTTTATTTTCCCACAAGTTTAATGGGACCTCGAGGCAGTGATCTTCTTGGATCCGTCCTGACCTCCAGACGTCCTAGGCACCAATAGGGCCAAGATTCCGCGACTTGAAAAATCGACTGTTGCAAAATTTCGAATAGTTGGAGTGCACTAAGAAGAATGCACTTATTGATGCACCAATGCAGTTTCTAGGGAAATCTCAAAAATATAAACAACTTACCAACGACGTGAATGCAAAAAACTTTCTGCACAAATTTATTGGGTTTTGTGTCAAATTTCCTCTGCGTCCAGGCCAGTCCTAGCTATCCAAAAGAGGATAATTTCCTGCCCCTCCTGAATAAGTACATGAAAGGCTTGATCCACACCTGGTAACTTGAGGAATTTTAACCTTTCCGTTGTGAGGATAGCTATTGCAATTTCCCAATCTTCCCTATTAGGGTTTCTAGTATTAGTTTAAGAACCATTTCTCTTGGTACGCTGTCTGGAAAGTGGATTTGAAGCAGATGCACTGCCTGCTCCTCTTTTCCCATTTTATAGCTGCCATCTAGCTTTTTTTACACCATTGCTGGGTTCATTAATTTATTGTTAAAAGTAGATGATAATGCCCGCTCGCATGGAATTTGAAATGTATATACGCAACAAAACAGATTGTATTAATTAAAACACGGTACGCTGTCTGGAAAGTGGATTTGAAGCAGATGCACTGCCTGCTCCTCTTTTCCCATTTTATAGCTGCCATCTAGCTTTTTTTACACCATTGCTGGGTTCATTAATTTATTGTTAAAAGTAGATGATAATGCCCGCTCGCATGGAATTTGAAATGTATATACGCAACAAAACAGATTGTATTAATTAAAACACGAATGTTTATTTATATAATTTCATTTTTCGATTTCAACATATTATCAAATAATGAAAAGCCAATTCTTATGATATCCATTTCAATTATAATTTCAAAATATTATCTATGTAGCTGTTTAATTTGTTACTAATTTTAAAAATTATCATTTATCAACATATTATCAAACAATGAAATGGTAATTCTTATAATATCCATTTCAATTATAATTTTAAATTATTATCTATGTAGATGTTTAATTTTTTACTAATTTTAAAAATTATTTTTCTTTATGGTTCTCCGTAAAGTTTACGTCCATTTTTTTGTCAATTAATAATTACTGAGTTTTACAATCTCTAGAGGTTAAATTTTGCGCAAATTGGGATTAGGTCTATTCGCCAGAGGGTATTCCGATGAAGTAGATGGGATTAATTGGTATTTGGATATTCTCGAAGGGGCGTAAGCCTTAATTGATTGCAGCATTACAAGAAAGTTATACTCTCTTATATATTTTGGAAATATTTAATAATTCTGAATTTTATCAATAATTTTAAAAGACAATTTGGAATGTAACTAATATAAAATGTTAAATTATTTAAAAATTTATTAAAGATCTGGTAAGTTTTAGGCCAAAATGTATGTGTAAATATTTAATATGTGCTAAAAATTAGCCAAAAAGTCTACTATAAATATTAAAAGAAAAAATATATAGAGTGATAGAGGCGATCAATTGATTATTATACAGTTGTTATCGTTCTCCTCTATCCAGAGCATGTGATGCAGACGGTCGTGAAGACCGAGAAGTTAGTGCAACGGCACTTTTTAGAGTACTGCCAAATATCCGCTGGCTCCAAAGCCAAAAAAGGGCACTCCTAAACGTTGTGGTTGTCAGTGATAAACTATGGCGCCCCGATCTGGGGGAGCATTACATCCTTTGAAAAAATACAAGAGAATGGCGAATGCTTATTCCGGTTGCGAACTCGTACTAAACGGTATCCAGTGAGGCAATATACGTGATAAACTGAGTTATCCCGATAAAGCTACTACTGGAGGAAAAGACGAGCATGTACAGAAAGAAAAATAAGACTTTAGGAAAAATGGAAGAGATCCTGAGAAGGTGGCAAATTCGTTGGGAAGAAAATGAATATGTTGTGCAGTCGACGAAAAAGTTAATGACATTTATTGTACTAACCCTTATTCTAAGGAACTCCATCTTACTAAGAACAATAAACAAACGTTTAGTTGTTTATTGTTATTAGTTAGAAGAAAATATTGATCCCGGATCTCGTACTTTGGGAGAAGGGTAAGCATAAGAGAACTAACTAGCGGGTCATGGCATATAGGACATACACCCCACAGAAATGGAAAGACGAGGAACGATAAGTGCATATATTGTTAAAAGACGAAACGTGTATGGCTGTGATAGGTGAAAGAATTAGGATGGAGGCAGAGCTGGGTGGAGAATACCAACTCACTGCCAATAGCAGAAATTTTAACATCCTTGAGAGTAACGATAGAAGCCTTGATACAGAGAACAGTGTAGAAACGGTGGTATCCACGAAGTATAACTTAGCGGTGATCCTGTGGTTGCCCAGAAGGCGAGGAGGGGGTGGTTTTAGAAGGTAGGGCCAGATCCATGGGTCTGAAAAAGTCTAGCACTACCGGGGAAGGGAAGAACCTGTATAAAAGGTTTCCACTGCACAAATAATAGGAAACTGAGCTCCTAAATAACAAAAAGAAAAATTTGAAAGTTAAGAATAGTGTTAAGAACATGTAGGGCCAGCTGCATAAACGCTTAAGTTCTATGTTACAAAACAACGTGCAACGTGCAACATTAACAGGATGCATAAACACTCGTCAACCTTTTAAGATAATGTTACTTAACAGTGTATTAAATGAATTGTGAAAAATGAATTTAACATCGAGTTAACATAATATTAGCTAACCAGATGTTAACATACAGGTTTAACAAGCGTTTATGCAACTGGCCCGTAATGTTTAAAGTAACTTTGACATAACATTTAGAGTACATACGTATAATATACGTAGGTTTTATAATACTAAAATCTTTATTTAACCTTTTCAAAGCTGTCGCTAATATTTTATATCTGTATCTGTAAATCTTGAAAGGTGGATAACCCCACTGCACTTAGGACACATTTGGCCTACTGTGCGTCCTTCTGAGATCGAGCCAGGTTCACCAACCTACCTGTTTAAAGTAGGTGATAACGTTACCAGTAGGCAGCTCTCCCAAGTTGGCATGTGTTAGCCAGTGGGGTGTCAGAAAAACCCAAATTGTTCAGATGTTTTCGTAGGTGACAAAGGTCACTAAGGATACTTGTGACCAGACGCAGGTCCCTTCTGGCCATGCCCACGTATTTCTTGATTGCTCTGCTATTCAAATACTTCAAAAGTTCCTTGGATAGTGTACAGTCTTTTGCTTCATCCCATCCGCCCTTGAAATTGTCAATGGAGCGTTCCTTCACTAGGTCAACCACCAATGATGCTGTCTTCTCAGGCCTTCACAGTGACATTCGCTCATGGCTGCTGTTTTAAGTGTATTTGCGAATCCAAGGACAAATAATGGGGTAATTACTTCTCCTCGTGCCAACTTATCAGCCTTCGACAAATAATAGGGTAATTACCTCTCCCCGTACCAACTTATCAGCCTTCTTATTGCCCCTGATTCCCTTGTGATCCGGTACCTAGACAAATGTTAGCCTATTGTTAGCCTATTGCAGCTTCCCAACTGCATCTGTTTCCCAGAAATAACAAAGGCTGATACTTTATTTTCGGATTAGTAAAATAATATACTATTAAATACTTGTTATTTAATATTGATGATTAAGCACAATACTCAATATTACCGCTAGCTCTCGGACTATGATTGGGAGTTTGCGCAAAATATTGCAGGACATGCACTTCCTCGATATTATTCACTTTTAATATATTATAGTACTTATCAGTATTTACTGTTGTAAACATATCCAGAAATATATATGGTGTATAATACTGTAGCAGAAATTAACACACAAGAAAAGAATGGATAGTTCGCGGTAAGTTACACATCAAAGATTTTATTATGAACCGCATTAATCTATATTTTAATTTCAAGATCAATGAGCTATTTTAAGAACAGTAAACAACTAAACGGTTGAACGAAACTTTCACTATTTATTCGAAAAGTACATATTTAAATTCAATTACAGCTGTTTCGCTAGCATAGTCAGATTGACATATTGAAGTTACAATATTGAAGTTACAATATGTCAATCTGACTATGCTAGTTTTTAGCGAAACAGCTGTAATTGAATTTAAAAATGTATTTTTCGAATAAATAGTGGAAGTTTCGTTTAGTTGTTTACTATTCTTAATAAGATGGACCTTAACATAAGTAAGGGTTACTACAACAAATTTCAATAAGCTATTTTATTGATAAATATAGCTTTCCTGTATTTAAATCGCAAAAGACTTTTCAAAAATAATATTTTATGTAGAGCTCTTAAACCAGCTAGGTATTGAAATTTGTTATTGGATACATGTATATTCTGTGACGACAATTTGTTGTTTTTGTTAATGAAAATACACTTTTTCAGGCAAAGTCAATTGAATGATTTAATAAATTATATAAACCAATCGTTAGAACGTGATAAGTTAAGGGAAGATGTCGATCAGATAAAAGAAAGGATAATAAACTTATTTAAATCAACTGCAAACGAGTCGGTTCCATCTACCAGGTAAACTAAAATAATTTACTTACATACTTCAAGTTGGTACAAAAATTGTAATAGATATTTTTATATAGGCCAGACATATTGCATTAGATAAAAGTGTCAATGAGTCAATGTTCTCAACTTTTTAGTTTGACTTTCAGTCCAACCAATAACAAACTATTTCTTTGAGATATCGTCTATTATCGAACAGCTTTGGACATGCTAAGTTTCCGTTTTCCAATTTCATCATTCCTAAAATTTATTTTTCCTGATAGTGCCAGATAGTGTCCTCATACAGCAAGAATACCACAAGGTTTTTTAGTGTATACATATACTGATTTTTTAAGAAACATGGTTTCTGACGAAAGTCATACTTACCTTAACAATTATGCTAGTGTAGAAGAACCTCTCCACAGTGCTCGAGTAACCATTTGGGATGCTGTCTCTGATCATGGGATAATTGGTCCTTATTTTGTTGAAGACGAGAATGAACAGCCAGTTATTTTCAATCAAGAGCGATACAGACATATTATTGTGACACCGTTTGTCAGAGATTTCAAGACTTTTTTTATACGCCTAATTTAAGAATCCGTAAGCAATGGTTTCAACAGAATGGAGCAACAAGCCATACAGCCGAACGCTCCATTAGTTTGCTCCGTGAACATTTTGGTTACAGAATAACTTGTTGTCACACAGATTTCGAGTATCCACCTCATTTACCGGATTTAACTCCACCTGATGCCTACATTTGTGATATGATGAAGGATTCCGTATTTCGGTCGGAAAAACCGCCAAAAATTGTTGGAGAACTACTGCAAGGACTAATAACTTATGTACTTTCAACATTTGCAGCAACCGCACTGTTCTTAAATAATTTTAATGATCTTCAGAAACGTTATGAAGTGTGTTTGAAACGCATTTGTGCATATTTTCAACAGATATAGTAAAAAAAGTTATTTATTAATAATTTTTTTTATATTCGGTACTGTTTGTTTTAGCGGATATATGTAAAATAAACTAAATAAATTAAGTTAAACGTATAGTGTTGCGACAGATGTAAATAATACTCGTATTTACTCTTTCAGTATTAAAGGCGAATTGGATTCACTGACACCCAGTTCAGAATTGTTTAAGGAGTATAAGGACTATGATACGGTATATGCATATGGATATAATGTTTTCTCCTGTATTCCCTATACTTCCGGAGTGGGAGTTTGGATAGCAGATAATCATCCTGGGTAAGTTTAATATTTTATCTACTCCCATATCAGTATTGCCTTGATTATGTGACAAACTACGCCTGGTTAAGATCTGAACACAACAGATACATAATAGCAATGCAATAATAAATATATTACGTATCTGTTGATGTTAAAATTTATGAAATTAGCATTGCCTGTCAAATTTTAAAGCGGTAGTGGGTCAGAGATTAGAGTGTTCGCCTTGTAAGCGGAGGGAAGTGGGTTCGATTTCCACGTACGACAAACTTATTTTCCAACAATGTAATTCGAAATCACAATTGGCACCAGAGGGCGCTCCAAAATTCCGGGAAAACAAAGCAAACGTCATTTATCTACATCAACATTTATCTAGTGTTAAGTGTTGACAAAAATTATTGTACTAAGCGTGAAATTCTCAAAAGTAAATTCACTGCAAATTTTAGATATACATTTAGTGATAGCTTTCCCGATTTTCAGTCTAATTCGCCATGTTTTAGCTAGTTTCATATCAAATCTATGCTTTTGGCATTGGATAAAAAAAATCGAACCAAATATACAACAAAGAAATATTCAACACTTTATCAACATAGGATCTTATGTTTTCCCGTAGTTTTACGTACAAATTTCCAAATGTAGATGGCACCCACTCCGTAGTGATCGCGAATACGATTTTTCTTTTTTTTCTTTATTACCTATTAAATTAACTGTCAAAAAAATAATAGTTTTATCTAATGGAAATTTGGTTTGATTTAATTGTACGTTATATTACGACTATTTATACAAGTATATAATTAGTTTTTTGAATGAATTTTTTTTAATTATTCTCATTTTACCATTAACATTAACACAAAATAGATTTTACAAATTCCTAATTTTGGTACATAATTTTAAAATTTCTACAAAATGTTAAAAATAAACGTGTGTATAAATACCTTCTTAGTTTTTTAATGTCGTAGATAAAGTATAGTACGTTACTCGTAGATTATGGTCAATTACGCTCTCGCAACGATATCGTAAAGTTGTCGCTCGTGCGTAATTGACTACTTAACCAAGGTGTTACGTAATATAAAATATAAGTAAAAAAATGTTAGCAAACTTATAGCTAATTTAAATTTATGAGCCTATGTAGTTTAATGTTGATTTTTTGTTTAAATTTCGACTTTTATTAAATATAAGCTATTATAAATTTTTTAGAAATGTGTCATTACCAGTAACGATAGCAAAACCAAGGATATCGGATTTTCTGGCATGCTTAGAGGCATTAAATGCAATGTATAAACTAGGTAAGTTGATTAATAAAATATATATTTGTGTATAAACAATTGGATTCGATTATTTATTATGACTCATTAACAATAGGCCAATGGACTATTTTTTTAAAATTTATAATAAATAATATACATGAATATTAGGCCATTTAATTTTTTTTATTTTATTGATCATACGAAATCTAAATCACCAATAAAGTCAAAGTAATATTCAAACGGTCGAAATTTTGCCGCACATAGCAAGTGACGTCACGATTTACTCGTAATTAAAAGGGGAAGAGAACAACACGGTTGCCATTTGTCAAAATGAATCAGCAAATTTCATTAAGTTTCAGGAAATAATCACAATTGATTGTCAAATATTGATGTTTTGGACATTAATTATGAAGTGAACTACTAAACTGTTATATATTCTCTCAGATACAATGATGATGAGCTCATAATATTCCATATTTTATAATTAAGCCTTAGGTGGTAATTCATACTTGATGACATTTAGTCGTCCCCCCTAGTAAACTCCGTTATTTAATACAAAGATGAAAAAGTCCTTTTGCCAGAGAATTATGTACAAATATATTTAAATTTTAATACCTACTTTTTAAAGAAAGTTACATATCAGCTCATAAATATCTCTTCTGTCTAGCGATAGCAGATAGGTAATATTTAAGAGCGTGTCTGAATATTGAGATCGACCAGTTTTGCGTATAGCTGAGAAGTCTCGTTTGACAATTATCGCAGACACATAATCCAGAAGGAATTATATTTAACCTGGCTAAGTGAGCAAACATGATTAGCTTTCAAACGCGTAATTGTAGAGGAGATTTTTTTTGGCATTGTATATTCAAAAATATAGGGACTGTTTTTTGGTAACATAGGGTGAATAGAATAGTATTTCTTCCCATTTAGCTAAAATTAGTTTTTGATAAAACGGAAATAAATTCTCAAATGTGAAAATAGGGTAATATATTTCATTGTAGACAGCATCTTCAGCAATTTGGTCGACCAGTTTGTTATCCTCAATTCCTAAGTGGATTTTCATCCAAATGAATGTAATATCCTTGATAAACAATTTATTTTTTATGGTACATAGAATGCCGTTTCTTTTGGGTTTAATCATATTGGAATTTAAGCTTTTAATCACTGATAACGAATCTGATAAGATTACTGCCGTATTTAAATTATGTATATTTAGCCAATCAAAAGCTTTTTTGATTGCAACAGCTTCTGCAGTCAATATTGAACATATTGTAGGAAGTTTAATTTTAAGCGAAACCTTTGAATGCGGAATGCAAACTGCACAACCTGCGGAACCATCCTCTTAGAACTATCGGTATAACATATTTTTATGTGATCAACTGATCACTCAATATCGATTTAAGTAAAACGTTATTTATTTGTGGCGACTCTGTAAACTATGGTATAATAACTGTAGATTTGTTTATTATCCGAAAATCAGCTCTGAATATTGGCAATGTTTTTTAATTATAATAAATATTGGCATATTCGTTAGTTTTTAAGAAAGCCTCTGCAAGAGGAGAGGAGTTTTTAATGCGCCAATATACTTATAGACCAGGGTCGATAATTTTTGAAACCAAAAAAAATTACAATAGAATGAAACCCATTGGAAAAGGAGGGAAATATGATCAAAATGAAAGGAAAAATAAATTACGGTCGATCCGAGTTCGGGAAGTGGGAGGGGGTGAGTTTTTAAGGGTAAAAAATGGTTTATCTCGATTTCCGGCTAAACTACACGTCCTATGCGAAAAAGTTAAATGGCAAAGTTGTAGGTAATAAAAAGATCTACAACTTTTCTATTCGCAATTTTTTCACATAACCTCAAAATTTGGGTGAAAAATTCAAAAAACCAAGTTTTTGGTTTTTTATTTATATCTTTTTCAAAAAATTTTTTTTTTACAAAATTTGGTGAGAACTTACCTTATTATGTCCCAAATACACTGTAATTTATTTGATTAAAAATATTTATTTTTTCGCCTTATTTTCACTTAATATCAAAAAAGCACCCTAATTTTCAATCGAAAATTCTGACGTCAAAATATCAGCTTTTTTCAAAAAGTTTGGGGGCTTTTTGTTCGTTGAAATATCTACTTTCTGATGGTGTAAAAAAATATACATTACTATAGGAAATGTTCTCAGAAAATGCAAAAAACTGAAACAAACCCAAATTCGAAAAATTTTTTTTATCATTATGTACAATTTCATCAAAAAAATATGATTGCTGCAATTTTTTTTAAGTTGGAAAGTTTATTTATTTAATTCGAATTACATTCATGTCATAGAAAATCTCATACAATATAAATATACATGTAAATCGTACTATTGAATTTAGATACTGACTTAATTCTGATTACGTTATTCATAATATTTTTTTTCAAAAACATTAATCTTGTTATAAATACCTTATCTGAAATTCTTATCAGTTATTCATTAGTTTTTGTATCTTTGAAGGCATTTCTTCATCGTTAGATTATATCTTATCAGTTATTCATTAGTTTTTGTATCTTTGAAGGCATTTCTTCATCGTTAGATTATACAAACCTTTCCAACTCTAGTTGATCGTCGAAATCTTCAAGACCATCATCTTCGTCTCCAATGTTATTTCCAGTATGCATTGGTTCTTCATCTACAATTTCATCTGAATCATTTACTTCCTCGTAGACTTTTTCTTCCATATTGGAGCAACTTTCAGAACCCTGACAATTAGTGCATATATAAATTTGTGCATTTTAAACCATGTTTTCGGCAACCACATTTTAAACTGTTACATCCAGTTTCACAGCTGCAGCAAATAGTTTTGAGCAATACTTCCGGAATTAAATCCTTTTCTGTAAATTTGGGCATAATTCCACGCTGATGTTGCTTCCAGACCCAATCTGTTGCTGTCAATTCGTTACCCAACCAAGTTTGAAGCTGATAATATGCTCTGTAACAATGCTGTTCTGCTGCTCCTTCTGTGGGTGGGAGGTTTGCCAAAATGAAGGATGATTTAATTTTTGCCAATTGATATTTTTGAAACCTTAATTGATTTAGTGTTATTTTTTCTTTTTACATGTATAAATAGATTTCATTAATTGTAATCCGTTTTTTTTAATATTTTCTTTACTTTCATCTTTTTTATAAAAAACATTGGCCAAATTTGATAAATTTTTCGCGTCTAATAATGAGTTAACGATACTTTTCTTTCCTTTTCCGGCAAATCCAGATGTTGTATCGCAACCAGAAAAACAATGCAGAAATGCAACAATATTTTTGAAGGATTCATGTTTGAAACTATTAGACGTGAAAAATAGATCCTTTCCATTTCCAGAGCCCGGTTTGAGAAAATAAATGTCATGATTATTTGAATTTAATTGATTAGAAAGGACCAAAAGATCAATATCTTGACCAACAACTATGACAGTTTTATTAGTATCTCTGGCAACTTCTATCGAGGTCTTAATTATGTCAGCATCAGCATCTTCTTCAACTTGTTTACAGGAAAATCCTTGTGACTGTAATCTTTTCATTAAAGTTTTTATTATTTTGTCCTTGTTAAAAAAAAAATTTTCGAATTTGGGTTTGTTTCAATTTTTTGCATTTTCTGAGAACATTTCCTATAGTAATGTATATTTTTTTACACCATCAGAAAGTAGATATTTCAACGAACAAAAAGCCCCCAAACTTTTTGAAAAAAGCTGATATTTTGACGTCAGAATTTTCGATTGAAAATTAGGGTGCTTTTTTGATATTAAGTGAAAATAAGGCGAAAAAATAAATATTTTTAATCAAATAAATTACAGTGTATTTGGGACATAATAAGGTAAGTTTTCACCAAATTTCGTAAAAAAAAAAATTTTTTTTGAAAAAGATATAAATAAAAAACCAAAAACTTGGTTTTTTGAATTTTTCACCCAAATTTTGAGGTTATGTGAAAAAATTGCGAATACAAAAGTTGTAGATCTTTTTATTACCTACAACTTTGCCATTTAACTTTTTCGCATAGGACGTGTAGTTTAGCCGGAAATCAAGATAAACCATTTTTTACCCTTAAAAACTCACCCCCTCCCACTTCCCGAACTCGGATCGACCGTAATTTATTTTTCCTTTCATTTTGATCATATTTCCCTCCTTTTTCAATGGGTTTCATTCTATTGTAATTTTTTTTCATTTTTTACCATTTTTAAAGGCTTCGGCACTGGTCTATTATTGGTTAAATTGGCAATGGATAACTCATATAGATGATTTAGAATAATACTATTATTTTGTCTTAACTTTAAAATAATATATTTAATAGCCATGAGTTCGCCGGATAGTTACGGCCTACTTCACTAAATAATAAAATTGCTTCACATTTGTCTACTAATCTACGAGGTAGTGCCATTTTGATTGTTTAACTTTTGAATACTAAAAATTTACATTAACAATCAGATCCTTGAAATTAAAGTAAAATGTGATACATTTTTGAATTGTTTTTTTCAAATCCTTTCCAACGAACTATCGCAATTTTTTTATGTATACCTACCTCTATTAAAATAAAATTTGACGAATCTGAGCATTTTTCACCTTTATCTTAAATAACGGAGTTTACTAGGGGGGTAAGACTTGACATCCATACTTTAGAAATTTATTGTATTGACAACTTTTATAGTAAATATGGAGTTATCGCACCCACTTGCTTAAGGTTATACTTTTCCTTATTTTAATAAGGCAAAACCTTAAAAAAAGAGTTAACGCCACGGCACTTCTGTAAGATAAGTTGACGGTTGACGCAAGCAGTTGTTAGTTTTAATCTATATAAAAATTGTTACGTTTCTTACTCATTATTACAGAGAGTGTTATTCTAACTAAACTTTACGTTGATAAAAAACATTACTATCTTTACCTATCTCTAATTAATTAATTTTTTTTAAATATGCATCACATTCTGAAACTTCCCCAGAAAAAGAAGAAATTTAGGTATTTTCAATAATTTTATTTGAGTCCTTAACATGAACGAAATAAAGTCTAAGCGTCAACTTAATAAGGTTTTCTTATTTAAAAGACCTTTGTAGGCAAGCGTAACTGTCAATATAAGGAAAACTTTATTAAGGCAACGCACAAAAGTGGTGTGCGATAATGACTTTTGATTATAACAGTTAAGTTTTTGAATATATAAGTTTTATTACAAAGTTCTTTGTATATTGTTCTTCTTTTCTGGTAAGAACAATTTGTTGTTTGCCCTTTTAAATGTAAATGTAAAACAAAGGCACACCGAAAGGAAGGGATGAAATAAAAGAGGCTTTTTACGAATTTATGAATTTGTTTGCAGGTGCGAAAAAAGTAAAAGTTTATGTTAATACTCCGTTTGTCGTTAATTGTTTAGAGCGTTGGATAGAAACATGGAATAAAACTGATTGGATAACTAAACAGGAAACTGAAGTTCAAAATAAACAAATTATTAAAGATATAACCCTCATGAGAGGGCAATTTTTTTCGGATGTCAAATTTGTAAGTACCTACAAAACTTTAGTTTATATATTTTCATTTTTAACTATTTATACAAGGTGATTGATTAGTGTGAGAAAGCTCAGTAGAACTTTTTTGTAATTTTTACTATAACAGATCTACTGCTCTTCCTGACACTAATCAATCATCCAGTATATCCTGAAGATATTTTTGAAATGATATATTCAGTACGTTTCCTAAATTTTGAAAGTTTTGGGCAATTATTCAATTATATTTATTATGTGTTTTAGATTTATACAGAAAGTGAGCCCGGAATGATTAAAGCAGGAAAACTGGCAGTCGAGGGAACAAGTAAACGTTTTTCGAATGACCCGTATTTTGTTTTACCCTCACAATATAAATATCAATTTATTTAATTTTAATGATTACATAAAGTTAGCAATTAAATTTCAGAATAAAATTTGTATAAGAGTATTATATGCTTACAAAATTACAATTTTCATTTAACATTTAACTTCTTCACAAATATATACAATATATTGTTACGCATTACTCTCTAGCAAAATTTTCAATTTTAAATTTGGATTTTTTAAAATTATTTCTCAGGATGTATTTTTCAGGGTTCAAAATTAAGATTTTTTTTAATTAAAAATAAAAGAATTAAAAAATTTACTGAATTAATTCAAAAAAATTCCCATCTAAGCTAACTAATCTAACTTAATCACCTTAACTAACTTAACTACCTTAATTACCACCAACCATTTACCCTTTTTACCGTTTTCTTTCTTCTATTGACTATATTTCTTCATTTCTATCAAACCAAATCTCTTGTCCACCAATGATTTTCTCTGATTTTAATACTATCAACATTCTCTGCAAACCATTCTCCAGCTATGTAGAATCACTATTATTTACTTATTTCTTTATCATTTTAATTAATTTATTTTTAATAATCGTGTAAACTGCTTCTTTAAATTATATTTTTAAATTCTAATTTTCTTCTTTTAAAACGTACAACTTTCTATCTCCTCTCACAAACGTCAAGCTTCTTGTGTAAAAATACCACCAAACTGCTCCTGGTTTTCTATTTTATGAATCTTTTATAACTGTCTCCTTTTTCTAATATTAATTAAAACGTTTTCTGTTTAACTATTAACTATTTTACTTCTTTTCCATAATCCCTTAACTGACATTTCTTTTTTAAAAATTCCACTATCAAAATTCTTCTTATTACTTAAAACTAATACAAAATACAAGAATTGTTTACATTACATTTTTTAACCTAATAATTTAACTTTGACAGTAAACTTCAAACTTACGTGTACATCACAATTATTAAAACTTACAATAAAATGTAACATTTTTTATAATAAATAAATAAATGTTTTGGTTTCTTTTTATTAATTTGATACCATAGTAGTAACATAAGTGTTTAGAGTACTATACAGATAGGGTTATATCTAAATTAAGTTTCTTTTTATTTTTATAAAGTGATATGTTTATATTGGTGTTTTAAATTAAATCATATTAAAGTATATTGGTATATTTTATTTAAATAATGGGTATACTTATTATTATCATCAAAAGACTTACTCACTCAGCAATTGATGGTAATATTTACCTATCCCGAGCGTAAGCCCAAATGGGATAAAGCTCAAAAATTACATATTTAAAAATTTACGAACAGTGTGGCATGTATTTAAAATTGCTGCTTTTTGCAAGTCAATAAAAGTGTTTTTCTGCAAACGTGTTAAATAGTATATTAAACAACGCATTTCATATGGAATTTTGTTATGACACGAGTTCAATCGCTTCGCGATTCGTTTTTTAAAGAAGGAGTGTCACAACAGCCATATGAAATAAGTTGTTTATAATATTTTTTATATTTTGCCATTTTATCAATTTTTTAAATTAATTTATTATTTTTATGTAATTACGAAAATTTTGATTTTAATAAGTATGTCGGTAGCACTGTGTAATTTATAACATTTGACAGTTTTGACATTTAAATTATTAAATGTTAATGTTTTCAAATATTTTAAAAGGACTAATACACCAATAATAATGTATTATATAAGTAAAAGATGATATTCATATTCACAAATACTTTTTTAAAGATCAATATAAAATTAATAAATTGCTATTAACCACAAATGTCATTGTCAATAGTCTTGTCATTAGATACTTCACTCATGTCGCCAACCATTTAAAACAAAAATTTGCGTGCGTAAAAGTTACATTACGATACGCAAATGCGTATCGTAAAGTGCAAAGTGCAAAATATAAAAATGCCATTTTTAGCACTCCATAGAAGCTTTAAAAATGTTACTTTAAGGCACGAGTGCCTTAAAATCACTTAATGTCACTGAGTGCCTTAAAATGTTTATGCACTGCTGTCAAAAGTGAATTGTGTGCATTAAAATGTTTATGGTACTGCTGTCAAAAGTGAATAGTTAGATATGAGTTAGATTTTGATAGCAAACGTCAAAATATTTAGATTTTATTATTAACATTAATATTAATAGTACAATTATTTGAACGTTTGTAGAAAAAATATTGTATGATATACATGTTAAATTGCAGAATTCTCTTCGCTCATTCTGCAAACCTTCACATGCTTGCCTTAAAAATGTACTTTTAACACTCATATCATAAATAACTGTTTTATATTTTGCACTTATAAAATTCTTAATTATAAAACGCATTTGCGTATCGTAATGTAACTTTTATGCACGCAAATTTTTGTTTTAAATGGTTGGCGACATGAGTGAAATATCTAATGACTAGACCACAAGACAAGACTATAGACAATTCATTTGTGGCTAATAGCAATTTATTAATTTTATATTGTTCTTTAAGAAAGCATTTATAAATATGAGTATCATCTTTTATTTATATAATATATTAATATTGGTGTATTATTCATTTTAAAATATTTTAAAACATTAGCATTTGATAATTTAAATTTCAAAACTGTCAAATGTTATAAATTACACAGTGCCACCAACAAAATTTTCGTAATTTACATACAAATAATAAATTAATTTAAAAAATGATAAAATGGCAAAATATAAAAAATGTTAGGGCTTTTGTTTTTCTTTTTTATTTTATCTGTCATGCTTTAAACTGCTGTAGCTTTAAGATGCTACTTCTGTGTACACATGATCTGTTTCTTCAGTTTAGGCATGATACAAATAGACAAGGTATGATATCTAGCGGTTCAAAACTCGTCCAACCTGCGCATGTGACGTCATTGGTGGTATTCTATAGCGCGTTTCAATGTTAATATATAGGAATTTGATATTTATTTGGTCAATTTATTGTTTAAAACTTTTATTTGTTGGTTATTTAACATTATTTATCAAAACAAAATTAAAATCATACATGTATGGCTTATTGAGAATAAATAAATTGAGAATTGTTAAATTATATTTTTATTGGAGATTTAATTAAAGGGAACGATGGTAGACGTAGACTAGGTAAAATAATTAAGTAATTAGGCAAGGTATATTTATATATAAAAAATATGGGTCTATTGTTTTTTAAATTGACAGTAAATTCCAAATAAATTATAGGACTTATCAACGTAATCAACACCATCAGAAACATCCACTCTACAAAAACAAAATACCTATTTTTTTTATCCATAATACAATCATTTTATCATTTATTTATTTATTTATTTATTTAAGTCTAAACAGGTCTCACGACCTTATTACATAAACAGAAAATGTATACAAAGTAATATAAAAATAAAGCATTAAAAATAAAAAAAATTAAAACTAATTAATACCAATAATTATAAAGTGTCTTTTAAATCAAGTAAAAAAAAACAGACAAAAATTAAAATTGAAATTGTTTTTTTGGGAAAAATACAAGACGACATTATTTACTAAATGTAATTAAACCCCATAATGTTTCAGGTAATTTAATATATCAATCTTAAATCTGTTTGAAGACGTTGCCCAATTTATATTTATCATGCTGTTAATATTGTTTCCCAGTCTGAGAATAGAATCTAAAGGAGAAGCTGTATTTAGGTTTCCAAATAAGGTAACGTATCTGGTAGGTCTATGAGGAACTTTAAATGGTATTCTAGACAGTAATTTACTAGATGTGGATATGTTATTTATAATTTTATACAATAAGATCATCATCGTTAATTTACGACGACTGCTTAACGACATAATTCCATTTCCTCCCTCAATATGGATGTTCGAACAGTATGATAATCGGGCCAAATATGGTATTTCTTATAATAGAGATACCTTAAAAACCTATTCTGTACTTTTTCTACGGAGTCTAAGTATATTTGTGCCTCGTCCCCCCAAATCACTGAAGCAAACTCCAATGTTGTTCTTACTAATGTGTTATATATACAAATCATTGTTTTAATATTTGAAAAAAATAAGTATGTCTCCAAACATATCCTAACATACGATTGGCTTTTGATACACATTTATTAATATGCGAACTAAAAGAAAATTTATTGTCGTATACCACTCCCAGATCCTTAACCTCATATATTCTACTCAATTTGTTTAAGCCAATCATGTATTCAAACACCACAGGTTCCTTTTTACGGGATATTGACATTACATGACATTTATTAATATTAAAATTTAATTTATTTCGGATACTCCACTGTTGTATATTATTTAAATCTTTTTGTAATTTTACACAATCTCTTACTGTACAGATATTCATAAACATTTTAGAGTCATCAGCAAACAATGAAAAATCGGAAAATTGTATACAGTTTGACAAATCATTAATATATAACAGAAACAATAAAGGCCCTAAGTTTGATCCTTGCGGTACTACCGAATTGACATGAAATTTTCCTGATGTATTTCCATGATGTCTTACAACAAAATACCTATTTTCTATCTAACTTCTAAAAAGCCTAATAAAATTAATAGATAATCCAAACTGGTTCATTTTTTTAGCAATATATCATGATTAACTGTATCAAAAGCCTTCTGAAAATCTGTATAAATAACGTCTAATTGTAATATTTTATGAAAAGCTTCATTTACAGATTCAGAAAATAATATTAAACTTGTATTGATAGATCGTCCTTTCATGAAGCCATGCTGTTGGTCTGCTATAATATTTTTTACATGATTGTAAAGAAAAAAGTGTAAAATTTGTTCTAAAATCTTGGAAGGTGCACACAAAATTGATATTCCTCTATAGTTTTCAACATCACTCCTTCTACTAGATTTATAAATTGGTGTATATGAAGATAATTTCCATTTCTCAGGATAAGTGTGTGTAGCAAGAATGATGTTAAATATATGCAATAAAGGTTTTTTAACCATTCGCAACAACATTTTAAAACATAGGGAGGAACTCCATCTACTCCAGCAGATTTTTTTGGCTTAAGCTTTTGTATAGCCCTATCATAGTCATTTTCAGTAATAACCGATATATTTAGAATACTGTGATGATTAATTATATTCATAAAATTTTTTTCATCATATGTAGACGGTTCAGCAATATGTACAGTTGCAAAATATTCTGCACATTTATCGGCCGTTTCACCTTCTGTTATTTTACTCCCCCTAAAACTAAACTCTCTTACATTACTAACTCCGTTTTTTGTCTTATTAGTGTAAGTCCAAAATGAATTTATATCTGAAGTAATACTTTCCTGTATGCCTTTTAAATATTTTTTATGTTCTGAATTTATTAGAGACTAACTTTCGCCTAATTTCCAAAAACTTGTTATTATAACATTCATTCACTTGCCTCAATTTTAAATATTTATTTTTCTCTTTCAGCAATTTTGTTATTTCAAGTGTAAACCATATAGGAAATCTATCATTATTATTTTTATTTTTATGTTTTGGTACAGTAGCTTCAAAAATAGAATTAATTTTATTATAAAAAATACTAACTGCTGTGTCAACATCAGTTTGATTAGTAACCTCTGTCCAACACATATCCCTCATCATTTTACTCATTAAATCGAAATTGGCACGTTTAAAATTAAATGTATCTGTTAAGTTATTTTTATTTTGTATTTCATTTTTTAAAGAAGCACCCATCTTGATATCACCAAAATTAAGTTTCGTTTCTAGAGATGGGTGGTACTGGTCTTCTCTCACTAGCGGTAACTGCTCATGAGTTACAGTAAATTTACTCATAAAGTCTTTTGGAGCAATAACTAAATCTAATGTTTTGTTTTGAAAATTTTTAACATTGTTGTACAAACCAAATTCATTAAAATTCAAAAAATCACATAACGTTCTTAATTTAGATATAACACCTGCGTTCACCATGTTTGCATCCACACCATCCACATCTGGAATATTAAAATCTCCAAAAATGAATGTATTACCTACATCATGAATATGTTGTTGCAAAAACTCGAAACATTCAATATAATCATTATATTTACAGTCTGGAGTATACTCCAATAACATTTAGACGTAATTTGTTTTCTATTTTTATTTGTGCTACTAATACCTCGAAGTTTGAGCAATGACTAGTGAAATTTAAAATTTTATGCTGTTTTTTAATTACTATTAATACACCTCCTCCTTTAGACTTACCTACCAGTTATGATACAATTTCTATCAGCTCTCAGTAAAGTATATAAATTGTTATCTAGCAACTCCCCGTCTAATATACCCTCATGTAACCATGTTTCAGCTAATATTATAATGTCTTGATGGCATTGTGCACACATTCTTTGGAATTCTGCCATCTTTGTATTTAACCCTCTACAATTTTGGAAATTAACATAAATATCACTCATATGATATGATATAACCTGTTAACGAGTTAAACTCCTGAAATTTCACATATGTATCAAAAACAAACAAATTTATTATACGTATATAACCAAAAAAAATAAGAAATTATTTAAATACATTTTACACTGATCCCAAGTATCTAAATAAGACTTCCATCTCTACACCTAGTTATTCCAATATTAAATATAAATACGTTCATATTCAAACCAATATAATATAAATAATCATTTAAATCCAACTTGAAATGAAACAACAAAAAAAAAATCAGATAAACTAATGACCGTTATCTCTTTTTACAAGAAAAACAAAAACTACTAACCTAATAATAATATTAAAGCCGTCCATACACATTATATTTTAAAATCTACAAATCTGAATCATTTTTTATCTTCCTTATTTCACCATTCTTTTTAGCAAATACTTTTCCTCCATGGGTCCATACCTCCTTCTTACCATAGACATTTTTTGCTCTTATTAATAGTGTATATTGTTTCTTCGTTAAATCCTCATTAACAAATATTTTTGTTTCCTTTAGCCCTGCCTTGGCTTTTAAGATTTCATTTTTCTTTGATATCGACACAAATTCCATAATTACAGTTCTAGGTCTATTATGCCCTGCAGGTAGCTTACCTTGCCTATATAACATATTAACATCCATATTAGTGCATTTAACTTTCATAGTAGTATTTATAATACTTATCATAATGGACATTAAATTTTCGTTATCACTTTCCTTTATACCATCAAATCGTAAGGTACTTCTTCTTTTGAAAGTTTCCAATAACTCAACTTTATTTAATAAAGTTCCTATAACAGTAGAATGCATATCCACCGAATCACTAATTTGAGATAATTTGCTTGCCATATCTTTGACCTTTTCGTTCATTTTAGTTAGGACTGAATTTTATCTTCTATACTTTTAAATTTTTCCTCTATTTTCTCTTCTATTCTAATGCATACCTTATTAATAAGTTGATCCATTAGCACATCATCTGTAACTAGTCCTCCTGCATGACTGAGTTGACTTCCACTTCTTGTTTTTTGGCTCATATTATACGTGTGTGATAAGCTATATTTCAATGTACACTTTTTCCTTTACTTCTAAATGTCGATTTTTCAGATTATTATTAAAAATTTACTTTTTCTTTTTTTTCTAATTAAATTCACTGCTTTTTCTGGGTCTATATATGCCACATGAAAATAATAATTATTCAAACAATATACCTCCGTTTTTAATAATATTTCAGGAGCTCTCGAAAACACGTCCGCACTCAACGACTATACATCATATATTTTTTTTTTCATCATACAACTTTTTTTTTTTTTTTGGCATTAGGATTTAATAATATTATGATAATGTGTTAACTTACTCTTTAAAAACAGTTTCCAAATTATAATTTTCTTTACGAAATATCGCTTTTTAAAAACTACAGAATTAACTTAACTACAACTTTATTGGATGAGAGCTGAACAAAGAGTGAAATTTTATATATTATAATTTTACAACTAACAAAAATGAACACCTGCACAAGATAAAAGTTCTAAGAACGTTGTGGGCGATTTCTGCAACTTCATCGGTATCTTGATAAGTCGTAGACATAACTCCTCCCTCGTTAAGTATGGAAAAGTATGGATTGACTTTTCGATTGGATAGTTTCCAAATTTTCTTTAGATTTTCTTCTTTTTTCTTTCTTGCAATTTGAAATTTTCATTTTGATTTTTATTATAGCCTAAATAATGATTATAATACTTAATATTCCTAGAATACTTCCAATTACTGGTGTATGGTTTGGTGGCTGTGTTATTTCTTGAACGGGTTTTAATTTCTTTGATATTTTATTAATTTCGGCAAGTTCATCAAGGTCCAGATTTGTTATATTCGATTTTTGATAATATTTGGATGTAATAATTTGATTTGTTTCTATTTTGGAAGAAAGAATGGTTTACCATAGTTTATTTCTATATCATTTACATATCTTTGACTATTTATCCAAATTTCGCAGTTTTTGGGTATTTTGATAAGTGTAGGTTCTTCTACTTCAATGTATTGATCGGTTTGACATTTTTAAAATAAGGATAATAAAAAACTCTTCGCTTTATTATCCTTAATAAGATGGACTTCCAAAAAGTAAGGGTTAGTACAATCAATTTAATTTTTAAAATACTTTTTCTGATTTAACCGGCATTATTAGTATTTCATCGGCTGTGATTTGTTGGGTGATGGTTTCTTCAATGTTTACTTGTAATATGTGGCATTCATCTACGTCGTTTCTATCAAATAAATTAAGAGTACAGTTTTCTTTTCTAATTGAATTTTGTTGACAATAGTGGATATCTTCTAATAGCGGGCATTCTTCTTTTTCTGGTTGAATTCTATTTTGCGTTCGTGCCAAATGAGGAAAATTGGGTGTATACATTTTATCGTTTTGAATTATGGGGAAGAGGTGATAAAATTCAAAGGTTTCAGGAATAAGTATTGGAATATGTATAGCAAAAATTAATTTTGAATCTTTAAGCGTTACTTGAGTACCAAGAAATTGATAATATGTCAAAATATTGTTAAATTTAGGAATAGATATTTTTCTAAAGTTTCAATTTTATTATAAACAGATGCTGAAAATTTTTCTAAATCATTATTAAATTTAATTTGATTCTGATTAAGTAGAGTAATTGATTTATTATAATAATGGTCAATGAGTTTTTTGTATAGAGAAATTTGAAGATTTGTTTCATAAATAAGATTCTTTTGATTTTGTTTTAGTACCGAAATAGCATTATTGTATTTAATTTCATCATCTGAATCGAGATTTCCAAAAAGCCATTTATTTATTTTTCCTATTCCATTTAATAGACCTCTACGGTTTCGGATATGTGGAATTAAATTTTCAAATTTCTTTTAAACTATATTAATCAAATATTCTGCTCTCATTAACATATTTTGCGCTAGGGCGTGATATAATATAGGATTAGAAACATTTATGGTTATAATACTATTATTTATAAACTTAAAATTATTGGTTAACCTATCTATTTGCCTAACTAGTTGACTTAAATCTAAATAGTGTAAAAATGTATGTTTATTATAAAATAATCTAGCATTTCCTAATTGAATAGGTAGTAGAAGATTTTTTATTTTTGTAACTTGTATATCTTCTTCGCTACTTTTCGTGAGACATATTTGAAGTGCCAGGAACATGGTTAGGACTTGTATTCCTGTCGACATCCTGTAACAATTTTAAATTTTTACCTTTTGGTTTTCGTATTATACTTTTGTGATAAGTATCTTTGTCTGTTTTAAGTAAAATGTTTTTGTCTTTGACTATTTGTGTTCGTTTAAATTTTGGAAGTCTTTTATTTCTTAATTTTGTTTTTACGTACGCAATTTTTTCATTCGAATAATCTATTGGTTCGGACCTATTTATATTTAGTTTTTCTATTGTTTTTTGTTTTACTTCTTCATTTCTTTCTTTTATTTTTTGATATAATTTTTTACTGGTTTCTTTATGATTTTGTACATATTGGGATATTATTAAATGGTCGTTTAAATCGAAAGGGTCTGGGTTATTTATATGTCCTTTTATAATTTCAAATGGTGTGTATTTTGTAACAGTATGAACAGAATTATTATAACTTAAAATAGCGTGTTTAATTATTTGATCAGGTGTTAAATTTTTATTTTCTTCTTGAACACAGCGGTAGTGTTCTATGATACTAGAATGAAAGCGTTCAATGGGTGAATTAGAATTACTATTATTTGCAGTAGTATGGTGCAATTCTATATGATGAAGTTTACAAAAATCTTCGAGATCAAAATTTTTAAATTCAGTTCCACTATCGGTAGTTATTTTCTGAGGTAATCCGTGATAAGATATAAAATTTAATAAAGAATCTACTGTAGAAAATCCTGTGATACTTGCTATAGGATATGCTTGTCCGTATCTTGAAAATGAATCTATTACGGTTAGATAAGTTTTATTTGCAATTTTAAAAACGTCTATGTGAATGTGTTCGAAAGGTTTAGAAGCTGTGGGGGTTAGATTAAATTTAATTACTGGGGGATTTCTATCGTACTTATTTTTTAAACAGACTTCACAATTGTTTATGAAGTTTTCTACATCCTGAATCATTTTTGGTCAATAGTAATTACGACTAAGGAAATTTTTTACTTCGTTAATACCTCAGTGTCCGGATTTATATATATGATAATATTCTATTTTTTCTCGTTGTTCGTCTATTGATTGAATATCTCTTAAAGTTTTTGTATTCATAATAAATTTAAATGCAGAGTTTTTAAACATATTTTGTTCTGTTACAATGAATTTTTGAGATAATGATTCGTTTTGAAAATAAAGTGCATAATTTTGATTGGGGTTTATATATTATTTGATAAATTGTATTATATTAGATTCAGTATTTATTATTGGTAATGTAATATATAATCTGGTGTTTTCAAAAAATTTTTCTATTTTGACCTTAAAATTGTTTATTTCACCACTAGTAAAATACAATTGATTTTTAAACATGTTTAAAGGCTTTTCTGTTATTGGAATTGATAATATAGGGTTTTCGATTGATGTGTGTACAGTTTCATTATCGTTAATATTGGGATTTAAATTTTCTTCTAAAATATCTGTTAAGTCAATGTTATCTAAAATTGGGAAATTTGTTGGTTCATTAAATGGACCAATATTTTCTAATTCTTTATTTACAATTTCATCGATATCGCCTAAATTAACGTCTATCGTTGCAGTTTCTAATGCATTAAAATTAGGGTTTCAAGATAACGCGTCTGCCGCTTTATTGCTTTTACCTTTTAAATATTTAATATCATAATCAAATTCTTCAAGTTTTAAACGCCAGCGAACTAAGCGTGAATTTGGTTCTTTTAAAGACATTAGCCATTGTAAGGGTTTGTGATCAGAATATATCGTGAATTTCTTTCCAAAAAGGTACGGTCTGAAATATTTACATGCCCATACGATTGCTAATAACTCTTTCTCGATAGTTGAATAGTTAATCTCCGCGGAAAAGGGTTCTACTTGCGTAACAAATAGGATGATCATTTTGAGATAAAATAGCGCCAATGGCAAAATTTGAAGCAAGCGTCAGTTATTACATCAAAAGGTTTATCGAAGTCAGGGTATGCAATAATTGGTTCTGAGGTTAACATGTTTTTACAAGTATTAAAACAATCAATGAATTCATCTGTGTGATTAATGGTATTATTTTTCTTTAAACAAACTGTTAATGGTTTTGTGATTTTTGCGAAGTTTTTTTCGAATTTCCTATAGTAACCTAAGAGTCCTAGAAACGATTTAATGTCTTTTGCTGTTTTAGGAATGGGATAGTTCTGAATAGCTTTAATTTTATTAGGATTAGGTTTGATTCCTTCAGGTGTTACAATATGTCTTTACGAACAAACTCGCATTTATCAATTTGAATTTTAAGTTTTGCTTCTCGTAGCTTTAAAAATACTAATTTTAAATTTTCGATATGTTCCTGTAAACTCGTGCTAAATATGATGATATCGTCCATATATACCATACATATTTTGTTCTGTAAGTCTTTCAAAACTTCGTTAACTGCTCTTTGAAATGTGGATGGAACGTTTTTCAATCCGAAGGGCATTCGGAGGTATTCATAATGTCCTCCGTCCACGTTAAATGCAGTTTTTTCAATTGAGCAAGGGCTCATTTGTATTTGGTGAAAACCATTTGCTAAGTCGAGCGTGCTAAAATATTGTGCACGACCTAGTTTATCTAATATATCGGTTATATTTGGGAGGGGATATCTGTCGTCAATAGTTTTTTTGTTTATTTTTCTATAATCAACCACCAATCTCCACTTTTGGGTATTAGATGCATCCATCTTCTTTTTAACTATCCAAATGGGAGAACTCCAAGGGGAGCCAGATGGTCTGATTATATTTTTATCTAACATTTCTTTTATTTGTTTTTTAATTTCTTCCCGGTAAACATAGGGGTACCTATAAGATTTTGTATGAACTGGGAATTCATCTTTCGTTCTAATAACATGTTTGACATTTGAGGTAAAAGTTAATTTATCTTCTGGTTTGAGAAATAAATCTGAGAATTCTCTACACAATTCGGTAATTTTTTGTTTTTCTTCTAAATTCATATGGTTTGTTCTAATAAGATTTTCAATGTCTTTATTTTTAACTAAATTGTTTTTATTTACTTCATTTTTAAAATTTTCAAATTTAAATAATTCATATTGTGAATGTTGAAAAGGGGTTACTTGCAGAGGTTTCGTTAATTTTATCGTTACTGATTTATTAGTTGGATTTTAAAGTTCAATTAATGCAAAACCGTTTTTTGAAGTTGTTAATACTTGTGGTATAAATATATTTTCAATATTTTGTAAATCTACAATTACATCGCCATTATAAATATTTACTGGTAGATTTTTTAAACATTTTTCTATTGAAAATGAGAATGCAACATCGGTGGTTTGTCTGTATTTAAAAGATAATTCTGTAGTAGGACCAATTAATTTTTTATTTATTAAACCAATATTTAAGTTCATACCTAACAAATCTTTAATTCCTAGGATTCCGTCAAAGTAATCATGAAAATCATAAAGAATAAAATCAATCAAATTATTTTTACATTTAAATTCGTCAAATGCGGGTACACGTGCTTGGTATCTTATTTTTTTGCTTCCAAGACTAGTTGATATAGTAGTATTAGAATGATAAATTGTATTAGGAAACTATTTTTCTATTAAGGAAGGTTTTATAATTGAACTTCCGGTATCAATTAATAATTTAACTTTAGGGTTTTTAATTTCTATATATGGTAATGGATTAGCTGAAAGAACATTATTTATTTGAACAACTGAGTTTTCTGGTTGGATGGACCGGCTTTCTGAAAATTTTCTTCATTAGTGTCAGAATTATTATAGTCTATTTCATCATAATTTTCATAATGATTAGGATTTTGATCTGAATCATTATATTGGTTTGAGTACAACTCTTCAGAAATAAAATTCGGTTTTTGGTTTTGATTTGGTTTAAAGAAATTATTATTTTGATTAAAGGTCTTGGTAACTGGTTTTCCGGAATTTGATTTGGTCTAAACACATTTTTGGGTGGACCAAATACTTGTCTATTTGTAAAATATTTTTTGTTTTGAGGAACAGATTGAATTGGTATTGGTTGGTTAAGCCAATATTCTCTATTTTGCATATTAGGATTATTAGTTTGATAATTATAACGTGGATAATTATTATTAACTGGGTAATTTTTTTGATAATTGTTGTTTGGATAATTGTTGTGAAAGTTACTACGATTTTGATTAAAGTTTTGGTTAGATCTGTTATTAAAATTTTGAGGTTGCGTATATTGTTTAGTATTATTATTATTATAATTATTTTTATAATTTTGATTAAATCTATTAGGTTGAAAATTTCGGTCTTGTAAAGAGCCATACAGTCTACTAAAGTTTTCAAATTCTGCTACTTAAGCCATTGCATCTTCTAAGGACGCTGGTTTTCTTAAATGCATGTTATTTTTTAAAGTTCCACTACAACCTGCGATAAATGTGTTAAGGGCAGTTTTATCATATTGATTAATTTGACTATTTCTTTCATATACATTAATATTTGGATCATTACTTATCCTTTGAATTACACTACTACGGATTAATTGTAACCTACTCCCGAAATCTATTAAATGTTCATTTTTAAAGGGTCTAGCTCTGATTAAAATCTTGATTAAAATCTCTGTGTAAGCTTATGTCGAAAATGGACATCGTTGGTTTTTAACAAGTTATTTTTGACGTTAACGTGTTTTTTATTTTTTAACTAGAATCTAATAATGTTAAGTTCATATTCTTTTGTTTAGATATCAACAAAATAGTATTACACTACTTAAAAATATTATTATGCAGTTTTATTTATTTCTAAGATCGCAACAAGCCGTTTAGTAACGTTAATTAGCTTTTCTCTGTAAGTTACTTTTGTGACATCGTTTGTTTTTCGCCTTACCCTTCAAATATTAATAAATCATAACTTGAGTAAATTTATCAATTCTCCGTAAGTAAAGACGTTAGGGGCTGATAAGTCCCTCTCGTTTGGAAAAATCGTAAAGCTGTGCCCAATTGTGACGTCAGACTTATTTAGTCTATTTATTCCATAATTCAGACCGTGTCCCTCTATATAAATATAAATATTATATACTTACCTATATTTTCAGCCGGATGGTCGATCATTACTACTTATTCCAGCTAGCTCCCTAACTATTTATTTTTAATGTTTGTGGCTTTTATCAAGGTTAACTGAATGTGAGTATAGTTGTTTGTTGTTCTTTATTAGTCAATACTGTTGCATGCCGTTGCATACTATGCAACACGCCCAATGAGTTCCTCACATTAAATTTGCTAAGAAATTTTTAAATAAATAAAAACAAAGTAATGGATACGGACAGGTGAGTTTCATACTTGTAATATTAATTTTTTAGGACCACTTATTAGTTTGAATCGAACCCAGAATAAATTAATATTTATTCTTAGTTAGGTATTATTTGTAGTTTACAGTGAAAGGAAATTTAAAATTTGACGTTATTGTAATAGACTTCAATAATTAAAAAAATGCAAATAGCTCAATTTTAAAACATTTTAACAGCCTAAAATATGGTCTATACGGTTTTTTGATCATATTTTATAATATTAAATGTAGGTTTCTACTTTTTTATTACTTATAAAAATTGTTTATTTACTGTGTTACAGGCAAAATTCAATGCAATATTTATTAAAACTATTAGACGAATCTAAAGAACGAGATACTTTAAAAGAAGACATTACATATATTAAAGAAGAGATTATAAGAGTGACTACAGGGGTACTTTCACCTACGAGGTAATCTAAAAGAATTGCACGAAATACCAACCATCTTGTATCTAACATTTTATATCTTAACTTTTAAATAAGTTGATTATACTTTAAAACACTTCGTAAAATTACGATTTGTAAGCAAACATATTCAAATACTTCCAAGATTTATTTTTTCATTAACTACTTTAAACTGTTGATCTGCTAGGTGTCTTTTTATTTCAAGTTCTTCAAGGAAATCTTATTACTAATATAAATCTACTATTAAGCTTTTTATTTTGATTGAGTCTTCATTTTATACATAAATTATATAACTGTAACACAAATATTTTTAGTTAAAATTAGTAAAGATTTAGTAAAGATTAGCATACCGAAAACCGTTTACACTACCACTACATCAACACAGACTTTTATATGCCTGACGCGCGTTTCGATAACCAAGCTATCTTCTTCTAAAGCTATGTCTACAAACTAACCTTATATTTATAACATTTTTAGCGCCAAATGTTTTCGCGGTAAATCTTTTGGCGGCAAAGCCAATTTTTAGCGCGAAAACATTTTTACAATAAGTTTTCTTATAATAAACTATAAAGTGGACTATCTGGGACTGGTCCTTTGTCCTTATTTAATCTATTTTTACACTTAATAATTTCTATACTTTTAAATGCATCCAACAATCTATTGTTCGATACATTTTTTAACAATTTTAAACTACATATCTACATTTACAGAATGGTTTTTGGTAAAAGCATGTTCGGCAATACTAGATTTTTCTATTTGTCCATATTTTAGATGAGCTAAATGTTCTTTAAATCTAGTTTTAACCGATCTTTTTGTTTGCCCAACATACTTTTTATCACAATCATTACAACTTATTTCATAATATACCGCTTTTTCCAGATCTTCTCTCTTATCCTTCGGATTTTCTAACAATTGTCTCAGGGTGCTACTAGTTTTATGAACTAAACCTAATCCCACCGTGCCGAAAATTGTATTCAATCCTTTGGTATACTGAGGGATAAATGGTAATGAAATGAATTTCATATTGTTGTGTTCTCGCTGGAAAAAGGTGGTTTCACAAAGAGATTTCTTATGATTTTTTATGATTTCCATGGTGAAGAGCACTCTCAAAAGTTGTAAGAACCTTGTCACCGATTCGTTAAAGTATAAATTAACTGTAAGTAACCCTGTCAAAGCTCTATTGCCTTCCTAAGATACATAAACCTGGGAAGGCAATGAGACCTATTGTTTCAGCTATATGTACACCTAGTTATAAGATTTCAAAATGGTTATCGAACGAATTTGAAAATCTACCCACAAAATGTAACAGTTTTTCAGTTAAAAATTCATTAGAATTTATCAAGAAAGTTAAAGATGTTGTTCTAGAAGATGGGGAAATTTTAATCTCGTTCGATGTTAGTTCTTTATTTCCTAGCGTACCGATTCCACAAACTTTACAGTATCTAGAAGAACTACTCATCTTGAATGATCTGGGTGTTGAAGTTAGAACTGAATACCTCCGATTAGCTAAACTATGCATGGAACAAAATTATTTTCAATACAACAATCAGGTTTATCAACAATATGAAGGAACAGCAATGGGTAATTGTTTATCACCATTTATAGCCAACCTGTTTATGAGCAATTTTGAAACACAGATCAGTCAAGAGTTCGAGTAATTCCCAAGGATGTGGTATAGATATGTGGACGACATTTTCGCTGTTTTCAATACGAAGAAATCATCAGTAAAAGATTTCAAAATTAAATTTAAAATTCACAAGCATAAAATTCACGTTTGAACTAGAAAATAATGAACAGTTACCATTTTTGGACACATTAGTAATAAGAAATAATAACAAGTTAGAATTTGATATTTTTAGGAAAGACACCGCTACGTATAGATATATTCCGGTAGATTCTTTTCACTGTAGTCAACACAAAATGGCAAGTTTTCATTTTTTGGTTCATCGATTAATTCATTTTCCGTTAAACAAAACAAGATATAACAGAGAAAATAATTTAATTGACGATATAGCTGTACTTAAGGGATATGATAAAAAACTAATTCATAAGCTAATCAATCGCCATAGTTTTAAGAAATCTCTTTGTGAAACCACCTTTTTCCAGCGAGAACACAACGATATGAAATTCATTTCATTACCATTTATCCCTCAGTAGACCAAAGAATTGAATACAATTTTTGGCACGGTGGGATTAGGTTTACTTCATAAAATTAGTAGCACCCTGAGACAATTCTTAGGAAATCCGAAGGATAAGAGAGAAGATCTGGAAAAAAGCGGTATATTATGAAATAAGTTGTAATGATTGTGATAAAAAGTATGTTGGGCAAACAAAAAGATCGGTTAAAACTAGATTTAAAGAACATTTAGCTCATCTATAATATGGACGCATAGAAAAATCTAGTATTGCCGAACATGCTTTTACCAAAAACCATTCTGTAAATGTAGATAGTTTAAAATTGTTAACAAATGCATAGAACAATAGATTGTTGGATGCAATCGAAAGTATAGAAATTATTAAGTGTAAAAATAGATTAAATAAGGACATAGGACCTATCCCAGATAGTCCACTTTGTAGTTTATTATAAGAAAACTTATTATAAAAATGTTTTCGCGCTAAAAATTGGCTTTGCCGCCAAAAGATTTACGGCGAAAAAATTTGGCGCTAAAAATGTTATATATATATATATATAAGGTTAGTTTGTAGACATAGGTTTAGTTTACCTTCGGTCTCTGAAGAAGATAACTTGGTTATCGAAACGCGCGTCAGGCATATAAAAGTGTGTGTTGGTGTAGTGGTAGTGTAAACGGTTTTCGGTATCAGTTTCGCTAACGGTTCCAAATTCAACATTTTAAAGATTAGCATGATATAGTTTTTTCCTGGTTTTTCTTTATCATTGCACAGTTATACTGATCTAAGAGGGAAATACATCCAGGATAATCCATTAGGGCTCATAACATTTAGGCTTTAATATTGTTGTCTTATTACTTCCACACTTGGTCTAGCCTTAATACTACCTAATCAACATCAGGTACCTAGCTACAAATAAACAAAATGTAACTTCTATATGCCAATCTGATGATGCTAGTTTTTAGCAAAACAGCTGTAATTGAATTTGAAAAAGTATTTTGCAAATAAATAGTGGAAGTTTCATTCAATCGTTTAGTTGTTTACTGTTCTTAATTAATACCTAAGTGTTCGCTAGACAGTCTTAAATTCATTAATTAAAGTGAACGGCTAAATCCCGAAACAGGTCGATTTTTGTTATAAAATACCCATCTTATAACGTACATGGAGTAATGATGACGTCACCGGTGTGGGTGTAGTGACGTAATCGTTAATTTTTTTTAAATAGAAATCGGTATAATGCGACACCTCATTTGAAGGAGAATTTAATTTTCTATTTAACGACATTACATTTGTAACTAAAATATTTTTTTAAGGGTACAAAAACATTTTTTTTTATTTAAATTCACTGTATATACTAGTAAGCATTCAATCATAGACATTCCGTCAACTTAAAGCTAAATGAAGTTGAAAGGTATTCATTTGAATTTGCATGTTCTTATAATTAATAACGTATGCATGATTTAATATTATTCTTGCAAATGAACTGAATGAAATATTTTATTTGCAAACACCATACAGCATGTTATGTATCAGATATCTTGAATAGTTTATCATCATTACATGATGATTCTGTGGATTGGTAGGCAAGGTTTTTTTTTACTCTAAATCTTTATTTTTTGGTTATGCAAAATATATAGGTATAATGATAGCCCCTATTTTTAAAAAGTTCATTAATTACAGAAACGTTGTAGAATCGTAGAAACATTCAATAGAACACCTAGTCATATCACATCTGAACTAGGTGATGTAACCTCCTTACCTAACTTTAATAGAAAACTTTGAAAACAGAGAAAAACCTTCTCAAATTTTAACTGACTTTTTTTATATATTTTATCAGTCAATCTGACATTACTTCAAAAAGTACACTAAGTAAACAATCTAAAACTATAAGTAACTAGGTAAGTAATTTCTATCATTCTCCGCCAAGGAAAATCTCTACTCTCGTAGAGTAGACTTATAAGTCTAACTTCTTAGGCTTGTTTACTTGTCTTCCCGATCGGGTCAATTGGATTGCATTTGTTGCATTTACCACATTTATATATGATAGATTTTATAGTCTTTCTTCCTCCAATAATCCAGTAAGATTCTCTCAAAGTGTTTAAAACGGTTTGAACACCTGCGTGACACAATTTTGTATGAGTATCAAAAACAAGTCTACTTACAACGGGATGTTTAGCTGGTAAAAGTATGGGGTAACGAAAATTTTCAGTATCAATTCGTTCTGTAATTTTAGTTTTAACTCCCAAAATGTGATTGTCATCTTTGAAGGGTATGATGGAAGAGATCTTATGCAACAAATCATTAGTGAAACTTTCTTGCTGTACACACTTCAGTAAATTTAACTCAGCATCTTGCAATTCTCCTAATTGTAACGTATGGTCTTTTCTTTGATTTCATGGATTTTTTATATTATATAAAAATCTTTTTATCCAACAAATTAATCTTACTATCTTCTCAAATTTCGAAAATTTTTTGTAGGCCCACGAAAAATCATTGTTGTAATAGTTTTCTTTTTCTCTTCTATAACTTGTTCTTTGTCAATTTCGTAATTTTGTTGTGGCCAGAAATGCTTTTGTTTTTTCAACCAATTCGGACCTTCCCACCAACAAGATTTCAGCAACTGTGTTGCGGTACAGCCTCTGGATGGCAAGTCAATTCATGTTTCCAGGTACGAAATTCCAGCTATTAATGTTTGTAAGTCTGCGAATCTCTTCTATACGGTTCCAGATGAATGGTTTCCAATTTTCTTTCTGCTTTATCCAAGAAAGTACAGCTGTGGAATCAGTCCAGAAATAAGTTGGCATTTCTTGGTAGTTGAAATAATTATCTTTCACAGTGTTGAATAGTCTAGCAGCAATAGTAGCAGCCAAAAGTTCAAGTCTTGGGATCGAAATCTTTTTAGTTGGTGCTACTCGAGACTTAGCCTCTACAAGTTGAAGAGAGATACCTGCCTCTGTTTCGCATCTGATAAAAATGGCAACTGCTTATGCATCTTTACTTGCATCAGAAAAAGTGTGGATACTTAGTTGACCAGATTGCGGTTTTTGTACGAAAAACCATCTGGGAATCTTCATCGAAGAAAGACAATTCAGATCATTCAACCAGAATAAAAAAGATGTTTTTATATCTTCAGGTACTTCTGAAGTCCAATTTAACTTTATCATCCAGTGTTTTGTAGTAACAATTTTGGTAGTAGAAGAATAGGTGATACAAAACCAAGTGGGTCAAAAATCCTGTTAGCTACTGATAAAATCAGTTTCTTCGTAATAGTACTTGTATCAACTTGTTTCAAATTATCTAAATAAAGGTGAAGAGTATCACGGTTCCTATCCCAAGTCATTCCCAGAACAGAAGACAAATAATTAACCTCGTAAGCTAGATCTGATAACGTGAACTCCCATAGCCTTAGGTCAAACTGAGCTTCAGCAAAAATTTCTGTAGATTCTTTTATGAATGTCTGCAATTCTTCCTCGGTATCCACGCTAGTGACACAGTTATCAACATAAAAAGAATCCATCAGCTTCAAAATAGTGCCTTCTTGTAAGCTTTCTCTCTGTTCTTTCAACACGTTGTTCAGGTGGTGCTTTATGACTGCATTCAGTAAAAAAGGGCTGCATGTGACGCCAAAAACTACTCTGACATGCCTATATACAATGAGGTTTCTGTCTTCGTCGTACCACACGAATCTCAAAAAATCTCTGTCGGATCGATGTATGCCGATTTGTAAAAAGGCTTTTCTTATGTAAGAAATGACACCAATTTTAAATTTACGAAATTTAATCAACAAGGAAGGTATCAAACTAAGTAAATTTATACCTTTCTCCAAGCATTGATTTAGAGATGGACTATCTTTTTCTCTGGCGGATGCATCGAACACAGGTCTTAACTTAGTCGTGGTACTTGACAGTTTTACCACGTTACGATGAGGTAAGTAATGTGCTGTAGTATTACCAATCTCTTTGTCGTTTACCTTTTCGATGATCCCTTCTTGCAACCATTCTTTAAAGACTTGGTCGTACTCATTATAGTAGCCATCTTTGTCAAACTTGTGCATAAGGTTGTCGAGTCTTTTCTTAGTAATGTTCATGTTGTCTGGTAGCGGTTTGTGTCCTTGAATCCATGGCATCGAGACTTCATATCTTCCATCTGGCTTTCGTGTCACTGTTTTTTGAAAGTTGTTGAGAATTTCTTGTTCTTTCTCTTGCCTAGATTTCAATTCTTCAGGATTCTCAATGCCCAAAACATCAAGGGTCCACAAATCTGTTAATTTTGATGTGCTTGACAGAAGGGATAAAGCAATCATATTGGAAGATTGTCGTGAATCTTGTGGAGGAATGTTAACTTTGCCCATCAGTGTCCAATCTAGCTTAGTTTTCATAGCAACTAATCCACATTTCAAAACGTATTGTTCACCACAAAAGAGTTTGCCTGCTATGTCTACACCGATTAAGATTTTCTTATGTCAGAAATGACACCAATTTTAAATTTACGAAATTTAATCAACAAGGAAGGTATCAAACTAAGTAAATTTATACCTTTCTCCAAGCATTGATTTAGCTTAGTTTTCATAGCAATTAATCCACATTTCAAAACGTATTGTTCACCACAAAAGAGTTTGCCTGCTATGTCTGCACCGATTAAGATTTCAATAGGTGCTTGGTTTTTGTCATTAACTTTTATGTTGAGGTCTTCCAGTTCTTTCATCCATGGACCATTTCGGATACCCAATACGTTGGTACAGATGACTGATTGGTCCAAAACTTCAAAATGGCAACTGTAACTTTTGTCGGGATGTTCCAGAAAGACACGATAGCAATTGTGAGGGGTAACGTTAGTTGAAATACCACCAAACAGAGCGTGAATGAGTTCTTCTTTTCTCAGCACTTCATAACCCATTTCTTTGGCTACTGCGCTATTGATGTATGATCTATGAGATCCTGTGTCAATAATAATTCTTACAGGACGAGTTGTGTTTTTGCCTTTCAAATTGACCACCAATGTTTGCAAGAATCCTTCGTTGTAAGTGGGGTTACTGAGGGTATTATATAAGCCTTCTGTGGTAGTAGGTCCATTTTCTTCAGTTGATGATTTGTTAGATTTTGGACACATTAACGTCACATGTTTACCTTCACAGGATTCACATTTCAATTTAACAGCAGTTCTGCATTTAATAGCTATATGTCCAAATTTCAGACAGGCATCGACCCTTCTCTGAAAGAATTTTCCTTAATTCAGCAATCGATTTCTTCTTAGCTTCAGGACAATCGGAACTATAATGCGCTTCGCGACAAAACAGACATTGTAATTTTCTCGTATTATTTGCTAACAGTCCAGTAGCTGTAGGAATGTCTTTAGGGAATTCCTTACGTCGGAATTTATCACCAAAACCAGACATGGCTTGTGCAACTCGTTCTTCGCTTTCGACTTCCTTGCGCAAAAAATGCATGAGTTGGTCGAGACGAACCTTCGAGCTATCATCATCATTGAAACAAGTTGATCTTTCCCAAACTCGTAGCAGATCTTCTGGAAGGCATGATTCCACTAGGGGAAACAGCATAGCAGAACAAGTATCGGATGTCACATTTAAAGTTTCTAAGGAACGAAGTTGTGCTTCAATTTGGTCGTATAAGGTGTTTAGTTTCGTTGATTTGTTAACGTTGTTTAAAACTAACTTCAAAAGTTCTCGTACGTATACTTCTATCTGCAGGTCTTGTCTTCCAAAGCGCCTTTTTAAGCTTTCGATCACTTTAGGATAATTTTTTCCCACGGGTGGATAGCTCTCAACAATTTGGCGTGCTCGTGATTTAGGAATGGTCACTTGAATTAAAAATTGTAATTTTTCTTCATTAGGGAGTTTTTGATCTTCGTGATATCTTTTGAACTGGCTCCAAAATGACAACCAATCTCGAATGTCACCGCCAAATTTTCTAAATTCAATGTGAGGATACTTCAATTGTGATTTGCAGTAATTTTGACTACAGCAAGATGAGGTACTTGGTGTATTTCTATCTAACGAATCTACGACTGTCGAACTAACCTGATGCGTTCCAATTTTAATCTTAAGAGATGAAAATTTACACATGAAATCATCTATAATTGCCATCTCATAGTGTAGATCAATATCTTCTGAATCTTGATCAAGTAATAATTCAAGGTATTTTTCATCTAACTGAGAATATGCATTTTTTGTTCCAAAACGTGTAAATTGCTCCTTACTTGATTCATGTCTGGATTTTCTTTGATTAAAAGTTCGTTCGTTGCATCGAAAATCTTTGTAAATGAGGTTCTGTGTAGGTCCAAAGTTTTTATGATCTTCTCCATATTTTGTAATTCTACAATAGCTCTATCAAAGGAAATGGAAATCTCGCCGGGGCCTCCAAATGATCAGAATACGGTAATAACGACCTGTTATACCAATATTTCAACAGTAAAGCTACTTGGTCGTGAAGAAAACTTTGGGAACAGAGAAAAAACCTTCTAAAATTTTAACTGACTTTTTATTATATATTTTATCAGTCAATCTGACATTACTTCAAAAAATACACTAAGTAAACAAACTAAAACTATAAGTAACTAAGTAATTTCTATCACCCTGTATAAAAATAAATCCCTATTTTTTTTTTATATCATGCGTGAACGGCTGGGCCAATTTCACAATTTTTTTCGTGTGTTTGTTATTGTCAGCAGGTAGTTCTTATAACAGAATTCAAAAAAATTGCGCCGAAAAATAGAAAATTTAAGAATACGTTTATCTAACCTTAGCTTTTTGGATAATGTAAACTTTTTTAATGTAACATTATGACATTGAACATAGAATTGGCAGAATGCGTAGTGAAAATATCATCAAAGTTCATAGGTGCTTACTTTCGTCCTAAAAATTTGTACCTTTTAACAAAAATATAATACGAGCATTTTTGTGAAAGTTCCATTCTCAATCTGTATTTATAATAATTTTTGGATAACTAAAATTGCTTTGCCAACGGATGTTTTTAAAGTAAGTACCGTTTTTAAATTACGCCGGCGCAGCCATGCAGTTGCCGTTTAGCGCATGCGCGTAGTGTAGCTTCATCAGTTGGGAAGCCAGATACGCCATTATGACGCCGTTTGATCGAGTTTTAGTTTGTCTACGTGAATTTAAATTACCGCCAACTATTGAGAATCCAGCCGACTGTGAAGTACCCGCGTTATAACTAAGTTTGGGCAAATATACAGTTTTCGTGAAATTTTGTCTCTTCTCCATTTTTCTTTACTGCTACAACTTTATGCTTCTCCGGATTTATTAATTTGTACATAGATATTTATAAATCACTTAAAACAAAAATTCACTCTTTCAGTTTTAAAAATGAACCATCTCAAAGTGAAGTAAGTATACCAAGTTTAGAAATGTATCAGGATTATGTATCAGTGTATGTATATGGATATAACGTTGAATCCCTCGGTTCACAACCATCTGGATACGGAGTGTGGATAGCTGATAATCACCCTTAGTAAGTACAAAACTTTGTATATTTTTGTTATGTTACTTAAAAGATTTGAAACTGTTTTATAATTGTAAGAATAAATAAATGTTATTATTCATTCAAAACATTGTCTGTTGACAAGGGGTAACAGATTCAGATTGAGATGGAGCTTATCTACTGAACAGCCACTACACTACATCCTTTGTAGATCTGTTGTGTGTGCCCTCATATGTTCGCTAGAGTTTCCTCTCTAGACCCGTCCTTGTAACTAGACTTCATAGGACAAACCTTATGTATTGAGAGGGTTATGGTTTTTCCTTTGTCGTTGCAAACCGTAGCCTCCACAGATATTCACAGTACTGTGTTGCTGTGTGCTGAGGGATCCTCACCCTCTTGGCAGAACCTGCATACAGTTGTATCTGCCAGTCCAGTGTTATTAATATTATGTTTGTTGAATTTACATCTTTCACCCTTTAATAGGTCTAGTTTGAATTCAATCATAGGGCACAAAAATCAAAACCGTAACACAGACCTAACTCACAAATGGAATGTGAATGAAATAAATGAATATTTTTTAAACTCTATACCCAAATCAACCCCCGATCATGAAACTGCTCTTTTTTATAATCAGAATATTAAAAACTCTGTAAATTCTATGTTGCAGTTTCATGCCGTATCTGAAGTTGATGTACTAAATGTTTTAAAGACTATTAAAACTAAAGGTATTGGACATGATGGCATAAATATTCTAACCCTAAATTTATGTATACCATTTCTGTTGCCATATATAACTCATATTATTAATTATTGCTTAATGCACTCGGTTTTTCCTGACAGTTGGAAAAAGTCATTTGTTACTCCATTACCCAAAACAAATAATCCAGAAACATTACAACAGTTACGACCGATAAGTGTATTGCCAACTCTGTCAAAAATTTTGGAAAAAACTATAAATTTACAACTGTTATCTCACTTGAATAAAAATGCAATTGTACCTTCGATACAATCTGGGTTTAAAACAGGACATAGTTGTACTTCTGCATTACTAAAGATTACAGATGACATCATTACTGCCACTGACCAAGGTAAATTAACAATATTATTTCTATTCGACTATTCCAAAGCTTTCGATACGTTAAACCATAGTTTACTTTTCTCAATATTAGATATAGTGGTTTGGGTAACAAAGCTATAGATCTTTTTAACTCGTACCTTTGTAACAGATCGCAAGCAGTTAAATGTAATGAAAATATATCAAGTTTTTTACCTGTAGGAACAGGTGTACCGCAAGGTTCTATTCTGGGCCCTATTCTTTTTTCCGTCTATACATCTAATTTTTCAAATGCTTTCGTATCCTGTTCGCAGCATTACTACGCTGATGACACCCAGTTATACATATCTTTCTACCCATCTGAGGCTGAACAGGTTACGACTGCAATAAACTTCGACTTAAACAATCTTCAAGTTTTTTCTTCAAATCATTGCCTACATTTGAATGCATCCAAAACCAATGCCATTATTTTTGGAAATAAAGCAAATACACAACTTTTTGTGTATTTTCTTTTTCTCTTCTAGTATATCTTTAAATGGACAAAATATAACATTTAATAATAAAGTTAAAAACTTGGGAGTATGGTTGGACCAAAAACTCAGATTTACTCAACATATTAGTGTATGTTTGCAAAGGGCATATGCGACTTTAAAGCTTATATTTAAATCCAGGTATGTTTTGAACAGGTCAATGAAGTCCATGTTATGTGATACACTAGTTTTATCAAAATTAAACTACTGTGACATTGTATATAACTCTTGTCTTGATTACTTTGATACCAACAGAATACAAAAATTACAAAATTCATGTCTTAGACTAATTTATGGTATTCGGAAGCATCAACCAATTAGGCATACTCTTAATACATCTAAGTGGCTTCATATGAAAAATCGGAGAGAGATGCACGCAGTTATGTTTTATGTCAAATTGTTAAAAGAAAAATCTCCTCCATATCTTTATTATAAGATTAAATACAGAACAGACGTACACACACTTAATTTAAGACATAAAAATGCATTGATATTGCCCAGACATAACACACAATTATTTAAAAGAAGTTTTTCCTATAACATTGTTTGCTGTATCAATGATTTACCCTTCGATCATCAGAAATTATCCACAAACAAACTTAAAAGGGCACTTTTCGACCATTACTTTTCTACACAATCTTAGTTTTGTCATGGTGAATACTCTTACATTTTATTTGTAATATTTGGTACTTTATTGTGTAAGTTGTAAAGTGTTAACTAATTTAAATTTGCTTATGTTTTTATAGTGATACCTATTTGTAATTTGAATCGTCTAGTTTTGTTCTGTACATCATCTAGAACTTTTAGGGGTTAAGTGGAAGAGCAGACGTATGTTGACTACTATAGCTCATTACTTGTAAAAATATATTGTTAAAAGTAACGTACGTACTGAATCTCGCCCCAAATTGAAAAAAATTTTTTGTTAGTTTGTATCTTTTTTTTTGGAACATTAATAAAGACCTTTATTATTATTATTATTATTATTATAGCTCAACCAGAATGCTAGTTGATTGTCTATTCTGACTTAGTAGATGAATTTTGGCAATGACTCTTTAATCAACTCTTTGGTCTGTCTCAAATCTTCCGGCTTATTCCACCATTTTTAAGATTGTTTTTCCTTCCAGGTGCCGTTACAGATTTTTCGAATCGCCTTTGCTGTACCACAGAAGTGTTCCGGCCAATAAGACAGTATTGTACTCCTGTGTGGCTTGGTGTCAAGGCTAAAGATAGTCTATTGTGGCTGTCTAACTTCTGTAGCTTTTCTAGGCAATTCCAGACCGGTTTGGAATTAACTTGCATGGAGCTGATTGCTTTAATTGCTGCTTGAATATCAGAGTGTATTGGAATGGTCTTTTTATTAAATTCTTGCATTCAACGCAGAGGGTTCTGTCTGGAATATTGTCACTTTTTTATTTAAGCTTATTGAGACTTTTGTATTTGGCTGTGCTATATAGAATCCTGCTCCTAAACCTTTGTCGGTTTTTTAGCTAGTGACTGACCTGAATTTCCTTTGTAAGTATATGTGCTGTATGTAGTGGCCTTAGGTTCATCAAGACTTCTAATGTGGCTGTCGAAGTTGTTCTCATAGCACCTGTGGCAGCCAGGTAAAGCTTTTCTGTGAATGTGACTTACCCTTCGAATCGACCCAGCTGAGTCTTTGGCCACCATACCCCCGAACCATTTTAGGTTGTAAACCCCAATTTTTTCTGCACATCCTTCTACACAAGTTGAAGGATATCATGCTTTTTTGGATTATTTTTTGTAGGTTTCCATGTCAATTTGTGGTCAAAAATGACTCCCACGTATTTTGGCTCTTGTGCAATTGGATTTTCTGCCTCGTTCAGAGCTGGTGACTTCAGCCCGAATGCTTTTTTTAGTGAAAAGTACTAGTGTGGTTTTAAGAGGGTATACAGTTAGCTCCTTCTCCAGGCAGCACTTGTTTATAATATTTAGAGCAATCTGTTTATGCTCAGAATTTGCCTCTTGCAATAATAGCTAGGTAGGCGCCATATCCTAAACAATGCCTTCGGATTCGTCCGTTAGGATAGGCCACAACAAAAATGATAGAACCCCTCCTTGCGGATATTCCTTGCCTGCCCTGTGACTGTGGTTTTGCCTATGGATGATATGATGACCCAAATTGGCGTTTATCCACTTACACAGGAGTTGGAAACCCTTTTCTATCTATAGTTTTGATGATGAATTTTGTAGATTTGTTATTAAAGGCACTCTCGATGTCTATAATTGTCACCAAGGCTATCTCATCTAGGGATTTTGTTAATAGCCTGTTAAGATCATCTAATATCAAATCTATTGACTTATCTGGCTGATACGCATATTAGCGTTCGCTTAGAGGGTTTAATGATATGATCTCATCTCTTAAGTATCTATAAAACAATCTTTCAGTATGGTCAGTACCTATGATTTGAGCGTTATGTAATTTACTTTCTCTATGTTGGGTACATAAATTACTGTGCTTTTTTGGTATATCAAGGGTATGCAAGCCTTATATATTCTACTTAAATAGAAATGGGGTAGAGAATAGCTGGTATAAATCTGGGAGACGAATCAAATTCTCTGGCTCCGCAATTAATTTGTATACAAATAAGATGTTTTATTTTTCAGTAATGTGTCATCCCCTGTCACAATTACAACTCCACGGGTAGCAGATCTCTTGGGATGCTTAGAAGCACTAAACATAATGTTAACTCTAGGTAAATATGATTGATTGCATCTACTTTTAATTAAATCAGTAATAAAAAAAACAAATAATGTATACCTACAGATTTGTACATAGACATTAAAGTATTCAATAAGTTAATTTAAATATCTGTGATAATGCTGATAAGTATAAATAAGTGTTTAGTAAAATAAACAATATATGATTTTAATATTTTCTTTCAACTTATTGTATTCCTTTAATTAATATTACCATCTTTGCTGACTTTTGTAGTATAAATGGTTTTATTTTTGATATGACAGTTCACCTATCTCTGACGACCTATCATCAATTTCTATGTGTTAATCCAATTGTTCTACGATCTAAACATTGGTTTTGATTTGGTAGCCTACTAGGTAGTTAACATTATCGTTAGGAAGAGAATTTGAAAATGTTCAGTTTTATGAATTTAATATTTTAATTACCCCAGTTTAATCAGGATAAATTCTTTTTGTTTGGCAATGAAGGATGGTAGATTATGATGTTCTTTTTTTCGGGCTGAGATGGGAAACTCATGTATCTCTACCTAGCGCAGAGATACACGATTATGATTATGATGTTGCTCATTGCTATCTCACATGTAGCGAATATTTCGAGTTTAGACTATTTTAAAAATACTTTAGCCTTTTGTACCTACCTATATGGGCTCATGTACTTTGCTCTTTAAGTGTTTTTGCAATATATTTTACTTGTCCAATTCCTTTGGTTTTGATAGAAAATATTTCTGGCTCTCGCAACAAGAAAATCGCTGTGATTACGGATTTATGTAGATATATGTGCTGAGCGCCATTTTTGGATGGTAACGCAGGAAAATGAAACTTTATAAAAAAATGTGGAATTTCGTATATTGTTATCAATGCGCGAACCCTGCCGAGCCTTGTAGTTTCAGGAAACATTTAAAAAAAATGTAAAGTAATCATTTAACAGGAATTTCGAAAATATTATTGAAGATCGAATGGAACTAGGGAAGGAAAATACTCTCCCTCTAAGTGGAGTTAATGAATTTATCTGGTACACAGACGGATCAAAGAATGAGCTCACTTCCCACTTAGCAAACACACCTATGTATTTCAAGCATAAATATATGCTATAGTTATTTGCGCCAGATAAAATAATATTACAGCTTACAATAGAAGGCATATCAGAATTTACAGCCCTAGAAAAATGTTGAATCTGGAACCGTTGGCGAAAATGATACCGAAAACCGTTTACACTACCACTACACCAACACACACTTTTATATGCCTGACGCGCGTTTCGATAACCAAGTTATCTTCTTCAGAGACCGAAGGTAAACTAAAGCTATGCCTACAAACTAACCTTATATATAGAACATTTTTAGCGCCAAATGTTTTCGCGGTAAATCTTTTGGCGGTAAAGCCAATTTTTGGCGCGAAAACATTTTTACAATAAGTTTTCTTATAATAAACTATAAAGTGGACTATCTGGGATAGGTCCTTTGTCCTTATTTAATCTATTTTTACATTTAATAATTTCTATACTTTCAAATGCATCCAACAATCTATTGTTCGAACAATAGATTGTTGGATGCATTTGAAAGTATAGAAATTATTAAATGTAAAAATAGATTAAATAAGGACAAAGGACCTATCTCAGATAGTCCACTTTATAGTTTATTATAAGAAAACTTATTGTAAAAATGTTTTCGCGCCAAAAATTGGCTTTGCCGCCAAAAGATTTACCGCGAAAACATTTGGCGCTAAAAATGTTCTATATATAAGGTTAGTTTGTAGGCATAGCTTTAGTTTACCTTCGGTCTCTGAAGAAGATAACTTGGTTATCGAAACGCGCGTCAGGCATATAAAAGTGTGTGTGTTGGTGTAGTGGTAGTGTAAACGGTTTTCGGTAGCCCTAGAAAGCTTTACGGTGTAATCCATGTTGATATGGGATTGCGGTGAAGAACTTAAAAGACAGGCGTTCCGGAACAGTCTTACACTGGAATGGGTACTAGGATATCAAGTAATCGCTGGTAATGAAGAAGCTGGCGAGATAGCATCGTCAACTCCTTTTAAGGGACCCGAACCGGCAGTAGGCTTTAGTAAAAGCTCATCTTCAAAAGGGTGGGTGAATACCCCCTGACAAATACTTGGAAAGAAATTTATAAGAAAACCATCTGAAAAAATAGTAAGAGAACTGCTAATAATGAGCAGGAACAAAGTACACATCACTGCTGGACTACTAGTCGGGACATTGCCCCACTAGGGAACGTCTAGGAGGATAGTGGAATGGAGAGAGGGGTCCACAGATTGTATCGGGAAAGGTTTCCGATCCTGGTAGAATAAGGGGAGGAAATGGAGTGGATTAAGGAACTAAAGATCTCAGAGAGAAAAGGAGTAAAAACGAAGGAGGAAGAGCGAATCTGCCGAATGGAGGGGGATGGTAGGGATGAAAGGAAAGTTTTTGATTTGCTGAGTCGGATGTTTGGAGATGTTGATTGTAGGGACAGTGTTGGGCTGCACAGGCTCGAACATATGGGGATGGAAATATTAAGGAAAATGGTGGCATGGGTAAAAAAGAGATGGACGAAGGTTACAATATATACAGAAAAGGAAAGGGCAAGAGAACAAAGGAATGAGGCGGTTATCCTGAAGGATATTGGGGATCTGAATCAGGAGAGGATTGAAAAGATTAAGAAGGGGTTAGGAGAGATGAAGGGGGAGTGGGTCTATAGACTCAGAATATCAAGGAGCAGGGAGTTGATAATTGAAGCAAAGAGGAGAGTTCAGTTGAGGAAAATGGAGGAAAAGTGGAGGCAGGAAGGGGAACAAAAACCATTAAGGTGATAGGGATAGACCCGTGGATCGAAGATGAAGAGATAAGAAGGAGAATAGAGGAATTAACTGGTATAGGTACTAAGATGATTAAGGTGGTAAGAGAGAGGAATGGGATGAAGATGGCGGTGGTGACTGCGGAACGGGAAAAGGCGGAAGTTTTACTGGAAAAAGGGAGATGAAATTGGGGTGGAATTAGGGTAACATTTATGGAGGGTAGAGAGGAGGGTAGATGTTTTGGGTGTGGTGCTAAAGGACACAAGGTTGCGGTGTGTACAGAGAAGGGGGTCAAGGAGAAGGCCAGATCTTGGTTTGCAAAAGCGAGGAGCACATGGCCAGGAACTTCAGGCAGGCGTTCCTTTGTAGAGCATGTGTGGTCATAGGGCACAGAACAGGGGAGAATTGTATGGGGAAAAACGTGCTGGATGGGCATGAGGAGGGAAAAAATTTGGTGGCCCCTCTGGACCCCTTAGAGGGGAGTTCGGTACAATAGGAGGTAGGGGAAGGCAGTGTGGGGAGGAAGGACCAATGGCGAATGGAAGGTTTTACAGGTAAACCTGGGGAAATGCAGGATAGCGCATGATGTATTGGATGAGGTGATTTTTAGGAGAAAAGTGGATGTGGTGTGTGGATCTGAGGTAAATGCTAGATATGTGAAGAAGCAAGGATGGATTATGGACGTTACAGGAAAGGCGGGAATAAGAGTGATGAAAGACGGACTGAGAGTAGATGAAGTGAGGAAGGGAAACGGATGGGTGGGAGTGCGCATGGGTGACATGGTGGTGTACAGCGTGTACATTAGCCCGAATATTAGCCTAGAGGATTATGGAAGGAGCATGCCTGGGTTGGAGGACGAGGGAGGAAGAATTCCCGGAGGTATGGAAGATGGCCAAAGTTATACTTGTGAGGAAGGCGGGTAGGGAAGGAAAGCGGATAGGAAATTACATGCCAATCAGTCTGCTGTGTGGTATGGGTAAGGTGATAGAAGGAATAATAAAGGTGAGGATAGAGGAAGACGTAAGGAGAAATGGGGGTTTTAGAGAAAACCAGTTCACGAAAGAAAAATCGTGTAACTCAGCGCTGGGTAACGGGGAACGCGTTTAATAGTGTCAGCAAGGGAGCGGTGTTGAGCGCGTTGTTGAGGATCGGAGTGGGTGAGGGGTTGGTTAATTTAGTTGAGGATTACCTATCGGCTCGGGTTATAATAGATTCAAGGGGGAGGAGATATAGAACGGAGGTAGGAGGCCCCACGGATCGATACTGGGACTGACGCTCTGGAAGTGTGTGTTTGACGAGGTTTGTGGGGTTATATGCGAAGAGGGATGTGAGATTACGGTGTATGCGGATGATGTGTGCATGGTGTGTACGGCAAAGGGAGAGACAGAGATAGAAAGAAAGGCGGAGAAGATGTGTAGGAAGATTGTGGGGAAGATAGAACGATGCGGATTGGAAGTGGCGAAAGATAAGACGGTGGGATTGCTCGTAAAGGGACGAAGCAAGACGAGGGAAGTTAGGGTGATGGTGAAGGGGAAGAAAATTCGCATGGAGGAGTCGGTAAAGTATCTAGGTGTTTGGTTGGATAGCCAACTATCCTTCAAGCACCATATGTTGAAGGCAGCAGAGAAGGCGAGAGTACGAGCAGCATGGTTGGGGAGAATGATGTGTAATGTGAAAGGGCCGGCAGAATGGAAGAGGAGAGTTATTGGTAGGACGATTGAGCTGAGTATGCTGTACGGAACGGAAGTGTGGGGTGGAAGATACATGAAAGGATAAAGCCACTACTACAGGTGCAGAGGGGGATTTTGTTGAGAGTGGTACAGGGGTACAGGACAGTGGGTGCATTAGCAGCAGCTGTGCTGTCAAGGTCATACCCTTTGGACCTGATGGCTAGGGCAAAGAGGCAGCGGTGGAAAGGTGCCACAAAAGAGGAAGCTCAGGATTGGATGGAGGAGGAAATGGTGAGAAGGTGGGAAGGATATGAAGGTGCATTAAAAAGGGCGATTGGGAGTAGGAGTGAGTGGATGGACCGAGAGTTTGAGGACGTAAACTACTTTTGGACCCAAGTGCTCACTGGGCATGGGTCAAGAGTGGGGTATCTATACAAGATTGGGAAGAGAGAGGCTGGAATATGCGTAAGGTGTGAGGTGGAGGATGATGAGGGTCATGTGTTTAGATGTTGGAAGAACAAGGAGGATTTAGAGAAGTTGGAGAGGAGACTCGGGGTAGTAGTGTATTGGGAGAACATGGTGGAGATAATGTTGAGAGGAGAGAAAGAATGGGTAGAGGTTAGCGAGGTTGTGGAGAAAATGGTTAGGAGAAGGGAATGTTCTGATGGCAAATAGTATGAATGGGTGAAGAGTGTTTGCGGGAACGCCGCCCGTCTTGAAGTATACTAGGGTAGTGATTCCGAGGCGAGTTTTGAGGTGGGTATGGTTGATAGGTATCCTCTCGAGGGTGAGTCCAACACTGTTATGTTTTGGATAAGGACCCATCGAACATGAGTTTCCCATCTCAGCCCGAAAAAAAACCTAGGAAACATCTGCATAAATTAGTGCTTTATAACTGGGACCTTACTTAATGGTACAAAAAAGGAAACCAAAACAGTGCTGCAATTACTATGCAAGTGAAAGAGCCTAGATCACAGATGGCCCCAGGAGACCTATCAACAATCAGTAAAGAACCAGTGTGAGGGAACTAAGTTTCTCTGCAGGTCCACAATAAAGAGGTTGAGGTGGGAACGTCGAACGGACGGCTCTCGCATCTGACTCAGCACTTTTATTCTAGTTGGTTTGTAATATAGCGCTATATTTGTAATGGTATTTAAATCTATATTTGTAATTGTATTTGTATTTGTATTTGCATGTTTTATACTTATACTTATATTAATAGGTTTATGTAATTATATATTTATTAATTAGGAAACACTCGGTAGATTTGTTACGTTTATTAATAAGTTATTTAAGTTTAGTTAAGCATAATATTATTTAGAAATAATGTTAATTATGTCGTCACCAATTCCGGCGACTCAGCAAGAGTTATGAACTCGTCGGAGTGAGTGACCGAAAATCGGGGCTTTTTGAATAAAACTTTTAAACTAATAAGATGTGTTTGATATAATTAAGAAGTTAAACTTATCTATACATATATGAAAGAGATGTTTTATTACAGGTTTTTAGTCTTAATCATATGTAATAAATAAGCATTGTTTATATTTTAAGTATCATTTAGTAGAAAAAACACTGTAATCCACTAAACCTCTATTAACAATTAGCTAATCCAATGATGTATCAATTTTAATTGCAGGAGCAAAAAAATTGAAAGTTTTTATCAACAGTCTGTTCCTTGTTAACTCTATGCAAGAATGGATACATAAATGGAAAGAAAATGATTGGAAAAATACTTTGGATATCACAGTACGAAATCAGAAACTTTTAAGTAATATAGATATCATGTCAAAAAAATTTTTGGATGTGGAATGGGTAATGTATATATCAATTGATTGAACATAGTTAAAAACAGATTAAACACATTTTAATGATTGTATAGGTTTTATATATTTAATTATATAGTCTTATATTTATTATTCTTTAGGTTTACATTGACGGAGGGCACGAAATGAATGAAGCTGAAAAGTTGGCAAAACAGGGAGCAGCCAAACGTTCTTTGATAGACCAGTCTTCTGTATTAACCTCGCAGAGCGAATATCAAATTTAATACATTTATTTATAAAGATTATATCGTTAAAATAAATAAAATGTATGATTAAATTAAAATTTTAATGTACCTAGTACGTAATCTCGTTTAAATGTTGTTAAAAAAATTTTGACTATAGTTATTAATATAAAATAGAATTTTACTTTATTTTAACATGATCTCTATTTATCTTAAGCGTTCAATAATCCAAAGACAAATAATATGAAATTGAAAATTCACTTTAAATAGTATATTATTCATCGAGCATATAATAGCCGTTATATATGCGAGTAGAATTCTTCATCTACTTGTAATTATAAAAAATCTGCATGATAGCACAGTAGCATAATATTACACTGACCAATAAACACATACTTAATATGTGTTGCCTATACAAAATATACTTTGGAGCAAAAATCTGTCACATACACAGGAACATGGAACCTGGTTTATTTAAAATATTTTATATGATCTTTGATTTACAATTCTTGGCAATTTTCTTTGTCTTTTTAGTCTTTTTGGTTTGTAATTTTGAAGTGCTAAATAATAAGAATTTAACAAAATAAAATCCAAATTTATAGGATATACCTAGTTGACGATGGCGTATTAAATATTTGTAATATTTGTAAGTTTTTATGGTTAGATTTTATTTTAATACATTTAAATTTCTTTTTAATCGATGAAATAAATTTAGCACTATAATAATAAATATAATTTTGTCCTAAAATATGTGATAGTTACATTATAAAGAATATTCTCATATCAAGTTTAGACAACGTGCACACAATCCTGCAAAATAAATTTTAATCTAATTCGTTAGTTTTTTTTTATTCAAAAAATTAAACTCAAATAAACTTTCATAATTTTAAATTAAAGTTTATCAATTTTGGACATTTTTATTCCGGAAGTTTCACATTCATAATAGAACATTCCATGTTTCTATAATGTATTGTAATATTTCTGGATCTGTTCAGTGTACTTAAATCTAAATTTACAATAGAATAAACTTATAAACGATTTGATATGAAGCTTATATATTTTTGAACTTTTTTTGTTATTTTAATGTGAATATTGATTTAAGTCATGGTGTAATCTCTACGGTAAGTTATTTTCTATAGATAGTAGATTGTTGATTACTTTATATAGATAATACTGGTTTATTTTACCATTTTGTATTAATTTGGTTTAAAAGATGATTTTCTGCTATTTTATTTCCAGCTAATTGATCGTTTTTTTTTTAATTTTACATAAACTCTAACTTGCTTTGTTAACTTAAATACAGTATGCGCCAAAATAAACAGTACCGAAAATAAAAATAAAAATTAATTTTTAATTTCTGTAATAGAAGTGTTCAAAATGTTCACCATTTTGACGCAAACAAGCTTCATATCGATTTTGTAAGTCAATAAACATATTTATAAAAAGTGGTTGATGGAACTGCGAAAAATATTTTGTATTCTTTCCCGTAGTTCGGCAATATTCGCCGGCGGATTTTCCGAATGAAATATTTTTTCCTTCATTATGCCCCAAATGTATGCGTCAGATCAGGTGAATGAGAAGGATATTCGAAGTTGTTCCCCGAGAAATTATTCTATTATCGAAATGCTGACGGAGTAAGTCTGTTCTAAGCTTGGACCATCATTACGAAAATAATGCTCTACCAAAAACACTTTTTCTTCCGTTTTTAGAACTATTTTTAAATCAAATTTAACTGCAGCGTACTATTAATATATCAACTAATGACAATTAAGTCAAATATGACAAATCCACATTACATAAACAACTCCACAGCACTATCTGTTTCGGTACTGTTTATTTTGGCGGATACCGTATCATATCTTTATTTATAAAAAGAATGATTGCTTTACTATTATTAATTGAATTTGTGAAATACTAAAAAAAATGATATGATATTATCTCAAAATATATGTGGTGGGTGAAACAATATGAAAGTTTTAGGTTTTTATGTTGTTTGTTCAAAATCATCTTTGAAATTGCACTATTTATTGAGAAAATAAAGAAATATTGAAAAATAAAAATCTATGCATAAATAAAGAATTAAAAAAGTTAATTTATATTAAATTTCTATGCTTGTAGAAAAAGTATTGTTCCTAACTCATGCGAAAAGTGTCTTTCCCGCACTCGACTGCTTGCCCGAACTCCACTCCACGTCGTTCGGGTCAACGGCAGTCGCGTGCGGGAATGTATCATTTTCCACACTTGTTAGTAATATTACTATCCTTTACAATAATATGTAAGCTTTTCAGATACATCAGTCTCTTCATGCGGATATAAAATCCAAAAATGTTTTTTTAAGAGGGGCGTCTAAAATGTGACAGCTGAAAACGGGTGGCAAGCCTGAATTGTACCCAAAATTTCCATTATTTTGTAAACAACAATTCTAAGGAACGCCTTTAAATTACGTATTCAAATTTTAACAGGATATAGTTTAGACTTTTCTCTAGGATAATCGTAGTAATAAAACTCAAAGTTTATCCACAACGGTTAATAGTAAGGTTCACAAATTTAATGCGACATGTTTCGGTCTTCAGACCATCATCAGGCTATAAAGAAAACAATGGTATCAGGAGAATCAAAAATAGTTATAAAAAGAGCAAATGGTGTCGGTTGTCCGATTACATCAATGATTAAAGTTAAAACATTTCAAATATGATAAATAATCACAAATAGAAGTAAAATTCAAAATTAAAGCAAAAAGTTAAAGGTACATGATGTTGTAATAAGTAAAACTATGGCAAAACAGCAAGTCAAATATGTCACAAAATCAATATAAACTCACCTGTCTGTGCAGATCGTAGAAATTGTAAAATAATTTAAATTTAAAACTTAAACATCCATGAATAAGTGAAGAATAATAGATGAATAAGAGAGTTATGATATAAAAAAAAGAGGAGAAAGGAACTTCAGAAGTTATTAAGATAGAGTATAATGGGTGTGTGGGTTAAATTAAAGTGGATAGAAAAGTGGGACCAAATTCATACTAAGAATATTGTATCCCAGAGGAAGATTCAAAAGTTAACAAGTTTTACATTACTAAAAGAAACAAGAAGGAAGAAACACTTGAGGAAGACAAAAGGAAGGATTGTAAAAAACAATCAAAAAAAGGAGAGAGCCATGACGGAGGTTCGATCGCCTTATTATAATCAAGAATAATCAAGAATCCTAAACCGTAAGTAAAGGTTCCTGTTAATCTTCTTAATCTATGCAGTAAAGCTATGTATTGTAACGAATATTATGATTTGAGAGATTATTTATTTATTGATTAATATTATTTATTTGATTGATTAATTGATTTGATATTATTATTTAAATGTAATGTAGCAACAAGATCTTCTTTCTTTCAGGGGTGTTTGATTACGCAAGTTTCGAGTTGGATTATTAGGTGTATGTGAATGAAAAATTTGATTAAATTATAATTATAAATTTATTATAAAATAGTTAAATTAAAACAGTAATATTGAAAATTTAATGATGAAACTAATTAGAAAAAAATTAAAAAGAAAGGCCTTTTGTAACTATAAAAGAACTTACTTGATGTTGAATTAAGTTAAATTAACCAATGTTATTTGTGTAATGGCAAGTAAGATTATCTAAATACATTAATTATTGAGTATCAAGTAAATTCCTTTGTTTTTTAAATTATAAAACTTAACTAACTACTACAAAAGTTTTCAAAATGTCTACAATTTTATCTGACCTTGATGTAAAGTCCTGCTTCCTGATTGGTGGAAAAAGTCTGTAGTCGCTCTATGAAAAACGGAGACGAACGAAGTGTCGCGTGGAATTTCCGACTTCGGTAAAATGTGTTGTTAGACGATTGGTTTCTTGTGTGATATTACTGTTCTTTGTTTGTTCCTCCAAATTGATATAGTGTTTAGTGTTGATTATAGTTCCTTTAGTTGTATTGCACCCAAAATTTGAACATTGCACCAACCTGTCAATTTAGTTCAACAGTTTTGGTGGTGCTTTTTTCCGAGACGTTTGTCTATTCTAATTCTCCAAATCCAAACACAAACTTCACTTAACATAACCTAACCTTATTTCAACGGAGAGAGAAAAGTTAACGCGTGAGTTTACCACTCTCATTCATGGGTAAACGTTTTGACAGATTAATGTATCATGCGTATCAGATAAGTATCATATCAGGGTGAAAAACAGAGCAAGAAGAAGAGCCAACAGAACAGGATTACAACAAGACAAACGAGAAGAAAACAGACTACATGAGGAAGTGAAGGAACAACTTAAAGCACACAGATCCAAGCACTGAGACAGAAGAATAGAAGAACTGGACCCAAATACACCAGGATTATGGAACTTCGCCAAGATATTACGACAAGACAAAAAGGACATTCCCCCAATCCACGGAGACAACGGAATCGTATTCACGGGTTAAGAAAAAGCCGAAGCCTTCAGAAGAACTATGGAGCGCCAATTCACCCTGAATGAGCACCCAGACGAAGACATGGGCTTCACAGATCAAGTAGAAGACGAAATCGAAGACTTTGACGAAGAAATAGTAGACGGAAACTTGGGATTCACAACATCAGAAGAAGTAGCCTACATAATAAAAGGAAGGACAGCCAGAAAAGCTCCTGGATACGACGGCATCAACAACAATGCACTGAAGCATTTACCAAGAAAAGGGATAGTATTTCTGACAGCGATCATAAACGGCATATTCAGAACAAAGCACTTCCCGGACCAATGGAAGGAAGCAGAAATAGTGATGCTAAGGAAATCAGGACAAGATCCCAAGTTTCCACAAAACTACAGACCCATCAATCTACTACCAGCGATGAGCAAAATAGCCGAGAGAGTCATTCTCAAGAAGCTAAACGAAGAAACCGAAGCAATAGGAATAATGCCACAAGAACAGTTCGGATTCAGAAAAGAACACAGCGCATCGGACCAAGTACTTAAAATTGTAGAATACACAACAGAGGGATACAACAGAAATCAATCTACTGGAGCCATCTTCCTGGACATCAGCAAAGCCTTCGACCGAGTATGGTACGAAGGACTGATATACAAGATGAGAGAAGCAGGATACACCAGGGAACTGACGAAACTACTGCTCAGCTATCTGAAAAATAGAAGTTTCAGGATAAGGATAGGAAACGCAAAATCCGAAGTAGGAACAACAGAAGCCGGAGTACCACAAGGAGCAGTCCTCTCACCGGAGCTTTACAACATATACACGGCAGATATTCCAAAGACAGGCAACACAATGATGGCTCTCTACGCAGATGACACGGCTATCGTTTCAAGAAGCACTCAACCAAGGATGGTGACATGAAGACTCCAACAGGCTATGGACCAAATAGACGAATGGTGCACAACATGGAAAATCCAAATAAACCCGGAGAAAACCCAAGCAGTCTATTTTACTAAAAGAAGGAAAAAACCAGAAGAAAACATTAACATAGGAGGAGAAGAGGTCCAAAGGAAAAACAAGGCCAAATACTGATACTGGACAAAGGACTAACCTTCAAAGAACACGTAGAAAACATCACAAAGAAGGCAAAACAAGCAAGAGGAAGACTAGCCGGACTCATAGGAAGAAAATCCAAACTAGCACTGAAGACAAAGATACATCTAATAAACGCAATCATCATTCCGATCATGTTGTACGCCTCCGTAGCCTGGGGACACCCAGCCAAAACCTACAAAAAGAAGATACAAGCACAGCAGAACATCAGCTTAAGGCAAGCAGCAGATGTCCCATGGTACATAAGAAATATACAACTATACAGGGAACTAGACCAGGAGAAGACAGAAGAAATCATGAAAGCCAGAGCCAGAAGAAGATTTGAAGAACTCAGGACACACCCGAACACAGCACTTAGGGAATTAACAAACTACACAGCAGAGGACTACAGGAGACATCCTAGACCAAGGAAACAGCTGGACAACTGAAGAAACAACATATGTCAAGAAGCAGACAAAAGAAGAACCACCTATAAAAGACCCTGCCCATCCCTTGGGAGATGCGCAGATTCTTGAGTAGGGACAGCTTTAACAAGTGGATCCACTCTCTAAGATTACCTTTAGCCGCAGTTCGTCGACTAAGGACTTTTTAGAAGCAGCGAAAAGCACACACTCTTGAACGCCTAAAAAGAAGATAGGAGGATAAAGGTGCAACCCACCATCCCGGACCAAACAGAAGACACCTGGAAACCAACTCCGAACCAAGATAGTGGAAGGAAGAGCATAAGCCCGAGGACTGTGGGCCCCATCGGACGTGATGGGGGGGGGGGTGGAGGAAGTTCTTCCCGGAATGCACCGCTCTTAGAGGGAAGCATTCTGGAAGGGACGGGTTTGGTTAAAATGTGTGTCAAGTATCTTGCGTATCAGCATGTATCAGTCGCCAAAAAACATCTAATGTGTTAAAAGTGTTTTTCTAAAAAGGCATGATAATACTGCCCTTATTGTTCCTACAATGTTTCATTTGTTGAATATGTATAAATATAATGGCTTTCTCTTTAGAAAATAATAAGTATTAAAATTTACATAAAAAAAATATAATTTTATATAAAATGGTGTTACAAATTTGGGTCAGATACTGGATATGTCTATTATCTTTATTCATCCATGGCAATACCATCTTATTTTCTTTACTTTCACTATTAAAAGTTTGCCAGTAAATCATAGAACAGACAAACGGTTTCCATATTTAAGTCAGAATGAATTTCATATTGATCCATATTATTGTGAACTCAGTAGGTACATATTATGAATGAGAAAATGAAACAAAAAAGAAAAACACAAAAACATTTATTTTTTCTTTATTCAATAAAATATTTGGGAATGGTTAAAATGAAATTGAACACTAAAATAAACATTTATAATTTAAAACAGTAGCCAACAGCAAAATGGTTTCCATGTTGATTTATAATTTTATATGCATACTAGGTACTTACTATGAATTAAATATAACCTGTTTGGGCTATTACTCCAGGTTCAAAATTTATCCTAGCTTTTAAAGTAGACAAAGGAAAAACTAAAGCATTAACACTTCTCTGAGATGTCCTAGTTACAGGTAATGCTTATGATTTAGTTATAAAAAACAAATTTATAGGGGAATAGACACCAAAAAATGTTAATTTTACAAAGAAATTACTGCTAGTATGGTACTACATAGGCTAATTTTATTAACAAGAAAAAATTTCATATAACTAATAATATGCAAAATAGCTATATCAATACATATTATACAGATTAATTTAGATCTGCATCACTTAGTCATTATAGTTTAGAAGTAGTTTCCCCCAAGTAAAATGTACCTTAACCATTTTTATGAAATTCCTTTCTTTAATTATCTATAAAAATATATGTACTTGATTTATTGTAAGTTGTAGGTAGGTAATAATAGTTTATTAAAATAAATTGTGACCAGATAGTAAAACAATACCTTACTAGGATATCAATATCACAATGTTTATTACATTGAAAAACTGAAAGTGCTTTCAAATATAAATAAAATATGGTACCTTAATAAATAGGTATTGCTCAGAGTTTTTCATTTGTGTGAAAGATACCATTTAAAAAAATTAAAGTTACAATCCTATTGGATACATTTTAATTTCAATTGATTCTACAAAGTCTGGGGTTGACAGTTTTGGAATATAATATATTTGAATTTATAATAAAAATACTAATTTGAAACCACTATCGTCATCTACTCCACTTTCTTGTAATTTAGAAATAACCAGATTTTCAAAAAAATCAGGAAGTCTTACCAAATTAGAAACGCCCCTCTTAAGTGATAGAGCATTGAAAATATAAAATTTCCCTTTCATTTTCAAGCTTTTAATAAAAGTAATTTCTATCTTTCGATACGGATTAAATTTAAGTTATTTATTTAAGAATATTCTTAAGCTTTTTTCTTAATAAATTGTAGAATTGAGTTCGACCACAGAAGAATTAGTTAGGTATACTGTCTTGTGGATTTCCAAAAAATATTAGTGCTGTTTAGAAAATATAAATAACAACAATGTTATTTGTCTATTGCATTTATTTTGAAGAAAAATAAAAGATATACCTAGCTTCATTTTTTTTAATAGCAAAGAAAGCTCCAAAAGCTTTCTGATGCTCCCCTCTGTTTTAAAATTTCTCGTTAAAAATTCCGTTTACGAAGTAGGCACTTCCTTTTTAACATTATACCGCTATTTGCTTCTCCTTGTCTTTTCGTCGCAGCTACACAACCCTCTCGTTTTTTCTCTAGAACGACGATGTTGCTCCACGTGAATATATAAATTGACAAATTTATTTTCTTATTTTCAGCACCCTCCCCCATAACAGGGCTTTCTGTATACAGTGTTATTTTTTTAAAGTGTAAAATAAATACAGCGATGCTGTTTTCATTTCAGATGAATTCTTATGCGATTAGGAATAGAAATGGTGCATGATTGGTCAATGATTCACGTTTCAAAAATAATGAAACATATTTTTAAAACTTTTGGTTTGATGTTCAATTGAGTTTTACTTGAATCCTATCCAAGATAAAGAGTCGAGTCTGTAAATAAATCAAAATTTATTGAGCTAGCAGAATTTTATTAGGGCGTTCATTTAAAAATAAAGTATACAACAGTTAATAATTCAAACACTACATTTAATAACATTTTTAACAAATAGAAAACAAAAACAATAAAATAAATAAAAATCTATAAAAACAAACCATCACAATATATTAATATAAACACAAAAGTCTCACTGATTTTAGGTAAACATGTGGCGATATTCCAGCCAGAAGTTGCAGTAATACAGTACTTCACAGGAGAGCTATTAAGGCAAGGGATTGAGGAAAAGACCACATTGCCAAGCGGCTATAAAAGTAATCGGTTCCATGCCGATAAATTCCAAACTTATTTGGAACTGCATGGAAACGCTACAGGAACTAGACAGTCATAGACTGTCCCTAGCCTGAGAGCCGGGCTGCTCGGATCACAAGGGCAATGAATAGGCAGACTCACTTGCCCGAGAAGGGGGACGTCGTGCTCCCATTGGCCCTGAACCTTTCTGTGGCATAGCGAAAGCGCTGAAAAAGACAAATAGCAGTAATAGGAAAAAATCAGTCTAGAGAATGATAGGATAAGGCGCCAAAAATGAGAAGATGGAGGAGTTCATCAAAGGACCTTCGCCAAAATTCAATGTCAGAATAGAAAAACAATCAGGATCCTAGTTGGGCACCTGGCAGGACATTGTAGACTTGACAAACACATGAATAACATTGGATTTGCAGACACAACCACATGCAGGTCTTGCCAAGAAGATGAGGAAACCTCGGTACAGATACTGTGCTGCTGCGAAGGCCTGAGTATGCTGCGATTTTCAACGATAGGGGAGAAAAAACCTAAATCCTCCCAATATATGGAGGGCACGAGATCAACTCTACGAATAAGGATAGGCGCTCACAGTTGGCCCGGACTGACATGCAACACATATTTATTAAAGGGAAACCGGCAGTAGCCCATTAGTGACCCTTCAATGACTGGCAGTTCAATGGCCCTTTGTGTTGGTTAATAAATGACTCAATATTGTTTTACCATACACACAGATTATTTTTTAAATAAAAAATCTTTTAAAAATCGTTAAAATCAACTTTAAATATAAAATCCTACAAAAATATCGAACAAAAAATATAGCAAAAACTTAGACTAAAAAAAAAGAAAATGATTTAAATCATAAAGAAAATGATCTAAATCATAAAGAAAACTAAACACTATCAACTTGTAGATTTTCTTCGTACATCTCTTCCACCCATTCTGTCTCCTGCAGACGGAATCCATCATTTAATTACCCCTTCAACCTCTTTCTGGGATATATTTTTTGAATAAAGACTTTTTTCTTGCAATAGCTATAAAAAATACAATAACTAGTGATGTAATTATGGAATAAATTTTAATGATCCTGTTTTAAAAATTAAGTTAAACCTTTATTGAGTATACGAGTATATTTATAATACTGCTTTATGAGTTTAGAAGATACAGCATCAATATCAGGTGGGCAACTATTCTTCAGCGAATTTATATGCTTTAGTATTTCATTTGATTTGATTGGTTTTAAAAACATAGAGGTCAAAGAATTATATTTTATTTAAATTTATTGTACTAACCCTTACTTTTTGCAGTATTTTGCCATTTGTTTAAAGTTTATAGATTGTATTGAATTATCATCTTTAATTAATATGTTCAGAATGTTTGGTGTTTTCGTTGCTTGCATCAGATATTCTATAAATTTTAGTTTGAATTAATTTCATTTTTGTAGTAGTTAAATTTTTGCACTGCAACCTTTGAAGATCTATTGTGCTTAGCTTGTATTTTTAAAGCACCTCAAATAGCCCTGTCTTTCCGAAGAAGTCCAACAGCCGTTTCATATAGCCTGCTTCTTCTGGTTTTACCTCTACAAAATCTAGAAACCGCAGTCTTGTCATACCTTTACAGTGGCATAGGACGTGAGTTGCGGTTTCTTCCTATTCCAGATACAACCTACATAAGTCTAGATCTGTCTTGCCTTTAAGACTTATGAGCCTATTGAGCCTACAGTGTCCAGTCAACAGTTCTACTATTATTTTTACTGATTTTCGTCCGTGTGAGAGTAGGTCTGCTGTGAAATTTGCCCAATGTCCCCTTATGAGCTGTTTGCCTGTCTCTGTCTAGGGGTACCAGCTTCTATCAATGAGCTGCTTGCACCTTAAATTAAATTAACTAGCTAATTCAGCACTCTGATTTCGCCAAAAACAAATTTCAAAATATTGATATATGTTTTATATAAAATTATGAGTACCTACAGTCAGCAAGGAGTATTTTTTATCGCATTACATTGATGCATGATTAAATTGTACTTAAATAAAGAAGAAAGTTAACAATGTAGTCCAAATTATACTCAATCTTTCTGCAAAACCACTAATATAAAAATGTTTTCTATCATTTACTAAGGAATATGTTTTTATAATTTTCCCTATTCATGTGGCTAATTACATATCCTGGTGATATCACATTGGAAGGTCTGCTAGAAATACCTTGAAATTTTGATGATCGCTCAGTGAATGAATGACCTTAGCTTATAAACGATATATTCAAATGCCATGTAAGATAAGGTAAAATAAGCCTCTTATACCCTCTTATAGCCTGATGAGGGTATGTTGGCCAAAATACGTCGCTGATGGAGATAGATAGATAAATAATATGAAGCTTATGTGCTTCTAGGAACCTTTTCACCACGACCTTTGCAGATTTATTGGTTACCCGTTGAATAAGTGCAAATGCAAAGGACCATCAGCGGCAGATAGGGCAATTTGGCTTCCGCAGTATCAGTACTACAGTATTGACATAAACCCTTAAGAAATATCTATATATGGGTAAAAAATCCCTAGAAGCTTTTCTTGATCTAGCGAAGGCTTTCAACGCGGTGCCTCATGGATCTCTTCTAAACGTGAGAATTTATCCTTAAACGTGGATAAAACTAACTATATAGCCTGCTCTTTAACATTTGCTAATCTTCCTATTTTTACCTTTTAGTAAATATTTAGGAGTAATTATTGATAAAAATCTTAATGGGAAGAACATGTAACTGTACTTTCTAATGATATTAGAAAATTAATAAGTAAATTTTATATGATTAGAGAAATACTAAATAAACATTTATTGATTTGTGTCTATAAAGCTCTTATGGAATCTTTATTAAGGTATGCGATATTGGCTTGGGGAAGTCTATATGAAAATGCAGTAAAACCCCTAAAAACAATTCAAAACTATATCCAAAAAATCATTTTTAAAAGAAAAAAAATATATCCTACTAGTCAACTTTATAATGAAAAAATTCTTTCAGTCAGATATTTACATATTATGATTGTTTGTTCATACATGCATATAGAAAATTTATTTAGTGCATATGTAAATCATCCCTTAATAAGAACAGTAAACAGTATTTTGCGTTTAGTTGTTTACTGTTCTTAATAAGATGGACTTTCACATAGTAAGGGTTAGTACAATAAATTTCATTAAATTATTCCTATTTAACTAGGAACAATGTTAATAACTATTTTCAAATCCCTAACAGTTTTACAAATTTAAACCTTGAATCTGTTGACTATCTTGGTGCCAAAATACATAACATTTTACCTGGATCACTGCTAAATTTGCAGCACTGTTTTAATCTTGTATTTTATTATTTTGTTGTCTGGGTCTATCGTATTGGTAACAATAACTCACTGTATCTTAAACTAGTTCTATGTTATTAATGTTCAGAATTGTTACGAATTTAAATTCCTATATAAAATTTTTCTATTTTCTTACTGGTGCATACAAAAATTTAGTTTTTTAGTCACCAAATTAGCAAGTTTTTGACATCTTAGATTTAAGTAATATTTTGTAATATCAAATATTGTATTTATTTCGTAATATAATCGTAATAATATTTGTGGTTACTTGTTAGAACGATCAGTTAAATTTAGATTGTTAGTTAGTTTTATATTTTGCTTATTGGTATAATAGTAGTACATGAGTTTTACACCACCCCAAAAAATAAATGCTATCGCATCAAAACCATTAAATGTAATAACAAAATTCTAAGTCTTTCTATGCAATCGTAAAAAAAATTTGAGATCTCATAGAAGCCAAGTACAGTTTATTTTGTAGTTAAAAATGAATATTTATTGATTAAATCAATTGTTTTATTTTTTAAATAAAAGTAATATGTTTCCCTAACTAAATACAGTAAAGGATATCTAAACTCCGTCACTGCTTACCCAGGGACGCTTCAACGACGCCCTAGCTGTCCGTAGCAGACGCCATTTTGGACGCCATCGTTTGCGCTCTTTGTTCGGCAATAGTGCTTTGTGGTATATGGCATGTCATGTCATCATGTTTAAATATGCCCCGGAGGTAAACCGGACTTTGCTTTGTTCCTTCCACTATACAGGATGTATTTCTATTATTAAAAATTATTGTTAGTTGCTTGACAAAATCAAGCACTTAAGACTTTTATTATTGAAACTACAGTAACATTGTACAAACAACATTGTACTCAACAATCACCACAATATTTTGAAAAATTATAAAAAATCGTTTATTGAAGCTATACCCATCAAATTAGGAAATATTTACAATTAATGATTAGTAGTAAATTTCGACTGGATATTTAAATAATCAAGAATTACTTTTCATTTATAAATTTCCACAAATATTTTAATGAAATCGTTTTATAAATATCACACCAAATTCAAATAAGAATCAGCAAATTTTATAGAGAAAGAGAACCTTCAAAAAAGGAGAACTTCCCCATATTTATTTGTTCTGATGAAGATTTACAAAGCTTGAAACTAAAACATCGCTGAAAACAGTTTTTATAATATTATGCATTAATCCCCCAGCTACCCCAGCTAATTGTGATACCTTGTCTAAAAGCTTTTATAAAATGCTTTTTAATGGTAATCTACAAAGCAAACTTCGATATAGTAGGTTTTGTTCTATTAAAAAACACTACTTGTTTAAATAAAATGTATTTTCTCTTATTAATTTAAGAAATGATCAAAATTATTTTTATTCTTTTTAAGGCATTAATAAAATATAGTTTCAAACGCCTGACGTACATTTGAAAATGTTTCTCTGGAAATAGCTCGGATATTTCATACTCCTAAGTTTTGTTTTCTTCAGTTGCTTTATTGAGCCAAACAACATATTTTAGGTAGAGCCAGAGATAGATATCAAAAATGGATAGGTTCAGAACGCAAGGAACCATTCAACTGGACCTCTTTTTCCAATCCAGCAAAAGTTTTTTCATAAATTAAACTATTTTTTTGGGTTTAAATATATAAAAATCTGATTTATTCGATCTAATATCAATACCTTCCAAGCAAATCAATAAGTCTTCCACATATCAGTAAATTGTTTAAATTTAAAATTTATTTTTAGGTTATCTGTAAATATTTGTTTGTTGGTAATATGAACCCATTTTGCCAGGGCAAAATTTTATTTAACTTAATAAAGTATATCTAATTCTAATTTATCTGAATTACTTCAATTTATGTAATTTAAGAAGTTAAATACAAATAGTCCAGGAGGAATCGGCGCATGAGTACCGAAAACTATTCCACCTGAATTTTTTTATGTGATCCTTTTCAAATTGCCCTCCTAATGATATAAATGTATGTTGCCATGGCGCAACCCGGTGCCATATTGTTTAAACCGAAATTGTTTAAACAATTACAAGGAATTGTTATTTTTCAACCGGACAAATTTTTTTTATATTCTTTATTAAAATGCCAATAAAAAAGGTCCTATGACTTTTCACGATAAATTTAATATTTTTAAAGATATGAATTTTTTAAGGTTCGAAAAATCTCAAATTTGGGTACTTTCGACCTATGAAAAATATATTAAAAAAATAGATAATGTGAAAGTAATAAATGTTTTTTATTCTCTATACAATAGTTAATAATATTGTTAATAGAGATTTAAAAAAATTTCATTGTTTATATCTTTTTTTTAATTGTTAATTTGACGCGCTCACAAGTATGCATCGCTTACTTTTAAGTATCGTTGTCTCTCTCTGACTCATGCGTTGCGTCGGCCTCTCTGTGTCTTGAATCATTATCATTTATCTTAAAACCTATCAACTTTATCAAAATTGTCAAAGAAAGCAATGTTATTAGATAATAATTAAATTGCCTACAATTTGTTTTTAATACATTTTTTTCTGAAATCAATTTTTCAAAAGTTCTTTAAGCATAAATCGGAACATGTCATTAAAATTACTTTTTTATCAGATTATATTACTTTTTGCTATTAAACGTTATTATTTATACAAAGAGTAACCTTGAAAGAATAAAAAATAAAAGAAAGCATTTTTTCTTACTCATACACACACTATGATACATATACATAAAATTATTTTTATTCAATTTATTTGAATGTTTTTTCTAAATACCCAATATATTTTTAATATTTATAAATAATTGTGATTTCAAAAAATGTTCTTATTATTGTTGATATAAATGCAAAAATTACTATGATAATAACAAAAAAGTAATATAAACTGATAAAAGTAATTTTAATGACAATATGCTTAACTTTTGAAAAATTGATTTCAGAAAAAAATGTATTAAAAACAAATTGTAGGCAATTTAATTATTATCTAATAACATTGCTTTCTATAAAAATTTTGATAAAGTTGATAGTTTTTAAGATAAATGATAAATAATGATTCAAGACACAGAGAGGCCGACGCAACGCATGAGTCAGAGAGAGACAGCGATACTTAAAGGTAAGCGATGCATACAAATTAACAATTAAAAAAAGATATAAACAATGAAATTTTTTTAAATCTCTATTAACAATTTTATTAACTATTGTATAGAGAATTAAAAAAAAATATTACTTTCACATTATCTTTTTTTTTAATATATTTTTCATGGGTCGAAAGTACCCAAATTTGAGATTTTTCGAATTTAAAAAAATTCATATCTTTAAAAATATTAACTTTATCGTGAAAAGTCATAGGACCTTTTTTATTGGTATTTCAATAAAGAGTATAAAAAAAATTTGTCCGTTTGAAAAATAACAATTCCTTGTAATTGTTTAAACAATTTCGGTTTAAACAATTTGGCACCGGGTTGCGCCATGGCAACATGCATTTATATCATTAGGAGGACAATTTGAAGAGGATCACATAAAAAAATTGAGGTGGAATAGTTTTCGGTACTCATGCGCCGATTCCTCCTGGACTAAAAATATTATAAAATACAACGTTTTTTCTTTATAATTAATAAGTATTGTCAAAACCAATTTCAACAGGGGCTAGCTGTACGATAGCAGAACAGCGGTAGCTCAGCCGAAGGGTTCTGGTAGAAATTTATACTGCGCCAGGAATTTGTTGACAGCTGACCCAAATCCCAAGGCCTCTCGTTGTTCAGAGTACAGTACCCACTGAATAAATTTGCACCACTAATAAGTAAAAGAGAAAATTGTACTCACCCTCTAAGGTCCAACAAATTTGGGCGCTGTTTATTTTAATAATAATATTAATTAAGTTGCTAATCTTAAGGATAACTTAAAAGTTATGGTAAGTGAAGAAAAATAGGAATGAAGTGTAACAAAAACATCATCAATTTCCTAAAAGATGTTAATTTAGACAGAAGAGAAAATAAAAATTTTAATTATTATTATTTAACCAAAGTAATAAACCCATAGTCAATCTTACAAAATTTGATTATAAGTTAAAGATAGACAACTTAAAAGTTAAAATAAACATAAAATTGAGATTTTTGATTCAAACACTTGTACTTGTAAGTATTGCTTAAAGGGGCAAATTAAGTAAAACAAGTAATTTAAAATACCTTGATACCTTGATAGTAGCCATTTGGTATTGTCGTAAAAACCTATATATCTGTCTGGCCTAAATTACTCAAGTGCCTATTGAGCCTACAATGTCCGATTAACAGCCCTACTGATTTTCGTCTGAATGAGAATAGGTCCCCTTATGAACTGTTTGGCCTTTCCCCGTGTTCTCTGGTAACCCAGACAAGTGTAGGCCTATTGCAGTTTGACTGTCAGAATAGATTACGATGGACTCGTTTTTCACCAGCCCCTGTACCTAAAACAGTTTTGGAGCCATCCGTACACCTAAGAGATTTTGCAACTCCTATAGATGAACCGGTTTCCCAATCCTCTTTTTATGATATCTTCGCCTGAAAACTTTTCTACGGTCTACGCGTAGCCCTAAAACACAATCTGTTTTTATTTCCCGATATAACTTTTCCTGGTCGGTACCTTGCTTATAGGTTATTGGGGCCTGAGCTTACATTATACTAACTCTAAATATGCAAATGTGGTGAGTTTAGTAACCTAATCGCTCTAGTGATGCTCAGGCATGCCAGCCTTTGAATCCCACCAAGCATTTGGATAGCCCCAGCCTGCTGGAATAATTAAATAAACCAGGGTAAAAGAATTACTTGTGAAAAATAGTGCATCAGTCCGTTAATAATTATATACGAAACTACCTTTATTAGTAGGTATTGGGTTTTTTTATTGTTGTTCCATTAGCCAAATTTGAGATATTATTTACTTCGTTATAAACTATAATCACAAATAATAATAATTCTAATGATAATATTATCATTGTTTATATTGTAAATTTTATTAAAAATCAGATTATCGTTATTGATTGAAAAGTATCTCCCCTGTATGGTAAAATATAGCCGTGAGTGTAATGTCGCTAACAGAAAGGGCTTTCTACGTTATGCCCTATTCTCGGTGTCTCCCTCTGGATGAATGACGTTCCCTGTTCAATTAAGCAGCAATATCCGCATTTAATTAGGGAAACTGTATTACACTCCCCACTCACTCCCCGATGTGTATGTGTAATGTAGTGCCATAGGGATAAAATCGAGGATAATGTTTATCAAGATAACAACGGAAACTGGGAACACAATATTCATTTAATGTTTTTTTTAACAAAAGAGGTATACATTTGATCATATTTTCAATTATAAAAGGTAAACTAGAATAAAACTGTTTGTTATTTAGTTAATATTTAAAAAATAAGCTAAGTGATTATTAAAAAAAACTAAGAAATCATCCCCATAAAGCTAATTTCTACAGTCGAAAACTACTTAGATAGTCAGATTGCAAGATTGAAGTGCCATGAATTTCAAAACTGGAAGGAAAATTATTAGGCTACAGATTTATTCACTGACGACATAAGATTTGGATCTCATCCATATTCTCGTCGAATAATAGTGTGGAGATAATCTGGAAATGTGGAACGTCTAAGACAGGTCCAGGAAGTTCACACGTACAGATGAGGTACAGTTATGGTATGGGGTAAATAATGATCGCTGGCAGAACACACCTCATTTTTTCAGATGGCTTTCTTACAGCTCAGCAGTACCTTGACACTATTCTACAACTTCTTGTTTGTCCATTTTCTGTCGGCCAAAACAGTCATCTCATGCATGATAATACACGTCCACATGTCGCATGCCTAATCACAGATTAGCTCAGCAACAAAGGAATGGATATATTGCAATAGTCAGCACAATCGCCGGCCTAAATCCCATCGAGCATACATAGGATATGCTTCAAGAAATGAAACATTCTTTCGCTTCTAATAATCTGATCAATGAATGGACAGTCACAGCCCACCAACATATCGACAATCTTATTTTTAGAATGCACTTTAGATGTGGGTGTATATTATAATATATTTATTTTATTATGTTATTCTATTACATTATTATTTATTTATGTATTAAATTTTATCCCATTATTGTTGATATTGATACGTTATTCAGGTAAAGTAAAAAATGATATGCCCTTAAAATATTTTATTGTTGTTTTGATTGTATATTTAAGACCTTCCTCTGGAAGAGTTTAATATTGTATACCGATTTAGAATTTTTAATTAAAATTAAACTTTACTATAAAAAATAATTTTTTTAAAATTATTTAACATGCCGGTACTTAACAAATTTAAAATTTAACATGTAAACAAAACTTTAAACTGTCATGTTTAGATTAATTTATATTATTTATTAGGTAATGAATCAAATTTTATTCCAATTCATTCAAATAAAACATTTTTGTAAATAATTTAGCTAAATAGTTCAGTGAGACAAATAAATTAAATTGCATAAGGACATTTTTAACATTTCCAAAGTCCAAACGACGATGTTTCTTTAATGGTGTATTAACAAACCAATCTGACCTGTGCTGTTGAAAACTGCTTCTCTGATGTATATCCAAATAAGGATATACAGGATATAAAGTAATTGCTCATTAGACATACAAAAAAAAACACCAAATAATAAAGTGATAACCAAAAAAAGTGAAAAATAAACTACAATGGACAATGGCTTATTGTAGTTTGCTTATTCTACGATTATAAATAATATTTGAAATTAATTTGAAATAAATTTCTTATTTGTTATTTATAACTAAATAAATCGATTTGAAATAAATCCAGGCCCGGCCTGGGCGTCTGTAGGGGGCGGTGGACGAATAGAGCGGTAGGGGGCGCTGGGGCTCGTAGGTAGCGAGGGATCCCTCCCCACATTGATAAAATATAAAAAACTTAATTTTTAGGCATTTTTATGTCAGCATAATTATAAACACATATTTTGTTGAAGACTACTGTTCACATCTTAATATGCAAAACAATGTAAATTACTAAAAAGTCATTTATTTTCTACAACAGAATATAACGTCCACTCGAATAGATATATAACTATTGGAGTGGCGGGGGGAATTGCGAGCAGCCGTCCGTATACTCCCTACACTACACTGCTCACGTCCCCGGCTCCTCATACTGAAGTTGCACATATTCAACTGTAGGAGATCTGTATGTGACACAATAACTCACTCAGCTGCCACAATTGGTACCGGCAACGTAAGGATGAGCAAGAAATCAGCCAAATTTGAATTTGTGTTGTTTTTAATTTGATAAATTTGACTGTCTGAAAAACACTAATTGCCAATCTGACGAATTCATTCTTATGTAATGAATTAAGAATATTATCCACATAACTATTAACACAAAGGGTGTCTATTGGAAAATGAATAGTGGTTACAATGCAGGAGCAGCATTCATGACTCAAAGATGCGAGTTCGGCAATAGTCGGTGATGTCCGCCCGCACAGGCGCACCCCGAGTCGCGCGCCCGCCCCGCCAACACAGTTGTCAAGGCCACTTTGCATACAGTTCGATTACAACGATAAATCGCGAGGGCGCAAATTAAAATTGGTTGTTATTCTTTGATGATTTAACTTATAAACCGAGAACGAGTGATGAGTAGCGTTAAAATCAAATTATGGTAATATGTTGAAAAATATTGAGCAATTTTATTTATTTATTTTTTCAATTGCTGGGGGGGCGCACCGGGACACGTCCCGGTGTCCCGGTGGGCCAAGCCGGGCCTGAATAAATCAAAATAAAAACGTGAACACTAAAGAGAAAAATTATGGACATTTGTCCCCAACGATCGCTCATACTGAAAAATAAAGATAACTGTCAAAACTTAATATTATTTTCCTACGACCACATATGAAAGTGCTAGTTTGCACATTTATTTGTACTTAAGAAAGTAGCTAATATCAATACACGTATTGAAAAGTACAATAAATGTCAAATTAATACTATTATAAATATAAATGTATGAGTTGCATTACCTATGCAACCAAAAATACACTTACCTAGGTACCTATAAGTGCAATAGGGGTGATTGGCGCATACAACAGGAGTAAAACGTAAATGAAAATGTTCAAAATAGATACTTTACTAACACATAACATTTCTCAAGTTCCAATTTATTTCACCAACTGACCATTTTACTTTTAATTTTTATAGATCCCACAAAAAAATTAATATGTCATTTAGCTAATAATGAATTTTGATGTGAATTTCTGAGAAAGGTGGTTATTTGATTTTAATTATTTATATTTCCATGCAATATCTAAACTCGTTAATCCTAATTTTTAACATGACTAACAATTAAAATAAACTTTATAAATAAATTTAAAATATTTATTATTATAAGAAATATTGGGGTCGTAGGAAAAATCGTGTACACAACGAGTTGGAAAGTGTATTTCTTGCACTCGTTACGTTTCCGCACTCGCCACAACGCGGCTCGTGCTAAACTTCACTCGTGCATAATACTTCACTTTCCACACTCGTTATGTAATATACTATTTCACTTGACAGTTAGTATAACAAAAACTATGCAGGTTTTTTACCGCGATACAGCTACAAGCTATATTTTCACTGATGTTCCGATTCTATTGGCTGAATTTCAAAATTTGAAATCCAATGATTGGCCGTTAAGCAAGGAGATAAATATAATGTCTATTTAAAGTACAATCAATGGCTGTGTTCACCAAATGAAAGCGAAAATGCGCTTAGCTTGCAAGCGGTTGAAAGCGTATACTCTTCTTGCTTGCAAAACGTTGAACGGGAAAGCTGCTAGGTTTGAACTTCATTAAGTAAATAGTAAATTTATTTAAAATGAATATTGAAAAAAGTGTTCTATTAGATATAATCGCGGACGATGGCAGAAAATCAAATATCTTCTCTTCATCAGCTTGTTTTTTCATGCATAACAGTTCCAGATCCCTCCAACAAAGAACATTTTTGCAGCTAGCTTTTTCTACAAAAACTACTGGCATACAATTCAATACAAATATCTCAAATTATACAGACAAAGAGTACCTATTTCAAACATTTCAGAATGCAGCGTAGCACAATGAAAGTATGTAATGGCCTTCTTCTTTACTTTTCGATTACGAAAATCCGGTACACGTTCTTTATATTTTGTCAACAATAGTTTAACTTCAGCGTCAGTCTATGAATATTCTTGCGGTTTCTTCTTTGATACATAATCCTCCAATTCCTCTGGTAAGTCCGTATCAGTTGGTGCGTACGCGCTACTCCAACCATCATTTCATCATCAGCACTTGTACTTGCTACATTGAAAATGGCCCTATTGTAGGGGGTGTTGGTGATATACCCAATTTCTTTTGATGTTAAAGAAGCGACATCAGTAAACAGTAGCTAACGACAATTATATTTCTAGTTACTTCAAACGTTTTGTAATACCAGGTACATTCCATTGGTCATTACTGTTCCATCCTCATTCAGGACAACATTCCAACTACGTGTAGTATTTGTTGGAGCCATGGTAATATGGTATTTTATTAAATAGTTGCAGACTACAGGCTATTTTTCTAAAAATTATTCTATTATAACCTAAAATTTATTTGTTGTTTATCTTTTCCGGCCTTTCGCACCAATGCTCATGCGCGAAAACCCGCTTGTTGAAACTGGAAGCGAAAAAGTGCATAATTGTTAAGCTTGCACGGTTGCAAACGTAACTTCATACAGTGAACACAACCATTATTTTCTGATCTAACCTGATTTTACGCAGTTAACAGTTCTTTTGTTCCGTGTTCAGCTCAGTAGTAGATCTATTGTGCCCAATTATTTCTGTTCTTTTTTAAGAAACTGACATAAGTTATAGCTTTGAACATTATTAAGTCTATGGCTTTGAATAAGTATTATTATGTTAACCGAGACTATTCAGTTATCATAAATATTATGTATATCTATTATAACTCTTCATGTATATTATTATTTATATAAAACAATTTCTGTTGAAATAAGCCCTACTCTTATAATCTATCTCCATTTAACTAATTTGTATTGCTACAATAAATTAATTAGCTCTCCTCCTAGGCTAATAGTAAAGCAGATTATATACAAACAAGGTTCATTGCTGGAAAGATTGTGAACGTAGTACTTGATCTATTGGTTAAGCAACTCCGGTATTTTCTCTTGATAGTCCAAGTAAATTTTACCCATGGAGGAATTTCCTTATAATAACTACTGGCACTGATTTATTATTTTTATTAAATGAATTTTTTGTACGATCTGTTAACCTATACCTATAAACTCATAGACAAAATTAACGCACCACTTAAATAATAGCTTCATAGAAACATCTAAATGAATAAGAGCTATTGTTTGAACAGAATTCCCGATGAAAATAATCGAGTTTTAGTAATTTTGTTTTTTATTGCTAATGTTACAAATTAACAAGCGACAAACGTCATCACATGTACAGCTATGACATTTTCGAGATAATAATCTGCATTAATTGATGTCATATAGATAGGAACCAACTTTGTTGGATTTTTAAAACAGTTTCCCTCCCAAAACATAACAGTGCCTTCACCGAATGAAATTTTTGTGGAAATAGTGCTACTTGCAGACATGTTCACGACCGTCCGAAGATTTTAAATCAACAGTCCCATCTGAGCAAGCCACACTCTTCCAATCATCAACCGTGGTCAGGGAAACGTAGTCTTGAAACTTAGTAAATGTTTTTTTCTACTGCTCAATCCAACTTCCTTTAGAAGTCTTCTCGCAGTTTGACATGATATCAAGACATTAGAAAAACCATTTTTTAATATTGCACCGGTCCTGTTTCTAAGAGTAGATTGCCTCAAAAAGAGGTCATCTCTTGCATAATTTATATCGCTAATAAGACAACCACTTGAAATCTTTCAGGTTCTAAACTTTTTACTTATGTCTATCAGTGTGAACGTTAGATTCACAGGCGAACAATAATAATAATGAACAAAATTTCTGATATAGATAAACTAAAAGCCAATACGATCCTGTAAGTTACAGTCTGCGACTAAATCCGAAATTCCCAGCGGCTTGTTAATAACAGTGTACATAATAGAGCACCACCGAGAGTGTACAAGCTGGCGTATGTACACTGTGGGGTGGTAACTCTGACACGACCGACTTCGATCGTCGCCGCGGGTGCCGCTGCCGCCACCACCAGCTCCCGTCGCTATGGCAACGTTTCAAGTCCTCTCGATCTTCACAATCCTTGATTTTGTTGATGATATGGGGTTGTGGAAATCGTCGTTTGGGAGGTCGTAAAACTTTTTCCACAATAGCTAGACGTTTATTTCAAATACAAATTATTTAAATCTCCGTGAAACAGTCTCAATTATTCAATATAATATAGGAGGACTTACACAAGTAGTATGTGATGTATTTGTGTTATAATAATTTTTAAATTTTGTTATACAAATTAATGTCTTTGATATATTTAATTAAAGCACTTGTGTTTTTGGTGAGCACATCCTTGAATACCGCACTTAATTTATTCTGACTTCTATATCTAGAATATTCAGGACACTCCAAGATGATATGTTTTACAGTGAGGGAAACATGGCAATGTATACATTCTGGTGCTGGTTCTTTGTTGAGGAGATATTGATGTGTAAGGAGTGTATGACCTATTCGCAGTCGGGTTAAGACAACTTGGTCTCTTCGTTTTTCTGGTGTTGATAGAACTGAATCGACTTGTGGCTTAACTTCTTTCAGCTTGGATGTTGTATGATTCCATGTTACTTGCCAAGAATTAAGTATATGTTGTTTGATTGGGTTTGTATGGTCAGTGTAGGGAATTTTTTGAATGTTAGGCGCTTCTTGTTTAGATGTTGTAGCTACTGCTAATTGATCGACTTCTTCGTTTCCTTTTATACCAGAGTGAGATGGAATGAGACGTTCTTTTGGCTAAGACGTATGATTTCCATTTCACTTTTGATTCGTATGAGATTAGGATGTGAAGGGTAAAGTTGTTTTAAGCCAAGTAACGCACTCAGTGAATCTGTTATGATGAGAAACTTGGTTGCAGTAGAGACTTTGCACATTTTTATGGCTTCCAGAATTGCAGTGGTTTCTGCTGTGAATATACTACATTGATTCGGTAGTCGGATGGCAAATTTGTTATTTTCGCAGATGTAAGCTGCTGCAGTTCCATTGAGATTTTTTGAAGTATCTGTATAGATTTTCAGGGTTTGGGGGTATTTTGATATAATTTCCTTGAAGAGGTTTTGTAGGAGACAGGGGTTAGTTGAATTTTTTGGATTTTGAGTGAGAGATGTATTGACATCTGGCTTCTGAGACATCCAAGGAGGAAAGTTAGAGTTTTGTTGGAGCGATAATTTAAATTGTTCAAATTCGAAGTTAGTTCGTCTCACTCTCCCTCTAAAAGGGAGATTTTTAGTTGACTTGGAGTCGTATATTTCGTCAGGAGGAGGGTTTGTTGAGAAAATGATTTGGAATGTATTATTGTTGGGATAAGCAGAAATTTTTGCGGAGGAATTGTCGACGTAAGTACATTGGAAATTCGTTTGCAATGACTAGGAGACTGCTCGTTGGGCTGGTTCTGAAAGCGCCCAATACACATCTCAGTGAGGTAGTTTGAATGACATCTAATTTTTTTAATAATGTTTTTTTAGCAGTATCGTAGCAAATGGAACCGTAATCTAATTTACTCCTTATCAGTGATTTGTATAGGTTCAATAGGGTGATTGTACTAGCTCCCCATGTTCGGTTTGATAGAATTTTTATTAGATTTATTCGGGATTGGCATGACTGTTGAAGGACTTCTATGTGTGTTTTCCATTTGAGAGAACAATCTAAAGTAAGACCAAGAAAGTTCACTTCTTCTACCCGCGTTAGTGGAGTTCTATATAAAAACAGATTAAAATAATTATAGTAGTCTTTTCGTCTGTCAAAAATCATGTAGTGTGTCTTTTCGCTTGAAAATTGGAATCCTGTTTTTTGAGACCAGTTTTCGATTTGATGCAGGCAATCTTGAAGTAAAGTGGAGGCGAACTTTGTGCTTCTACTTCTTGTATAAATGATGAGGTCATCTGCATAAAGGCAAATTTTGATGGGAGGTTTTATCATTTCGGCTATGCTGTTAATTGCAGTGAGAAAAAGTGTGGGACTCAAAGTAGATCCTTGAGGAATGCCATTTTTTAGAGGTCTTGTAGTTGAGATGTGGCCATTTGATCTGACTTGCATGGTTCTGTTGTTGAGAAAATTATTTATGAACGCTAGCATGTTTCCTTGTACTTCCCATGTCTGCAGTGTTTTTAAAATATTGTATCAAAAGCCTTATTTAGATCGAAGAATATAGCGATTAGTTTTTGGTCATTCAAAAATGCATTATGTACTTCACTTTCAAAACATATTAGATTATCAATTGTCGATCTGCACTTTCGGAAGCCACTTTGATAGGGTGTTAAAAATTTTTTGTTTTCAAGATGCCATGCTAGTCTGGTGTTTAAGATTTTCTCTAGAATTTTACACATACTGCAGGTTAGGGATATCGGTCTATATATGAGGCTGGGTCGTCTTTTGGTTTGTTAAATTTACATATGGGGATAACTGTTGCATTTGTCCAAATTTCTGGAAACTGATGTTTTAAAAACATAGTGTTGAATAGATCTAGGAGTATTAACTTTGTATTAAAAGGAAGATTTTGCAGAAATATTGAGGGAATGTCATCTGGTCCAGGGGCAGAGTTTTTGGAGTTTTCGAGAGAAAAATCAAGTTCCTGCAGAGTTGTGGGAACGTTTAGATAAGAGTCGGAGTCATTAATTTGGATTTCAGAGGTTTCAATCAATTTCTTGTATTGTATAAAGGATTGGTCCAAGCTTCGATCACTGGAATTATGTTGGAAAACATCTGCTATAGCCTCACATACATCTTTTTTATCGGTTATCAGCTGATTATTATGGGATAAAGTGTTTATGTCGAGGAAAGAATTTTGTCCTCTTATTTTTCGAATTTTATTCCATATCAAGTCCAGTGGGGTGGAGGGATTTATGGTGGAAATGTAGTTGCACCAGCTTTCTTTTTTACTTTTTTTAATTAGGAAACGGGTTTTGGCATTGAGTTTTTTGATTTCAAGACGATTTTCATCATTTTTATGTCTTTTCCACACATTATAGGCGTGTTTGCTTGCGCTTAGAGCTTGTGCTATCTCCTCATTCCACCAAGGGACTGGTTGTCTTTTGCACATTTTGGTTTTTCCTATACTGGTCTTTGCAGCTGATATGATGATGTTGTTAAGCTTCAAGATATTTTCATTGATATTTCTTTCAAGTGTGAAATTGGCGATTTTGTCTTCTATTTCCTTCCTAAATAGCTCCCAGTTTGCCGATTGTAGTTTCCAGTGCTGGTATATGGGATGAGAAGGAGGTTCATTTTCTTTCCATTGTATGGATATGGGGAAGTGGTCACTGTTATATAGATGGTTGAGGGTATCCCACTGAAGATCGGGTGCTAGAGATTGACTGCAAAGGGAGAGGTCGATAGCAGATAGTGTGCCATTGTATGAATTGAATCTTGTAGGTTTCCCTGTATTCATTAGGATTAGGCTACAACTATTGATGCTTTTGAGAAGTAGATTTCCACATTTGTCAGTTTTACGGCTGCCCCATGCTGCATTATGGCAATTCAGGTCTCCCAAGATTATTTTGGGCGATGGAATTTGTTCAATCAGGTTGTTTAACTCATTTATATCAAGTTAATTAGGGTGGGGTAAATATACGTTACATATATGTATTTTCTTACGAGAAATTATAGATACTGCAATAGCTTCAAGATTTGTGTTTATTGGAATTTCATTTGCTTGAATATTGTGTTTTATAAAAATTGCTACTCCGCCGCTGGCGTGTTGTGCTTCCGGTCGGTTTTTGAGGAAGCATTGATAATTTTTCAACTTTATTGGTTGTTGTTTGAAGTGAGTTTCTTCTAGGCATATTATCGCTGGTGATTGTTTATTAATTAATAGTTTTAAGGAGTCAATTTGAGTATAGTAGCCATTGAGGTTCCATTGAAGTATGAACGTATTATTCATTATATTAATTCTCTTGAGAAAGAGGTTCGCTGTCAGATTCTTCAGTGGTGGAGAGTCCGGAGAGACTTAACTTTTTCTTAAGTCTTGTAATGTTATTTTTTATGCCCTTTGTCGTACTATGTTTATATATGAAATTTAAAATTTCTTTTATTTTGGAGTCTTCGTTGGAATACTGCTGTGCTATCTCCTTTGGGTATTTGGAGTTGATTGAGTTTTCCAGAAAGTCACATATTTGGGTGAAGTTTAAGATGAACGGTGGGGTTCTATCTTCAATTTGTTTTTTTATAGGGATTAGTATATTTTCTATATCTTTCGAAGACATTTTTGCTCTTTTTCTTTGTTTCGAGGGTTTTAGTGGAGTAACGAAATTGGGGTTGGGTGAATTTTCCTGAATATCTGGTGACGTGGAAATTTGTCTTTTAGTTGTTTGTGTATTAACTTCTGATGGATGATTTGGTGGAGTGTGTGTGGATGTTTGTATCATGTCTATTGTAGGAGAGCTTGAGGATTGGAAGATTGAGGTGCTTGGTAGTGGAGAGTGAGATAGTTGGGTAGTTTTTGCTGTTGTAAAGGTTGTGGAAGAGGTGATATGAATTGATGGTAATATTACTGGGGAGGACGAAGTATTTGATGGTATTGTGGTGTTGGAAATTTCTGTTGACGATGATGTTAAGCTAGAATTTTTTTCTGTGGTTGGGTTAGACTGTATTTCTTTGTCTTCCATATGTTCAGGAGGGTCTTGTTGAGCCAGGTAAGTTGGGCAGTCGGATTCTTGATGGCCGATTGTTTTGCATTTTTGGCAGTTAGAGCCATCGATATATAGGTATAATCGATAAGTGATATTGTCATGGGAGATGTTGAAAGAGTCTGGTATGTTTGCGTGTTGGAGGGGTTTGATGTAAATTTGTCTTCTAAAGCTGAGTACGTGGCTGTATTCAGATTCTGGCATACCAATTTTCAAGAAGGTAATTTTAGATACTGCAGATATCCCCATTTTTCTCAGTTCTTCTTCCAAAAGAGAGTTAGGAATTGTTGGGCAAATGTTAGATATAACCAATCTTTGGGCTGGAGATATTAATCTTCTTATTTCTACTTGAGTTCCATTAACTTTGATTGTGTTGTGGGTACTAAGAAAATTATCTACAATATTTTTTGAGGAAAGATAGATGCAAATTCGGTTATTAGCAATTCTTGAAGCAAACAATACGTTTTTGGGTTGTATGAGGGATCCTATAGCTATTATGTAGTCGTGTATTTTTACTCCATCCATTGCTGAGAGAACTACAGCTTGATCTTTTGTTGGGTATTTGTACGTATTTACTATACTTGAGTAGGTGGTGGTTGTCATGTTTTTATTGGAGAAATTATCTCCTGGTGGATTTGTGTCGTTCATTTTTCACATTATTTGAAATATATCTGGGTCCGACACTGTCGGTTTTTTTTGATTAATTGGTAATAAAAAGTCTACTCACAGTAATTTCTTGTTTGTTTTGGTTCACTTTTAAATATACACTAATAGGTTTTTAACTGCTATTTTTATTTAACGTTTCGGAGCGCACAACTGTACAGAACAAAGGTTCGACACCGACTCTTTTGGCTTTTTATTTATTCTAATTATAGGATTGTTTACGTGAATTAAGGAATAGAAAATAATGTTCATTGTAAAAAAAATTATGGACTTGATACTAATTATCAGGTGGGATCGAGCATAAAAGATCGAATTCATTTCCGTTTTTGATCTATTTAATAAAAATTATTATTATGAGAATAATATTATCATCTTTTTAATAATTAAAGTAAATATTTCCCTCATGTATAAAATGTCTCATAAAAGCAATGCAATTATAGAAAAATTACAGCGGTAATTGCACTCAGCAACCACCATAAGTCGCTATAACAACACGTTTGAAATAAATGTCAGTTACACGCCAAAAACTGAAAAGAATGTGAAGTTTTGGTGAGTGTTCCATACAATCTATAGAGGAAAGTATAAATGAAAGTGAACCAAAAAATACCAGATCTAACAGACAGTATATATATGGCGACAGTTTATGAATAATTTATCGTGAGATATTCCAATGAATTGCATTCGTGCATAAACATCACCAGAAAGCAAGAAATGTTAAGAAAACGTGATATCTTATAAAAATTGCATTCGGTTATTTTCATATTTTGTCCAAAAATGAAAATAAACTCTTGCAATTTTTTAAAATTTCGTAAAATTATCGGCAATTTTTATGCACTCGTTCAATTATAACCGATAATTTTAATAACTATAATAATTTTCTTGATAAATAAATAAAAACATTAAAAATAGAACTTTTTAAACAAAACTTTCACTATTTTTTTTAAAAATTGCTTTTTTAAAATCAATCACAGCTGTTTCGCCAAAAACTAGCATCGTCAGATTGACATATTAAAGTTACTTTTTGTTTGTTTGTAGCTAGTACCTGATGTTGATTACCTAAGTAGTTGAGGCTAGACCAAGTATGGAACTAATAAGACATAACAATATTAAAGCCTAGATGTTATTAGCCCTAAGGGATTATCCTGGATATATTTCCCTTTAAGATCAGTATAACTGTGCAATGATATAGAAAAACCACGAAAAAACTATATCATGCTGATCTTTACAATAACCTAATATATTTGTAAAACGATGTAAATCATCCATAGCACAAATGTGACTGATTGTTAGACGAAGAAAAAACCAAAATCAATGTCAAATGAAAGTAAAATACCGAAATTCAGTATGACGTACAGTAAATTGATTAACTGAATGCACAGAACAGAATGAAGCTACTTGTCAGAAAAATGTACATTACATAGAACATGGAATTATACATAATCAAGTCTACGGCGCATAGGAAACTAGACAAAGATGGAACAAAAATTACAATTGACAGAACGAAAAGGAGAACAAGCAGCATAGCAGCTTGCAGCTATATACCATGTGTCAACTGTGCAAAAATAAGAATTATCCAAACTTACGATTCAAATTATTAGAATTTATAAAAATTTCCAAAAGTGTTGTCTAAATAGTCTTCCAATATATTGACAAGACCATTATGTCATATCGATTATATTTACAAATACTAATTTACAATCGTTAACATTGGCTCGTGATTGGCTGGTTGTGCTAACCTTTCTATTAGTTCGCATATTTTCTGGGTCCCATATTTGCTTCTGTCGACTGTAATAGTAAAGACATTCAGTGTAGAACAGCCAAATTGAATAAATTCGAAAACAGATAAATGGCTTGCTTACTTTATTATTAGTTTAAAAGTTTTGTTTAAATAACGCATTATCGTTTAAATTTTATATATATTAGAAAAATTGTTTATTTAACAGAAATGCATAAATTTACTACTTTACAGGTAGTCAAATAGCAGCTCCAATGTTCGATGTTAACCATTCATCAATTATTCGAACAATACAAGAAAATAAAATACATCCCTATAAAATGATACCAGCTCATGAACTTCTACGCCGAAACATTTTTTGAAAACATACAATAGTAAGGAAGTAAAAAAGTTTGTGAGGTATTTTGAATTAATTGTGAATTACTGAGTTTTTTTTATATTTAAATATATTTTTTGTATAATTTTTATTTTTTACATTAACAAAAATAAGTATAATACGTTTTTTATATAATGATTTATAAATAATATTGATAACATGAAAAATTTGAAGATAGGTTTACGAATCAATAGGTAATTATTTTACTTTTATGAAAAATAATTACATGTCAACAATTTTGTATTGCTTTCCTGGCCAACTTTTCAGCTTCTTTTATTCCATAAGTATCTGGAAGGTAAACCTGAAATGCACATGTTAGTTAATGAAGAACCGCAATTGTCCACCCTTTCTTTTAAAAATAATAATAATAATATATTACGATAAATAAGTCTTAATGTTTTTTATTAATAATGTAATTTAATTTCACATCAATTACAAACGGCATTAGCAACATATCATTTGCCTAAAGTTTGTGAAATAACTGATGTTAGGGCGATTTGAATACTACAATTTTTACTTAATAGTTCTTTCAGTTTCTTGGAAAAATTATTGGTGATTCTATCTTATGTAAACTAAACAGATTAATATCTACAGTTTTTGCATATTGGCCCGTTGTCTTGGTTAAATAGATAAATGGATCTAAAGCCAACTATGGAACAGGATGTGGAGTTTACTCAAAATCTCTAGGCATACAAATTCAATGGACTATAGAAAAAGTGTAGTTTAGACAAAGTTATTGGCATAACAATACCAGCAGACAAAATCACCAACAGAAATGGTAAATTAATTGACATTCATGCTGACAGTAGACATGAACTCCTAAAAATATTTAAAATAACTTCTGGAGCAGTGCTGGAATGTCACCAAGCCCTAACTAAGGCAGCTGTGGATAATAAACTCACAGTTACCTGGAGGAAGGTGCAAGGTATCTCAGAAGGTAACCACATCGTTGAGAGAAGGGACAACACATAAGGTTGTAAACATTCCAGCTACTAAGTTACCTAAAAAAGTACACATCAGCCTAAAAGCGACTTAGACTAGTGACGGAGATTCTAACCGGTCACTGGGGTCTCCAAAAACAGGATAAAAATAAGTAACACACTCGTATACAAAGGATGTGAACAAGAAGATGAAACTGTGGAGCACATTCTGTGTGCTGCTTGGTTCTCTCGACTAAAAGGAAATCCTAACAAGAGAGACTTCCCTCAAGGTAAACATCGATGAACTAAAGGGGCAGGCTGTGGAAAAGCACAATGAATCTAATGTAGTCTAAGTGCGGATGAAATTTATGGGCTTCAATTATCTTAATTTTTCTTTTTGTTGAGTACCATTCCTAAAAACGTTCATGCTATCGACATAATCCAGAGCTAGTTTGTTATGAAAGGACAAAATCTGCTATGCATAAGCTTGATCCAAAGGGTATAGAAAATACCTATTAGACAGGTTAGAATCTATCTGAATACGGGGATTGCTTCAATAGTGGCACACGGAAGCAGTGTATGGGTTCACAGATTAGACAATTGTAATAACAAAGAAAATGCGGACAGAGCTAAAAGAGGCTTCCTATTGCGAATGACAGCATTGTTGGGTGTTTTTCCATTAGATTGGGAAATAAAGAGAAGGGAAACCTTGTACGGTTAAGGAAAGATAACCTGAATAAAGAGGAGTAAGTCTTTGGAACAAGAATAGTAAATAAAAGAGACATAAACACGAAAATCTTCAATTTATGGCAAAATGAATGGGAACATTTTCTAGGCGTTTTTTGTAAGAATCAGAAATTTTCAATCCGTTAATTTGAATACAGTCGACAGAAGCAAACATGGTCCGCGGAAAATATCCCAACTAATTTCAAGGTTATCACAATCAGCCAATCACGAGCCAATGTTAACGATAATATCAATTTTAGTGGCTGCATAAGTGAGATGAAAATACAACTACAGCGACAAGGACACGCCCACCCAGGGTTCATGTTTGCTTCTGTCAACTGTAGATGTGTTATTTTAGCCTTTTGCAAATAGTCATCGTCGGCATATACTTGACCATTGAGAAACAGTTATTTATTATATAGTTGATGGCAATTAGTGTGTTTATGGTTTCTGCAACTTTTGGGATGATGTTACATGGGTTGATATAATAAATTTGATGTTACATTATTTACTTTAACATTATAATAGTTCGATTAGAACTGGCCAAATAGAAGACAGTGGGATTACTGGTGATGGTGAAGCAAAAAGAAAATTCAGATGGAGGAATTGGTGAAATACCTAGGGTTCAGAGATGAATGAATGTTACTGAGGGTGGTGCAAGGGTACAGGACAGTGGAGGAATAGCAGCAGCGCTGCTGGCAGGATCCTACCCATTGGATGTGATAGCTAGAGCCAGAGTTTACAGTGGAAGGTCGCGATAAGAGAGGAAGTTATGGATTGGATGGAGAAGGAAATGGAAATAAGGTGGAAGGAGTATGAAGGTGCGCTAAAAAGAGCAATTGAAAGTAAGAGAGAATGGATGAATAGGAAATTCGGCGAAGTGAACTGCTTCTTGATATAGGTGCTAACTGGGATATCTTCACAAGATTGTGTTGATGGTGTGAAGAGGAGGATGATGTAGGACACGCGTTTAGATGCTGGAAAAATGAAGAGGTGCTGAATAACTCGGGAGGGGGGGGTATAATGGGAAAATATCTTGGAAATAATATTGAGAGGGGAGGGGGAATGGATGAAGGTGAGTAAGGCAGTGGAGATTATGGTTGGGAGAAGAGAATATTTCTGAGTATCAAAGTTAAAGGAGAGTGTGTGAGGGACCGCCACCCGTCTTGAAGTATGCTAGGGTAGTGATTCCGAGACGGAGATAACGGCGAGTTTTGAGGTGGTTTTGTTTAGCGGTGATGAGTCCAACACAGTTTGAGTTCTGAGGAGGATCCGTTCGAACATGAGTTTTTCCATCTCAACCCGACAAAAAAACCTTGTAATAGCTTTGGATAAGTTTGAGGTATGTCCACGAATTCTCCGTTGGTGAGGATTTGAAACAATTTTTTGCCTCAAATTAATGTTATAGTGTTATAAGTTCTAGTGATATCATTAAATACTGAGATGCATGTCTGATTGTTTCAAAAAAATCCTTTACTAAGTTCATTAGGTTGTTGTTGGTGCTCTTGTTTGGGCGAAAACCAAATTGTTGGTGCTCTTGTTTTGGCAAAAACCACGTTGTTAGTGTATTGACAATCAAAAGGAGCCTACTATTTACTAGTTTTTCCATGATTATATAATGTTTGTTACTGAAATTGGCCTTTAAAATTCGAGATTTATCCTTGGTTTTCTGACTTAACTAATTAATATTATTTACATTAGAAGTTCAAATTGTAGTCCGCCTGCTGCAACACACATTTCTAATCTTGCCAGATTTTTTTGTACATGTGGATTAAATAATTGCAGGACATGGCGACATGCTTGTTTTATGTTTTCTTTTTTCTTCTACATTTTCCAGTTTTGATTGATAAACAATATCTTTTATCGCTCCCCAAAAGAAATAGTCAAGAGTTGACAAGTCAGGTGAGCGTGCTGCCCACATAATTTCTGGAGAGTTGTTTGCTATCCAGCGGTTATCGAAACGATTGAAGACAAGCACATCGCCAAATTACTCTTTTTCGGACTAAAATGGGAAACTCATGTTCGATGGATCCTTATCCAGAACCCAAAAGTGTTGGACTCACCTACCAATCAAACCCACCTCAAAAACTCGCCGTTACCCCCGCCTCGGAATCACTACCCTAGCATACTTCAAGACGGGCGGCGGTCCCTCACACACTCTTCACCCATTCATACTATTAGCCATCAGAACATTCTCTTCTCCAAACCATTTTATCCACAACTTCGCTAACCTCTACCCATTCTTTCTCACCTCTCAACATTATCTCCACCATGTTCTCCCAATACACTGCTACCCCGAGTATCCTCTCCAACTTCTCTAAATACTCCTTATTCTTCCAACATCTAAACACATGACCCTCGTTATCCTCCACCTCACACCTCACGCATATTCCAGTATATCTCTTCCCAATCTCGTTTAGATACCCCACTCTTGACCCATGCTAAATTACTTCTTCAATGATTCAAGCCACATATACAAGAAATCTTCTGGCAAGATTCGAAATCTATGATGCAGCAGGTGAACTACAATTCGAAAATCTAATGTAAATAATAATAATTAGTTTAATGTTATTTTTATTACATTTATTTTTATGGTTCCTTTAAGCTTTAAATCTTTCTTGATTAATTTAACAAAAATATAAAATAAACTGATAGATATTTTCTTGATTACCTAAGAACCCATTTTATTTTTGAAAAATTTGTTGAATAGACGAGGGAAGACCAAATTCAAAATTATGAACAAATGTACAGGGTGCTATTAAGAAATTTAAAACTAGGGGTTGTAATAATTAAAGGATGAATATTTAGGGGATAATTTTTTCTACGCCATATTAAAGTGTGTTGGAAATGGAGTAGATCAGTTTTTGTCCCATTCGAGAATCTTTATTCGTTTAAGAGATTGCCTGGATAAATTAGTCTGGGACACCCCGGAGTGTCGGAGTGACTTTTGTCGGCTCCCGCAATCTGCATCGGCCTGGTTTGCCTAGCGCGAATAGCGCTAGGAAAGAGCGGGTCGCATAGAAATATTTTAAAATGTCTTTTTATGTGGGGACGGAGAAGCCTGTTTATCTTGTAAATTTTCCTACCGGTTTTCGCCGAATTAATCAATTGTTTATTATTTTAAAATAACTTAATATATTTTAAGGAAAAAAAATATTATACATGTTTATTTTATTGTTGTAAATTTTTGGGTAGAACCCTGTCTACCCATTTGTTAAGGAAAATATTGTTTCAAACTTACCCATTCTATACAATACTTTTCAGCCATCTTGTTCAGTTTCTGTATCACTTCTTTATTATTAACAGGTTCTCCATGGACATTTTTCCAATTATTTTTTTTCCAGTTATTTATCCATTTCGTCATACATGAATGAAGGTATTCAGAATGAGTGAAAAGTTTTATTTTTGTTAAACCTACAGAAAAACAGGCAACCAGAGTTTGTAACGATCATAAAAGGTACTCACTACACAATGTACAGTAAAATATTAAAATAGGTGGAACCCACGAAACCATCAAGGCATTTTTATAAGAAAATGAAAAATGGACTTCAGTAAAAGAAGATGTTTAAAATAGCATTAAATACAAAATCTGCCACATCCTCAAACGTCTGAATATTAAGGATTCACTTTTCGTTAGTCCGACTGAAAAATTTGCATTTTTAGAAACAATGGCTCTTGAATAAGAAACTCTTCAAATATCTGCTAAAAATTTTATTTAGTTATTTTCTATGCTATATTATTTGACTATTTTACAAATAGAAAAAAATAATATTAAATGAAGGCTAGGTCTGGCACGTATAAAGAGATGCTTAGAATTGTAGATGCATGGTTTTGGTTTTCAAAATAAGACTGAAATAGATATTTACGTGACTAGTCCGGTAAGTACACTTTTACAGTACAAGTGAGATGTTTACTTTACTGTAAAAGTTTACGGGATGTGTGACGTATAACATTTTATTTTATATTGTACCCTACAATACAAAAGAACTGTAAAAAAAACACAATATTAATATATTTATCGGCGTTCACTACATTAAACTATGTAAGTTATTTTGTCTGGAATTAACAGAATATGTTCGAAATTAAAAAGTTAGTTTTCGTAGCGAAGGCATAAATAAATTCAACAAGAAGTTGTGGGACTAATAAAAAATGTGGAATCGAGAAATAAATCTTCTATCAAAGATTAAAATAAACAATACTATAAACAAAACAAATATTTTCCAAAAACAAATTTTTACAATAGGTATACATACATATAGTTTGTCCATAAAGAGTGAAATAAATTTCTTAAATTAAACATATTTTCAAAAATTTTAAAACAAGAAAAAATTACTAAATGATTACCAAAAATATGTCCTTAATATCGCAACATGCTGCTGCTGCTGAAAAGCAGATTAAACTTGTTCTATTTCGACCTAAAAGTCGAATATTAAAATAAACATTACCAACTTACCCCCTGAACTGTATTCCCGGATTTATTCCAATTTATTAAGAACAGTAAACAACTAAACGATTGAATGAAACTTCCACTATTTATTCGTAAAATACGTTTTAAATTCAATTACAGCTGTTTCGCTAAAAACTAGCATCGTCAGATTGACATATTGAAGTTACATTTTGTTTGTTTGTAGCTAGGTGCCTGATGTTGATTAAGTAGTTAAGGCTAGACCAAGTAAGGAAGTAATAAGACATAACAATATTAAAGTCTAGATGTTATTAGCCCTAAGTGATTATCCTGGATGTAATTCCCTCTAAGATCAGTATAACTGTGCAATGATATAGAAAAACCAGGAAAAAACTATATCATGCTGATCTTTACAATAACTTAATATATTTCTGTTACAATTACGTCTTATCTATGTATAAAATGTAAACTCAATTAAAGCAAACAGTTTAATAGTGGAGAACTTTCAAGATTTATTTGTTCATTTACTACTTTAAATTGTTTACGAATAAATAGTGAGAGATACTAGTTTCAACTTTAAATAATGTTATTTTAAAGCGAACCATTTTTAATGAATTGTCAAATGATATTGATTCTTGAGTTAGATTTTCCTAGAATTTTCTCTATAACTGCATACAATATGCACTGCACTACACAAAATATACCGTCTATCACTGGAAAGTGGAGCGAAGATAAATGACCCTACTTTCGTATTGTTTCTAGTTCTGGAGTCACAATATGTAGTAAGAAGGGGTTAAAATGGGGTAGTACTAGGAACTGACGGTTGTACGTGCGGTTAAGTACGGGCGTACTTAACCAAATTCTTAAAGGATTATACATACTTAAAATAATAAATTTAATTCTCAATTTAAGCATGTCACTTCTCAGTATAAGAATCCAAAAATTGAGCATGGCAATGTAAATTTAAGAGTGGCAGGATTTAAATAAAGAACATTTTTTCTTAAACTAAGAGTTAGGGTCGTGCTTAATTTTAAATACAGATTCTCGACAACATTCTCACACAAATTTCTCTGTGTAAATTTGTAATTTGATACTGTCCGGATTGAAGTGATGTACAGTATCCGCCAAAATAAACAATACCGAAAATAAAAATAAAAATTAATTTTTAATTTCTGTAATGTAAGTGTTCAAAATGTTCACCATTTCGACGCAAACAAGCTTCATATCGATTTTGTAAGTCAATAAACATATTTATAAAAAGTGGTTGATGGAACTGCCGAAAAATATTTTGTATTCTTTCCCGTAGTTCGGCAATATTCGCAGGCGGATTTTCCGAATGAAATATTTTTTCCTTCATTATGCCCCAAATGTATGCGTCAGGTGGCGTCAGATCAGGTGAATGAGAAGGATATTCGAAGTCTGTTCCCCGAGAAATTATTCTATTATCGAAATGCTGACGGAGTAAGTTTAAGGTGCGCACAGCTGTATGGCTCGTTGCACCATCTTGTTGGAACCAATTTGGTGGAAACTGTAGATTTCGTGCACGGAAAAAGTTATTTAGATCTCTCACAAAAGGTATAATAATTTTCTCTCTATAACGTTCTTGGTTGACAGTAAGTGGATTCTGATTATCATCTTCAACTTGGTTAAAAACACATCCTTCATTTTCGTTAGTGCATACTGTTTTTAGACGACCTGAAGAACCTTTACATTGACACAATACACTACCAGTACGACGAAATTTTTCAACAACAGCTAACATCACACTTTTACTAGGAGCTGCTTTATTAAATCTTTGTTGATATTTTATTGACACCTGTTCTAAGCTGGGACCATCTTTACGACCTTTTTCGTATGAAGGAAAATAATGCTCTACCAAAAACACTTTTTCTTCCATTTTTAGAACCATTTTTAAATCAAATTTAACTGCAGCGTACTATTAATATATCAAATAATGACAATTAAGTCAAATATGACAAATCCATATTACATAAACAACTCCACAGCACTCTCTGTTTCGGTACTGTTTATTTTGGCGGATACCGTATTTTATTAGTATTAATAGAGAGTTTGCGGTCAGTCGTTTTACGTTACGTTAGACTCCTATTTTACGTTATACTGTAGTGTATCGTAAAATTGGTAAACTCAGGTTATGGTACCTTAAAAATCAAGGTTACAGATGATGTATGATATGTCACTAGTGCAAGTTTAAAAAAGACCGCTAAAAATAATTAACAAAAGTATTAAAAATTATTCCTTCTAGTTACTGCTTTACAGAAAGCAGTCGAAGAAAGAAATAAAAGACTTTATTCTACTATTAAATTTACAATGAGTGCAGAGCAATAGTATTATAGTTTCTTGTTTTGTTTTAAAAAACAAGACATTATTGAACTCGATAAAGTTTTGCAAATACCAAAAAGTATTGAAACTAATGATAAACATGCATGATACAACAATTTACAATGTAAATTAGTTGTACCGTGGAAGTAAAGTATAAGCATTAAAATCTGATTCGTTAACGTTATTTTCTAAAATAGCGTATAAATAAGATATATACGGTACCTATAATTTTTGTTACATTTTTACGTTATACATTATAATGGCAATTTTTATAACGTAAAATACCTTACCGCAAACTCTATTAATTAAAAAGATTTTATTGCTACATACCTGATAACTCTATCACCTTTAATGCTTCAATGCACGCTTCAAATTCTTCACATTTAAGTTCTATTTTTTCTAAAAGTTTCGAGACATTTCTTAAATAAAATAAAATTATAAAAAAATCAATAGTATTTTACAGTATTATTCAGTATGTATTAAATTTAAAAACTTTATGTTTAATTAAGGGAATCAAGACTAATATCTTACTAAATTAACAAATTTATTTAAGATGCATTCAAAAATATATAAGATATAACTTTTTTAAGATTAAAAATTAGGTATTGATTGAAACTTTCAAGTAAACTTAAAAATCCTTAAATTTTACATCCATAAATTTGAAAATATGTTATAATAACGGGTGCTGGTTTAATGTAGTGATACAGTTGAAATATCAAAACATACACGTGCGTTTAATTAAAAAAACTTAAATTTGCTTTATTTGGTTTATTTACATACTTTTAGTCAATTAAAAAACATAAAAGCCTTTAGTATTAGTGAAATACCTTTTAGATTAAAAGAATAATGCCCCTAATTATCGGCAACACCATTATACAATTTCGTAAAAAATAAGTCTCGTTTTCTTAGCATTTTATGGAAAGCATGTAAAAAAATAAGGAATATGTAGTTTTTGAACCTTATTCCAATTTGCGCTTACGCTCGGAATAGGTAAATATTACCAGCAAATGAGAAATAAAATTGCTTGTCTTTTTATAATAATAATGATAATTACATTATAATAGAATGAAAGTTATATCAAGAACATTAAGGCTAAGCGCCCACTGACTATTTATTGTCGTGCGACTTTTAATAGCAGTCGCAAACATTTTCGAGTACAAAAAATTTGGGCGCGCAGTTAGTAATAAATCGCAATATTAGTGTATTAATAGCTTGAATACTTACAAAGAATGATTATCAGCTAACCATACTCCAATACCGGCTTTAGTATTGGAAGTAGAAATTCCACAAGCGAAAACCGTTGTAATGTTTTCTTCTGCTTTTATTTGTGGATACTTTCTTGGCCCATTATCTTCTTCAATTTCTTGTATTCTACGTTTTGTGTTACTAAAGAAATTTACAATATTTTTGTTTGTTTGTCAATGGAACTATTAGGTTATTTTACTCTATATAAGAAAAAATAAAAAAAAATACCTATTATTTAGATGGCTCAGGCAAAAATAAATCGGTCTGTGGTAGTTTTAGTACATAAAATAATAAAATAATTTTCAAATTCAATTCAAAGTTTTTAGTCTTTTTTATCTGTTATTTTAGTAGCCGCTATGTTAGTATGTTATTCGGCTGGGTGAACTAAATAAAGTAGCAGTCACAGAATAACTTCATATATATATAGAAAGTGACAGTCAACTTATTTTTCTTGCTTTTTATAACCTCCAAATATTATGATCTTTATTAAAAAAATATATACTTTTTCATGGTAGTTATGTTGAAAGATATTTTAGATGGTTAATGCATATATGTAATTACATCCAAATTATTTTCACAATGGTACAAACGGGTTTTTTTTATGTAATAGTTCGAGATCTCTTTTTGCAATTTTGAACCAAGTTTTTATCAAATTTAAATCACTTGGCACTTGAATCCACAATTTGTCCGGTGTTTTTAGGCTATTTTTCTTGCATTCCGGAACAGTATACCAACGAGTGGAATAATAGCTCATTTTTGATATAAAAACATTTACAATTAAGATACTGATAATCACTGCATTTGTTTACGCAGCGAACTGACGTCACCACCACTAAATAAAAATTTTGTGTTTTTGTTAGTAGGTTGTTAGCATTGTATGATCTATTGAGACACTTTTCAAAAATAAGTGTAATACCCTATTGGTTTTGACTGCATTTATAATAAAAGATTTTTGGAATTTAAAAGTTAGAGTAGGTATTGGAAGATAAATTCTTAACATCAATTAATTGTAAAAAAATGTATGAAGGACTTCTACGAGTTTAATTAATACCTGGTGGAAGGAACTGAATCCTCAACTGCAGAATTACTTAGCAAAATCATATTCCCGATGTCTTGTTTGATGCCCTCAATTTCTGCGTTTAAAAGTTTACCGTATTCTTGAGCTTCATTAATTCGTTTCATTAAAAGTTGTAGCTTAGCAGACCTGCAAAATAGTTTCTTTATACAGTGTGTATCAGAAAAACTAAAATTACCATGGCATATAATTGTTGTCCAAATTTAATATAATGAAGCCAATTTTAAATGAAAAAAGAGCCTAATGCAACGTATTTAGTAAAATAGTCAATGTTTATCCAACAATGCAAACGAACTACTTTTTTCGTTTTTGTATTTGGAATTTGAACAATCAATGATAAATAATTAATTTAATGTCTTTGAAAACACTTTACAAAATCAAAGTGTTACTTTCCCGAGTAATCTTCAAAATGAGAGGCTTTTAATTTATTGTTTTTTTTTAAATAAAACTTGTCCGGCTATCAAATTATTAATTATTAAACTTATACCTATACATCTCGATTTATCCTACTAGTTTTAAAATATGGCAACATCACAATTATGAATTGCAATGCTATTTGTTTTGGAATTATTATACATTTGCATTTTCTTATTTGTCAAGTAATAATTGCAATAATAAAAATAGTTAATAAAGAGATATACAACTTACCCCAGGTTTGCCATAGTTTTGGAAATGTAAACGTTGTTTAGCAAAAAATATTTTTTAACTGTTGCATACTGTTCAATAATCATAAACTTAATTCTATTGATTAGATAAGATAAAATGAGATATTTTCACTGCAAATGAATGAAATAAAATTAAAGATTTTGGGTAAAATGTCGCCATGGACTAACAATTAATGCAAGTATCTACTAAAATAACTTAACTGGGAGTTAAATTATTATGATAATAATAATAAAATTGAAAGTTTACATTAAACTGGCTTGTTATTTTATGAAAAATGACAATAAATTTGGCAATAAATAATTTAAGAAGTAGTTTTGGTAATAACCGATTAGCCAGTTGGTTTAATACGAATAATATTATTTTATATATTTATATGCAATGCAGTTTAATAGTATATTACGTACGTGTGTGGTAAATAGCATTTTACGCACGAATGGAATAGTTGCGCACGATGCTGCGTAGCGGCGAGTACTTAATTCCGTGAGTGCGTATATGCTTTACAGCAATAGTTTCGTACTATACTTTACCTACGACCTACTTGTACCTGCATTAATAATCTTTTTGTTAATAATAATTAACAAGAGCAACAATAGATGTTTTTAATCATTTTATTGTATAATAATTAAATACTTAACATTAGTTATATTGGGTGGAGTTAAATTCATTTCACTATCACTTGACATTTTTTAATAATTGTATAAAACTTCACGCATACAAACAAGTTATAAGAACAATAAAAAATGGGATATTTTTTGATAATCGTTTTTTGATAAATAATAACGTGTGCGCATGCGGTCATACGTCAGACGCATGCGCAGACGCTCAATGTGTAAAAGATTTTAAATATGTCGGTTCAATGTACTCCTTATTGTAGTAAAACTCATTTTCGTCATTTTTGAGTGATTAATTTAGTGTTACTGATCGGTTTCTCGCGTAATATTAACATTTAGTGCATTCTTAATATTTAAAACGGTTTCGTATAGTAACTGAAGTGAAATTATAGCACAAAAAGTGTCTTTTATATGTTACGATTGTATCCACAAGTTGAAACAGCTTTGTAAGTAGGTATTTTTAAAAAATATCTCGGTAATAATAATTTTATAAATCTTAAAATAATTAAATTAATTACATAAAAAAACCGTAAATTAATCTGGAAACAAATCAAATATATATTTTCAAATAACTCTAAATATATATATTAAATGCAATCTTATAGCCAATAAATGTTATCTGCCTTTTATATGTAGTATAAAATTCACCTTCAAATATGTAAATGGAAAATTTTGAATAAAATAGCGACGTCTATTGTTGCTAAGTGGTTGCTAGGGACGACGTGCGTTTATTTTACCGAGCGTAAAGAGATACATTACATAGGTTGTAGATTGTGTGTTATTGACGGTTTAGAGGGGTGGTCGTAGGTAAACAATTTTTAAGGGCTTTGTTATCTTTGAATGACAAATAATATTAAATGATACATTTTTTTGGTCACTTTTTAAATTAATACTATAATAAAATACCTTAATGAAGACCTTAGTTTCTTATCTTTATAATAAAATTGAATTATCTATATATATTTAAAAAAATATATCTATGTAAAAATGGAATCTATGGAAATGGAATGATGATGAAATTTATTGTACTAACCATTATTCACTCATGTACTAAAGTAATTAAAAGCTATTTAAATATTACATATTGTGTAAATATTTCCAATACAACTTCAAAAATAATATCTTTAGCAACAACAGCATTAAATCATTTAAAACACAAAATAACATTGGTTCAAAAAAATTGTTAAATGTAAAAACAAAATTACCTAAATTAAAAAACCCGGTGTGTACAAAATTAAATGTTGAGAGAAATTTTGAAGTCAAACTATGCAAAATACATACTTGAACACACACAAACTCAGTCACACACACCAATAAGTGATAAAAAACCAAATTTAGATTTTTTGACGAACTTGAATAAAAAGACATCTAGCTAATCAACAATTTAAGTTGTTAATGAAGTTTTTCACTATTAAACTGTTTACTTTGGTTGAATCTTCATGTTTTATGCATAAATAATACATAAATGTAACACAAATCCATTAAGTTATTGTAAAGATCAGCATGCTGGTTTTTCTATATCAATACAAATACAATAGAGGGAAATATATCCATGATAATAACATCTAGGCATTAAGAGGGGCGTTTCTAATTTGGTAAGCCTGCCTGAATTTAGTGAAAAATCTGGTTATTTTTAAATTACAAGAATGAACAGTAGATGGCGATAGTGGTTTCAAATTAGTATTTTTGTTATAAATTTGAATATTTTTAGACCTTGTTGACTTTCTTTGTCTAAGACAGAGATGAAAATATAATTTTGCTTCGTAAATCTTTGAATGTTTCCACGACACACACATACATTTGACCTTGAGACCATAAACAGATGAAAAATACCTGTATAATTTTTATTAAATATCCTATTTGAATATGTTTTCGAAGTTTTGTTGTGATATTGTTGTGTCATAGGCGTAACAAATTAATTGTTTTTAGGATTTAAAATATGGATATATAAAAAAATAAAATAAAATAAGATTTCGGCATTCCTAACAAATAATTAATTAATGAAATTTATTGTACTAACCAGAGTTGGGTCGGATATTGAAAAAAAGTATCCGGATACCGGATACTCAAAATGTATCCGAATACTTTTTTAAAAAGTTCGAATACTTTCATTTAAAAATGTATTCGGATACAAATACCTATCCGGATACTTCCTAGGATACTTTGAAGGATACTTTTTTTAAAAAGGACAAATTATTAGTATTAAAACTATGTGATGTGCAGGTATTTTTAATGTAATATATAATAATAAAAATACATTTAACTAACGAAAAATTTTTCGTGTCACTGCCTGAACTTTTGATATTGAATTTGGCCAGCGTCGGACCAGCCGAGTTTCCAAACTTTTTAGGGGCTGTACTTATTTGTACTTGTAGGTACACTAAAATAAAAATATAAATATTAGGATGTCCTTTATTATAATATCCGAAAAATAATTTCTTCTAATAATTATAAATACAGGGTACAAAGGGGTTCTTGAAAAGAGAGATATAGAAAATATAAAAAATAAATAACGTAGGTACTTATGAAACTGATTTATAGGTAAAAACAAAGCTCCATTAGAATATAATAATATATTATAACGGTGACCAGTACGAAAAATGGGATTTAACAAGTTAGACACATCTGAATTAAAGGAATAAGGGCAGTGTTGTGCCTACGTTAGGTGCATTATCGGAGGGCGATAAATAATGTTTAAAAGTATCCCAATATTAAAAACGGTATCCGGATATCGGATACCGTTTGGTAACGGATACGGATACCGGGTACAAAATTTAAGAGCTTTCGAATACATAAAAAGTATCCAGATATTGTATCCGTATACAGAAGTATCCGGATACTACCCAGCTCTGGTACTAACCCTTACCAATTAAGGTATTTATTAGAATAAATATGTTAATTATAATAAAAACATATTACGGTTTCTGAATATACACACATCAACATGGTCTAAAGAAAAATTGAAATAAAGTGGAAAATATGTAATTATACCTTTTTTAAAATTGAGATTGAAATGTATTGGAAACAATGCAAAATTAAACGAGGTTAGTTGTTAGTTTGACACCTAGGACTAGGAAAGAGAGAGGACAGCGCATGGCAATGAAAACCTTATTCGTGTGTGAGAAGCCAAGTTTCAAACGTTTGACATAATATGTTTGGTGGTAAACAAATTTGGAACATCGAATTGTATTTTTTTAGTTTTTTTATTAATTTTCACCTTTTTTAATTACCTGAATAGACATTTTAAAATGGTTAATTGTGCAGTTTATAAGTGCAACAGTCAGAGTGCTAAAAAAGAGGAAGGAATTTCATTTTATAGGTAAAAAGTATTTTAAAACTATTTCCTTGAAATTTATTTTTATTAATATTACCTACAGCTTTCAGGTAATAGATGTTTAACTAAATCACATATGTTATGTATGATAACTTAAATTAATAGTACATATATACTTTTTGAAAATTGTTTTCATTCTGTTTAAAATATTATTTTTTAATTAATTGTTATTATTTTCTTATAATAGATGTAATAGTTTTGCAGTGGCGTGAAACAAAAACATATATTTAAAATAGATTAAAATTGTAATATTTATTAAATAAATATGTTTTAATATGATTGTTGTTTTTTTTTGGAGCCGTACATATTTAAAGACTTTTTTAAATTAGATTTGTAATACGAAATAGTGAAAATGATTATTTAATAATCGTATAAGAAAAATCGTATGATACGCCTATGTCAATATTGTCCGCCATTAGTTTGGTGGTAAATGGGTTACATAAATTGATTCCAATGCGCAGTCCTCTCTCTTTCCTTGTCTAAGGTTTGATGTTTGATCAGAGATTAATTTATTTACTTTCTGATGGATGTATTATTTGAAGGTGTTGAAGTAGATGTAAATTTTTAGAATATATTTTGTGGGGAAAAATTTAAATACTTTTCCAAAACGTTTGATGATTATTGCAAAAGTGTTACTATAATGTTTGTAAACATTAACAGGTTAGTCTGTCTTCAATATGACTTCAAGTAAGTAGGTACCTTGCTAATTATTTACTGCCTAAATAAATAAATATCATTTATTTTTAGAGAGTATTGGACATTCCTAAATTACCACCCAGATCCATGATTTAATGAAAAATGGAGTACAAAGTAAAGCACACACTACAATAAAGCTTACCTATAGTTTATTTTTATTTTGAGAATGTGGCACAAGAAAAAAATAATATTTTCAATAACCTACGATAATTATTAACCAATCTAGTATCTATAGAAATACACTTTGTGCACCTGTTTTCAAGATACCTAAAGAAGTGGGATAAGCTGACTATCAGTAATTGGCCAACAATAGGTACTCTTGCAAGTACTAAACATAATTGTTAATATGGGTATATCTTAATAAAACTAATTGTATCATTAAATTATGGCTATTAATTATATTCCAAAAATGTCAACCCCATACTTTGTGGAATCAATTGAAATTAAAATGTATCCAATAGGATTGTAACTGAATTTTTTAACTGGTATCTTTCACAAAAATGAAAAAATTTTATTTATTTTATAAAGATCCATATTTTATTTACATTTGAAAGCACTCTCCATCTAGTAATCAGAAGTGATAAGAGGTAAGTTTTAATTTGTTTATTTACTGGTTTAAATTTTTTACAATTAATAGGTAGGTATTATATTTATTTTATTATCTATGATTCAGATCTAAATATCAAATTTAGTTTTAAAAGATGTATTGATATAGGTATTTTGCATATTAGATACATGAATTTTCTTCTTTTTGAGTACCTACCAATAGTATTTGCCCATGTTGAAGTATTTTCTTTGGAAAATTGAAATCAGTGGTATTTTGTGTACTACTGCTACTGTGTGCTTTTTCCCCTGTGAATTTGCCTCTTGATACTAAATAATTAGCATTATCTGGATGGCATATTTCTTTGGTTTCATGTAAGAGTCTTTACTAGGGCATCTCAGAGAAGTGTTAATGCTACTCGTCCTTTAAGCCATCCTTTGTGTACTTTAAATACTAGGATAGACCAGGAAGAATATTAGTATCATTTTCTAAGTCAAAACTATTTGATTAATTTTTGATTTTATTAGGTGGAATAGGGAAAACAAAATATTTCTACAAGATTCAATAGGTTACTACTTTTCTAAAGTATTTCAAAAATGTCCTGAAAATACTATTTTTAGCAATATACTTTTTCTGGCAACCATATATGTTATTTCATCTATGTTTAGATAATTAAATTGTATAAATCAATGGTTTTCAAAATATATGCTACTGTTTCCTTAAAATCTTTGGACCTCAAGTAACTGCCTACACAGGATTTATTCTATTTATAGTAAACAATTAATAATTTTTACTGTAAATTCTAATCTTTTATATTTTAGAACTCTTTCTTCAAAAACATTGAATCTGGACCCTTATAGAACCCATGGCTACATCAATATGAAACCTATTGTGGGCTACTATGTGTTTTAAAATACAAATGTTTATTTTAGGGTTCAATTACATTTTAAACATTAGCAAATAACATCTGCATATTAATAGTAAATAACAAGTAAATGTTTTATGTTTTTCTTTTTTAGGACTCATTTTCTCAATTATATGTACCCAGTTCATTCTGACATGAATATGGAACCCTTTGGTCTGTTTTATCATTTACCAACAAACTTTTTATGGTGAGGGGGATATATATATATATATATATATAAAGATAACAGATGTATTCAGTATCCAACCCAAATTTGTAAAACTGTTTTAATAAAAATATTACATATTTGACTGTAAATTTTCATTCTTCACATTATCTAAAGAGAAAGCTATTATATTTATGCATATTGAACTTGTAAATAAATATTGTAGAAACCCTTACTTTGTGGACATTATTATCATGCCTATTTAGAAAAACAATTTAACACTTAGCTGTTAATATTTACATAAGTATGTGGTTTAAATTTATAAATGTAAATCCCTTAGGTTGGGTTTAGTTATTTAACAAATAAAGATATAAGATAATGGTTAGGTACCTAACTTAAAAGATTAAAAAAAATATAAACACAAATATCGGGTCTCTCAAAACTCACATTTTTACCAATTCGACTAAAATAAGAAAGTAATTTATGAAATAACAACGGTTCATAACACTAAATTCCTTGCACATATCACAGTTGGATAATCCTATAAACGATGTAAAAACCAACGCAAATTGTGAAAATACTTTAAAATTAATTTTTATAACTTCTGGTAAATTATAAACGAATATTAATATAGACAATTATATTATTTAAAAGCAAAACACTAAAATTAATATATTTTGACGTTATAAACGAGAAATAAGGTTAGGTTGGTTATGTTAAGTGAAGTTTGGATTTGGATAATTAGAATAGACATACGTCTTTGAAAAAAGCGCCACCAAAACTGTTGAACTAATTTGACAGATTAGTGCAATGTTCAAATTTTGCGTGCAACAAATCTCAAAAAATACACCTTTCTTTAACTTCATATTTTGCTAGTCGCATTCTCTATGCTTTCTTTAGGAGTTAAGCTTCTGGCGTTAAAATTCGTGATCACAAATTGTCAAACTTTTTCAAAACATACCATCACTTAAACACCAATATCTCTTTTATTACAATAAAAAACTTAACTAAAAAACCTTATCTCCTAGAGAAAGGTCTAAGCTATATCCTGTTAAAATTTGAATACGTAATTTAAAGGCGTTCTTTAGATTTGTTGTTTACAAAATGATTGAAATTTTGGGTACAATTCAGGCTTGCCACCCGTTTTCAGCTGTCACATTTTTGACGCCCCTCTTAATATTGTTATGTTCTATGTTGTTGTGTATGTTGTTGATGTTCTAGAAATCAAAGTTGCAAATTTTCACCACAAAAATAAGTGGATATAGTTATTTAAAAATAATATATTCGCAGAGGAATATGCTTCCTTAATGAAAAAAACCACCCAGAATATGCAAATATGATTCCTATCGCTTACAAAAATTACGTCCTATAGAGTTAGGAGAAAAGATTTAGGTTAGGTTAGGTTATTCAAGGTGTTGTATTGAAAACAATGAAGTTGGTATAGGCCACTGTCACATAAAACATCCTATATAAAGAAGTTATTGATAAAACAAGTGCACTACAAATACGTCATTTATCTGTTATCGAATCTATTTCATTTGGCTGTTTCACTCTGTATACATTACCAAATCATCTGAGCAATGCTTACAGTGGATCGTTGTTTTGTCATATTCTAAAGCTCTTCTATTGGTTAGGATGGGTTAGGTTTAATATCTATGTAATTAAATACTGTATGCTGATCTGAGATAATTTTGGTTTCTGGAAAGTGATTCGTATTTTTATTCATTGTATGTGATAGATTATTTCTCAACAAAATAGTAAACCATTATTGTTAGCTGGATAAATTGTAAAATTATGTACCTAAGTAGTTATTTTTTCTTTTCTATGGTTAGCTTGAAGAGCAGATACATACTAATATAAGTTTACACTACTTAGGTGTCTTCTATATTCTGCCGTTTGAATCTCAGTAATACCTATACTTTATCTGTACTTTTTATGTATTGATCCGAACAATAAAAGCATTTATAAGCATTTATAATAATTATTAACATCATTAATAATCTCAAGAATTACTATTACTTTAAATGTATAAAGTATTAACAGAAGCATAGTCCATACGATGATAATCAAGAATTACTTGTTTAGCAACTTCACGTTTTTCAGGATGTAATTAAGTATCACTTTTGTATTAGGATAAAAAGTTTGAAGGCATTAATTATATGATTATTGATGAATACGCATTCATGCTGATCAGCATTTTCACAACTAACGCACGTTAAGCACTTCAGAAATTGTATTAAAGGATGGCCGAAAACCCCATATCGCCTAAAGCTTTTTACCGGAAATGGTAAACAATAATGGCGGTACAATAGACGCCATTTTTATTGTTAAGCGGTATCGCTACAAAGATTCGCGGTCTGTTATGTGAAATATATACCCATTGAACTGTTTTTATTTAGTTTATGATATATTTTAGGGCTTCCCTTAAAACTAAAACTAAAACATATCGCTTTTTTAATGTTGGATTTTTAAACGATATTTTTTAAATGAAATGTTTAGTCTGTGAAATTTTATCGATACATTTTTAGTTTCGACAAAAGCTTTTTTATTTAGCAAAAATACGAAAACCAACTACGTCCGTAGGACGAGTGATTTTATCTTATTCAGTTTGTTTGAGGAGTTTTGCCTGGAAAATAGAAATTGATCTAGTAAAATTTTACAGGACGAATGGTATTTGAGAAGATTCTTTTTTGAACCATTCTGTACAAAAACCACTTTATTTATTAATTTATCGTTATCTTTTCACTAATTTTCACCATTTTAATTTTCACTATTTTCGCTGTTTAATTGTTAAATATTGTTATTGAATTTTTGACAGTTCTATAATTTTATCAATACTGGTAAAAGTGGTTTTATCAGTATAAAACGAAATGATTGGCTAGCATTTAGCACAGAACAATAAAGATTAAGCGTTTTCATTGGACGAAATCACAAAACTGTGATATTTTGGCAAGTGATGGATGCAAATGCAAATGTCAAAATGAAAGATTTTAAACATACAATATATTGGAAATTCTCGCTAGTCAGTTAATTGAATACATACTTCATTTGGATTGGTAATGGAAGATATTAAAATAAATTATGGCAGTTTTTGAATAATTTGACCTTGAGTTTTTATATTTAAACCCCTATTTTTGGCATAGTTTTTATAATTCACACACATTTTTGCTATTATTTTTTTATTTACTATTGTATCCAGTAAAAGTGCCGACAAGAATGCTCTATTGTCTAATAATGAATTTGAAAGTACTATTTTCGCCGAAATGTTATTTTGTAACGCCCCATTCGCATATTAGTTGTCAGCTTTTCACATAATATCTCCATAAATTGGATATGTTGTAATAAGCATTTATTTAATCAGCAGATATAAACATTTAAAATTAATAAAATCAAAAACGTCTATCTAGGTCCACCTAGTGTAAAAAGAATAAAAAATCCTTCATTAGTAAGATTTATCACATAGTATTGTAATTTATAAATAAATAAATATTGTAATTTGTTTTTCCGCTTACCTTACCGGAAAACGAATCATATGAATACCAAAAATAGGGCGGAAAGTATTATTTATCAATCCAAGGGTGGAAAATTCATAACGCCACGATTTTTTTATTCCAGCATTGGAAAAGTTTGTATTGGATTTGATATTTTTAAATCAGAAATAATATAAATTTTTACAAATTCGAAAAAGTGGCATCTTCTGACGTTACAATTATAGATAACCGTTCATCATCGTTAAGGCATAAGGGACCAACAACTTACAATAATTGTTCTGTTGTTATTAATAATTATTATAATAAAGTTTAAATAATTGCGATTCCCATTATTTCATATAAAAAAAAAGATGGGCGTAGAAAAAGTATAGTACCTACGTTATACGAGTTGTAATCCCATTACGAAGTCGTAAAATTTACATAAACTTTTTTACTTCGTGCGTAATGGGTTACTTACAACTCTAGTTACGTAATATACTATTACCTATTTAATAATGAACTATTCAGTTATTATAATTAGTATATTTCCGGCGTATCTTACATGTAGATAAACTGTAATTGTATAACTGTAAACGTATAATTCAGTTAACCCAAACAAGCGTGTAGATTTAGATCATTATTGCTATTAATTATATCATTATGTAATATTAAAATTTTTTGAAAATGATTCTAATACATTTTTTGTTTACCTTGACTAAAATGCTGTTTATTAAAAAACCAATTCTTAATGATACCCTCTTTGCAACTACGTAGTCAGGCTCTGTTTTCTAGAATTTTCGAGGGCCGCATATACATTTCAAAATCCATTTGCGGTACTCAAAAACTTTAAACGGTATTCATTGTTCTCGCAAGCCGGCCAATAAATAAAGCGATATGGCTCATAATAAGCCTGTATTTATCGCTCTCCCCGTGCTTTCAAATACGAAAAATCCACACGGTTTGAATTTGAAAGCCTGTTATTTTTTTGACGAATATCCGACATGAAACCATCGAGATCTTTCAATAGTTTATTTCACCCTCTGCCGGATACGTCAGTTCGATTTATTTAATATTTTTCGTAACGACGTTGTGTTCTAATATTTTGCTTTTTTGTCTATAGATTTAATTTAAGTTTTATTATTTAGACATTTATTGTACTAACCTACTCAGTGGAAGTGGTACATATTTAGGATACAACATTACAGTTTGTTTATTTCCTTTAATGTTCACAAACGCTTCTTGTGGCCAAATTAAACTGGGAAAGTGGTCACCCTTCGTACACTTTTTAGATTTTATTTGTTTACTCTATAATTAATTGTCGAATTTATGTGGTTTATGTACCTAAGTGTAACAAATATATTGCAGTTTGTTACAAAAAAGTCCGAAACTATAATGTCAAAAGGTTATAGCCATTTTCCTACGATAAGATATTTGTACGAACCTACCCCATGAACGGGGTACATTCGTACAGTAAGTGGGGTACTTTCGTACGCCGTGGGGTAGATTCATACAGGGTAATTAAAAAGTCGTTAAATTTTTATTAATTCTATAAAAAAATGTATTTATCAAAGAACTAACTCAATAATATGTGACGACTCAATAGTCGATATCTTTCTTAAGAAAAATACCAAAAAATAAAATCGTTCATCCTTAGTTTTCTTATAGATAATTCTAAGTTTTACAGTTAGTCTAAATGAGATCAACAGTGTTTGACAATTTAAACTTAAGGTAGGTAATTTAAATTAAACAAAAAAAAGACAATTTAAACTTAAATACATTTGGTTGCTACTTTGGAACTTATTGCACATTATAATTATTTAAATAAACTGCAAAAGTAAAAAGTCAGCCATTCTAGCTGTTCAGCGCTAGTGGTTGAGGATCATGGAGAATCATGACAACATCGCTGATATACAGACTGTGTATGTCTTCTATATTAGGGAAAAAGAATGGACATGATGATTCCGGTTTCTTTCGAAGATAAGATATTTTCATCTCTGTACCCCAATAATGACTGAGAACTTCTCCCACATAGTAAACAACAGAAGTCTTTTTTTTTCAAATTTGACCAAAACAAATCAATTATCTCTGATTTCCTCTGGAGTCACATTAAAATTATTATTGGTACTACGATCATCAGAATCTTCCTCCATTTCCAAATCAACTGGAGATGTTGAACTCTCCCGCAAGCTAAATTGCGATCCTTTAGATTCCCCTGAATCTTCTTCGCTTTCTATTTTCTTAGCTTTATTTTTCTTTTGTCTTAAATTAAGTTCATTCAAGCTACGTTTTACTGCTTGTGCTGTCTGCATGATAAATTTTAAAAGGTAATATTTTATTTCAAAAAAAAATTTTTTGATATACTGGTGGTTAATAAAATCTAAAGGGGAGGAAATAAAACAATTAAAGCTGAAAATAAACAATGTTAACATTAATTAGTCATCACCATTTTATCAAAAACATAAAAATTCTACTTACAATTACGAACTAAACTTAAGTAAAAAATTTACTCAACGGGCGCGAAAACACGTTACGTCTTGTCAGCAGATTCATGTGGTGCGACTGGCGCGTGAGTCCGCTAGCAACATGGAGGTTGGTATGTCTATACACACAAGCAAAGGCGTGTTTGTGTGCAGCTTAGTTTTGGTGTTATACTAAGTGTACGAATGTGCCCCGCGTACGAAGGGTGACCACTTTCCCCTAAAGGGCTATGAAAAAGAAAGCGAATATTACAAATTAATAACAAAATAGAAACACTTAATAAAAAACATATTTTGTGTATTTTGTAATGTAACTGCTTGGAAGTTCAAGAACTTTCTACCTCAAATATCTGCAGGCATTTTAAGTAATTTTAAAAATAACGTAAACTAACAACTAGGTTTTCATTATGTAATTTTAGTCGAAATATGCTTTTATCTGCTTGTTAAATAGATATGTTAAGAAGAAGAAAAATAACTAAGGTCCACTTGCCTTTATGCTTATTTCAGTACTAATTTAAGTATTAAAATTATTAATTAGTTTCGCGAATCGATTTAGTATGAAAAATGTTGGCTTGTGTTTGCAACTGCCCTATTTTATTTAGCATGTAAGCATGCTCTTTATATATATTTTGTATTGATAATCTAGGAGTCTATTTTGTGCTTTGACTGAAAACAACAAAGAAGTAAATAATGATGGCAAAAAAGTTATGTGGCTTAAGTTTTGGCACAACTTTAGTTCGTGGCCCTTTTGGATATCGAGTTGAGAAATACCTCGTTTGAAAGCTTATGCTGAGAGCTTTCCAACAAGGTATATCACAACCATATCATACACAACTTTCCACAGATTTTGATGATATCTCAATAGGCCATATTCTAAAGCGACGCCTAAGTTTTATGTAAATTATGAAATTTAGATTTTATCTCTACCACAGATGCATGTGATCCTAGTTTAGACAATTATACTTTTTTACTTCTAATTATTTAATTCTTGCATTTCTGTTTTCATACATTGAATGTTTTGTCACATATAACCAAGGATTTACTTTATATACCTAGCTTACACATCTAAATATTCAGTACAAAATTCATTAGATTTGATCAAAAAATTGAATAAATGTAATTTACAAAATAATACTAAATTAGTATCGTTTGACGTAACTAATATGTTCTCAAAAATACCTCCTAAAGAATGTATAGTTCTAGTTAAAAAGCTATTAGATGAAAGAAATATCCATCCAGGTATAATATCAGACATAATTGATCTAATTGATGTATGCATTAGTCAAAATTATTTTACTTTTGATAACAAAGTTTATATTCAAAATGAGGGTCTTCCCATGGGAAGTCCTATTTCTCCAATTTTGGCAAATATATTTATGGATAATTTAGAAAACAAAATATTTAATTCTAGTTATAAAAACAATATTGTATTTTGGTATAGATATGTTGATGATGTGTTAGCAGGTTTTGTACGTAGCGAACGGCAGTTAGATATATTTTTTAATTATATTAATACCTTGCATCCTAAAATTAATTTTACTTTAGAAGTTAAAGAAAATAATTCAATTAATTTTCTAGATTTAAGAGTTGAAAAAGTTAATAATTCATTAAATTATTCAATATACAGAAAACCTACACAAACAGATGTAACCATACCATATAATTCAAATCATCCACTATCACATAAATTAGAAGCTTATAATTCCATGATACATAGAGCATTTTCAATTCCAATGAACAAAAGTAATTTTAATAAAGAAATTGAGATCATAAAACAAATAGCTCCATCTAATGGCTATCCAATACATTTGATAAATAAATTAATTGATAAGAAAGAACAAAAAGTGTCACTAGAACTAATATTTCCAAAACAAACTAAAGAAATTAAAAGCTATAAAAGTGTTACATATTGTGGAAATATTTCCAATGCAATTTCAAAAATAATATCTTCGGCAACATCAGCATTAATATCATTTTAAAACACAAAATAGTATTGGAACAACATTGTTAAATGTGAAAACAAAATTACCAAAATTAAAAAAATCTGGTGTTTACAAAATTAATTGTCCAAAATGTAATGCAGTATATATAGGTCAAACACAAAGAAATTTTGAAGTAAGATTTAATGAACACTTAAGAGCATATATATTACAACAACCAGATAAGTCGAACTATGCAAAACACCTACTGGAACATCCAAACTCACTTATACACACCAATGACATTCATATACTACACATTTGTAATAAAAAACAAAATTTAGATTTTCTAGAAGAACTTGAAATTAAAAGACATCTAGCAGATCAACAGTTTAAAGTAGTTAATGAACAAATAAATCTTGGAAGTTCTCCACTATTAAACTGTTTACTTTGATTGAGTCTTCATTTTATACATAGATAAGACATTATTGTAACATAAATATATTAAGTTATTGTAAAGATCAGCATGATATAGTTTTTTCCTGGTTTTTCTATATCATTGCACAGTTATACTGATCTTAGAGGGAAATACATCCAGGATAATCCCTTAGGGCTCCCGAGGGCTGGGTGCCTACCGGGCGCGTCCCCAGGTGGCGGATAGGGGATCCCCAGGAGAGCCGCTGAACTGCTTAAGCAGGTATAACACTGCAATTTAGCAGGGAAGCGGCGAAGCTGGGGGTGTGCGTCTATACGGGTGGCACGGTCTTGTATGAGCAGCTGATAACTGCAAGATTGCCAGATTGGTCATTCCTAAGGTCGCACCGCGGACCAACCCCCCCAATTCCAAGGTGTAAGGTAACGTGCCGAAGGATGGATGGCCGCTGGGGTATAAGCGGTCGCGAACGTTCCCCTGGGGGAACCGGGCGAAACCCCCTTGTATGTAGCCTTGCTCTGGCATGCGGGGCTCTGCCGGAGTGGAAAGACATTCCCTTGCTACTCGTGGGAACAACCATGGTAAGAAAAATGGCGGGAATTAATATCGCTCAGATAAACGCCCATCACGCCAAGGGATTATCGGCGGTTATTTCAAGGACGTTTATCAGAAACCAAATGGGATTAGTATTGATCCAGGAACCATGGGTCCGTGATGGTCAGGTGAGAGGACTCGCAAGTAGGGAAGCCAAACTGATATACAAAGTGAGTAATGTAGACATAACCAGAGCATGCATCTTGGTAAGTAACAGCATTGATCACTTTTGTGTGTCAGAGTTCATGACAAGAGACCTCGTTCCGATTCGAGCAAACCTTGAGTTCGAGAATAGACGTCAAGAAGTCATGATAGCATCATGCTACTTTGCAGGGGACGGGACTGCACCGCCTACAGAACTGCAAAGACTTGTCGAGTACTGTGAACAGAAGAAGCTGCCGCTTCTCATAGGATGCGACGCCAACGGTCACAATACCATATGGGGAAGCACAGACACCAACGAAAGAGGGGAGAAAATTTTAGAATTTATATTTAATAAGAATCTTGTTATACACAATATAGGGAATACACCTACGTTTGTAACCAGAACAAGAAAGGAAGTACTAGATATAACACTAAGTACACCGAATCTTAAGGATAGGGTGAAAGATTGGAGAGTATCGAACGAACCATCCCTCTCTGATCATAGGATGATTACGTTCAGATTAGAGTGTAATCCTCCTGAGCCAGCACTCAGGAGAAACCCCAGGAAAACTAACTGGGAAAATTACAACACTAACCTGAACATAAATCTTGCAAATCTCAAGACTAAAAGAAATGCCAGGAATCACCTGGCATTTGAAAACGATCTCATAGAGCTGAACGAGGCAATAATCGATGCCTATGAATCCAGTTGTCCTCTCCAAAGGACTAGAAAAGCAAAAGATGCGATATGGTGGAACAGTCATCTGTCAAACTTAAGATCCGAAACGCGACAGCTCTTCAATAGAGCCAAACGTAACGGAGATTGGCAGAGCTACACCGAGAAACTTACAACATATAATAAGGAGATTAGAAAAGCTAAAAGAAACAGCTTCAGAAAATTCTGCGAAGAAATAGATGCTACACCCTCTGCAGCAAGGCTACACAAAGTCTTGGCAAAGGGAAAGTAGACACTGTAATGGCATTACGGAAGCCAGATGGAAGCTTCACAGAAAGCGAAAAAGAAAGAGCTCTGCTCCTGTTAGAAACTCACTTTTCCGGAGGAATAGTCCCTTCCGGAAAAATAAATGAGAAAGCTAAAAGACCTACAAGAATCGCAGAAATGGAGGCAGGACAAGACACTATCTTCATTAATGTGACCAGAGGCTGTCCACAGGGAGGAGTTGCATCCCCGCTTATGTGGAGTCTCACTGTGGACAGTCTACTTAGTCAATTGACCAGGGAAGGCATTCCATGTCAAGGGTATTCCGACGACATGGTTATCCTGGCAAAAGGGAAGTATGAAAATGTCCTCTGTGATATTGTTCAAAGAGGACTGAACATTGCGAAACAATGGTGTGACTCGGTGGGACTCAACATCAACCCCACCAAAACCACACTAGTAGCCTTTACAAGGAAAAAGAAACCTAATCTAAAAATCATAAGAATAGGGGAGAACATCGTCGAGTGGAAAACAGAGGTCAAATAACTAGGGCTAATCCTAGATAGTAGGTTACTCTGGAATAAACACGAAGACGAAGTAATACACAAAGCAACCAAGGCCCTCATGGTGTGCAGGAACATTACAGGAAAGAACTGGGGATGCAACCCAAGTATTCTGCAATGGATGTACACAGCAATAGTGAGACCAATAATCACATATGGGGCAGTGGCTTGGGGAGCAAGGGATAATCTGAGTACGACGAGGAAAAATCTCTCGAAGATTCAGAGACTAGCCTGTTTATGTATCACTGGAGCAATGGGAACTTGCCCCACTGCTGCAATGGAGGTGATTTTAAACTTGACCCCACTGCACATTCTGTTAGAAAGTGTAAGGAAGAAAACGATATATAGAATGATCAAGGAAGGAATTATCAGGGAAAAACCCCGATCACTTCTTTTTGATCAAACTTGGGAAATGCCCCAAGATGATATTCCAAAGAAATTCAACTTTGTGAGAAAATTCATCACAAGGTTGAGTAATAAATCTGAATGGGACGTAGAAACCATACAGAATTTAAATCAGAATACCATAAAGTGGTATACGGACGGTTCCAAGCTAGACGAGGGAACTGGGATAGGAGTTTTTGGACTGAGAGCCAAATACTCAGAAAGCTTGGGCACATACCCGAGCATCTTTCAAGCAGAAGTCCGCGCCATCGAAAGATGTGTGGATATCAATATTGGAAGAAACTACCGCAGACAAGAGATTGTGATCATGTCGGATAGTCAAGCAGCCATCAAAGCGCTGAGTTCAAATATAATCAGTTCGAAGATGGTTTGGGAATGCCTAGGCAAACTAAATGAACTGGGCCAGAAGAACACTGTCACCCTCCTATGGGTCCCGGGACACATAGGAATAGAGAGGAACGAAACAGCAGATAAGCTGGCAAAAAACGGAGCTGAAACCCCACATTTGGGACCAGAACCATATTGTGGGATCAGCAGTAGAGTAATCTTAGGAAAACTAAGGGAAGAAATGGAGAAAGAAAAATCCAAGTACTGGAATCAGCTGGAAGGACTGAGGCAATCTAAGATACTACTGGGGAACTAAGACCAGAAGAGATCTCTTAGCTGCCTCAACCTCAGTAAAAAAAGGCTCCGAATTTTAACGGGAATATTAACCGGGCATTGCCGGTTAAGAAGCCACATGAAGAAACTAGGGTTAGCAGATGAAGCAAAGTGCAGATTCTGTTAGGAAGAGGATGAAACCTCAATACACATACTCGCAGAATGCCCTGCCTTGCAAAATTCTAGGGCTAGATACCTAGGAGCACATGGAATAGAGGAAACGGATCTACCTGACTTGAAGCCCGACGATGTCCTAAACTTCCTCTGGAAAATAGGACTCGAAGAGCTGCTATAAGTCTGAGAAAATATCAGAACATGGCAAGTAAGGGGGAACACAATAGATCCTATTGGTCGCAGTGTAATTATCACCCCTAACTTATATATACATATACATATATACATATCCCTTAGGGCTAATAACATCTAGGCTTTAATATTGTTATGTCTTATTACTTCCTTACTTGGTCTAGCCTTAACTCCTTATCAACATCAAGCACCTAGTTGCAAACAAACAACATGTAATTTCAATAAGTCAATCTGACGATGCTAGTTATAGCGAAACAGCTGTAATTGAATTTTAAAGCGAATTTTTCGAATAAATAGTGGAAGTTTAGTTTAACTGTGCAGTTATTTATTGTTCTTATTAATCAGATTTTCTATTTCTTTATGATTCCACATTTTTAAATACAAAACATAAGCTCCATAACTATTGCATAACCTCACTTTTAGTTGACATATTGACATTTAAATGTTTTTAGTACAAGAAATTAGGACATGTTCTAATTTTTAGTATTGCGAATTGGCGCGGGCAACTAATTTATACACACTTTATTTTTAGCACTAAAATCGGTATTGAAATTAGTATAATGGCAAGCGGACCTAAGGCATCAGGATAGTGATACGGATAAAAAAGTTTGATTTTGTGCTAAAAAGTTAATTCTAATTCTTTCCATGACTACAATAATGAAGATTGTGAATCACTCCATTGACTAGCCATTTCATAAGCCTACTTTTTACTAGTGATACCTCTTTTAAACCCATAAAATCAAATTTCTTGATGTATCACTTTGGAAACATGATAAAGATCGTGTGTATAAATTACTATACCTATACTACGAATTTTAAATTTTTATTACTTTTGAACATCTACTTTTGAGAATATACTTAATTGTAATTGTATTGTTCTTCATTATATAGAATAAAGTTAAAGTAGATCATAATATTTGCGCGAAAAATTATTTTAAAGCCATTGGCAAAGATGGTTTTATCATTTTTGAATTCATATTCTATTAGATAGATAAACAAAATGTGACTTAAAAAATATGTTATTAAAGACTTTAATAAAAATTCAACCAATGAGTCTATTTATCAAGAAGGAAAATGTTGGGTTTTAAGGGCAAATAATTAGAGATAATACATTTTAAAAGATTAGGAAATATTTTCGGGCTTTGTAGGCTTTTTATTGGAAATGTACGAAAATATTAAGTAAACGGTTTTAATGCTTGTAGGAAGTTCTTGTAGTATATAGAACCACAGTTAAATTATTTTTGGAGAATTTTTGTCCGCAATGAATTCTGTATTATACTCGTATAAGGAATTATAAAATTAGGGAAAAAATCCAATTTGTTTTTGTCGAAACATAACTTTATTTCCTTTAATTCCTTTCTTAGATTTAGTATAGGTTATAAATAGATAAGTCCATCCCAGTCTAGATTTCCAGCTGATTAATCTGGCCATTTTCGAAAATGAAACAAAAACTAAAAATTACCTTAAGCAGCTAACTGCATATAAAATATTTTTTTCTTATTTTTTTCTATTTCAAATTTTGTGGGTAATTTTTTTACGTATAGCTTAAATTCCATACCAAAACAAAATGCTACTTTTCCTAGACCTCTTTTGCCAACATTTAATGTAATTGTCTGTCAATTATATATACTTCAATGGGAAAGTCTCCCCCTATTAAATATCAATAAAGTAATTAAGTACCGTTATGAAAAGAGAGTACCAAAATAGCCTTACCAAATTTGTAGTTCCTAATTTACATGTTTTCTTAAAAAAATTATAATGAAACTCGGGTGGTATTTAATTTTTAAGGCGCTGTGTTTGTGTTTCCAAAAGTGGTGACAGCGCATTTAATATTTATTTTATTTATGAAACAAAACCATAAAATCAACTCATGGTTTTACTAACATTGTATTTTTGCTATAAAATATAAAGTTAATATAAAACTTATCAAGGTGTTATTGGTGTTTTAGTTTTGTGCTTTTTATGCCTTATTGTTTTGGATAAGATACAAAATACACAAACACAGCTCCAAAAACGTAATGAAATAAAATCATGCGCAAGCTTGCAAGATGTTTATTTATTTTCTACAACTTTCACTGTCAGTGCGAAAATTATAAACATTTTGGCAGTTTCATAAATTAATCCTTAGTTTATTAACTATTAGGAATTATTCAAGAGAATAAAAAAATAGGAGACTACCCATTGTAGTATTTTCTAAACCTTTGCGATATATATTGTTATGTTTATCCGTGTATGTTAATTTTAATATTATAATGAGTTTGTTACGGACACTATCATAACATTTTATTTACTAAAAAAAACAATATCTCTCTTTCTCAGGGTTCTGTGGGTTCATAGGCTCTATGTATTATGTTTTTATTATTATTTACTATTGTAATTACTTGAACGCCATATATCAATTGCTATTATATTATATTATTGTTATTATATTCAAAAAATAAAAATTTCTAATTAATTTTACTGGTAAATACAAAACAGATCAATCAGATTCAAATATAGTGTTTTATTACATACATATTTTCAAGAAAACACATTTCATCATACAAATGCAAAATTTCAAATTAATTAAATGTTTTTTCATTCATTACACATTCACACTAATGAGACTAATTCTATTACAGGTACGTATGCAACTCATATAACACTTATGTATGAGTTTTGTGTTGTACAGTTGGTAGTCTTTACTCTAATTACAGTTAAACAAAAAATGGACGATAGATTACTCAACGTTATTGAATATTTAGTTTCTCACGCACTGGTAAGTTTATTTAACAAGAATTCATTAAATACCTTTTTAATTCTTCTTCTTCTAGTAGCGGTTGATACTGTCTCAATGTTTTAAAACAATATGAATAACCTTTATCTTGCTTTGTTTCCACCTCGTGGAATCCGGTTCAAGATGTTACGAAGATTACTCAGGAGTCACCTTATACTTCAGGAACGTGTAAAAGGTAACTTTCACTGGTTAGAAATCACTATTTTACTATCTAATTACAATTTTTAACAAACCCTTATTAATTAATTTATCTAAATTACGTTAACATTTTTCCTCTGTTATAGTTGACATATCAAAACATTTCTTTGGAAGCTACCCTACCTCAAATGACAAATGTTGTCACTAAGTCATAGAATTCATAACCTCATTATTTGTTTATCTTTATTATTTTTCAGATTGTATAATTAGATGTAAGCAAAATTTCAGTGAAATTCTAGTACTATTTTTGAATAATTTGATATATGCACCATGAATGAATTTTCGGATAATACATAGAAACCATCAACCTACTCATCTGTATGGTAAATCTTATATTATGTACCAGGTGATTTGTTGACATTTTTATTTATGTAAATATAATTTAAATTTTATTGCTTTCCTTTCTCTATTTAAATTTAAATAAACTACCTTTCATCTAATTAATTTCTAAGATTTTCTTGTTAAATAACTTATTTTTCTAATAAGGCCGTTTGATTACGTTACAATATATATTGGCATGAATCTGCTTCTGGTGATTACATCCAAACCATTATTGTTCTGATTTCTTTAATGCATTAAGAGCCTTTTTAAGCCTGACACACTTTTTTAATTTTGTTTCTTCTTAAACCTGTAAGTTTTTGTATGATAAAAATTCTTCATTATTTTGTTAAATTCAATATATGGAGACGGAGAGGACCTGGAATAAAACAAAACAAATGTCCTGGACCTGACGGAGGACCTGACGTGGGTGGAGAGAAGAAGAACAAATTCAATATAGCAGTATTTCTCTATCTCCTTATCACTTTGTACATCTTTGTTTAATCTTTTTATTTTTTTTTATTTTCATCTTATATTCTTATATTTCTTATATATTTTATAATTTTTTTCTTTGTGTCTAAATCTAGATAGATAAAATATATCATATATAATTGTTTTTTTTTTAAATTAAGCAACGTACCTATACTGGAAGTTATTGGTTGAATTTTCTTAAGCTCATTATCTCTTGTTATTCGTTTAAATACCTATCAAAATTTATGGTTTACAGTTAACATTCACAATAGGTTATTTGAGAGGTTTTTGAAATATATTTTATATTATGTAGTATAATTCAAAGAACCCATTACTTCTATATTTCTTCAATTCTGGTGAATATTTGCTGAAAAATATCAAAATAAAAATTCAATATTCAAATAACATGTTAAAACACTTTTTTGACAATATGTTACTGGGATAGGTTATGTGACGTTACTATAGCTTGCAATCTGATCTGTAGTGATACATATCACCCACATATATTTTTTGCAAATAAAAAAACTAAAGTGCTATTAGATTTATAATGTATCAGTGCTTTATATAAGGTCCAAACACACCACAAGTTTTTTTTTACCCATACGCCCTAATTTATTTAAGATAATGTACGAAAAGAATTTTTAAATTGTCTTAACGAAAGAAAATAAAAAAAGTAGCTAGAAAGACTTAAAATGTCATTGTTTGTTCATATAGTAATATAAATGAAGTAAAAAGCATTTTTTCTTTGAGGTTTCGCATTACGAACAAAGAATAGAGAGACGCTAAGCCTCAGAATCATTTTGGTTGTCTCCGTGGAGTGTCTGATTATGTAATATCCTGCCATCCTGCTATGCAAACTCTCCGGGGACACTTAATTTTCTTCAATTCTCCATTTTCCCTCCTTCCGGAAAAGCGGACAGTTATCGGTTGCGCTCACTATTTCCGAGCTGAAAATAAATTGAATCCACAAAACTTCCTAACATTGAATTATTGTTTCTAACAAATTTATTCGCAGCCAAAAAGTTTGTAGAAAAGGATCATTTCTACTGCGATCAAATAAATAATAAAGGATATTTCTTTCTCTGTCTAATAATCAATATTTTTTTCTTTAAGAATCCAATTTTTAAAGGAGGGATAAAGGAATTTTCTTGGTAATACTCCATCAGAAGAGCAAAGATTTATATTCTAAAAAGATAACACTACAACTCTAAAAAGTTAGTCTGAGAATTCAATCTCTTAAGCTATTAAGACATTCACAGACGTAGCCTTGATGTAGATGTCAAAGTACAAAGATAATAAAGAAAGTAACGTCAATAGTATTTAAATTTAAGCAGACTGCTCCTTTGTGGCTTAAGAAAGAGCTATGTCAGAAAGGTATTCTGTACTTGAGATAGCTGGTAAATCAATACCTTAGGTTTGAGGTAGGGAAATGTTTGCAAAAAACCGAATTAATTTTAATTTAAATAGTTGTTAGGTTAGGTTAGGTTCACAAATCAGTAAAATGAGCGTCAGTTGTGGCACCAGTGGTGGAGGCATTATTGTTTTCATCACATTAAAAAAAATAAGTCAGCTGCTTCTATTGTCACTTGCATAGACTTCATTTTTAATTTGATAAATAAATTTGTTTTATACCTTACGAAAGTACTTCTGTATCTCAATTTTTATATGTTTAAAATAAAGAAAATTGTCAGCTGTACTTTGGAAAATAAAGTGACGTTCTTTACACCTACAAACAATCAACTGACGAAGGTTTTTTGTTTCTTTATCATTTAAATTCACCTATATTAAAATTCAATGACATTAGGAATTTCAAGCAGTACTTTAATATACCTTTCCTAAAAACTATTATTCTGTTCTCCAGGTATAATAACCTGTGGTAGGTAGTAAATAAACCTACTCTAATGGAGTCCACAAAAACAGCAATTTGTGAATTTGAAAAATATGAATTGCTTTACTCAAGTTTTTTTTCCAAAATGATCTTATAGTTAAAACAATAAGAATGACAATTTTATTTATTAGAAACAAAACACTAATTGAATTTTACCAGCTTTACGAAGGCGAGAAAATTACCTTTTATATGGCTTGCCAAGAAAATAAATGTTTCGTTTCCACGCTAGGTTCTCATTGATTACACGGTATAATTTTGAATAATATATTCCTTATAAGTTATTCACACATTGATAAACACATACGAGCTTGCTTTCCTGGTTGTTTATGTGTTGCTCCTAGTAGAGTAGAATAGCAATCTATTTATTTGAAACAGTTTCTTTCATTAAACATTGAAAAACGTTTAATGTACGTTAAAAAAACTTTACCTACGACCACTCCTATAAGCGGTCAATAACACACAGTCCTCAATCAATGTAAGATGCCTTATACTGCACAGAAAACACACAGTTGTAAAGTAAATCGCATGGCTTCCCTAGCAACCACTTAGTAAATGTCAATAGACGTCGACACTTTACACAAAATCTCTTATTTACATATTTAAAGTTGAATTTCATACTATATATAAATGGCAAATAACATTTATTAGATATGAGAGTTACGTACTATACTTTACCTACGACCTACTTGTACTTGTATTAATAATATTATTAGTAATACTTGAACAACTGCAACAATATATATTTTTGATGATTTTATTGTATAACAATGCAATCGGTTGCTCCTTTCTTCCGTTGACAGCGCTATCAATGGGAAGTTACAAAAAAACTTCTATTGCTATTAATACATAAAATATTATTCTCCTTCATATGCTTCTTCTGCTGTGTCTGTGTCATATTCATTACTTTTCCCGCAACTATCATGGGATGGGTATATGATAGGATTCCGCTCTTATTCTAATTGTTCTGCATCATCTTTTTCATAATGGTACACTTGTCTAAGGACAAAATAATAATTTAAAAAAAAGGTATATTAAAGTAGTAGGACTTTTACAGATTTCTTTCCAATCCCTTTTTCATGCTGTTTCTTTTAGCTCCACCGCTATGTTATGTATTATAGGGGAAAACTATTATTAACCCAACCATCCAGTTTGAGGAATTTACTGAATATCCGTTTAAAGTTTTTATAACACACTGGTATCATAATAGAAATAACTGAAAATATTATATTTGCTTATTCACTTAAATCGATTGTAAAACGAACGAGTTTTTATTATGCTTATTCACTTCTCGTTTTATTTGCCCAAGTTATTTCGCCACGGGAATAGCGGATTCTGCATATTTATACATATCTAGTTGTTTATATTTTCAAGGACTAATCATATTTATAGATTATAATAAGTAAGACTTACTTACTTAGTAAGTATAGTATAAAGAATTATTAATTATTACAATAATATTATTTGTTGATTAAGTTGTGAGTTTTTTTTAAATTGTTTTATAATTATAATAAATAATTAGTATTGTATACAAGCTCTTTTGTCTCAGACGGACTAATTCGATGCATAGGTCTAAAAAAATCGACCGTAAATAATAATTTTATATTGATTATTGAAAATTTAACAAACATTTATCAAGAAAGATCTAAAACTTTTTAAAAAGAATAAACGTTATCAATAACTAATAATATTAGAAGACAATTTAAAATATATTTAGTGGGAAGAAATCTATGTAAAATAAAATTAATATCAAATTATTTATCTACAACTATTAAATATTAATATATGAAATTGATTAATTGTAAAAACTATATAAATTCCTTATATGTTTATTAAATTATAACTTAATAATCGTTTTAAAACAAATACAATTACTTATTATATTCTTATCTAACCTAATTTTAAGCAGTAAACCTTATACATTATGTTTATATATAATACCTCTTCATATAATAGTATATTGTGTAACAAGTGAGCAAAAGTGCTAGCATTAGCATTAGCATTTGCGCACGTGTTGCACACTGTACTTTTCCTACGACCACCATCCAGAAAACAAACAAACGATCGTGTTGCACACGATACTTTTTTATGAGCACTTTTTCTAACATGGCATAGCTTTTGGCGGTGAAAATTTCTGCATTTCATTTAAATAAATTACTAAAGATCGTATTTAAAGATTTATTAAATATTACAGTAGGTAACAAATTTACGTTTTAAGAAACGTATTTTAAATTTAACTTTCCTTGCATGGGATTTTTCACTTAAAATTATAATGAACTGTAAAATGGGGACAGTTCTGGATCTTTATCCCTGGTGTTGGTGTTTCCGACAAGTTTTCGGTTATTGTTAATAAGTCATTCGTAGCTGATGTTGAGGGAACAGGAACAGAATCAAATTTCTGTAATGATTCATCGACTCTACTAGATAACGAGATTGACAACTTGCTGCAGGTATTTATTTTGGGTATGCCTAATGTCACTTTGGCTATGCTTTATGTTACTTTGGCTATGCCTTATGTCACTTTTCCCACAACTTTTGTTGCTATGAGAAATTGCTGATTTTGCGTACTGTAACCAATGTGCAAAATAGTGTTTTGGATGGTGGTCGTAGGAAAATTATATTACATGACAATTTCTGTTGAAATAACTGCATTTTTTTAAATCTTGAACCTTTCTGATATATGCGATACCATTTAACTTATTTTTTATCTTACAATATATAATATTTTCCCCTTAATACTCAGTGGGATGTTTCCGATTTTTTTAGTTTTGGCTAGTAGCAGAGCTGTCAAATATACTTTGGAAAAGTATCTACATACAAGATAAGTTACTTATTGAAAAAGTATCTGAAGTTACTTTGGGTATCTAGTTACTCTTGAAAAAAAAAGAACTTAGATACGTATCTTAAGTTACTTTTTTGGATACTAAATATATTACTTTTATGTACTGTAAAAGTTAGGGTCCCCAGTAATTTGAGGATATTATAGATATTTTTGTTTTATTCAGATTTTTCTCGGTTGTAACACAGTTTACTAACAAACTGATTGAATAAAAACAGGTTTTGTTTGTAGTTTGTAGGTTTTAGTTTATTGAAAGTAAAAACATAAACAATTTTACTTTGAGATGCTTTTCGTTAATACAAAAGAATTTTTAAAATTCAGTAGCTATGATTCCCTCCTCTGGCATTGATAACCATCTGCAATGAATGCATGGATCAGATGTTGGATTACATTCTGTGAAAGATTGTACATTTCTGCACCAGTATATCGCCAAGCTCTCAAGAATTTTTGAGAGCCGACACATGTCTACGCAAATGCCTCTCCATTTCATCCCAAATATATTCTATTGGATTTAAATTTGGACTTAAGGCAGGCCAAACAAATCGATTTGTGGGGCTCTCTAAGAATAACCATTCTTGATAGAGAATAACTCCATGAGTGTCAAAAGATTTGCCTCTCCATGCCATAACTGATCCTTCACCAAATGGAAGTCGCTCATTTATACACGCTTGGGCATATCTCTCGCCTTGTCGGTGCCACACTCTTACACTTCTATCTGAGCCTTCTTCAGAAAACAATAGGTGTGCATGAGAATCGGCGGTCAAGCAGCTCTAGGTCGAGAAGATAAACCAGCAACGTGAATTCGCCCCCTAACTGTCCACTCAATTATTTTTACATTTATCACTTTTTAGATACTTTTAGATACGGTAACTAAGGTAGTTTTTGGTATCCAATATACTTTTTAAATTACTTTTCGATATCTAAGATACTTTTTTAAGTTACAAAATACAGTTCCTTTTAAGAAAGTATCTAAGATACTAGTTACTTTTGTCCCATAAATAAAGGAAGTCAGATACAGTAACTTAGATACTTTTGTCTGACAGCTCTGGCTAGGAGTGATACTGTTGTCTGCAATTTGGACAAAAAATGGTTTTGTACACACGATTATAACTAATGTTGATTAAATTAAACAGGTAACAGCTTTTATAAAAGTGTACGCACATTGATCAAATTTATTAAATTTTTTGCTACAATTTTATTTTTATTAGAATTAGAGCCACCGAGTATTACACTCCATTTTAACTCCAAATCTGCTTAGATTAATAAATACCGCTTCATATAATACCGAGTCGTATCATATACTTTAAATCCTTCAAAATCCTCAGAAATCCCTCTCTGCGTTTCCTATATTTCACCCCATAGGTAACGGCATCATCGCCATATCCAGCTTTTCATTATAAATACTCTGGGGAGAGACACACACACATACATTTACTAAGGGTAGATTAGGATCACAGGGGTTGTTCTCATTACATTAGGTCGCCATGATGGTTTTGTGACGCGGTAGCGTCACTTGTACCGTCGCTGATTGGTGCTTCAGGGCTCTTTGCGATTGTCAAGTGTGTACGCCAGACGCTTTTCAAAAATATATATTGGATGCTGAAAATGGATTCTAGATGAAATGATATGAGTACTTGAAAGTAAGGTCTGTAAACGATATATATAGAGGGAACAAATTACTTTTAACAATTAAATTTCTTTGTTCGCATTAAAAAAATACTTATACCACTAAAAAAATAAATAAAGAAACTTTTTATTTTTAACAAATCTGCACATATAGCACACTCTTTTAAGATACACAATGCAGCTGATTAATTAATTACCCAATTTATTAAATTTTTAGTGAACGCTGGATAATGATCTATAAGGTCGGCTGACATTTCAAAAAACAAGAAGAAATTCAGTTACTTTCAAAAATTTAGTCAAAGATCTTTATACGCAAACGTAGCTGTCAATATAAAAAAATGTAATAAAGCCAAGTCTACGACCTCCCCCAAATTTTCACTAATATCGTCATTATTTGGGGATAATTTGGTAAAATATGAGAAGAAATTATTTTGTTAAAAAAAGACGTTTTATGTTTTTTCTTGCTGGTTTAGCAATCTAATTTCTCATATAACATTGTCAGGTAGCCCAGATATACGTTTAAGAGTCAAATAATTCACCCCACCCCCAAATTTCACCCTAAATCGTTCACTGCCCCAAGTGGGTTTAATGAGAAAAAAATGGTTTTAAACTGCGGAGTGGGATGGCATTATTGGCATTATTTATTCTTCTTTAATATTATTGTCAGTTGCAATTTCCTTTAATAAATAATTAATTATTATTAATTATTAATAATTAAGGAATGTCAGTGCTAGACACTATAAATGCTCCTAGTTCAACCAAATAGTATTCTTTTCAAAAATCTGGGTAACACCGATTTCTTGAGAATCTAGATCCTCTACAAAACAAGATCAAAAATGATTCTAATCTGACTTCCAGAATGTCTTTCTTTATCCAGGTAATGAAAAAAGACGCTCTGATGCTACTTATCAATTTTTTTATTTTAAATACTGGAAACCACTATAAAACCTTTCCCCAAATATTCGATCAACAATGAAATGTAGTATTACACCTAAAAATATTGTTTAAAGTAATATTCTATAATTATTCGGACATATTGAAATATCAAGATCAGATTAATTCAATAAGAAATCTATTTTGAGCACACTAAGCTGTTCATTTAATTTAAATTTTTAATTACAGCTCGAATATTAATTCTGACGTGATAAATCCTGTGTGTATGTGAAAGCTGCTATATGTGCGGTTGGGTATATATCAATTTCAAATATTTAACTAACAAATATGCAACTGCATTATCGATGAGGTTGTTTTTCACAAATATGCCGAACCAATTAGAGATTTTCTGGATAAAAGTTATCGAAATTAATGAACTGTTTGTATTCTAATCAATTTTTGATGGAAATTTGCGGGCTAGTATTGAGTTATTTGTTGTGGTTTTAATTCAATGCAATAAACTGTCATGGTATGGTAATGAGACCATAAGATTTAATAAATAATAAAATATATTTAACAAAGGAATAAAAAAATAGAATACCTTTTAACTACAATCTTAAACGTGGAAGTTAACACATGTTTTGTAATAGTTTTAGGTAATAGGGTAAGAAAAGTGTAATTTTGAACAGGTGAAGAGTTGAAAAAAGAGGATTTGTAAAAATGTGGATAAAAGAGCGAAATGTAGGTAGCCAGGAGACCAAAAAAAGGAGTTGGTGGTATAGAAAAATTATTGAATGGTCACACAGTTAACAAAAATATTTAATAAATTAAAAATATAATGAAAAGGACGTAATTGAAATGAATAAAAAATAATTCATTTGTTGAATTTAAAAAAGAATTTATAAAGTGAACAATATAAATAGAAATAAAACTCAGTAAAAATGAAATTAAAAAAAAAAGTGACTAATGGAAATTTATGTTTGCTCAAAATATAAAATTATACCCGTTAGATAAGATCAGTTAAGCCTAGGATTAGATTGTTTAATATGGTATTAAAAATTTAATAAAAACTATATAATAAAAATTTTTTTTGATACATCCTTTAATATATTTTTGGCACTCCATAAAAGGCTTAAAAATGTCACTTTAAGGCACTGAGTGCCTTAATAGTATATTAAACAACGCATTTCATATGGAATTCTGTTATGACACGAGTTCAAGTTTAAAAAACGAATCGCGAAGCGATGAGTTTTTTAAAGAACGAGTGCCACAACAGCCATATGAAATAAGTTGTTTATAATATTTTTTATATTTTGCCCTTTTTACCATTTTTTAAATTAATTTTTTATTTTTATGTATAATTACGAAAATTTTTATTTTAAAAAGTATGTCGGCAGCACTGTGTAATTTATAAAATTTGACAGTTTTGACATTTAAATTATGAAATGTTAATGTTTTTAAATATTTTAAAATCAATAATATACCAATAATAATATATTATATAAGTAAAATATTATATTCATATTCACAGAAACTTTCTTAAAGAACAATATAAAATTAATAAATTGCTATTAGCCACAAATGTCATTGTCAATATTCTTGCCTTCGCTTCACTCATTCTGCAAACCTTCACATGCGTGCCTTAAAAATGTACTTTTAACACTTTTATCATAAATAACTATTAAATTACATTAATTTTGAGCTAGCCGCGGTTTAACAACAAATTAATAATAAAATAAATTAAAATTTTTAATCTTATTAAAAAAATTTGATTAATCAACATTTCAAATCATATTAATACATTGAAATATGACAAGAAAATCTGTTTAGTGGACGCCATAATAATTCCAATAAATTTTAGTAAATTTAAGTTAAATAATATTCTAATAATATTTAGCAATTATATAAATGATTATTAAAACTTTATATTGCGTTTAAAATTCTTATATTGGTAGGTAGGAAAATATAAGTTGGAAAATGAGTATAAAAAGGAAATATATGAAAGAAATTGGTAATATTGAAAATAGAATTAAAACAATTAAGAACACTAATGGTCTGGTCAACAAGTTCAGATGGAATGATATAAAATGGACATACCATTAGTAAAATTATGTCTGACAAGAATGTAAATTGGTGCTTATAAAATTCCAAAAGTTATAAACAATTAAAGTGTTTGGTTTTTTGCTTATAGTTTGTAAATTATCAATATTTTTGAATCTTTAACAAAAAATCCTTAAGAAGAGGAAATTGACCAAAATAATCTGTATCTGTATCTGTAATTCTGGAAGGGTGGGTCGCCCCACAGCACTTAGGCCACATTTGGCCCATTGTGCGTCCTTCTGAGATTGAGCCTAACCTATTGGCTCGTCAACCATCCTACCTGTTTAAAGTAGGTGATGACGTCGCCTGTAGGCAGCTCCCTCAAGTTGGCATGTGTTAGCCAGTTCTCGCCGAATACAGAAAGTCTTGTTAGAGAGAGTGCCGGACAGTCACAAAGGACGTGCTCAACTGTCTCATCCTCTTGTTCACATCCTCTACATAGTGGGCTGTCAGATAAACCCAACCTGTTTAGATGTTTTCGTAAATGACAATGGCCAGTAAGTATACCTGTGACCAACCGCAGGTCCTTTCTGGTCATGGCCACGTATTTCTTGGCTGCTTTGCTATTCGGATATTTCAGAAGTTCCTTGGATAGTAAGCAACCTTTTTCTTCGTCCCATCTTCCCCTGAATTTGTCAAGGGAGCGTTCCTTTACTAGGTCAACCACCGCTGATGCCGGCAAGCTGACAAGACTACCGGGTCCAAAATAAGTTTCCGCTCCTGAATTATTTGTAATTTGAATTCAACACTTAAAATAGCCCAATGTGTGCCTTTGTTATGTTGCGCGCATGACCTCTAAAGTGACTACACCTCATAAAAGCAAAATGTAACTTCAATACGTCGATCTGACGATGATAGTACAATATCGAAACAGCTGTAATTTCATTAAAACATCTTCAAGAAAAGCCTTCTATAGTGAAAGCCAAATAAAGTATAGCGTTCACGTCATCATTGTGAAAATTTGCAGCGTTGTCAGGTTGTTCATGAAGTATAAAAATTAACACAAAATAACAAAAAACGTGAAGGTAAAAAATTTCACATTATATGAAATGGAACTTGAAAATTAGTGATATTTTTTTTCATTTGTTTTTTGTTAATTACACTCATGAATTGATTTCACAAAGTAAGGAATTCCACAATAAAAGTGGTAAGGTTATTACTGAGTTACCAAACAATAAATATAATCAAAATAAAACCACAAGCAATAAAATAAAATATTTTTTAATAATGAACGTATTTTCAAAGACAAAACATGACATTAAAAAAATCAACATCAACGAATTAAACGTTTTCTGAATCTGATTCCACATTAGTGCCATTCTCTTCACTATTAAAATTTGTTACTATTGGACCAATTTTTTGACGATCAAATATCTTTTTCACTCGTCCCATTTAAATATTTCTCTTTCAGTATAATTTATAGAGTTTTTCCACATATCAGGAATAATCATGTTAAGTGCCTCATGCCACATGTTTAGGCAGTTGTTCGCGCTGTTACCATCTCTACCAATGTGCCTATTGTAATATTTTTTTACTATGCCCCAAATTAATTCAATCGGGGTAAAGATACAAAGGTAAGGAGGAAGACGTAAAACTGTCCATACCGTTCTGCCATATCTTCCACTATATACTTGGTTGGTGGTTTATTTCTAAAAAAAAATGTTTAAAATAAATGACATTATGTAAAATTATATCTTTATATTTACCTAGAAACGATCTGTTTTGAACATCATATGGGAATAGGAAAAGTTTTTTTCTGCCAACCGCTCCTCAATAGCACTTTTTGACCATCCTGTATTTGGAGTTTTATGAAATAGCATACTGTGATAAGGTGCATTATGAAGTACAATTATTAGAGAAGGATTCTCTAAGTTTTGCAGCAACTGATATTCAAACCATTTCAAGAAATTCGTCTGGTTCATTTCCCCATGATAATCACTCAGTTGAGTTTTTGAACAAAATATTGCTTCAGCACCTTCTATAAATCCGTTTTCATTTCCAGCATCTAGTATAATATATGTGCAATGGTAATATTTAAATGTTCATATAACAATCTAGGTTAATACAACAAACCTTTTGCCATCCGTTTTAGTGATTTAACCCTCTTTATATTTTCATTTTGCCAAGAATGGCCAATGATGCCATTTTGAAATAACCAAGTTTTATTGAGAAACATACATATATACCTTCATCCTTCGCTTCTTTATAACTTCTCAAGAAATATACTCTTTTAAAAACAACTTTAGGTAATTTCATAAGTCCTCTTCGTTACTTATCCTTCATCCACTTAAACCCAAGTTCTTTGAGCAATATTTTTAAAGAAGTGGTAATTAAATAGTTCTTTATCTTTCAGTTGAGACCAAAATGATTGAACCGTTATGTGCTGTTCTAAAGTCATACAGAAATAAAATTATGTTAAATGTATATTACTTCTCTGGTACATATTGTAAATAGTACCTATCACGAATAGAGCTTGTATTTAAAGTTGTTTTATTTGTTACTTGTTTATAAGCGCAATGCTTTTTCTTTGGTGACTCGAACTGTTCACCTTTTTTTCTGCGTTTGACATATGCTTCTTACTGTTCTTACACTGATTTTTAAAGCAGCAGCTACACGCTAACATAATACAAATTTTGTAAAGTAAAGTAATGATATTTTTCCTACGACCACATATGAAAGTGCTAGTTTGCACACTTATTTGTACTTAAGAAAGTAGCTAATATCAATACACGTATTGAAAAGTAAATATCAATACACATATTGAAAAGTAAAAAAAATAGTTCTATGATCTGTGACATTTACGTCAAATTTATCAATAGTAAAAACACATGAATGTCAAAGCAAGGACCATTTATTTTTTTTCTTGTGTCAAATATTGTATTGTAATTGCCAATACAAATTTTTCTGTATAAAGTAAGAATGAAGTTTCTTCTAGGTTTTTAAATTTTTAAAAAATAAACATATTTTTATTCAGTATTATTATTTTCATAAAAACACTTTTAGAAAGAAGAACAGTTTATTCTTCTTTTTTATATTGTGTTATGTTCCGTGCATGTGTCGAATGTGGATTTTTGAAGTTTGTGTTTCTGTTTACAATTATCTTTGCGTCTATTATTATTACATTACTTTGAAAATATTTGAACTTTGTGATGATTTGCGTTCAAATACATACTACGTATACAAGAAAACTCAATTGACATTATAAAGTGTTAAAAAGATTACTGGGTTACGCATTTGAAAGAAAATTTGTTCTCCAGATAGTGAAGTTCCAAGGCTGATTGGATTTTACCACAGAATAAGGTGTATTCTATGATTTTACTTTAAAAAATACTTTTGTTGAAGGATTTTTTACGTGGTCGTAGGAAAAATAGTGTACATAACTCGTTGGAAAGTGTATTTCTTGCACTCGTTTAGTTTCTGCACTCGCCGCTCCGCGGCTCGTGCTAAACTTTAACTCGTGCAAAATGTTACACTTTCCACACTTGTTATGTAATATACTATTATTCGCATATTACCTCTTGCACAGCGTTTAAGGGTAACAAAGGTCCATTATTCTTCTTTTCTTCTTCAAAATAGTTAGCTAATGAAACCAGAAGTTCTTTGCATCGACTATTTAGCTGTTTGGGCATTGTGACAATCAAAAAATAAAATGCTTAGTTTTGAAAATGTGTTTCACAAGATAACCTCAAAAATCGATGACACTACGAGTACAAAAGTCACAGAACACTGATTGGAAACTCAACAAACGACGCGGCAACATGACAATATTTCTGGCAGTGACTGATATTCCGTTATTAATTAGTGGTCTCTTCATGAATATTTTAACACAAAATTTTACAATCAGGGAGGTCTAAACCAAAAAAGCTATATTTTATATACATTATTTTGTTACAAAAGTTTTTTTATTGATCGGGTTATTTTTAAAAGTGATTGTTTAGCAAATTTAAGTAACATACACTTTTCTATAGAAATGTAGCCACACATACAATGGAATTACAACCTTGGTGACTTGCACGCAACTTTATTTGGCTTTTACTATATTAAAGATACCGCAGAAATTAAAACTGGATAGTCAAATTATGTAAAATACCTATTTAAACATAAACTCTCAGACAAACCAAAGATAAGACATAAATCTCCAATAATACATTCAGTTATTGTAAAGATTAGCAAGATATAGTTTTTTTTTTCATTGCACAGTTATACCGATCTCAGGATAATCCCTATAGGGCGGTTTATATCTAGGCTCTTATAACTTTAAGACTTGGTTTAGTCTAAATACTACTTAATCATCAATCTGTCAAATAAAAGTAATTTTGAAACATCTGTCATTGACGAAAAAGTCAATTTTTCTAAATAGCTGGTGAAAGATGTGTTAAACTATTTTTTGTTTTGTGTTCTGTAGTTTTTATTTAATAAGGGTCGGTTATTAATTTTATACTTTCTAGAAAAAATTTTGATACGAATTAAATTGCGCGAAAATTTTAAGAATCATTTTGAGTCCATTACTGATTTTTTTCTCTCTCTACTGGCCGCCGCGCCGTTTCGCAAACCGACAAAACGCAAAAACAAAACAACGCCATTTTTAATCAAATTAACCCTCATGGCGGAAACCCGTGGACAATTCGGAGATTAAAAGATAAAAACAAACAAAACCCTTCCAGCCCTAATTAATACGGTTGCTTCTTTATTTACAAAAAATAAAAAAAGGATAAGGAGGACGTAACAACAATGCAGGGCTCGAATTATGGCAGCCTCCACTTTAATGTTTTTTTGAGCATGAGAATGGCTCAAGTGTTTCCTATTTTGACTCCATACCCTTTTGTATTTCGGAAAATGAAAATGAAAACAAACATGTTGAAGATGTGAATGAGTGGCTAGCAAATCTGTCGATGTAGATTTTGAAGGGGAAATATTGGATTAGAAAACAACAAATATATCTTATGAAATTAGACATTATAAATTTTGGGTAATTTCTATTAAATGAATAGTTTAATTAAAGGCATACAATAATTCATATTAAGAAAAGCTAATAATTTTAATGTTATAATAAATTTTGATTCCTTCTAAAAATATGATCATTTTACAGCAATAAATTTGGTTTTAGAGTTTCGTCATAATAATTAAAAACATAAAGAAGTTTGTAAGTAATAAAACTTTCACGATTTATTCAAAATATTTTTGTAGTCATTGACAGCTGTTTCGGTATATTAGAAAAGTTTGACTAAAATAGTATATTAAACAACGCATTTCATATGGAATTCCATATATAAGTTGTTTATAATATTTTTTATATTTTGCCATTTTATCATTTTACAAATTAATTTATTATTTTTATGTAAATTACGAAAATTTTGTTTTTAAAAAGTATGTCGGTAGCACTGTGAAATTTATAACATTTGACAGTTTTGACATTTAAATTATGAAATGTTAATGTTTTAAACTATTTTAAAATGACTAATACACCAATAATAATATATTATATAAGTAAAAGATGATATTCTTATTCACAAATACTCTCTTAAAGAAGAAAATAAAAGTAATAAATTGCCATTAGCCAAAAATGTCATTGTCAATAGATACTTCACTCATGTTGTCAACCTTTTAAAACAAAAATTTGCGTGCCTAAAAGTTACATTACGATACGCAAATGCGTTTTATAATGAAGATTTTTATAAGTGCAAAATATAAAAAAGTTTTTTAATTAAATAGTAAAAGTTTTCTTACAAAGTTCTTTCCTTAATTTTCTTATTAAGATGTATTTTCACAAAGTAAGGATAAGTACAACGAATTTCGTAATAATTATCAAAATTTGATACAAATTTGTTTCAGTATCAAGTCAACAGAGATTTTTTTTGTGTATTTGATTTTCAGATATTACACTGCATGACAAAACTGATAATGTAAGATATGTGTTAAAGTAAATTTAAAATAAGCTTATTAGAAATTTTTTACAAAAGTTATAGATAATACATACTGTATTAATACTGAAGGGCGTAATAGTACATTACGTAAAAAGTGTTAAAAAAATTTTAGTCTTTCCAATATTAATTGCTAAAATCCATTTAAGTGTTATACAGAGTGAGTTAGTTTACTAGGCTTCAAAGTAGAATGGCATGAAAACAACATATTTCTCCCGTTAAACATCCACTCTGTATCGTCGGAACCCAAGCTCTCTCTAGACTGGTAGTTGTACAGCGAGAAAATAAGTGCGGTACGCACGCGACTTGTTGGTGGCTTTTATTGGTCCGCTGTATTCTGTTGCGTGCAGGGGTCTCGGGGTGGTTTTTTGCGGCAGCTCATAAAGTCGGTGTCTAGTGCTGAGGCGGAGGGTCCAGATTTTTATTTGGGGTATTAACTTTAGATATATCTTTGTTTCGGTAATTCATTTTTAATAATTGGTTTACATATTGTAATTTTTGCCCATTTTAATTGATAACCTTAAATTGGTTACATTATTATGGCAGCGTTTTGGAGACCTTTTGAATCAGAAAATGGAAATCCAGACCAAAATAAAATTTAGAAGATATGATATCGCTAACAGGTGAGGTTAGTAGTGAATTTTGCAATAAAGTTTTACACATTCAGTGTCAGAAGGTTATTTTAAATATGTATCAGTGTTTGAAAAATGAAGATAATAAAAAATCAGATGCGGTTATAATAAAGCGAATTAATAGGTTAACTAAAATTTCTATTTATACTATTTTTCGGGTTGAAAAAATGAAATTTATGGTACTAACCCTTACTGTCATTGCAATTAAAGTATTTATAGAATAAAATAGTGAAAGCTAATACAACCTTTTAGTTGTTTGTTGTTCTGAATATTTTTCGGGTTATTACCTAAGCGCGGTGACGTTATAGATCATTCGTAGGCGCGGAAAACCAAAAAAACAAAATTTGCAAATGTTGACGATGCTACGAAAAGTTATAACGCGAACGGTTTATAATTTATATCAAGAAAATATTGTACTGATTTTAGAAATCGTTCAAAATAAATTTCGAGATTATCCTGATTATAATTATAAAAGCTTAGAAAATTTACGCGGTATACTATTAGAATGCGCTTTTAATTATAAGATATTAGATAAACGAATGGTTATAATGGAATCGCGGCGGATTGTTGTACTCCGTGAAGAATATTTAGATAAAGATAAAGTATCCCGAATTAAAAAGGCATATAGTATACCTAGATGAGACTTGGTTTGACACACATGATACTGTTCAGTATGGCTGGGTGGATCAGTCTCAAAAGTGTAGTTTAAATGCGTTTAAACGTTCGAGAGGAAAGCGTATAATAATTCTTCACGCCGGAAGTGAAAACGGTTTTGTACCAAATGCGTTACTATGGTCTGCGAAAAATATTAAGTAATGTTCAGGCGACTATCATGAGGATATGACTACAGATTTATTCGAAAAATGGTTTCAAGAGGAGCTTCTTCCTAACATTCCTCCAAATTCAGTAGTCGTTATGGACAATGCTTCCTATCATTCGCGGACATTAAATAAAATTCCAAATTCTTATTCAAAGAAGGCAGATATTTTAGAATTTATGAAAAATAGGAACATTAGTCCGAAAAAGGTAACGACAAAGAAAGAATTACTACGAAGTATAAAAACGCTTAATTTAATAAACGATTATGTGATCGAGAATATTTGTAATACACACGTACATACACGCCTATGGAGACAATGTTCCGACAAAGGAAAATTTGCTGCTAGGCGGTACCTTTTGTAGCAACTTATTTTAGTTATGCTATAACAAGTATAAAAAAAAGTTTCACGCGTAATGTACTATACTTTTTCTACGCCCATCTATTTTTTATTTTGAAAACGAAATTCATTTTTTGAAAAAACGTATAATCTAAAAGGTATTTCACTACTACTAAATGCTTTTATGTTTTTCAATTGTCCAAAAGTATGTAAATAGACCAAATAAATTAGTACATAGATAAACATTTCATTGCAATTTGATTAAGTAAAGAAGTAAGTTTTCTTATCTAAACGCACGTGTATGTTATGAAATCTGATTACGTGCATGTTATTGTTAAATGTCACTTCCTAGGAATGTTGATAGTGTGATTTTTGACGTTGGGAGTAGAAAAAAGTTTTAAATAAATGTTTTTATTTTTAATTGTTTATCAAATTTAATAAAGTGTGTTATTTTAGTAGGTGTTGAAAATTTATTTATAGATTGAATTCGCTCTGTATCACACACCCTATCACATCTTGTTGATATTTTGAAAGGTAGTTACACTCTTTGGTAAGATCTGATCATGTTTTAAAACTACACCAGAAAATGTTTCGACAATAGTCGGTGGGAGTCTAGGAAGGTGATCCATAACTACAAAAAAACTAAAACAACTAATTAATTTTTGACAGCGATAAGTGCAGTATTCCCGCTTCTTACGAAGTAGCGCTGTATTTGTAAAGAAAATTTCGAAGAAGTAAAGGATTTTTGAGAAGTTTTATTTTTACCTCATATTACACTGCTCAACAATTGAAGTGGATATTGGAATTGTAGGAATTCGATTTCAAAATACTAACATTTTAGTCGCGTAGAAGTGCTTGCAGTGATTTTAACATTATTACTGTAGTCCATAAATCTGTTTACCCGAAACAAAAAAAAAATAACGCTACGGCGATTAGAAACGGTGCTACTCGATCAATTAGTACGTTGGATAGACGAAGGCTTAAGTCAAGAAAAAGTTGCTACACGGCTAAATGTGTCCCAAAGTGTTGTCAGTCGTGCATGGCATCGATATTTGGAAACTGGGTGTGCAGCGTACAGGCATGGAGGAAGACGAGAACGAGCTACAACTCCTGCTCAAGCGGCTTTATAGCTGTAACTGCAAGAAGAAACCAAACATTTACTGCTTCGAGAACAAGTGAGATGGAAGTACTAGTGGACCACTGCCGAAACCAGAGAATGGAGATGATTTTGGGCTGCAACTCAAACTCTCACCACCTGGGCTTGGGCAGCCAGGATATCAACGGCCGAGGTAAGTCCCTTTACGAATACATTATTAAGAAAGACCTAACAATCTTGAACAGAGGCATGGAGCCGATATTCATTAACGCCCGTAGCCAAACATTAATAGATCTTACGATGGCGACAGCCAAAACATCAAATAAAATTCAAGACTGGCAAGTGTCTGGTCATATTTCTATGTCAGACCATCGCTGGTTGACTTATACGATAAACCAGGATCTTAGGACCACTGTGAAATCCCGCGATCCGAAGAGAACGGATGTAGCTCTATACAATCGACTCTTAAAAGGAGCTCTGCGGGAGACAAAGGCCCTGACTCTTGGCAATAGTGAAGAATTGGAAAGGTACACGTTATCTATCCAAAACAAAATAGTCATTGCCTATAAGGAATCCTGTCTGATGAGGATGGTACAGACAGGAGGGACAACCAATAAATGGTGGTGCCCTGAACTGGAACACCTCAGAAGGACGGCAAGAACAACCTTTAACAAAGCTAAACGAACAAAACTCGAAGAGGACTGGGAAATATATAAAGCCAACCTCAGAGAGTTCAAAAAAGTCTGCAGAGAAGCCTGGAGAGCCTATTGTGAGTCTCAAGGCTACAGAAGGCACTCTCAAGCGACCACCATAGGAGTATCGGCATCCTGACGAGGGGAAATGGCGACAAAGCCACCAACCTCCAAGAGAGCGCCGAAATTCTTATGGAAACTCACTTCCCAGGTTCTCTCTTCCCGGGAACGACGAACCAGACGGAAGTACAATATGACTGGCAATTTGCTAGCACTATAATTGATGAGGACAAGATAAGGTGGGCCATATCGGGCTTTTCCCCCTTCAAAGCACCAGGACCTGACGGTACAAGACCAGCCCTACTACAATAGGGATTTGATATTCTTATGTCGCACGTGGTCGGAATATTCAGAGCCTCATTAGCACTGAGGTATGTTCCCAGTAAGTGATGAGTGGTGTTTATACCTAAACCAGGAAGGATGGACTACACCTTACCAAAAGGTTACCAATTAGTCATTATTTTTGAAAACAATGGAGGGAAGGTCCACTGATTCTGCCCCTCACCAAGTGGTTGGCAGAATCGAGAGATTGGATAATAAAGAATCCACCCTGGGTATATTCATAGATATCGAAGGAGCGTTCGTTAAAACGACCTTCCCAACAATGATCCAGCAACTTAACTCGTGGAATAAACCCCTGGTGGTAGGAGAATGGATACTCAAGATGCTCTCTAGAAGAGCAATAAGTAAAAATGTAGAAGACATTACTGTAGGAGGACTGGTCATGAGGGGATGTCCGCGGGGAGGGGTCTTATCACCCCTTCTTTGGAACATAGTCCTGGATACCCTGATTAATCACCTCAACAACAATTGCATATGCAGATAACATAGTTATCTTGCAGACCGGCAAATTTGTGAACACACTGTGCGATAGAACGCAGGATGGCCTCAAATTAATAGAAACATGGTGTAAGGAACACTCAGTGTCGATCAATCCCAAGAAGACAGAGATGGTCCTTTTCACTAGGAAAAGAAGCTTATCGGGCTTGAAATCTTCAAAAGCAAACTAAACTTCTCTGAAGAGGTGAAATACCTCGGTATTACCCTCGACAGGAAGTTAACATGGAACTCGCACATTCAGAGCAGAGCAAAAAAAGCCTATGATGGCCTATGTGGCCTATGAGCAGTGTCGTAGGACAGTGGGACGCACATGGGGTCTCTCGCCCCGTGTAGTCACTTGGATCTACACTGCAATAATAATACCTATGCTAACGTACGGAGCCATTGAATGGGGACCTCTACAAGAAAGGGCCATCCAAAAACTATATCAAATACAGCGAATAGCTTGTCTGAACATCACAGGAGCCATGAGAACAACACCAACCGCGGCAATGGAATTAGTTACTGGTCTGAGACCTCTCGACCTGCACGTCAAGGAGGTTGCGGTAATGGCCATGCTACAATTGCGCACGGCTGGTGTAAAACCCAAGGTAGGAATGGGTCAACTGAGGCTGGGCCTGTGGAGGAAGGCCATCACTGCGGTGCCTCTGCTACAGGCAGCCGGTGGAGTATTGCTGATTCTTTGGCCAGGATGGCGGCTGGACTGAAAATTTTAGGGTCAGGCGACACCCATGGTTTGACGACTTCGACAATTGCGGAACTAGCCAACCGTTACACCCATACTCAATCCCTTAAGAGATGGGATAAAACCAAAGGATGCAGTTTTGTGAGGATCACCCTGGGCGACCCTGAGAAGCTGGATCCGAATAAATATTTGGCGATGACCAGGAAGAACCTACGTTTAACAGTGGGATTTCTGACTTGACACTGTCAACTAAGGAAACACCTCCACGCTATGGGGCTAGTGAACACACCTCTATGCAGGAGGTGTGAACAGGAAGATGAAACTGTCAGGCATGTCTTATGTGAATGTCTGGAGCTATCGTCGATAAGAGAGTGTGTGTTCGGTGAGTCTTGGCTTACACCTGCCGATATTAAGAAGATGTCCCCTGGTGACCTGTCCTCCTTCCTGGATAAGGCAGGATGGACAATGTCCTAGGAGGGCGACTCCTTGGAAGAATATACAATGGGCCATATTGTGGTGCTGTGGGTCTATACTCACCCTCCCTACTCTACATATAGAGATACTGCTTCGAAAATTAACAGTTTCTTTAGGCATGCTACCGGAAGAGTAATATCTAGTCAAACTGTTAGAAGAAGGTTGCATGCATGTAATTTAAGAGCCAGAAGATGGTTGACTGCGGATCAGCGTGCATGTAGATATCGGTGGCGGCTCAGTTTGCGTGTGGGGAGGCATATGTTATGATGGCCGCACTGATTTAGTGGTGTTAATGGATATGACAATGACGGATGTACGATATAGGGACATGGTTATAGAGCCAATAATTGTACCATATTTTGGTGCAATAGGCGAACAATTTGTCTTTATCGACGATAATGCGCGCCCGCACCGTACGAGATTTGTAAATGATTGCATTGAATATCACGGCCACCATGTTCACCCGATATGAATTGCATTGAGCCAAAATGTCTAGACAATTAAATCCTAGAACAGCTCGCCAATGCCTTGAAGAGAATATAGGAAAACATACCTCAGCAATTTATAGATAATTTAATAAGTACCATGCCAAATAGAGTGACAGCACTAAGGCAAGCTAGTGGTGGACCCACACGATATTTTCGTGAAAGGACTTTATTACCTGCGCAGTAAATGATTTAACATTGTTCAATTCTGTCTGTTTTATTGTAACTGTTTTTTATTCATGAAAAGTTTGTTTATTTTATTTTTTTAGTGGAAGAATAAAGACTAAGTTATTTTATCGAATTTTGATTTATTATTAACCAATAACAAATGAAATTTACAGATTTTTGTAATATCCACTTCAATTGTTGAGCAGTATAGATTGCATTAGGTCGCATAAACCCAACTTGCGAAACTTAGGACTCACAATGGAATTAATACTGGTAAGCACATATCTTTGCTTAAAGCAGCTTTTCTAACAGGAAATTTATCACGTCAAAATATTCCCTGTTTGATAAGTAACTAACTCAGTTGCTGCTTTTATCAACAACAAATATTAATGTTAAAATTGAAGCATTAGTATCAGAAAACCCGCATCCTGTGATTTTTTAAATAAATGAAAATAATAATAATATTTATTTATGATATGAGTGCTAAAAGTGATATTTTTATTTTGTGAGAACGAAAGTTTGAGATACGAAGCCGAGCGTTACATCGCTTCAAACTATTAAAATCGAACCAAATGAAAAACCAAAGTCTATGTCTTCTTGTGGCTTATTCTTCTTGTCCTCTGTTTTGTCGGACTACAGTGACACTGGAAAGGATTTTTAAATCTATATGTCTATGTTGAACTCGCCCCCCCCATTTTTCTTTCTTTTTAAACATATGAAAAGTTAATTTTAGACCATAAATTTACTATTTGCTATTTTACTATTATACATTTTCTTATTATTCTTATATTTTTTATAGTGTGTGAAAATATTTGTAATTTTATATTTTATGTTTTAATTGTGGTCCTTATTCTTATATATGTATTAATTTTTACACTAAGGTATGCTTTTCGTTCTCTTTTTCATTTGTACCACTAAAATAACCTTTTTTATAGCCTGATGATGGCCTCAATGTAAGGCCGAAACTAGTAGCTAGTATTGTTTTCCCATCAAGAATAAAATTCTGTGACATAGACTTAGGGTTTTTCATTTGGTTTCCCATTAGTCACATTTGAGATATGGATGGTTTACTTCGTTTAAATTAAAATCACTTTTAGCAGGTATATCATACACCATTTTTTCTACAAACACCATTAAAAGTTCAAGTTAACGCATACTCATTGTACATTAATTGATAAAATAATAGCCTGGATATTATTAGTTTTGAATCCAGTTTCATCTAATCTATTCACGAAACAAGCAGCATGCGTAAAAAATATACTTTTACTGACGTTTGTAGAAAAAAGCCATTTTTTGTAAATCATACACCTATTAAAAAACTCAGTAATAATGTGGTCCTCTTTTATAAACATTATTATTTTGTTATATTAGGTACTTACTTAAACAATGAAGGAAGAAAGAGTTAAATTAAAGCAACAATAAGATAAATTGAATAAGGATTTTTCGATCTAGGCTAATATTCTATATTAAAATTCTATTTCAAGATTTATTGTCATATTTAATCAGCTTGTTTGGAAATATTATTTTTGTACTTTTTGCAGCACTCATTTTTTCCCCATAATGTTTACAAAATGTTATAGGTAATAATTTACAAATTAAACATAAGCTCCATAAATTGTTTATTGACATCGCACACTTGTAATAAACTTGACCAGAAATTTAATATTTTTTTGGTGCTCGCACTCAAACAACGAAAACAAATAATCTGACTTGAAAATAGGGAAGGCGGAACAAGAGGTACATGAGGGTTGAGGAGAAGCCATATTATTGGCATTGTCATGATTACAAATAGGGTGAAGTATGTATAGAATAACCAGCGAGGCACTTACGTGTTCTGTTGCTGTGACAAAACATAATGAAAATTCTAATTAGGCGATGGCTGCCACTAAGGGAGGCCATGAAACTGCAGATTAGCACCCTTTTTTGATGAAAATTTACCCTACGTTCAATTATTGCTTGCACAGGGAATTTTAATCACGCCTCCCGGAGTCCAAACTCAGTGGCGGGGAGAGAGGTGCTACCTACACATGTTTGCTAGTTTTAAAGTCGTTTTATTGTTTATATTTCTAACTATTTACAAATGCATTTAGGACAAAATTTGAATTGTAGGTGGAATATTTTTAAAAAACTGTAAAGCTTTTATACAAGTTTGTTTATTACAAAGCGATCGGGTTGTAAGGCCATCATAAGAGCTTCTCGTCAAATTTGATAAAAACCAATAACAGAGAAAATAAAAAATGTATAAAACATTACAACTGTCAATAACATACATTACGCAATAAAATAAATTTAAATAAAATTCAATCTAAAATTAAAACAAACAAAATTTATATAAAAAAAATAAAATGAACCACCCCCAAAGAGGATATATACAATACAATAGTAATGTCTATCATATTATTATTAATAATAATATTACTAATAATTTTATTCAGAACTATAATCAATATATCTGTCAAATATGCAATGTTTATCAAGTAATGTCATAGAATTGAATAAGAATGACAGTTCGATGAAATAATATTACTTAATTTGTAAATTTAATTGTTATTCTATTTGTAGATATGCTGTTAATTAGTTTGTTAATTATTTGGTGTGTACATCTCTGATATTATTAGAAAAATGTCTAATAGTGAAGCAGATTTAGAAGATATGCCTTGTACACCTCTAGACATTTTGAAATAATCGGCTAGTGCTACAGAAAATCCTACCTACTTGACAATTCAAAAGGTAGATATGATGCGATGCACAATAGTATATTATGTCACAAGAGCGGAAAGTGGGCATTAAAAGCCCGCGGCTGTATTTGCTGCAGATACCAGCTAAGGGGTGCTAATGTATTTATGCACGTGTGACACATAACTGTTTTATGACTACTTACAACAAATTTAAAAAATGTTATGGTTAAGAATCGAACCCGAGTCCTCTACGTAAGAGGCAAGTACGTATACTACTGCGCCAGGCGCTCATATTGTATATTTTATACCATTATATATTTGCTCACCTTCATCCTGCAGTATTCAGAATCTGGCTCGTTTTTTAAAAATCGAATGCACTCTTCTTGTGATGGTGTTTATAAGATTTTTTTGCTTCATAATTTATAGAATTTTGTTGGAGAAAAGCTCCCACTTTATAGAATTGGTCGAAATTTATATTATTTCTAATTTAAAAATGTCAAATCCAAGGCACACTTTCTCATTGCTACTATAAAAAAAATCGTGGTGGTATGAATTTTCTGCCCTTGGGTTGATAAACAATACTTTCCACCCCTTTTTTGGATGTTCATATAATTGGTTTTCCGTTAAAGTAGGCCGAAAAAGTTTTATGGATGGGCAACTGGCACAAAAAACATCCTCTTTTTCTGAAAAATATTATCCTAGTGTATTTTGTTGAACTTGCAAAAAATACAAGTCTTCATCATTGTTGGGCATATTATTCTATACTTACCAAAGTATCTACCTAGAGACTTACATGAAGTTACAGGCATTCTTAAAACGTCAGTCCGAGGACCATCAACCGTAAACATCTAAAACTTTTGCCCCGGTAAATTTATTAAAAAAGCGTCAGATCATTCCTATCTAATGACAAAGGTATTCTTACAATATCATAATTTTCAACTAGGAACTTTTCAATTTAATCAATAATTTGTAGGTAACCTTAATCATGGGGCTAATGGGAGCTGACCGATCTAATGAATTATATTCTATGAAAGCTAAAGAAGATTACAATTTTAAAAATGAAAAAATCCAGAATTGTACATAGGACAGTCGTTCCGAACCATTTGCGTTAGCGCAGGCGGTGACATTACAGCAGTAAAGCAGTTAGGGGGATGAAAATCAACCACAGTTGCCGAAGGTTATATACATTACAACATAACCAATAAAATAAAAAGAGGAAATTAGACAAATGAAATAAACAAACATACCAGCTCTACTTACAATGAAAAACCTTGTACTAGCTCTAGTGCCAATCCAAGTTCCACTAAGACTTCTGACAAAGTTATCCCCGTCTTAAATTTTAACAATTGTAATGTAACTATTAATAATTATTGTGTAATTATTTATTGTATATTAATAACGTTACGATCAATAAAAATATTATTCATTTGAAACTTTGCATTTTTTTATAAACTTATATAAATAGTTATGGATAAAGTATAGTATTCAACACGCGCATAATGACCATCATTATACGCTTGTTGAATAATAGTTCTACCAAGCGGAACGACGACTTAATATGAGCATCTCCATTGAAAAAACTAAAAGTACGATCATCGCAAAGGAACCCATTAGATGCAAATTAGTAATCCAGGACAGACTCATGGAGCAAGTGATGCAGTTCAAATACCTGGGCATAGATATATCCAGCAACCTGGACCAAATCAACAGAGCCGCCGTAACCGCTGGATTTTTGGGAGAAAATCGCATGTATGAGAAAGGATAGCAAAATTAAAATCTATAAAACATGCATAAGAACCGTACTGACGGATGGAATGGAAACGAGAGAAGATTCCAATTAAACTAAAAGTATGCTACGGTTAGCTGAAATGAGAGTGATGAGGATGATAGCTGGTAAAACCAGAAGGGATTGATTAGGAAATGCAGATATCAGAGAACAAGATATAGTAAGAGGGGGAGGCAAAGAAGACGAGAATGGTATTACCGCATAAAAAGGATGCCCGAACATAGATTATGGATTATGGATATGGATTATGGAAAATCCTTCTTTAAACGACTAAAATAATCCAGAACAGTTATCGATATATTTATCTAAGGATTGGTGGACTAATCGACTCAATGCTTTGTCAAAGTTGGTCTAGATGATCAATTAGTTTAGCTACCTAGTTAAATAATCCATCTTTTTCAAGCCTTAAGATTTTCGTCAAAAAATAAATATATAATAATTTATAATCTTAATAAAAGTTGTAAAGTTGTTAGTTCGAAGTTTGGAAATTTGGAACGTTTTTTATAATAAACCTAGTGAATTAACCTTTTTTCCTTAAATGTTTACGATATAATAAATTAAGGGTTAATATATAACATATTACAATAATACGACTTACTTGCAGTTACCACAATGAAATTGATAGTAATATATTTTAAATAAACAAAACAATTTTTTTCTGTAAACGTCAAAAATCGCACTGTCAACATTGCTTGTAAGTAACATTTAACAATAACATGCGCGTAATGAGATTTCATAACATACACGTGCGTTTAGATAAGAAAACTTAAATTTCTTTACTTAATCAAATTACAATGAAATGTTTATCTATGTACTATTTTGTTTGGTCTATTTACATACTTTTGGTCAATTGAAAAACATAAAAGCATTTAGTAGTGGTGAAATACCTTTTAGATTAAAATAGTAATGTCCCTAAATGTCGGCACTCCGCAGCAGATATTAGAAAACGCTCAAGCTGTTACAGCGAGAATCCAAAGAAAGATACGAAATTACCTAGCAAAAAATTATGGATTGGCGACACAAGCACAACGTAAAATCATTTTCGGAGAAATGTTTTCTTGCGTACTTTGAATAATTATCAAAAACTATGAAACCATCTTCACTATGGGCCATTTATTCGATGCTGAGAACTACACTAAACATTAATAGTAACATTAACATACCAAATTATCCAAAACTAATCACCCTACTGAAACGGCCATCGGATGGATTTAAAAGTAAAAAATCGAAAATCATGTCTACAGAACAAATTGATACGTATCTGAAAGATGCTCCAGACGATAAGCATTTTTGGTCAAAGGTAGAGAATTAAAATATTGTGTTATTATTATTATCCTCATTATTGGATTAAGCGGGGCTTGCCGTAAACAATAAATATAAGAAATATAAAAATGGAATATACAGGCCACTGTTTTAGAAGATCGGCAGCCACTATATTAGTTGATGCAGGAGGTGATATGCTATCATTAAAGCAACTAGGTGGCTGGCAATCTTCTACAGTGGTGGAAGGCTATGTGAATCAGTCACATAAAAATTTAAAAGATAATGCTTTACGAATGTCGGAAGCGATTACCAATAATTATCAATCGTCAAACCGTTCATCACCGTTAAGGCATAAGGGACCAACAACTTACAATAATTGTTCTATTGTTATTAATAATTATTATAATAAAGATTAAATAATTGCGATTTCCTTTATTTCGTAGAAGAAAATAGATGGGCTTAGAAAAAGTATAGTACGTTATACGAGTTGTAATCCCATTACGCACTCGTGGGTAATGGGTTACTTACAACTCTAGCTACGTAGTCTAGTTTAAATTTGTTTACACCTTTTTTGATGATGTTCGATCATTGAATATTTTGTTAACTATTAACTTTGTTTACAAGTTATTTATTTACTTATCTTAATACGATGCACTTCCAGAAAGTAACGGTTGGTATGTACAATAAATTTCAATATTATATTTTGTTTCTTTCATATTGTTATTTCTATTGTCTGGCATAACATAAACCGTTACAAAACAAAGTCAAATACAAATTTTCTCACATTTTAATCTTAATGTTTCACCTCTTTGAATTTCTTTTATAAGTAGTTGTTTTAACACCAAAGTATCAAATTTTATTCTTGGGAAATGCTTTTATTGTTAAAGTTAACTTATACATAAAATTATTTTAACCCAAAATGTAACAGCTTACGAATGGATCTGCTTAATGTCCCGTAAATGAAATCAAAACCGAAAAATATTGACTATCTACAAATATAAAAACTTATTTTACATTTTTTAATATTTTTGTTGCTGATTTTACTTTTTATACAATTATTTTTATGTCTCAGGTACCATTTAAAAATAAAGTAGAAAAACCATGCTTAACAAAATATGTTATTGATCTCAGGCTGTCAATGCTTTTGCGATATTACCATGAACTTAATCCCAATAAAGTGATTTAAAATATATTAGAAACCATACAATATTTAAGCTATAAGATGTATGTCAATATTAGCAGTCAGCAGACAAATAACCGAGAAAATTCTAAAAACTAGATCAGGCTAATGAAAAAAAAAAAATAAATAATCATCAAATCTCTTTATTTTATTCTTAAATACCGAACTTACTAATATTTACAAAGTAGCTTCACAATTTTTTATTAATGTTAGAATAAGTTTGAAAATATTTACAAACAAAACAAAACAAAAGATTTTATAGTTGTTACAGTAGTTTGTATTCGAATAAAAAGTGCAAATTTCGTTCAAACACCCCCAATTACAATTTATTTACAAATAATTAAGAAGTCGACTATAAACAAACAGAAGATATACCTAATAAACAACAGTTTAGCAATTTCTTTTACTATTCTATGTGAGAAATAAACATGTTTAGTTCATGAATAAACTATTTCAATGAAATCTGAACACAGAACTTCCGCAGGCTCCTGACGGTTGGAGGATGGTTCAAGAACGAAAACTGGCAAAAACAGAACAAAGCTAATATGCATGTTTATTGACAGTTGTTATTATTTGTAAAAGATCTATGGTAATCAAGGATATCTATGGATTTTTATTCTATTTTTAAAACTGAAAGTAAGAAAAGGCTGACGAAGAGAGCTAAGTTTTGATTAAAAAAAAGGTTTGTTGAATTTTTTTAGAGAAGGTTGTTAAACATTTAAAGAAAAAATATTTATAATCATATTAATAGGTGCAATCAATACCTAGAAACAATAGATCAGGAGGGTAATCAAAACATGCCAATAGACAATACTCCACTAACACAAACAGACAAATACATGCTCTAAAATATGATCTCATAAATGCAACTATAACTATACCATGTTATCAATACACATCCGCCAATTTGCTGGAGAATAGAGAAGCAAAACTTTGTTGGAATCGCAAAATTTTCAAAACAAAAAATTTTTAAATACTTCCCTATACCAGAAAAAATAAAACAAATGTGGCATCAGGAGAAAGTGGCAATAATTACAATTAGATATAGGAAAAAAGACTTTCATACTTCTTTAAAAATCAATACATATTCAATTGTACCAAATCATTGTATTAATATTATCATTGTATTAATACTGGAACCTTTGTATAAATCTTCGAGCTCTCTGTTTGTTCTTCTTATCCAAATTCCATTTTGTATTTTCCCTCCAAATATTTTCTTCAGTACTTTTCTTTCCCATATTTGTAGCCTTTCTTGTTCTTTTAGGTTTAATGTCCATGTTTCTGAAGCATAAGTAATCATAGTTTTGTAGATTTTGATTTTCGCGCTCCTTGATACTAATTAATTAATTAATTAATTAATTAATAATCTATTAAAGGCATAAATGGAATTACTGCCACGCATTATTCTTTTTTGAATTTCTTCCCCTATATTGGGTTTTCTTGTAATTATTGTTCCAAGGTACTCGAATCTTTCTATTTCTTCAAATTTGTATACCAAATAACTGCGGAAATGTTCAAATATGGAAGATTGCGACTAATTGATGAAATGCAAAAATTACTACAAAAATTGTGGAAGAACGAATTCACACAGAGTGGACCAAAGCTGTAATAATTCCTATATGTAAAAAAGGAAATAAAAATGAGACCTATAGTTACAGAGGGATTGCACTATTAAATGTAGCTGCGTGTTTTGCCATAAAAACCGTTTCTAAGCAGCTAACTTCTTCTATTGCGTTAACAACCTACTTTTTCTGTTTGAGTCCCATCTAAGATATGGATTAGCTTTCTGGGGGTTTTGTTGTGTACATCTTTTTGACTCTGTTTTTAAACTACAGAAAAGGGCAATTCGTTATGTTTTTGGCCTACGTCACAGAGCGCATTGTGAACCCTATTTTAAAAAATTTAAAATTGTGACGCTTTCGTCACTATTCATCTTAGAATCTGATTGCTTAGTTCGTAAATCTAACCTTATCTCAAAGCAGGGACCACTCCATAGATACTTCACGAGAAACTCTGATTTAGATGTTCATTTGACTATGCCCACCTCTAGTCTTACAAAACATTCTATTATTTATAATGCAAGAAAAATGTACAACTGTCTACCAATACACATAAAAGCCACCAGTCCCTATATTAAATTCCGCAAATTGACTAAAGCATACCTTCAGGAGAGACCATACTATAAAGTAGCTGAATTCTGTGATATACTTAGACTTCTGAGTAACATGTTATATTAGATATTATTTTTGAAATTGCATTGGAAATATTTCCACAATATGTAATACTTTTATAGCTTTTAATTTCTTTAGTTTGTTTTGGAAATATTAGTTCAAGTGACAATTTTTGTTCTTTCTTATTAATTAATTTATTTATCAAATGTATTGGATAGCCATTAGATGTAGCTATTTGTTTTATGATCTCAATTTCTTTATTAAAATTATTTTTGTTCATTGAAATTGAAAATGCTCTATGTATCATGGAATTATAAGCTGCTAATTTATGTGATAGTGGATGATTTGAATTATATGGTATGGTTACATCTGTTTGTGTAGGTTTTCTGTATATTGAATAATTTAATGAATTATTTTTTTCAACTTCTAAAGTAAAATTAATTTTAGGATGCAAGGTATTAATACAATTAAAAAATATATCTAACTGCCGCTTACTACCTACAAAATCTGCTAACACATCATCTATACCAAAATACAATATTGTTTTTATAACTAGAATAAAAGATTTTGTTTTCTAAATTATCCATAAATATATTTGCTAAAATTGGAGAAATAGGACTTCCCATGGGAAGACCCTCATTTTGAAAATAAACTTTGTTATCCTATTTCTCCAATTTTAGCAAATATATTTATGGATAATTTAGAAAACAAAATCTTTAATTCTAGTTATAAAAACAATATTGTATTTTGGTATAGATGATGTGTTAGCAGGTTTTGTAGGTAGTGAGCGGCAGTTAGATATATTTTTTAATTATATTAATACCTTGCATCCTAAAATTAATTTTACTTTAGAAGTTGAAAAAAATAATTCATTAAATTATTCAATATACAGAAAACCTACACAAACAGATGTAACCATACCATATAATTCAAATCATCCACTATCACATAAATTAGCAGCTTATAATTCCATGATACATAGAGCATTTTCAATTTCAATGAACAAAAATAATTTTAATAAAGAAATTGAGATCATAAAACAAATAACTACATCTAATGGCTATCCAATACATTTGATAAATAAATTAATTAATAAGAAAGAACAAAAATTGTCACTTGAACTAATATTTCCCAAACAAACTAAAGAAATTAAAAGCTATAAAAGTATTACATATTGTGGAAATATTTCCAATGCAATTTCAAAAATAATATCTTCGGCAACATCAGCATTAATATCATTTAAAACACAAAATAATATTGGAACAAAATTGTTAAATGTGAAAACAAAATTACCAAAATTAAAAAAATCTGGTGTTTACAAAATTAATTGTCCAAAATGTAATGCAGTATATATAGGTCAAACACAAAGAAATTTTGAAGTAAGATTTAATGAACACTTAAGAGCATATAGATTACAACAACCAGATAAGTCGAACTATGCAAAACACCTACTGGAACATCCAAACTCACTTATACAAACCAATGATATTCATATACTACACATTTGTGATAAAAAACAAAATTTAGATTTTCTAGAAGAACTTGAAATTAAGAGACATCTACTTACTTTGATTGAGTCTTCATTTTATACATAGATAAGACATTATTATAACACAAATATATTAAGTTATTGTAAAGATCAGCATGATATAGTTTTTTCCTGGTTTTTCTATATCATTGCTATTTATGTACAATATGACACCAAATATATCAGAGTTGAATTTATTGCGTTTTTAAAGGTATTTATTGTTACATAAATCTATAGATTATAGAAATTTACTGTACTAATCCTTGGAAGGCCATCTTACCAAGAACATTAAATTATAAAACTTTTTAATTTTCCTACCGTAGATTATTATATAATTCAATGCCCTTTTTAATTTTCTAGCTTGAATTACGTGAAATCTATTGTTAAGTATCTTTTAGTTGGTATTTTATTTTTATAATCAAACTTTTATGGATGATTAGGATTACTATATAAAAAAATACGTCTCATCTATTTTACTCTCACCTACTAACTAGCTCCATTTAGCTCAGTGCTGCGACATCATTGCTGCTTCTGCTTCTATCTCCACTTTTTTCTTCTTATACCATTTGATTCACTTTTGATCTTGAACATATATAAATTGTGAATTAAGATATTTTATCCGTTTCAATATTTAATCCTGTAACTTCACCGTAACAAATTTTCAACAAAAAATCATTGTCATAAAATACTTTAGTCTGCTTAGTAAAAACAAACATTTTGAAAATTACATGAGTATTTTTGTAGGTTGACATTTGAGCATTGTAAAAATGAACCATAAAGTTATTTTAGTAGAAAATTGAAAGATCTTATAAAACAATTCTTATACATTTTTTTATGCAGCTAACCATTCTGGCGATATTTAAACGTAAATTATCAAATTATGATTTTAACGTCATTGAACTAATACTGATGACTTTTTTGTGTCTTAAAAAGTAAACCAAGCTCTTCTTCCATCAGAAACTTGGCGAAAACATCATCAATTAGCGGATTTGAAATTTTAACTCGAAACGCATCTCATTTTTCCAAAAGTTACGAAAATATTTTTAAAATATGATAATGACATTGAAGATATAGACTTAAAGATAAAGACATAAAAATAGGCATCATTATTAGTTTAATTAAATAAAAGTCATTTCGTACATCAAAATTTTTAAGTTTAAATAGGTATCTTGAGAATGAATGGCTGGATAAAAAAATATATCAGAGCTTATATGTAGAATATTCAGTTCGATTTTACAATGCTTATATTATGTCTTCAAAAACGAAACATTTAATTGAAATAGATAGTTAGGAAAAGGCACCTTATAAAATCTATATCAAGAAAGAAATTTTTAATGGCTTGTTTTTTGTACATTTTTGAAAGTATTTAGCTTGTTTTTTTTGACATAAATAAATGTAAAGCATTGACAATATTTAACAAGTTTTTACTGCACTATATATTTAGTTTTTAACACAATTTCAGGAAGATAAACACACACTACAACTGCATCTGTAACAAATCGAAACTTCCGTACGTTCTATATATCGCGAGTGAACTAAATTAGGTACATTCCTTAACAATATTATCTAAAGAAAAGAAAAAAAAAAGGAATACCCCACTCAAATTTTATTACGTAAAAAGAAATGAATCCGCGTACACATCCTTTTGTTAGTTATAAGGTATAAGCAGCTGGTTAGCTTGATCTGCCTCCAGATATATCTGTTCTGGTATTGTATTTGACTATTCTCTAAAGCTACCGGTTATTATTACCTTTGTTAGGTCTCGAGAATGTTTTTGTTTGGATATTGTGTATATACAGCCTATTTAAAAATTTCTCTTTTATAATGAGATGCACAAGATTTTCAAAATTAATTTTACATATTTTATTATTAAATTTTAATTATACATCGGACGCAAATTATACTAACACACTCTTTTTCTGTCAAAATCTACCTGCTGTTAGAATGACAGTGATTATTATCTTATCACTTGACAGCTTCTTTTTGTCACAGCATTTTTTAAACAATCTGTAAAAAGTATATTATGTAACCAATACTATGGCAAATCCCCTACGCTTACCAGCCTAACAAGTGAACGAATTTGGCGCTAAGCGATAGTAAAGATGCATAATAAGAGTTCTAAAGAAATGGAAGAATAATTTAAAGAAATCAAACCAGAGGTGGAGGAGGCTCACTGGTGTGGTATACAGATGAGTACAAGATAGATGAAAGGGCTGAATTGGTAATGATGGGACCGAATTTAGAAGATGAAACATCTATATTCTTACAGACAGCCAGGCAACTTTAAAGGTACGTCAAAGCTAGTCTGAGAATGTAAACAAACCCTTAAGAAACTGGTAAGATTCAACTACGTCACCTTGATGTGGGTGCCAGGCAACAGAGGGTAATGAGGAAACTGATAGACTAGCAAAATAAGGAGCTAATACACCTCTCCTTGGCCCGGAGCCCTTCTATAGTCTCACAAAAAGCCCCACCAAAAAGGAACTCCGTTCCTTGGAAGAGAGTGAACTACCATTTCACTGGATAAATATACCAGGAATATGAGAAAAGCTAAAAGGTTTGTAGATACATCACCGAAAGAGTAAAATGCCCTTTCGAAATTAGCAAAAAAGATATAAAATTAAAGGTAGGTCTTCTCACTGGGCACTGTCCTTTTAAGATATAACCTCAAAATAATGGGCAAATCGGCAAGTGAGAAGGGTCGTTTCTGTGAAAGTGCCAAAGAAACAGGGAAACACATACTACGTGAATGGGTAGCGTTGTTGTGCAAACTGCTTAAATTGCCAGAGAGTTGCTCCGAATCTCTATAAAATTAGAAATATGCCCACTAAAAATCTGCTCAACTTCGCCAAAAGTATTGGTGTTCCAGAGTTTAAATAAATTAAGATAGGCACAAAAGATTTTGGTAGGTCCAAGTGCAGAGTAGTCTCACTGGCTTATACCAAATAAGACAATCTAATCTAATAAGGGAATAGCTACAGGTATTCCCTTAGACTTAGAGGGAGCGTTTAAAAACGTGTCTCCCGAGTCACTGACACAAGTTCTGAAAAGAAGAGGTGACCCTAACTAGGCTACCATTGAAGCAAAGGTTGAAGAGAAGGTTGTCCGGGAAATAGTTGTACTGTCTCGGATATGCAGAGTATCTGGTGGCCGTGCTAGCATAGCCCTCGCAGGAGGCTTTAAAGAAAATAGACAACAGGTGTGAGGATAAGGTTCTATCGGTCATTTTTTAAAGAGCAGAAGTGGTCGCCTTCACCAGGAAGAAATCACCACAAGGTTTAAATCCACCAGTGATCAACGGGATAGATATTCCATTTGTACGTCTATAATATTTGATTAAATGTAGCCGGATGTGAGGGAAAACATAAGAACTTAACCCAAAGAGGAATCTGTCGTTATACACTAGGGTCATACGACGTATGCAGTTCAGAAGTTTGTCGGACAAAACCCTAGCAGGTTGGGGCTATTCAAATTCTTGGTGGGGTTTAAATACTGATATGCCTGAGTCAAGTAGCTCTAGGGGTACTGATTTCGATACAGGTATGGAACTTGTATGGAGGTATGTGTGTGTGTATTCAATTAGGTGGGAAGCTGAAATAGGCCAACAGGCTGATGAACTTAATCAAAATGATCAATGGCAAACAAAAAGGGCAGCTACATAGGTAGCAGTATATCATCCTGTTCAGCCGGCCCAATTAGTAATTTGTAATGCAAAATTTCAGTTTTTTTCTTAGCTGATCCCAATTGTCAGATGTGTGACCTACGGCGGTATCATTCGCAAAATAAATTATGTCGCCTTTACTATTTATTAAAATTAATGGATTTATATATTATAGAGAAATGGTTCATATACTCCCTAGAGTTCACCATAATAAATTTTATTTATGCATTCTGAGTTCAAATTGTCTGCCAGAAGTTATAATTAGGAAAGTATTTTTTTAATAAGGCTATTGGTGGGTAGTTGATAATCTTTAAAGGTGTATCCCTTTAAATAACGGAGTGGCGATTGATATTTTAAACACAGAATGACAACCCCCTTAGAATGACAGGTACAACCCCCAATTTTTTAAATGGGAAGTATAGGCTTGTGATATATCATTTGAAAGGTCTCTTCATTCTCTATTCAAAAATGTTATTGTTTTTAAATTTAATGCAAAAATTAACATAAAAAAATTAATATCATGTTGTTACCGAAATTCGCTACAATACAATCAAAAACTAAAATGTAATGCAAAACGTAATAAAATGTAGAACACGAAAAATAACTATGAATGTTAATGAAGTAGATGTTCAAAATATTCTCCGCGAACGTCTTGGCAACATCCTAATCTCAAATAAAACTATCATTATTTAACATATCAGGCGTGATCGACCTAATCGCAAGCGTTATTCGTTCTTTTAAGTCATTTAAATCAGAAGGTTTTGTTTTGTACACATGGCTCTTCACATATTCCCATAAAAAGAAATCTAATAATGTAAGATCAGGTGATCGCCCTGGCCATTCAATCGATCCTCGCCTCCCTATCCACCGATTGGGAAATATTGTATCGAGGTACTGCCGGACATTAAGTTGGTAATGTGGTGGTGCTCCATCCTGCTGAAACCATATCGTATTCGCTGGAACTTGAGGGTTACCTGGATCAGGATATAAATTTGCCAACGTTGGAATGACATCATTTTGAAGTAGTGCCAAATAATTGTTGCCATTCAAGTTGCCCTCGATAAAAAAGGGACCAATGATATTGTTCCCTACAATCCCTGCCCAAAAATTAACCTTTTGAGGGTATTGAGTGTGTTCTTCTCTCATCCAGTGAGGATTTTCCGTGGACCAGTAGCGGCAATTTTGCCGATTAGCATGACCGTTAAGTAAAAAAGTACACTCCGCAGAAAACATAACGTCTTCTAATTGGATAATATTGTTATCCAACATGTCCATCCTCCTATCAAAATCGTCTTCCATGAGCTCCTGAGTAGGTATCATCTTATACGGATGCAATTTATTTTCTTTTAATATGTTTGCTATCGATGTATCGCTAGCATTGAATGTAGTGGATGCCTGTCTACTCGATGTATGTGGGTTTTCCCGAAACTCAAGCAACACATCTAATTTGAGTTCATCACTCAGTGCATTGGCAGCTGCTTTTTTTATCTGCCATGACCAAACTCGCGAAACTGCTTTTCTATTTTACTTATTGTTCCTTGGGATATAGGCGGTAAATTAGGAAATTTCTCATGAAATAGGCGAGTTACTTCCTGTTGTGTTCGGATGTTATCTCCGTAACCAATCATTTGTAAAACTTTTATTTTATGCATTTCCGTTAATCTAACCATTTTTCAGAATTGAATTGAACAAACTTTATTCTTAAATTACAACAATGACAACTTAAATAAAACAATTTACTACTGCTTGTTAAAATAGCGTTGCCACGGAAATTCTTTAAAGTTTTTTAATGGTTACCATCTAAAAACCACATTGCTATGGTTTTTGTTCACTTTCTCATTATCAAGACCTAAACGGGAAATAAGTTTTAAGTATATTGTAATAAGTTTCGAGTATATTTTAGCGAATTTCGGTAACATGATATTAATTTTTTTTATGTTAATTTTTGCATTAAATTTAAAAACAATAACATTTTTGAATAGAGAATAAAGAGACCTTTCAAATGAAATATCACAAGCCTATACTTCCCATTTAAAAAATTGGGGGTTGTACCTGTCATTCTAAGGGGGTTGAAGGTAGGGGTTGCATTTTTACGTTAAAGAATGTCAAGTTATAATTGAAATTTGACGTGTTTCGGGATTTTTTATAAATATGTACAGTAACCGAAATAATGAATTTATTCCATTTGGCTTTTACACACTGTGCTAGAGTATCCAATATGTAACTAGAATTTATTTTGATATTCTCTGAATTTAGTTTTGCAAAAACTGGTAAAAATAGATGCTTTTATGGTAAAGCAAGTACATAATCATTTTTTAATGCATTATTTGTTGTTGATGTTATACAAGGCGATACAATACAATTTTTGTTTTAATACATTTTTGTATAGTAGTCTTCAGAATATATGGTATTGACAGAAGGATTATAATAAAACCAATTAGACTCTTAAGTTGTAAAATTCGAGATGCACATCATAAACGTAAAAGGACCTGATTCAGGTAATTTTGTTTCTCAGAGAGGGATTGTAGAGGATTACAGCTTACACTTCTTGTTCATTTTAGTCTCTGTATTTCATTGGAAGTGTCACGGCGTACAATAATTTTATAACGTTTATTTGTTATTACAGGCATTAATAGCAAAGATTTTATACCCGAACGTACAGCATAGGCAGTATGTGGTGTCCGTGGATAAAAAGTAATAGTGCTTCTTCCAGTGGTTCGTTAAAGAAGAATCACTTGTGACGCGAAAATGATCATAAAAAAAATGTGTATAGTTCCTTACTTTAGCAAGGATATAACGCGGGTGCTGCAGCAAGAGTAACCAGTAATTTGACGAAGGTACTTCTTACTTCAGTTAGACGAATTGTTGAAAATTCCATGGAATCAAGAAAAAAGCGTAAAGATTCCGGTATCACAAAAAGTCTAGACGACTGGGAAAAAGATTTGATAAGGTGAAAAATCTACACTATGTACGATGAGCAGCATGTCCCTACAATCAAAAGCCTGAAACAGCGGCTCATCAATGACGAAACTCACATCAACTGTGGCCTCACTACTTTTTGGCAAGCTCTGTCTGCAATGGGCTTAAAATATCGCAAAAAGAGACAAGTAATAATGGAATCCACACGTTTAATAAACTGGCATTCTGAATATATATCGTCAATAAGGAAATACCGGTCTGAAAATCGGCCAATACTCTACCTCGACGAGACGTGGTTTGCCACGCATGACACCCCTTCCAAAGGATGGTCTGATTCCTCTGATAAGTGTAAAATAAAAGCATCATTAAATAAAGGGAAGAGACTCACAATATTACACTCAGGATCAGAAAATGGTTGGATCCCAAACGCTATGTGGCTCTCTGCCAAAAATATTAAGGACTCTTGTGTTGACAACGCAAGCTATCATAGTCAACAATTGCAAAAAATGCCTGGCTCAAAGAATACGAAATTGGAGATTCAAAACTTCATGGCTGCAAATGACATATATTTTGAGGAAAATTATACAAAAAAAGAACTTTTACAAGTGCTACCCCAGGGAGCTATACGTGAGAATTTGGATCAAAAGAAACGGTTTCCCAAGAACTTTGTTATCAAATTATAAATATATTGGGAGTTTTACATTATTTAACGAGTATCCTAAAATATATTTATGTTGTAATCTCCAAAAAAAAACTAATTTACTACTCCTCTTGCTTATGGATTCTATTCCTAATTTAAAACATATTTATATGGCTTCTTTTAGTTTTTTATTCAATGAAAGTTGTTCTCCGCGTCTAAACTATTCGTACTCCAATTTACTGATTTTTTGATCTATGAGGTCAGAGTTTTTGACGACTTTCGACGCTTAATTGTTTCAAATGGTTGCCATAATAACTTCATTTTAAAAATAATTCATGTTTTTTGTATCAACAGTCTTTGTTACAACTACTCACATCTAGGTGTGGTACACAGAAATAAACTAGAAATACTTACATATCGCAATTTGAATTTTTTTTTAAATACATCTTAATTAATTAATTTATAATAATATTATAATGATGAAAAATTTGTTTATTTGAACGCGCTAATCTCGGTAACTAATGGTTTGATTTAAAATATTAGTTGTGTATTGAATAGTAAATTCATTAAGACTAAAGGCTATATAACATTAATTAGAGTATCATAACAAGTTAAGTTAATAATATAAATAATGAGATTAAATTTATTGAACTAACCCTTACTTTTTGGAAGTACATCTTATTAAGAATAATAAAAAAGTCTTCGTTTTAACGTAACTTCCAAGTTTATTTAAAAAAATTAGTTTTTTAATCACAATGACGGCCTGTTCGCTAAGATTAGCATCATTAGATTGACATATTTAAGTTGCATGTAATTTATCGAAACGGCCGTCATTGTGATTAAAAACCTAATTATTTCAAATAAAGTTGGAAGTTACGTTAAAACGAAGATTTTTTTATTATTCTTAATAAATAATGAGATTTGATTATTTTAAATAAAACTGAAGGGATCAAGGCTGACGACGAAAGTTTGTTGAAGAGTTACAAAAATAAGTAGTCAAATATTGTGAAAATAAATAATATTTCAGAAAAACAAAATTGCCTGTGATCGTTGCGTCTCAAGGTATCAATGAATGCATTATGATCAATGGAGTTTACTTCTAAATCATTAATGGAACCTTTGTCATGTTTACCATGACTAAAACTTTTAATTTTTAAATAAAATTATTTGTTTCTGTAGTTTTAGAGTTCAGCGCTTTAAAACAAACTCTCCAGCTTTATAATATTAGTGTAGGTCACTAAATTCAGTTTTCATGAATAAATAAATAACTACACGTATATAGGTATAATATCATATTTTTGTTGTTTACAATAAATATTTGGTTAAAATAATCTTAAATAGCCAATATTTATCGATATGTTAGGTAAAAAAGTGGCGATTCTTCGGGAGCGACAACAAATGAGACAAAAAATTTCAAGTATTTGTAAACTTTTATTTACATCTTCATGAAACTAAAATTTATAAAATAATCTTATATTGTAGATATAGACAGTCATATTTATAATTACGCTATCAAACTTTAATTCTAGATGTAGTCAAAAGAAAAAACACCGGAACTAAAAAAAAATAGTAACATAAAATTTGTGTCTAATTTTATATTCAATATTTATCCAAATAAAGGCACTAAAAATTAATTAGTTTTAAATTTTTTACCAGGTATTTCAAATAAACAAAATTTTCAGCATTATTATTTCTACTGAACTAAAGTGCCCACATATTTATTAACTTAAGAATTTGGTATGCTTTTGACTATTGCCAAATCTGCAGATTAAAAAAGTAAACTGTCATTATTTATAAAAAGTAGATTCAGCAAAAGCTACTATTTTAATCCTTTAAGTATTGTTAAACTCTTTCAGTGAAAACTAATCTTAGAACTTCGTTTTTTAAGCCCTTACCCGACAAAAGTCTAGAAACCTATTGTTCGTGCAAGGCTCCTTAAGTTTTTATTATATAAATAATAATATATACACATTTCGTATCTATTATTTGGTCAAATAAATTTTTAATGAAAATCACAAGAAGTCATTCAGTCGAAAAGGGATACAGTATTTGAACTCAAATTATTGTTATTTTTTAGACAAGTTACTCAACAAGATGTAAAAGTAATTTAAGTAGCAAAAACAGTCCATGGAGTAAAAGTAAGTCATCGGCGGAGCTTCTGACATCATATAGTAAGATTATTTGAATAATAACGATTTATTGATCAATGTTTGTAAAAAATATCTAATTAATATTAATGAATTATCTAAATTTAAAAAGAAATGAAATATAATAGACAACTGTTAGTTATTGAATATTCTGTGCCGTCCATTTTTAAAGCGATCGATACAAATGTCAAAAACAGCAAGTTTTCCAGAATAAAATGAATAAGTTTACTAAGAACAAAAAACAACTAAATGTTTTTAAGTTAAATTTAAATGAATAGTTGTTATTATTCTTACTAAGATGGACTTCCACAGAGTAAGGGTTAGTACAATAAATTAAATAAGTTTATCTTTCAATTTCATTTATTTCACGCGCTTGAAAAAAAATAGTATATATTACAAGAAGTAGAACACTCTTTTTGGTTTCGTCCTCATTGCATCCTCGGCTATAAACTTGATATTGTTACAAAGTCGTTTCGGAAGCATGTCCTGTCTTATAATGGCCGATGCGCCGGGTTTATTCTGGAACATAATGTCTACAGAAAAATCTAGAAAAATAATTTTCCATGCGTTATTAGAGAGGTCAGAACGGTATAAAAATGGCGCAAACAAGTAATTTTTTAACTAACAGTCTCAGGAACAGAACCAACTAGCGCCATACAAAGGAGACCATGACAAAGAAGAAGGAATGCTCCATATCCAAAAAGATCCAGACCCTGCTTTGGAAGAATTCATAGGAGCACATGGAGAAACCGGTAGAGCTAGGTTTGGAGTCACTACAAAGCAACGACAAGATCTGTTCACGCTCCCGTAAGCCTATTCACTGGCACACCACATCCCAGCCAACATTAAAGACGCCACCGTCTTCCGAAAGAAGTTTGGGCAGTTAGAAGAACTTACAAAGCAGACTCCGATCCCTGGCAAGACACAAAGACTCTACCTGGTATCAAAGAACAAATTTGAAGATCGATCCACCTACCGAATGGTTCGGCAAGCGCTACAAAGTCTTCCAGACCATGTGCTGGAATAAAACGTGAAAAAACTAGCTATGCACAAGATAGAGAGCAAACAGTTGGATTGGCGAGTCATCAGGAATATGGTGGAAGTGACCTTCAATGGTTACCTGTGTCAAAGTATTAATCTGCAGCTAGGCCGCCTGTTGTCAACATCAGATGAAAACAGTGCTCTGTTATTTCTATCCTACCGGAAAATGTAAAAATGGGTCTAGTTGCCGAGTTAAGCATCCAGTCCCGGCTATACAGAAGTTCTAGCTGACACTCACTATTAAGGAGGGGACAATGTTATAAAGTCGGTTCGGAAGCCTGTCCTGTCTTAAATAATGACGAATGCACCAGGTCTAATGAGGCGGGTTTATACTGGAACACAATGTCGAGTGAAGAATATAGAAAAATAATTTTCGAAGCGTCAGAATGGTAAAAAAGCAACACTCGCGGCGCAAGTAAGTCAGTTTTTAGCTAACACTCTTAGGAACAGAGCGCGTAAAAGAATTGAACGGTAAATGTGTATATAAATTAGTTTTATAATAGAGTGGTATAAATAACTTAGAACTGATATACCGGGTGTATAATATAAATTAAGTAGGTATTGAGTGTATATATAAATTAATTAATTTAAGTGTTTGTTTAATTAAATAAATAAATAGTAGTTAGCCATATTTTGTAAAATTTATCCCACCCGCGTAATAAATAAGAAAAACATTACAATATAAAAAAAATAATACATTTGTTTTAAGGTTCAAGAATAAAAATAAATTTACTAATAATGTTTTTTATAATAATTATTTATGTATATGGTTTGAAAATTCAAATATTGGCTTTCCAGTAAAACTTATTTACAGAATTAACAGTTTTTTTCTACGACCAAATATATAAATTTCCAATTTAAAATAAGACATTTAAAAGAAATTTAATTTAAATTTTACATAAATGGACTGTGGGGTTTTTACACTTTAGCTGCACATCTAAGAATTTTTTACAAATACCTATTATTATGCCTGTTGATTGAATGTTTTTATAAAAGTTAATTTATCTAGATTGTTTAGTAAATATTAGTTGTAGTTATATTTTATCTTATTTTTATTTTTCAATTTACTTTTCGAATGCAATGCATAATCCTTAGATAAAACTGTTTTATGTCATATACACATATAAAAATATAAAATGCGATTATGTTTAGGTACCTAAGTATAATCATGGATAATTACAAGAGAAGATACAATAAAAACAAATACGAGCAATGGTTGTATTTGATTATTATGATTATTATTATTATTCAAATTTCCTAAGAAACTTCCATAGCTAAGACGTACAGTTACAGAAAAAAACTGTTGGTTCCTTAATAAAAGTGTTTTAAAAATAAAGTTTAATAATTGTACTATCACATATTGAACACTACTTTTAAGTGTGCAGAAAATAATAATCATACAGTCGTAGATTCGTTCCAATACAGTCAAAAACCAGTGAATTTGTTATTGATTTATTTCTATTTTAATTTTTAACTATGTTGAATTGATTATCTTGCTAAAACATAACCAAAAAAAGCAAAAAAACACAAATAAAAAAAAACAATTATAGTCATTAGTCATTAAAAAAATTGCTATTTAACCCAACATCTAATGAAATAACGGGTTGAGGTCCGGAGAACGAGCGGGCCACTCTATGAATCCTGTATGTCCAATCCATCGTTTTGGAGAATTTACCTCCAAAAATTCCCTAATCCGTCGCTCATAGTGGCGAGGCGCTTCATCTTGTCGAAACCAAAAATTTTGTGGTAACTGGCCATTCTGTTGAAGTGCAGGAATAATTTGGTTATTTAGTAAATTTAAATACTTGTCACCATTAAAATTTCCATCTATGAAAAATGAGCCTGTTAGTCTATTTTGAACAATTTCCATCCAAACATTCAACTTTTGTGGATGCTGGGTATGTGCTTTAATAATCCAATGACGATTCTTAACTGGCCAACAGCTACAGTTATGACGGTTAACAAAAAGCAAAAAGTTGCCTCATCGGAAATCATAACATTACTTGCAATATTTTCGTCATCCTTACAAAACTCCTCTGACAGTTCTTGAACCAATTCTATCTTATACGGATGTTATTTTTCTATTTTCAATATTTTCCATACCGAACGTTCACTTATTCCATGGTTTAGTGCCAAATTTGTTGTGGAAGTTTGAGCTTCGTTCGTTGCAGACCGTATTCCTCCAGGTTTTGTCAAACTTTTGTTCATCCCAGTTGCATTAAAACGTTTAGTACCTAACCGTTAAACGTGATGTAGGATTTCTTTCAGGCAAATAATTAAAAATATTTAACACCTCTTCATGAGCTCTAACACGATCACCATAGCCGGTTATCATTATTATTTTAATACGATCTGTTTTACTTGAATAACTTACTTATTTTTGTCAGTTTGTCCCATTAAATGAAAATAAGCTAAGAGTATTTTCGGTGAAAACGGAAAAGTAGTATATAGTATATAGTATATAGCATCAGATGCTGTTTGCGCCAGTGTAGTTGCCTACAAATTTTTATAAATAATGTTCTTTTTATTCCAAACGACTCATATTTTGTTTGAGATATCTATACAAACATTTCATAAGTACTAGACCATATCAACAGAGACAAAACCATAGCAGAATCTTGAATAATATAATTAAACATTTATCTACAATGGTGTAGATATGGTATATTATTTTTTACTATAATCAAAAATATGTACGAAAACTAACCAAAAAAACAATGAAATAAAAATTATTTTTGTAAAACTATCTGATAGGTTATCCCCATCGAATAGTCCAACAAATAGCCAACAAAACAAACACTTACCGATTTATTGTATTTTTCCGAATGCACAATTTGCTTTGGGCACAAAAACCTTTTGTGATTTCAGTATTGTACCATTTATAGAAATAAAACAACTTATCTAGAATCAGATAGGACCTACTTATATCAGTTTTGGTGCATTATATGGACAAAAGAACAGATTCTACTATTTCAGATGGTATTTAAAAAAGGACAGAATCATAGTTATACATTTGAAGAGAATAAAGATGGAAACCCTTTTGTGTTTTGAAGTACCGCAGATGAAAAGTATAGTATTTCAGCGGTAATTGATATGTTTAATTCCCTTTATTGAGTCCCTTTAGGAGTTTTTAACGCTTAAAGATATTTTATAAAAAAAATTCTCAATACGAGGGAGATCAAAGAATAACCAACATTATTATTTTTATGCTGTTAGTAAAACATTATGTAACCGTAATTATTTAGCTTTAAGGACGAGGTTTTAACAAATTAGTGAACCACAGATATCAGTATTAAAAATAGAAACGAAAAATAATAAACAATTATTAATTATTAGTTACTGAATATTATGTGCCGACTGTCTTCAAGGCTATCGATATAAATGTAAAAATAACAAGATAGCCGACAAGTATTCCAGAATAAAATAAAAAAATAGTTTGTGTTCAAATTTTATATATGACAAGGAGCACACAGAAAGAAATATCAACTACTACAAAAGAAGAATCGAGAAAAGTCATGGCTATGTTTATTTTCTAGAAATTAAAACAAGGCAACTTTAAAATATTAGGTATATTAACAAAGTTATTAACAAGCTTTGAAAGTAAAGCTCAAAATTAATTGCAAATAAAGAAAAATAAATTAAAAAAAGCTGTGTAAATGTATGTTTAGACTAAAAGAATTGGCAAAACCAATATTTAAAACATCAACGAATGTAACTTTGGTTTTATATTTCACATACTTTTTTGCCTTTGATATTACTTGGTATTAAAATGTAAACCTTAACTGAAATCTCTGGTAGCTTATTTTTATCATCCTTATAATAGCCTAGTTGGGTGTACTATCGTCAACGAAAGTAGCCTGACATGACTTCGTTGAAACTATAAATTCCAAGTTACCGCCCTCAACAGATATTGAGAATATTAACCTACCAGACAGATTCTACATATGTCTCTCTCGCTTTGATAATGCAATTACGATTATCAATACACGCCTATTTTCTACACTGTAAAATAAGTTTATTATTTTGTAATTTTTCTGTTTTTAAGTAAGTTATCTTATTTTAAGTAACAATTAAAAGATTTGAGATTTTAACTATTTGCCTTGGAAGATTGTAAATCCATCAGCTTAAATGGATTAGTTTTTAATTCCCTATGTAAATTCGTACGGTCAAAACTTTTGACCAGTAATCCTAAGATGTAACCTCCTCCGATTACCTTTGTGTATTAGAAACCTTAATGAGAAGATTTAGTTTTAAATTACTATAATTATTGTAAATAAATGGTTTGACTGAGGTAGTGTAACTTTAGTTTCATTCATCATGAAAATGAGTGAGTTAAAAGTTCTTAAAAATAAAAAAATGGAAAGTGATTCTGTAGTGACTAGTAAACGAGAGAAAAAAAAGTCATCGTAAAATAAGATAATCAGTAAAGAATCACATTGAAAAACAAAATCAAAATCCGTGCGAAATAGCCAAAATTCGTTGTAGAAAAATTAAACTCAAAATCGCCAAAAATAATGAAAATCACTATTTACTGCACACAGTCGTAATAATGGTAACAGAATGATTAGAGCAAAAAAGTAGCTACTACGATAATTTAAAAACAGCATCAAATGGGAGACTTATTTAAACTGATTTTTTACAATCGTAGACGCTCCCATATTAAGGACTTAAAGCAGTTCTAAAAATCACTACGTATCCGTATACGTATCGCAATGCGCATGTGCAGAAGCGATACGTGGGTTTCGTTACGTTACGTGAAACGTATCAATCCGTCACACGTATCTAACGTAACGTATCACATTATTGTGTTCCGTGATCGCGTTTTTCAATAATTTAACGATAAAAGTGATGTTGTATGCTCAAAAATCATAACCTTATTTTCTGTTCATCAATCATAACAAACATTTCTGTGACATGCGATAATGGATTTAAAAAGAAAAAGATTATTTTACAGTGGCAATGACGACATTATTTTGTTAAGGTAGATATCGGGGCTTATTTTTTACGAATGGTTACGTTACGTTACAAACGCATTTGCTTCATGCTTCTTTTTACTTAGTTACGTATCTCCTTTACGTTACGTATACGGATAAGGATACGTGATACATTTTTAGAATTGCTTTAAGTCCCTATTAACTCCTATTGGTTATCGATAACGCAGCTGCCCACAATCTTTTAGGTTCATTCCATTCTAGTTTAAATTTGTCAGGCTACTTTCGTTGACAATAGTACCTACTACTGTAAAATAATTTTTTAATCTTTTGTATATAACTGAAGCATTCAAAAATACAGCTGTTTTAAATCCAGTATTTAACTATTAAAATACAAGAGCAGTAAAGGGTGTAAATATGATTTACGATTAAGTATTTATAGATATTCTTTAAATAAATAAAATAAATAAATGCTATAAATGTGTCTGAGGCACTTCCCCAGGCCCATTTTCCAAAGGGAAGTGAACTTTTAACAAATCCAAATTAAGATTTGGTATATAATTTTTATTTGTTATTTTTCTAGGATTGTTACACAAGTTAGATTGTATTCTTCCAAAACCATACACAGACATAATTAAATAGTACTGAACCGACAGATATTTCAGAATTCTGATCTTAAAGAAGATTTCACTTAATGAAAATCATTACATATTGATTTTACTAATAAGAAAACGCATTAAGTACCAATAAAAATAATGGGCAAGATATTCCATATGCCAGCACAGCTAAATACCTGGGATTTGCACTAGACAAGAAACTAAGCTGGAAAACGCACGCAAAGAAAAAAAATAACAAATATAAAGTACGTTTCACAATAATTCGTTGACTTGGTACCTGCTCTTAACTGCTCTTAAGGGATTACTAATAAAAGGTGGTTAATATTTCTTCGAACATTTACAGAAAGGTATTATTTATTTTTGTCCAGGAAGATATATTTTGGATTTTTTATTTTTCAGGTAAAATTTTAAATTATTATTACTGACCATCAATAGTAAATCATTAGTAAATGATTTTTGATTTTCTTAATCATCTTGGAAGAGAAAGTGGGAGTTTCGGGGTAATTTGTTTTTAAAATTCTCTCCTAGAATTTTAGGTTGTACTAAACATTATACTCTGAAAGTAATCTTGTGTTTATAACTAAGTATGTGGCGTCCTTGGGCAAAAAAAGTGCATTTATCGCCGGATGCGAAACAAATTGTGAAAAATGTGTTTGAAACATTGAATAATCGAGGTTATAGAGTAACCGATGCAGCAGAAGAAACATGTAAGTTAACCAAAACCCCAATATCCACAGTAAAAGAGATTATCAATAAGCCAATAAGTAAACGAAAAAAACGAAGTGACGTTAATAATACCAAATGTGTTGAAATACAAAAATATATAATCCGACGAACGATATAATATGTCCTATACCAAGAACAAATGATACCAACCCTAGATTGTATAAAAAAACGGTTACTTAAAGACGACACGGGAATTATTTGTAGCCGTACAAGTTTGTCGAGAATTATTTCTCAAATGGGATTTAAATATTGTACCATTAATAAAAGACAAGTGATAATGGAGTCATATCGTTTACGAATGTGGCGTTGTCATTACTTACAAGCTATTCAAAAATAAAGAAGTGAAAACCTTTTAATTATCTACCTCGAAGAGACATGGTATGACACCCATGATACTCCAACGAAGGGTTTTGTTGATTCATCGGGAAATTGCAAAACAAAGGCTCCATCAAATAGAGGACAAATAATTACAATAATACATGCCGGATCAGAAACAGGTTGGGTTCCAAACGCTTTATTGTTATCAGCAAAGAATATTAAAGATTCAAGTTTAGATTATCACGAAGATACGACAGCAGAACTTTTTGAAGATTGGTTTGAGAATTATTTATTGCCGAATATACCGGAAAAAAGTATAATTGTAATGGCCAATGCAACTTATCATAGCCGTCAATTAAATAAAGTACCAAATAGCAACAACAATAAATGGGAAATTCAAGAGTATTTGTTAAAAAATGACCTTTATTTTGAAGAATCGTACACAAAACGTGATCTCTTACAAGTTGTAGCAGCGTTCGGTATTGAAAAAGAATACGTTTGTGATACTATTGCTAAAAATATGGGCCACACAGTGTTACGGCTTCCCCCATATTATTGCATGTTCAATCCTATAGAACACATGTGGCATCAGCTAAAATCCAAAGTTAGATCGGAAAACGTTTCACCCACATTAAACTCAAGTGTTATAGAGTTAATCAGAAATGTGACAAGTAATATTCCTATTGATAGCTGGAAAAATTCGATTCAGCATGTTATTAAGGTTGAAGGTACATATCGAAATGTTAATGTAACTGTAGCACCCTTAGTTATTAATTTAAATGAAGACGATAGTGATACTGAACTACATTTAGATTAAATAATTGTAAATAATGTAGAATTAGTTCATTTGTTTAATCGCAATTAATAAATAAAGTTAAAATTTGTTTTTAAAAAATTTCGTGATTTTTTTTTACAAAATAAATTTAAGTTTTAGTAAATGTTAACTTAGTTTTATTTAAATCAATTTTTTGGGATACCCTGTAGTACAAAATATTTTTAAAATGTGGCCATGATTAAACTACATCTTTTTTATTTGAAACATTTTTTGACAACATCTGCCAATTAGATGAAATAGACCAAAGCGTATACGTATACGTAAGTTTCAACAGTTTTGTTTATAAATAAACTTAAAATTTGTTTGTTTGTTTTTAAAAAATTTCGTGATTTTTTTTACAAAATAAATTTAAGTTTTAGTAAATGTTACTGAGTTTTATTTAAATCTATTTTGAAAACCGGATTACGGATCTGTTAATGTTTACTGTACAGTGAGAAATTTATAACCTTTCATTACTAATCCCCTAAGGTCAGGTACCGAGTCAACGAATTATTGTGAAACGTACTTTACAAAATTGTAGGCTCTCAGGAAGATACTCTGGGTTGTTCATACATAAAAAGCTTCTCACCTACAAACAAGTTATAAAACCGGTGTACGGTATACATTTATGGGGTGTACCAAAAAGACCAATAGGCATTTAATACAAATCTTTAATAATAAAGTATTATAGGGTATAGTCAACGCACCCTGGTATATCCGTAATGATGACCTTCATGCGGATCTGCGAGTGAAGCTCGAAATAGAAAAATTTCGTCATAAACATCATAAACATATTGAGGCCATCCAGCTCCTGGATAACTACAACCAGAAGAGAAGACTGAAGAGGACCAAGCCTCATGAGTTGGTGTAGTGTACGACTAAGAGAAAAGTGAGTATGTAGTCCGTGTTAAAATGAAAGCATGGTGTGTATGTGCAAACAAAAAGTAAAAACAATCTCTACAACGGTTAATACTCACCCTTTGGTTACTTTGCTGACTCTTTGATTGTAATTATTTAGTAAATTAGTTTAAGAAAAAAGTTACTCATTGGTCATTAACTAGATTGTAGCACTAAAAATAAGTAAAAAAAGATATATTTTAAGTTTTAAAAGTTATATTTAGGTTCTTATAACTAATTTTAATTTATTTTAAATTTTTATTTACACTTATTCTTCCTAAGCCATATATTTTTCTTGTTTTAAGTTATATTGTCTCCCTCTAGCAATGCTTGTAAGTGTTGTATGAGTGTTTCAACTCGACGTGATCAATTTTCATATTTAGTTTTACGTCTGCGATCGTCTTATTTTAAGTCTGATCCTCCATGTTAGTCGGAAACTATTCGCCGATTTTTGTCCATCTTAATTTTAATAAAATTATTTGAAATTGAATTGGATTTTTCTTTTGGTTTTCCTATTATACTCGAGAAGAAAAATAGTTCGTCCAAAAATAAAACATTTATTGAGGTATAAAAACTAGTATTTTGGTCTCCGCAAAAAAATTGATAAAACATTCGTTATCATTGTTTATTACATTAGAAAAACGTACAGTAGGAGTAATTAATTGTACCAATAAAATTATTAATTTTTAAATATAAAAACATCCTAAACTTATTGAAAGTGTGAATTTATATATAAGATCAATGTTGTTTAAGCACCTCACTAGGGAACTGTAAACAGAATTATTGATCTGTCCGCAAGCAGTTCTTGATATAACCTCTCACTGTAAGATGTCGCCACTATACTAATAAAAGTATTTAATTTTGTTAAATTTGGAATTAACACTGTTGTTGTATGCTGTTAGCATTGTAAGTATTAAACAATACTCTTAGTTGCTTTTTCTAAATTGTAAATAATTTATTTCTTGATCAATTTTAATTTACTTCTTTATTACCAAATAATATTTATTTTTTATATTTATTACACAACCAATATTACCAGGAAGACCAAAGAAATTGGATATACTGGCCATGGCTCATTCATAGATTTTGGTAAATTACGTAAAATCTTTTTGGCAACCGCATTCCTCTAATTTTTATTTATCTATTTCAAAATTGATTAAAACCGGAATTAAAAATACACATTTCCGGAATTCCTAATAAACCTAGTTTTGTTTTACGGAGCACATTGCACAGCTTATATAAAGAATTTAACATACTTCATTGTTAAACAAAACTTAATTTTTCTTTGTTTATTCATATTAATAATATTTGAAAAGTTCCGAGATCAAATCATTTAAAAAATATGCATGGTTTGACGCTCGCAGTGCATGTGCATTATCTGATATTGTTTGTAAGTGTATCAAAATAATTAAAAACATTTGTAGCTGTGAGGTATCCAGATATTTTGAACTGCATTCAATAATAGAGGGTAGAAGATAGGAGGACAAACTTGTATAGGAATAATGTCGAAAAACTGTCCAGTGGTAAGCAGCAAATGGTAGATGGCGCGAGAGTCGAAGAAGGGTAAAAAGACAACTTGAAGTCAGTAACACTCCTGTTACATTACAACAAAGTGAAGTGAGCTAGGTTGAAAAATTTAATACTTTTCGTGACTTGTGTTGTTAAAATTTATGTAGTAGTTAAAATCATAACTATTTCCGTAGTCAAATTTAATTTAATTTCGTTTCTTACTCTAACAATTCATTTCCACATAGCCGATTACAGGACAAATTCATCTTTTCTACTATTTGTAACGTCCTGTAACACTTACTCTTGCTACTGTGGCGCCACCAATTTGTTCCCTTTTGATGGGCACTTGTTAATACATTGAGTTGAGTCCACCTTCCTTCTACCCTCCATAATTCTGTAATAAATTATAACTACAATGGCTGTTTTATTACATGGTTGTAATTTGTACGACAATTTCATAAATAAGAACAATAAATAACTAAACGGTTGAACTAAACTTACGCTATTTATTGGCAAAATACGTTTTTAAATGCAATGACAGCTGTTTCGCTAAAAACTAGCATCGTCAGATTGAAATATTTCAAAATAATTCAAAATGATCGTCAGATTAACATGTCAATATTGAAAAGGTAATCCATTTCTCAAATGGATAAATATATATATTTCCACTGGGATTAAACATTCTTACCATTTTAATGTTCTCCCTCATTTCACTCCACATGTTATGTTAATTTACACACTTATTAGACTCTATCTTAGTTGATAGCGTCTGATTTTCTGTTTTCTTCTTCTTTTTACTTCATAACTCTCTTGAGTTTGTATACGATTTAGTAATAATATGAATTTGTAATGATTTGATCTTGATTGTTTTATTGTAAGACACTTCATGTACTGTTAACAGTCTTTTACTTTGAAAAGTTTTAATCATAATAAATTTTTAATGTAATCATATAACCTCTATTAATCATACTTCTTTGTAACTATTTTTGAATATTCGCTGATACCATTGTTTTCTTTATAGCCTGATGATGGTCTTAGGGCCGAAACATATCGGTTAAAGTTATAAGCTTCTTTTTATTAAAATTGTGGATTGCTTTGAGTTTTATTGCTACTGTATATATGTCAAAATAATTCACATATGCCAATTTGACGATGCTAGTTTTTAGCGAAACAGCTATCATTGCATTTAAAAACGTATTTTGCCAATAAATAGTGGAAGTTTAGTTCAACAGTTTAGTTGTTTATTGTTCTTAGTAAGATGGACTTCCACAAAATCAATTTAATTTCATAAATCTTTTTATAAAACATTATAATAATTACTTACCAATAGATGCAAAATCCCCTAGCACAATCAAAGGCTTTATCTAGCAGGAATTAAGACCTGTTTACCTTCGGTCTCTGAAGAAGATAACTTGGTTATCGAAACGCACGTCAGGCATATAAAAGTGTGTGTTGGTGTAGTGGTAGTGTAAACAGTTTTCTGTAGGGATCAACAAAGCTTTCTTAATTCTATTTTAATCACGTTCCTTTCACTTCCTTAAGCAATAAAAAAACAATCGTAGTAATCGTAGTAATAAAACTCAAAGTCTATCCACAAGTAAGGTTCAAAAATTAGTGCAACATGTTTCGGTCTTCAGACCATCATCAGGCTATAAAGAAAACAATTGTATCAGGAGAATCAAAAATAGTTATAAAAAGAGCGAATGGTGTGGTTTGTCCGATTACATCAATGATTAAAGTTAAAACATTTCAAATATGACAAATAATTACAAATATAAGTAAAATTCAAGTTTAAAGTAAAAAGTTAAAGGTACATGATTTTGCAAATAAAAAACGTTGACTTTTGAACTCTTTTCATAAAGAAATAGTATTGTTTTGCTCTATATTCAATGCAATTTTTTTAACTTTATTGCTCTTATTCACAACTTTTCCCAAACAAGTAACAACTAAACTTTATTAAGTAATAAATTGTATGTTCTTCTACGCTAATGAATACCGCTGCAATGTAGTTATCACGAAAACAATATAACTATCATAATTACTTCATTTTTATAACTTTTTAGTCAAATAATGGCATACTAATTTAACATACGGATATAAAAACATTAATGTCAGTGTTTTAAATATACTCCCCGACAATTGAAGGAGTTGTTATAAAAATTATTATATTGTTGTTTGTTAATAAGTTCAAATGAAAAATGAAATTATATAAATTAGTATCGTTTAATGTAACTAACATGTTCTCAAAAATACCTCCTAAAGAATATATAGTTCTAGTTAAAAAGCTATTAGACGAAAGAAATATCCGTCCAGGTATAATATCAGATTTGATGTATGCATTAGTCAAAATTATTTTACTTTTGATAAAAATGTTTATTCAGAATGAGGGTCTTCCAATGGGAAATCCTAGCAGGTTTTGTAGGTAGCGAACGGTTTTAAACTTCCAAATACATTTACTATCTTGTCAGCTGAACTATTTGCGAGCTATGAAGCCATAACTTACATAAGAAACCACTCAAAAACATAAAACACCTTGTAGAGACCGACTCACTGAACTCTCTTTTATTATTGAAGAAAACGTACAATGACCAAAGAGCCTCCATCAGTCTGCATTATTTTTGATGAGCTCATGAAAGTTAACCATATATTAAAAGACTGTCCCATATACGAGATAGAAAGAAGGGCAAACAACATTGAAAAACAAATCGAGAACATCATAGGTGAAAACTCAAACAAAGAAAATACTATAGCATTTCTCGCCGCAGTCAGCTTACTAAAAAAAACATTAATTTTATGTGTCGAAATGTGTGTCTGAGTTTGTCAATTAACGTATATTTTTACCTTTTAATGACAAACTGTGTACACAATAACTTTTGTTATCATCAATTTCACGGCTGAAAAATCACGAGTAATTCCGTTTTTCATCAATTTGATTAAATACATTGAAAGGAATCGAAAGTATAAGTGTCTGCGCCAGAATGCATTCTAGTGAAAATTCAATTTATGTTGGAAATTCTGCAATTCGTACAATTACGCTCCATCTACCTAATTCCCGTCTCTTACAATGGTCCGATGGAAATTGTTAGAGTTCCATTCTATAAATGAATATTATCGAAATATTTGGTCCACCGCACCCGGTCAGTATCTATCATGTTGAGAATTACTGTATTTTGGCTACTGGTCACTTGCCAGAGACATTCGCGACTCGTTTGTTTTTCTCCCATCGATCACAGCTCGCTCTGCTGCTTCAGGATTTTCTTGCATTTAATAAAAATTATTTTTGATTCCTTTTATTTAATTTCTTTTTGTTTGCTTACATTTTTACAGACAGTTACTAAAAAGTTTCAGTTTTAAAATACATAATAACACATGCAGTAATAAAAGTAAATATAGCCTAATTATTAAATTCAATTAAAACGTAAAAAATACTAAATACTATAGAGCGGGTCACAGTTATTATGCAGCATTACGTTTATGGACGACGGCGTTGCCATATCGGCATGTTCTTCGAATTTGGTTCCAACTGGCGCGGGAATATAACTTGCCATTGTGTTACTATTATGATTTAAATGTTGACTTATTCATTTGAAAATCGTTTAGTAAGTAATTAAGAATATTTATAATTATGCTTTTAGATAAATTTTACCAATAAATTTAACCAAAGCGGCAACAGTGTTGAATATTCGCCCATAAGATTTACATTGGCCTATGCCGGCCACACTGCATAATAACTGTGACCCGGAGTATAGTAACGATTTATCTAATATACCTATGTCTTGTAGAATATTATTAATTTTTGAAGCAAATCATCCATCTCTCGAATGTGACTCTTCTTAAATGAAAAAAGGAAAAAACCAATGTCAATGTCACAAAATATTTATTGTTATATGAATTTGTTGTAAACAAAAGCGACTAGTTTCGGCCTACAATACGGCCATCATCAGGCTATTAAAGTTAAATACAATATAATGTTAAAGAACTATTCCAAAACGATTGCAAGCAGTTGCAGTTGAAGGTATGAATATTTCATAATTTTATTTATAAGCACTTATACCAAATATGGTGACCACCAATGATCAAAACCAAGTTAAAGAACTGTAGATGAAGTTAGAAAATGTAATGGAACTCAAAAAATTGTTTTGGACATTAAAAAACAAAAAAAAAGAAAGGAGAAAATGGAGAATGAGAATGCTTTCAATCTTCATTGCCAGCATATCATTGGATATTTTTTAAGAAAAGATAGTCGCTGGTGATGGACCTTCGAGCATATATACTAACGTAGAGACAGCAAGCAATAGTGATTGTTTTGTATCACAGGGGAAACTATCAGACACTACAGTCAGTGTCGTATCATTTTTAGGGGTTTGAAATTAATACCTTTATAAGTCATGCAAGCACGGGAAAAGCATTTATGGACGTGTAATGAACGATACTTTTCATTATACCTCTCTGAAAACAAAAAACAAGGTAAAAAAATCTACACAATGTTAGAAACCTTTATTTTTAAACATGAACGAACAAAAACCTATACCTAATTTTTAATTTTTACTAAATGAAATATTTATGTTACAATTTGTGTCGTTGTAAATGTGCAATTCTTTAGCAGGCATTTCATTTTGTAGAATTGTAGTTGATGAAGTCGAAGGTACATTAGTATTTATTTCTTGGTCTTTCCCAACTACAATGGCTTCTGGTGTTGACGTTGTGTTTCCTATTCTTGAATGATTGAACAATTTACGAGAAACTTCAATCTTCCTGCTTACTGATTCTTCGATGTAGCCTTCAGCTACTATCGACGAATGCCAACCTCCATGTCTTTTTAGAGTAAGCAAATTCGCTCCGCCTTCGACTAACATAGACGCTGAAGATCGTCTTAAGCCATGTCCAGTATATTCTTCAGGATTTTTTAGGTTCAAATATTCAGCAATTTGTTTTGTTGTACCACTTATAGTATGGCAACCTACATGTTGAGCATAACATCTACCATTACGATACGCAATAAGTAATCTTGTAGTTTCCATATTTGTAGGCCTTAGATTAATATATTTGCGATAAAAACTGCATGGATCAAAGGGGCATCCTTCCTTTGTAATGGTAAAACTTCTTGATTTGTGAGTTTTGCCATCTCGAAGGAATACCACCAAAAACCGGCCATTGTCTTCCACGTCTTCCAAAGTTAATCGAATCAAGTCATCTCTTCTGCATGCACCGAAAATACCAAATATTAAAATTATTTTAGTAAATAACCACTTCTCATCTGGTGCTTCAAGTATGAATTTGGCGACTTGGTCTGCAGTTAATACTTTGGACTTTTTTGGTGTGTAACCAACACTTTGCCGTTTGAGAAATGCAATAGATTTTGGCAAGTTACTAACATTCACATTTTCTTTTATTGCTAGACAACTTTTTAACATCGAAAATCGATGTTAAATCGATGGCTTTTTCAGATAAATAAACGAGAAGTGTTAACTTCTTTTTGCTGACGCCACTTGCAAAATAGACGGTACTCATTTTCATATCTCTCACAAGACTTCCTGGGCAGTAATTCTGCACTTACTTTCGCAGCTTCAAGTGATATTTTTTCTTCTGGAGAAATCATTTTAAAAATATTTTGAATACAAATTCGAAAAACTGTCACAATATACAAGCGTTGTTTAATGTTGCTAAGGAAAATAAACAAGCATTGTTTGCGGTTATTAAGGAACTTTCAATAGTATGTTTTATTAGTAGCCAGTTAATGTCATTAGCGCACAGGAAAAGCCCCTTTTCCGTGCGCCAAATAGACATGTAAACATAGTGTTTTCAGATAGGTATGATGAAAAATACAATTCGACGTTCCAAATTTGTTTACCACCAAACATATGTCAAACGTTTGAAAACTGGCTTCAATCACACGCATAAGGTTTTCATTGCCATGCGCTGTCCTCTCTCTTTCCTAGTCTAAGACGTTAGTATATATGCTCGAAGTAATGGACGCTTTTTAATATTTCTCAGAGATGTCTTAAATTGCAGTTTATTAGAGATTATAGACTCAGGTGGATAAAAGGGCACTTTACCTTACTTGTAATTTATTTCGAAACATAACAAACCTCACTAGTTTTGTTGCACAGCAGTAGCAATCCATCTACTATGACACATTTGTCATGCTTATCCCTAACATGAAAATTAGACGTGTCTATATCAATTTCCTAATCACAGATTTTTTAACGTTATTTAATTTATAATGTCTTTGACAAGATTGAGTTTGGCGTATGACAGTTCATGACTCATAAAATTCCTATAAAAGAACTAAAACTATTGGAGTAAGTTCCATTTACTCATTTCCGTAAACCCGAACGAAAGCGGAGTTACCCCGTTTATACCAATCTGCTATACCCAAACGGTTAGATTGCGCATGGAGTGACTCGGAGTGCACCGAGTGAACAACCCGAACGAACCTATAATTTCTTTTAAATTGACAGGTTTACAACACAAACATAGAAAACGCATATAAATTTTAAAAATGTGGAGATTATTGTTCAATGTGACCAACAAAAGTTCATATCAAAAAATTTTGAAAAATATTCACATATGGCTTATCCAGTATAAATATAAGTGCACGTCATCAAAGTGAACAAATCGCTCTGTACGTTTTACTTCGTTCGTTCGTTTGCTACTGTCAATCAGTATCTTTTTTCACTGTAAATTTGCTAAATATTTAAATTCGTAGGCCGCAAATTATTACAAATAATAAATAAATGCTTTGAAAGGTTACGTAATTAATTTTATATCAAATACAACTCCTGGACTAATAAAATATAAACTTCAAACGAACTCGGGCTAAAATAGTTTATATGTTGGCAATATGGTGCCCTGATGCCACATTTAAATATGATTTTAACCTAGCTTATTATTGTACTCAAATAAAAAGAAGAATGTTATAGAAACTTCGTTTGACATTTACTAGATTCTAATACTATTTTAAATGCTTGGCAACATAGTCCCGTTCTGACAGCTGTGACGTGCAATTATATTTATACTGGACAAGCCATAGGTACCAAATTCCAACTGCAAATACAATGGACAAGCCTACTTGGCCTGTTGTTGCAACTGCTGTGCTGTACCTGACTAATTTGTGATAGGACTGCTCTGTTAATTTGAATATTTATCTATTCACCATGTTCTACGTGTATTATTGAAACACTTGTTTTTTACTATAGAAGTTTATTCTAAATTGAAAAACAAGTTAATATTCAAAGAGATTTCTTTTCTTCCTCTGTCAACGTAAACGAGTTGAAAATATCCAATCCATCATCACCGATGAGACTTAAAAATACAGCAATTTGCTTTCTTTCAACTTTTTTCATCTTTTGATTCCAAACCTATAGCTGTTCTAAATAGATCAAACCTAACGTAGATGTACATAATTTATATAATACACTACGAATCACCTTTTAGGTTAAGGTAAAAATTCTTAAGATGATACCGAGTTTTTCATTATTATACTATGGTTTTTCTTCTGTGAAGAAATACTTTTTTGGTGTATATTTGATTTTAAGAAAATCCATGGCTTGGCTACCAATCTTTTATATAAAATTAATTTCGCTAATTGCACGTACACGCAAGACTGGAGGACCTCCGACTTCCGAGGCACGAAAACAAGAAAAACAAATAAAAAAAGGAAAAAAAGTATAGTGCGGATGCTGTTTACTGTTGAATAGAAATCGGACAAACCCTGGAACTGGAAATCCGATCTTCTAATAAAGCGATTGCATAGTCTTTTATGTTTTTTCTCTATGGCTGTTTCAGAGACGAACCGCCGACAAAAAGTATTTTGTTTTGCAAATTATTGTTGGCCGTAGGGCCATGTCCTTTCTTTCATTTTTATTTCGTTTTCGATGATGCGAAATGCAATTGGCTACCAAAAATTAATATGCACATGTTAAGTTTACTAATAATAGAATTGCAAATGTAATATAATCTTTTTATCAAACATGAAAATAAGCGGCAAAATTTGTTGTTCATTTTTAAACTAACAGGTAGGTATAATTCATTTATGAATACATGTAAAGTTGTTTGTAGGCTATTCCATGTTAACTTCTTAAGTGAAATACGATAATAAAGGTTTATCACAATATTTTGAACATTAATACTATGAATTGGTGATTGTTACAACGATTTCTGATCATGGATTAATGTCTTAGTACTTTGAAACAATGGATGACCAAACATTAAGCCATGAGCAAGAAACATCAAAAATTAATTAAGTTTTTCATTGATACAATGGAAAAGTTCATTGAATCAATGTTTGACGATTATTAAATTAATGTTGTTCGTCTTTAAAACAATAAATTTTTGTTACGGATTTATGAACAGCATACATCAAAATTTTATAAAAGGTATTCTTTGTTTCAATGTTCGCTAAAGGTTAATATCACGAACTTATACATTAACTTCCAATAAGGCGCGAACATCAATGATACGTGTTCATAGATCCATAACTAGAAACATCAATACTACGTACAGCTTACATCGACTCTTTTTAACGCACGAAAGTTAATGTAAGCCGTTCATGGATCCATGATCGAAATCATTAATATTACGTAAAGCGTACATTGAAAACAAAATGAGTCCATTTTCGCGCCCAATTCTCTAGTTATGCCCTAATTCCGCGCCTAATTCCCATTTTTATTGTTCTTTCAAACGAGTTAACCACGTTGTTTGTGCTGCGTTGTGAAATTTTTGTTTTTTAGTTGCTAAAATTGTGCCATATTTTTGAGGATAATATATTGTGTTTTGTTGTGAATTTTGTGTTTTTTAATGGGTAAAATTGTGCTATTCTATTGACGATAAATCTTCAATCCATATCTTCATATTAAATTGTAAGTGTGTACTTTTTCAGCTTTTTTTTTATTGTAAAATATTTATTTAATCTTCGAAAACGGGTGTGTAATATGTACTGCTTTATATGTAAGTCTCGTTTTTCTAATATCAGCATCAACACTTCAACCTCTCAAGCAGTGAAGTCAAAACTTTCTAAAAATTTAGCTAAGGGAAGCAACAAGAGTGGCACATTATAGAAAAAAAAGTATACTGTTTTATTTTAAAGTTTTCTTATTTGCAGATAATGGTACCTACATCAATTTAATGGACATTTAAGATAATTTTGAGTCAGTGTTTTGTTTTGTTGTCAGTGTAACGACCAATGGTAATGGATCCATGCTTCTCGTTTATTGTCTTAATGTCTTTTGTTAATAATAATAATAACTAGAAGTCATAAATCTATGCTCACTGTTTATTGAATTAACGTACCGAATTCATAAACTAACGATCAATGATCATGGATCCATGCTCAGTGTTGATTGATTTAACGTACAGCAATCATTAAACTAATGTAAACTGTTCTTAATATTACTAACCGTCAAACATAGATCCATGTTCTTTATTCATTGGTTGAATGTACATAAAACATAAGAAAATTTATGTAGGAACGTTCATTGTATTAACGACACAGCTCATCGACTCAAAATTAATGTTGATGTTCATTGATTTGATGTACTTTTTTATTAATATAACGTACCTTTTTCGTTCAGTGATATACTTTCGTTCAAAATATAAACTCCTTTTACTCAAACAATAGGTAGAATTAAAGTATGGTTAGTGATGAGCGAGACTGGTCTTGGTCTTGCGGTCTTGGTCTTGGTCTTGCAGAAAATGCAAGACCAAGACCAAGACCAATACCAACTTCAGGCTGCAAGAACAAAACCAAGACCGAGCAGTGCAAGACTTATGCAAGACCAAGACTTAGCATTGCAAGATATACGCAAGACCAAGACCAAGCCTGCAAGAGTCTTGCGGTCTTGCGTCTTTTTATTTTAATTTAGAATTAACCTTGTATATGTATTTTAAAAGAGTTTATCTGCGACGATTTTGGGCACTTTAAATTTCTAGAAACCTTTCAAATGGCACAATGTTTTTAGAACAAATAATAATAGGATACCCTTAAGCAGAGCCATAAATCACCAAACAATAGAAAAACGGCCGGCGGCTGCTTAGGAAAAGGAATATTTTATATTATTGGTATTTTATCAGAATTTGCCGGCATGTGAACAGTCGACGCATTTTACCCCAACTACCAGCTAGAAAGAAAAAGGTTCATAATCCAACATGAATATTCGACACAGATTGTATTTCACTAATCCCTTTATTGCCAATAAAATCTGCCCCTTCCAATTTGATATTTTTATTTTTATAACTAAAAGGTAAATTTCTTACACTTAGGTACAATTTTCTCAGTTTTGTTTTTAATTGTGAGTTTTGATTTTGTTTTGTTAAAATGAGTATAATTAAAAGTTGTCGTATTAGAGATTTGTTATTATTAGAAAATTATACATTTTCTAAAAGTAGTAGATTAGGTTAGGTTAGGTAAGATACTTATATAAAAATAAATAGTCTTAGCCAAACAGCAAAAATTAAAGACAATAAAGTAAAAAATAAAATTGCGTTTCTAGAACGAACGATTGAAAGTCTAAATATAAATCAAATAACAAGAGTTGCTTTTGTAAAATTAGTGTTATAGTAATCAGTTTTAGAAGATAATTTTATTTTATTACCTACTGACCTTTCTGTAAGTACCTAAATTCTTGCGTCGAAAATTTCTGTAATAAAAACATAAAATTTCTAATTTGCAAAGGGTGTTGAATATTGGGGTTCTAAATAAACATACCAACATTTTTTTGTTAAATTATTATTTTGGAATCAGTTTAGTATTAAGGCGACTAAAATAGTCTTAATCTGTTCTTCATAGGGATAGGATCGGTAAATTAAAAAAAAAAAGAAGAAAACAATGAGTGATCTGGAATCGTCGTTGTGTGTTAGTGACTCTTTAAGTGATTCAGAAAGTGATGAATGTGTTACACCGTCGACCTCTAAAAAATTAAAAAGACATTTGCCTCATAAAAGATCCAAGAAAAAAACAAAAATATCGGATACACGGGATACACCAACGCCAACGCCTACGCCGAATATGAAGAGCAAATTTAGTGAATTTTTTAATATTATTCCGAGTAATGATAAAGGAACTGCGCATGGGATTTGTACTTTGTGCAAAAATAAAACAGTAAAAATAAAAATAAAAAACAGAAATACTTCTGGACTTAAGAAACATTTATTAAATATTCACAAAAATGAAGCTCAAAAACTATTTCCTCGGGAAAGTCCAGAGTCATGCTCAGGGATAGCAAAGTTTTTTCACTCGTCCGAAAAGGAAAATAGTATTCAGGTAAGTCTTCTTAAGTAATGTGTTACTTGACCACAATTTAAAAATATTTGCATAGGGGGTTTAAAAAAATAAAGGTTATCCAAAATATCTATTCTTCAGGGAAAAATATATAGATACAGGGTGTTAAAGTTCTAAGAAAACTAAAAAAAAATATGATATTTTGTTTTGTTAAACTTTAGAATTTTGGCTTAGATTTTTTTAAATTTTGCATAATTTTTTTTAGACAACTGGAACCACTGATTTTACGGCAGCCACTGTAGACTGGATTACTAAAAAGTATTTACCATTTTCATTTTTTGATGATCAGGAGACTCAAGATTATTTCCGTTTTATATCTCCAAATCTTAAGTTTCCAAAAAGATTTACTCTCCGAAGGCAAGTTAAGTGTCGGTTTGATCACCTGCGATCTAGGGTGGAACAACAGCTAAAAGAAAATACGTCCAAGTTTTCATTCACTATCGATGGGTGGACCTCCATTGCTGGAAGGACATACTACGGGATCACAATTCATTTTATAGATAATGATTGGAATTACCAGTCGATGGTTCTTGATTTTATTCCATCTCATGGACTACACACCGGAGCAGATATCGCAAATATTTTTCATAAATGTTTAGTAGATTTTAAATTATCGAATAAAGTACAAGGGATAACTGTCGACAATGCCTCCGCAAATACAAAATTTATAAGTGAACTTGGTAAACTACTTCCAGATTTTAACCCTGAGGATCAGCACTTCCGATGTATGGCGCACATCTTAAACCTTGGAGTTCAAGATATGATGAAAACCCTAATGTTGCTAGGGGAAGAGGATATTGAATATAGTAGTGAAAGTGAGGACGATGAAGAAATCCCAGATGTAGACACCCCCTTAATTCATGATTCAAGTTCAACAATAACTAAATTACGTTCAGTAATCTGCAAGATTAGAAGAAGCGAAATGCTAAAAAATAAGTTTCGATCTGCATGTGAGACGGCTGGGGTACCTACAGACCTAAGCCCTATCTTAGATTGCCCTACAAGATGGAGCTCTACACACGACATGCTTGGAGTGGCTTTAAAATTAAAAGGGGGCATCAAGACTTTGTGCGGTAGCGGTAGTGTGCCTGAACTAAATGAGTTTCGATTGACTGAAACAGAATGATTAATTATCGAAAAAGTTTACAAGTTTTTAATAAACTTTAAAATACTAACAAGTAAACTTGGGGGAGACAAATATACCACCCTTCCCCTTGTCATAGTTTCAGTAAATTTATTAATAGATAAAATAGAATATACCGTTAAACAAATGGATGAAAATGAGTATCGAAGTGAAGTGGACGAAAAGCTAATTTTGGCATTCCAAGCTGCACGCGACAAAATTTTAAAACATTATACAAAAACAAATTGGATCTACTGCATAACCCTAATACTGGATCCCAGGCACAAAGCGGAGACTTTTGATTTGACAGTATGGGGAGCTGAGTTAAAAGAAAAAGCTTTACAAAAATTTGAATCAATATATGAAATGTACCGTAGTCGTAGCGATGAGCAAGCGCCAGCTACAGAAGAGGCAATAGAAGCCCGTCTATCCGAAGATGAAGATATTATTGATTTTGATAAGCTTTATTCAGCACCATCTAACTCATCAAGCTCTATTATATCTGACTCTCAAAACCGAAGAAAGGAAATAGAAGAATATTTTGGTCAATCTAGAGCCGTAAGCAACGAAGATATCGTACAATGGTGGAAATGTCACCAAAGAAGTTTTCCTATCTTGCAAAAATGGCACGTGATTTTTGTCCATTCCAGCTACTTCGGTTCCAGCAGAAAGACTCTTCTCAAAAGCATCTTTGGTAACAAGAAAACACTGTAATAGACTCAACAATGAGTCCGCCCGCTGGTTACTGTGTATCAATTGTTGGGCAACGAAACTAAAATAGTTTTTACCTATATTTAATCCAAGAATTTGTCCTATTTATGTTTTTCATTATTTTAATAAAAAAAATATTTTAATTATTTATATGTATAGTAAGTACTTTTAGTGGGATATTTTTTATATTTTGTTGTTCTGTTCTTTGGCTCTATGCATTTTTTTAAAGTTTTTTTTAACTGTTGTGAAAACTTAGTATTTAGTTGTTGTTAAATATATCTTTCTAAAATATTGAAATAAGCTCTATTATTGGTAATGTATCCTACCTATTGTTTTTATTCATCAACACCAAACATAGTTTTAGTTTATTTCAAATCCCAGCTAATAGGCCTGCAAAGAATAATTTTTTATAGAGAGACGCAAAATTCAGTGACTTTAATATTCATATACAGGGTGTCCCACGACGTTTTGACAGTCCAATTTCTCGAGAACTGTTCATATGACATGTATGAAATTTGGCAGATATAAACAGTCGAAACTGATGCTTATATTCATTATAAAATGACTTACGTTTTTCCTGTCATTTCGGCTCACGTGACCTCAACATAACTTTTTTAAATGGGACAACCGGTATAATATTACAATTTTGGATACATCATTTAAAAACAAATTCAACGATACCACACTTGTCATCATTGTATTGTGCAGGCCTTTTTATAGGCTCGGCGAAAAATGACAAATATGACATAAAAATCGGAATTCAACTGTTCGTTATTTCCAAAAGGATGGTATTTGTGATTTTTCAATACTCTTTGTATTGAACTTCTACTTATTTGTAATTCTTGTTTAAGAAATCGTATTGAGGTGTGTGGATTCACCTGCAGATAAGCCAAAATATTTATCACATTGTCATCTGTCTGAGCCCCTATTATCATTACTGCACAATACAATGATGACAAGTGTGGTATCGTTGAATTTGTTTTTAAATGATGTATCCAAAATTGTAATATTATACCGGTTGTCCCATTTAAAAAAGTTATGTTGAGGTCACGTGAGCCGAAATGACAGGAAAAACGGAAGTCATTTTATAATGAATATAAGCATCAGTTTCGACTGTTTATATCTGCCAAATTTCATACATGTCATATGAACAGTTCTCGAGAAATTGGACTGTCAAAACGTCGTGGGACACCCTGTATATTTCCAAACTCATAAATAAAATTATTAAATGTTAGATTTTCACGTCTGATTCTATAAATATTATTATCATTGACACATTATAAAACTATATTCTAAAAAATTGTCAAAATGAATAAAAAATAAAAAAAAATCTAAAAGCATGCGTAAAACAACATTTTAATTCAGACAATATGTCTTTCCCGCACGCATTTTTTTTTATTAATTAGAGATGTTGGACTACATACAAATAGTAAAAAAAATTATGAAAATAGGAATTTTTAAAATGTTTGTTTTTAAAAAAATCATAATTTATTAAATCACCCCTGTTAACTTTACCCAAAGCAACCACAAACTCACCTGTTTAAGTAGAATTCCTATAGCTACAGTCGTGTATTTATTGACACTATGAAAGATTTAATTGTCACAATCGCATCTTTTTAAGTACCTATCTAAATAATTTTCGAGGTGATTTTGCTTTTAAAAAAATATTGATCCTAACTCTTGGGGAAATTAACTTTTCCGCACTTGTTAGGATAATAACTATTTCATACTTGATTTGTCGCTACAATGTAATATAAAAAAAACATAATTTTTATAATGAAAAATACTATCCCTTTCATTTAATCTTTCTTTACTTGTAATGATTTTAAAAACTTTTTTCCTTTTTTTGCAAAACTTGCAAGAGTCTTGGTGCAAGACCAAGACCAAGACCAAGACTGGACCCTGCAAGAACAAGACCAAGACCAAGATTGCTTATTTGACTGCAAGACCAAGACCAAGACCTTGTATGCAAGACCAAGACCAAGACTAACCCGGTCTTGGTCTTGGTCTTGCATTTGCTCATCACTAAGTATGGTGTTATTCAATGTTTTTAATATGAATTAAAAATAAACTTTGTTTTAATAGAACTTATTTTTTAAAAGGATGTTAAATTATTCAACGCCATTACTATTAACTGAACTAAATATAAAAGTTTTAAAACGCGTAAAATATCTAAAGATAAAAAAAGAAATGGAAAGAGAGATACACAGAAATAAACATAAAACAGTCCAGTAGAAAGTAAGATAATTACATAAAATTTAAAAGCAGAAAAAGCACACATCTAAAAACAGAAGAACGAAGAGAAAAAAATAATACAAATGAGATTGTCTAAGATGCCTCTATTCAATTCCCACAATTTAAATTTGAAATTAGGAATAAGATAATGTTATGTGTTCTCTGTAGGTACTGCTTTAGGGCATGGTGGCTTGGACATTAACGAAAACTGTTAAAAATCAGCTGAACAGAAGACAAAAATACTGTAGAAAGAATGTATAAGTTGTACATACCATCAAGTTAAGGAAACTAAAATATAGTCATATAAGGCGTCATGAAAGAAAAAATGGCCTTTTACAAGTAATATTACAACAAAAGATACTTGGAAGAAGATCAAGAAGAAAAAGTAGAACATCGTGGTTGGCGAATATGTTAGAATGGTGTAAAATGTCAAGCTTAAAACTGTTCAGAGAATTACTAAATAGAAAGAAAATCAGCATCAGACATGACACAGAAGAAGAAAAGTCTCTAACTTCACTTATACCTATTTGTTCCTCGACCTATTAAAAACTTTTGTGTTTTTCTTAATCAGCATTAAACTAAGAATATCAACTTGTTTTGTTTGCAACCGGTCTTAGCTCATTTTTTAAGTGGTAAGTACGAAAGTATGTATAGATAGAGCCTCACTTAAAATATCTATATAAACTCAAACAGCAAGGTAGCACTGATGGCGATGGCAAGGTACGACTTCACCTAAAAGGCAGTATGGAACTATCATCAACGTCTGAAAAATCTGGCGAAAACAAACATGGTGACACTGATGTGAATTCCAGGGCACAGAGGGGTTGCTGGTAATGTGAGGGCGGACAATAAACGTGCTGAAAGTCTGTAGGCCCAGATCCATTGTGTGGGGTGGCTTACTGCTTTGCACGTAGAAATGTTCACCAGTGGGTGGAAAAAGGACACCGCAAGCGCAGGGGGAAATATTCAGTCTAAGAGAATGATGCGCTGCAATAGCATCAGATGCCCTAGACCTGAACAGAAGGGAATTGAGAAGAGTAATAGGTTTTATTACTGGTCACTGGTAATTCAGTAGTCATCCGAATAAGATGGGAATACCAGTCCCGAATCTCTTATGCAGTAAATGTGGTGAGGATGAAAAAACCGCACAACCTATAGTATGCCCGACACTAGATGCCGGGCGATATAAAACCCTTGGTATTTAATGGAAAAATGTTCAAGGGGATTAGCAGGAAAGCATCATCAAGAAGATCTCATGGATTAGTAAGAACCTGGGATTTGATGGACAATCAGATTATTAGCTACGTGGCAATTCCGAACGGAATCGCGAAAGCCGGCCCCCTTTTTTGTCAAAAAAAATATTAAGTGGAAAGATATGGTATCTAAATAAAGTTGGCGTTATGTACATAAATTGATAAGTTAAGATATTATTCAAATTATTGTTACAATTTTATACCATTTATTAGTATAAAAGACAGGTCAGGGTAAAAAGGGTATACTTTTCGTTCGCAGTAAATGTATTACGTTCTTATTTTGACACAACTTATGGTCCCCTATATTTTGGCATCATGTTACGTCCGATGAATGTGACCATTATTCTGCAAACGGCTTAAATTCCTAGAAGGAGTTGCTATGACCCCTTATCAAATTATAAATATTTAGAAAGCTGCTCAATTTGGTCAGAAGTATTGACGTTCTAGAGGCACAAAAGATCTTTGGTAAGTCGAATATTCTGATGGGTGGAAACCTTTTCATGGACCTAAGTCAATGCAATCTGATCTAATTTGATAAAAAAATATGTAAATTTCTACTACTTGCATTATTAGCCAATAATAAAATTAGGTTTTATTCTGAAAAACAAAACAAAACTACAGCACTTCCGATCTAAAGTATTTGATCAGTGTATTCTCCCTATATTAACATATTATGGAGCTCAAACCTGGACCCTCGCAAAACAAAGGTCTATGAAAAGGGCAATGATCGGTATTTGGTTAAGTCAAAGGAGAAGAAACGATTGTTAAGAATAATAAAAAAACTCTTCGTTTTAACCTAACTTCCAAGTTTATTTAAAAAAATATGTTTTACATCACAATTACGGCCGTTTCGCTAATAAGCATCGTCAGATTGACATTTAAGTTACATTTTGTATGTTTGTAGCTGGGTACCTGATGTTTAGGTAGTATTAAGGCTAGACCAAGTATGGAAGTAATAAGAGAAAACAATATTAAAGCCTAGATGTTAATAGCCCTAAGGGATTATCCTGGATGTAATTCCCTCTAAGATCAGTATAACTGTGCAATGATATAGAAAAACCAGGAAAAAACTATATCATGCTGATCTTTACAATAATTTAATACATTTATGTTTTACAATTATGTCTTATCTACGTATAAAATGTAAACTCAATCAAAGTAAACATTTTAATAGTGGAGAACTTCCAAGATTTATTTGTTCATTAACAACTTTAAATTGTGGATCTGCTAGATGTCTTTTTATTTCAAGTTCTTCAAGGAAATCCAAACTTTGTTCTTTATCACAAGTGTGTAGTATTTGGATGTCATTGATGTGTAAGAATGAGGATGGATGTTCAAGTAGGTGTTTTGCATAATTTGACTTATCTGGTTGTTTTAATCTATATGCTCTTAAGTGTTCATTAAATCTTACTTCAAAATTTCTTTGTGTTTGACCTATATATACAGCATTACATTCTGGACAATTAATTTTGTAAACACCAGATTTTTTTTAATTTGGGTAATTTAGTTTTTACATTTAACAATTTTGTACCAACATTATTTTGTGTTTTAAATGATATCAATGCTGATGTTGCCGAAGATATTATTTTTGAAAATGTATTGGAAATATTTCCACAATATGTAATATTTTTATAACTTTTAATTTCTTTAGTTTATTTAGGAAATATTAGTTGTAGTGACACTTTCTGTTCTATCTCATTAATTAATTTATTTATTAAATGAATTGGATAGCCATTAGACGTAGCTATTTGTTTTGTGATACTAATTTCTTTATCAAAGTTAATTTTGTCCATTGGAATTGAAAATGCTCTATGTATCATAGAATTATAAGCTGCAAATTAATGCGTTATAGGATGATTTGAATTATATGGTATGGTTACATCTGTTTGTGTAGGTTTTCTGTATATTGAATAATTTAATGAATTATGTTGAAGATTCAAAATATAATCTATATGACTTTGAATATTTATATGGTTGCCAAGTTTTGTGGTTGTTAAGTCAAGTAGACGTTTTAAATTTGATAATTTTATATTGTATTCTATACATTGGAAGCTGTCGTTCGCTACCTACAAATCCTGCTAACACATCATCAACATATCTATACCAAAATACAATATTGTTTTTATAACTAGAATTGAAGATTATGTTTTCTAAGTAAATTACAAAATAATACTAAATTAGTATCGTTTGATGTAACTAATATGTTCTCTAAAATACCTTCTCAAGAATGTATAGTTCTTGTTAAAAAGCTATTAGATGAAAGAAATATCCATCCAGGAATAATATCAGATATAATTGACCTATTTTATCTATGCATTAGTCAAAATAATTTTACTTTTGATAACAAAGTATATATTCAAAATGAGGGTCTTCCAATGGGAAGTCTTATTTCTCCAATTTTAGCAAATATTTTGATGGATAACTTAGAAAACATAATCTTCAATTCTAGTTATAAAAACAATATTGTATTTTGGTATAAATATGTTGATGATGTGTTAGCAAGACATCTAACAGATCCACAATTTAAAGTTGTTAATGAACAAATAAATCTTGAAAGTTCCCCACTATTAGAATGTTTACTTTGATTGAGTTTACATTTTATACGTAGATAAGACATAATTGTAAAACACAAATATATTAAGTTATTGTAAAGATCAGCATGATATAGTTTTTTTCTGATTTTTCTATATCATTGCACAGTTATGCTGATCTTAGAGGAAATTACATCCAGGATAATCCCTTAGGGCTATTAACATCTAGGCTTTAATATTGTTATGTCTTATTACTTCCATACTTGGTCTAGCCTTAATACTACCTAAACATCAGGTACCTAGCTACAAACAAACAAAATGTAACTTAAATGTCAATCTGACGATGCTTCTTAGCGAAACGGCCATCATTGTGATTTAAAACATATTTTTTCAAATAAACTTGGAAGTAACGTTGAAACGAAGAGTTTTTTATTATTCTTAATAGGATGGACTTCCAAAAAGTAAGAGTTAGTACAATAAATTTAAGAAACGATTGGATCAGGCAGAGAACTAAAATAACTGTAATAACCACTACAAAAATTACAGTTAAAATGGGGCTATGCCAGTCACATAGCTCGCATCAAGGATGGATCGCTAAGATGCTCATATGTAACCATAGGATGGAAAAAGATATAAAGGTCTACCAATAACTCGATGGTGTGACGATATCAAGAGATCAGCAGGACTAAAATGGAAAAGAATCGCATGCGATAAGGGTATATGGAAATTATAATCACAAAGCACTAGCCAATTGGGATAATTCCCGAGTAGACGTAATGAGGCGTACCATATTTTTTCTACGACTGACCGTAGAAAGGACAGGTAGAGGTATTGGATTTCAGGATGAGCTTTAAACAAAAGAGTCGCAGAACACTAGTTTACGTTCGAAAAGGGATGTACTAACTATCCTAATAAAGTTAGCCCTAAAAGATCTTCTTCCAATATTTTAGTAATGCAGTAAATGTAGTTTCTTTTTTAATTAATTATAGTTTGTAGTTATTAATTATATTATTTTAATAGTTTAGTTAGTAGTTTGCTTTCATAAATTTCTAATTTTCTTAAATTGTGTTTTTAATACGTGTATTATTAAAAGTAAGCAAAATAGATTATTTATTTGTTTATAATTATTGTGTCACAGCAGGACACATGCAGGCCTCTTAGCTTATTACTTGATTATATCTTTGCAGGTAAACTGTATTTTATTATTATTCTGATTTTGAGAAATTGCTTAATAAAATAATATTCTCTTTAGTATAAGTATTAGTATAACAGTAACTTGTTTTACGTAATTTGACCTTTAAGGACAAATTGAAGGATTTTAAAATGAATTTATGAAAACAGAAAGAAATAATAATAAAATATCATACAATACACGTTTGTTAGGTGTTATGACAATACTCCCTTATTCATAATTAAACTTGTTCCTGTTAAACTGTAACACACAAAAATTCTACGAAATATTAAGAATTAATCAGAAGTTTAAGACAATGTATTTATTTAACTAAATATTATTGGAAGAAACTTTTAATTATATTTTACAATAAAATTATGTTATTTTTAACATAATTAGACTGGACTATAAATATACTATGGCTTTGTCATAAAACCAAACCGATATTTTTAGTTTTCACTTTATGAATTTAGTGCGTTGTTGCCTTGCATTACCGAGCAGCTGTTTTCAAGGCCATAGATCATCTCAAAATCCATTACCTGTGCAATTTATTTTTTTGAAATTATGACTTTGGATAATAAACTCATTAAGTCAGTCAATCAGAACTAAATAAAATTATTTAAAAATTGGTAATGACAAATTATTTTACTAGTGGTCCTTAAACGAGAAGAACGTTTTCGGAAAACAAAATTATGGGTTTCTTCTTTTTCCAACTCTAAATTTTTGAAATAGTATTTTTCACTTGATTACGCTGGCGGTAAATTATTCATCGGAATATTTGCTTGTTCGGTAATATCTAGTGGGGTAGCACACATTTCTTGATCGTTATCATTCATTTGGAATTTTTACGAGATACTGAATGCCAGCTTATAATTAAAACAAGTGGTTGTTGATTGCCGGATATAACTAGATTCATTACCAACCCACAAACTATTAAACAATAAATTTACTGAAAATATCATTTTTATTCTGATTTTTCCGAAAATTCATGAGATTATTTTTATAAAAGTAAATGTAACATAAGTTTTTAAAATTTCTTAGGAAAGTGGCGGCCATTAATTTAGGATACTTAAAATATTCTAAATGAACCATTATTTACCTGCTGTCAAACACCTAATCATTAGTTTAAAATGGAGGTGGTTGAAAAAAATATTATCTTTTAGATAATAAAACGAAATCAGACGTTTTTTTGCTCTTTATCGATTTATTACTGAAGTTCTATTGTAGCAGTTGGTGGTCATTTGACTAAATCCCGTAATAAAAGGGCATTTTGAAATCATTACTAACCTCAACAATGACGTCTACTGAATTTAGATAAGGAATTAGGACGACTAAAAAAATTCACCCTCTGGCTTGATATCAACCGAGGAGGGTTAAAAAATGCACACGATCAACTTCTATGCGAGAGTGGGAGGCTTCACTGGTCTTTGCTCTGATGTCTTTCTTTAGATTCAGCGTTTAAATTGATTGATCAATACCGGACGAACTGATGGGTGTATTTAGGAGATTAAGGTCGGCTTACGTAAGATACAGAGTGATAAAATCGATTTCTAAAAGAGATAAATGTAAAAAAGAACTTACTGCAATATTACTATTGATTTTTTATTTATTAAAGTTAAAATATCCTATAAATGTATCTATAGGATATTGCAGGAATTTTCTATTCAGATTTTACAGTTTACCAAGAAATCAATGTTTTTTGTAATCTGGAGAATGGGGTCTACTCCTATCGAATACCAATAAAATAATTACCTTTATGAAAATAAGGTACCAAAATAATTATATTAACTTTTTAAATTACATATTCTCTTTAAAAATATTTTTGATTAAACTCGGTTATTTTTAAAGAGCTGTATTCATGTCTTTAAAAGTGGCAACACCGAATTTTATGTTTACTTTCTTTGTGACTTAATAATATAAAATAAACTCATGGTCTTACTAATATTGTATTTTAATTATAATATAAAACACTTTCTACCTGCAATATTATTAAATTTATTATTTATTTGCTTTGATTAATGCTGAGACAAAACTTGGCCAGATAGCCCTAGCTCGGGCCACAATTTATACAGAAGAAAAAAAAATAATATTTCATTTGATTTTTTAAGTTTGTTCCATTCGTTGTTGGTATTTTAGTTTTGTGCTTTTTATAATTTACAGCTTTTATATAAAACACCAAAAATATAATTATTTCAGTATGTCTATTTACCCTCTTCCAACTTCGCTGTTGCCAATTCGTAAAATGAGAATACGCTTTAAACTTTAAAACTACTACTTTATGAATATTTCGAAAATTATATATAATTTGCCAGTTGTATGAATTTCCTTAGTTCATTAACTATTAGGAATTATTAAATGAAAAAATTAAAATAGGAGACATCCCTATTGTTTCTGTTAATGATCAATATAAGGGCGAATTAATATTTAAAGTAGGGAAGTACAAGCACTATACACTTAGTTTTAATGACAAATCGTAGTTCTTCAAAGTTAAAGTTCCATTAACTAACTCCTTTTAGCTAACCGATAAACTGACTGATTTTGATTGACAATATTCCAGAATCTCTTATATTTATAGCTAGCGATATTCTTCTTTTTGCTTCAAAACTGGGTTAATTTAGTACTGTTTTAAAATTTGGGGCACTTTTTTTCATCATTATTACTGCTAGAGTGTTCATTAGAATTGGTTCTACACTCAAAACACTATATTATTACGTACACTATAAAATCTACTCGACTTAATTATTTCTTTTACGCAACTGAATTAACAGACAATAGTATATTAAACAACGCATTTCATATGGAATTCTGTTATGACACGAGTTCAAGTTTAAAAGAACGAGTGTCACAACAGCCATATGAAATAAGTTGTTTATAAAATTTTTTATATTTTGCCCTTTTTACCATTTATTAAATTAATTTTTTATTTTTATGTAATTACGAAAATTTTTATTTTAAAAAGTATGTCGGCAGCACTGAGTAATTTATAAAATTTGACAGTTGTGACATTTAAATTATCAAATGTTAATGTTTTAAAATATTTTAAAATGAATAATATACCAATAATAATATATTATATAAGTAAAATATTATATTCATATTCACAGATACTTTCTTAAAGAACAATATAAAATTAATAAATTGCTATTAGCCACAAATGTCATTGTCAATAGTCTTGCCTTTAGATACTTCACTCATGTCGCCAACCATTTAAAACAAAAATTTGCTTGCGTAAAAGTTACATTACGATACGCAAATGCGTTTTATAATGAAGATTTTTATAAGTGCAAAATATAAAAATATATTTTAAAACTGTATTTCATTTGCAACTTTTTATTAAATGAAAGCATTCCAGGTACCCATAATAACAATCAATTCCACCTCAAAACTGGCGTCATATTCAATTCCTACAATTTCTTTCCAGTGTCCAGCATTTCATATTACATAAATTTAGTTCTTAATTTTTTTACCCATGCCTTAGCTTAGATTCTAGGCGATAAAATGTTCCGTTGTATTACACACTAATTCACAATAAAATACATTTTCTAGATTCTTAATAATGATCCCATAAATATGCTAATTTTTCTAGATTTTTCCATTTTCTTTAAATCTATGTTAACAATAAATAAACATATGAACTATTTGATATTAAGCTTATTTTTTATTTTAAACTAAATATTAGGTTAAGACATGTTAACGGTAGGTTGTTTTCTGTTAATATTAGTTTAATTATGACTCCTATTTCTTTTACTATTTTCTCATTAATCTGATCAAAATTATAATCTTCATATATAATTCTATTTTATTTTCTTCTTTTTGAGTATTTCTCTTTTAAATTTAACAACTTGATACAACTTTGTTGTATCATTACTTGTGACTTTTTTATTCATTATTGTCCTACATTTATTAAGTACAATTGGTCCATTTCTATTTCTTTCTCTTATGGGTTTGCTTAGTTTTGTTTATTTTATTTTACTCTGTGGAAAAAATTAGCTTTTTTAATTCAATGACAGCTGTTTCGTTAAAACTAGCATCGTCAGATTGAATTAAAAAACGTGTTTATTGTTCTGTTGTTTATTTGTTTTATAATGTACCTTATTTCATGATTACATTTTATTATACCTTGTTTAATTATATCGTTTTACACTTTTTTTAACAGATTTAATTTCAAGCAGCACTTCAACAACCACTGCACTAGACACATTATTTTTTGTATCACTTGAAAGCTTAATCTTTAAAAAAACAGGTACAAAATATCAATAGATAACTAAATTTAATAATATTTTTGATATTCAGATTTTTTAAATTAGTATTTAACCACATATAATTAATAGGTTTAAGGGATTATATTAAAATGTTTGTGCTTTTTTTAATAGTCCATCTGACTAATTATGTAGTGGAAAACCTGCTATCGTCGTTTTAACAGGCAGTCGATTTAATTCCAGAATTAAATGTTAAGCCAAAAAATGTTGTTAATTACGCTGAACTATTTGCAAACAATGTATAATTGATTGACTAAGCAAACACTCGATTCAATTTCACAAATATTTACACAAACTGTCGCAATAGAGACAAACATTTATCCATGAAAATATACATGTATATGGGAATGATTTCTTTATATATTTTTTAAACAGAACTAGTTACAAACAAACAAAATGTAACTTCAATATGTCAATCTGACGATGCTATTTCGATAGCGAAACGGCTGTCATTGCATTTAAAGTATTTAAATAATAAATAGTGAAAGTTAATTCAACCTTTGTTGAATTTGTCCAAAGAGTATGCCAGGTATTTATTTGCTTAATGGAGTATCAAAATACAAAATGCAAAATCTTAGCAAATTTAATTTCTTAACACCTATTATATCCCATTCTTATAAAAAATATTTTTTCTCTGGAAAGCACAATAAAAGTAATATGCTCATTTGTAAGCATATAACTGCCAATTACTACTAAACACTATTGTACTTGTACAATTATTAATGTAAAATATGTACATATAATATAATATTAAATCTTTATTTATATCAATATCAAATACCAGCAATTTATGTATGCAATTAATAGTGAAAATGAAAATCAAAAAAGTTGGGATAAAAATTATGTACAGTGGACGGGTAATTTATGGAATATTATCATTATTTCGAGAACCGTCGAGTTTTGAGGGTAATCCCGAAACAGGTCGATTTTTGTTATAAAATACCCATGTTATAACGTACATGAAGTAAGGATGACGTCACCGGTGTGGGTGTAGTGACGTAATCGTTAATTTTTTTAAATAGAAATCGGTATAATGCCACACCTCATTTGAAGAAGAATTTAATTCTCTATTTAACGACATTACATTTATTACTTAAATATTTTTTAAGGGTACAAAAACATTTCTTTTTTATTTAAATTCAACCAAATTACAACTAATGATTTAATTCATAACGTACCTTAAAGTAACCAAATTATGCATAATAATTATTTTAAATTAAATGTTCGAAATGCCCTCCATCGGTTTCTTGACAATATGCGAATCTACGGACACATTCATCAAGTACATTGCGGATGACTTCTGGAGTAATGAGACTCATTTCATGCCTAATTCTATCTTTTTAGTTCTGTAAATTTTGGGGTCTATTTCTGAGGATATTGGGTGTGTGTCTCAGTCATCCAATGTGGGTTTTCTTTACTCCAATACCTGCAATTTTGACGATTCACGGTACCATGTAGCTTCATCGGAAAAGAAGATTTGATTGATGAAACGTGGATTGCCGATACATAAATCCTGCATAATTTCAGAAAATTGAAGCCGGCGATCGGGATCGTCGTCGTTTAATTCCTGGTGTAGTTGAATTTTGTAGGGATGGTATTTTTCTTTTTTTAAAATACGTAATACCGATCGTTGAGAAACTCCAGCATATTCACCCATTTGTGTTGAACTACTGTGAGGATTGTCATGGACTTTTAATAAAACATCAAGTTTCACATTGTCTTTAATTTTAGGATGCCCAGCGTTTGGAATATGTTTAATGTGCCCAGTTTCTCCAAATCTTCAGACTATTTTACTTACTGTTGATTGGCTGATGGGTCTGTCTGGATATTTTGCGTTGAATAAATTGCATACCTCGTTCTGTGTTCTTTTTTTATCTCCACATCCACTAAGAATTAATATTTCTATGCGTTGTGTTTCATTTAGGTGAGCCATAATTTAATATTCAAAAGTAAAAATTACAATTGGCAACTGATGACAATTCACAAAATCAAAAAATAGTTACGACAATAAATATTACAGTAACTATGCCAATATCACTTGCTTGATTTAACATTTGACAAAAAGTTTCAGTGTTTATGAGATAACTTTTTGTGTCCATTATTATTTTTACTTATTTTTGCTTTTTTAAGTATTTATTTCAGAATGTCATGGCAGGAACCGATGGATGGCATTTGGAAAATTTAATTTAAAATAATTATTATGCATAATTTGGTTACTTTAAAGGACGTTATGAATTAAATCATTAGTTGTAATTTGGTTGAATTTAGATAAAAAAGAAATGTTTTTGTACCCTTAAAAAAATATTTTAGTTACAAATGTAATGTCGTTAAATAGAGAATTAAATTCTCCTTCAAATGAGGTGTGGCATTATACCGATTTCTATTTAAAAAAATTAACGATTACGTCACTACACCCACACCGGTGACGTCATCCTTACTTCATGTACGTTATAACATGGGTATTTTATAACAAAAATCGACCTGTTTCGGGATTACCCTCAAAACTCGACGGTTCTCGAAATAATGATAATATTCCATAAATTACCCGTCCACTGTATATAATTTTTATCCCAACTTTTTTGATTTTCATTTTCACTATTAATTGCATACATAAATTGCTGGTATTTGATATTGATATAAATAAAGATTTAATATTATATTATATGTAAATATTTTACTTTAATAATTGTACAAGTACAATAGTGTTTAGTAGTAATTGGCAGTTATATGCTTACAAAAGTGCCGCAATTCACACGAGTGAGAAGTTAGCATTTGCGCACGTGTTGCACACTGTACTTTTCCTACGACCACCATCCAAAACAACCACCATCCAGAAAACAAACAAACGATCGTGTTGCACACGATACTATTTTATGAGCACTTTTTCTAACATGGCATAGCTTTTGGCGGTGAAAATTTCTGCATTTCATTTAAATAAATTACTAAAGATCGTATTTAAAGATTTATTAAATATTACAGTAGGTAACAAATTTACGTTTTAAGAAACGTATTTTAAATTTAACTTTCCTTGCATGGGATTTTTCACTTAAAATTATAATGAACTGTAAAATGGGAACAGTTCTGGATCTTTATCCCTGGTGTTGGTGTTTCCGACAAGTTTTGTTATTGTTATTGTTAATAAGTCATTCGTAGCTGATGTTGAGGGAACAGGAACAGAATCAAATTTCTGTAATGATTCATCGACTCTACTAGTTGATTGCACTAAATGCATGATTTTTCGAGAAATGTCTTTCTTCGTCACTATAGAATCGTCGATATAGCCTTCCGCGACGCTGCTTGAACGCCAACCACCGTGACGTTTTATTGTGAGCAGATCAGCGCCAGCGTTTGCTAAAACGGTGGCTGAAGAAACGAATGACCAGTGTATAAGTTGGGATTTGGTAGTTTTAAGAAGGATGAAATTTCAGCAGGCATCTTACCAAATTTGTTAATGCCTACAACTTGTCTGGTACACTTACTTTTCTGATAGTTTAAAAAGAAATTTGTTGTGGATAAATTAGGCGGTCGTAGGGAAACATACTTTTTAAAGATGTCGTAAAAGGCACCTGTGACTGTAAAGCTTCTTGAAATTTTGGTTTTTGTGTCATTAAGTTTTATAATTGCAGCGGAATTCAGATCTTCAATGTCACTGGTTTTCAATTTCCACAATTCAGATCTGCGGCATGCTCCATTTAATCCGATGATCGTCGCTACCTGAACAAATCAAAATCGATTATAGAAAATTGTTTAAAAAATAAATTCTTCAAATTTACCTTTGTTAATAAATATTCATTGTCAGGTGCTTCTATCAAAAATCGATTAATATCCTCGGGGGTCAGAGTTTTCGACTTTTTCGGTATGTGCCCTTCGGATTTCCTTTTTAATAAAGTACGAAGCTTTGGATAAGTAGAAATATCTATACCATGTTTGATACTTATAGTTGACTTCAGTATTGAATAAATCGACCATATGGTGCAGGCTTTTCTAGTGTTAGATAAGCCTTCCATATACACCATCAGTACATTTTCAGAGAAAGACTTCGTTTTTTGTTGACTTCTCCATTCCATGAAATTTCTGTAAGCAGCTTTATATTTTTCTCTTGAAATAGCAGGCAATAAATTTTGGCAAAATAAGTCTGCCTGTTCTTTAATTTTCGGGGGTGCATTTTCAAAATCAGAAACATCAGAATCCATTATAAAAATCACCGGCAGATACACCAAAAGTAAAGGAAAACTGTTAAAACTCTGATAAGTATAATGCGGCTAAAATGGCGCCTTCAGCTCGACAGTTTGACAATAAATAAATAAGCAGCAGTTGCCTAGCAACGAATTAGAAGTCGGACTGTTTTGCTGGTTTAACGTTTAGATACCACAGACTACAGATAACGACATTGACAACTTGCTGCAGGTATTTATTTTGGGTATGCCTAATGTCACTTTGGCTATGCCTTATGTCACTTTTCCCACAACTTTTGTTGCTATGAGAAATTGCTGATTTTGTGTACTGTAACCAATGTGCAAAATAGTGTTTTGGATGGTGGTCGTAGGAAAATAAAATTTATATTAGGGTCTTTATTTTGATTAAATTCCAACCAATCAAGTATGTGAATACTTTTAGTGTTGTAAATAATTTTGTGTTCATAAAAACCGAATGATACGCTTATGCGCTCATTTTTGACATTTATATGCAAATATTGCTTTGACAGCATACTGTAAACATAAAAAATTAGTCATACAAGGAGCTTCAAGATGGCGGACTTCCGTCGCAAATTTTTCTTAAAGTTAATATATGACAGACTCCTTCCTGTTTCTTTTTGTTCTAAGGAAATTTTAGATTGATTTCCAAACGTCGTTTTGATCCTAAAACCTTTACAGTTTAGTAATAGCAGCATTTGAAACGGTCTTAATTATTTGGATTCGATGTATAACTTGTCTACGCCACTGGCTTTATTTTCTTAAGAAAACTCCTACAATTATTACGCATAATAAAAATGTCAACGGCGCGCTATCATTAAACACGAGGAGCCACGGTTTCATAACCTCAATAAAACATTGATGCACAACTCGTTTAAAATTAAAAAGCCAAACGTTCCCTCTCCTTACGGAACAACGATTACAATCTAACCAATATTTTAGTCCTTTTAATGAAGACCATAATATTGCGTGCTAAGAGGTACCAACTGAAATATTTAAATACCTAATATCTATAAATGAAATAGGGGATATATTTCGTTTATCAGCTATTATACATCTATGAGCTTACTGGTTGATGTTCTATATAAAAGTAAAAGATTAAATTAATAATTTAGTCGAATAGATTGTTTTGTGACCGTAATAAAAAAATAAATAATGAAGTTTTATTAGATTTTTATAATGTTTACCAGAAAGATTGGTCTTATTCCACTAAATATTATTTGCAAGGGGATAAAATTTCACAAAAATGTAGTAATATGGCTTGTCCAGTATAAATATAATTTATGCCCTGGGCACTCTCCACAAATGACAGGTCCACGTTTAGTAGTTAATGCTCAGGTCACGGAAGTCGCCACTATCGAAAATAAAATCACAATCCACAGGAAATCCGTTAATGACGTAACAATTCTGAATTTAAATGTTGTCAACAATATTGTTTGACAGTTAGTATCGTATTTTCTCGTTAGTAGATATATTTTTCAGCTAGAGTTTTTGTACTTGTGTGATAGATAGTATTGTATTTTCTTAGTAATTATTGTATTTTCTCGTTAATAGTTATATTTTCTCGTTAGTATTTATATTTTCCAGTTAGAGTTTTTGGAGTTATTTATTAAAATATGGTTTTTATGCGTTCTGTTACGGGTAGCCTTTATAAAAATAACTATAAAAAAGTGCAATATTTACCAAAGGATCCACAGGTAAGAATTTGGTTTTTAAAGCTTCAGCGTATACCTATTTATTAGTATATGATGTATATTATATTATTTCTATGTTACATTATATTTGTAGATCCGAAGAAAATGGTGTGATGCTTTAAATAGACCAGATTTGGTTAATGTAACTGGAAATGACCGTAAAAAATTTAAAATCTGCATTGACCACTTTACAAAAGACTGCTTTTTCTCGCAGAATAGAAATGTTACCAATTTGTAATTAGATGCTGTGCCTACTCTAAAATTTCCAGGTAAGAGAATGATTTTAAAATTTTGATTGTGATTTAAAAAAAATCTTTTTTAAATAACAAGAGCCTAGGTTAGTGTACAATTTTATTCTCAATTTCTAATTATGAGTCTTGTATTGACAACTCAGCTTTTTAATATTTAATATTTATTTTTCAGCAACCAGCATCTCTCATTGTTCTGATGATCCTCTAACAACAGAAGCTACTCCCAGGACACCAGAATGCAATAGATCCATTTTAAAAATAATTGGGGAAACAAGAAAAATAAATATGACTTCTAATTGTAATAAAATTATTTTGCAAAAATAAAGAATTATTACTTATTTTATTTTTATTTCTAAGTCATACCAAATTGTTAACAATATTAAAATATTTTAAAATAGTATATTAAACAACGCATTTCATATGGAATTCTGTTATGACACGAGTTCAAGTTTAAAAAACGAATCGCGAAGCGATGAGTTTTTTAAAGAACGAGTGCCACAACAGCCATATGAAATAAATTGTTTATATTTTTTATATTTTGCCATTTTATGATTTTTTAAATTAATTTATTATTTTTATGTAATTACGAAAATTTTGATTTTAAAAAGTATGTCGGTAGCACTGCGTAATTTATAACATTTGACAGTTTTGACATTTTAATTATGAAATGTTAATGTTTTAAAATATTTTAAAATGACTAATACACCACTAATAATATATTATATAAGTAAAAAATAATATTCATATTCACAAATACTTTCTTAAAGAACAATATAAAATTAATAAATTGCTATTAACCCACAAATGTCATTGTCAATAGTCTTGTCATTAGATACTTCACTCATGTCGCCAACCATTTAAAACAAAAATTTGCGTGCGTAAAAGTTACATTGCGATACGCAAATGCGTTTTATAATGAAGATTTTTATAAGTGCAAAATATAAAAAATATATTTATCAGAATATTTTTAAAATATTTTACTATAAACATTTTAAATTAACCAATAAAATAAAAATACAATTATATAGTTAGTGCTCAGGTCACGAGAGGCGCTGTAAACACGTTTTTAAAAAACCCTTAGAGTCGGCTATCTATAAACTTCTTTCTAATCTATGATATAATTGCACGTCACAGCTGTCAGAACGGGACTATGTTGCCAAACATTTAAAATAGTATTAGAATCTAATAAATGTCAAACGAAGTTTCTCTTATATTCTCCTTTGTATTTGACTACAATACTACACCAATTTTGAACGCGGCAACAGAGCGCAATTTTGCCAACATCTAAAACATTTTAGCACGAGGTGTGTTCGTTTGAAGCTTATATTTTATTAGTCCAGGAGTTGTATTTGATATAAAATTAATTACGTAACCTTTCTAAAGCATTTATTTATTATTTGTAATAACTTTCGGCCACGAATTTCAATATTTTCCAGTGAAAAAAGTTACTGATTGACAGTAGCAAACTAACGAAGGAGGTCAAACGAACAGAGCAATTTGTTCACTTTGATGACGTGCACTTATATTTATAATGGGCAAGCCATAGTTTGTAGTGTTCTACAAATGACATCTCGAACAAAAGTACATAAGCAACAAACAATAATGAAAAATTGTATGCTGTACTAAAATATATTGTGTATGATTTTTAGAAAAATAAATTAGTTACATATAAACTGTATCAATAAAGCACAAAGTCATACCACAACATTAAAATTAATTAACATAACAGAAGAGCGACTGGTTTCTGTATTAGACCATCATCAGTCTAAAATAAAAACTGTAACGATACAGGTCAGTTACAAAGACAATAAATGCCAAATATGTTTTAAAGAATAATAAAGGGATAGTGATAATTGTTAGAATAAAAATAAGCAAGTAAGGCTTACCTGATTATGCAGACTTCAATGCGTCAAAACAATTGCATTAAAGTTAAAGATTACAGTTAAGGTAATATTCGAATATATATGTTAAAAATTTATTTATTTTTTTCACCTGTCAAAATATCACAATTTTCTGATTTCGTCCAATGAAAACGCTTAATCTTCAATGTTCTATGCTAAATGCTAGCCAATCATCCGTTTTATAGCGATTATTTTTTTCACCTGTCAAAATATCACAATTTTCTGATTTCGTCCAATGAAAACGCTTAATCTTCAATGTTCTATGCTAAATGCTAGCCAATCATTCCGTTTTATAGCGATAAAACCACTAGTCGTTTTACCAGGATAGATAAAATTTTAGAACTGTCAAAAATCAATATTGCACAATCAATTTTCTTGTTTATAAGTACCTTACTATAAATCAACATTTATTTATATTATCTAAATATTCTGAAATATATTTTGTTATTATTTTTGTAACAATTCAATTTATCTAAACGATAATGAAAAACCAAATATGTAGTTATTTTAAAACTAACCTGCTTCCTGGTTCTGTATGCATTTAAAACTTTTATATGCCTACAGGCAAATGTGGTCTTATACGTAAACTTTAAATAGATATACCTAATAATTTTTATTTTGGTAATTTTCTCTTTAATAATATAATTGTATAAATAGGTAAAAATGAATATTTATTCAAATTATAACTCTGTTCTCACGACGCTCACGACAACTGACAACTGTCAATACTATCTAGTGTATAGGATAAGTAGGAGGGGTAACGGCATTTCGTGGACCATATTGATTACGTCATTAAAGTCGGGCTTGTCAAATTTTTTATTAAAGTTATTAAAAGATCAAAAGATTATAAGTATTTTCTCTTAAAATAATAATATATTTATTAAATATTATTCTGTGTAAACCCACTTCCTTTCTTTCTCTTTCTAAACTTAATGTTTTAATAAATTAGATCATAGGTAGGCAACACAAAATACACGTATCCTAAATTGGTAAAAAGTAAAAAGATAACGATAAGTTATTAAATAAAGTGGTTTATGTACAGAATGGTTCAAAAAATAATCTCAAATACCATTCGTCCTGTAAAATTTTACTAGATAAATTTTTATTTTCTAGACTCAAACTTTTTTATTTTAGGCAAAACTACTCAAACAAACTGAATAAGATAAGTTTCAGTTTGTTATCGTATTTTTGCCAAATAAAAAAGTTTTCGTCGAAACTAAAAATTTATCGATAAAATTTTAAGGACTCGTGGTATTACCTTTGATAAAACCACTAGTCGTTTTATTATAGAACTGCCAAAAATCAATATTGCCCAATCAATTTTCTTGTTTATAAGTACCTTACTATAAATCCACATTTATTTATATTATCTAAATATTCTGAAATATATTTTGTTATTATTATTATAAAAATTCAATTCATTTAAACGATAATGAAAAACCAAATATGTAGTAATTTTAAAACTAACCTGCTTCCTGGTTCTATATGTATTTAAAACTTTTATATGCCTACAGGCAAATGTGGTCTTGTAGGTAAACTTTAAATAGATATACCTAATAATTTTTATTTTGGTAATTTTCTCTTTAATAATATAATTGTATAAATAGGTATAAAAATGAATATTTATTCAACTCTGATCTCACGACGCTCACGACATCTGACAACTGTCAATACTATCTAGTGTACCTATAGGATAAGTTAATAGGAGGGGTAACGGCATTTCGTGGACCATATTGATTACGTCATTAATGTCGGGCTTGTCAAATTTTTTATTAATGTTATTAAAAGATCAAAAGATTATAAGTATTTTCTCTTAAAATAATAATATATTTATTAAATATAATTCTGTGTAAACCCACTTCCTTTTTTTTTCTTGATTATTAATGTGTTAATAAATTAGATCATAGGTAGGCAACACAAAATACACCTATCCTAGTTAGCTTGTCAAATTTTTTATTAAAGTTATTAAAAGGTCAAAAGATTTTAAGTATTTTCTCTTAAAATAATAATATATTTATTAAATATTATTCTGTGTAAACCCACTTCCTTTCTTTCTCTTGATTATTAATTTGTTAATAAAATAGATCATAGGTAGGCAACACAAAATACACCTATCCTAGTTAGCTTGTCAAATTTTTTATTAAAGTTATTAAAAGATCAAAACATTATAAGTAAAATAGTAAAAATTGGTAGAAAATTGGTTTTTGTACAGAATGGTTCAAAAAATAATCTTCTCAAATACCATTCGTCCTGTAAAGTTTTACTAGATAAATTTTTATTTTCTAGACTCAAACTTTTTTATTTTAGGCAAAACTACTCAAACAAACTGAATAAGATAAAATCACTTGTCCTACGGACTCGTCCTACTGACTCATGATTTTATCACATTTCAGTTTGTTTTCGTATTTTTGCCAAATAAAAAAGTTTTCGTCGAAACTAAAAATTAATCGATAAAATTTTAAGGACTCGTGGTATTACCTTTGATAAAACCACTAGTCGTTTTACCAGTATTGTTAAAATCATGTAACTGTCAAAAATTCAATAAAAATATTGAACAATTAAACAGCGAAAACTAAAATAGTGAAAATTTGTGAAAAGATGACGATAAATTTTTAAATAAAGTGCTTTTTGTACAGAATGGTTCAAAAAATGATATTTTCAAATACCATTCGTCCTGTATAATTTTACTAGACAAATTTTTCTTTTCTAGACTCAAACTTTTTTATTTTAGGCAAAACTGCTCAAACAAACTGAATAAGATAAAATCACTCGTCATACGCACTTGTGATTTCAGTTTGTTTTCGTATTTTTGCCAAATAAAAAAGTTTTTGTCGAAATTAAAAATTTATCGATAAAATTTTAAGGACTCGTGTTATTACCTTTGATAAAACCAGCCGTTTTATTAGTATTGATAAAATAATTGAATTGTCAAAAATTCAATAACAATATTGAACAATTAATTTTCTTGTTTCTTGTTTTCATTTATATTATCTGAATATTCTAAAATATATTTTATTAATAACATCACACTTCAATTTATCTATACCACAATAAAAAATCAAAGAGGTAGGTAGGTACTTTAAAACTAACCTGGTTCTTGATGCATTTAAAACTTTATGATAGATACATACATATAAATATGGTCTTGTAGGTAAGTTACAGTTCCTGGAATAAAGAAGATATATACTTATAATTACGGAGTGACCTTATGCTCATTGTCCATTTTCCACGTTTGTTTTGTAAAGCTGTAATTGTAATTTGATATATGAGTAAATATTATGTATTAATTATTATATAAAGAAGAAATATTGTTTTTTGGTAGCTAGAAAGATTAGAACAATTGAAGAATTTTTTAGTTCTCAAATTTTGTAAAGATTAGCTGAAGTTTAACTCTTTGTCATTTTTGTTATAAATGAATTGGTTAGTTTAAGTTGAAATAATTGTTTTTAAAAAACAAGTTTTAATTCGACAAACTTAACTGGTAAACTTCAAATAGTTAGCCTAATAATTTTCATTTTGGCAATTTTCTCTTAATTTAATTATGTAAATAGGTATAACCTCAGAGTAATAAGTAAACATAAGAGTAGGCATATTCCCTACTACTTGTCGTCGAGACAGATTTTAACCAGCAGAGCATTGCCAGACGTGTTTTGTAAGTACAAAGTAGGAAACAAAAACATAATAGCATAATTTACAACAATTTTATTTTACTTTTAAGAGGAGACTTTTAGTCAGAAAAAATATTCTTTAATACATTTTAATATTCCATTTCTTACCTTTCGATAATACTGATAAAAAAGTTCTGCACCAATTGTATCAAATACCCACACCACCACCACCACATTTAAATAGTTTTCTTTTTGTTTTTTTTTTCATTTAATTAAAAGAATTATTTTTAATGTGTATAAATTATTTAACTGACATTTATATATTACGGTGATACTCTAACCAATTACACGCCACTGTACGGTTGTGTTTACCTACACCTCTAGATGTCAATTTTATTTTCCACTGTATGTTATTATGTTGTTGTGGTATCTCTATGTTTACTTATTACTCTGAGGGTATAACAATCAATATTTATTCAAATAATAACTGAGTTTTTACGGTGCTCACGACAACTGACAACTGTCAATAATATCTAGTGTACAAGTCAATAGGAGGGGTAACATTTATTACGTCAACAAAGTGGCGCCTGTTCAAGAATGAGATAGATTTATAAAACTGTCATAAAAAATCTATTCATATCCTCGTCGCTTCGCGATTTTGAATAATTTTCAAAATATTCGTGTCCTCAAAAAAATAATTTATTTATTATAAATGAGAATTTCTCACCATAAATTGAAAAAATTACATCTGTCACAAAGCTTAATAATTACTAGTTTAAATATCTGTACCATAGAGAAATATAATATATTTTTATTTGTCTATAGTCTGTACGTTGAGGTTTCAGCGTTTTCTATGGTTTCAACTGTCAAAAAATTCCCACTTAAATATCATGGTGCCACGAAAATATTTCCGGAATTTTTTTTTTAATTGCCATGGTAACTAGACAAAATTAAGGCATAGAGGTGTGAAATTTTCGATAAAATTTTAAGGACTTTTGAAAAATCGACCCGTCTGCGAATTTCCAAATATTGTTTATTTAGCTAATAATTAATGTATGCGTTACTTTATGGACACACTGAATTTAATATTTATTTATTATCTAGTAATGAAAAAAAGTGAAAAAGTGAGATTATAATATATTATTTATACAATATTTTATAAAATCTATTAATTTAGAAAGCACGATTAACATTTAGCGCCGAGTTAAACAACAAAACAAAGTGCAAGGCATAAAATAGCATTTAATAAGAATCCCCTCACGCATAAAATATAAAACAGAAGGAGCCGATATCGTGTCTGAAAACAACAAATCATGGATGTTGAGAGCTGGTATTAAATGGATTATTTATATAACTATTTGCCCGCTAATTTATTTATATGCAGAAGTTACTAGTCTTATTACCATATAAAATGATGTCTGTTCCATTATTAGCAAAACGGTTATCTACCGAGTGTGCCTTTGTGTCGGGACTGTTTGTCAGGTTTTGGATAAATTAATGTGATATATCTAATTTTATTCGTTGCAGTAGCGTGGAGAAAAATTATAGCACAAGTAGAAATAACTACGTTTGTCTGTAATTTGTCAGTTGTCTTATGGTGTTGTACTAAATATAATAAAAGCAAAATTAATATATATATATATAAGTATATACAGGGTGTACCAACCTTACGACAAAGTTCGGTATATGGGTTGTGTTCGATATCAAAAAATATTAACAAAAATAGTAGATGTCTTTAGGGTCCATATTTTAAAGTTACCTTAACTATACAGAGTGTTGTATAACTCCGTTACAAACCAAACATATGATTTTTTAAATGGGAACCCCTGTATTTTATACCGAATTCGGACTGCTCACATTTTTTTGAAGATTTTGATATAGGGTTTTGATACGTTATACAGAGTCCTTCAGAAGTTATGGACACGTTTGTGTAAAAATCGTAGGTAAATCAACGCTCTGTATCTTATTGTACGTTGAAGAAAAAAAAAGTATTTTGACTTATAGAGTTTCGTAATATGATACATTATCACCGTATTCTATTAAATATTAATTATTTTCCCATTTATATACAGAGCGGATGATAACTCGAACCTTTCATTTTCTCTCTTTTTTCAAATTTTATATCATAAATAGAATACCCGATTATGTAACTTTAATTTTTGTTAAGCATTACCTATACCCAAAGTTTATCTTCAAAGTGCTCACCATTAACATTATCTCAATACCGAATTCCCTAATATATGAAAAGGAAGAGGGGACCCAAAAGATTGGCCAGCCCGGTATCCCGATTTAACTAATTTGGATTCCTTTTTATTGAGATTTTATAAAAATTATATTTATAAAACTTTTCCAACTACTAGACACGACATGAAAGACAGAATCATAGCGGCTTTTCAATATGTTATCGTTGAAAAATGTTAGTTAATTATTTGAACTTAGACTGCAGCACTGCATTGATGTTAACGGTGAACACTTTGAATATTTAGTTTATTATTATGGTTAGAATTATAGTTTTGGAGACTTGTTTTATTTAGAATAAATTGTTTATTAAAACTTATTATTTTTAAGGATTGTTTGTTACATTGAACGTTTATTTCTTTCACATAATAGGTTAATAATGGTTTACAATAAATATTACAAAATAACTCTGTTTTCATAAACTTTGGGTATAGGGAATGCTTAACAAAAATTAAAGTTACATAATCGAAAATTCTCCTTATGATATAAAATACAGAGTGTTCTATTTGAAAGAGAGAAAATGAAAGATTTGAGTTATCATCCACCCTACAATATATATTACAAAATAACTCTGTTATACAACACTCTGTATAGTTTAAGGTAATTTCAAAATATGGACCCTAAAGACATAACCTTTTGATAACCTTTTTTGATATTTTTTGATATCTTCTAAAACAACCCATATACCGAACTTTGTCGTAAGATTGGTGCACCCTGTATATTGAGATGAATAGTTAAGCTCCATTATAATTAAAATGTAAAACTTATGTTACCTTAGTATGGAAACATAAAAAGATATCAGAATAATTTTCAAAAAAATATCAGCCACTTTTCTTTATTTCATTTAAAATATTTTATATAGTAATCTTAAATGTTAAACATTCTAATAGATAAAGAATGTATTTGACAACTTTGTTTTGGATAGAATTCTGTAATACTAGTTCAAAACCATCAATCCAATTCCAATCCAATTCCAATTCATATAGCTTTCTTGGGAAGTTAAAGAATCTAAAATAAAAAGAATACATTACCTAATATATTAATTTAATTCATATGTTTCATAAACAATTGTGTAATTTAGGTAGTTAAATGTTAGTTATAAGGTGGAGGTACTCACATTTTGACATTTTGTAGTGCTTTGATAACAGATATGTATTCAGGTAAAACCTCATAACCTGAGAAATACCTAAAAATATAAAAGCTGTGTAAATAAATGCTATCAGACAAAGTCAGTGTATAAACTATAAATGTTACAGTGATAGACAGAGTAATACTATTTCATTATCAAAACTCAAATAGTGACTACTTAAAGGACTATTTCAGTAACAAATGATAAAACTTTTTGTTAAGCAATTTAGCAAAAAATGTACGTAAAATAGTAATTTAAGTTTGTACATTAGTTATAAGTTTGTTAATCTTTGATAATATCAAAAGATCTCACTTAAATAAGTACTTATAAAAGTTACTATCTAGTTCATATTATAGATTAAAATAAAAAGCCTAATTTTAATTTTTTTCAAGTATTTAAAATTTCAAAAATTTAAAATTAGTATTTAAAAGTTATAATAAAGCGAGTTCGGTAATTATATCCCAGATGCGATGAATTATTTTGTCACGTGACTACAGATCAGAGGGATTAATTGAATTAAACGAACGGTTCAGATCACTATTAGTCAAAAGTGTCAAATGTCATACCTATTTATTTTTGTTTTTTGGTTGTTGGAGTGTGCGATAATTTGTGGTTAAAAAATAATCAAACTAATTTGTTATTTTTGCATTAAATTTAAAACAAAAAGATCAAGTTTTTCCATTGTAAAAAAATACAAGTTCTAAAACATAAAACTTAACCTCACAAAGTCAGATTAATTTCTTTGATCTGCCAAAATACTCGGAGTTAAAAGATCGTAATCCGATTGCTCCGATTAAAATTGCCGAACGGTCGAGATTTACCTCCCCTACATCTAGATGTAATAAACGAACGATTTTGACAAGTCTGACTGATCGGATGTAAATACCGAACATAACTATAGAACTATCTTAAAAGATTAATGCAAAAACTAATACCCTTTTTCATGTTATTTGCTCAGATTTATATAAATTCAAGGAGATTGACATGCCAAAATTAGCACATTTTAAACATCAATTTTATAAGGAAAAACCGAACAAAAAATAATTTAAATAAATTTTTCATGAATATAAGAATACAGATTTTCTTTATATTATCAAAGAAACAGTCAAATATGTAAAAAAATTTTATCATTTTATGGAAATTTAGGTTAAATTTTGCAAATCGAAACAATTGATTTCCAATTTATTGTCATTAATGTTATAATTAGGGAAAAGGTATAAAAGGCCGTGCATTTCGGTTTTCGTCCTCTTATTCCACTCTGATTCGCGTTGACTACGTTAATTGGCAATTGTAATTAATTGGTACCATAACCACACTTTTAATCAAAAATTGAGTTCAATTAAATCATTCAACAAAAATATTATAACCAAAGTAATTAAATAGTATCAAAGTACTTACCAAGAAGTGCGATTCATCAAAATCAATCTACATTCTAGTCAGATTGATAAGATCGAGTGTATGAAGAATTGCCAGCCTACCTAGCGAATCGTTGCCAACATAAAATAATGTGAATAGAAGGTACGTTCATTAAAAAACATTTTTATTTGTGTGCGCATTAGTATTTAAAAGTAAAACCAGGACGAATATTAGTATTTATCAAGGTATTTCTATTGTGTTTGGTAAATCCCTGCATGTAATAAATCTGTTAAGAAAATTTATAGTTTTATGTAGAATTTTGTATCAAATAATTCCTTAATTATAATTGTATATTTTATAGAGTAGTCAAATTGAGTTTTCTTGAATCCTACCCAAGATAAAGAGTCGTGTTTTTAAATTAAATAAAATTTTTACTGAGCTAGCAAATATTTATTAGGGCATTCATAAAAAAAATGAATTATGCAACAATCAATAATTTAAATATTTCATTTTTCAAATATACAATATAAGAACAATATTAAAACAAGAAATAAATAATACATCCATAAACACAAACCATCACAATATATTGTAATGTATACAAATTTTAAAATGTAGTATGTGTTTGATTAATTAAATTTATTAATTTTATGATATATACATTTTTTTTAAGTTATAAAAAGTTTCTATTTTTTTAAATTTATTTTTATTATTAAATTTTAATATTTGTGGGGCTATGATTATTTCTTATAACTTTACACTAGGCCGCCATTAAATTTTGACTAAATTCTTTTGTTTTCCGGCATAGATTCGCCTTTGGATAAAATGTAACTGACTAAAAAAAATAATTCCGCGGTATTTATACTCTTTCTCCCGAAATGACATAAATGACATAAATTATTTAAATTCGATTGTTTATATAGGCAAATTTTCTAATAAATCTATTTAATTAATATTACTTAATTGATTTTTTAATTGGATGATAAATAAACTTTAACTTTTATAATTGATAATAATTTAACTTGCATTAATTAAAATTTACTTTTTCCATGTTAAATTTTGATTTTAAACGGAGCGACGTTATGGCTACCTCCTGTAAAATTAGAATGAAATTTGAAAAAAATTATGAGCAAATAGACTTTACATCTAATAAATTTTTACATAAACATACTCCTTAATACTTCAAATATTGATGGATATTGTTTTCTATGACTAATATTCTATAATTTTTTTTCAAATTGCTTTTTAAATTAATTAACTTCTGCCATTTGTTTATCCAAATTTAAACTAAAATTATATAATTAACAAAATATTTCTACTCTACACATATATAAATTTGATACCTACAAAACATATTATTAACATATACAAATAATAATAACAACAAATTATATGTTGTTCTTGTATTTCATAACCAGAGTCTCAAGTGTCTTTTCACCTTAATAACTCGTTTAACATATTTTTTATTCCCTATAGTTTAATTTCTAGTGTCCTTTCACTTTATAGGTTCGGGTACATTGTCACTGTTTTTTAATGGGTTTCACCATGTCACTCACGGTTTATTAATCACATGTTTTGTTTATTTATATCACATATGCTGTTATTTAGCAAATTCAATGTTTTCAGATATATTCAAATAACTTGGGTTTACAATGTTACACCCACTGTTATTAAAACTACTGTCTATTACTATCTGTAAGTACTTTATTTTGTTATAGACTTAATTATGACTTTATTTAATTGTCTAGATCATTTACTAATAGTTTCTTTTTGGTATTAATTGTTTATTTAAAATATTAATTTTAAATCATAACTTATAGACTACACTACTTTATAACAATAATACTTCATGTTTTGTTGATATTAAAACTTAATTTGCTATTTTCATTTCATATTTCTTAATAAAAACTTATTATAATAATGAAATACATATAAACATTACTTATCGCAACTAATATGTTTTAATTCTTATATTGGGTTTTTTAGGTAATTTAAAATTGACGCAAGATTCGACATCTAAGAAAAAGATAATCCAACCATACTACTGAGATATAGTGTTTTTTAACTCAAAATTATTTTTTAACTCAAAAAAGTTAAATGTGTATAATTTCAAATAAAAGAAGCTTGGAAATTCATATATTTGAAGAATTTATTATTATATATCCTTTTTATTTATAAAACATGGACTGTAAATGTAAATAAATTTATGTTCTTTGCCGACTAATAGGTATTATACCAGAATTATTGTGGTAAACGGCAATGTTTTAAAGAAAACTCTTTTACTTGTTTTCCAAGCATTCGAAATATATTTATTTCATTTTCAAGGAATAATAAATAAAGTAAATTTGTAATAAAAAATTGGTATCTAAATATAACATAAAAAACTATTTTAACTTTAAGTTGGAATTTAAAAATTGTGTTTATGTCAAATTATTTATAAAACAAAATTACGTCATAATATTAATAATTGACATAATTGCTAATGATGAAATGTAATAATAAAAAAGTATAAAATAATTGGTTAGAGTTTTATTTCTTCTTTTATGAAAAATGTGAATTTTAACACAAAATGTTTAAACCGATATTAGGAAAATATATTAAAATTAAACATATGCTAGCAGATATTGACTATATAATTTTACTTATACCTGATGATAATTTAAAAAAAAGCAAATCATGTAAAAACTAATAAAAAATATTTGGAATTTATATCATAAAACTAAAAGAATTCCAAAAAATAATCCAAATATAGCCACAAATAATAGCAACAAATATGTAATTGTACAGTTATTATGTTAAAAGACAATTACATTATACTTTCCCTAGAAATAATTAATGACAATGCCTCTTATTTTAAACTAAATTAAAATCCTACGACAATAATTCAAAACAAGTGCAATTCTATTGAAAAAAAAAACACTACGATAAAAAACATGAATAAAATTACGAAAGATAAATTTACATGCTACAATGGCATTCCTGCAAAATTTTATTGTCGACCTAAAATCCATAAGCCAATATTATCATTAAGGCCTATTATAGTAGCATGTATAAATACTATTTTTTAATCAGTTATATTACCGAAATACAAACAAATGCTTATGATTATAACAGAATATTACATAAAGAATTCTTTTGTTGTTTTAAATAAATTTAATAAATTTCAATTACCTGAAAATTATGTTAATTGTAGTTTAGATGTTATTTCTTTATTAAGTTATGTATTGAGATGAATAACTAAGCTCAGAAAAATTAATAAGTAAAACTTACCTCAATAAGTTATAATAAAAAGGATATCTTAATAATTTTCATTTAATCATCAATATAATAATTTCTTATAGTAAACATTCAAACAGATAGAGGATGTACTTGATAAATTTATCTTGGATAGGATCCATGGTGATCAATCAATAACATTCTAAACATATACAATTCCAATAACTATTCCCAATTCATGTATTCATATACAATTGACATAGTTTTATGTTGAAACCTAAAACAAATATAAAAAGGAACAAAATTAAAAACTATTATTCTCTTTCATATGTTTAACAAATAAATGTGTAATTTTACGTAGTTAAGTGTTTAAATTTGATTTATAAAGTGAAGTACTTACCAGGTTACAAGGAGACAAATATTAGTCTTCGATATTAAATAAGTATTAAAATAAATCATCACAACCTGAGATGTACCTAAAAAAACACAAAAACAGTAGGTATAAAAAATGAAACAAACAAAGTTAAATTCAGTGTACAAACTCTTATATCTACACTCATATAGTGAAAAGTGAAAGAACTATTTCAAACCATAATTAATAACCATTAATAAAGGACATATTATTTAACAAAGCTGTATGTAAGTTAATTAAGTAAGTTTTTATATTGGTTATAAGATGTTAATCTTTGATAATATCAAGAGATATTAATTGAATCATTGCTTATAATAGTGAATACATAGTTCAAATAATAGAGTCACTAAAAAGTTTAAATTTTACTTCTTAGAGGTTAAATTAGTATTTAAAAGTTGAAATAGGATTAGTTTAATAGATTTATGAGTAATTTTAAGAGTAATTTGTAGTTTTAACTCAAACTTTAAAAGTGTAGAATGTATTTGACAGGACTAAAAACAGCCTATTTCAAATCAAAATTTTATAGGGAAAAAGTGAGATAAAAATAATTTAAATAGATTTTTAGTAAATATAAAAAGATAAACTATCTTTATATTATCAAAGATATGATCAAAAATGTAAAATCATTACCTCATTTTTTGGAAATTTAGGTTATTTTTTGAAAAGGTAAACATTTGAATGTTGATTTATGTCATTCTTGTCATAATCTGGCGAGACTATAAAAAGGCCAAGAAATCAATTATCGCTCTCTTGCTCTTGTTCCGGCTTGATTGACATAGAAGACATCGATTGATAACTAAAAGAAAAAATCATTAATCAAAAATTCATTTATGTTAAATTAAAACATTTAACACCAAAAATATTTGTATAAAAGTATTTTAAAAATATTAAATCACTTACCAAAGAAGTAAATTTGAAATAATAGATCCAGATTACCAGAAAATTTATAAGATTCCTGTTCCCGAGTGTAGACGACCGTTGGAGCCGGTCTCTTTGTTTCGGCATTTTCCGCCTGACGTGGACGATATTAAGAAAAGACTTTGATATACAAGGTATGTTAAATAATTAAAAACTTATATTTTTGTTTGTGATTGTGGATAATAGTTTGTATATCATTTTCATTTTTGTCAATAACTATAAATTTACAATTTTAAATGTAATAAGCATATGGAAACCCATTAATAGTTTTTGTACATTTTATTTAATGAACAATTATAACAATTGAGCTTTAGTGTATTAAGTATATAAAAAAATTATTAAATATTTAGTTTCTCTGAATCCTACCCAAGATAAAGAGTCGGATTTCAAATTCAATCAGATAATAATTTGACTGAGCTAGTTGAAAAACTTTTATAAGGCGCCCAACTACATCAAACATAAGAAAAATTAATTATTATATTAGTAAACAATATTAAACCAATAAAACCTATAAGAATATTAAATCATATTAATAAATTAATAAAATAATAAACAATTTAAAAATAAAAATTAATAAAATAAATCATTAAAGTATATTTGGATTCTGCTTTGAGAGCAATTGATAAAAATTAGAATAGAATTAGTCAACATTGTTCTATAACTAAAAATTTCATTCAAGAAGTAATTAAATTTATTTATTTAATAATAAATGCTATAAGCAAAGTTTCGGTACTCCAATGGGGTATTAGATATGGTTATACCAGTTTTATCTTTTATTTTAATATTTATGAAAAAGTATGTATATGACATTGTATTGGCGTTACCAAAAAATGGCTTGGATAAAATTTCATTTGTATTTAATAGTTACGATCCACATATACAATTTACTACAGAAAAAGAAGATGAAGAAAAACGTATACCATTTTTAGACATTAAATTTATACGAAATATTGATAATACTATTTCTATTAGTTGGTATCAAAAACCAAATTCATATCATAAATATTCTATGAAAATTAATTTAATTAAACAAATAAAAAATTTTACAACTAAGATTTCAGATCTGATATTTCACAAAAATAATTTTAAAATACTTCAGCAATTATTTTTAAATAATGGTTATCTCAATAAATTAATTAATATTATATATTATTCAATAGTTCTTCAGTAATCGATAGAATAAATCTTAATATAAAAAATGATATACACAATACAACTGAAATTATAAATTATATAAAAGAACTAACACCAAAATTAAATAGGATTTTTAAGCCATTAACAAATATTAAAATTGCAAATAAGACATGCTTTGCAAATAGAAGAATGGAAATAAATTTTCTGAAAGCTCGGTAAAAAAGTAAAAAGATTTAACGTTTTTAATTGCTGTACACCTCAATATTTTTGGTTTAATACCCAATTATTCAGTACTATCGGTAAAAGTCTAATTGCCCATATTGTATAGTTTCCCAAATTAATAAGCAATGATAGCGAATATTTTATCAATTTTGTGGAAGATACCGAAGTTTTTTTACATGGATCTACAACATTTAACTTTGGATGAGATGTACACCTTCTTCAAGATGGCATTTGGAGATGACCATCCAATTAGAAAAAATTCCAATCAGTAGCAAAGATGGTCTTACAAGTTTAAAAATGATTTAAAATAAGAAGAAATCTTTTGGGCAGTAATAAGTATTATATTTTTATTGATAACCATTTTAGTGGATTTAAAAGTTAAAAGTAAAAAATGTAGTCTGATATTTAATTTTTACTTATTTGATAAGATTACCTTTCTCATTCATATTTTCATTTTTAGTGCAAGTCGTTAACATGGTTGGGAAGGATGTAGCGAACACCATAAGAAGAATAATTAGCAAATTATTAACTCATTACTTTGTCCTGACCTTAAATTGGGCAAGACGAAATGACAAAAAGGTGTAAAATATTTTAAAAATTTTCTTCAACTAATAGTTGGTAAGTGTAGATATTGTTCCTTTGGATTATTATTAAAAAAGTACCTTTAAACGCAAAAAACTAGGAACACTCATAATGGGTATGTAAATTTTGATGATTGTGTAGGTAAGAACAATCACTGTAAACAATCGCCATGTCAATTACCCTTTTTTCAGTTTTGCGAATTTCTGCCTATTAAGGTTTTATGATCTGTTATTTCTGAAAAAAAATTACTTTTAAAAAACGTTTTCTTCAAGGATATTACAATTCAGGAAACTGCAGTAATAAAAAATTGTTTAAGCAATCCTGGGGATGGGGTGGGAGGAAGAGAAAGAAGGTTTTAATTTGTTTATTTTATTTTGAAAGTTTCCTGTTCCTTATTTCCTTTCCTTTTATTTTTGGTTTTGTTATTTTTATGTGGTAATGTTTTTTTTTTAATTTTAAGGGTTTTGAATGTTAATTCGCTTTTATACCAGTTGAAACTGACACATTTTAAGTGTAATTATTGACTGAACGAAATAAGATATAAACAGGCTGCTTTCACCAATGAGTTTCAAATTTCAAAAAGATTTTTTCCAATCATATTACAAAATTTCCCACTGAAATAAGTACAGCTTTTAAAAAAGCATATTTATTGCTATCTTAAACATTATGGCGTTAATTAAGAAATAATAATATTGGTAACTAATTTTAATAGAAATTGTTGAGTGACCTTTTTCGTCAATACACCCACCTTTCAAATCTAACTTGTAAGTATAAAAAAGAATTTTGTAGCATTTCTTGTGGAATTAAATCAATAACATTTCTGATGCTAACTTTTAACTCAATGTTTTGAGAAATAGGGTTATAACACCTATCTTTAACATAACCCCACAAAACAAGATCAGGTACAGTCAAATCCGCGTTAGGCTCCCATTGGATAATAGATTAACTTACTACTAAAGAAAAATGACAAGATGCACCGTTCTGCTGAAAATATACCTCCTTCATAATACCTATCTGTGTACATGAGATCATTAACTGTGTTTTCAAGGAATAAGAAAGGTCCATAAATTTTGTTTTTGGAAACAGCACACCAGATATTTACTTTTAGACTATCTAACTTTTTGAAATTTGAAACTCATTGGTAAAAACTGGGACACCCTGTATTTGTGCTGTTTATAATAAAATAATTACATTTCACTAGTGTAATTGTTTTTAAAAGCACCCACGTTTTGGTTCCGGTAAAGGAAAGCATAATATTACTCCAGGTCCGTCAACGGCTCTAAGTTTTGACCTTATGCTGGGCTGTTGCTGGAGCCCCATTAAATAACTGTTGGCTAGCCAGTCCGGAGACAACAGTTGGCGGTAGTAAACCTACTTATGATGGAGCCGTACCGGGAATGCCTTAATGGGCCATTGAAATACCCGCAGAAAATTTTTGTGGTAGACTTGTAGTGACCGATGTTAAGAGAATCTCGGTTTCGGAAAGAAATTTTTAATTTGTGTAATTTTAAATTTTAAAAAAATATATTATATAAGTAAAAGATAATATTTATATTCACAAATACTTTCTTAAAGAACAATATAAAATTAATAAATTGCTATTAGCCACAAATGTTATTGTCGCCAACCATTTAAAACAAAAATTTTGCGTGCGTAAGAGTTACATTACGATACGCAAATGCGTTTTATAATGAAGATTTTTATAGGTGCAAAATATAAAAAATAGTTTTTTACATTCCACATTATGTTTTGATCTTATTATTTTATCACCTTCACTTATCGACTTATTATTTTTAATGACTTGTCATTTTTAAGCCTTTTAACTTCTTTCTTATTTTTACTTTGGTTTGTACCTGTGTCTTTTATAATTTTGCTCCCCTCACTGCTTCTTTGTATTTTCCAATCCTCTGTAAATTGTATATTGTATTTTTATATTTTCTTACGTTTTTTATTGTGGTAATAAAGGGTTGCCCTTTATATTTCGGGATTTGGCAGCCCTGGTGTTGCAATCTGGCAACTGACAACTCTATCGTAAAGTTGGACATTTTTTAGGTTTTATCGATGGTATGGTGAATTCAATCGTGGCCGTAGATCACTCCAAGACGAATTTCGTGTAGGTTGTCCAACATTAGTTGTTGTTCCGAAAACCATTGATGCTGTGCGCGAACTGATATTGCAAGATCATCATGTGACCTATCGTGAGATTGAGACAACCTTAGGCATTAGTGGGACCACCATACATTCAATATTGCATAAATATTTGACGGTCAAAAAAAATTGTTCGCGTTGGATCCCACACAATTTGTCAATAGCTCAAAAAAAGGCTCGTGTTGATTGGTCCTAGGAAATGCTCAAAAAATACGATCCCGTTGCTTCGAAACACGTCTATGATATCGTGACAGGTGATTAGGTTAGGTGGATTTACGCGTATTAGCCCGAAAGTAAACAGCAGTCGACTGTATGGGTGTTTCAAGATGAGCCCAATCCAACAAAAGTTGTTCGCGCACGAAGCACTTCCAAGCAAATAGTCGTCTGTATTTTCGGAATAACTGCACATGTCGCAACCGTACCATTAGAATAACGCAGAACAGTCAATTCTGAGCGGTACACAACCATTTGTTTGCCAGTTGTCTTTCAAGAAATCAGCCGAAGACGGATCACTCTTTGCCACGAGCTCCCACACATTGGCTCCAACAACTGCATTTTTGAGCACCCAAAACATCGATTTGATGAGTCATCCGCCGTATAGTCCTGACTTGGCACCGAATGACTTCTTTTTATTCCCGTATGTAAAAAACAAACTGATAGGTCAACGTTTTTCGACACATGAAGGAGGGGTTGCTGCATTCAGAATGCATGTTTTGGAGATACCTCAAAAAACAATAAAGTAATTTCAATGATTAATATTTGTTTTTGTTTTCTAATCCCAAAATATAAAAGGCAACCCTAGTATGATACTTTACAGTGTTTTTTAATGATATGGTTCATAGGGTTTTACATGCTAAATTTACAACTCCGTATTACTCTCTTAAAGTATTAGATATTTGCATTATTTTTTTTTGAGAACTTAAAGAGGCAATATCTCAACAACTTTCAAAACTTTCTGCACTTATGAGCACTGTATATATCTTTTCCGGTTGTATTTATCGTAAAATTTAGTTATAATTTAAAATTTAGTTATAATAGTTTATTTACGCACGAAGGGAAAAATTTCACGAGTAGGTAAATTTGAAAAAATTTTCGTTCGGATATTATATTTATCTATGCAAAGAAAACTAGAAATTGTATAATTTGTTCACGACATTTAGGGCATTTATGTTTTTTAATTGATTAAAAGTATTTAAATAGACTAAATAAAGTAGTGCGTAGGTAAAAATTTGATTGGAATTTGATTAAACAAAGAAATTTAATTTTTCTGATTAAACGCACGTGTATTATATTATGAGATCTCATTGCGTCCGTGTTATTGTTAAATGTCACTTTTTTTATGTTTACAGACATGGGCATAGAAAAAATGTATCTATCATAATATACAGTACAAGATAAAATTAGTCAATTTAGTATAAATCTGTAGATAGTTACTAAAAATTGCTAAAATGTAAAAAAAAATAATTATCTTATGACTACTACTACGAATAATTTACACAATCCCATGTTTTTTGGTGCGTTATTTCTTAAATCCGTTCGGGACGAGGACAAAAGTACAATAGCAATTGACATAAATCTTGTCGAATACGTCACCCCAATTTCATTGTATATAAACAGCATATGTAAGTTCTGCTAGCTCTTAAACTTTTACAATACATTTGGTTAGGGGAGAGAGACAAAAATTGAAATATTACACGCTAAAAGTTGGACCCCGAATAGTGTGACTAAAAGACATATTTTGATACGCTAAGTTTGAACTATATTAGGAGTGGAATCGGATATAATAAAAGGGAATCTATATAAAAGATTAGATTACTTCCGCATTATAATCAGAACCTTCGATCAATTTTAATGCATCCAATTGTCGATTATGTAAACAGCTTCTTTACTCAAAGACAAAACATGAGTAATAGCTAGTATTTATTTCACCATGAGTATTTATTTTATTACTTTTTAAAAATTAACAACTCCTCACCAACTCTAATGATGCACAGTGATCAAGAAGTATAATCAGAATAAAATTTATGAACACATCCAAATTTAGGAAAGTTAACAATGGTGACATACCACTAGAGACCAATAAAACCAGGGATTAACAAATTATGCTACATAAAATTGTCGAAGTCACAAATATCAACATGATAATAGCATCTTTACTCATAACTTTAAACTAAAACTTCCAATTTTATTGTAAATTTAATGATCCTTCGTTTAAAACTTACCCCGTAAAAGAAGTTTCATGAAATAAATGGTTGCAGTAGTAATTGAGGAAAATAATCTAAGTAATTAATTATTACCGTTGACTGGGTTTGAAAATAAAGTTATTTACGCCTCTGGAGCAGGCAACACCAGACGGCATAGCCATATTTATGACTGCTACCAGTGGTGTATTCAGTTGAGGAAATATCGTCAAATCAATAATAACAAAAAAGAGATATTGCATATAAATTATTATTACTTAAATATATTTAATTGATTGACAACAAATACCCAACCAGAGGCTACTGAAAATACCTCGTGATCTTTTTTACCAATGACAGAATATCTAATTAAGAACATTAATCTAAGAATTTTTTAAAACAAACTTCCACTTTTATTATGAAAAATTAACTTTTTTAAATTCAATGACACAGATTTACTTATTGCAGTTAAGATTAAGTAGTAATAAGATTAGACATAACAAATAACAATATTAAAGCCTAGATGTTATTACTTCAATACTTGGTCTAGTCTTTTCACTACCTAATTATCAGCAGACAGCTAACTTGAAAAAACAAAATGTCAATTTGAAAATGATAGCTTGAATGTAAAAAAGCCAATTTTTTTAAATAAAAATGGAAGATTTGTTCAAATGTTTCTTTATTTAAGGTACTTAGAAAGGTGGACTTTCACAGAGTCAGGGTTACTACAATGAAGTTCGCTAAACTGTTTTATTCCATGAAATATGCACTCATCTTAAAAATATTTCATTTGGCAGTATCTGTTTGATGAGAATTTAACATGGTTTATTATATCACAAATAATTTAATTATTTTACCATCGCTTTCTTTCAGTTTAAAAGTTAGAAAAAAAGAATTTTCTTCCAGGTATATCAGATATAATTGTATACAAATATGTTGAATGTAAAAAAAGAGTACCCACCTAAAATGAAAAAATAAAACAATGAGAAATTAAGTTAGATACAATGAACACTTGAAACAAACATTTGCACAAACCAAAGAAATAGAAATACTACACGTTTGCAATAAAAAAAAGGATAATCCCTTAGGGCTAATAACATCTAGGCTTTAATATTGTTATGTGTTGCTTCCATACTTGGTCTAGCCTTATAACTACCTAATAAACATCAGGTACCTAGCTACAAACAAACAAATAGTAACTTTAATATGTCGATCTGACGATGCTAGGTGTCTAGCGAAACGGCTGTCATTGAGTTTTAAAAAGTTTTTAAAATAAATAGTGGAAGTTTTGTTAAAAACGAAAAAAAAAGTAGAGGTTAACACAATCAATTTCAGTTTTTTATTATTCTTAATAAGATGGACTTCCAAAAAGTAAGGGTTGGTACAATCAATTTAAAAAAAATAGATTTACTTAAAGAATTAGAAATTAAAAACATCTAACATGAACAAATTAATTTTGGTAGATCTTCATTATTAAACTGTTTATTTTGATTTAGTCTTCATTTTATACATAATATATAAATGTACCGCTAATACCTCAAGTTGCAAAGCTCAGCACGATATATTTTTTTGGCTATTCTATTTGACTGCACAGTTGTACTGATCTAATAGGAAAATATATACAGGATAATCCCTTAGGACTAATAATATTTAACCTTTAAAATTTTTATATCTTATTACTTCAATATTTGGTCTAATCTTAACACTGCCAATTAACATCAGATAGCTACTTTATAAAACAAAATGTGACTTCACAATATGTTAATATGATTATAATTATTTATGGCAACAGATGTCATTGATAAAAAATTAATTTTCACCAATACATTGTTGTTTGTTCATGAAAAAAATTTACTACCTAATGATTACCTATATAGAAAATTTTTTTTTAAAATTAACATGGAAGTATCACTAAAGATGAAATATATATAGAAAAGCTCTACATGTCTAGTGGCCCAAGGTTTCGAGATCTTTGTATCTTCTTTTCCATTTCTTTCTCTAAATTTTTTTAACGATTCGGCACTCCCACTAACATCAAATCATTTGTCGCTTCTTCCAACCATTTTTGACAAGGTCTTCATTTCCTTCTTTATCCACCTTCTCTCCATTTAGTACCCGTTTCGCCTATCAGTTGTCATCCATCCTACCAATGTGACCTAGCCATCTTGCTCTTTGTGTTCGTATTATTCATGTAATACTTGGCCTTTGTATAATTCCTTTAATTCTTTGTTTGTTCTTCTATACTTATCCCCTATTTTAAGTCCTCCATAAAGTTTTCTCAAAAATCTTTCTCTCCCATATTTCCAGTTGGCTTTACTCTTTTTTGTTCATAATCCCAATTTCGCATGCATATGTGACTGTGGGCTCTTGTACACTCTTATCTTTATTGATCTGCTTAAGATTTTTGATAACGTCCCCGCTACTCTGCTACCTTTGACTATGTTTTTATCAATTTTTATTTCTTCTTCTCCTTTATTTGCTACTGTGACTCTAAGATATTCTATTTGATTCACTTTTTTAATTTTGTACTGTCTGTGTTCTATGCAATTTATAATTAGGTCAAATGTATCCTGGTCTTTCATCACCATGCATTTTGTTTTTTGTTGGTTGATCGTAACCTAAAAATATGCTGCAATTATTTTCGCGATGTTGTGATGAAATATGATTATTTAATCATGAACAATGGAAATATTTATATTTCTATTTATTTATATAACAAATATTGTATTGGTTTTATTGAAAATAATAATAACTATACTCTTATTTGTATAAACTAATATTTCTCAAAACCAAATAATGCTAGTTTAAGCTTATATCTCCAGTGTTTTAATTAAAGTATATTTCATTTAAAGACAAAGAAACACTTTATTATTATTATTAACATTGACTAAAAGAATCCAACTTGTATTAAATATTATTTTTATAAAGTCAAATTATGCAAAACACTTACTTGAACATCCAAACTCACTCATATACACCAATGATATCCAAATACTTACATTTGTAATAAAAACAAAACTTAGATTTTCTTGAAGAACTTAAAATAAAAAAGATATCTAGCAGATCAACAATTTAAAGTTGTTAATGAATCTTGGAAATTTTGCCCTATAAACTGTTTACTTTGATTGAGTCTTCATTCAGTTATTCTGATCTTAGAGGAAAATACATCAACAATCAACAGCACGTACCCTGAAAAAACAAAATTTTACATCAATATGCCAATCTGACCATGCTCGTTGTAACGAAACAGCTGTAATTGTAATTTAAAAGCTAATTTATTAATTAAAAGTAAAAGTTGAGTTCAAACGAATAGTTGTTTATTATTCCTAGTATTTCATTTTTTTTTGATTATTTAAAACAGCTTTCGTATTTAAAAAAATAACTTTTCATCTGAATGACAGTAGTTTCAAGTAATTTAACTCATCATAGGATTGACATTTTTTTTTGTTTAGTGTTCTTTGTATGACTTCCAAAAAGTAGGAGTGAGTGCAAGATACATTATACTTTATTTGTAGAGTGACACACAGACCATCTATGGTTTTTGAAATAAAAAAACTTTAACTTAAATATTAAAGTTTGTGACAAAAATCATTTCTCCACCGAAACAAAAATTATTCATTGCAGCTCAATCATAATGTACGTCTCTGATATTTTGCATGTATTTGGTTAATTGTACTTAGGGACTAAAACTTGGAAGTCAATGCAAATGCATTGACAACCAGCAAACGTTAAATGCCAGTATTGAAAGATTTATATCCGAGGAATGATGGGTGATATCCACACGATCATTTTTCAAAAACTTTTGAATAACTAATACTTATACTGTCACTGAAAATAAAAATTATATTTTAAAGTCACATATTTCTTCAATGGATATTATTAAAACTACGTCGGTAAATGAAACATAGTTTGGTAATATAAGAAATTGCAAAAGTGGTTAGAGAGATTCTACCTATATTTCTTTCATCGATATATCGGATCGCATATGGTGTTTACGGACACATACTAGCTATAAATTCTCATCAATCCAATGATCATTGTAATTGGCAGTAGAATTCCGTACAAATGGTGTCTCTAATATCCGTTTTAGGTGTTTACTAGCACTTTAGGTTCGATTCACCAGCTGGGGCACTAGCACCAATTTTAAGCACTTAGTGCCTACTCCTTTACTAAACAACAGCAAGCCATTAAAGTTTAACAAACTGATTGTCTGGAGTGGTGTTTCAGTATATGTATTCTATTGAACCACTGGTTCTTACATTGGTAATTATTACTGATTGTTACTAACGTACGTGCAAACACAAATTATGAGAAAATAATTATTTCTTTAATAATATTTTAATATAAATAAAATATCTGGGTTATTGGTTTATGTATAATTAAAAAAAAAAACATTTATTTATAAAATTGGTAAATTGTGGTAAGTTAATCATAATCATTGTTTTTGTACAAAAATATTGCATTTCTAATAATTTATGGAACGAGGCGAAAGCCAAGCCCGGAATTCGAAATACATATTAAAAACTAATAAAAACTCAGTTAGGTTTCAAACATATGAATATACATTTTCCATTCATGTTATGGAGGGCAGAAGGAAGGAAGACCAACTTGTAAGGAAAAATGTCGAAAAACTGTCCAGTAAATAGTAGATGGCGCGGGAGTAGCAGAAGGGTAAAAAGACAACGTGAAGTCTGTATTATTGAAACACTTGTTCCTTACTATAGAAGTTTATTCTAAATTGAATAACACGTTAATATTCCATAAATTACTTTTTACAAAAGTATGACAATGACAATTATTTTTATTTGTATCTTCCGTTACCTAACAACATAATTTAGGTAACGTAGATGTACATAATTTATATAATACAAAGTCAGTAACACTCCATAGGTTATAAACAGAGTGAAGTGAGCTGGGTTGAAAAATTTAATATTATTAGTAACTTGTGTAGTTAAAAATTATGAAGTATTTAAAATCTCAACTATTTACGTAGTCAAATATAATTTAATTTCGTTTCTTACTTTAACAATTCATTTTGACATAGCCGATCACAGTACACATTCATCTTTTCTACTATTTGTAACATACTGTACCACTTACTCTTGCTACTGTGGCACCACCAATTTGCTTCCTTTCGATGGACACTTTTTAATACATTGAGTTGGTTCTCCTTTCTTCTACCCTCCATCATCCATGTTCACCTTAGCTGTTGTTACATAAAATACTGTTTATATTTGCCATTTGTTGCTGTTATTGGTATTTTAAATAGGTACTGTAAGTGTTATCAAGTGTAATAATAACTTGGTTGGAGTGAATTGTTGTGTCCTGGGTGTAGAGACAAAAATGAGCCTCACTCGTACGTTTTTACATTAGTTATTAAAATCTTGTGTAATTATTAAGAGCACAAAATTCTCACATTTTGAGTCAATTTTTTCAGGAAACTGTTGTTGTAGAATGACTTTTAATAAGCACATTTTTTCTCGGTATAAAAAAGGTTGTGTTATTAACAATAGCTAAATTTTATTGTACTGCTGTAGTAATTGTTGGTTACATAAAACCATCCAAAACAAAGAAGCTGGCGATGGAGTTGTACATGTTCCTAGTAAGGCTAAACTTAATGTTGCATGTATAAGTAGAAAATCACCTTATCCTTTAATAGAGGTAGCAGAAGCTTTCAAAATCATTATAGGTCAGTGTTCAATTCGTAAAGAATTTGAAATTATTTCTTTTGATCAATCTATTAATCGAATTTTAGCAGAGGATGTTTATGCTTTAGAACTAGTTCCACGTTTTAGGGCTTCTATTATGGATATGCTGTGATTGCAGGTAAAAGAAACATCAAAGAAGTAGCAGCAGCAGGCAATGCGCCAATTAATAAAGAATTGAAGAAGGGAGAGGCAGTAAGAATATCCACAGGAGCTCCTCTGCCTCTAGGATCTAACGCTGTGGTTTAAGTGGCAGATACAGCAATAATTAAGGCTTCTAAGGACGGTAGCGCAGAACTAAATAAATATCGATGTAATGCCAAAAGTGAATCAAGAAATAAGAGAAATCGGACCTTTAAATTCACTAGTTTTAAATAAGTATGATCAAATAAAACCTGTCCATGTAGGAGTACTTGCAATGTTGGGCCAAACAAAAGTTTTTAAACGGGCTTCAGTTGGGGTTATATCAACTGAAAATGAAATTGGTGATCTTAAGGACACATTGAAACCTGGAAAAATCAAAGATGCAAATAAGTTTACTCTAATGCAGCTCCTTCGAAAATATAACTACGATCCTGTAGACTGTGGTATTGCAAGAGATGACCTGGATTTAGTGAAATCGATGTTAGAAAAAGCATTTAGAAATAACGATGTAGTAGTCACCAGTACGTGTATTTCTACGTGTGAATTTTATGTCCTCAAACAAGTCCTTATTGAAGATTTTAACGCTAAAATACATTTTAAAAGAGTGAACATAAAACCCGGCAAACCGACATTAGCTACATTGGTTTACAAAGAAAGAACTAAAATATTTTTTTTGGTACCAGGTAATCCTGTAGCATGCGGAGTAACATGTTTGTTGTACGTTGTTCCAGCTTTAAAATACATGGAACATTATTCTAACTATACATTTCCCATAATCCAAGTAAGAGGACCGGAGCTGGTGAATAATGACACCAGACCGGAATATCATCGAGTACATGTCTATGTAGATTCAAGTTCTGGCTATAGTTAAAGGAAATACTAAAATGGATGTATATAATCGTATATTATTTGATAATCTTATTTAAATTGTTTGATTGTTTTATAATTAAGGTGTACATATTTTTGGTTAATGGAAGTTTCGTTAAAAACCTTTGTCTTATTAAAATAGCAGTAAAAAATTGATTGCCTTATCTTTTGGTTTTTATTTACATCAGTATTAAATATAAAAGTTTGTCTTATTGAAAAACTAAGTTGATGTCATGTTTACTCAAGAAATTCTCGTAATTTTTGAAAAAATATGATAACAAATTACACAAATATGTGAAAGAGTGGAAAACACCTGATCGAAAAGATAGACAAAAGCCATATGTTACCAACACTTTCCTAAAGTTAGATAATACTTAAAACGAATTTAGGAATGCAATTTACGTTTAACCACAAGCTACGAAACACACGAGAATGATACCTAATATGATCACTTTTAGGTATACTTAGAGTGAGGTGAAACGTAAATTGTTTTTAGGAATTTTTAATTCCGTTTTAGGTGGAACTGGTTGAGAAACTAGACACTTTTAGAATTAACAAAAGACATATTTCTATAGCAAATATAGATTCCATTTTAAAAGATCCGCTATGAAATATGTCCAATATTACTAGTTGCTAAGTTGTTATTTGACAGGAAATGTCATATTTTTTTAATTAATGTATCTTTCAACTATATTAAAGATTGTATCACCGTTTTTCTAATTATTTAATGTATTAATACGTATAAATACATAACAGAATTGGCGACGAGGATAAAAAGAATAAATGCGTGAGATGGAAGCAGTACTCGCTGAATTAGTTAATACGTTGAAAAATATGCAGGTCCAGCAAGACAATCTTACAAGACAAGTGCTGGGTAGATCCACTACTGACCAAATTGATACTAAAGGTATGTTTTTACAACCATACGATGAACTGAATGAAACTTTCGAAGCTTATTTACAACGCTTAGAAAATTATTTCACTTTACGTAACTTAACTGATGATACACCCGAAAATGATAAAAAAAGTGTACATATTCTTATTAATTGCCTAGGACCAAAGACCTATCAAACTTTAACTACTCTTACGGCCCCAGATCTGCCATGTACAAAAAAATATAGCGAATTGATAAATCTTTGAAAATGCATCTATGTCCGAAACCAAATGAAATTGCAGAACAACATAAATTTTTCTCAAGAAACCAAAGAGAAGCTGAATTCATTGCACAATATCAAGCTGAACTTAAACACCTTACTGTGAATTGCAACTTTATATGTGAAAACTGTAAGAAACCCACTGCAGATACTCATTTGCGCGGTCAGTTTATTAGAGGGGTGCGTTGCAGTGAAATAAGAGAAAAGCTTCTTCAAGCCACTACATCAATTAGCATCTTCAATTGAAACATCAAAATTCGAGTCGCGGTCAATGGAAATTCCTCAAGAAAATACAATATCGCAAATGAACCGAAGTTCAGCTTCAAATACAAATTTTTATCGCCCAGGATCATCAAATACAAATTCTTCAAATTCAAACCTAAAATTTTACCGATGTGGTACAAGAAGAATGGAGATATTCGTTTATGTGCTGATTACAAGGTGACTTTAAACCGATTCATTCTGAATGATAATTATCCAATACCACGGATAGAGGATATTTTTGCAAAAATGAGTGGAGGTGCTTACTTCTGCATACTAGATATTAATCAAGCGTACCTACATATGCCTCTCAGTGAAGAAAGTAGTATGTTACAAGCTATTAGTACATCAAAGGGCACATATAAGGTAAAACGTTTGATGTTTGGAGTTAAAATTGCGCCTAATGCCTGGCAAAGATTTATGGATCAAATATTACAAGATATACAAGGTGTTGGATGTTTTTTTGATGATGTTGTGATACAGGGATCTTCACCCGAACAATTAATTCGACGACTTCAAATTGTATTTAATAGACTACGTGCTAGCGGCCATTATACAAATAGCCCAAGACCTTCAAATATTAGTGAATTACGTACGTTTCTTGGCCTTGTAAATTACTACCATCAATTCATTCCTAATCTTGCTTCAAAATTAAATCCGTTACATAAGCTGTTACAAAAAGACATAAAATTTGAATGGACTGAAAATATTGAGGAATCCTTCCAACAACTAAAAAAAGAAATTATTAGTCCCAAAGTTTTAACACCATTTGATGTAAATTTACCTGTTACACTAGCCACGGATGCTTCACCAACTGGCCTCGGAGCGGTGCTGTCAAACATTATGAAAGATGGTACCGAAAGGCCTGTTGCCTTTGCGTCAAGATCTCTGAGCAAGGCAGAAAAGAATTACAGCCAACTGGACAAAGAAGCTACTGCATTAATATGGGGTCTAAAGAAATTTTTTCAATATTGCTGTGGAAGAGAAATTACGTTAATTGTAGACAATAAACCAATTTCAAGAATTTTTCATCCAGAAAAAAAATTACCAGTAACTTCAGCATTACGGTTGGTACATTATGCAAACTTTTTGTCTGGTTTCAAATACAAAATTAAAACCAGATCTACTAACGATCACGCAAACGCTGATTACTTTTCAAAATGTTGTTTTAAGAATAATGAAAATTATGAGGAAATCGATGCTGATGGTGCTTACTACTTAAATCAAATTAACACATTGCCAGTTACTAAGGATAAAATAAAAGCAGAAATTCAAAAAGATCCAGAGTATGCAAAACTTTTCAAATTAATACAAAATGGGGAGCTTAGTACAAATTCAATACATGAATACTCACTTAAAGATGGTTGTATATTCTATAATAACAGAATTATGATTCCAAAAAGTCTTCGTCAGAGCATTCTACAAGAGCTACACGAAGCACATACGGGAATTGCTAAAATGAAAGCACTGGCACGAAGTTATGTATGGTGGTGTGGAATCGATAGGGACATAGAAGAGTTAGTGAAATCTTGTAGAAGCTGCTGTTTAGTTCAAACAAATCCAAAAAAGTTCCACTTCATCATTGGGAGTATCCTCAAGAACCATGGGTTCGTCTGTATATAGAATATGCTGGTCCGTTTTTAAACACTAACTTTCTGATTGTAGTAGACGCACACACAAAATGGTTTGAAGCAATTCCTACTACATCTACTACAAGTAAAGCCACTATCAATATTTTACGTGAAATCTTTGCAAGATTTGGACTGCCGACTTGTATTGTATCATCTGATAATGGTAAACAGTTTACGTCTCATGAAATTCAAAATTTTTTTAAGTCAAATGGTATATATTTTAAAACATCAAACTTGCAAGATTACTCATGCAGTATAGAAAGACACCTAATAGCAGCACAGGATTTAGTCCAGGCGAACTTATGTTTCATAGAACATTTAGAACCAGAATATATTTAGTGAAAACAAGCTTTAATACAAACACAAAATTTTCTAATTAGTTCCTAGTTTACGAATGGTTCTAGTTATGAAATTGTTTAACCTCATTCCAACGTAAAATTCCCACAAAATAAATTAAATTTAGTATCTTATAGTATTTCTTTTTGATTTTATGGTTTTCGGTTAAATTATATATATATATATAAAATTGTTATTGGATTTACATGCCATTTAAATGTTTTTCGGTTATCTTTGGAAATCATCTGGATATAAATTCGATGTGATAGCAGCAGATTTAACCCATTCAATCATTATGTTTTAGCGTTTTAGCGTTTTCAGTTAGAAATGGGTCTCGATATTTCTGATATCCGTAAAAAATAAAGTGCCTACAGAACACGAAGGCCGGATATAAAATATTTTTTAATTTGACAGGTTATTTCCATGAGCGTCTCGCTTAATAAACATAAAGAAAAGATGAAAGTCTGGGTGTTTTACAACATGAAAATATAAAGACTAAAGATCCTAAATATGACAAAAACTAAACTTATTTAAGTAGTAAAGTAGATAGGACAACTACAAATAAATTGCAGCATATTATTAGCATGACAGCAAAAAAAATCAAAATTGCAATCAACAATGGAGGAAAGTAATGCAAGCTCTAGATTCTTTGTTTTTGGTAAAAAAATTTGAGAGTTGACATAAAAGTTAAGCGATTGTAGAACCCATCCTAACGTCTGGCGCAGAATACTGACATATGTCAAAAAGTGATAAAGAGAATATGTGTCGCGGAGATGGACTTCTTGAGAATAGCCTGTCGAACATCAAGAGTAGAAATGAAGACATTCGAAGAAAAACAGGAAGAGTTTTTACTAGTTCAGAGGGATTCTAAAGTAGACAACTCATTTGGTATGATTTTCAGAGATGGCCAAAAATGACAATGTAATATACCCCACAAAACAGAGGGAGACGATGAGCAAAACCCAAAACCTGATGATAGGACCGAATTACAAATATTATGAGAGATAGAGCAGTTGAAGAAGGGAAACGAATTATAAAGACAACACCGAGGAAAATGATTCAATAAGAATGTGTTACTACTAAAAAGTTTATTATGACTGAAATTCTTTTTACTACCCTTATTAGATTGGCTAACAACAACTGTTAGCCGTATTACTAGAACTGTAGGTTTTTTACACCGTCTAATTTTTACTGTGGCAGTAGTATTTTTTTATTGCAACAGCTAGAAGTTAAAAACATCATATTTATATTTTACCGCCACAGTAACTCTTTCTTACTGCATCAGTAATTTTTATTATTCCCGCAGTTACATTACTACCAGTAATATTTTGTAATTAATGCCGAAATAAGTCCGGTTACGCTAATCGGCTAATCAACTGGGAAAAAATCTTATTGTCTTTGGTGGTGTGATTCGATTGGGACAAGGTGCATCGCATCCAAATTTTGTTTCGCATTGTGCACGTGCAGTACAAATTGTTTTTTGGCAGTTTTCGCGTTTCTGTACATCAACCATTTAAATAATGGGGTTTAGGAAAATTAGTGAATATATTTCTGGGTAAGTAACATTTTGTTATTTGTAAAAATTTTGTAACAAAAGATTTTGGCCTTGTGCACACTGCCGACACCGGAATTTAGGGTTTAAATTTCACCATTATGTATGTATGTTACACTGGTTATATTAAAAAGCAAATTCGCTAGTGTATACGTTATAGTATTTTTAGTTTTATTTTGAAAACTCAATAATTTCTCCACTCATATCAAATTTTGATTGTTTTATTTTTAATGTAGATTTAAAAAATGGTTATTAATTATTTTTAGATTAGGGCATTAAAGAGAGGCATTTACCATGAATAATGTAGTATGTAAGAAAAGTAAATATATTGTATTTTAATCATCCATTTTTTTAGCACCTGTCTGAACTAGCATCTATAAGTGAAGCAAGAAAAAAGCAAGCATTAGTTAATAGTTAAATGTTGTAACATGTTCCTCAATTTACTTTTGGTTTTTCTGTAAAAAATTATCTATGTTGTTAGTTTGGTTGGTTTCTCTTTATTGTTCTTGTTATTATGAGTTGTAGATAAAAATAATCGGTTTTTAAATATTTATATCTTTTTATTAAGCAATCCCACTACCATGGATATATAGGATTGCCATATAGAACATATATGGTAATATTGTCTTATCGCTTTGGTAAAACAATTTTACTATTATAGTAAAACTGCTTAAATGATAAAATAATTTGTCTTACAACTCTAGTATAAAATTTTGACCAGAGTAGTAAGATAATATGACTGTAGTGGTAAAACAGTATTGGGGGTACTTAAACAATGTCATTGTATTGGTAGAAAAAAATTGTCACTTCTGTAAAGATATTTCATCACCGTAGAAACATAGTTTTACTGCCACAGTCAACAAATTATTAGTAATTCAAAAATTAGTAAATCTTGCAATACTGCCCCAGTAAACCTTTCTAGCTGAGGCATATACAATACAATATGCCTTACTGCCACGGTAAAGAGACGGTCAAAATGACGGATGTGGCAGAGGCAGTAAGAACCACACTGTATATATATATATTTGAAAATATTAGTTATAGTGGTATTTGCACTTCTTTCTTTTTAATTAATTTGTTTATAAAATTCACTAACTAGCTATTATAAATTTACGAATTTATTTTTCAAAGTTATTTTGACCATGGGATTTGAAAACAAATGAACTTAAGCCATACTTTAGACAAAGAAACGAGTTATCTATATAAAACAAAATAATAATGTGGCATTGCAGAATTGTGATACCTTCAGAGGGACAAGTTGGTCGACGTCAGAGTAGTAGGACGATTAAGCGACCCCAACGCCATATTAAAGAACTTTAACCCTTAACTGGTGACCCTTAAGCTGTTTTTGTCAAGCTGGCACCTAAAAAATGCAATAAAACAGTTTTTAATAATAAAAAAATATTGTAATGTCATTTTTATTTAGTGACATAACAAAAACAGAAAAAAATGGTTTATAACCCAAAAGTCATATTCCAAAAAAAATTAAACATATACAAAAAAATATAATATATGTATGTTTAAAAAAAAGGTATATTTTATATAAAAAAAATGTTAAAAACAACATAATTGCAATTCTGCACAAAACCTGCAAATCACAAAAACGTTAAAAATCTATTCTACCCTGGTACAATTTATACAAATTTTTCGAGAACATTTCAAACATATGGGTTTTTGGCACGTTGTGCATAAATATGCAGTGTTTCTTCTTATTTTGGATGGACAAATGTAGCAATATTTTCTCATTTCAAGCTTTTCTTCTTCGATAGCCTTATTTTCAGGAAAATCAAGGATACTTCTGATCAGTTCTTTCAGCTGCCTTTGTAATGGTGGCATTTCATATCTTCTATGCAAATGTAATGAAAGGGGTTCATCGGCCAGGGTTTCTATAAATTTGAATCTAGTTCAATTATTGTCGGAACTCGAAGTAAACATAATGTATGAATTTACTCCACATACGTCAACTATTTTATACAAATTAGTCATGGGCCATTTACGTGTTCTGCGGCTACTGGAATATTTTACACACTTTTCATCCATCGTGTATACACCCCCTTGGTCATGTTGTAAAAAGAATTTATTTCTGGTAGTCCATTATCTGCATATACTTCTATGGAATGATGTATGGAAGAAATTAATTTCACAGCTTTATTTTACTTAGTTGTACAGGATGAAAGTGTTGTGTTTTTGGTAAATCCATACAAAGTGTCGCCTTCATTACGATTTGGTCGCGTAAGGAACTGTGGAGGAATTTCTTGTTTATTTCTACGCATTGTGCCAACGTAAGTGAGTTTATGTTGTTATAGATGATATACTAAATCAACTGAACTAAACCAGTTGACGCCAGTTACATTTCTATTAGTATTGATGTTTGACTAATCTTATAACTGCTTGTGAGGCTTACTCCATCTGAACCTTTCCCAGCATAAATGTAAGCATTATGTAAATACCCCCCAATTCGTGCATCAGTCATACATAAGATTTTTTCCCATATTTACAGGGTTTGCTGGGAATATACATTTTGAAGTGACATCTGCCCCTGAAGCCTACCAGCATTTCATCTACACACACATTTTTCCCAACGGTATATGCATCTTTTGAATTTCTTACAAATAAGTCAAAGAATTCTTGGATAGCAGCAGCTGAATTATACCTTGCTCTTTGTTCTCGGTCCGAGGCATGGTCAAACCTAAAGGCGGCCATAAGGGTCAGGAAACGTTTCTGCGACATAACTGCTCTAAATATAGACCATCCTTTCCCGTTCATAGCAAACAGACTTCGTACATACTCATGATTTGACTTATAAATAGAAGTATACAGAAGCAGTCCCAAGAAAGCTCCCAATTCTATTTCATCAGTATCAGCCATCTCGGATTTGTCTTTTTTATGTTGTTGATATTTTGGCCGAAACTTTGCGAGTTTTTCGTTAGTTCTCTTGACAACAAGACTATACATATCTGGTGAAAACAATTTATTAAAATAATAAACGGGACTCGTTGACTTTTCAACTTTTGAACGGATTGATGGTAGTACAACCATATTGTGAGCAGGCGTACGGACGTTTATAGTTGGCTCCTTTTTACTCCACTTAAACCTATTCTTTTCATAGTAATAATTGCTAGAAATGACACACTCTTCTTCATCTTCGCTAGATATCATATCTGAGTCTTGTTGCTGTCCATTTTCACTTAGTTCTTGTCCACTGTCCGTAAAATGATCAATTTCTATATAATATACTTCTTCCACATCATCATCACTAATGTCACTGTTCGCCTTATTATGCCATTTTGTGCACACTTCGTCGAAATTATAGTCTAATACTCTTACAGCTTTACGAGAACCAGCCACATAAATATTTCGAAAACAGGATGAGCGAGGTACCTCTCATTATACCACGTTCGAATATACTCTAAAAGCTAGGATTAAGTTATTATCAAGATTTATTTAGTAATCTGCTGTTATGTAGATAATTTTATAATTATCAGAAATAAAGTATTGGTTTCAGCAGCAGTAATTGATCTAGATAAAGTTTCAATGGTTGGAGCTTTTGCGTTTAAGTGTTCGTCTTTTTTGTTTAGTTCCGATGGCTGCGACCTCTACAGATGGTCACAACGAACTAAAGAAGCATTTCCGACCATTACTATTTCCGTGAAGCGTCTATAGAGTAAGTGGTTTCTAGTTAATATATTTTACAAATTATAATATTATTAAATCATAAAATAAAGAATATGATAATTCTCGTATTCTTAGATATTATATTATATTAATACATTATTATTTTTAGACTTACTCATTGGTATAGAGTTTTATTCTTTTACAAGCAATTTAATTTTTGGATTAAGTATTAAGATATTTACTTAAATCCATACATTATACCTTCTGTATATATGATAATCTATGTAAAATTGTTAAGTGCATAAAGTCGTGTACACTTAGAGACTAATTATTTTAGTACCCACTTTTTGCTATTTTTTTTAAATTACTCTAATTGGATTGTCATTACTTTCACCATTATTTCCTAGGCATTTAAATGACACTATTAACATACTGTTGTCAAGGTAAATTAACCAACCAATGATATTTACATTTTTTGTCGTTAAACATGTCTAAGCTACTTAAATTGTTAATAACAGAAAAAAATGTTACATACCGTTATTCGCAGGTATTATCATATACTTTCCAAAAATGTTTAAATAAGTTTAATTATTTTATTAACATTTCTTATCAAATATTTGAGATATTTCTGTATTATTTTTGACATGTCATCTAAAATTTCTGTCTATAGACTATAAGTATATTGATATCGGGGTCTATTGTGTAACTATTTCATTAAAGACATTAAAGACCTTAAAAATATTTGTTTTAAAGGTCCGTTAAATAATAACATCGAAATAAAAAAAGTTTTGATACCTTTTGATTACCTATATCCAATAATTTGAGATCATTTAATTTAACATAGTGAAAACTTCTCACGGACTATTACTCTCCAGTAATGTAGATAAATTTTGATTTATGTCGATTTTAATATTTTATATATTTAATAATTTTAATTTGGTTATTATACTGATGAAAACTGTATAATAAAACTACACTAGAACAAGAATGACCTCTTTTTTCAGCCTTCCTCAGTTTACAGCCGATGCCGTAATAAGGACGAAACACAAAAAGGGTATTCAACTCAGACCCCTTGCTCCACAGGACAGATGAGATCTCAATTATTAGACAATATTGAAGTACTAACACGTGAATCTGGATAAATTGTCATGGGTTAATATTTTATTTCAATTACAGAATGTTCATTCTAATTTGTCTTGTCTTCTAAAATATGAGTTCGTTACGAAGAAAGTGTAAAAATTTTACTGATTTATTTTGTTATATTTGTGGTTTTTATATAACAAAAAAACAAAAGTGAAATATCACAGACTCTGTCAAAGAGACTTATATTGAATATTTCGATTTCAAAAATTAGCTAAACCATGGGGTCCTAATAAAGTGTTGTGATGAGACTTTACGGTTATGGAAAAAAGGAGAACGTTCTGGATTAGACTTCGGTATTTCTATGATCTGGATGGAGCCTACGAATCATTTAGATGATTGTTACTTTTACGTAGTAGATGTTAAAGGTTATAATCGAAATCAAACGTATTCAAGTCTCATGCCCTCAGAAACAATGATATTGCTAAATTCACAGAAATCGGGACCGTCTACCAGTGGAAGTGAATAAAAGATTGAAAAATCTACGCCAAAATTATGTTCTCGAAATGAACTCAGTGATTTAATACGTGATCTCGATTTATCAAAACAAGGATCAGAATTATTAGCCTCAAGATTGAAAAAAAAAGTTATTGGTACCAGCAGTAAAAATTACAATAAACAGAATGAGAGAAAAAGAGTTATTAGAATTTTTTAGTGAAAATGAAGGATTGGTAAATTGTAATGATATCGCGAAGCTGCTTTTAAGTATGAGTTGAAAATAATAAAAATCTAACGAATAGCGCCTTTTTATTGACAGTTGCAAAAGAAGTTTAAAATGCGTCTTATTGCACAATGGAAATAAATTTGCATCAGTTCCAATTGCCCATTCAACGAGAAAGAAGAATAGGAAATTGTAAAACTAGTTTTAGAGAAAATTAAATACTCGGAGCATCAATGGCCGATCTATGTGGATTTAGTTTTTTATTTGGCCAACAAAGTGGATACGCAAAATACCCTTGCTTTATTTGTATGCGAGACAGTAGAGAAAAGCAACTTTATTAGGAACAAGATGTTGTAAAAAATTCTTTAATTGTCGGTAAAGGCAATGTAATAAGGGAGCCGCTGGTGAGCAGAGACAAAATCATATTTCCATCATTACACATTAAGTTAGGTATAATGAAGCAATTTGTAAAAGCATCTTAAATGTTAAACATTCAAATAGAGGAAGAATGCATTTAACAACTATATCTTGGACAGAATTCAGTAATACTATTTCCTAATAATCAAGCAAGTCCCAATTCAAATAGCTTTTTCTGGAAGTTACAGTTAGAATCTAAAACCAAAATAATAAACTATTAATTTAATTCATATTTTTAATAAACAGTTATGTAATTTAGGTAGTTAAATGTTTGAATGTTAGACATAAGGTAAAAGTACTTACTTGTTGCATGTAAATATATTGCAGTGCTTCGATAACAGATATGTATTCAGGCAAAACCTCATAATATGAGAAATACCTAAAAGTATAAGAACTGTGTTAAAAATAATTACAAATAATTATAAATTGTCATATTTGAAATGTTTTAACTTTAATCATTGTGTAATCGGATAACCGACACTATTCGCTCTTTTTATAACCATTTTTGATTCTCCTGATAGCATTGTTTTCTTTATAGCCTGATGATGGTCTGAAGACCGAAACATGTCGCATTAAATTTGTGAACCCAACTATTAAATGTTGTGAATAGACTTTCAGTCTTATTACTACAATTATCCTCATCATCCACATTTGGGAGATGGATTACCTTTTCAATTTAAAAAAGGTATAGGTGGAAATGTACCATTTTAAAATTGGTTAATTTTAATACGCTTTAAAGGAACATCGTTGGGATAATTGTTTATTAAAAAATATTAATAAAATAGTTAAGTATTATAAAATTGGACGCCATTATAAACGGAGATGTCACCCCGTGGCTCATACCATCAACAATTCGATCAAAATATAATAAACGGATAATAATGATGTATCGAAAACAGAGATATCTAAACGTTTGTACGTGGTTGGTATATAAATTTGGGGAATAGATAATTAAAAAGGGTTTTTTGTATTTGAAAAAAGTTTAAATAAATTTGTTTTTAAAAATGTATAAATTTAAAAACACATGAAATTGTTAATATTTTTCTAAGGTAAGTGTTGATGAATTTTAGCATTCAAACATGTTTTAATATTGATGTAGGCAATTCAACTATGTGTAAAACTAAAAAAAAATGGTGTCGTCTAGCAAATATTATTGTTAGTTCCATTTAAAATGCAATGGTCGCATTCAGCAGACGTAGGTAACTGTTACCAAACTGTAGCGAAAACTTCCGGTGGCAGTACCATGTGTTATGCTACATGTTGGTTGCGAACCATAATTCAATTTTATAAAGGATAGAGATAAGGAGGACCAACTTGTATAGGAATAATGTCGAAAAACTGTCCAGCCTCAAGGAGCAAATAGTAGATGGCGCGAGACTAACAATAATGTACGTCCACATGACATTGGTTCACCAACGAGGAAATCGATTTATTGCCATGGCAAGTACAATCCCCAGACATAAATCCTATCGATCATATATGGGATATCCTTTAAGAAGTAATTATTTCAGATGTGGTCGTCGTTCATACTTATTTACAGTTGTATTTTAAAATTAAACAAAAACAAAAGGCTGTTAGCCAGCAAGAACATTTCTTGCAGTTAAATGTATATTACTATCCAGGCAAAATAAAAGTAAAGTTCGTGGAAGTGAAGTGAACAAAAAGCAAAACAAAATAAATGGTGATGAATTAAAAGCCAATAGATTTTTAAAGCAAAAGTATTTTAATAAAAAATAGGCAAAAATTACGGGTGGCAGCGTATTTGGAGATATGTCTTAAACAACCAACCAAAGCACGTAAATTATGTTCTAAATATGGAAAAATAAATTAAAAAGAAAACGTTAGGGATATATTATTCAATGGCAAAATCAACAATGATATGCTGCGCTGAAACATGAACTGCCCAAAGAAAATACTGATCGACTATGAAGGCAGAAGAAATGAGATATCGGAGAAAAATACAAGTAGTTTGATGGAAAACGTAGAGAATATACAAGATACAGTTTAAATCAGAGACCAATATTGAAAAGAAAAAAAGAAAACAACTGGTTTGGACATATAACAATAGGTACTAGTAAAAAAAAATAAAAATTGACTATAATAGACGTTATAGTAATATAACGGTAAAATTCTAATTTTTTATATTCTAATATAAAGCAACAATAATAGACATTATTTCTATAATGTAGTTTAAATACAAGTAGGGGTACAGCGTTTACAAATCATAATACCGTTGAAGAGGGATGTTTATACAATGTTTGTTACAAAGCTTATAATAGCTGAAAATCCCAAATTAAATACATTCTACTTTGGCAGATAAAGCAATAAAACTTCAAAAACAACTGAATAATACTAAATATATCTCAGTATTTCTCAGATATCTGGGACATACAATAAAAATAGGAGAAGAAAACGAAAGGCAAGAATACGAATAAAACAAACTTGGGCAGCTTTTGGGAAAATGAACTAGGTATATATTTAAAAACAATAAAATTACGATAAATCTCAAAAGAAAAGCCTTCGATTCTTGTGTAATGCCAGTTGCAACCTATGAACTAGAAACAACAATGACCAAAAAAACCGCACATCATTTCAGAGTAATGCAAAGAGCGATGGAACGCGCCATACTTGGTATTAGTTTCGGGGATAATATAAGAATTGAAGAAATTAGGCAGCGAACAGAAGTATCGGACATAATAAAGCGAGTTGCCGAATTAAAATGGAATTGGGTGGGACACGTAGCCAGACAACATCCAAATAAATGGACGAACAAAGTAACGTAGCGTAGAAAGACCACAGAGAAGATGGCTTAATGACATCAAGAAGCACCCAGGAAGTAGGTGTTTCCAAGTAGCATAGGACAGGGCAGTTTGTAGAAATATGAGAGAGGTCTGAGAGTGGACTGAATATGGCTGACGAAGAAGAGAAGACTAAAAATATGTAAAACATTATTTTATGGTGGGATAAAATTCTTAAATCTACGTTCCAAATAAACACGTAATTGCAAAACATTTGGCATAAAAAAAAGTTATAAGACTATTATTTATTATTTTAGTTTTTAAAGATAAATTGTAATTTTTTTGTCTTATTTCTTTATTTATCTAGATAAATAAAATAATTATTCTTGCGCAGGCGTTTCATGTTTATCTGACAGATAAAATCCCTTCTGTATGTTTCTTGTAGTATATTCATTTTTCTGTGTAGCTAGTATTTCAGCCGAATGTAGTCAAATTTGGTTACCGATTTTAAAAAGAGAATGTTTGCAATAACCATTTACCTGCGTTATCGTGATAGTATCATAAGTTTTTATTCTGCTTTTCTTATGATTTTTTAGAATTGTTGTTATTCATCTTCAATACACAAAATTATAAAACTGTTTAGACATCATTTAAAAACAAAAATAATAATCACAAAAAAGTAACACATTTACGCGTTTTATTAACAACATATCCGAAATAAACAAAAAAGCGCTATCCCAAAGACAACCGTTCCTGGAGCGTGTACTTCACTGGATCCCATCCCTAGTAGACTATGAAATTGTTCCAATCATACAATAAAATATTTTATTTCATCCTGTACAGTAAATACACTTTCCTATAAGCAATTTGGCGCCGGTAAGTAGAACATTACGGTATCAGGTACTGTAATGTGTTGCGTAGCAACGATGCTCTGATTGCTTAAGGGAAGGCAATAACTTTTTATTTTTGACATTTAAAAATACTATATAAAAATAATAGTATATTATGTTACTAGGAGTAGAAGGCCAACATTATTGTTGAGCCCAGGTTCTTGCAAACTGGGCGAAACATATAATGGGCCTTCTGCTCCGAGTAACATATATACTATTTTTTCTTCAAGCGTAAAGGTGCGTCCTCACTGATGCGCCGCGCCGCGCCGAGCCGTGCCAAACATTGACTTTTTAGTTGATGTGGACAGTAAACTGCGCGCGAACGCGCAGGAACGCGCGCGAACAAACACGATCCGCCAGGAGTCGGTACATCAAAGAAAAGTGCGCGATGAACGTTGTTCAGTGTGGACGTCTGTTTGTTTTGGCGCGCTCGTAGTTTCCACAGTGTTTTAGTGTATATTGCAGTTTTATTGAATAGCTAAATCATTTAGCAGATCACTTCCACTATATCTGCTTCTACTTTTAAATAACTCTGTCATCCAGTATCGGCGTTTTCTTACTAATTTCCTTTTTGGCTTCGATATACCAGCATTAATAACAATAAACGCAGCGCAAGTAATTTTTATAGACTCGTTATCCATGATGATACGGAAACTTATTTTGATTTTGATTAATATGAAAATGCGCGTGACAAAACTGGATCCTTCGCAAACACAAACGAACTACTAAATGTTGCAGCAGTTTAGACGTTCTGCAAGCAATGTGCTTGTGAACGTTCGCGAACGTCTAGCGCTGCACTGCGCGGCGAGGCGCATCAGTGAGGACGCACCTTTATAATAATATGCATTTTATAAAAAATATAGAAGGCTTTGTTTATATCTCAACTATTTAATTAATACAAACGAAAAATTACATAAAGTGTTACCTATTTATTAACAGTAATATTAAATGTGCAGTTTTGTATACTGCAGTTGTTTAAATTTAAGCAACTGCCACCGCTTTCAGCTACGACATTTACAATTTTGTCATTGGTATACATCATATTATTAGTAAGTTGATTGTCGATTATTATGTCAGCGATTCCAGAACTATTATTTGGTTGTCCTTGCCAATTAAGTATTTTTTGTGCCGTTTGTGTTTTACTGGAAATGGAATCATCTAAGTACCCTTGAGCAACACTGGTGGATTTCCATCCACCATGCCGCTTTAAAGCGGTAATATCACCTCATTGACATTTACCATTCTAGTATTTAATAAAAAATCGCTGCAGGCCAATATCATCCGGATGAAGAGCCGTATACTGTCTTACCAAATTCAAATAAAAATCGCCAATTATAGTAAACGACCGTTTTTTTTGTGTTTATGATTTTAACCAAAATTAAATTTCCCAAATCTTGGATTTCGCTAGACTTTAAATTAACAAGTTCATCGCATCTAAGGGCTCCTGTGACTCCAAATATTAATATAACCTAAAAAAAAACGTTGAAATAAATAAAAAAAAAGCTGGTAGCACTGGGATTAGAACCGCTGACCTTCGCGACTGAAGACAAAAGCTCTGCGACTGAGCTTCCGTCATTAAATGTTTTAAGTAGGAAATGAGGTAATATTTGCTGTCAAGTTAAATATTGATCTGCGAGTAGATATCACTGTCAACGGTTTAATAAACGTAATAAGGATTAAAAAGAAATAAGAAAGTACCTACCTTTGTTGCTAAATAAACACTATTCGGTGTATCATTGAGAAATTTATCAAATTGATCTTTTGTTAATACTTTTGATTCTTTCGGTGTATAATTTTCCCTTTGGCGCTTTATAAATGCAATTAATTTGCTATATTTTTATATTTTAACATTATGTTTAATGTTTAATTGACTTTTAATCATTGAATACTGTGCCCATAGAGTAGAACTTTTAAACTTTCTGGACAAATTCGTGAAGTACCTATGCAAGCATAACGTTTTCCGTGTATTGCTGTACATTACTATATTCATTGCACCATTTTAGAAATTTTTCGTATGCAAAATCATACAGTTTACGCGACTTGGAGTTTCAATACTGGAATTAGCTATTTCAACTAATTCCAGAGGCGTACATTGTAAGTCTTGAGACATTTTTGCAGTTTGAATTAGGTAGGAACACTTTCAGAGTCTGACACTTTTCAAAACTAACAAAACATCAAAATTAAATAAGGAAATTGACAGTTCCTGCCTTCTTGATTATAACACCCATAAGACGTTGCTACCGTTTCTTATTATTTTGTTACTAGTATAACAATGAGAGTTCATTATTGTACTAGTAAAAGAATAAGCTATTTCTACTGTTTGTGTTGAAGAACATAATACAGTTTTTATTAAACGCTTGAAGAAAAAATAATTAATTACCTACTTTGGCTGCCAAAATAAAAAGATGCCAACGTTATTCAATGTTTATTTAAAAACACCTATTAACCATTAATAGTATATTTTAAAATTTTAAACGATTTGATAGTAACTGACAGTTAAGGTTATTTGACGTAGGTACCTAACTATTCAAGTTCCGAACAATTTTTAAATTTTTTATGAATTTATTAATTTATGAAAACAGGATGAAATAAAATACAATACGATACATAGACGTTAGGTGGTATTACACCACTCGTAATTACAATACTCCTACGTCACCTCGTTCGTAAACTAACTCATACTGTAATAAGTCACCTACCAACTTTTAATTATGGCATCTTTTATTTGAGATATTTTGAAACCTTTTATTATTTTCTTTTACAATATATTTAAGAAATTGTTTGAAGACCTCTGTGTAATCTGTGCCAATCATTTACGGAGTGAACGTTTAAGATAGCAGAACAAAACGTCCATTAATATACATATTGCATGATAGACGACGACAATTTCATGCGACCGAATCACAAAGAAAATTACCAGCCATGTTTCTTCTTTGACATTTAATCACATTTGAATATAAAATAGAAATAGTAATAAACGGACTTAATTTTCAGTTAATATTTATTTGTAAGGGATAGATCTGTTTACGCAGGTATATATAACGTCAATGTCAATTTTAATGACATTAAGTTGAGCACGATAGTAACGTTGTTGGCGTAATTCAGTTTATGTTAGATTTAAATGAAGTTTGAATAACACGATTTTCGACGTTGTTTAAAACGATTCGAAGTTAAAAATTTGATTAAGTATAAGTAATACAAAGTCATGCCTATAAAAAATCCCTGCAAATCAACTGTGCCAAGCACTAATGCCGCATAATTAATGTCGTACCTATAATTACTGTTTTATTTATGAACAAATTTAAAACTATAAATTTATCGTTGACAGAGTTTTTTTACGAAATGTCTTTAACCGAAAGTGATGGGATTGCAAAATTAATTGGTTTTGGAGATAAAATGCAGACTCAACAAGGGATATTTTTTATCCCCCTTGTGACGGATGCAGCAAAATAAGATAGACCGAAAGTTAATAAAAATATTCTGCCAGTTTAAATGATGATTCAAAATACCATTTTAATTGAGAAAGTTTTATTTTCGGATGAAGCAACTTTTCATTTGTAAGCCCGTTATTGTTCTGATGAAAATCTACACTGGTTGCAAGAGTACTATCAGCAAATTCCAAAAAAAACCAACTTACGTGCTGGTACTGTCAGAAAATTTAACAGGAGTGTTAAATCTGGATTTACTGTAAATATACATTATTTCTTGATCTGATACAGCTTTTTTCTGATATATTCAAATACATAATACTACATTTCGCAATAATTGTGAACGATTTTTTATACAGCACTTTTCCATAACGGTGAATAGGAAGATGAGAAATTCAGTAAATTTATCAAAATCCAAATAAAAGTATATCCCTTTCTTATTTTGTAACATTAATTTTAAGTTTATTATATATGCAAATAATTACCAAGATGGTTTATCAATTTTGGAAATGCTGGAAATATTGACAAGCATAGTTAAATAGTATATTACATAACAAGTAAAGTAACTAGTGCAAGAAATACACTTTCAACGAGTTATATACACGATTTTTCCCACGATCCCAATATTTTTTATAATAATTAATACTATTTAACTTTAACATTTTAATTTAATTTAAATTGTTAGTCATGTTATAAATTAAATTTTAAACAGTTTAAATATTTTGCATGAAAATATAATTATTTAAAATTAAATAACCACCTTTTTCAGGTATTAACAACAAAAATCTTTACCAGCTAAATAACAGCTAAATAACAGGAGTGTTAAATCTGGATTTACTGTAAATATACATTATTTCTTGATCTGATACAGCTTTTTTCTGATATATTCAAATACATAATACTACATTTCGCAATAATTGTGAACGATTTTTTATACAGCACTTTTCCATAACGGTGAATAGGAAGATGAGAAATTCAGTAAATTTATCAAAATCCAAATAAAAGTATATCCCTTTCTTATTTTGTAACATTAATTTTAAGTTTATTATATATGCAAATAATTACCAAGATGGTTTATCAATTTTGGAAATGCTGGAAATATTGACAAGCATAGTTAAATAGTATATTACATAACAAGTAAAGTAACTAGTGCAAGAAATACACTTTCAACGAGTTATATACACGATTTTTCCCACGATCCCAATATTTTTTATAATAATTAATACTATTTAACTTTAACATTTTAATTTAATTTAAATTGTTAGTCATGTTATAAATTAAATTTTAAACAGTTTAAATATTTTGCATGAAAATATAATTATTTAAAATTAAATAACCACCTTTTTCAGGTATTAACAACAAAAACCTTTACCAGCTAAATAACATTTTCATTTTTTTCGTGGGCTCCATACAAATTACAAGTAAACTGGTTATTGAAAAAGTTGGTGAAATTAATTAATTAATAAGAAAATTAATTAATAAGAAACGTAACGTGTTATTAATGAGTTTTGAATATTTTCATAGGGGGTGTTAGGCAAATAAATATACAGCAATGCCCCAATATATAAACATGTATAATTTGAAATTTGTACCAGGTATAAAAGCTAATTCAGTGAATTTATTAGTTTAATTGCATATAAAAGTAAATGTACCTACGTACAATTTTCCAACAAAAATCTGATAACTGATCCTCAAACAAAACAAAGACGTAAGAACACGTAGGGGCGTAGTCACGATACTGGCCAAGGTAAGTAAAACATTTTGTTAAATTTTCAAGCTTTTGGTTTATTTTTTAAATCTTTATCAGGAAACTATAAGGTAATTGCAAAATATAAAATTCTTTTACAAATAAAATAAAAAACAGACTTACCTAAATTAAAGCTAAGTACAAGATAAAACAGATTATTGCTCTCGGCAGATTTTAAAAAATATATTAAAAGTTATTAAAATTTTTAAACACAGTTAAAGTAAAATTAAAGATCATTTATGAACATGTAAAATAAACGTATCGGAATCGAAAAAGCTAGATGTGCAGTGATTGGTTTAAACATTTTAATTCGTAGCTTTACTAAGCAGCATGAGGCCAAAACATAAAAGAAGAACCCCGATTTGTTAAATTATGTAAAACAGTAGATAGTAAACTATTATATTATTACAAATTAATATTCGTAGTTTATTGGGATAAAGACAATGACTTATTCTGTCCTTTAGATTTTGTCCAGAGTTAAATATGAAAGTGACAACAACATATCTTAAATCTCGTATAATCAAAGGACCAATATCTTGATTTCGCGGAATTCCGATGGTTAGTTGCCATGTCGCTACCGGAGAAATTCTTTTGTTAATTCTATGTTACACTAAAACCCAGGCTCTATGTTTATAGGCTTGTGTGAACTAATTATGTTGTCAAATCGTTAATCTTCTGTACAATATTAGTTATCAATTTAATTTTATCTGTTTAATCATTGACATTTTCCCACTTTGGACATTTCATATATAGATTAAAGTAGATGTTACGATTTTATTATGGTATTTGTTTTTCAGTGTATGTGACTGACATGGAAAAAACGCCAAACACATAAATATATTTCAGTCCGGCGGACTGGCCGAGTTTTTGTCTGAGGGACAAATCTTAAATATTCATGTAGCGACAATAATGTACGATTGCAAAATAAGGTTTTGCTTAGAGATATATGACGGTTTCTTGGAAATTATTCGACCCGAGGAGAAAAAATTGCTCTGGCATCAAAATGGATAAAGTCCATCCAAAAAAAATGTTAGTTATATGATAATTTTACGAAATTTTTCGAATGGAAATAACTTTTGATCTGTTTTAATCAAGTAAAGTATTTTCATTGAGTTTGAAATTTATATATTTTTACTTTTTTAGCTCAATTTATTGAGAATATTAAACAAAGAAACTTTTGAATAAAACTTGCACTTTTATATTAAAAAATAAAGTTTTTAAATTCAATGACAGCTGTATCGATAAACTATAATCATCATCAGTATCTGTAAGTGGAATGGGGAAAACAATAATATTATTTATTTGATTCTATGTTAATTCAACCATTCCTATTTTGAATTTTGTGTGGTAAAGGTCGTTATTGAAAAATGGTGTGTGGTGGTTAATTTATTCTAAAACACTGCACACAAATAGCATGCAAACAAAGGTAAAATAGGTTCGTTTTCCCCATTCTAGTAGTTCAGATAGAGGGCGCACCCTTTGCTCGTTTTGGCCAATTGAAGTTATATTTTGTTTTTTCAATGTAGCTATCTGATGTTGATTAAGTAGTGTGAAGACTAGACAGATAGCCATGTTGTCTGTGAACTAGTGTTCATTTTAGCTAAACGGCATTGTAACCCGACATAACTGTGGATATTGGTCAGATGAAAATTCACAATTATTTCGTGAGGCGCATACTCAGTGTCCTCAAAAATTAAATGTTTGGGCGGATATTTATGGAAATCACATAATCGGCCATTTTTTTATATCCGGTAGTCTCACTGGCGAAATTTATTTATATTCATTGAAGAATACAGATGATTATCAAATGATAATTTTTCAACAAGATACCGCACCACCTCATTCCATTCAACCAGTGCTCGGTTCTCAAATGAAAATTTTTCTCGAGCCTGGATTGGGACATATTGAGTGGCCACCCAGATCACTAGATCTGGGTCCACTGAACTTTTTTCTATGGGTTTACCTAAAATCCAAGATATACGCTACCCAGCCTGAGTCACTGGGATCACTAATGAATGCCGTCAAATTACACCAGAAATCTTGCGTAACGTACGTCAACGTTTTCAGCAAAACTTATATTACTGCATGGAAGTGAATGGTAACCATTTTCAGCATTTAATATACTAATCACAACTATTTTACAAAAGTTTTTTTTAATTTTTAAAGACACACCCTGTATATTCATCGATTTGTTAAGAATATAAAGATATTATTTTGTGTTATTATCGATTCTATGTGAATAAAATTGTAAAATAGAATATGGCAGTTGACGGTAAGACAAATATTAAGAGATTTTTGTATTATATTATAATAGTTAACGCTTTGAAAATCTTGAATATCAATATTAGTGATATAATTAATGTCGATAAATTAATATTTCTTAAAACCAAAAATATAAAATTACTCCTATTACGCCCAGTTTCACAATCGAAAGTTAACTTCAGGTTAAGATTTATCCCAAGAAACGACCAATAGCAAAACTTGTCAAACATGTAATAAGTTTTGTATTAGTCAATTTTCGGTTTAAATCTTAACTTGGATTGGTCCAGAAGAGTGAACAAACTATATAATGTGTTTTTGGTGGTTTTCAAACAGCTCCTGAGAAACATGGGATTTACGATATTGTTGTTCAAAATATAAATAAAAATTTCAAAATACAGTTGCAAGTCCCAGAACAAAGAGAATATGCAATACTATTCCTCGATTCGAAAATCTGACGTATATACAGAATTTGAAACAGACATATACAATTTTAAGTGATATCGATGTAAAGTAGTGATGTAAAAAAAGTAACTACCCAATACAAAGTAACGGGTATTGGTTAAATACCCAAAGTACCCATTCCTTGTTGCTTGAAATACCCGTTACTTTTGTACCCATACTTTGATTTATGTTTGTTGAATGTTTATATAAAAATAAAAAAATATGAAAGAAAATAAAATTTATATTAAAATATAGGTACTTTTCTAAATACCTACCTATTTTAACAATCTGAAAAATCTACTACCACCCAGTACGAGAACAAAGTAAATGTATTTGATAATAAAAGTACCTAATTGGTTAAAGTTTTTAAAAGTAACGAAATTTTACATCAAAATACTTTAGTGAACTGAAGTGTGAAAATTAAAAGTAGGTACTCAATCCCCAAAGTACCCAGTCCCAAGTAAGGGGTATTGATGCTTAAAGTAACTAATGGGGTACAAGTATTTAAAAGTAACGAAAGCTTACATCACTAATGTAAAGAAGGCACCAAGCAAACTTGAATTTTTATTAGGAGCTGATATATTCGGAAAACTACTTGCAGGAAATATAAAAATTTGAATAAAAAGTTAATTGCTATAGAAACTCACTTTGGATGGACTATAATGCGACAATTGAATAATAATTCAAATGAAGCGATCTTTTCTGCTATTACAGATTGTACCTTGACAGATTTGTGGAATTTAGATATTTTACCTTGACCTTTAGGATTCAGCTAAAGTCAAATCGAAAGATCCTTTAGAAGGGGATACCATAAGGCAATTCAACGACACTTTCAAAATTAATGAATACGGACGATATAGATAGATAGATAGATAGATCTTTATTGTTCTTTCGTATAAAAATACATGAAGACGGACGATATGAAATTCATATTCTATGGATTGAAGGACACTCAATACTCTCTAGCAATAAAAACAGCTCAGGCAAGATTCCGGAGTACCTACGACAAAGAAACTTCTCGGTATAGATAAATTTGACGATTACCAAAAGGTATTGGATGAGTGGAAATTACTGGTCACAAGAAGACAAGTACTCTGAAAGTGGGAGATATTGTCTATGTATCTTCAGATTTGAACTGGTTGTTGGGAAAGTTTATAGGAATCATTCCTGTAATTCGTGTAAAAACATAACAAGGGAATATTCTTCGGCCATTCCAGAGACTATACCCATTGGAAATTTTATTTGAAGATCAAAAGGAGTTGATATTTTCAAAAAATACTAAAGAAAACGTACACCATAAGACCAGAGATGAAGACAATAAAGAAAATGATCAACAAAAAGAAGATGTGTCACTAGAAGTGCGCGTTAAGATATCAAATCGTTTCAGTTCATATATTTAATTTTGATTTGAAGTAGAAATTATTTTTTAATTTATCTAATTGCAAAAAGGGATAGCATGTTAGGAACATCAAGATATTATTTTGTTTCATAATCGTTTCCTATGTGAACCAAATTGTAAAATAGAATTATCATTGTCTTATAGATAATTTACAGAAAAGTCAATAAAAACACGTTAAAAAGTTTCCTTGAGCTTCTTACTATCGTACATCTCATATGCAACACGATTGTAGGTAAGCGTATTTAAGCAGTTTTTTAAATTATTTGATGTTTCCATATTTTTTGTTTTAATGCAATCAATTGCAACGCCTCTTAACATTTAAAATAATATTTCCATAAATTGTTAAAAAGTTAAAACGAGAAAATGCCAACCCATATGTTTTTGACTTTAAACGCCTAACAAATACCATAATAGTCACTTCCTGCCTACGACACCAGATCCATTTAAAAAAAATCTTTCGGCCTACACCTATGTCCTGTATTTAACAGTTTTATCGTATCGTTCGATCTAAATTTGTGTCAAAAGCATTTAGACTCATTGTTACCGAACTTACACATGTTGAAATCGTAATAGATGCGATAAAATAAAATAGATGGATCCGAAAAAGTCGCTTTATTCTTGCCACTTGAAGCGCGAACACTCGTTTTCATTAGAATAAATTGTGTCACCCGCATTTGTGTTTCGTTACCCACGTATATAAAAGGCTCGTTTAAGTTGTCACATTGAAATGCACCTTGTTTTCTATATAGGATAATTGAAAATTACTAAATTGGACACCAATTTTCCCTTGAAAGGTTTTTTAAACAGACGGTGAACACGAACGTTTTTTTTATCCGTGAGGAAGTTGCGGTACGACTAGACTAATAAATACGTTTAATACTGTCAACTTGCTAAGGTTGCTTTTATATCCATGTGGTACATACAGAAATAATAATTATTGTTATTAAGTGCCCCGGTATTCAAGAGCTTAAGCAAAAACACAGAAAGCAATTTGAATAAAAATAAATAAGAATTAAAAACGGTAGTAGGTACCTAACAATCAAATAAAGAGTGAGGCCTCTTAAAATACTAAATATAATAAAAATACTTCAACTTATGGTAACGTTGAAATTTTACCATTCCATATTTTACAAATTCATCTTTTTAATCATAATAAAACTACAAGATATGATATACTAGTTCATTGAAGTTTTACATTTATAGATTAAAGTGACATATATAATTAATATTTTTTTCTTTATTAAATGTTAATGAAATTTATTCTTTCGAAATAACTGCCATTGGCTAGAAAAGTTAGTTTTGTTTTGAATAAATAGTGAAAGTTTTTATAACAAAGTTCTTAATGTAAAAGGTTATTTTTTAAAATATATTAAATAGTTTATAAGAGAACAAGAAAAGAAAAACATTTCAGATTTTGGATCAAACATTTCAATATTAAAACAAAGAATACTCCAACTAACAAGAAGCTTAACTCCCAGCTTCTGTCAATTTCATTCTTGTTTGCGCATGTTTAAAATCGCCATGTTTATAATTAGATAGTTGCAATGATATAGTAACGGTTCCTGGATAAAGCTTAGAAAAAGAGGGATTGAAGCCACCATAAGAGTGAGATCCAACGAGTCGAAACAATTGATAAAGGGCAAAATAGTATTGCATGTGCATGTGTTTTATTCCGATTTTGGATATTATTGTAGTTGTACGTGTTTAAAACGGTTTACATATATAGTTAATTATTTAATTTATAAAAGATTATTAAAGACTTTTAAAAATGGTTACTTCGTGTTCAGCCTTTGGTTGTACAAATAGGTATGACAAAAACAAAAATATATCCTTCATGGGTAAATGTAGTAAGTTATTTAACTAAAATATGCGTAATATTTGTTTTTTTGTTTTCCAAAATATGATATTTAACTAAAAATGTGGCTTATAGCTATGATTTTTGTGCTGTGGAAAAGTGCTAAACTATGTATTTGATACACATTCTTTAAAGTAAAGCACTTTTCAAAGCCTTTCAAAAAGCACTGAAAATTTTACTGAAAATGTAATCTTACACCTATAACAAAAAATCAAAGTAATGTTGCAGGGATTTTACCAAAATTAAACAACTATTTTGAGTAATACTTCATAATACTCTGTTGCAGTTGATAGATATTATTTTTAGATGTTATTTTATTAAAACAATAAATGTGTAATTAATAATAAAGTTTCTTTATTTAAATATACTAGTAAAATATACAATAATTGTTAGTTGTTAAAACAGATTTGCATATTGACAAAAATTTACAATATTTACCTATATTTTAAATTACCAGCAGCAACAAGTATAGTCTAAGAGCCCGTAAACCCCAGAGGTAAGAACGATGGACTATTATGAAGTTTGGGTCACCGTGGCTTTGGCAGGTAACCGGTACTAATGGTGTGTAAAATACCGATCTAGATTCATCAAATAATAAATATTTATTGCTAAAATCCATTTTAAATTGTCATACAGAGTGAGTGAGTGAGTGAGTGAGTGAGTGAGTTTACTAGGCTTCAAAGTAGAAAGAATAGCATGAAAACGACATATTTCTCCCGTTAAACATCGGCTCTGTATCGTCGGAACCCAGCTCTCTCTAGACTGGTAGTCTGTATGACACTTTAAAATGCATTTTAGCAATTAATATTGGAAAGACTATACAACTATTTTAAATTGTTTTTATTTTATTTTTTTTTTATTTTTTGGCTTTAGGTTTTTAACTTATTTAACCACGCTAATTAAAATTACTTTAAGTTACAAACATTACAAAATTAACAATAACAATAATAATAGAATGATTCAATAAAATCCAACGTCAGAATTACTGCATTATTGGTACATTATAAGTGGTAATCATATTTTTGAGAAAGTCAAAAACAATTTAAAATTAAATCTTTCGCTTGGTTCGTTTGAAGAATTCCCACATAATTTCTCTAATGGCAGAACTACGACTTGCAAGGTATAGGAGAGATATTTGAGATTGGGGTAGAGGCAGATTATTTGCTAACCCACTTTTTATTTGAAACTTAGTTGCATTCTGATTAATTTTACATGAGAACATCCAATGGTTGATATCGTCATAACTTCCATCACTGTCACAAAAGTAACTCTCAAAGAGCTTCATTTTATGCATGTAACTTTTTGTAGTAGCATGTCCAGACATACATCTAACGATATTTTGCAATATTGATTCCTGCGTTCATTACAAAATTTAGACCGGAAGTGATCGCATCTTTTGCTAGGAAATCAGCCTTCTCGTTACCTTTTATTTGGGAAGGCGCTTTGACCCCAATAAATATCAGGGATTTCTTGAGTGAAGCCAGTTTTGTAAGTTGTTCCAATATTTTGACAATTAGGTCATTGGAGTAAACGTGCTGACGATGGTTTTGTATTGCCAATAATGCGGATCGGGAGTCAGAAAGAATAGCAAATTTTACATGATAGCAATTAGTTCGGCGGTAAATATTGAGCAGTAGGAATTTAATTTGAATTTATTAAATTCATTGGTTTTTGGACAAAAAAGGCACATCCAACCCAGGACTTAGTTTTAGATCCGTCAGTATATATTTTACAGATGCTACTGCTGGCACCTAAATACTGTTGAAGTATTGTAGAGTAATAATTGGGAGAGGTTTCAAATGAAGGAATGCAAACCGATGGATTAAGTAGGAAGATATTAAGAACAATTAATAACTGCACAGTTAAACTAAACTTCCACTATTTATTTGAAAAATTCGTTTTAAAATCAATTACAGCTGTTTCGCTATCACTAGCATCGTCAGATTGACATATTGAAATTACATGTTGTTTGTTTGTAACTAGGTGCTTGATGTTGATAAGGAGTTAAGGCTAGACCAAGTAAGGAAGTAATAAGACATAACAATATTAAAGCCTATTGTTATGTCTTATTACTTCCTTACTTGGTCTAGCCTTAACTCCTTATCAACATCAAGCACCTAGTTACAAACAAACAACATGTAATTTCAATATGTCAATCTGACGATGCTAGTGATAGCGAAACAGCTGTAATTGATTTTAAAGCGAATTTTTCAAATAAATAGTGGAAGTTTAGTTTAACTGTGCAGTTATTAATTGTTCTTAGTAAGATGAACTTCCAAAAAGTAGAGGTTAACACAATCAATTTCATTAGGAAGATATTGTATTCTGAATAAAAGAATGGTATTCCGTTGGTATACTCACGGGGTAATGGCTAGTGTTAGTGAAGGCTATAGCTAGTACGGGAGAATTTTTGTTTTGCCACCATTTATGGCATAAGTTGGCAACAGATAAATTATCTTTTTTCTGTAACAGCTCTTCTTGTCTATTTGCACGACACTTAATTATAAATTTTTCTGCTAGAAAAACACATCTTAAGTGAAGAGAGGGTTCCTTGCTTTCAGCCAAGAGAACCGGAGTTGGAGTTGATTTGAGTGCTCCCAGTACTAGCCTTAGAGCTTTAAACTGAATTCTATCTATTTTAGCCAGACGCGTCTTAGTAGCGGATCCGTACAGATAGCAACCGTAATCTAAAATAGATCTGGTGTAAGTTCGATAGAAGAGTAAATTTACTTTAGGATCTGCTCCCCATTTAAAACGATTAACAGCTTTTAATATGTTGAGACTTTTTTCGCATTTATTCTAGAGTAATACCTAAGTAAGTATAATTGTTTTGAACTGGAAAGGTAATATTTGAGTGTTAATTCGGATGTTTTTGTAATACGATGACGGCTAAAGAATACAATAATTCCTGATTTACTCGGTGAGATAGTAAATAGTAAATAGTAAGTTTTGCAGAAATCCATAATAAGCAGGAGAGATTGAAGGCATTGTTCATATGTATATTGGTAGGTATAAAAACAAGTGTTTTCCATACATTACCTGTAGTATGTAATTCTAACGTGTAGATATTAAACAGTAAAGGACTAAGGACAGACCCCTGGGGCAAGCCATCACTTACTGTTCTAGGTCCGATAAGCTTGTCATTGCATCGAATGAAAACTTTCCTATTATGAAATAAGTTAAGCAAAACATACGCGCATTTTGATGGAATTCCTAAGGAGACTAGTTTTTTAAAAACTTGTTTTAGGACAACATTATCGTATGTTCCTGTTATATCGATAAATAGAGCTGCAAGAAAATTATTATTGGTAAATGTTAGTTGTATATCGGTAGTTAAGTGAGATACACAGTCAATGGTGCCTTTACCTCTACGAAATCCATATTGCGTTGCTGGAAATAGTTTATTGTTTTCAAGCCACCATTCTAATCTGACCTTCATAATTCGTTCAAAACATTTTAGAATGCAAGGCATTAGATAAATAGGTCTTAGTGCTGAAGGATTATTTGGCTTAGGAATCGGTACAATAAGACATGTTTTTAGTTCATCACAGTTATCGCCTTTACATAAAATATTATTAAATATTTCACAGAGAAATTTAAGAGCAACAATCGGCAGGTTTACTATCATTAGGTAATTGATGCCGTCGGGACCAGGAGCTGAATTTTTAGACGAATTTAATATTTGCCTGGAGTTTATTTAAGGTTATAATAGAGAACAATAAACAACTAAAAGGTTGTATTAACTTTCACTATTTATTCTATACTTACTTTAATTGCAATGACAGCCGTTTCGCTATCGAAATAGCATCGTCAGATTGACATATTGAAGTTACACTTTGTTTGTTTGTAACTTTCACACAGTAAGGGTTAGTACCATAAATTTCATTATAATAGAGGTTAACATATGAGTTTTATTGCAATCATCATAAGTGAGTTCTGATAAGACATAATCGGGAGCTACTTTATACAGTAAATCTTCGACAAGGTTCGTCAAGTCGAACAAAAGTGTTAGAATTTTGGATTTTTTTAGCCCTTTTCCATATAACCGAGGGATTAGATTGTCTAGTTAAGAAGGAGCAAAATTTTGCCCATCTTTGTCGGGCTTTCATTTTGAATGTTTTTTTGCAGTCAAGTCTCTTGTATTAGATGAAATTGGGAATTGATAAATTAGATTTATAGACTTTGAACGCATTTTTCCTAGCCGTTGTTATTAATAAACATTCGTCATCCCACCAAGGAGGAGACTTTTTGTACTTATTCGAAAATGTTCTTAAAATTTTAAAAGATTTATTGGCTGCATTGGTTATCGTGTCCGTTAAAAAGAGAATCATATCATTGGTACTATCACAACTTGGAAGCCGTGTGAATGTGCTTTCAATTTTCACGCTATATAAGTCCCAATTACCGTTGTTATATGACCATTTGATCATAGGACGAATTGAAATGTCGTCAATAAGAAAGTCATTGAGAGTAATTTTGATTGGCAAGTGATCAGATCCGTAAGTGTCTTGTAAAACCGACCAGCTCGAGGAGAAACTTAAGTTTGATGATACAATAGTAACATCGACAGCAGACTTGTTTTGACCTGGAGGAGATAATCTGGTAGGAGATCCATCATTAATAACAGTGAGATTGTCAAACGAATCAAGCGCTTAAAGTAGTGTGTTACCTTCATTAGAACTAACTAGGGAACCCCATAAGCCGTGATGAGCATTGAAATCCCCACCAATAATGCAATCATACTGAATTTGACTAAAAAGATTTACGTAATCTTGGACAGTGATTTTAACACGAGATGGCCTATATACGCTAACAATAGATAATTAATATTAATGCTAATATTAACGCCACTAACTTCTAATTTCTTATTAAAATTAATATTAAAATTGATTATATCATAGCTAATTAAGAATAATAAAAACTCTTCGTTTAAACGCAACTTCCAAGTTTATTTGAAAAATTACGTTTTAAATTATTAAATTCCAATGGACTTCCAAAAAGTAAGGGTTGGTACAATAAATTTTATATCATAGCTAAATCAATTCGATATAAAAATTGCAACTCCTCCGTGACCATGAGGTCTATTCTTGCACACTAGGTTAAAATTTAGGTTAGTCTTTAGAAGCGTTTCTTCACTAAGAGACGTGTCAACCCCTCGCACTAAGCCTCTTTTTTAAGTTAAATGGTTTGGAATATAGGCAATTAAATTATTGGATTTAAAGAATTGATCTTGTACCAGCTTGTTTGCACTATCACGTGAATTCATCTCAATTTTTATGCGGTTTCTTCCAGCTGGAATAATTTCTACAATAAAATTTTTCCGTCGAAAAGGTTGTAGTAAGATCGTAAAAATACTTTTAAATCCAAAATATTTTAAACTACGTTGTTTTTATTTAAACATAGTAATATGTACTCTCTTTTACATATGTATTGTCGTTTTATTCACCCTGCCTTCATAATCATAGGAAAAATTACAAATTTTCTGTTGCATTTTTTTAAATATGTAAATTTAATTAATATAATTAATTGAATAGAAAAGTGAATCAATATTAAGAACAACAAATAACTGAATGGTTAAACTAAAATAAAATAATAATAATAAAAACTAAAATAATATTGGAACAAAATTGTTAAATGTGAAAACAAAATTACCAAAATTAAAAAAATCTGGTGTTTACAAAATGAATTGTCCAAAATGTAATGCAGTATATATAGGTCAAACACAAAGAAATTTTGAAGATTTAATGAACACTTAAGAGCTTATAGATTACAGCAACCAGTTAAGTCGAACTTTGCAAAACACCTACTGGAACATCCAAACTCACTTATACACACCAATGACATTCATATACTACACATTTGTTATAAAAAGCAAAATTTAGATTAGAGCTTGAAATTAAAAGACATCTAGCAGATCAACAGTTTAAAGTAGTTAATGAACAAATAAATCTTGGAAGTTCTCCACTATTAAACTGTTTACTTTGATTGAGTCTTCATTTTATACATAGATAAGACATTATTGTAACATAAATATATTAAGTTATTGTAAAACTCATCATGATATAGTTTTTTCCTGGTTTTTCTATATCATTGCACAGTTATACTGATCTTAGAGTTTAGTTTAACTGTTCAGTTATTTATTGTTCTTAGTAAGATGAATTTCCACAAAGTAAAGGTTAACACAATCAATTTTATTGAATCAATATTGTATATTTCAATATGAAAATAAGAACATCATACACCTACAATTTTTATATGAACAAAATATTAATTCTAAATAGTTTATAACTATTCATCAAATTACAATAAACACCAAAGTAGCTCTAATATATTATTAAGCCAATATTTTAAAATATCATTATAATTTTTTCGGAATTTGACCAATTATTTTTTTTTATTTTTCCTGTTGTGCTCACAGAACACAAAAATATATATTCTGTGGTCATGCATCACTTCTATTTGAATACTGTATAAAAAATGTGCTAGTAATAAAAATAACCTAAAGTGATATTGAATAACTGGTATTTAAAACACTAAAAGTTTTAAAGACATTAATATCCACTTATACTATATACTATTTTTCCATATAACTAGAATTTCGTATTTCTCTCAGTGTACCTATTTCTACTGTCAATTACAGTTATTTAAGGTAATAAATTTTGGCAATAGGAACATGAAAATCAAATGATTTTCCCTTCTTGTTAGTTGAGGTACTCTTTGGCTAAAATATTACATATTCTTTTAACAAACTTGGCCTAGTATAAAAATTGTCAATAAGAGTTTCATCAAACTGTTCATCAAACTGTTGGAGTTATGGTTTGGGGTACTATAGCTTATGGTTCGAGATCACCTTTAATCTTCATTAGAGGTATTATGAACGCGCAGCGTCATATCCAAGAAGTTTTAGAACCCCATCTTTTACCTTATCTTGACACCCTGGCAAATCCAACTTTCCAACAAGATAATGCCCGACCACATGTCGCAAGAGTCACAATAAACTTTTTTTAACATAATGATGTCACATTGCTCCCTTGGCCTCCAAGATCTCCCGACTTATCCCCAATTGAGCACGTGTGGAATATGATGGGTAGGAGATTGCTCAATTTGCAACGTCCTCTTCAGACTCTAAAAGAACTTCGAGAGGAGTTGGTGGTTGCCTGGAATGAAGTTTTAGAACCCCATCTTTTACCCTATCTTGACACCCTGGCAAATCCAACTTTCCAACAAGATAATGCCCGACCACATGTCGCAAGAGTCACAATAAACTTCTTTTAACATAATGATGTCACATTGCTCCCTTGGCCACCAAGATCTCCCGACTTATCCCCAATTGAGCACGTGTGGAATATGATGGGTAGGAGATTGCTCAATTTGCAACATCCTCTTCAGACTCTAGAAGAACTTCGAGAGGAGTTGGTGGTTGCCTGGAATGAGATACCACAGGAGGACATTGACCACCTGATCAAAAGCATGCCTAAGCGCGTTGGAGAATGCGTAACACATCGGGGTGCATCCACACATTATTAAAGGTAAAAGGGCTTTAAGCAATGCATTCATTTTGAAATTTTTACCATTTACTTATTATGCTTCAGTAAGTAGGTACTTATACAAAATTTTATAAAAATAAAATCATTTAAATGAGTGTTCGGATTTTTATGTCACTACGTTTAATAACTAACGTCAATTTTTAAGTGGGTATTTGAAAATTTAACTATTGCAAATTATACTCTTATATTTCTGTTATATTAATACCACATGAATTATTTATAATGTATAAAAGTTAAAGCATAGAGTTGATTGTTTTGATTTGTTGATTACTGAATAATCCAATTAAAATAAGCATTCCCAAGAATGTATCGTTATAAATTTTATCAATAAACTATAACTACTCTGCAGGCGGCTTAATAAGCTTTTGATTTCATCCAAAAATTCCAATAATTTGCTAAACGCGCAACGATTTCTTGCCAAAAAGGAATGAGTAATGGCTAGTCAACTTCTGCGTTTTCGGGAGTGTCTAATAATCGACAAGATTTAGATTTTCACGTTTCACGTTATATATTTTTCAAAATATAACAACCGACAATTTCTAAAATATTTATTTAACTGGAATGAAAATTCATTTTTTTCGAAATATTTTGTCAAATAAAAGATTCGTTATTTTTTAAATATTGGCATCCTATGTAATTTACAAGAATTTTTTAAAAAAATACTATGATAATTGAAGAACAATTTGAATAAATTTAATATTTACAAAACATCTTAACAAACCTTAGTTATTGATTACAGGAAGAGAAATGCACTATTTTGACAGAAGTACACTGCACCAAGTTAAAAATGGTATATACTATTTTTCCACAGTCTCATCAATTTAAAAAATCATATTTTGTCTTTATGAAGTCAGTAGCACCAGAACTATTGTATTCGTATTTGGGCATTTATTTAGTGGTCGTTGAGTTATTGTTGTAATTATTACAAAATTGTCAAATTAAGGTGCTAGTTTGGTTTAATTTGTTTAGTTTGTTTTGTGCACAATGAATAATTATGAGTCGGAAGAGATTGTGGAGGCTGCAAATATTGTAATAAGCAATTTGCTGCCTACGAAGTTAAGATCTTTATACGATATAGCCTACAATCGGTTCAAAAAGTGGTGCGCCGAGAAAAACGTGCAAGTATACAGCGAAAATGTTTTGTTGTCATACTTCAATAAAAATGTAAAAAATTGCGAGTCTTCCACATTATGGACGCAATATTCTATGGTTAAGTCATACTTGTGAATGTTAGCAAAAGTAATATTCCTTCTAAAATTGCAATGTTACACTTTTTTGCATGAAAAACGTTCTCCATAATGTAAACTCTCTTGGAAGCACTATACTCCCTTGAGAATAATCGACTGCTTGTGTTGTTATAGAAACTGATATTTCTACTCCCGACCGAATAAGTATATTTATAAATTATCTAAAAAACAAGTACTTTACATAGTGGATTCGCTAGGAATTTTTACCTTTACAACGTACCGACGTTAGCTAATTGAACTTAATCAATTGCTAAGTCGTTGCATTTTATTATAGTATATTAAACAACGCATTTCATATGGCTTTCTGTTATGACATGAGTTCAAGTTTAAAAAACGAGTGTCACAACAGCCATATGAAATGTTTATAATATTTTTTATATTTTGTAATTTGATCATATTTTAAATTAATTTATAATTTGTATTTATATTACGAAAATTTTGATTTTAAAAATTATGTTGGTAGCACTGTGTAATTTATAACATTTGACAGTTTTGAAATTTAAATTATCAAATCTTAATGTTTTAAAATATTTTAAAATGAATAATACACCAATAATAATATATTATATAAGTAAAAGATGATATGCATATTCACAAATATTTTTTTACCAAACAATATAAAATAAATAAATTGCTACTAGCCACAAATGTCATTGTCAATAGTCTTTTCACTCATGTTACCAACCATTTAAAACAAACATTTGCGTGCGTAACAGTTACATTACGATACGCAAGTGCGTTTTTGTAATGAACATTTTTATAAGTGCAAAATATAAAATAGTATATTAAACAACGCATTTTATATGGAATTTTGTTATGATACGAGTTCAAGTTTAAAAAACGAGTGTCACAACAGCCATATGAAATAAGTTGTTTATAATATTTTTTATAATTTGCCATTTTATCAATTTTTTAAATTAATTTATTATTTTAAAGTAATTACGAAAATTTTGATTTTAAAAAGTGTGTCGGTAGCACTGTGTAATTTATAACATTTGACAGTGTTGACATTTAAATTATGAACTGTTAATGTTTCCAAATATTTTAAAATGACTACTACACCGACAATATATTATATAAGCAATAGATGATATTCATATTCACAAATACTTTTTTAAAGAACAATATAAAGTTAGTAAATTGCTATTAACCACGAATGTCATTGTCAATAATGTTCTCATTAGATACTTCACTCATGTCGCCAACCATTTAAAACAAAAATTTGCTTGCGTAAAAGTTACATTACGATACGCAAATGCGTTTTATAATGAAGATTTTTATAAGTGCAAAATATAAAAAAGATTTTATAGTTTGACTGTCAAATTTGACTGTTGTTTACAGTTGGTGTCAAAAAATGAATGATTCGAAACATAAAATAGCAAAAAAATTATTATTCAAATTTAAGAGCTAGTTTACTGGATTTACACTACAAATGTTACACACATGTATAAAAAATAGAAATTCTGAAAGAGAGTTACTATATGCACGTACCTTGAAAACGCAAATATTGAAGAGTAAATCCTAAACCTCATGACTACCTCATATTGTATGTTACAATTGAAATAAATCCACAGAACAACCTAAATATCTGGAATAAATAATTGGCAGCTCGAAACCAAAAAATAAACTGTAATAAAAAAAAGTCCTCATGATAGGTAAAAATAACCGAAATATACAGGTAAAAATAAATCAAGAAAATGTAGAGCAAGGCATTCAAATATTTAGGAGTTCTAATAGATAATGAGGAAAATATGCAACGGGAGATATGTGATAGAATTCATAATGCCACAAATTTATAAACTAAGTCATTTTTAAATATGAAAAAAATTTGCAGAAAAACAAAAATTACCAATTTTGACATACGGTAGCGAGAGTTGGGTGTTAACAAATCAACTACGAAACAAGATACTGAAATGAAATACTTAAGAAGAGTCAAAGGAATTACGAGAAAGAACAGAATTAGAAATGAAATAGTAAGAGAAGAACTTGAAACGCCATCTGTTATAGAACACATAGAAATGCAGCAATTAAAATGGTTTAAACACATCATGTGCAGAATGAGAGATAGACCGTTGAAACAAATTTGACAAGCCCAGGTAAAAAAGTTTAAATCTAGAGAAGAAAAATATGGAATGATAAAGTAAGAGAGATCTTTAAGAAAAAAGAAATATCATCGACAGAAGTACAAAAAGCAACAAGAAAATATGGGCACATTCTGTACATAACACATAAATAGAAAATTGTTTTGTAGACCTCACGCCTTCGGGTATAATAGGAGTAGATTGTGTATAGATCCTAAAATTTATGATTTTTATTCAAAAAGCAGTTCTAGAGTCAGTCTTTTGTTGATTTGACTTTTTAAGACGAGAACTTTATTAAACTGCTGCTCATTTCCCAAATCACCCACAATGCCCTTATGTTAACTGCAAAATTGTGCAAAACTCCCTTTTCTTTTTCCTTTATATCTTTTGTATGCATAACCTGTAGTCACCAAGGCAAAAGTTGTTAGCACATCTGTTTTCCTACAACTCCAAATACAAATGGCAATCATAAAATATTGTGCTGTTATGAACAAAGCCTGGCCACCACAAAACGAATTTTCTCAATTGGAGATGGATGGAAGGAATTCCTCGAATTTTATATCAAACAACAGTTTTTCAGCTTTAATAAGTCGTTTTAACGTACTGTTAAATTTAAATTTAATTAATTGTTAGTGGCTATTTGACAAATGATTAGAGTATAACAAATTGTTAAACTGACATGTCGTGATTAGTGGCTTGACACATGACTAACTTGTTACCTAGGTAACCGTACTTAATTTATTATTTAATCAATTAAAAAAAATTAACTTGGAATGGTGCATACTGCTGGTAGCAAGTAACTCGTAATAAAGCAATAAAAATTACGACATTCGAACCCGTAGTCACCCTCGATATTTAAATAGTGTCGGTGCCTTTGTTTGAGTTTAACACGTCCACACCTGAGCAGTTAGAGTCCTCACACCTTCTGTTGCTACCAGTTTCACTCCATTTCGCGAATAACTTTACCAAAAGCCATCCATTATCCGATTCAAACGTGACAAGAACGCTTAAAAGAACCAGAATACCGATCTTTATTTAAGCAAAAACACTACGAAGCTCTGATTGAGTGTGAGAATTCGTGTGCGCCACGTTGCCAAATCTAACATCACGTAATGTTATAGTTAATTGTATTAAATCAACAGATTCTTGTTTAAAATATTTCTAAGAAAATCCGATTGCGCTTCAATCACATAAGTGATCCAATGAGGACAATGCAGTATTTTATTTTGGTTTCATTTGAATGAATTTCATGTAGAATAGACCACGAGTATACAAAAATATTTTGTAATAATACAACTTTCATTTTTATTCGAAGACTGTAAGTCACCACTATTAAGAGTAAAATTCAATGAGACTTCTGGCAGTAAAAATTGTAATTGGCGCAACGAGTAAAATAATTCATGTTCCATGGTTTTTGTATTATACAGTGTGGAAAAACCAAATGGAATAAAGTCATTTTATTTCGGTTACTGTACACGGCCAATTCGGAAATTTTTAATGAAGCAGAAGAGCAACTTCCATTTGTGGGCGCTATTCTGTACATTCTTCTCGACCGATATCGTATCGGCAAATCGGAGTTATCGATGACAGCTCGAAAATGCTATTCTGTACTTTTCATTACCAACCGTAATCGAGATATGTAGCCGATAATTGTCGGCTCGGCTGCCGATGACTTCACATGTCGTAGTTACGTCAAACGTCTAGTATCGTAAAATTTTATTAATTAATTTTATAAGTAAATTTAGATTATAACTAGCATAAACAAACTATTTAAGACATTTTTAAAGACAAATAATCATTATAAGTTAATAAAAATATATATTTATTAGTGGTTTTGGTGTTGTAAAGTGTTGATAGTTAGTTTATAAGTATATTTTAAAACTATACCTATAAAAACTAACTAAACATAGTACAAACAAACTAAATACCTAAATATTATTTTTTTTTTAAATTTTCCACTGAGTCACAAAGCCTTTTCAAATGGGCAATCTTTTTTTTTCGTTTTTTGCCTGAAGCAGAGCACTCTTGGCTTGTGAAGTGGCAGCTTCTGATAATGCCTGTAAGGATTGGGCCAGCACCTAGAAAAAAAGAAACATTAACTTGATTAATTTAGAAGTTATTAACCAAGAAAAGTAATGTAATAACCTCCATGGATTTGGATTGACTTGAAGCAATTTCTTGGAAGTTTTGCCTTGCCTCCTGAAGTTGAGTACTCTGCTCGTTTGTTTAAGCTCTAAATGCAAAAATTTGTACTTAATAAAATCGTTCAAAAGATAAATTATTAATATTTCTTATGTAATGACTTTAAAGAAAATACATACGACGTGTCTCACTCATTTTCTTACTTACCTTGAACTTGAGGTCTCTCCATAAATGTTTGATGTAAAATAATGAAAAAGATTTATCTACGTAGCATACTATACCCTCAATTTAGGTAGTTAAATAACCTAAAACCTACCGTATTCCACTGAGTACTGTCTTTTTAGGCAGGTTCCAAAGAATTTAAAATTACCGCAAGTTCTTCCCACGTTGCTTTGTGTTTATTTCTACCGTCACTTCCAATAAATTTACCTGCGGCAGAGTCTGTGATCCTCCATGAAGAGTTTTTATAAAAAACGAATATGTATGCTACATACCAAAAAAGGTTTATGTAAATAAAATTATTTTAAAACATTACTTACACAGATTTGATTGTAGTTTCGTTCATTGTTATAACTGTTAAAAGAAATTCATTAAACTTAAATTGAACTTGTCCTTAAATCACCACTAAAATTATTAACACATCTGCATCTTCCCTAATTTAGGGCATATATTTTGTGAGTTCCCTTATGTCGAAATGATGTTTATTTATTATTATAAATCACTTTGTATGCTGCAGCACCAAACTAATGAATTTGAAATAAAAAAGTATCGTTATTAACTAGTAAGTGTACATTATTTAAATCTTTCAAATTAACATCTGATGATGATTAACTTACATCGTATTGATTGTCGAATGCTAAAATTTAAGTTTTCCATCAATTAATGGTTGGGAGTAAATAAAAATAATAAAAATGAGCAACAGGAAATCCGAATAATTTGATATAAACTACTAGAATACGGTGTGATATATTTCAAGATAAGATCTGCATCACGTGTATGTGTAGTGTGTGAAACGAAGAGTGAAAATTAAATGAAGATTTACACCAAACTGAGGAATAAGAGAAGTCACATCATCTTGCATGTCAAACAAGTACGTGTTTTTCATGTTTTATCGCAGGATTTGATGAAATAATGTTTACGTTCGTTCGCGTTTAGTTTAATAAATATATTATTGTTATAATTTCATAGTTAACATTGTTCCGTATCGTTACAGATTAAAATAAGTTGTCTGTTATCGAACAAATATCATGTCACAGGATAATTATTCTAATTGTACCTACTTGGCGTAAATAAAAATATAATCAGCGAGTTTTTATCTCATTTTACACGACTAATATTATAAATTACACGACGGCGGTTTGTCAATGCAAAGAAATATTTATTATTTGATTCTGAAAGGAAACCTCTATCAGATAAAGACGTGGTTTTCATTATGTTATAAATTAGTGTCATCCTAAATAAAATAGTCTTTGTAACCATTCCTCTTGGTAAATTATATGCCAAAGTTACAATTAAGCTAAATATTCTATGGCATATAATTTCTGCTTTAATTTTACTCCGTTCTTTAATATATACCTTATCGTTCATTGTTCAGCATAGCTTAAAGCTTCTTATTATAGATTACATGATTCCAGATAATTTTAAACCAGTAGATACTATTACGCTGAAACATCCTTAAACTAAAACGAACTGCATTTATAAAACAAACAATGCAAAACATTTATTTTATAGACCTATGCCCATTCGACCTTGTGAGTTAGTATACTATTTATTTGTTTACTAAGACAGTAAAATGAATTTTTTGGTTCAATGATAAACTATACGTCAACTACGGCTTCCTCTTCTTCTTATTACTGCATTCATTCTCTTTGGTATATTAGAGACAATATTTTCGATAACTTGGGGGAACAGCTCGGTTGCTGTTGCACCAAACCACTTGCGCAGATAAGCAAGCCATAAAATTTTTCTTCTTCCTGAACCTCTCTTCCCTTCATCTTACCTTGAAATATAACCTGGAGTAATCCATATTTTTCTTCATTTCGTATTAAGTGTGCAAAATATTATAATTTTCGACATTTTATTCTTATCATTTTTCTTAGTATTTCCATGTTGGTAAGTTTTTCAGTTCATGGAATTTTGAGAATACGTCGGTATATTCATATCTCGATTGCTTGTATTTTTTTCTCCATGGACTCCGTACAACAAAACAGAGTAAAAATAACTTTTGAGTTGTTGTAAACTTAGGCTTTTGCTGTAATACATTTTTCATTTTCACAAATACGGATCTAGCTTTTTCTATTTCTATTTCTATTTCTAGAAAATGATCCCGGGTATGTGAACTTTTCCACTGGTTGTATTATCTAGTTCTCGGGCCACAGTATAGTGTGTTGGTTCTTCGGCTTAATTATGAACATATATTTCGTCTTCTTAATGTGCAGTTTCAGTCCGTACTCTTTACTCGCTGTTATGAACTTATCGATAAGGCTTTGTAGGCTATCTGCTGTGTCACCTACATGTCGGATGTTGCTAATAGTTTCCCCACCTTGATTCCCTCTGTAAGATATTCTAGTGCCTTAAGATATTCTAGTACCTATAGATTGAACAGCAATGGAGATGGCACGCAAAACTGGCGTACTCCTTGGTGGATCTGAATTAAGTTGGCTTCCTGTTCATCTACTTGTACTTTTGCCTTTATCCCCAATATAAATTGATTATTATCCTTATTTCTTTCTCATGTACTCCTGCGTCTTACAGGACATGTGGGTTAACAATATTTTTGTGATTGCACATGTCTGTGGATCATTACCTGCGTTGCGAACTAAGCTTCCCTTGTTCCAAGTCCACTTTGGAACTCCATTTGGTTTTCCCCATATTCTGTTGACGTTTACTGTATAATCGAGCTTGGATCATATTGGGAAATATTTTAAGAACATGACTCATTAGACTAACTGTGCGAAATTTATCGCATGATTCTCTGGTAAAACCTCATCGGTTTTTAGCTGATTCGATAGCCCGTTTTTCTTAGGCGAATGTTATTTCTGGTCCCTCTACGATCTCGATATTGATTATTTCAGGACGCTGATCATCTCGGATAATTAAAGCTGTCATGTTTATTCTGATATTTTTTCAACCCCCTTCATTTATAGTTGAGCGAGGATTCTTTGGCTATTCAACCTTTTTTTCGAATATTTTTGTCAATGGTTTGGTACATTTCTGAATTCTTAAGTTTGGTTTTTCTTCTTCATTCCATCATATCCAAGATCTCGTCCGTCATCCATTCTTTTTTTTTATATCGTTTGCCAGTCTTTAGTAGATCTTCGCAAATTTTTATGGTTGAATTCTTGATAGATTTTCTTTTGTTTTCTATTTGACAACAAGAATTTTTTCATTCAACCCACATTTTACATTTTCTTGAGTCTCTGCATTCCTCAATTTTTTCAGCTCAAATCGTTTATCTTGTCCTCGTTTCCGAGGAAATATCTGCTCCGGGAAATGTTTTAAGTACTGTGATGGCATTTCGATACCTTTTATTAACCAGTATAACATCTATCTGGTTTTTGATGACATTATTATTGTTGCTAATTTCCAAGTATATAAGCCCACATTCTATGAATCTATTAATTGATCACAATTGAGAGGTGACTGTTAACTTTCTGTTAAGAGCTTCCTATAGTTTCTCTATAGGATTTATGTCGAGACTGTTTGCTAGCCAATCCATTCACTGAATATTAACCATATTTAAGTTGTCAATCCCTTGCCTACCCACATAGGGACACATAGGAATGTTTCCTTTTCAAAACATCCAGAATAGTTACATTAATATGGTCCATTAGAACATCTGTCAAATAATTCAAATTTATTGTGGTACCTGACTGCCTTAAAGAGAATAGTGATTATATAACAGCAATAGGTTTTCGGAATATTTTGTTATACTCATCAGAATGTATCTCTTGCCTAGATATTTTGACAGTAGAAGAGCACTGTGCACTGGTGGAAAATGGACGATTTGGACATAGCATTATTAATATATTTGAATGATAAAGAGTTTTCAGAAGATGAAAAAATACTTTTGGAGGAGTAATGTTTAAAAATCGTGATGCTGAGGGTATTACGATTTTGCTTCATCTGGGCTTGTCTATACTCATTGGATTTTATATTCTATAATTCTTCATGATTTTTGACAAAAGCAATTATTTGTTCATCATTTTCAGTCGTCCAAGTCGCGTTTCCACTCATCGTATAACAAAATGCACACCGCTACAAGCGAAAACACGTTTTACACCTGATAATCACCGTTATGACGGCCGTCATGCAAATGATGTAATTGCTCTATTTGACGTTACGATGACACTCAACGTTCTCCACGATATTTTGTATAGACAACGTTTTATTGACGTCACTCAGCGCTAAATGATGGCCGCTAGATAACGGCACCGCTTTTCTAGGAAAGCATAGCTTAAGCTGCTCCAAATACAAGCTCCAAGCAAGACTATCAACAATCTTAATATCGTCGGTATACTGCGAAAAGTGACCAAGTCATTTTTTCTTAAATTGGACTTATTGTTACAAAATGACTTCAAAAGATCATATCTTTATCAAGAAATATTGACCAAGTCCAATTTTAATAAATAATATGTATTAATATGTATTAAAATTTGATTTTGGTAAATTTTCTTGATAAAGATATGATCTTTTGAAGTAATTTGGTAACAATAAGTCGAATTTAAAAAAACGTGACTTGGTCACTTTTCGCAGTATACCCACGATATGTTAGTTAGTTAGTTCGTTCTAAGCCGTTTTTGAAATGAAAATGCTAGAGACCGTGGATTCTGAGTAGACCCGTGACGTCGTAAATATTTGCGCACAACTGAATGGCAGCGGTGCGTTAGATCCTTGAAATGTATGAGTATAGTTAATAGGACCATTTTCAAACACAAATTTGTGTTCTGCGCCGGTTGACGTCACAGGTCTACTCAGAATCCACGGCCTCTACCAGTCTGTATGAAGTTATAAAAGTGTTAAAGAGTTATATCACTTTTAACGCAGATAATGCAACCAATTATGGGACCGTTCTGCACTGCTGCAAGAGATGAGTACTCACCACATTTTTGAAGCGGTCTTAGATATCCTCTCATACAATTATGTATGAAGAAATATACAGGAGCTACGTTAAATAATTAAATATAGTTTAAACCAAAAAATAGAAAATTTGTTATGTTAATTATGTCCCGATTGAATTCCTTATACCATTTTTTATATCTTCCCACAATAATAAAATGTGATCAAAATCATATCAATATCGTAAAAAATGTTTTAACAACATCGCTCTTTTATGGAACCCTTTAAACAAAATAATGGCGTTTTTTTATTAGTACGTAAAGGTGAGACTTAATGAATATCAACGTCGACCGGTTCACACCTGCCAGTGTCTAGATGGTTCTTATATATTTCTTTTTTTTCAAATTTTTTGTTCAACGCTTTTAAACGACTCCAATTAGAGACCATAAACATTGAGTCTAATGGCGGTGTCAGTTTCCTCTTCCGTTTAACCTTTTTTTCAAAGTTTGATGAGCTACTCGCAGAACTGACTTATTGTTTGAAAGGTATATTTTAAATACAGAGTGATTTTTACCGAATGAATTTGATTCCATAACTTATAAAAACATAAACAACGGAAAATTATTTCTTAATATTACATGTTTTAATAAAACTACCACTTTTAAATCACAATATTTAATTAACAAGTTTTCACACAATGTTGAGATTTCTTTTTTGGTATCTCTAATGATATAGTACATACTACATTTTTCAAGTAATTAGGAATTTTTTATTATTATTTAATTCCAAATTTAGCAGCAGTTATTTGGTAGATTTTAAATATTACATGTTAGAATCGCCCTAATCGTTTTAGCAAACGTTTTCGACATATGGTCAATTGTTTTGTTTTCTAGTTAAATGACAGGACCATTCATAAAAATAGGTGTAGAATGAGTTAATTTTAAGAAAGGGACCTCGCGCTATTCATTTCACCGGAAAACATTATAAAATAGTAATTATATGTTAACAAAATTTATTGTATCAATCCTTACTATGTGGAAAGTCATCTTACTAAGACATTAAACTTCTTAACGAAACCCACTTTTATTTAAAAAATTCCCTTTTAAAAACTTAATGACAGCTGTTTCGCTACAGTGGAGACCAATGACATTCAAATACTACACATTTGAGATAAAAACAAAATTTAGATTTCCTTGGAGAACTCGAAATAAAAAGACATCTAGCAGATCCACAATTTAAAGTTGTTAATGAACAAATACATCTTTGAAGTTCTTCGCTATTAAACTGTTTACTTTGATTGAGTATGCATTTTATACATAGATAAGACATTAATGTAATACAAATATATTAAGTTATTGTAAAGATCAGCTTGATATAGTTTATTCCTAGTTTTTCTATATCATTGCACAGTTATTACTGATCTTAGAGGGAAATACATCCAGGATAATTCCTTAGGGATAATAACATTTAGGTTTTAATATTGTTATGTCCCAAGTTACAATAAACACTGATTTTTTTACTATGTTCAGACAGTAAGCTGGATTAGTAGTTGGTTAAGGGTGTTAAATGCTGATTAAGCTAGTGACCTGAATAATGAGCTGAATAAGCGTTCAATCAGACAATATAGATGCCATTATACAGCAACATCGATTGAGCTGAAATAAATACTGGCAAGTGCCTATTCAGCCAACTTAGTAGATATTGTTTAGCAATATACTCTAATGTTCTAAAATAATAAAAAGAATAACTTACCCAAAATATAATTTAATATTGTGATAGATTATGAAAAAAAGGATATAAGTTTCAAGTCTTTCTTTTAAATGATGAATTTACCTTAAAACTTCTTTATTGGAACTGTTTAATAAATCTTAATTAACACACACAAACAAATTAACTTGATAAAAGATGAGTCTTTAAGAAGAAGCACTAACATCAGGAGTCGATTCAATAATTAAGTCCATTATCCTATGATGTTCAGGCTAAAAATAAAAAGAAAATAAACATTAGAATATGACAATGCTGAACAATATGAATCTAATATTAGCTATAAGAAACCAATTCTAATAATTACATAAAGTTTAATCAAAATATCAATAAGATATAACTAAAGTTAATATTAATAATAAGTTTAATAATGTTTTAGTAGGTAGTTATACGATAAAAATAAATAGGTATAGATGATAACAAACCACTGTTTAAAGTAGAAAAAAATTCAACCATATTCAATTAATTTTATGATTAGCAAAATTTAAATTTAATAAACAAATATTAGCTATCAAAACAAAATAAGTATTATCATAGATTAAAATTATAACTAAATAAACAAATTTGACCTACCCAACCAATATTTGGCTTCATTTTAAGCATCAGCGTGATGATTCCATATTTATGTATCGGATGATAGTATAAGATGGGTATAGTCCATGATTTGATGCAGGATATTAACTTGAGAGAGTCTAAAAAGGATATTGAAATTTATCATATTATGTAACATTGTTAGAAAGTGATTAAGTTTGTTTATAAACAATGGACTAAATAATTAAAAGTTTACACATGACCTGTGACAGATAAAACTAGTGAAAAGACACTTTAAATAGTGATACAGTGATCACACACTGACAATATAAACTTAAGAAAGAGTGATTGCAATGCAAAGACATGAATCTAATATTAAATGTTAATTTTAGTGTTATTTTTTTTTATTAAAACCATGTATTATTATGAGATATTTAATTTTAAGTTGTTCCTTGATGGTTTTAGGTGTTATTATATTGTTTATTCGATAAATTTTAATTAAAAATTGTTATGACGCAGTAGATTTCAAACGCAAATATAAACCAAAATAAGTATAGTCGTCAAAAGAAAAAGTTTACTGGTTATATTTGGATATATAAATTTTCATTTTATGTTAAAATTAGATGCCAAAAGGAAATATTTGCTCACAATTGTTATAAATTATCATTATTAATTGTAAAGATGTCCGCCATTATGTAGCTCCAGAAAGTCTTTAATTTTATAGGGAAAAATGGGTTTTAAAATTTGAAGAATTTATTTTTGTGATATTATAAGTTATATAGTTTCAATACATAACAATTAGAAAGTCAGAAAATGCCAAATTAAAAATTTAATTTTTTAAAAATTCATTGGAAAAAGGTTAGAAAAAACAAAAGACTTTCGAAAAATCCGTCATATTTGCAATTTCCGGCGTGAGCATATAAAAACCCGAAAAAAATTGAAAATTTGGTCATTCTGATTTCACCTGAAAGCCAATCCACGCCAGTTTGTTTCGAAATTTATTAATTTCTAATGGCCGACTTCCGTCTATAATAAAAATGGTTGCATAATAATAATAATGATGTTAAAATAATATGGATTTTTAACCAAAAAACAATTGGAAATTGTATATTCGTTAATAAAAACTATATCAAGAAGAATTAGAAATAAAAATTTATTATACTAACCTGAAATGTTAAACCTTGGATACCTGGAGAAGTAATTAAATAGTTTTTTTTCCAATTTTAATAAGACAAGAACGAGATAGCTGTTCCTGGGACGACTCCATTTCCAAATATCAACTCGTTGCCGGTTTCATGAAGGAGAATACACCCAACAAGTGAATTAGACGGTATGTGTTTGCTTTTTACTCATTAAAATCATAATCACTTTTATAATACTTATAAAATTTTGTGAATGATGAATTTCAATATCTTTTAAACATTTTCTAACACTTTTTTTGATTTGAATGTAATAATTCTCTATACATCTTGACGACAACTGTTATACGTCCACTCTAAGGGCGAATGTAACTGAAAAAGGTCACATGGTTTAAGTATCCCTGCGCACTGCAAGGTACCCATGGTCATAACGTAGTATAGGTAAAGGGTACATTGTTTTTTTTTGGTATAATAAGTGAAATAAATAACTTTATCGTTGAATTTTTATTTTTTGAACCGACTACTGAGGTTGAGAGTTACTCATGTTTTATAATTCATTTAAATAACCTAAATTTAATAATAATAATAGATAAAAATTACATATTTTTACTTTGATGATATACAATTTGTATACAGTTAGAAGAATAAGTAAAGCTAAAGAAGTTTTGAGGTGTTTTTGGGATAATTAAAGGTTAGATTATAATAAAAACATACCTAATCATAAATTATAGCCCCACAAAACTTAATAAAAATAATAAAAATTTTAAAATAATAAAAATAACAATTTAATAATTACATTAATTAAAATATAATATTTATCCAATCAACATATACATTATAACATTGTAATTTATTACAATACGCATGTAGCTGATCATAGTTTTGAGTGCTAAGCTTGCACTAAAACTGCAAAACTATTAGTGTAAAAAACCAGTGACCACTAACAATGTAGGCACAACAGATTTCGTCAATAACGTCATCCAAGCAAAAGTTAAAAAAAACAATTTCATTGAGTTCAAATAATATCGAATATGATTTGACTAGTATATACAAAGAATAATAAAAAACTCTTGTGGTAATTCAACTTCCAAGAGTTTTTTATTATTCTTCGTAAGATGGACTTCCAAAAACTAAGGGTTAATACAATAAATTTAATTTGACTCGTATATGTTTCCTTTGACATTATAAACTTTTTAATTTGTCACATCAAATTTGGAGGAAACTAAATTTTTTGGTTCTCCCTAATAAAGACATTAATAATTTCATTTTTAATGCTAGAGGTTCTTCGAAAAAAAAATCTTTAATAAAGAAAAAATTTATCAACTTATGAAAAATAACTACTGCTTTCTCATTATTATAATAGAGACCCTTCAACTGTACAGCAACAACTGCATTGGGCAACTGCCTTGAAAATACAATACGATTTAATAATGACACCCGTCGCAGTTAATTAAATTTGGGGTTGGACATGGGGCTGGAAAGCGAAAATGATTTTCTGGTCTTACCAAATGATTACAAACCCACCTCTGCTATGTTGCAGAAAGTGTAACGGTTGGCTTGTCTAGGTGCGTTGCGACTTCAACAGACACAAAACCTGATGATTTGGTTGGTTCCCGCCGACTGTAAAGTGCGTACTGTGATTCATTTTCTTTGTACTAAAGGCTTAAAAGCAATTGAAATTCAGCATCAAATCGGTGAAGTTTGTGGTTCGACAACGGGCTAGGACCTTCAAAGATGGTTGCACAAACGTTCATGATGAGGAACGAAGTGGGCGACCTTCATTCATTACCGATGATCCCATTTAAAAAGTGGTCTGTAAAGTGAAAGTAAACAGACTGTTCACAACTTTTTACTTAGATAAAAGATTTCTTGCTGTATCAAGAAGTGTTCTCTACGAAATTTTGTCCGAACGTTTAAATTACCAGAAACTGTTTTCACGGTGGGTACCGAAAATGTTGAATGATGAGCACAAAACCAGACGATTAGCTGTCTCAAACGTTACAGAAAGGAGGGCGATGATTTTTAAGACATATCGTTACAGGCGAGGAAACGTAGGTAGCCTGCGTTACACCAGATTCAAAACAATAGTCAATGGAATGGCGGCATCCCACATCCCCTAGGAATGTTGTGCGTACTTCAAAACAAAAGGCGTTGCATGCTAAGTGTAGGCGTCGTTTTGCTCCACGACAATGCTCGTCCACATTCAGCAAATCGAACGCAAGAGCTCATCACTTCATTTAGCTGGGAACAATTGGACCATCGTACATACAGTCTCGATCTAGCACCTAGTGACTACCATTTGTTTCTGCACTTGAAGACGCATTCGGCGGGGAAGTGTCATTCCAATGATAAAGACGAGAAAATGTCTGTGCAGCAATTGCTGTTCAGTCTGGCGGAAAGCTTCTTTGAAAACGGTAAACTATAGCTGGTCCCAAGATACGACAAATGCCCTAATAATAAAGGAAATTCTGTAGTGAAATAGAAGAAAGAATGCTCTTTCAGGTAAATCAAAATTTGTTTGAACAATTTCCTTTTTGATTTTTTTATATTAAAACGGTATTTGATTTAAAAACATGCCTCGTATATCCTTTTAATTTTAGGTGGTGTATTTTCACACTAATTCTAAATTACTGGAAAAATTCATGATCTTTTTTATATCTTCGAATCGAAACGTGACAGCAATAATTTTAACAGTTACTCAAATCTTTCACTATAATGACAAACAACTGCGTCAAGGCTAATGTTATTATTGCTAACCAATAAGAGATTAATATTCTATATACATTTTTTAATGGTTTTCTGATCTATTAATATTTTTATTATTTTATTTAATAAAGTTAGCAGATATTGTTATTTAAAAATATAGTAAATGTGGGAGGGACACAAATGCATTATTTATGCTATTGTGGTTTTAGGATTATTCACATCAATAGATATTCTGTTTAAGTTTTGTGGACCATAGGGTTTAATAGGGTTCGGTGGGTTTGTCTTTTTTTACTTCTCTACTTTTGCTAGGCGAAGTTAGGGACTACAAGTAGAAGCCTGTAGGGGTAATATTGCCTAGCTGGCGCCTAACTCTAAATAAAAGTTTTTTTTCCTGGATAGAAGAAGTGATCCACACCCATCTTCGACTGGAGTCGTACCCGAAGGCCGTAATAGTTGAGACCAGGACAAGCGAAAAACTCATCATCTTCCTCGCATGGAGATGGAGTTGCAAATATTTTTTTAAGAATTTAAATTTTTGCTGTCTCAATTTAAATACTCATTATTTAATCAAACCTTTCGGAGTTTAAATTACCACATAATAAATAAAATGGTTTTTTACTAGTAAAATATTTATTAACACTAAACATTATTTAATTTTGCTTTATTATTTGTGAAACCGCTAAAAAAATCATTTTTATAAAACTATTTTCTCCCTATTTAACCGGTTAGACCATTTTCAAAAAATGATAGGTTTTTACCAGAAGACCGACAAAATAGCTAATAATGGACACGCAGCATTCTTGGCAATCTGCTGAGACGTTGTCTTCTACCTCGTTGCCCTCGTTAAAGAAAATCACTTTCTGATTGTGTGTGTATGTCATATCACCGATCCTTGATTATCAAAGATTTATATTTCAAGGTAGGTATACTATGTGACTAGGAGTAAAATCTGAGTTTACAGCAACGGATCGACCCACATGTGAGTAAACATAACAGTGTCTACAATTTATTATAAATTCTATTTAATATTATTGAAATTGTTTAGTGAGTGTCAATGACATTAAGGTTAAACGGGTGCAAGTGACAAGATAACTCAGGAACTGGTTCAATTCCTTTATATATATTGGTATTATAAATGTTTGGAATCGCTTTAAACATAATTTCTCTATTTCTCTCTATTTCGCGTTCTGTCCCTCCGGCAGGCTCGTTTTTGGTATGCAGGTAGTATTAATAGAAGACAATGTAACAATTTGTGAAATCTTCATCTTCAATAGATGATGATGATAGGTGCATCAAGTTAGTTTGTGATTCTATGTACGAAAATAAAGAAATTATCACGGATGAACGATCTATGTACATTTTTTTTATCGAAGGTAATACCACGAGTTCTTAAAATTTTATCGATATCTTTTTAGATTCGACGAAAACTTTTATTTGGCAAAAATACGAAAACAAACTGAAATGTGATAAGGGCGTGATTTTATCATATTCAGTTTGTTTGAGAAGTTTAGCATAAAATAAAAAAAATTGAGTCTGAAAAATAAAAATTCATCTAGTAAAATTTTACAGGAGTAATCTAATTTATTAAAACATTAATAATCAAGAGACAGAAAGTAAGTGGGTTTACACATAATAATATTTAATAAATACATTGTTTTTTAAGAGAAAATACCCTCAATCTTTTAATCTTTCAATAAATTTAACGAATATCTTCTACTACGGCTACGGTTACACTAGCAGGATAAGTAAATGGGAGGGGTAACGACATTCGGTGGTAAGGTTAGGTTGAGTTAGGTAAGGTTAGGTTAGAACTCGCAAATGTTTTGAATGGATTTATTTTTTCTTTTTATGACAGTTTTATAAATCTATCTCATTCTTTAACAGGCTTTACTTTATCGAAGTAATCGATTTTTTAAAACCTATTTACATAATTAAATTAAGATAAAATTGCCAAAATAAAAATTATTAGGCATATCTATTGGAAGTTTACCTACAAGACCACATTTAGATGAATTGAATATACATAAATGTTGATTTATAGTTCCTTATAAACAAGAAAATTAATTGTTCAATATTGTTATTGAATTTTTGAAATTTCTATGATTTTATCAGTATCAATAAAACGACTCGTGGTTTTATCAAAGGTAATACCACGAGTCCTTAAAATTTTATCGATAAATTTTTAGTTTCGACGAAAACTTTTTTATTTGGTAAAAATACGAAAAAAAACTGAAATGTGATAAAATCATGAGTCCGTAGGACGAGTGATTTTATCTTATTCAGTTTGTTTGAGTAGTTTGCCTAAAATAAAAAAGTTTAAGTCTAGAAAATAAAAATTTATCTAGTAAAATTTTACAGGACGAATATTTGAGAAGATTATTTTTTGAAGCATTCTGTACAAAAACCACTTTATTTAATAACTTATCGTTATCTTTTTACCAATTTTTACTATTTTACTTATAATGTTTTGATCTTTTAATAACTTTAATAACAAATTTGACAAGCCAACTAGCATAGGTGTATTTTGTGTTGCCTACCTATGATCTAATTTATTAACACATTAATAATCAAGAGAAAAAAAGAAAGTGGGTTTACACAGAATTATATTTAATAAATATATTATTATTTTAAGAGAAAATACTTATAATCTTTTGATCTTTTAATAACATTAATAAAAAATTTGACAAGCCCGACTTTAATGACGTAATCAATATGGTCCACGAAATGCCGTTACCCCTCCTATTAACTTATCCTATAGGTACACTAGATAGTATTGACAGTTGTCAGATGTCGTGAGCGTCGTGAGAACAGAGTTATAATTTGAATAAAAAATATTTATTTTTATACCTATTTATACAATTATATTATTAAAGAGAAAATTACCAAAATAAAAATTATTAGGTATATCTATTTAAAGTTTACCTACAAGATCACATTTGCCTGTAGGTATATAAAAGTTTTAAATGCATACAAAACCAGGAAGCAGGTTAGTTTTAAAATAACTACATATTTGGTTTTTCATTATCGTTTAGATGAATTGAATTTTGATAATAATAATAACAAAATATATTTCAGAATATTTAGATAATATAAATAAATGTTGATTTATAGTAAGGTACTAATAAACAAGAAAATTGATTGTGCAATATTGATTTTTGACAGTTCTATAATTTTATCGATCCTGGTAAAAACTAGTGGTTTTATCGCTTTAAAAGGGAATGATTGGCTAGCATTTAGCATAGAACATTGAAGATTAAGCGTTTTCATTGGACGAAATCACAAAATTGTGATATTTGACGAGTGAAAAAAATAATCAGTATAAAACAGAATGATTGGCTAGCGTTTAGCACAAAACATTGAAGATTAAGCCTTTTCATTGGACGAAACCACATAACTGCTATATTTAGATTGTTTGATTCATTTAAAGCATAGAAATTATTAGGTGTGAAAATAGATTAAATAAGGACAAAGAGCCTATTCCAGATAGTTCTATTTATAGTTTTTTGAAGGAAAAATGATTGTAAACAAGTTTTTGTTCGTAAAATTAAGTTTAATAAATAGTGATTGTTGATTTAAATGAAAAACTCATAAATTGACAAAATTCTCTATCATATCCAACGATTCAAATATGAGTATTTTATTGGACACTCTTCATCTCTTCAATACGTTAATATTATCTTTAATTATCTGTTTCTTTACTAATCATAAAGTATAAATTTTGTTTGGATGAAAACAAAAGAAATACCAGAAAAGTAATCATGGTAGCTGCCAATACCTTTATGGTGTTAAATTTAAACAGATTGGAAGCACCCTGTCGGCGATTTTTTTATTATTTTTTTTGGCATCATTATTCCTTTGGTTGTCAATCGAGACAATCGACCTAAAAGTGCATAGACGGTCAGAAGTGGCGAGAAAATAACTAACCAAGTTAACACGCCTCGTGTCGGGTGATAATTCGTCTCGAAACGTCACAAATTCTGGAATAATTGAAGGTAAAAACATCTTTTGTTCTTTCTTAAAGAAGTTCGAGAAACCAGCAAACGGTTAAATTATTACAGGGTTGCCACACTGTGAAGAAATACCTCAAACAAAATGAGTGATAAAAATTCGTCTTTTATGTTAATTTTTAGTATGGATATTTATATTTTTGTGGCGTATTCGCTCATAAACAAAATTGCCTACCTATAATAATGACAATAACAAATATAAAAATTTTTCAGCTTTTAGAAATTTTAACCAAAATACAAAATTATTTGCTGTTTGCATGCTTCAGTTAATATAAAACCTACATGTAAATTTAATTAATATATTGCATTATTTTATATCGATTGAAAAATAAGTAATTAGTTATTTTATGAGAAATATTTTATACAATATTTAATACAAAATAAAATAATAAAACCCAAACATTTTTATTGCAGATTTGATAAATTCATAGATTTTATTTATTTTTCTTACAAAATTAAAAGAATTAATAACCAATAAAATACATACATTAAAAAAGTTATAGGTATCTATTGAGAGAGTTTATTTGTGTTAACTCATAAGATTGGATTTAACTGAATGAAGTTATTTTAACATAAATTGAGACATAATTTGCATATATAGGGTGTACCAACTTTACGACAAAGTTCGGTGTATGGGTTGTTTTAGAAGATATCAAAAAACACCCTGTATTTTATATCATAAATAGAATACCCGATTATGTAACTTTAATTTTTGTTAAGTATTCCCTATACCCAATGAAAACAATTATTTTGTAATATTTATTGTAAACCATTATTAACCTATTATGTAAAAGAAATAAACGTTGAATGTAACAAACAATCCTTAAAAATAATAATTTGTAATAAATAACTTATTCTAATTAAAACAAATCTCTAAAAGTATAATTCTAACCATAATATTAATCTAAATGTTTAAAGTGTTCACTGTTAACATCAATGCAATGCTGCAGTCTATGTTCAAATAATTGACTAACATTTTTCAGAATTTAAACGTCAACAGATTAAAATGCCACCGTGATTCTCTCTTTCATGTCGTGCCTAGTAGTTGGGGAAGTTTTATAAACATCATTTTTTATAAAACCCCAAAAAAAGAAATCCAAATTAGTTAAATCGGGAGACCGGGCTGACCAATCATTTGGGCCCCCTCTTCAATCCATCTGTTATGGAACTCGGTATTGAGATAATGTTAACGGTTAGCACTTTGAACATTTAATTTAATATTATGGTTAGAATTACACTTTTGAAGATTTGTTTTAATTAGAATAAGTTGTTTATTACAATTTAATATTTTTAAGGATTGTTTGTTAAATTCAACGTTTATTTCTTTCACATAATAGGTTAATAATGGTTTACAATAAATATTACAAAATAACTCTGTCTTCATAAACTTTGGGTATAGGGAATGCTTAACAAAAGTTAAAGTTACTTAATCGAATAGTCTATTTATGTTACATTTGAAAGAAGAGACTCTGTTAGGCAAAATACTTTTTTTTTTCTTCAACGTACAATAAGATACAGTGCGTTGATTTACCTACAATTTTCACACAAACGTGTCCGTAACTTCTATGGACTCTGTTTACTTATTTTTTGTAATAACTTGCGGTCCCACGAATATTAATATTTACCAAATTAACAGTGAAAAAAGATACTGATTGACAGTAGCAAACGAACGAAGAAAGTCAAACGAACAGAGCGATTTGTTCACTTTGATGACGTGCACCTATATTTATACTGGACAAGGTATATAAGTATAATTTAAGTATACAATATATTGCGTTTCTATGTTACCGGCCGGTGATGTTTTCTACTATGTTATATGCTATGATGGAAGATATGGTGGAATATAGTTTTAAAATTGATTTCACTATTGTATTGTAAACTAATGAATAAATAATGAAAAATGTACAAAAACTTACACCAACAGGTCAAAATATAGTAACTGGATATTTTAGATTAACCTTTGTGCTAACAATTTTATATAAACTTAATTAATAGAGGAAATTTGTAATATTATTATATGTTTTGTTAATGAAAGTTTAAATTAACTTAAGAGATATTAAAGAAGTAAGTACATATCAAAAAGTTAATCATTAAGTAATTGGTGAAAATTTAAATTGTTCTTTAAAAATTAAATTAAAAGCAAAACATTAAAAGTAATAACAGTTTTTAAATGTTTAAAAAAATTATGGAATGTACATAGCATTCCATAATTTTACCAACATATAAAATATTTTAGCATGAGTTATGTTCGTTTGAAGTTCACATTTTATTAGTCCAGGGGTTACATTTGATATAAAATTGATTACGATACATTTCTTAAAGTGGAAATTAAATAAAAACTGTAAGGAAACATTCACAATAACTACACTACGCTACATCTTATTTGTGAGTAAATTCATTAAATTTTATATTTTACCATACTGAACCAGCACCCATGAGGAAATAGTAAACGTCAACCTCAACCTTCGTTCCGTTATTTCATAGATCGGGTCCATGATACAAATATACAAGGTATGATATCTAGCGGTTCAAAACTCATCCGATCTGCGCATGTGACGTCACTTGTGATATTCTATAGCGCGTTTCAACGTTAATATATAGGAATTAGATTTATTTTATTTTATTTATTTGGTCAATTTATTGTTTAAAGTTTTTATTTGTTGGTTATTCAACATTATTTATCAAAATAAAATTCAAATCATACATGTATGGCTTCAAAATAAGAATAAATAAATTGAGAATTCTTAAATTATATTTTTATTCAAGATTTAATTCAAGGGGACGATGGTAGACGTAGAATAGGTACCCGTATACAGCACACCGCAATTTAATTAATTTATTTTATATTTTTTTGGAGGAATTTAAAAACAATGGCGTCTGATCACAAGTGACGTCAATAACCACGCACCAAACATGCGTGATATCTTATCTTGTATATTTGTATCATGGATAGGGTCCAAATTTCAAACTTATAGATCAACTACGATTTTTTCTCAGAACGGAAATTCAAGCAACGGAAAAAAATACTGTGTTAAATCAGGTTAACCAAGTTTTTTTCACTACTAGCTATAGAATCTAACCTTATTGACTCATCTTGAAATATAAAAATTGTTTTTTCACGAGCGTGCGCAAAATAGGTACTTTGCGCACGCGTTTGTGCGCGCTAGTGCTGACAAGGTTTAATTTTGATTAACAAAGTACTTACCATTAACAATATTTAAATATCACCAGTCAAAACGTTTCTATATAACCATAACCAAATTCATGGAAGAAGCTCCCAACGAAACTTATTTTATGGTAAAAGTTGCTACCATCTTCGGTTTAGCAGGTGCTTGTCGCCGTGAAGAGTTGACAAAAAATAACGATATAGAAGATAAACAGAATTTAATTCTAGTTAAAATTAGAGACTGCCAGACAATTTGTGATTACATCTGAAGCCAATAATGGAATATACCTGCAATTATATCGTAAGTATTTAAATATTCGTCCTCATATCGGCGTTTCTTTGTATATTATAAAAACGGCAAGTGTACTGGTCAGTGTGTCGGAATAAACACATTCGGTAAAATACCATCTGAAATAGCGGCTTTTCTGGGCTTACCCAACCCAGAGCTATACACAGATAATAGTTTCCGTCACAGTTCGGTGACAATATTAGCTGATAATGGAGAACAAATTACCAATGTCAAACGTCTCGGTGGTTGCAAATTCACAGCTGTGGCAGAAGAATATTTGGAGGAGTCATTAAAAAATAAGAAAGAAATGTAAAACAAAATTTTGCAGATGCCATGTAGTACCACCACTACTAGCAGTACTTCTACAAGCGTCGAGACCCACCATGTTCTAAATTCACCAGATATTGCTGAAAATCGTTTGCAAGAAAATATTATTTCAACTCCAACTGGCACCGATGAAACCTACAAAAAAAATACATAACAAGTAATTTCCTCCATTGAAGAAACCGTATCTTCAGTATTAACCTTGCATAATGCCTCACATTGTTCATTTACTTTTAATATAGTTAATAATAATCAAATAAAATAATTAGTTTTTGTTATAGAGTTGTTGCTTAGTATTTTGTTATGAATATAATTTTTTATTAATTGATTAATTGATTGTCTAATTTTTAATTTTTATAAATGTTCTCGCTTGTAGAAAAAATACTGTTCCTAACTCTAGCGCACAGTGTTATGTTCGCACTCGACTGCTACCCGCGTGCGAATGATACATACTTTGCGCACTAGTTAGGAAATATACTATATTATTAACCAAGGTAGTAAAAAATACTCGATATAGCTACATAATTCTCTAATAAGTACAAGTGTGGTAAACTCGGAATTTTACAGTCTTGTAATGACGTCATTTTTGTCTATCCTTATTTAACTAATGTAAAATGGCAATGACAAAAAATTTTGCCGAAATGTTGTTGTCGTAGCTAAATTTTACCTGAAATGCTTGTCAAGTGATTGTCAGTTTTGAAGTTTTGAAAACGCCAAAGCGTCAAAACATGCCGCCAAAAATATGAACTATTCGCATTTTTTAACATGTTAAAAATTTATTTTCGATATCTTCAGTCGTTTAGGCTGTGCGTTGATATCTCAGTCAGTCAGTCAGTTAATTAGGACTTCTTCTTTTATTAAGACCTATAGATTTCTTGTGGAAATTGACTTAATTATTATCAAAAAATGCTAAAATATTATGTACACCACTGTATAGTAAAAGTCATACAGGTAATTAGACACCAGTAGTCAGTTACTTAGCAACAAATAAATTTAATAGGACATACGTTTTTTCCCACGAAAATGACGTCATTACACGACTGTAAAATTCCGAGTATAAAAGTGGTAGAAATTATATTTGTGTTCTATGGGTATAACCAGCTGTTATCCAAAATATTCAAAAATTTGTAAACTAAAAATTTGTGCAGAAATAAAAATAATACTAAATAACATGTTAATTTATTTCTTTTTATCTTGGACCTTAGTAATTAAATTATATTTAATTTTTATATCGCTTAGGGTTACAGCACAATCTCATCTTTATCAGATCTATTATTTCTAGTAGCTTTTTTTTGTTAGTGATTCTTTATCTATTCTATCGTTGGACCAGTTGCTGAACCGAGAGGTACGTACCTATCTCATTACATAAGGACGACATCAACTTACACAAACAATGACTACATTAATCTACTTCTTTTATATTAGCAATCTTTGTTTGGTGATTATTGCTCGGTATGGTGGTTATTTTTCTCTATTGCATTTTAATTTTGTATCAGTATTTGTTCTTGGTTCATTGCATAATTGTTGTTGTTTGGTTTTCATTCCCTTCAGTAATGATAATTTATTTTACTATATTCGACAATAGATATCAACTCTTTGTGTCGTGATCTATGGTTTTTGACATCTTACTTTAACTTTCCTAATGTTTTATGTTTCTAGTTTCTATCATCCTATCGCCATTAACGCGAGTTGTTTTACGTTGCTGTAATTGTTCTTAGAGTGTTACTGAGAGTTCATTAAAAAATTAAAAAAATCCTTTTTTCGGATATGGTTAATGATTAGTATTCATTCGCCAGAAATGTTTAACAAATTAATTTTATTAACTCTTCTCTTTTCGATTGAGGTTTCTGGATTTCCAGGAGATAACATTTTTAATCCCCTTGTCTACATTTCTGTAGCCTTGACTGCAGATAAATTACTTACTTTTATACAGGTTTTATCGACCTATCTTAAATGGGTCAAAACCCTTAATTTCATTTCTTTTTCGTTACCCATTCCAATCTTATAGTACCCTCCTTAGCATATGAGTTAATTTAATGCCCACATTTATATTTTTTGTAATTTCTGTATTTAGTACTACCTACAAAACTTTTTCGATGTTCTTCTTCCTTTTGGTCTTTTGCCATTGAATATATTAATATAGATAGTAAATTTTAATTTTAATGTCACTATAAACTTTCAACTTCAGTTCTACAGTCGTTTCTACCTATTTGCTAATTTTAATTGGTAAGGATATTTGTAGTTTTTTTGTAGCGATATTTTGTAATGTTTTCACTTCGGCCTCCAAAGGCCGAAACTAGCAACTTGTTACTAACGCCTGTAGTTATAATAAAGATTTTGTGACATTGACATTAGTCTTTTCCTTTGTTGAAGTATTATTTAAAGACTAGTAGGTAATTATGCAAAACCTAATTTAGTTGACAAAGGTTTTAATTAATTAAAAGTATTTTTAAAATTTTCTGCAATCCATCCATCAAATTATCGCATGAGAATCACGTCTCACTACAAACTGTATAATAGCAATCTTAACACTTTGCCGGTCTTATATTATCAACATGCTGTCGCATAAGCCTGTAAAACAAAAACTAGCCATTTTAAATCGGTACAAAAATTTTAACAAGTATTCAAATATCCCCACAACGTACAATAAAGGCGTCTCACTTTCTCTCGCCCTATTCTAAGGCGCTAAAACGGGATGCAGTAAAAGGTTGTGTGAGAATGCGACATTGCAGATCTTGAGATGTCTGAACGTTCATCAACTGTCTATCATGATCATGAGTAACTGGATTCTTTGATTTCTGAAGCATCGGAATTTCGGCTTGCTGGACAACATTTCACTCGTTTCTGCTTCTTTGTTCACAGGGACGTCTTGCTTGCGAATATTTATTTTAATGCAATTAACAATGCAGCGGTAAATTCCTTATTAGATACTAAAATATTCTTTTTAAAAACAATTTTAATTATTTATAACATTGCAACTGCAACAAATAAATTTTTATTCATAAATGCAACATGTTATATTTAATGGCGTTTTTTTTTAGTTTACACAACGTACTTATTCGTTCAATCATCATCTAATATATATAATAATTGATTATTACTCTCTTCATTGGTATATTCTATTTTATTTTTGGGTAACCGTACAATGAATAAACTTATGTATTTTAAAATACGTTTCAATATTATGTAAATAGTAACTGTTTTCTATGTACTATAAAAAAAATTAGTATACATAGAAATCTTTGACAATTACTTAACTTTGATTTTCTTATTTTATTCGATTTATTTTTATTATTATATTTTAAAAGTGTAGGCGCAAAATTTTAACAGTCACAGTTGAGATATCTACCCCATCCCAATTTTTAAATGCTCTACGGCATAACTAAGTGAGGTCTGTTTTAAATTGTTAGAAAAGTGGGGTATGCCTTCCCTACAGAGTCGGAATCGGACCAAATGGTTTGTGTTCCGTTGAATATTTTTATTGTTGTTTCTGCGAGGACTTAAAATATTTATGGTTATAGTTTTATACATTTTTAAGTAAATGACTATAAAAAAAGCAAATCAAACGTATTTCGTTTAAAATTTGTGAAATGTCCTGTGTATAATTGATAAATGGGAAGTTTTTTAAAGGAATCCAAAATTTTAATGTTTTAATATACAACCCTAATAATATTTATTTGTACTGGATTTAAAAAATTATTAATTTTGCATTTCGTTTACTAGTACTACTAACCATACACCAATTCAAGGCCCAACTGAAACCGTTTTACACATCAGCTGCTAACGTACCTATGCGATGGAATGAGTAGTACATCAAAGAAAAAATATTCTCTAGTTATAAAATTTTGCAATGGACATTGTGTTTATTTTTTTATTTTCCTGTGGTTCCTGTTTGAATTTTTTCTTTTTTTTTAGAAACTCTTTATAAATATAATGTTAAGGACAGAAAGTCCTTCAGATTAAAAAGAAACTTGAATATAATAAGTTATTATGCATCAAAAAACTTTACAACCCTATAACTAATTTAAATAAATATTTTATTAATTTTTACTGACAAATATTCATTTAAATTTATTGTACCAACCCTTACTTTTTGGAAGTCCATCTTATTAAGAATATTAAAAAACTCTTCAATTAAACGTAACTTCCAAGTCTATTTAAAAAATTATGTTTTAAATTACAATGACGGCCATTTCGCTGATTAGCATCGTCAGACTGACATTTAACTTACATTTTGTTTGTTTGTCGCTAGGTACCTGATGTTGTTTAGGTAGTATTAAGGCTAGACCAAGTATGGAAGTAATAAGAAATAACAATATTAAAGCCTAGATGTTAATAGCCCTAAGGGATTACCCTGGATGTACTTCCCTCTAAGATCAATATAACTGAGCAATTATATAGAAAAACCAGGAAAAAATTATATCATGCTGATCTGTACAAAAACTCAATATAATTGTGTTTAACAATTACGTCTTATCTATGTATAAAATGTAAACTCAATCAAAGTAAACAGTTTAATAGTGGAGAACTTCCAAGATTTATTTGTTCATTGCACAGTTATACATATACATATACACAGTTATAGTTTTGCAAATACAGCTTAGCCCATCTCTGCTATTTGTTAAAAAGATATCGGTGAATGCTCAAAAGATTTGTTGATTTCAACTTTATTTATGTATTGCTTACCAAAATTAGTATTACGTTAAAACAGAAAAGAATGGAAGAATAAGATTTTCTTTTGAGATAGATATGGTAATAAGTAGTATGCTGGCAACTATTATTTCCGATTTTTAATCAAGTTGTATTTATTACTTTCCTTTTTTGTTCTATTAAAATGATAAACGATTTTTAATCGGTAAAAAGTCGTGTTGATGTACAATGAAAGATTGTTCTTTAAGTTTCCCAATTTACGAGAACGGTTTTCAGTAGTTTTTAGTTCTGAAATTAACACAAAAAAGGATTTACAATGTTAATATGACTTAATTAAATATAAGTATGAAATATTTAATCAAAGAAAGTAGAAAAAGTGATAAAAAATACCCAAAAATGTGGATTAAAGAGAAACGTATAAAGTGGTTAAAATAAGAAATTCTATAAACAATTACATTAAAAATGGGCCTATCATTTTTACTGCCTAGATACCTATTACCTAATAAATTTGGTGCAAATTAAAACAGAATGGCAGTACATTTGGCTCCTCGGCTTGTGTATCAATGACTATTTTTTTCATATTTTCCGAATAAGGGCTTAAAGATTAAGAAAAAGGTAATTTTTTAAAATAAAAGGCGGAAAATTCTTTTAAACGTTTATTCGTTTTTGTTCTCCCATAGAGTAAGGGTTAGTACAATAAATGGTAATAAACCTTACTTATAAAAATAAAAAAAATAGATATCCTGAAATTGATCTGAAAACTCAATAAAATAAGTAATTATCTTTATAAAACAATACAACGAGAAAACCTTAAAACCAATTGGGCTTGTAGTAATTCTAATCCTACGTACTTGATTTCAATCCGAAAAATAGAATTTTACCAGATAGTAGCAAATAACATATTTCATAAATGCTATTATCCTGTAATGAAATTTAACCTTAACAGGCTTTTACATATTAAAAATTAATAAAAACTCAGGTATCAAAGTATGAATATACAACAGCAAAACAATAAACAGAACTGACTTATTGCCTTATTAATATTAAACATTATATTTTTGTTTCCAGGAATGACATGATCTTAAGCAATTTCGTGAAAATCGTATAATGACAATCACTGAGAGTATGTTTTTATGGTTACCAACTACATGCCAGCTATCTTGGCATTGAATGCATTTCAAAAATAGAAAACGCCTGTAAATATATTCATATTTTAATTTTTCACTGTTCTTTTCTAATTTAGGATAGAGTGTATGAAATAAAATGTTGTACGTCATACGTTCGGTAAACTTTTACAGTACTCGTTTCTTACTCGTACTGTAAAAGTGTACTTATTGGACTAGTAACATAATTACCTATCTATTACAAATTAGTATAATTTAATGCAACTATAATGTTCTCTAAAATTCCTCCTGAAGTTCTAGTTAAAAACCATTGTATGAAAGAAATAGTCAACCTGTCAATTTAGTTGAACAGTTTTGAAGGCGCTTTTTTCCGAGACGTATGTCCTTTCTAATTCTCCAAATCCAAACACAAACTTCACTTAACATAATTTTAAGTTTAATTTTAGTGTTTTGCTTTTAAACATATAATTGTCTATACTTATAATTCACTAGAAGTAAAAAAAAAGAAGTATATTTTCACAATTTGCGTTGGTTTTTACATAACATTTACATAGCATGTTTTTATAAATTAAAACCACATATTAAATATTAACAGCTAAGTGTTAAGAGGGGCGTCAAAAATGTGACAGCTGAAAACGGGTGGCAAGCCTGAATTGTACCCAAAATTTCAATCATTTTGTAAACAACAAATCTAAAGAACGCCTCTAAATTACGTATTCAAATTTTAACAGGATATAGCTTAGACCTTTCTCTAGGAGATAAGGTTTTTTAGTTAAGTTTTATATTGTAATAAAAGAGATATTGGTGTTTAAGTGATGGTATGTTTTTAAAAAGTTTGACAATTTGTGATCACGAATTTTAACGCCAGAAGCTTAACTCCTAAAGAAAGCATAGAGAATGCGACTAGCAAAATATGAAGTTAAAGAAAGGTGTATTTTTTGAGATTTGTTGCACGCAAAATTTGAATATTGCACTAATCTGTCAAATTAGTTCAACAGTTTTGGTGGCGCTTTTTTCAAAGACGTATGTCTATTCTAATTCTCCAAATCCAAACTTCACTTAACATAACCAACCTAACCTTATTTATCGTTTATAACGTCAAAATAAATTAATTTTAGTGTTTTGCTTTTAAATATATAATTGTCTATATTAATATTCGTTTATAATTTACCAGAAGTTAAAAAAATTAATTTTAAAGTATATTTTCACAATTTGCGTTGGTTTTTACATCGTTTATAGGATTATCCAACTGTGATATGTGCAAGGAATTTAGTGTTATGAACCGTTGTTATTTCATAAATTACTTTTTACTGTTAGTCGAATTGGTAAAAATGTGAGTTTTGAGAGACCCGATTTGTGTTTATAATTTTTTTAAATCTTTTTTAAGTTACCTAATCATTATCTTATATCTTTATTTGTTAAATAACTAAACCCAACCTAAGGGAGTTACATTTATAAATTTAAACCACATACTTATATAAATATTAACAGCTAAGTGTTAAACTGTTTTTCTAAATAGGCATGATAATAATGTCCACAAAGTAAGGGTTTCTACAATATTTATTTAGAAGTTCAATATACATAAATATAATAGCCTTCTCTTTAGATAATGTGAAGAATTAAAATTTACAGTCAAATATGTAATATTTTTATTAAAACAGTTTTACAAATTTGGGTTGGATACTGGATACATCTGTTATCTTTATATATATACCCTTCACCATTGAAAATTTGTTGGTAAATGATAAAACAGACCAAAGGGTTCCATAATCATGTCAGAATGAAGTTCATATATTTCCATAATATGGTGAACTGGTACATATAATTGAGAAAATGAGTCCTAAAAAAGAAAAACATAAAACATTTACTTGTTATTTACTAATAATATGCAGATGTTATTTGGTAATGTTTAAAATGTTATATGTAACTGAACCCTAAAATAAACATGGGATCTATAAGGGTCCAGATTGAATGTTTTTGAAGAAAGAGTTCTAAAAAATAAAAGATTAGAATTAACAGTAAAAATTATTTAATATAAATAGAATAAAACCTGTGTAGGCAGTTACTTCAGGTCCAAAGTTTTTGAGGAAACAGTTCTAAGATTAGAAATAAAATATAAAATAATTCATAACATTAATAACTCAGTTACACATTTTGTCAATCTTACTATTAACAGAATACAACCAGTGTAGGCAGTTACTTGAGGTCCAAAGTTTTTGAGGAAACAGTAGCATATATTTTGAAAACCATTGATTTATTTCTCCAACAATTTAATTATCTAAACATAGATGAAATAACATATATGGTTGCCAGAAAAAGTATATTGCTAAAAATAGTATTATCAGGGCATTTTTGAAATACTTTAGAAAAGTAGTAAGTAACCTATTGAATCTTACAGAAATATTTTGTTTACCTTACTCTACCTAATAAAATAATCAAAAAGTTTTGATTTAGAAAATGATACTAATATTCTTCCTGGTCTATCCTAGTATTTAAAGTAGACAAAGGATGGCTCAAAGGACGAGTAGCATTAACACTCCTCTGGTAATGTTTATTATTTAGTATCAAGAGGCAAATTCACAGGGAATAAGCACACAGTAGCAGTAGTACACAAAATACCACTGATTTCAATTTTCCAAAGAAAATACTTCAACATGGGCAAATACTATTGGTAGGTACTCAAAAAGAAGAAAATTCATATAATATGCAAAAATACCTATATCAATACATCTTTTAAAACTAAATTTGATATTTAGATCTGAATCATAGATAATAAAATAAATAATACCTATTAGTTGTAAAAAATTAAACTAGTAAATAAACACATTAAAACTTACCTCTTATCACTTCTGATTACTAGATGGAGAGTGCTTTCAAATGTCAATAAAATATGGATCTTTATAAAATAAATATGATTTTTTCATTTGTGTGAAAGATACCAGTTAAAAAATTAAAGTTACATTTTAATTTCAATTGATTCCACAAAGTATGGGGTTGACATTTTTGGAATATAATTAATAGCCATAAATGATACAATTAGTTTTATTAAGATATACCCATAACATTAACAATTATGTTTAGTACTTGCAAGAGTATTGTTGGCCAATCGCTGATAGTCAGCTTATCCCAATTCTTTAGGTATCTTGAAAACTGGTGCAGAAAGTGTATTTCTATAGATACTAGATTGGTTAGTTATTATCATAGGTTATTGAAAACATGGAAATATTTTTTCTTTCGCCACATTCTCAAAATAGAAATAAACTATAGGTAAGCTTTCATTAAATTATGGATCTGGGTGGTAATTTAGAAATGTTCAATACTTTCTAAAAAATAAATATTTATTTATTTAGGCAGTAAGTAATTAGCAAGGTACTTACTTGAAGTCATATTGAAGACAGACGAAACTGTTAATGTTTACAAACATTATAGTAACAAGAACAATTAATAACTGCACAGTTAAACTAAACTTCCACTATTTATTTGAATAATTCGCTTTAAAATCAATTACAGCTGTTTCGCTATCACTAGCATCGTCAGATTGACATATTGAAATTACATGTTGTTTGTTTGTAACTAGGTGCTTGATGTTGATAAGAAGTTAAGGCTAGACCAAGTAAGGAAGTAATAAGACATAACAATATTAAAGCCTAGATGTTATTAGCCCTAAGGGATTATCCTGGATGTATTTCCCTCTAAGATCAGTATAACTGTGCAATGATATAGAAAAACTAGGAAAAAACTATATCATGCTGATCTTTATTAGTTCTAGTGACATTTTTTGTTCTTTCTTATTAATTAATTTATTTATCAAATGTATTGGATAGCCATTAGTTTTTTCCTAGTTTTTCTATATCATTGCACAGTTATACTGATCTTAGAGGGAAATACATCCAGGATAATCCCTTAGGGCTAATAACATCTAGGCTTTAATATTGTTATGTCTTATTACTTCCTTACTTGGTCTAGCCTTAACTCCTTATCAACATCAAGCACCTAGTTACAAACAAACAACATGTAATTTCAATATGTCAATCTGACGATGCTAGTGATAGCGAAACAGCTGTAATTGATTTTAAAGCGAATTATTCAAATAAATAGTGGAAGTTTAGTTTAACTGTGCAGTTATTAATTGTTCTTGTTACTATAATGTTTGTAAACATTAACAGTTTCGTCTGTCTTCAATATGACTTCAAGTAAGTACCTTGCTAATTACTTACTGCCTAAATAAATAAATATTTATTTTTTAGAAAGTATTGAACATTTCTAAATTACCACCCAGATCCATAATTTAATGAAAGCTTACCTATAGTTTATTTCTATTTTGAGAATGTGGCGCAAGAAAAAAATATTTCCATGTTTTCAATAACCTATGATAATAACTAACCAATCTAGTATCTATAGAAATACACTTTCTGCACCAGTTTTCAAGATACCTAAAGAATTGGGATAAGCTGACTATCAGCGATTGGCCAACAATACTCTTGCAAGTACTAAACATAATTGTTAATGTTATGGGTATATCTTAATAAAACTAATTGTATCATTTATGGCTATTAATTATATTCCAAAAATGTCAACCCCATACTTTGTGGAATCAATTGAAATTAAAATGTAACTTTAATTTTTTAACTGGTATCTTTCACACAAATGAAAAAATCATATTTATTTTATAAAGATCCATATTTTATTTACATTTGAAAGCACTCTCCATCTAGTAATCAGAAGTGATAAGAGGTAAGTTTTAATGTGTTTATTTACTAGTTTAATTTTTTTGCAACTAATAGGTATTATTTATTTTATTATCTATGATTCAGATCTAAATATCAAATTTAGTTTTAAAAGATGTATTGATATAGGTATTTTGCATATTATATGAATTTTCTTCTTTTTGAGTACCTACCAATAGTATTTGCCCATGTTGAAGTATTTTCTTTGGAAAATTGAAATCAGTGGTATTTTGTGTACTACTGCTACTGTGTGCTTATTCCCCTGTGAATTTGCCTCTTGATACTAAATAATAAACATTACCAGAGGAGTGTTAATGCTACTCGTCCTTTGAGCCATCCTTTGTCTACTTTAAATACTAGGATAGACCAGGAAGAATATTAGTATCATTTTCTAAATCAAAACTTTTTGATTATTTTATTAGGTAGAGTAAGGTAAACAAAATATTTCTGTAAGATTCAATAGGTTACTTACTACTTTTCTAAAGTATTTCAAAAATGCCCTGATAATACTATTTTTAGCAATATACTTTTTCTGGCAACCATATATGTTATTTCATCTATGTTTAGATAATTAAATTGTTGGAGAAATAAATCAATGGTTTTCAAAATATATGCTACTGTTTCCTCAAAAACTTTGGACCTCAAGTAACTGCCTACACTGGTTGTATTCTGTTAATAGTAAGATTGACAAAATGTGTAACTGAGTTATTAATGTTATGAATTATTTTATATTTTATTTCTAATCTTAGAACTGTTTCCTCAAAAACTTTGGACCTGAAGTAACTGCCTACACAGGTTTTATTCTATTTATATTAAATAATTTTTACTGTTAATTCTAATCTTTTATTTTTTAGAACTCTTTCTTCAAAAACATTCAATCTGGACCCTTATAGATCCCATGTTTATTTTAGGGTTCAGTTACATATAACATTTTAAACATTACCAAATAACATCTGCATATTATTAGTAAATAACAAGTAAATGTTTTATGTTTTTCTTTTTTAGGACTCATTTTCTCAATTATATGTACCAGTTCACCATATTATGGAAATATATGAACTTCATTCTGACATGATTATGGAACCCTTTGGTCTGTTTTATCATTTACCAACAAATTTTCAATGGTGAAGGGTATATATATAAAGATAACAGATGTATCCAGTATCCAACCCAAATTTGTAAAACTGTTTTAATAAAAATATTACATATTTGACTGTAAATTTTAATTCTTCACATTATCTAAAGAGAAGGCTATTATATTTATGTATATTGAACTTCTAAATAAATATTGTAGAAACCTTTACTTTGTGGACATTATTATCATGCCTATTTAGAAAAACAGTTTAACACTTAGCTGTTAATATTTATATAAGTATGTGGTTTAAATTTATAAATGTAACTCCCTTAGGTTGGGTTTAGTTATTTAACAAATAAAGATATAAGATAATGATTAGGTAACTTAAAAAAGATTTAAAAAAATTATAAACACAAATCGGGTCTCTCAAAACTCACATTTTTACCAATTCGACTAACAGTAAAAAGTAATTTATGAAATAACAACGGTTCATAACACTAAATTCCTTGCACATATCACAGTTGGATAATCCTATAAACGATGTAAAAACCAACGCAAATTGTGAAAATATACTTTAAAATTAATTTTTTTAACTTCTATTTTATATCAAAAATAGAATACCCGATTATGTATCTTTAATTTCCCTATACCCAAAGTTTATGAAAACAGAGTTATTTTGTAGTATTTATTGTAAACCATTATTAACCTATTACATTGATTCAATGCCTATTATGTGAAATAAATAAACGTTTAATGTAACAAATATTGGTATTATTAATAACTCTGTTTTCATAAACTTTGGGTATAAGGGAATGCTTAACAAAAATTAAAGTTACATAATTGAATATTCTATTTATGATATAAAATACAGGGTGTTCCATTTGAAAGAAGAGAGAAAATGAAAGGGTCGAGTTATCGTTGCCAGAAAAAGTATATTGCTAAAAATAGTATTTTCAGGACATTTTTGAAATACTTGAAAAGTAGTAACCTATTGAATCTCGTAGAAATATTTGTTTACCATATTCCACCTAATAAATTAATCAAATAGTTTTGATTTGGAAAAAGATACTAATATTCTTTCTACGCTATCCTAGTATTTAAAGTAGACAAAGGCATTAACACTTCTCTGAGATGCCCTAGTAAAGCCTCTTATGTGAAACCAAAGAAATATGCTATCCAGGTAATGCTGATTATTTAGTATCAAGAGACAAATTCACAAGGGAATAAGCACGCAGTAGAAGTAGTACACAAAATACCACTGATATGAATTTTCCAAAGAAAATACTTCAACATGGGCTAATACTATTGGTAGGTACTCAAAAAGAAGAAAATTCGTATATCTAAAATGCAAAATACCTATATCAATACATCCTTTAAAACTAAATTTGATATTTAGATTAGTCATATAATCAATACCTGTTAATTGTAAAAAAATTAAACCAGTAAATAAACAAATTAGAACTTACCTCTTATCACTTCGGATTACTAGACGGAAAGTGCTTTTAAATGTAAATAAAATATGGATCGTTATAAAATAAATAAGATTTTTCAGAGTTTTTCATTCGTGTGAAAGATACCAGTTCAAACATTGAAGTTATAAACCTATTGGATAGATTTTAATTTCAATTGATTTCACAAAGTATGGGGTTGACATTTTTGGAATATAATTAATAGTCATCATTTAATGATACACTTAGTTTTAACCCATAACATTAACAATTATGTTTTTTAATACATACTTGCAAAAGTTTTGTTAGCTAATTGTTGATAGTCACAGGTCCATAAATATTATTTTTATATTTTGCACTTTTAAAAATCTTCATTATAAAACGCATTTGCGTATCGTAATGTAACTTTTACGCACGCAAATTTTTGTTTTTTAACGGTTGGCGACATGAGTGAAGTATCTAATGACAAGACTATTGACAATGACATTTGTGGCTAATAGCAATTTATTAATTTTATAATGTTCTTTAAGAAAGTATTTGTGAATATGAATATTATCTTTTACTTATATAATATATTATTATTGGTGTAATATTCATTTTAAAATAGTTTAAAACATTAAAATTTGATCATTTAAATTTCAAAACCGTCAAATGTTATAAATGACACAGTGCTACCGACATACTTTTTAAGATCAAAATTTTCATAATTGACATACAAATAATAAACTAATTTAAAAAATGGTAAAATGGCAAGATATAAAAAATAATATTATAAACAACTTATTTCATATGGCTGTTGTGATACTCGTTCTTTAAAAAAATCATCGCTTTGCGATTCGTTTTTTAGACTTGAACTAGTGTCATAACAGAAAGCCATATGAAATGCGTTGTTTAATGTACTATTCTATAGGTACTAGATAGGTGCGTTGTCATCATAGGTTATTCCAAATAAGGCAATATTTTTTCCTTCACTAAAATAAACTAAAATGTTTATTGTGGGTGGTGCTTTACTTTGTAATCCATTTTTCATTAAATCATGGATCTGGGTGGTAATATTACATAGGTATGTCCAATACTCTATAAAAAATAAATGAGATTTATTTATTTAGACAGTAAATAATTAGCAACAGTTTTACCAAATTAGAGACGCCCCTCTTAATAGAATTAAGAATTGAAACAGTTAATAATTCACCAAATTATACAACACAAAATACAATACACAGGAAACATAAACAGATGTAACCATACGATATAATTCAAACCATCCTATAACATATTAATTAGCAGCTTCTAATTCTGTGATACAAAGGGCATTTTCAATTCCAATGAATCAAAATAACTGATTGAGAAACTGATATCATGAAACAAAGGGTTGCATTTAATATATATTCACTGCTTTTGATAAATAATTTAATGAAGGACTCCTGGGGACTTTTACAGAAATATTTACAAATTGTAATTATTTAAAAGAAATCAGCTGGAAATCTGGAAACTATTTACTAACTGTCGATTTGGAACAAGTGTTTGATTCTAACTGTCGTTTAATACATACAAAACTTGTTTAATTTTTATTTTTATTTTAATTTAAACTTGGTACAAAATATCAACCAAGAAGGAAATTCTGAGTTGGAATGCTATTTATAATCTTTTGTTTCCCTATTTAATTGTGTTGCTGACACATTTTAGTGAAGGACACTTTTTTTAAAGACTAATAAAAGTTTTTGGTAAACTACGAATGTTTAGGAAATCGATAGAATTCCTAGACCCGTAAAAAAGAACAAAAAAATTTAATTTCTCTCCTCCTTGCCCGTATATATCCTGGATCCGCCCGCATTAGGAATATTATTCGGTCAAGTGGTCCATGAATGAGCAAACAAAAGCGTGGAGAAAAAGAAAAGACGTACACTTTCAGCCTGTCTGCACTTTTGGAATTATATGTTACTTTTAGGTCTGTTATTTCTTTGTATCCAAACGCGACATAGTTTTATGTTTTAAATTTGTATAAGATTCTTTTTTTTCACCTGTCAAAATATCACAGTTTTGTAATTTCGTCCAATGAAAACGCTCAATTTTCTATGTTTTGTACTAAATGCTAGCCAATTACTCCGATTTAAAATGATTATTTTTTTCATCTGCCAAAATATCACAGTTTTGTGATTTCATCCAATGAAAACGCTTAATCTTCAATGTTCTATGCTAAATGCTAGCCAATGATTCCTTTTTATACTGATAAAACCAATAGTCGTTTTACCAGGATCGATAAAATCATAGAACTGTCAAAAATTCAATAACAATATGGAACAATTAAACAACGAAAATAGCAAAAAATAAAATAGTGAAAATTAGTGAAAAGATAACGATAAATTATTAAATAAAGTGGTTTTTGTACAGAACGGTTCAAAAAATAATCTTCTCAAATACCATTCGTCCTGTAAGTTTTTTATTTTAGGCAAAACTTCCCAAACAAACTGAATAAGACAAAATCACTCGTCCTACGGACTCGTGATTTTATCACATTTCAGTTTGTTTTCGTATTTCTACCAGATAAAAAAGTTTTCGTCGAAACTAAAAATTAATCGATAAAATTTTAAGGACTCGTGGTATTACCTTTGATAAAACCACTAGTCGTTTTATTAGTATTGATAAAATCATAGAACTGTCACAAGGGTATTCATTACGTCAATAAAGTAGCTTTTTCGTTTCCTTTGCTCAGTTGCTCTCTTCTCTATAATACTACCTAACGTCGTTACCTCTTCCATTTACTTATCCTGCTAGTGTAGCCGTAGCCGTAACCTTGAGAAATATTGAAACAATTAATATTTAATTGGAGTTTAAAAAATTAATACAACTCTAGGTTATATAAACAAAATACCAAACAAAGTTTACTCTATACCACTACACCAGCACACACTTTTAATCGTCTAACGGGTTCAGATAACCAAGTTATTTTGTTCAGAAAACTGTGTTTGGTATCAGTTTTGACAATTCTGTAACATTCTGACCATCAGCATAAAATACAAAAACTATCTAGGAAGACAAAATATAGAAAGAGCAAAGAAGAAAGAAGAAGAAATAGAAATGAGCAGCAAACAGAATCTCAGATTATGGAAAATCTTAAATCTGGAAAGCTGCAGGAATATATGAATTAAAAAAATCTGGTTTTTACAAAATTAAATATCCAAAATGTAATGTTGTATATATAGGTTAAACACAAAGAAATTTTGAAGTAAGATAAAATTAACACTTAAGAGCCTGTAGACTACAACAACCAGATAAGTCAAATTTTAAAGTTCACCATTAAATTGTGTATTTTGATAGAGACTTTATTTTTTTATATATAGATATGATGTAATTGTATCACAAATATATTAGTAGTAACAATAAAATTCTAAGTCAATCCACAATTAAATTAATAATTAAAAATATAATAACTGTAAAAGCGACATGTTTCGGTCAACTGACCATCATCAGGCTAAAAGATTCTACTTTAGAATACAATTCTAATAAGATTAATGTAGTAGACTTAGGGCCGGTTTATTCATCTGTTCAGTAAAGTATCCGTTAGTTATTTGTTTACTAAACTTAAAGGTCACCTGTAAGCAGTTTGTGTTTATTCAACGTATTTTATTCGTTCAGTAGTTACTGAATACTTATCACTACGGGAGATAAGGCAACAGTGTATTTTCTGTGGTGACATTTTACTCTGCATCAGCTGTGTATCTTGTTTGGTTTTTTCGAGATTTTAAAAGATTACTAGAAGTATTTAGTTAAATCTTAGGGTTAACAAAAGCTGTTGCAGTGACGGAATCGGATTGTTTCTAAAAAATGTCATTATTTCCGAAATGGTTTTCTAACATAGTTTACAATAAAATACCTTTCAGATTGGTGTAAAAGTATTTCTTCTGTGAAGGCTAAAGTTTGTGCAATATGGTCAGGAAAAAGATTTATTTCGTCAATAACATCCATTTTAAAAACAACACAAAACTCGCGAAAAACAATTTTAGGTTAGAATCTCCTCTGTAATTCCTTAATGACAGATCTAATCGACCTGTAAGTTAAAGTCTTCAGTAGCTTATAATTACTGAAAACTTGGCGTTACTAGGAGATGAATAAATACTTACGGACGCCAATGTTCTCAGTAACGCTACCGAACACTTTACTGGAAGGTGAATAAACCGGCCCTAAATCAGCTAAAAATTGGTTAACAAATTTTAGTCTATACGAAACAAGTATCATTTGAAAAACAAAGTTAAATATAAATACTAAGTTAAATTTAAAATGACTGTAAAATTACAAATATATTTATTGATCAGCACGATATATTTTTTTTCTGGTTTTCCTACATCATTGCACAGTTATGCCAGAAGTGTCCCATAAGGATTAAACCAGCTATCCATGAGTAAAAAAACTATTTTTTTAAATAAAAGTTGAATCTTTGTTAAACAGTTTCAATAATGTTCTTAATAATAATAAAAATTTTACTAATATTCATTTCATTAAAATATTTTATTACAGATTGGTAAGGCCGAAGCTTAAATTTGTTGGAATGATTTGGCATGGAGGATAACAGACTACATTATCCTTACTGAAAAAAATTTAAAATAAATTTCTAAGACCTTTACATAATAAAAAGTACCATTATTATCCCGATTATAATATAGTTGGAACTTCCCATGTTAGATGTGCATTAAAATTTTTTTCCCTATAACATAAAAGAGAAATCAATATTTTGTTATTTTTATTCAAAATTAATAATAATAAGATTACCCCACCAACGTTACTTTCTTTGCTGCGATTTAGGGTACCCCAAACAAGAGTGCGCTCATCATAGTATATTTACTATCCCGTTACTACGCACACACACATCTCGTGCTCCTCTAGCAGCCATGTGATTAGTAAACTACTATAATTTATTTGATAGATTTTTTTTTCGGGCTGAGATGGGAAATTCATGTTCGATGGGTCCTTATCCAGAACAGTGTTGGACTCATCCTTGATAGGATGCCTACCAACCAAACTCACCTCAAAACTCGCCGGTACCCCTCCCTCGGAATCACTACCCTAGCATACTTCAAGCCGGGCGGCGGTCCTTCACACACTCTTCACCCATTCATACTATTCGCCATCAGAACATTCCCTTCTCCTAACCATTTTCTCCACAACTTTGCTAACCTCTACCCATTATTTCTCTTCTCTCAACATTATCTCCACCATGTTTTTCCAATACACTGCTACCCCAAGTCTCCTCTCCAACTTCTCTAAATCCTCCTTGTTCTTCCAACATCTAAACACATGATCCTCATCAGGGATTTGTCAATTTCACAAAATGCTTTCAGAAATATTGTAATGAAACAAATTATTGCTTTATCTCTGGAATAACTTACTTATATTTTTTTTCTTAAATATATGTTAACATATATTTAATAATAGTGTTAAGTTCAAATTATTCTTTCTATGTTCTAATTGTAAATCATTTTTAATATTCTTATTTAATTTTTTTTGTATTTTATCCATGTAAATAGACTAATTATACCTGCTGTAGGTCTGTTTTGATACAAATAAATAAATAACCATCTTAATAACCATGTGGTAATTTACTTAATTCTATTATTTCAAATAAAATTCGCATTTTAATATTCGAGAACAATTTGCCGAGGCGAGTTCCACATACATTTCTTCGACATTATATAACGCATCATATAAATGCGAACTGATAGTATAATATGGGCGCGACAAAGAGTCACAACAGCACCAGACAGTACATTATAGAACACCAACGGAACTAATGTGTTACGTTACGGATCGTTCGGTTCTATTCAGAGAATACAATCACGCTGTCACACAGGTAATTTGTGTGTTGAAACGAGACAGTACGTTTCGAATGGCATATGGGTCTTATATCGTTTACGAAAATATATCTACATTAATTGATCCGTTTGATGCATTCTTAATTTTAAATGCTATAAGTAACAATCAACCGTAACCTGTTAAAACGTACCATCTGGTACCAATATATTCAATTTAAATATATTTTATTTACTAGAAAAACTATCAAAATTATTCTATTTTTAAATAAAATAAGCTAAACAAAGTTAAAAGTGAAAAACATCGTTTTGTACAGCTTATTAACTCTCTTCTAGCAAAAAATTAAATAATTGGTTAATTTATTTATGCGAATACACTTTATTTACATCGATCGCCCGTTTAATTAATTACATAGAGTGTTTATTTAAGAACTACCTCCATAATTTTCTCGACATGTGTGTATTTAAAAAAAAAATTCGGTGTACGTCAACCAGACTTGGGTAGTATTCGAATACTGGGTATTCTGAATCCTATTCAGAATACATTTGGCTGGTATTCGAATACTATTCGAATACATTTGTGTATTTGGTATTCGGTATTCGACTGAATACTTTTTTGGTCAGTATTTGGTATTCTGGATTCTGAATACCGGTTTTGAATCATAGTATTCGAATACAAACTTTGTATATTCGAATCCTGTTCTGTTATACCGGTATTTGAATACTTTTGTATAATTATTTTAATGAAAATATTGAGTTATGTAAACACATTCCAGGAGGTTGCGGACGGCGCGGTGGTGCTTTTTGTTGGCGATTGCCGACGATCGGATCAAGGTTAAACTTAGTCACTTTGAATCTTTGAAAGCGCAAGACGATACAGTCGCTTACAAGAGGGAAGAGGGTCGCGTACACGTATGAACTTGTTCAGTATTGCCGTTCTATTTTGTAATAAATTTTAATACCTTTTACAATTATACAATTCGTGTGTAATAGTAGGTTTGTTCCAACCAAGCAAAGAACCGTTCTAGAACGGTAATATTACCACTCACGAGACCAAATTAGTGCACTGCGCAACTTACTACACCACTGCGCACAAAAATTACTATTTTAGAACAGTTCTCTGCTTGGTTGGAACAGACCTAGTGATTGCAGTTTGGATTTGACATTGAGGAATTAAAAAATATAATTGATGCTGGTGTGGTACTACAAGTAGATATTCAAAAACCAGATTTCAATAAAGAAGAATCAACGTCCAATAATGATATTAAATTTTTCGAATTTGAAAATGAGGAAAATCCGGAAACAAATAATAGCAATTTAATTTCTTGGGATAATAGAGATAATCTAAAAAGTAAAATTCAACTTAATTTATTGCAATATCTTGAAGATAAAAGAACTGGTTTGGAGATGCTTAATGATTACCTTTTAATTAAACAAATATTACTAAGATATAACTCCATAAGACTTATTTTATTTAACCTCCCTGCGTAACACGGTATTAAAAGATTATATTTTAAGTTTTATTTAATATAGATTTTTTATATTTTTTTATGTATTTTTAAAAAATAAATACATATAATAACATAAATATATAAATAACCAAGCTTTATATGTGCATTTGCGTTTTTAGTTGGAATATTCATAAATTATTCATATGTAAATGAATCCAGGTATTCGAATACAGCGGTATTCAAATACTTTTTTTTCTTGTATTCGAATCTTGAGTATTCGAATACGATTTGAAATACAGTATTCAGGATTCGTATTCGAATACCAAATTTCAGTATTCGTCCCAAGTCTGACGTCAACAAATTTATCGTGGGGGAGTACTTTTTATTTAATTACACAAATTTGTTATGGGAGCAGATATGAATTATTGCCCTTTAAATTTAGCAGGTCCTAATGTGGATTTAGAATAATAACAGATGCTGAAAAAAGTATGAAATGGGCTCAAAAATTTCTACATGGTCGACATCATAGCGACCTAAACCAACCACATATTGTTAAAATTCTTATTTAACAGGTTTGATATAATGGTTCTACACTATTTTGATCACATATAGGTAACCTTATTAAAAATATTATTAATTATACAGAATTTTGGAATTTTAACGTTATTTTGGTATTCAACAGGGTCGATATAGGTAGTAGTTTTACAGTATTTTTATCAAGCATAACGTTATTAAGAATTTTAGCAAAATGTGAAGGCAGCAAATTCAAAGGTGTTTGCTTTGTCACTTTCTTAAGTAAATATTTTTTTCGTCCAAAACACTTGTAAATATGGAAAGTAGGGTTTTTAAAGACGCTGAATTGACTAATACAGTCCGTTGTTTAATAGGAAGTGTATAACATAGATAAATCTGGTTGGGAAAGTATTGAGGTTAAAGTAGTACAGCGAAACTCCAAAGGAATCAATTTTGTTGGGAATTACACAGAATTTTGAAATTTTAACGTTATTTTCCTATTCAACAGGTTTGATATAACGGTTCTACACTAATTTTATCACGCATAACATTATTAAGAATACTAGCAAAATTTGAAGGCAGCAAATACAATGGTATTTGCTTTGTCATTTTCTTAAGTTTTGTCGTCCAAAACACTTGAAAATATGAAAAATAGGGTTTTTAAAGCATTGCTTATGGTACTTTGTTTCCAGAGATTGAAGGATTTATAACGGCTATTCAGGATAAGGTGATAAACACTAACAATTACAAAATAGTAAACAATTAAACGTTTGAACGAAAATGCAATGACAGATGTCTCGCTTAAATTAGCATCGTCAGATTGACATATTGAAGTTATATTTTGTTTGTTTGTAGCTAGGTACCTGATGTTGATTAGGTAGTATTAAGGCTAGACCAAGTACGGAAGTAATAAGACATAACGATATTAAAGCCTAGATGTTATTAGCCTCAAGGGATTATCCTGGATGTATTTTCCTCTAAGATTAGTATCACTGTGATATAGAAAAACCAGGAAAAAACTATATCATACTAATCTTTACAATAACTTTATATATTTTTGTTAGAATTATTACGTCTTATCCCAATCAAAGTAAGCAGTTTAATAGTGGAGAAGATTTTTGTTCATTAAATTGTTGATCTGCTAGATGTTTTTTTATTTCGAGTTTTTCAAATATGTAATATTTGAATGTCATATGTAATTTTTGTGCCCAATCCCATTTGCTTTTACGCTCGGGATAGGTAAAAATTACCAGCAGTTGCTGAGTGCATAAGTGCATAATAATATTTTACCAGATTAATAGTTACAAAAATAATGTTAAATGCTCGACACTCTGCAGTATTCCTTTGTCAATGGACATATTTTGTAGCGGAGGTGTGTAAATAATTTATTATAAATGTTCCCATAGAAAGAAATTACATGGTGCCAGATCTGGGGACTTGGTTGGCCACTATATATGTCCTCTTTGCCATATCCGTTGATCGAGAAATGCGTTGTCTAACCATTGATGGAACGAAAGCACATAATAGGGAGAAAGCTCCAGCTTGTGGGAAATATATCTGATTTTAGCAATTCAAAACTCTGGGCTAATCGTGTTTTAAATGTACCTACACTATAATTTTAGTTAAATATTGAAGCACTTCGTCGAGATCAACACTATTTCGACTATTACAACTAAGGTGTTAACCATTTTTGATAAATTGCTTTTCTACACAACTGTTGAATATGGTAATCAATTTAATAAACATCATGTGTTTTATTTTTCCTGTATTAAGAACATTTTTCTGCGTATTTTATACAAATAAATTGTAAGAAATAACAAAACAAAAGTTTTTATGTAAATATTAGAATGCTGCAACCAAATTTTCCATATTTCTCGAAAAAGCAAGCGAACAATTAAATAAATACTTACATATAGCTATTAAAACCCCATTAAAAATGAGATATTACTCAAATTGATTGTACTAACCCTTACTTTTTCTTAATGAGATATTACTCATTACCCCTTCCTATATAACATATTGAAGTTCAATAAATTTGGTCTCATGAATACATTCAATTGTGCAAAAATTAAAATCACTTTTATTTCCACATTATTAAGAACAGTAAACAACTAAACTTTCACACAGTAAGGGTTAGTACAATAAATATCTCTATTTTCGAATTATCTGGAAAATAAAAATAAAAATCATAGTTCCAGTAAATTTATTGTTCATTTATTGTTTGTGGGTTGGTAATGAATCTAGTTATATCCGTGAGCCAACAGCCACTAGTTTTAATTACATGCTTTCGGCGAACGCCCTCTGCTTACAATTTTTCGCTCATGGTTAATTGGCTTCTTATCCTACTCGGTACGTAATATACTATAAATAAACAATTACTAAAAATGTGTTGACAATTTACTTCAGTTTGTATATATTTAAAATTATTAACATAATTTTTTTAAATGAACTTGACAAGTACATTTAAGTGAATACTTTCTAAATATTTGTACCCATTTTTTTATACGTTTCGCATTTCTAATCAAAATACTAAAATACTACTATAATATCACAGTATTCAAATCCTCATTTTTGTGCATTTTAAAATATCTTGAACAAATAATAACAAACTTGGTAAAAGAATACTTGTCTTTGAATTAAACTATGGTTGCTTTTATGTACTATTCAGTTGTAGAGAACCTTACTTAACAAGATACCGAAGATATCAAATTTACAGGACATTTCCTGGCAAAAACCAATTACTAACAATCTCGACAATCGGCAAAACGGTAACTACTTGCACTTTGACGAAGTGATTGATAGATACGCTAAAAAGACACCCGGTGCTGCTGTCTCGGTAAGCGGTGTCGAGAAGTACGGCCTCGTTGATTGGTATATGGCACTAGGGAATCGTATATTGTTGACACAAAGCCATCGTGTCACATAAACTAGCTTTGTACTCGGACACACAACCATAGGCGTTTACCGTATGTTTTAAATAAATAGTTTTTATTCATTCTATTTTGTCCTTAACTAAAACTAACCTTTTTTATTGAAACTCGTCATTCTAACTAACCGGAATAAATTTTAACAAATATTCTTGATTTTTAAATGCATATCATGTATAAGATTCTAAAAAAACTTTAAACTTGTCATAAAATGTATCCACAGCATCTCTTAGTCGGGAAAAATTTTCTCGAATAATAAAGGTTTGTACAATGGAATTTTTTCAATAATTTAATCTATTATACGAAGTTTCAAACGGTATTCGCACAATTTTCACTTTGACTTATTGTATTATGGTGTCTGGCACGACAATTTTTTTAAGTTTTCTTTTCAATTTTCAAATTATACTCATGTCCGTGGCTATATATTTTGGGCTATCAAGCAAGTCTCTATCAAAGTAAAAATGATTTTCGACCAAATCCTCGTCACTTTCTATATCCTACAGTATATCTTCTGAAACTCCATTTTCATTAAAGATTAGCCTTTATTACTTCCTCTTTAGGATCCATTTTTAATTAGACACTTGCAACAAATTTAGTTTGTTGCAAGTGTCTTATATTGCAGTGAGGAAAAAAACAAAATAGTGAGTGCCATGCTCATCTTGTGGATAATGTAGACAATTTTGCACTTTTCTTTAAAAAAACTACACCTAAACAAAACATAGTTGAAGTTCTAGTTAATTTTTCTCGTCACATTAGTGTTATTATTATTATTTTTGCCTAATGTAAGAATGTAGATGTTTGGAATATTGTTTTTATTTGTCGCCAGCATTTTTTCTTATATAATGGCTATTCATTTAAATGTCTTTTAAAGTACCAATAATATTTGTTGTTCTGGTCTGTTAAAAAGTTAACAGCTTACATGGGATCAACCGACCCATAGAGACGCTCATGATATAGATACATAACTATATATGTGAGTGTTGATGAGTTGGAATTTAACCACCTGCATAACATCTGCATAGTATGAAAAAAGGAGAAGGTCAATTTAATCAGGATGACATAGATACTAGTTATTGTGTGAACTAGTAAGATTCCAAGAAAATAAAAGTGAATATTTTGTTCAAAATGTACAAAACTACAAGTTATACAAACTACTTGTTTGTACAAAAGAAAATAATATGTGCCAATAGAAGGCACATTAAAATTTACAGGGTAAGAATTAAAAGCACAAACCCTACCTTAGTCAGCCACGTCAGCCACTCAATCGTTGATCACGCCATAGGAACTCCAATCTCTTCAGACCATTTACCACTATTAGTAAACTCCACTCTCCAAGACCCAATACGCGCTCCGCCATCTACCTATACCTTTTTAAACTACGAAAAAGCAAATTGGCCAGAATATTGACAGGCAGGCACAAGACCTCCAGACCACCATAAACACTGATTACAGAGCCCTACCCTAGTCTATCCTGGACAAAATCAGACACAAACGGCAACTTTATTGGCTCTTTGTGGAACCCTCTAAACGACCAGGTCAGCCTTGAGACACGATCACAAGTGCAAAAAGGCGATAGGGCAACGAAAGTAAAAAGAATCCTATTTATCCGTCCAAGGTCGAAACTACCACACAGCAGAGCAAAAATCAGAAACCTCCCTGAGAACCTCCAAGAAGTGTTTCAATCTCCAGAAAATCCACATGTCCTCTAAAACTTTGCCGATGAAACAGACCTTCTTACCCGTAATATCACCAGACGCCATCACTCAACTCATGAAGGAGTCTCCTCTCCTATCACCATTCAGTATTGACTTAATTTCTAGGAGATCCCTCTACTACTATTCTTTCAAATGTTGGAAAAAGCCAACACCGTTATAATCCCAAAGCCCGAGAAAGATTCCAGAAAGCCCGAGTCATACCGGCCAATATCACTGAGTTCTGAGTACGGTTCTTGAAGGTTCTGTTCCGCCAACATCATCCCATCCAACCAATCAGGTTTTAGACCTGCACACACTACTACTGTAAATTTCCATACAACGGCCACAAAGGCCCTCAATTACAAACACTGTTATGCGGCCATATTCTTGGATATTCAGAAGGCTTTCGACCAAGTCTAGCACAGCGGACTAGTCAGGAATCTCATAAGCATCCGCCTTCCACTCCAGATCGTCAAATTCTTGCCCTCAAGGATCCATCTTAACACCTGTATTATACCTAATCTACACCCACGACATCCCAAAACCGCCCAGCCCCTATTCACATATTCACTTATATGCTGATGACATCATAATCTCTGCCACTGCTGAATGCACCGACTACCTTCACATCCGCCTCCAAAGAATCCTCGACCTCTTCTCTGACTGGTGCAGGAAATGAAGAATCTCCCTCAACTCCAATAAAAAACAAACTATCTTCTTCCACTTCTCTTACTTACTAAATCTTCTTCCGGGTAATTTCGGCCTTGAACTTTGGGGAGAAGAGCTATTTGAGGGAAGCTGACGTCAAATCCACTCTGTATGTCGTGAGAAAGGGAACCTAGCTCCTTAAAGCAATTGGCGAAAAATTTGGCGGTACACATCCCTCCAATCTCTTACATAATTACAAAACCTACATCCGCCCAATATTAGGCTTCAAAGCCATTCTTTATAGCACGCTCTCGCCAGGAAAATCAATTCAAATCAATTCATGCCAGCGAGCAATTCTCCGTTTCCGTAAATATCAGCCCTGGCTACGAAAATACCAATAACTCACCTATTTCTGACTGAGTCAAAAAAAACTTCAGCCTGGCTTCGTCCGACGCCGACTCCTATCTAAAACCACTCAAACCAAAAACGCCCCTTTATAAAATACCCCGCCTTCTTGATGCAACCCTATCCAAGACCACCCAGAGAACTACCAAGACTTCCTCGACTCCTCTTCCTTAGCAATCCGCTAACGCCTCATCGACTACCGGGCTACTAATCTTCTTCTAGTTTCCCAGTAGCTTTAACAAACGGCCGGTAGGGAACAGCAACAGCTCTGTACCCGCTCCCGAACATACACAACAAACAACCGCCTCACCAAAATCCCACAAACCCAAAAAAATTGGCCCTGTGGGGATCCCGTTTGTGTATGCGAGAGCATGGATTCAGATGGCAGAAATTTATATGGGATACCCCGGATGACCACCAGCCAGCAAAGAACTTGTAGGAGCTCATAGATAGAACTGAGTTTCTGGACAGGTTATGATTAAATACAGGCGAATCCACAAGAGGCTGAGGTGGGACCGGCGACCGGACGGTTCTTAAAACAATGCATATGGTATTAAAAGTTCGCTATATTGTAGTTTTAATATTCCAATTTGAAATCAGCGTATTCAAATAAATTGTCAACGAATTAAGTTTGTTTTATTAGATTACTTCAATGCATAATTGTTTCGAAAAGAAAACATCTTACACTTAATCAAACGTCCCCGCTGTTTAAAAAACGTAATAATGTAGTTATTTTTTTTAACAATACTGTATTCTTACAATATGTAGCCCTTTTCAATACGCATATTACTTTCGATAGCATTTGGAGAACTCTATATTAATACATTAAACAACTACGAAATTAAAATGAAAGTAATAACGTCCTGGCAGACATCGTATTAGCTTTATTAAAACAGGCCAAGTCTTCTGACGGCCACTCGAGCGCGACCTTATTTTATTGCTCATCCTCCGAGTGTGGTCCTCGTTTCGCTTATGTCTACACAGTTAAAATTATAAGAATATTAATATCTTGCAATTGGCAAATTGTCTTGTTAAACCAGATTATTTAAAGATAACAATAAAATATTTATTTTCTAGTTTTATCATAAGCTATCTGCTAAGGAAACAAAGTGTACCTAAAGTTTTTTAATAAGTCAATTAATTTTTGTAATCAAGCTTTTACTCCAATATCCGCAGATTTGCCTATTTACTGTTCCATGTAAATAGAAAGTTGCTTCATTCGAAAAAAAGATATGACGTGAATTTAGATGATCTGGGACATCTTTGTTGAGTGAATTAGCATAAACAATTTTATACGGATGATATTTTTCTTTTCTTAGCACTCGTAAGATGGACTTTTCTTCCGGCCAGCGGAAAATTAGCATACTGATTCGATAACATAATTTCTTTTAAGCATTTTTACCTTTAAATAAAAACAGCACTCGTTTTTCTTTTGCCACTTCTGTTCTAAATAGTGTAAAACTAACTGTAAATAAGCAGCGATCAACCCTTGACTCTCTTGACTAATCTCTTAATTATAAAAAATTTCTAGGTTTACGGAGGGGGGGGAGTGTGTCAACTTTCAGCCCTGAAATAATTTTGACCCGCCGATAGCCCAAAAATTCACAATGTGGCCCTTGAATAAAAATGGTCGAAGCCCCTGGTCCTAGATAGTTTAGAATTGTTAAAAAATGTATCAAAGCATGGATTGTTGGATGCATTTGAAAGTATAGAAATTATTAAGTGTAAAAAATTTATCAAATAACGAAAAAGGATCTACTTCAGTTAGTCCACTTCATAGTTTAAAAAAAATGTAATAAATATAAGGTTGGTTTGTAGAAATAGTTTTAGTTTACCTTCGGTATCAAAAAATCAAAAAAGCAATATTGGAAAAATCAGACAGTAAAAATTATTTCTTCGTTAAAATTTACTTGCAAATAAATAAATCAGGCTTATTTTATTATGTGTGTTTCTAAGAATAACTTAAATTCTCATTCGAATAAGTATAGAATATATAACTACTACATGTTTATTTAACTGGATATAATTAAAATAATCTTTGATTAGTTAACATTGATTAGTTAAAAATATAATGATAAAATCAGTTTTAAACTATTTTTCATTATATACATCTTTATAAAATATAATACAATTGAAAATATTACTAGTTACATATTGATATCACTCAAATTACATATCTTTATTTTTATGGTAAAAGCTACTATTGTATTAAAATTGATTTGTGGTTATTATTTACAATTGAAATTATGTTTTTACAAATTGTTGCCGGAATAGACAATTTTATTTTAACCGATACAATATAGTGACCGTATACTGAAAATATTGAATAACAGTTATTAGATTGAGGTAGTATAAAACAAGTTCTGTTAATATTATATTTATTAGACTCTAATTTAATATTTTAAATGCCATAATATATCCATATCTGTTTAGCTAATGCTACTAAAATAAAATTTACCTTTATTTTACTCAGTTGTCTTTATATTTAACAAATCTTTAGAAAAAAAATAACCAAAACATTACTACTTTTAAAAATACTGGTATATCGAAAAAATTTTATAACTATTGTTTTTAATAGTGTATACCATCCAGGACCCAGACGATCATCTTTTCCGTTACACACAATTTAACATATGATAAAGTATATAACACGCCATTTCGGTTGCGTAGAAAAAACGACTCAAAGGTCCGGGACTTAAGAGTCATTCGCGAGGGGTGGAGAAATGTTGATCCCATTTGATTAATGTAATGAAATTACGTTTTACGAGCCGAGCACAAATTGGCGTTTACTCGAAAACTTTTCTTTATTGTATCATTAAATATGTTTGTTTATCCATATCGTCTAAAAAAATTGAGACCGTTCTTCTTAATCCATTGTCACTAATACATAGGTAAAATGAAATTGTCTTATGGCGTATAAGCCAGTTAGACCTCTGTGTACTTCAACCTACCAAGGTTTTGTGTATATACCTTCATCTTCTTGAACTTTAGAACGCCAATACTTGCAGCGAAGCTAAGCGTCTCTCTAAAAAGCATATTCCTAATTTGATAGGGAGTCAGAGCAACTAATTCTAGGTACTTAAGCCGTATGCAGATTATTCGCATAGTATATGATCTGAAGTTTCATAGACTTTTACTGAAACGACGATTCTTACTTTTCGATTGGCCCATTTTTTGAGGAAAAACCCTAAACGGCAGTGTCCAGTAAGAAGAACTAAGTCAGTATTTTGCATTTTTTATTAATTTCGATACCAATAACTTACTATTGTTTAATACGGTATGCGCTAAAATAAACAGTACCGAAACAGAGAGTGCTGTGCTGTGGAGTTGTTTATGTAATATGCATTTGTCATATTTGACTTAATTGTCATTAGTTGATATATTAATAGTACGCTGCAGTTAAATTTGATTTTAAAATGGTTCTAACAACGGAAGAAAAAGTGTTTTTGGTAGAGCATTATTTTCGTTCATACGGAAGGTCGTAATGATGGTCCAAGCTTAGAACAGGTGTCAATAAAATATCAACAAAAACTTAATAAAGCAGCTCCTAGTAAAAGTGTGATGTTAGCTGTTGTTAAAAATTTCGTCGCACTGGTAGTGTAATGTGTCAACATAAAGGTTCTTCAGGTCGTCGAAAAACAGTATGCACTAACGAAAATGAAGGACGTCTTTTTAACCAAGTTGTGCAATCACCTCAAAGAAGTCTTGTAAGAACTTTATGTAAACTCAACATTAGTAAAACGTCTTTACGTTGCATGTTCAAATCAATTGGTGGTTATCCATACTGTATTTAAGTTGGACAACGACTAAATGCTGCGGACAAAAGTGCAAGAGAAATTTACTGTGGTCGCATGTTGAGTTTAATTTACGAAGATCCCGAATTTTTGAAAAACATATGGTTTTCAGATGAGAGTCACGTTCATATTAACGGCTATATGAATCGACAAACAACCATATTCCTTGGATTTGAACGTCCTGATGTCATTGTAGAGAAACTACTCCACAGTCTTCAAGTTACCGTTTGGTGCGCGGTATCTGGTAATGGAATCATTGGTCTTTATTTCGTTGAAGATGATAATCAGAATCCACTTACTGTCAACCAAGAACGTTATAGAGAGAAAATTATTATACCTTTTGTAAGAGATCTAAATAACTTTTGCCGTGCACGAAATCTACAGTTTCGCACACAATGGTTCCAACAAGATGGTGCAACGATCTATACAGCTGTGCGCATCTTAGACTTACTCCGTCAGCATTTCGATAATAGAATAATTTCTCGGGGAACAGACTTCGAATATCTTTCTCATTCACCTGATCTGACGCCACCTGACGCATACATTTGGGGCATAATGAAGGAAAAAATATTTCATTCGGAAAATCCGCCGGCGAATATTGCCGAACTACGTGAAAAAATACAAAATATTTTTCGGCAGTTCCATCAACCACTTTTTATAAATATGTTTATTGATTTACAAAATCGATATGAAGCTTGTTTGCGTCGAAATGGTGAACATTTTGAACACACATTACAGAAATTAAAAATTAATTTTTATTTTCGGTACTGTTTATTTTGGCGGATACTGTATTATTGGATTTTGTTTGGCCGAATATTTAATATTGTACAGGGTGTTTCATTAAGAATTATCCATATAGTAACTGGAGAAACCTCAGTACTAAATATAAAGATTTAAGCCAAAACACTTAAATTAAATGTTCCTCCTAACCGAGATATAGGGTGTTTTATTTTAACTATTCTAAATGATTGTATCCCATATTTTTGACACCTTCCACTATTTTTTGTTTATACTTGGCAAAAACCTTACATATATTAGGTTACAGTGACCAAAGATATTTATTCTCGATCACCAGAGGCGTGCAGTAGGGATGGAAATTTTCTTTTATCCCCCCACAATTTACGCCACTGTCGTAATACTTGTTTCTGCATGTTTTTTTAATTCTTCGTCACTTTCTACGTAAATATCATCCTCTTGTCTCAATACGATAGAGTGAGTAGTTTTCGAGTTATTTGCATATAAAGGTAATGTTTAAAATATCCATTTTTGTTTTATAGCTTATTTAACATGAGTTTCCTTAATAATCTAACCACGTTGACAACAAAATTTGTTAATTCTAATCGTAAATTCACATGCTTTAATAACTGTTTCACTAAATACATAGTTTATTAGTTTCAATAAATTTTATTTCAAAAGATTTTTTCATATTAATGTTTTTTAATTTTAAATTTATGAAATTTTAGAAATATGATTTTTATTATAAATTTAAAACTGAAATTTTAATAAATATTAATATGAAAAAATCATTTGAAACTAATAAATTTTATTTATTTAGTGAAATAGTTATTGACTTATGTGAATTTACGATTAGAATTAACAAATTTTATCAAGGTGGTTAAATAATTAAGAAAACTCATGTTAAATAAGCAATAAAACAAAAATGGATATTTTAAACATTACCTTTATATGCAAATAACTCGAGAACTACTCACTCTATCGTATTGAGACAAGAGGATCATATTTACGTAGAAAGTGACGGAACACAGAAACAATTATTACGACAGTGACGTAAATTGTAGGGGGATAAAAGAAAGTATTCATCCCTACCGCACGCCTCTGGTAATCGAGAAAAAATATCTTTTGCCACTGTTTAAAGTAACCTAATATGTGTAAACTCTTCTATCTATACCTACTTTCAGTTTAATATCAATTATTGAAAAAAAATTATTGAAAATTAAAATACAATGAAAGTTATTAATTAATTAAAAACTATTTGTCTTACTTGAAAACACCTTTACCTGTCACAAACATAGAATTGAAACCAATTGTCCAAACATAGAATATAATTTTCATTGAATACATTTACTTCCAGCACACAAAAACTTATTATTAAACTTTATTCTAAACCCCGTTTTGTGACGAAAAATTCCTCTGATCATCCGAAAATAGTCGAAGAAAAAATACTTCTTTCAGTCAGTTCTTACATTTTCTAACAAATTTTAAAAAATAAATTGTTAGCAAATACCCTTTAAATTCCCATAATTTCCTGATGAGACATCTTTCTATACCGTTTACAAATTTTCTTGATACATTTTGAACCAAATTTAATAATATTTAAGGTTTTATAAATGTATAAATTTTGCTTTTCACAGATGGTTTTTCGAGATTATAATTTTGCTTTTAAAATCTAATTTTCTACGAATCTAATTAGGATAAATGTATTCTCCATCTGTTAATTTATCTGTTATATTCCAAACCCATACATAAATACTACTAACATCTACTAAATTATAAATTTTTTAGTTTTGCCGCTGATTTTTCACATATTTTCAAACATATCTTGCTTTATACTAAAATTGTATATACCTAAGAAGGAATTGTCAATGTCACCTGTTCTAAATTTGGAATTACCAATTACTATTACTTAATAAGCTTTACCTAACATCTATATTCTTATAAGTATAACTAATTACTCAATATAAAATAATACTATCTATTGTCTAACTTACTCGTATAATGTCACTATAAATGAAACTAATTTTTACTTATGTAAGAAATTATTAAGATATAAACGCACAGCACTGCTTCCAAAAGAAGTACGTGACTAAGATGGGGTTGCTGATAAGGAGCAGGTACCGGGCGGTCTGACGATCTTGGCAAGGGTGTTAGGATATTACGGTTAAGAATAGTTTTATTAGAATTATGAGTTCAGTTATAAAGTTGTTTTGAAAGTATCAACGTGTTTTATTTGTTTGCTTACACTTATTTTTTATTTTAGGAGTTAAATATTGAATTACATTGACATCACCTATTACCCATGAAGTCCATTTTATTGGCTTTATTTTATGTGAACTAGTTGATTGTACTATTGTAAACTTCGAAAATAATAATAATAATTCTTATTATAAAAATATATTTATAAAGAGTACGGATATAAACATTTTGTTAATAATATGGTAAACCGGACGATGAGACTGTCGTAATTCAACTAACTTGACGATGACGAGGTAGGTACTTGGTCCTTTTTTCAATAAGGGTTCATACACCCTTCTTATCGGCCCTAAAGCGTGCGGTCGCATAAATTATCCTTTATTGTTTAGTATCCTCACGTCTATTTTTAGAAATGGTTACAGTCGGCCTACCTGACTTTTCTTCACGCCCTCGTGAAGCTGGACTTACCTAAACAAAACAAAAAAAACAAAGCATTAGTCAAATGATAACATGATTAAATAGTACAGTGACAAAACACATTATTTGTCTACTGTTAATTCGTTACCACTGTCTTCATCGTCAGTAACAGTAGTAATGAAAGGTTTTACCCTTTCAGAAGGACAAATGCCCGTATAAGCTGTCCTTTATACCAGGGTTCAAGCTTTCTATTCTTTCCGTCATTGGAGGCTTTACTGGCTTGAACCACCACATGTTGGCCAACTACGTATTTCGTAACAGGGGCATGCCTACTACCTAACCCAGTAGAGATGCTTAACAGGGGCATCTCTACTACCTCCTTACGTGTAGCTTCCAAGTCTTTACTCACTGAATCATCCCAACGGGATTCATCATCAATGGAAGCTATAAGGGCCGACAGGATTGAGCAATTCATCCTCTCCACTTGCCCATTAGCCACGAGCATATAACGTAGAGACAGCAAGCAATAGTGATTGTTCCGCATCACAGGGGAAACTGTCAGACACTACAGCCAGTGTCGTATCATTTTTAGGGGCTTGAAATGAATATCTTTATAATACATTTTAAAACATGCAACAAAATATTTTTTTTTTTAGACTTGAATTTAAGTAGTAATAGTAATTAATTATTTACATGGAATTATAAGATATTTTATAAAATAGAAAGTTGAAATTATTGCATAAATTTCTAGATTTTCAGTATTCTTAATAATATGGCGGTATATTTGCTTTATGCATTTTCCTATTTTTAAACAAGTATAAGAGACGCTAATGCATATTTACTTGTAAAACGACCTTGATGATTCATTTTCATATTTATATTTATAAATCACACAAACTCTCACCATATAATATATACTCAAATTAATTTAAAAAAATGGCTTTAAAAGTAATATCCAAACACTATTAAATTGTAAAAATAACTCTAGATGCAAAACAAATTGACAATAATGGCATATGTGACAATTCGACTCGACACGAAAATTCAAAACGGACCAATGAGATTGCTGGACACTATATGACATTTATTTTCCCCCCTGATACAAAACAAAGCCCACTTGGACGCTGTCCACACGTTAGTATATATGCTCGAAGCATAAAACACGTTTAATACCTAACGACTGACAAAAGTCCGTAAAACTTTTGCTCGTAATCGCTGTGCCTCGTGAAGGTTTATCTGCAGATAAAAAAAAAATAGCAAACATTAGAACACTTTTCAAAAAAAAATAAACAAATGGAACTATCCACTATCCGTGTCGCTCTCGTTAGAGGCTCCACCAGCAGTAAACAGTTTCATTCGTTCCGAGGGATAAATCCCTATATAGGATCTCTTAGATCCAGGCAATTCTTCGATCACGTAACGATCGTTATCTAACACTTTCGTAACGTGAAATGGTCCTCTAAACCGTGGCTCAAGCTTTCTGCTTTGACCGTCATTAGAACCCTTAGGTTTCATTACAAGTACTTGTTTTCCAACTCCAAACTTTATTGGAGACGCATGCGCTTTATCGTAAAACTTTTTCTGATAATCCTGTTTGGCATTGATTCGCTGAGAAACGTCATTTCTCAATTCTGCCAAATCCAATTGATTATCGTGACTTACCTGTGTCGACAAAAAGGCAATGTGAACTCCTCTAGGTCGATAACCAAAGAACAATTCGTAGGAACTTTTCCTTGTCGTGGAATTAACCGTCGAATTAATTCACCACTTAACACCACTTACAGCCTGATCCCAACGCGTTTCGTCATCGGTTGAGGCCATCAATGCTGAAAGTATCATTCGATTCATCCGCTCCAATTGGCCGTTAGCACTTGGAGTAGATGTGGTACACAATACTCGCTTAATTCCTAACCTTAAGCAAAATTCTGCAAACTGTTTACTCGTAAAAGCAGTACATCGATTACAGATTATTCTACGAGGCACTCCAAATGTATCAAAAATACCGTTTAAGAAATTAAGGACAGGAACTGTTTTTGTATTTGTAACAGCCTTTAAAAATGTGAATTTAGTAAAGCTGTCTACTGCTACTATCAAATAAGCATTTTTCTTGACACTTTTCACAAAAGGACCTGGGTGGTTAATGTGCAACGTGTTCATTGGTACAGGTTGTTTTTCAATAGGATTTAGACCTCCTGGAAAGCGTTTTCTTGTTCTTCATTCCACGTAAAAATGGAATTTTTGCTTATAAGGCTAGTTAAAGGTTTGACAATGGACTCAAAACCATAAACAAATTTCCTGAAATAGCTAGCTAAGCCCAAAAATCGCCTAACTTCATGGACATCTTTTGGAGTTGGGAATTCTGATACCGCTTTAATTTTTCCACATCCGGGCTTCACTCCCTTGCTTGTAACTTCGTGTCCAAGGTACTCAATTTGGGTCTGCAGAAAATGGCATTTACTTAGCTTAAAAGTCATGTCTGCTTTCGTAAACGCTTGTAGCACCATCTCCAACCTTTCAAGACCTTGATCAACAGATTTAGATGGAATAAGTAGGTCATCAAGATATGTCATAGCCTTGTCAAAACGAAGTGGTCCTAGTACCTTATTAATCGTCCTCTGGAACACTGCAGGAGCATTTACCAAACCAAATGGCATCCTTAAATGTTCATAGTGCCCGTCAGGCGTGACAAATGCTGTTTTTGGAATGGCATCATCGTCTAACGGGATCTGGTGGTAGCCTGAAGCCAAATCCAGGGTACTATAAAATATGTTGCCATCCAGATTGTCTAAAAGGTCGTTGAGTCGTGGTAAAGGTTGGTTCATCTTCAGACATTTTCGGTTTATTGCACGGTAATCTATGCACATACGTTCTTCTCCGGACTTTTTCTTAACAAGCAGGATGGGACTAGCATATGCTGACTCTGATTCTTGCACAATACCATTATCCATTAGTTCCTTTACCATTTCTCTCACTATCTGTCTATTTGCATAAGGCAAGCGATAAGGCCTGTACGTCACTGACTCGTTATCGATCAATGCAATCAACATTTTTTACGACATTTGTTTTACCAAGTTCTCGTAAAGAATTTGCAAAACAGGTACGATACTTATTAAGAAGATTTACTAAAACCTGACACTGATTCTTATTTAAATTGGGATTGATTTGATTTCTAATTTCTTCAAATGTTATTGGATAAAGTGGTGAAATATAAGTTTTGAGACACTCCCTAACATCAACATTGCCGGTACAATTTTCGTAACATGTATATCCTCTTATAACGACTCTTCCTTTTTCGTAACATAAAGGTCGATCGGAAATATTTAAGACAGGTATTGAGCAATCAGTATTGAGATCTATTACACACGGTAATAAGATGTGATTGTTATTGCACCAATTTCTTTATTGAAGGTCAATAAATACTTCGTCTTGGCATTCATCATTTACTACCTGAATTTGACCCATAAAATTCGGTGGTATTACGGTTGTTTGCTTTGCATATAAACTTATTTTATGTAACAGAAATTTATCGATCGAATCAGGATCAATATTGGTAGTTTCGTTATATAGCCTAATTTTATTTCCTTTTAATACAACAGTGATATTTTTATTATTTAAAAATGTCTGACCTACGATAATGGGAATAGATTGTACCGCATCAGGTACTATAAGGGCCTCAACAGTAGAAGTTGCTAAATCAACCGTCAAATTGATGGTTTTAAAATAAATATTAACAGTAACCTCGTAAACTAACCAATGTTGGTTTGCGTAACAAACCTAAACTTTGAGCATTTGAATCTCGGATTGTGACAGCAGCGCATTAACATTACAATCAATAAAATAACAATTATTGGTATTCTGATCGTTAGCAGAAAGAAGTAAAATAAATACTGACTTACCCCTATTAACAAACCTACCAGATTTGACTCTGCAGTGTTCGGCATCATGTCCTAACAGATGACACTTCGAACACTCCAATTTCGGCTTTGAACAGTTTGATTGATAATGGTCCCTCATCTTGCAGTTTAAACACTTTATATTTTCTATTCCATTTGCAGTCTTTTCTGGGCGGGAGTACGGTTTACATTTTCTGCCCTCTCTTTGTAAATTGCGAAACTCTACACGTCGATTTTAATTAGGTTGATCACTTAATGAATAATTACCGATGTTGCCTTCTTCACGCAACATTGCCAAATATTCTTGGAAAAGAGCCTCTGCTGTTGTGTAACGACCAACTCTAGCTGCATTTTGAATAGAAGGATTGGGTATACCATCTATTATACAAGCAACAGTATTTTTGCCAGTAATCTAACAGGTTCTAATCAGCTCCATTTTCTTAAAATAATAGCACATCATCGGTTCACTTGCTTGTTTGGTACGACCAAGCATCTTTCTTCGAACTTTAGCGTAATGAATATGATCCGGGAATGTTTTAATTATCAAACTTTTCCATTCCGGCGTACTTCGATCATTGCGCGGGGAACGGCGTTTTTCAGTAGCGGTTCTCCTGTATCTCTCCCGAGAACGTACACGTGACGAATCACTACTTGAACTGGAGCTCTGTCTCCGCCTATGAGATTTCCCCATTGTTTGTTTTATATACACAACTATGTTAATTAATCTTACTTAACCATTAATTAATAACTATAAAACACAAAACAAAACGCACAAACTATTACGGGATTTTAAGTTACACCCCACACCTGAACTGTAAACTTCGAAAATAATAATAATAATTCTTATTATAAAAATATATTTATAAAGAGTACGGATATAAACATTTTGTTAATAATATGGTAAACCGGACGATGAGACTGTCGTAATTCAACTAACTTGACGATGACGAGGTAGGTACTTGGTCCTTTTTTCAATAAGGGTTCATACACCCTTCTTATCGGCCCTAAAGCGTGCGGTCGCATAAATTATCCTTTATTGTTTAGTATCCTCACGTCTATTTTTAGAAATGGTTACACTATATTTTTGAAATCTGAAAGTTTAATTTTAATAATAGTTTGTGATCATCTGGTTTTGTTCATATCTCTATCTTAATAATTTTACCCAACCTATCTCACTATCGTTAGATTAGGAATCTAACGATATTGAATTACATAGTGTTTACTATTATTTTGTGTATTATTTGGATTAACTCTTTACTTCCTTTTAAGCATACCTAAATTGTTCCATTCTTGATTTAGTTTAAATAGATTTAATTGTCTTTAAAAAGGTTTTATTTCGGACTAGAAAAAAATAATTAACTTTTACAATTTATTGCTCATTTTTTATGTAAAACTACCAAATAAAACTATATCTTTTGATCTACGAATTTTGGAGATAAGCGTATCAGCACATTGTGCCGTTAAATCTTTGTTCATTTATTTTAACGACTTACCGAAAGCGCCTACCTGTAAGGAATCTAATAAAACCCCAAAAAAATATAGTTGACACTAACTTAGCCGATGGGTCTAAAACAATCGCCAAAATTTACGTCTAGACATAAATAAGCCTAACGCCCTTTTTAGCCCAATACAATATCATCAGTGTCGTCTCCACAATAATTTACAGGTTTCATTAATTATTTGTGTACCCAAGCCATAAATATAATTCGGCTAAGATGCACACAAAAATAACTCACTAAAAGGGCAACACTTTATTTCAAAATTTGTAATAAGTTCCTTTGTAACTTCTGCAATAAGTTTCATTTGGTTGAAAAAATATATAAACAATTAAAATAAATCATCCATCGAATGGAACTTCCATAAAATGTTTAAACTATAACTGTAAGCATTTGAGTAAAAAGTAAATAGATATGAAAATATCTAGAATAAACCAAGATGAGTTATAGAACAGGAAGTAGGAAAAGAGCAATCAATACTTAGATTAAAGAGGCAAATAAATGGCAATCTATATGAAATTAAAACAACAAAAAATATTTACAATATAGTGCACTACCATCCTTGGCGGTTAAGTTTGATTTTAAGACGCCGTTTGAAGTAGTTATAGAAAACCGCCAAATGGTTAAAGAGGTCAAACCAGAGCTGGAAGAAGGCTTGCTGATGTGGTACACAGATGGGTCCAAGATAGATGAAAGGGTTGAAGTGGGAGTAATAGGACCGAATTTTCGGCAGTCCAAATCTCTTGGTAATGCCCCAACTATCTCTCAGGCGTAGGTATACGCTATAGATGTTAGGGTCCAGGAGTGTTAGGTTAGGTTCTATGTAAGTGGTCATTCAACGTCTTTTCCACTGCAACCTGAAAGATTTATATATAGTCGTTCTATCGCCCTATACATCTGATGAAGCTCGTCGGGGGCGTTAGCGACACTTCAATGAAGTCCTTGGATTTGAGTTGATGCAGACCAAATTTATTAGTACTTAGTCTCTCGAGCTCTCGGTGGCAGTTACATAAGATATACTCCGCCGTTTTATCATCGAACTGACAGAAGCTGCAGTCTCTGCCAGTCCAATTGTTTTCATATACCCATTAAGGCGACTGTATCCAATCAGTAGTTCTATCATATTCAGTAGCTCTTGAGACCTCTTGCTAATGTCTTTGAGTTTTTTAAATACTCTAGCTCGAACCAGTAAGAATGTCTCCTCCGATCTATCCAGATCGATATTGCTGCTTTGGCTACGCTATTTGCTATGCCTAGGATTGGCTCTAGGCCTATAAATATTCCAAACTAACTTACAGTCGATTCAATTTGATTCCAGTGACTTTAAGACCGCATGGCTATCGCAAATAATTTTTATAGTTTTGTTTCTGCAGTCACGCTTAAGCATCTCCTGAAGACACATCTCAATTGCAAAAACTTCTGCTTGGAAAATTGTGGATACGTTACCCAAGTTCTGGCTCAGAGCCTCTTTGGCTTCCTTCCAGCAGCAACACCTTTCTCGGTCTTAGAGCCGTCCGTGTACCAACACTGGTCAGCCATTATAAGATTCGATCCATTCATTCCCTTTTCGTCCCTTCCTGGAAATAGGTAAATAGCTTGTGATAATTAAATTTAGGTTGCATTGCATCTGGTACCGTCTTCAGTATCGGAAGATTTTTCATTATCTCTCTGGCCCGGGCTTTTACACCGCTCTGCTCTGCTTCCTTGCATTTCACTAGCCTTCTGTATGGACTTGTCTTCGCCTCCCTTTCCAACCAGATGTAAGGAACAGATACTATGCGAATGCGTAGCATTGTTCTGCAAACGGCTTAAATTTCTAGGAGTTGCTTTGATTCCGTATCAAATTAGGAATGGCCCCTAGAAAGCTGCTTAACTTCACTAGAAGTATTGGCGTTCTATAGTGATAGTAGATTAAGGTAGGCACAAAAGATCTTCGTAGGTCTGACTGAACATTTTAAATAATGCTAATTTTAAGTTTTGCTTCTATACAAAATGTGTTCAAAGTGCTCGCCATTGCGTTCCAAGCAGTACTCATAACGCTTAGTATGTTATTAAAAATAGGCTGCTGCATTCTTCTGAAAAAGGTCAACATTTTTCACGGAGTTCATCAATAGTTGCCGGTGGGTTTTCTGTAAAAATAACCTGACACTGCGCACCAAATCGTTACACGGTCACTATGAAGAGGTTTCTCTACGATGATGTCTGGTCGTTCAAAACCAAGAAAACGATTTGTCTGTTGATTGATAAATCCATTCTGTATACAACTTCCACTATTTATTCGTAAACTATATCAATCTGACGATGCTAGTTTTATCGAAACAGCTGTAATTGAATTTAAAAGAATAAATAGTGGGAGTTTCATTCAACCGTTTAGTTGTTTACTGTTCTTTATAGGGAAAACCACCAATCTTCTTAAACATTCTTCCGGTAGACGCTTCACTCAAATTAATTTTTAGAGATTATCTGCAGAGACTTTTTTTTGGTGATTCTACTACTGTTGAAATAGCCTTCCTTGATTCGCATTTGTTGTCAGTACAACTTTTGGTTAAAGACAAGTCCTTATTAGTCGGTGCAGGCTTCTGAAACTTGAAAATGCTGAATCTTTATTGGCAATCATTCAGAAACTATGTTTATTTAATCGTCCATTCCCTTATGAGCGGAAGTATACATTTATTTTATTTTATTTTTTTTAACTGACCTTTCCCAATGTTTATATTGTGAAGTTTTATTTGTTTGTATGTTTTATGTTTTATTTACTTGTAGATACTCTTGTATTACTGTTTTAATATGTTTTGTTCTATGTGATTTGCTTTTTTAAACAGCTTTGTCCACAAATTAAAAAAAAAATTTCGACAATAAAGCTTATTATTATTATTATTAGTAATACACAATAATAAATATATTTTTTGCGTTGTAAGCACCATTTCGAATATTTTTGACAGTTTGTTACAATAAACAATGTTTGTCACTTGTTTCATATGACGCGACTATATTTCACAGGCTCCGATTTCAGTCTCCTTTGTTTTAGCGCATCATACTAAAGCCAGTGTTTCTGTACGTGAAAATTGAAAATTTTCAAAAAATAATTGTTAATAAAATAATTAAAAAACAAAACGGAAAACATTAAAAAAATCAGAAAAATAAGTAAATAAGTAGGGGATATTATATTGAAGCAGCTTTCATAGAATTAAAAATATATGTTTGTAAATAAACGTGGAAGTTTTGTTCAAAAGTTTCGTTGTTTATGTTCTTATTGGTAAAATTCTTTTTTTCCCAAGACCACAATTTGAAAGAAGGTAATGTATAGATTTTAAAACAAATTTATTTATTTTATAAATTGTTAAATTAGTCATACATCTAAATATTTTTCATTCTTTAAAAATTTCCAAGATACGCCTGTGTGAATCACTAATACATTTCGGCGTTTTAATCTTCCAAAAACAAACTGATATTGAGCCCAAGACTTCAAAACATATTTGACTAAAAAGGACGTACACGTCTAGCTATTTTGACCCTTATTTATATCGGTATTAAAACCCAATTCTGTTTTAACTTTATCATAGATTTTAGACTATTCTACCTCAAACAGATATTAAATAGCCCCCCTCTGAGTCGATCAGCAGGTGTCAATTCTTAACTTGTCACCGGTGCGCTATGCACTTGTTTTGTGTCATCAATCTTACCGCTATCGCTAACTAGATCTACTAGAAATTGAAATGGACACTTAAGATGGATAAATTTTGAAAGATGATGCATACCTGCTTAGCCGTTTCGTGTAAAATTTCAGGTTGCTTTAATCTGATATTTTAGAGAATTATTTGGGCGTGTTATAGTAATTTATAGTAACTTTAACTGTTTAATATTAAATATTAGGAATTGTTTTAAGCTTATATATGTCGCAGTCTTATTGTAAAATTAGTCTTATTATAACATGCCTAGGCTTTTTCAATACGACTAGGCGTATTGTAAAATGACAGGAATAATCAAGAATCTCACAATTTGACTAATAATTTCAGGCGTATTATGATACTCCTGCTTCTTGTTAGGCTTATTGTGAAAATTAACCAGTATGCGATTGTTTTTTAATCCGACTACACGAAATTCGTCGTATTGTTATTCGACTGACGCTACGTCAGGCGAATTGTATTTAATCATTCACGCAGTTTAAACTATTTAAAAAATAAATACAATTTTGGATTATTTATTACAACATGATCCGCTTTTATGGCATTTACTAGTACATTTCATATGAGCTTTAAAACATAAACATTTATTGTTGCGACACTGTGCCTTGCTTGGTTTGCAAGAACACTTTTTAAATCCCTGTCCTTCGAATTTTGAAAATAATCTTAGAGCTTCTCTTAACGAAATTGTTTTTCCTTCCGGAATATTAACTGTTTCGTTAGTTTGGCAGTGAGAAATTTCATCTCTGGAAAACCATCGATTCAACAAGTCATGTGAGGTACCAATTTGATAAACTCCGTTGGCGGTATTCACTATAGTTCCTAATATATTTTTGGGATCAAGTGGTCCTCTATCTACTTTGGGAACTTCAATAGCAATATTCTGGCCGATATCCAGAGGCCTTAATTTTTTATTGCTGATTTCCAGCATTTTTTCTGCAGCTCGTTTTTGACCCATAGTACATAGTACATTCTTTTCTTTGGTTATTCACTATTTCCTCATTTTTGCATAATTCACACCTTTGCTCTTGTTCATTTATGGAAATTGATGTACTTACATGTTTTTGATTACATCCCATACATTCTCGAAACAAAACATCTAGGTAGATGATTCCCAGAATAATATGGCTTATTATTTTGCAATTCGCCTGATGTATCGTCAGTCGTATTATAATACAACGGATTTCGTGTAGTCGGATTCAAAAGCAATCGCGCACAGGTTAATTTTCACAATAAGCCTAACAAGAAGCAGGAGTATCATAATACGCCTGAAATTATTAGTCAAATTGTGAGATTCTTGATTATTCCTGTCATTTTACAATACGCCTAGTCGTATTGAAAAAGCCTAGGCATGTTATAATAAGACTAATTTTACAATAAGCCTGCGACATATATATTTTATTCCACGAAGTATTTCTTTTTTTTTGAAGTACATTGTTGTCTTATTTCACTTTTTTTGGTCTTCCACTGTATCTCTTGCTTAACGGTTTAGCATGCAATACTTTCTTTACTCTTGTGAGGTTTCCAAACCACGTTAATTAATACTTCTGATTTTTTTAGTATTAGTTCTATGTTAAGCTCTTCTTTAACAGTTACTCTATTACTGTTGCATATAGTTTGCTATTTATTGCGTTGGTAATTAACCAGTTTTCAGAAACCTATGTTAAAATTTCAAAAACAATACACACTTATTTTTGGGTTTCTCTTAATATTTCTCATCGCCCCAGAAAATTTTCGTTGAATGAGTAGTATCTACTCACCTACTTTTTCACTGCCTGCTTCATTTTACTATTTTGTATTTATTTCTTAATTTTTTCTATTTTTTCCTTTTATGCTTAACTCTAGATTTTCAGTTTTACTTCACCCTCTTTGCGAATATTACAAGATCATTAGCAAATATAAATTCCTTTAAAGTAATTGGTTCTTTATAGCCCATTTTAATTTTTATTTGCCTTGGATATTTGTTTTACGAAAAAGAAGAAAGAAATATGGTGTTGCTAAACTCCATTTGCAATTCCTCAAAACGTATATCTATAATTTTCCTAGGACTCATTGCAAAATGTTTACATCAATTTAGGATGCTACTTAGTATTGTTACCCCTCTATAGTTGGTGTATCCGTTGCTATCCCCTTTTTTAAATAAGGGAAATATTATGTACAATTCCGTCTTGCTGTTTGCTCTATTCCAATGGATATTTTATTAAATAAGTTGGTTTTTACCCCTTTTTTTCTAAATTCTGTTATAGTGTCCTACTGTTTTTCCTCTTTTCACAATACGCATTATTAAGTCCATATCTCTACATAAACATTATTTTGAAAACTATTTGACACACATTTTATTCATTTTGTACTTTCTCAAAATACTGATTGCATCTGATATGTTTGGTATATTGGTATATTATTGTATTCTTATCTAAATGTTAAAAGCACAGCTTTTAATATTCCTTGCTATCCCTTTCCAGCTTCTCACCGAACTCTCTTCATCTTTCTTGTATTGTTTGTCACTGATTCTTTTATTTTTTCTTTAATTATTGTATTCTGCCTAACTTTAATTTGTTCTTTTCTCTAGATATTGTTGAGTGTCCAGGAAGCCACAGAAGATGCTTGTACAAATGGTTTTGTCTTCAATCTGGATCTTACTTTATTCGAATTGAGCGCTTTGATTGCTAGTTTTCTGTTAGATATTATAATTATGTGCTGTTTCTTTTCAAAATTAAATTACATTTTGGAATGGCTTGGAAAATGGTATAATATGAACCTAAGTTCTCGAGGAGTTTTGATCTAGGTCCATAAACCGATTCCTGTACCTCTGCCATAAGAAAGAGTTCTTGCCTATCCGCGACAATATTATGTGGTCCCATTCACTTTTTTCATTAAACCTTAGAGCCATGTTTTCTGTAAAGTTAAGCTTCCTGGAAAAATCCAGGGTTATTTTCCAGGAGGTTATTTTCATATATTGGATACATGAATGTGTAGAGGTGTAAGATTTAGGACTATTTCTGATGCTGACGTCCCGTGAAGACACAAGCTAATCCTTGAAGTTTACAGTGGTTTTTGCTCTTTGTACGCAGATTAGTTTTTGGTCCCCAGGCACCTGCGTAGATAAGTAAATCCAATGCAGTATGCTTGATTTACATTCTCAATTATTTCCTGCCTCCATTCGTTTTTCCCATTGGTCAAAGAAATGCTGGAAGTTTTCTTTTTTGCTTTATCTCTTCCATCGACTCGAACCGGGTTCCTTTTAAGGCAGATTTGATCTTCGGAAACAGGCAAAAGTCACATGATGCTAAATCAGGCGAGTATGGCGCGTGTTCGAGCACTGGAATGCCTCTAGCGACTAAATAACGCTTCACAGACAGCGCGTTATGGGCAGGTGCGTTGTCCTGGTGCAAGATCCACGATTTGTTTTTCCATAACTCCGGCCGTTTCTTACGAACTCCTTCTCGCAGAGAGTTGAAACAGAGACAGGTCGACCTGGACGTTGGCCATCTTTGGTGCTCTCTCGACCTTCAGAAAACCTTTTATACCATTCGAAAACACGCACATCACACGAGATAGAGAATTCTCACCATATGGCTCTTTCAACAACTTATAGCACTCAGTCGGAGTTTTTTTTTTAATTTAACGAGAAATTTCACATTGATCCATTGCTCGTCTTCTTCGTCACACATTATTATCGGCACGAGGAAAAAACACGTTCGTTTCTAGCCTTCACAGGAAAAATACTACTACAGCGACAAAAACGTGTTTTCGTACTGGAATAGTAGACACTTTTAGCTATCTAACGCTGCATTCGTTTCCCACCCTACCGCTCTAGGACGCTTTCTGCGCGCGCAGTCTCGTTATTTAATAGCCAAAACTCATAATATAGTTTTTTCCTGGTTTTTCTATATCATTACACAGTTATACTGATCTTAGAGGGAAATACATCCAGGTCTTATTACTTTCATACTTGGTCTAGCCTTAACTACTGAATCAACATCAGGTACCTAGCTATAAACAAACAAAATGTAACTTCAATATGTCAATCTAACAATGTGTTTAGCGAAACATTGAGTTTAAAAAAGCAATTTTCTGAATAAATTGTGAAAGTTTCGTTTAAAAAGTTCTATTCTTAATGTTCCTGCTTTGCTTTTGCAAAGTTATAATTAAAAGAAAAAAAATTGCAATAAATTTCATCTTGAAATGCCGCGGTATATATCAAACTAGAACCAGTAGCTCAAGGGGTTGGAGCCGTTGACTACCATATCATGAGGGTATACTTACCTACACTTAATAGTAAATAATTATTTGTTACTTATAATACAGAAGCTTAATAAATTCAAATTATATACGACCAATGTGTTAAGTGGCAAATATAGATATAGCGGTAAATAAATATATTTGATAGCATTAATTTCATGTTTTCTTTGTTTTTACGAAAAGCTGGTAATATTGAACAACAAACTAGACGTATATTAGTTTTAATAGCCCCTATGGTCTTGATATAATCTACGATACAATTTGCTTTAGGATGTTACTATACAGGCTATTAAGAGAAACACATGAATATTTAAAAAATAGTGGTAAAACTTTGAAAATTTGTTCGTTACATAAATTAACATTCAGTAATATACAAAATAATGTAATTAGAAAAATTAAGCCTAATTATAAATTAAAAGTACATACTACAAAGTAGTCAAAGAATATTACATTCAAATGTGTTTACATTGTTTAGGAATGACATGATGATGGCACGTTATGTTTTGCTGGTATAAATAAATAAGTATTAAAACGACCAAAGTCTATTTTTTTGAAAACTATTTAACAGCGCTATCTGGTAGCTGTATATGGATAGAACCACAATAAATAATTTCCTTTGGCTAAAAATGATCATAGTCATTATGAATAGTTAAGAGAAAGATATACAGCAACGGCGAAAAATACTCATAGTTTACGCGCTCTCGAACAATAAGGATAGAGTCCCAGACAGATTGAGTATTCATAAATATGAGTATTCATATACAGTGAAACCTCCCTTAACGGACACCTCTCAACAATGGACACCTCCATATAACGGAGAAATTATGGTTCCCCGGCCTACAGTATAGGAAATATATTGTATAAGAACCTCTAAATAGCGTACACTCCTAATAACGGACATGGACACCGAAATTAATATTTTGTATCTTAATTAACACATAAAAATATCTCCCAATAACGGAGATATTATTATGTTAAGAAGTTTTTTAAAATTCTTAAATCTCTATCTCTTAATTATACCTAGAAAGTATGTATGTAAATATAAAACCTTGAATTTCCAAATCCTCAGGATGTAATAAAATAAAGCCGATAATCCTTTAATGGTAGCATTGTTGTCATTATTTGCTATGTACATAAAACTAGATACTTTAGGTACATCGAGTTTGATTTGGAAAAACCAATTTTAGAATTTATTCCTTCTTTGCACATACACATTTCTAATTTAGTTGCGATATTCTGTTCTAATGGTAACAATGTCTTCGACTAAGGGCCGGTTTTTCAATCTCCAGCTAAGCAAATTTAGCTATCAGTTAACCCTTAACAAGGAGTCAAAGTGTTTCTTCAACTAACTGTTAAGGTTGACTACAAGCTAACGTTTCTGTTATATTAGCAAACACTTCAAAGTCTCTGTTTGGATTTGTAACTAGTAGTTAGCAAGTTGTTTAACGGAAAAATGGAGATATTTGATTTTTGTATGAGTGATGATGATGAAGAAATATTGGAATACCTTGAATATGAAAGGAGACCATATATTGTTAAAGAAAGGTCGAACCCTTTTGAAGAGTTTGATGATTTAGATTTTCGCGTAAGATTTCGACTTTCAAAGGAAACTGTTATGTTATTATTAGAACAAATCGAAAATCAAATTGAAACACCCACAGACAGGTAAGCTTTTATTTCAATTCTCTTTTAAAACTAAAAATATTTTTCTCTCCAAGTAACGGCATCCGTCTTTTTGCATTCAATAGTTGTTTTAAAATGATTTGTTAATTTTAATAACAAGGATTTATCAGATAGTGAAAAATTAGATATCCTGTTTTTCTTTGGGGTTTCCATTTGAAAATATAAAATTTTTAAAATAATACTCAACAAAATAAATAAAACTAATAAAAACAAAGATCTTCTTTTTCTATTTAAAACCATAAAAACTTAGGTTAACTCAACTAAATTGAACACAAAACAATATCTTTATTTACAGTTCTAAGAAATTAACAAACCAAACCAAAAAATCAATTTTACCAACCCAGCAAATTTAATGATAGCTGGCAGTTTCGTAGCTAAAAGTTAGATAGTGCATTGAAAAACGCCATAACCTTTAACAGAAACTTTAGCTGTTGGTCATGGTTAACTTTTGGTCAAGTAACAGAAGCTTTTAACAAGCGATTGAAAAACCGGCCCTAAAAGAAAATTTTTAAGTTTGGAAGAAAAAATATTAGAAACATCTAAAAATAGTATATTAAACAACGCATTTCATATGGATTTCTGTTATGACACGAGTTCAAGTTTAAAAAACGAATCGCGAAGCGATTCGTTTTTTAAAGGAAGATTTTGATTTTAAAAAGTATGTCGGTAGCACTGTGTAATTTATAATATTTGACAGTTTTGACATTTAAATTATCAAATGTTAATGTTTTAATATATTTTAAAATGAATAATACACCAATAATAATAAATTATATAAGTAAAAGATGATATTCATATTCACAAATACTTACTTAAAGAACAATATAAAATTAATAAATTGCTATTAGCCACAAATGTCAATGTCAATAGTCTTGTCATTAGATACTTCACTCATGTCGCCAACCATTTAAAACAAAAATTTGCGTGCATAAAAGTTACATTACGATACTCAAATGCGTTTTATAATGAAGATTTTTATAAGTGCAAAATATAAAAAAATAATTATAGTGTTCGAGTTTAATACTAATACTACACATTGCCAACCGTTAGACCAAGAAAGTTCTTTATCAACGGTTGAACTGGAAAAGTCCATAACGATTGCTAACGCCTTAATTTGGATTGTTGTAGCATGGAGAGACGTTTCAACACAAACAGTTAAAAAGTGTTTCATCAGGTGCGGTTTTTTAAAAAACGATAGTAATGGAGAAGAAATTGTGGAAAATCTGGAGCTATAAGACTTGGAAGATGATTTGCCATTGTCAACCTTTTGTGAAAGTCATGGAGTTGAAAATTTTTTGAACTACGTGGAGATTGATGCAGCCGTATTGACGGAAAATCCTGAAGTAAACTTAGCTGGTTGTGTTAGTGATTTTAAAGAAAACGTACAGGTGTCCAATGTTTCCGACAATGAGAGTGAAGATGAACTAGAGCTTACTACAACTGTAAATAATTTAAATGATGCTTACCTAAAATTAAGAAACTTAGAATTATTTTTTTATATATAAAGGTGATGCAAGGGTAAGTCAAAAAATATCTGATGTAATTCTAAACGTTGAGTCAGAAATTGTGAAAAATAATGTCCAAAACAAAAACCAAACCAAAATTGATGAGTTTTTTAAGAAGTAATACATACCTCCCAGTAAACACAGGATATTCTATGGATATCCATATATATCCTATGGATATATATCCTATGGATATTCATATAATGTCCACGATTGGTCCATATGGACATGGACACAGAATGGATGTCCATTTACCACTAGTTCAATGGATATCCGTTTAAGGACATTCACTGGACCTTCAGTGCTCGTTCACCACTGGACGTGAAGATTTATTTGAATGATGGATGTCCGTTGGACAAAAGTTTAGACCAGTGGGGCTAATGAAAACGGCATTACATAAAATTTCTATTTGGAAGAGTGAATACGGCTCAAAAAATGTGGTTTCATAAAAATAAATAATAATAAGATGTTATACTGTGTTGTATTCAACATGGTCAGTGATATTTAATGAACAGTCAAAAACTCTGAAAATACTGTATTCCCATGTTGGCAGCAACGTGCCAAACCTAATTTTCCATAATGTTACCGTCACTGATGTGACTGAAGGCTGACGTGTGACGTGACGCCATTTGTGTTCATAGTTCCTAGCTAGTGTAGTGGTTTATTTGATTTTGTGTCTAGTGTGTAATACCAGCTAATACTGATATTTTCAAAGTTATTTACAAGTAAGTATATATTTAATGCTATATAATTAGTAAGCTCACTCTTAATTTATACCGTCGTGTTGAATAACCTGATTACGAATTTCTGGGAACAAAAGGTGAAGGTTTTTATATTAGTTTAAGCACACGAGAAATATGGATAGAAAATCCCTTCTCCTCAGAATTCAGTTGGCACGGAGCTAAAAAGAAAAAGATGTTTAAAAATTTGGAATTGGCAAAAATGCTATTGGGTAAGGATTTATCTCAAAATATTTTTGTACTTTCCAGGGATTTGTAAATCAATAAATCTATATACAATACATGCATAAATCACAAGTGTCTGTCTGTTCATCGTCGCATTTGGAAACTTCTGTCCCCTTTCTGTGAAAATGTATTGTTTTAGGTGCATCTCAACAATCCAAACTATTCGATAATCAAAAAGCAACCGAGGAAGCTGTTAAAAAGTGGCTAAGGAGAGCTAAAGAGAGAAGTCAAAATGGTCAAAATGGAAAGTGCCAATTGACAGTAATAATATTTAGTCTGACTTGTGATAGTTGTTATTTTATTATGTTTTATAAGAATATCTTTTATTTTCAGTTATTAAGAATTATTGTTTCATTATTTTTATTCTGAAGAGGTCTAATTTTATCAATAAACTACTACTTTTGAACATTTCATTATTATTATTATTTTTATATATATGAGCAGTGGGTACCTTTCCAAACAACTGTTTTAGGGGGAGTGCTAGAATTACGAAAAACTATAGTCTATAAACGTATCCAATTCATGTCCCAAACATCCAGTTCAGTTACGTGAATAGTCCATGAGATGTCCAGTGAATGTTCACATTTGTCCAAGATATATCCATTCTTTGTACGAAACAGACATCCATGGGATGTCCAATTTTGTGGCAAATGGATATCCGATGGATGTCCATAGGATATCCTTCTGGACATGAACGGATATCCCATGGATATCCCTTATGTCCAATGTGGATATCCATTGGACATGCGGATATCCATTGGACATGTGGATATCCATTGGACATGTGGATATCCATTGGACATGTGGATATCCATTGGACATGTATGTTCTTGTGTTATCTGGGCTACCTTTTTGATATTAGTATTTTATTTGGGCATATGTTTATTGGGTCCCAAGTAGCAGGTAGTCCAAAAATAACGTGCTTATTGGGTCCCGAACTTTTGTCCTACCTGAATAATAATGTATGGATTCGGTCCCAGCCACCTGTTGGTAAACCAAATGAAAAACAGGTAATAAAACTAATTTAAAAATTTGGAATATTTATTACATTGAAATATTATTGTAAAGGTATACATTTTAGGATTTAAAAATACCTAACCTAACCTAACCTAACCTAACCTAAAAAATATTTGCTACGTCATTTGTTGTAATGGTTGATATTGAATATTTATATTCATTTTTAAAATGTTTAAAACAACAGACTAATTGATCTGAAATATGAAATGCACTGGATGAAATTTAAACAATGAATGAAATGGAATTTAATTTCAGATACAATAAAAAGAGGGAGGATTGGATTTCCGAAAAGAGGTACATTTCCCCGAAAAAAATCTTCAGGTAGTTAAGTACCATTGGGACCCAATACGCCTATACAGGGTGCGGCAGATGAACGGTCAATTAGAGATATCTCGAGAACTAAAGGTATCTGAAATATGAAAATTGGCATGAAGGGGTTTTGAATAATGAGCTATTCAATGAAAATATTGCCGTCACCATTCTACTTCCGGTTATACCGGAAGTCGCACATAACTTTGTTATTTTTAATGGAAGACCCTGTATATTTTTAAATTTTAGGAATATTTACGTTATTCTGAACATTTTTTGTTGATATTTCCCTATACCTATCTTGAACCGTTTTTGAGTTGTAATGTTTTTTATATGAAAATGACACTTTTTTACCATGTACATAAAATTCAATATCCTCTAATGTAATTTGAATAAAAGTTTAAATTTCTCAGGAACTATTTACCACATACCGCTTTATCGTTTACACTGTCAAGTTACCTTTTTTATTATACAGGGTGCTGTCAAAATTGGAATAAAAACGGAATCCACAATCTTCGCGTAATTCCTTTTTTCAAATGGGACACCCTGTATGTGATTATTTATTTTAGAAGAATACGCTGTCCACTATCGATATGTATTACTATTCCCTATACCTATCTCCTGCAGTTTTCAAATAAATCAGCTTTATACATTTTTGTCACAAAAAATTAATTTATCAAGTCGCCTATGGAATATTCTGACACATGTCAGTTATTGTTATTGTTTAATAGTCACCTTGTTGTATGCTGTTGTGTGAAAGGTGTAATAATAGTTTGCCTTTAATTTCCTTAACCTAATAATAATGGCACATTTAGGATATACAAATGATGATTTTTTAAATTTAATTATGATTCACGGTGAGTATAACAGAATAGTATCCAGAACTTGCCGTGTGTTTGCTGAGAGATATCCTGAAAAGCCTCGACCAAATCATAAAACTGTTAAACGTTTGCTACACAACTGTTCCCAGTTTGGTCAGTTTAAAAGTAAAACAAATAAGCCCAAGACCCATGTCGATAATGAGGATTTACAAATAGACATCCTGGGATATTTTGCAGCTCATCCAAATTCATCCTTAAGGGAATGTGAGAAACTGTTAGAGGTGTCGACTAGAACAATTCACAGAATTTTAAAAAACATCATTGGACCCCTTATTCGTATACACTAGCTCAGCATTTACATCCTGGAGATTATGTAAGACGTGCAGAATTTTGTGAATGGATTTTAATGAAATGCCAAGAAGATAAAGATTTTACAAAAAAATTATTTGGTGTGATGAATCGAAGTTTACTAAAAATGGTTTGTTTAACCGCCATAACAGTCACTTCTGGAGTGACGAAAATCCTCAAGTCACATGGGATAGTAAATTTCAAGTATCCTTTTCGTTTAATGTTTTTTGTGCTGTAAAAAATAATAAGATATTCGCTCTCATGATTTATGACGAAAATTTAAACGGAGAGTGTTACTGCAACATCTTACGGCAAGTAATTGTACCAGCAATGCACGCTTTACCTAATAATGAGGCTAACGAAGCTTGGTTTCAACAAGATGGTGCACCGGCTCACAATCTTCGAGGAGTAGGCACATTGCTTGATGGAATATTCAATGATAGATGGATAGCTAACAAAGGTCCGTTTCTCTGGCCACCAAGATCCCCACAATTGTCACCATTAGATTACTATATTTGGGGATATGTTAAAAATAAGGTATTCTCTGAACCTGTCACTACTAAGGAAAATATGATAAGCAAAGTCCTTCACGTTTTTAACGAAATAGATGGAGAATCACTATCAAGAGCTACTAATGAGAATCTGCTTAAAAGAGTCCATAAATGTTTGGAAGTTGATGGGCAACACTTTGAACATTTGTTGCATTAACGAGCTAGTGCCTTATTATCTTTGATAGTATTTGTATAATTGTTCAATGTTTAACTCAATAAATTATTACCACATAGCCTATAAGAAAATTAATTTTTGTGACAAAAATGTATAAAGCTGATTTATTTGAAAACTGCAGGAGATAGGTATAGGGAATAGTAATACATATCGATAGTGGACAGCGTATTCTTCTAAAATAAATAATCACATACAGGGTGTCCCATTTGAAAAAAAGGAATTACGCGAAGATTGTGGATTCCGTTTTTATTCCAATTTTGACAGCACCCTGTATAATAAAAAAGGTAACTTGACAGTGTAAACGATAAAGCGGTATGTGGTAAATAGTTTCTGAGAAATTTAAACTTTTATTCAAATTACATTAGAGGATATTGAATTTTATGTACATGGTAAAAAAGTGTCATTTTCATATAAAAAACATTACAACTCAAAAACGGTTCAAGATAGGTATAGGGAAATATCAACAAAAAATGTTCAGAATAACGTAAATATTCCTAAAATTTAAAAATATACAGGGTCTTCCATTAAAAATAACAAAGTTATGTGCGACTTCCGGTATAACCGGAAGTAGAATGGTGACGGCAATATTTTCATTGAATAGCTCATTATTCAAAACCCCTTCATGCCAATTTTCATATTTCAGATACCTTTAGTTCTCGAGATATCTCTAATTGACCGTTCATCTGCCGCACCCTGTAGATAAAGGGATTAAACTTTACACATTTTAATCTATGTCCTGCTGGGACCGAATCGATCAACACCGTTTTATTTGTTTCATTTCTTTATATGCTTATGCAAATACGAATATGTATAATTAAAGATCAAGCAAATCAAAATCTCTTTTTTATTTTAATTGTCTAAGCGATAACTCCACATAATCGACAACTCTACACAACGGACAATTATTTTTCCCCGTTGGTGTCCGTTATGGAGAAGTTTCACTGTATTGTACTTATTAAACATTGTATTAGCAAACTATAGTTGTTCCTCCAAAGAAGAAAGAATGCACCGGACTTACACTGAACTGAATAAGCTGTACAATAAGTCACATTCAATTTTTAGATGACCCTCCCATAGATGACAAGCAAGAAATGTTATTATTCATATTTTATAAAATTTTCCACATTATGTACAACAGAATAAGTAAATTAATTAAATACATTATTCAAATGATGTTTCCAATCATAAAACAGTCGAAAAATTGATTTTGAACTAGAAAATTCAATTTTCTGAAAAATCAAATTTGGACCCTGATCGTTTTAGCCGTGACCCACGAATTATGTTCTGTACACTGCAAACTTATTTCCCTAATATTTCAATAAAGGTCTGGAGAATCAAAACATCAAAAACACCAATGGGGAGCAAGAAATAAAATAAGTAAAAGTAATATCTACACTGGAAATCGAATTTGTGGGGCACCCTTGGCTTGGAACAGTTGTACCATCCTCCATACAGTCCCGATCTAGCTTCTAGCGACTACCATTTGTTTCTCCATTTAAAAACGCATTTGGCGGGGAAGCGTTATTCCAATGATAAAGAAGTAAAAATGTCAGTGCAGCAATGGTTGTCCAGTCTGGCGACAAGATTCTTTGACGGCAACATATTAAAGGTTGTCCCAAGATACGACAAGTGCCTTAATGATAATGGAAATTATGTAGAGAAGTAGTTGTTGGAAAAATTTACTTGATTTTGTTTTATATCAAAATGGTACTTACTTTAAAAACATGCCTCGTTTTACAGCTGCGCTAGAGTAAAATAAATGTTTGCAGTAATAATTAGATATTAAATGGTAAAATTTTTAGTTTAAAGGTAAATTTTATTTGATCGTGGAAAAAGTGTAGTGTAATGATTGCTTGAATTGTACTTTCACAATTCATCTTAAATTTATTACTTTCTGCACTTGTAGCATAATATACTATTTTTTTATTTAAATCTTACTTCTAGCATATCATAGTATTAATTTATAAATTACATTATTTAATTTATAAGGATACTTAATCCTTGCATAAAGAAAACTGTTTTTTTTTAATTATATAGCATATCTACAAATTTTATTTCCGCTCCTTATAAAATCCGTAATTTCAAATATTTTTATCTAGATATTACTTCACGCCTTTTTTTAGTGTAAGTTGAAAACGGCGTTTATTTTTTTTAATGGCGGCCTCCAGAAGTTCTCCATCACATAAAAGAGACGATAAACTTTGGCATTAACGCTTCAACCGGCGATAAATAAAATAATTATCCTATCGAAGTAAATTCAAGTGTTTTCCAAATAAACGTTGCTGCGACCGAGCATAGTAGGCCGTTGCGGCAACGTCAAAGGATTCTTGTAAAGGATAAGAACATTGTCGAGCAACAAAGTCAATTAATGAATAATTACTGGTAGTAGCTTGCTACGGCGGCAATTAGTTTGGTATCTATAAGAGTGTGATTTATATCCATCGAATTCCAATATCTTTAGCCTTTTAGGCTTCTTATAAGTATGTAGCGATGGTTTTACATGAACGCGAAAGTTTATTTAAATCGTTATGTTCAAGGTTTTTACAACATAAATGTTTTTCAAATAAACAATCTCGAAATAAGCGAACTGGTCAAAGGTAACACTGACGATGCTATTTCGATAGCGAAACGGCTATCATTGCATTTAAAGTATTTATAGAATAAATAGTGAAAGTTAATTCAACCTTTAAGTTGTTTATTGTTCTGCGGATGATGATGTTTCGTTGAATATATTCTACCTTATACTTCTACTGATACATGAGGCTATAAGTCTAAAACCCGAAAATATGACCCAAATTTGGGCTTTACGAAAGTGGAGAAGAAAAACCTTAGTGCGTTATTTGTTTAAAGGTATTAGCTCCTCCTAGCTTGAAACCCAATAAATTTAAGAGGCGCATAGAAACATTGCACATGAAATATAAGATCGGTAAACCGCGTGAATTTTTCGAGAAAAAACTCAGATCATTTAGAAAATAGAACAAGAATTTTCAGAAAACGCTCACATTGAACTAGAAAGCTTTGTTAGCTTACCAAGTAGTTAAATGTAAAAAACTACCCATTATAGTAGCAACCTATTCTACCCACTACCAAAAGACATAGTCGAAACATTGTTTGGTGAAGGGCATGCTTATACCCCTTTGTAAAATGATACAATCCGTTAAAGAATTTCGGACATATATGCTGACATTATCTTCAATCCCAGCTAATTTGAAAATTATTGGCTATTCAACTTCATGAAGCAACTGACTCCAATAACAGACTCCCATTTGTAAACTTGCATCGAATTTGTAAAGGAAACATTGTGTTGGGATTTTCACTCATGAAACCCAAGCAATGTCTGGTAAATACAAAAGTTTACAAGAGCTTGTCAAAAAGGAATTCTCAGATATTCAGTTCGATTCTGTTTAAACATTGTTGTCGTAACCATACTGTTAAATCCTTAAATCAACACTGCAATAATTATTGTTTTGTGTCATTTTGTGATCAAAAAAGAAAATGTAAGGTTAGTTTTTACGCAATAACCTACAAAATGAGTAGTAACATTAAAATAAAAAATAAGGAAACCAAAAAAAAATGGAGTTATTTACAAAAAAATCAGTTTTAACTACAAGCAAAATACATCCACAAAACTATACACTGGTAGAACAAGTTATTTTGTTACAAATTTTTTCTTTTACATTTAGGCCAAAAATGCAAAACACAAAAGAAATAAACACCCAGAGATCAAATGAGGTGGCTAGTGCACTTAAAGAAGTGGCTAGTACAATTTCCCTCTTATCATTATGACTTAATGATATTTTAAAAAAACGAAATTTTATTTATGATTCTGACTGATTTTTAATTGATGGTTTATTTAGTTGTTGTTGTGACTGTAATTTTGAATTATTATATCCCAAATATCTAATTAATAATCATGTTCATTATCAGTAGTAATATCCCAAGGAGAGTTATAATCACGAAATAATTTTATTAGTTTCCGAAAGCACGTTTCTTGGTACCTAAAGAAACTTGCTTGAGGAAACTAATACAATTATGAGTATTTATCACTGTCCAAGTGATGGGAAAATTTTTTTCCGTCTAGTACATATTTTCTCAAATTACAAAATTCCATAAAAACCTTCCATATATATTTCTTACTTCTAATGGTATTTTGCGGCGTGTTTTCATCGATTAATTTGTCGATATTTCCGAGATTTAATTCGCCAAACCGCGACATGTTTAAATTGTCAAAAGTTTGACATTTGACGTAACATCATGACGTTAAGCCAGGTTTAGCATTCGAATTAGTTGTACTTCAATTATGAAATGTGGAAAAGTATAGAATTTGTATTTCCATTTCGATTTTATTTAAATAAAACTAAATCTAAAGCTTTCCTGCAAATATTTCGTAAAACTTAACAGGAACTAGTAATGTAACCTGTAGTAGCATGTTTGTAGTGCAACAATTAAAAAGGAATGGAATCCCTTAACTCTTCTACAAACTGAGATAATTCTTGTATTAAGTCAAGACACGATCTTTAGTTTAATTTTGTTCACAATTTTGTCACCTTGTTATGATTATAACAAGTAAAAAAAAGTACCTTGCTGAGATAGCCAGCTTTTTAGAAGAGCTATGAATACCAGAGACTTCTGCATGGATCTCCCTGCCACATAGCATGTTGTTGACGAATTCGAGAATAGACTTGTCGATTTCCAGTCGTTCTAACTCCCTAGTAATAGCACTTGGAGGTATATTGTTGAACGCCCCTTCAATGTCTAAGAAAGCTACCAATGAGTATTCCTTGCAGTCTAGTGACTGTTTAACATTGAAATTTTGGGTATAACATAGTAGGTATAACATATTTATAAACTTTAATCCACATGGCTCATAACAAAATGAGCAAAAACATTGGAATTACGTTGTAAATTATAGCATACATGAACGGCCTAGGGGGCTTGGTAGAGATACAATCCACATGTATGTTAATCTTTAGTAAATTCCCGCTTGGGCTGCCCCACTATTATTAAAAACAGATATATATAAAAACAGACATATAAAAATGTACATTTAAAGTTCATTAATCTAAATATATAAATTAAAATTATTAAAACAAAATATCATTTATTTTTCTTCTCATTACAATCCTGTCAATGTAAAACGTACGGTTACCACACAATTTATTCTAAGTAAACTAATTGCCATGCTAAGTTGGCTTTTTGATTTCGCCGCGAACCAAACAACCAACCAAACAATCTCCTCTACTCACTAAGCTTTGATGATGTTGCGAAACCTGCGCCAATACGATTGAAAATAGTAGTTAGCGGAAATTGTTCAACTTATACTAATTATATGGCTACCGTGTTTGTAAGAATGTTCTCCTTTTGTTTAACTTTTACTGTCCTATTTGAACGCCACCGATTATGCATGATTATATTTATTTAAATGGGAAAATGTGTTTGCAATGGGAGTTGTAAAATTTGTTGATTTCTTAACAGAACTACTTGTTTTCAAAATAAGCAAGTCGTTGATTTTGATAAATCAAAAAAAAAACATCAGATTCCATAATAGTTTTAAAAAGTAATGCCCAACTTAAAGTAACTTCAATCTGATGATGCCAATTTCTGGGAAACAGTTGCAATTGCATTTAAAAATATATTTTTCGAATAAAAGGTGAAAGTTTCGTTCAAACGTTTAGTTGTTTATTGTTCTTAATATGAATAAACTTACTCAATAACCTAGGGTCGTTATGTATGTCACTAGGGATTCATTGACCTATACATTTGATAAAAAAGGATGAAAGAACGCGAAGTTAGTAATTACAATTAAGGTTTTTATAGAAACAAGAAAATATTAAGTTAGATTAAACAATCAGATAGGAAAACAGATAAAAAAATTGTACTTATGCTAAATAGTACTTATGGTACTTATATTTATCTATTGAGATGATTTTAATATCTCAATATTAAGTTAAATTTAAAATTTTGATTTTCAATGTACTAATTATTTATAAGGTAGGGTTCCAACAACAAAATTTATTTTAATTTTTTTTACTATATTGAGTTTTAAATGATTATCCAAAGTTAACTGATACCTAACTAATTCCTACCCATTTTCCTAACTAAATCCTATCTAATCGTATCTACTTTAACTTACCTTAATTACTGCAGTGTCCTTTTTATTGTCTTATCTGTCCAATATTCTCTCTTTAAACTTCTTATGATGTCTGCCATATAACTGGTCACCTTCCACTTTTATATTATGTTTTTTTTATGTTATTGAAACGGGTGACAGATGTGTGACGGATGATTGTGAGAGATGCGAGAGGAATGCATGTATTTTATTTTGTATTTTCTCGCTACCTCTGCCTCGAACTTCTGGAAAGATTCTCCACTCTTCTGTTTACGGTTCTTCAGCTGTGTTCGGTACACGGGTTGTAGGTGGGTCTGATCATACCTCATCTCCAGGCTATGTACTAGTAGCTCGAAGTTGTCAGCTTCGTCGGGCTTAAGGGAATGCAAGACCTTCAAAGCATCGCCTCGCAACGCTATGGTTAGCGATATTGCCTTCTCTCTGGATGACCATCCGTTCGCCCTGGCCGCCGCGTCGAATTGCTTGACGTATTTGGACCACGAAGTTGTTCCATCGAAGAAAAGGAGGTTTCATTGTTGATCGCATCTGTGTAGTGTCTCCGCTTCCCCGTCGTTCGACATCCACGCTGAAGTTTTTCATTCTTTCCGCATCTCCCTCGCCGCGGTGGACGTAGCGATCTTGCCGAAGGACCTCTATTTCATTCTGAAGTTTTTGAATCACCGCATTCATTTTGGTACCTTCATTGAGTAGTTCTGCTACTTGCTGGGATTGCTCACTTCTTAAGATCGATATTTGTTGTAAAACATAGCTTGACAACTCTTCACGCATTTGTCACAATCATCCGTCACATTCATCCGTCACACATCTGTCACCCGTTGCATTATTTATTTTTTATACTACCTTTAACTAATTTCTTCTACTTTACCAAATATAATAAACCTTTTCTTATTGCCTTTTATAATGGTTAATAATAGATAAAAACATTTCTACTTCGATTCTCTTTCACTTTTTTAAACAAAGCTCTCACTGCTCTTCTATTTTAATTATTTTTTTACAATTGCATATCTTCTTTTACCATTAATTAAACCATTTTCGGTTCGATTTAAATATCTTTAATTTATCATTATTTCAACATTTCTGGACTTGTTTTTATAAAAAATTTATCTTAATTATCTTTGACTTTTTTCCACTAACTGTCAAACTTCCGATCCCCGGCAACTAACTTTCTTACTCCCTATCACTACACTTCTTATCTACACTATTACAGAATTAAAACATTACAAAAATTTTCTGAACCTAATAAATTATTTTTTTGACTTTGACACTTCACGTCAAATTTTGACTTTTCTCTCAAAAAACTAAAATAAATTTTTATTTCACTCTTTAACATACCTTCTCAATATATAACTATTACCTATTCTTATACAAAGCTGCTAAAATTGTCATTAATTTTAAGCATTGGATAACTATCAAACTTAACTAAAAAAATGTACGAGTTGTTGAATCCATTTTTTAACTGTAAATAAAATTTTTCATTATCATCACTTTTGCCTTAGTCCGGTTTTCATTTTTATGTCTTTCAACTTTGATTTTATTAATTCTTTTGACATGTTATATTTGTACTTATATTTGTGCTTATAATGACTGTCGTTTTAACTTAAACTCTTTAAAATATTTTTAACGGTTGGGAAAATACAGCTTTCTTGCATTCACATTTTTCTTAAACATAATAAAAAAATTCACTTCCGGCTGTAGTCAACGATTTGTTTATTGATTTTGTGTGATTGTGTCGTTCTATCAGGCCCGTTTTACCATATAGAGACGGTAAGCTCGTGCCTAGGGTGCTTATCAATTGGCATTTTTGTGGGCGCAAAAAATGGAAAAAAATCGTACTCAACTGGCAGTGGTATAAAAAGGTGCAAGTTCTTTTTCAATTTGAGTACAGCGTCATCGGTAAAAATCACAACTAAACCCATATTCTTATAACCAAAATAGTATATTAAACAAAGCATTTCATATCGGTTTCTGTTATGACACGAGTTCAATTTTAAAGGGCCAGTGTCACAACAGCCATGTGACAGTATATTGTTCAACAAGGTGGAAAAGTGTCTTTTCCACCGTGTTGCACACCATACTTTTCTACGGCTGCATATTAATAATAAAAATAAAGAAGTGAATTCATAAAATTTTATTATTATTATTGGTTATAAAATAAACGGCACATACTTAATACAAAAAAACTAATTTAATTAATATTGTAATTAATTGTTACATTACTGCAATTTTGTAGTGAGATTCCTGGTGTTTCATTTTTTCGTAACAGCAGCTATCAACTGTGGGAAAAAATCTACCTCACGGCTGAATTCCCATTTAAATGTACGTGGTGTGGGAAAAGACCCGTGAGGTAGATTTTTTCCCACAGTTGATAGCAATACGTTACTTTGTAGTTCTGTAAAATGTGTCAAAAGCACCACATTCCATAGCAGCCGTAGAAAAAATAAGTTGTTTATAATATTTTTGATATACCTTGTCCAGTATAAATATCTTAGAACAAAAAGAAACAGCTTAGACTAGGAAAGAGAGAGGACTGCGCACTGGAATCAGTTTATGTAACCCATTTACCACCAAACTAATGGCGGACAATATTGACATAGGCGTATCATACGATTTTTCTTATACGATTATTAAATAATCATTTTCATTATTTCGTATTACAAATCTAATTTAAAAAAGTCTTTAAATTTATACTGCTCCAAAAAAAAGAACAATCATTTTAAAACATATTTATTCAATAAATATTACAATTTTATGAAATTGATTGTGTTAACCTCTACTTTTTGGAAATTCATCTTACTAAGGACAATAAATAACTGCACAGTTAAACTAAACTTCCACTATTTAATCGAAAAATTCGCTTAAAAAATTCAATTACAGCTGTTTCGCTATAACGATGCTAGTTACATCTATGAGCAAATAACAATTAAATGAAAAATAATCTTTAAAACTGAACGAAAACAATTTTCAAAATGTATGTACAATTAATTTAAGTTATCATAAATAACATATGTGATTTAGTTAAAAATCTATTACCTGAAGGCTGTAATATTAATAGAAATAAATTTCAACGAAATAGTTTTAAAATACTTCTTACCTATAAAATGAAATTCCTTCCTCTTTTATAGCACTCTGACTGTTGCACTTATAAGCTGCACAATTAACCATTTTCAAATGTCTATTCAGGTAATTAAAAAAGGTGAAAATTAATAAAAAAAAAACTAAAAAAATACAATACGACGTTCCAAATTCGTTTACCACCAAACATATGTCAAACGTTTGAAACTTGGCTTCAATCAAACGCATAAGGTTTTCATTGACATGCTCTGTCCTCTCTCTTTCCTAGTCTAAGGTTCTAAGATAAATATAGGTGCACGTCATCAATGTGAACAGATCACTCTGTTAGTTGGACTTTCTTCGTTCGTTTGCTACTGTCAATCAGTATATTTTTTCACTGTAAATTTGGGAAATATTGAAATTCGTAGACCGCAAGTTATTACAAAAGTTAAATAAATGCTTTAAGAAAGGTTTCGTGATTTATTTTATATTAAATACAACTCGTGGGCTTATAAAATATAACCTTCAAACGAACAAAGCTCATGTTAAAATATTTTATATGTTGGCAAAATTGCGTCCTGTTGCCTCGTTCAAACCTAGCGGAATATTTTGTAGTCAAATAAAAAAAAGAATATTATAGAAACGTCGTTTGATATTTACTAGATTCTAATACTATTTTAAATGCTTGGCAACATAGTCACGTACTGACAGCTGTGACATGCAACTACATTTATATTGGACAAGGTATATTTTGCCATTTTATCATTTTTTAAATTACGAAAATTTTGATTTTAAAAAGTATGTTGGTAGCACCGTGTAATTTATAACATTTGACAATTTTGACTTTTAAATTATGAAATTTTAATGTTTTCAAATTTTTTAAAATGACTAATACACCAATAATAATATATTATATAAGTAAAATATGATATTCATATTCACAAATACTTTCTTAAAGAACAATATAAAATTAATAAATTGCCATTATCCATAAATGTAATTCTCGATAGTCTTGTCATTAGATACTTCACTCATGTCGCCAACCATTTAAAACACAAATTTGCGTGCGTAAAAGTTACATTACGATATGCAAATTTTATAATGAAGATTTTTATAAGTGCAAAATATAAAAAGATTTTTATTAGTGCAACATACAAAAAAGAGTTATTTTTTAACCAAACGTTCTAAACAACTTGACGAACTAAGAAAAATCGTATTTTATCAAAAAATTATCTTCCGTTAATATTATTATGACATAGATGTATGTATCCAAAGCCGCAAATCTCTTTCTATGACCCTATACATCATACAGCGACGAAAATTTAACCATTACTAACTTAATAGTCGACAAACAATAGCTAGAATATGAATCTCGGCCTGTGGGTGTCCGCCGGAATCGGAATCAAGCCTCAAATGGTTTAGAAGCGCCAACAGCATTTAAATTTTCTCGGTAACGGACCATTTAATCCTACTTGTCACCCCAATACTAAAATATCCGCGAAAAACAAGTCTCCTAAAAAAGGGTAGCTCACATATGCGCCACAAGATATCGTGGAAAAGTGTTTTAATCGCAACTCTTAAATAATTCACAGTGGCGCACCTTACTACTTTAGAAATATTTTTTAATCGTAATAAAATAATGGATATTTATGTTATATGGATCATAATCAGCTTAAATTTGACATTATGAGTATTGAAAAAAAATTGCAGCTAATGCTCCATATCCGCTGTTTTTTATGCATGTGCGCATGTGTGTAGATCTGATAGTAGTCGATGAATGTATCCATGATAACTTTGAAATTATTTTTTAATAGATCAGTGATTATTTCTGGTTTCTTCACAGACTGTTATATAAATCATAATTATAGTCATCGTAACATCTTGTATTATGTTACTAAGCAGTTCAGAAAGGTAAAGAGGCACTAGTGCCGGAACTAAGTAAGATTTTCAAAGCTAGCCTAGCTTAGAAATACACTCCGGTCATATGGAGGAAGGTGAAGGTCATCTACCTTCCTAAGGTAGGTAGAATCTCAGACCAAACGCCCCAATCATATAGACCAATAAGCCTAACGTCCTTTCTACTTAAGACATTGGAAAAGCTAGTGGATAGCTAGCTCTGAAAACTCGCCATCTAAGCGAGCTTCAGTATGCATGCTAACAGGACAAGTCAACAGACTCGGCTCTGAATGACTTAAACAGGCTGCTGTCCAAGTCGATCGACGACAAGGAAATAGCATTAGCCACTTTTCTGGATATAGAGGGAGCATTTAATAATGCTTCTCCTATATCTATAACCAGGGGCATGGAAAGAAGGGGGGTAGAACCCATTATTTGCAAATGGCTTGCGGGAAATCTAAGGAATAGGACAATCATATCCACCCTGGGTAACGCAACCATTACACCGGGAGTGGGAAGGGGTTGCCCGCAAGGTGACGTGTTATCGCCCCTTTTGAGGGCGATCCTGGTAGATACACTTCTAATACGGCTGTCCGAGGAAGATATCCAGTGCCTGGGGTATGCGGACGATATTGCTATCGTGATAAGGGGGCGATTCCCAAACACGATAACAGAGCGCACCCAAAGGGCGCTTAATATAGTGAGTGCCTGGTGTAGGGAGGAAGGGTTGGCGGTAAACCCCCACAAAACCACACTGGTACCATTTACAAATAAGAGAAAGTTGCAAGATCTGCGAAAGCCGCAACTTAACGGTGTGGAAATTCCATTTGCGAAAGAAGTCAAATACCTAGGGGTAATCTTTGACCAGAAGCTTACATGGAATTCTCACATCGAGAAATCCATACACAAAGCCAGAATCGCCCTGGGAAGGTGCAGGCAAATGTGCGGGAGGAATTGGGGATTAAATCCAAACATGACCAAATGGTTATATACACAGGTCGTTAGGCCAAATATAACCTATGGGTCAGTAGTCTGGTGGCCCAGGACACTGCAGGTTGGAGCGCAGAGGCAGCTAAGTGGTATCCAAAGGCAAGCGTGCCTAAGTATCAACTGGGCCATGAAAACGACGCCGACTGCCGCCCTGGAGGTATTATTAAGCCTTCCACCACTGCATATTTTTGTACAAGGTAATGCAAGATCTGTTAGCCACAGATTACTACAGGGGCCTCCTCCGTTAAGTCAAGGACACGGTAACGTCTACAAAAGCTATATGAACAAATAAAGGCAGATCCAATTCTGGAAATGCCAATGGATCAAATTGCCCCACAATATAGTTTTAAAAACGAATACGCAGAAGTAATTCCAGAGAGAAAGGACTGGGAAGCTGGGCCTCCTATAGCAGCGAATCTCAACTACTACACTGATGGCTCTAAAACAGACTCTGGAGTAGGAGTAGGAGCCGGAATATACGGGAGAAAAGAGAGGATCACGATCTCTCTGAACCTTGGAAGACATGCCACTGTCTTTCGGGCAGAGGTAATGGCAGTTCAATATTGTGCAGAAGAGTTATTGAGACGAAAGGCTAATATCCAGAGAATCGTCATCTACTCCGATAACCAAGCAGCACTAAAAGCGATAGGCTCATTTCGGACATCGTCAAGTCTGGTGAGGGCAGTCTAGGCAGTCATATTAGAGTGACCCTAGTCTGGGTGCCAGGCCATTCAGGAATAAAATAAAATGAAAGAGCTGATAATTTAACCAAGCAGGGAGCGACTGAGGTCATAATAGTGCTAGAACCTTTATGTGGAATTACCAAATGCTTCGTTAGGGAGAGCATCCAACTATGGATAAACAATCAGGCGTCGCGCTGGTACCATGAAACTCCAGGAATGAGGTAAGCTAAGCTATTCCTTAAAGGACCGTCGATCAAACTGTCACGCGACCTGCTATCTCAAAGTCGAGAAACGACGAGTATGATGGTGGGTATGCTGACAGGACATTGCAGGCTAAGGAAACATATGCGCACAATCGGTCTAGCAGACGACAGCCTATATAGGTTCTGCCAGGAAGAAGACGAAACTGCGGAGCACATACTGTGTGAGTGCGAAGGCCTAGCAAGGGTTCGGTTTCACCTATTCGGAAAAGAAAAGCCGAGGGTAGAGAGCTATGCGAAGGGGATGGCGTCCAGGCTAATAGGTTTAATAAAAACGATAAAGCTGGATACCGTACTCTAAATATAGGGAGGACCGCAATAGATCTGCAAAGGTCGAAGAGGGATAGGACATAAAAACCACTCAGTCACTAATCTAATCCAATCTACCAAGCAGTTGTTGACACATAGTAAAATAAACCTTACACAAGAGTCGAGTTTTAGTAATTAAACGAATTGTATTTTAATTTCTTTCTTGGCTTTTGAATTATTTTCTTCTCCCTTGACTATATTCGTTTTGTCCTTTCAATTGTTTTATGTCTATTATATTTTTTCTTGTTTTTGACTATAGACGGAAAAATATTTTAAATTAAATTTTTGTTTGATGATTCCTGGACATCATACTTTGTCATCTCTATTTGTTTTGAACATCACCATTTAATATTATCAGTTTAGATGTATTTGAAGTCGATGTGAAAGAAAAACACAGAAAACTCCTCATTATTGTAGACCACTATTCAGATTTCTTTGAAATAGAAGAACTGAGAGATCTTTCAGCAAAAAACAACGATCCTGATGTACAAAAAAATCTTCGGTAGTTATGGAATACCAAAACGCATAATTAGCGACAATGAAACCAATTTTGTGAACGCAGAATTCAAGGAATTCTCAAGAATTCTCAAAAAGTTGGTGTTTTGAATATTTGACGTACAGTCCAAATCATTCCCAATGTAATGGTAAAGCAGAGTCAACAGTGAAAACTGCAAAAACTATGATTTTGAAAAGCATTGAAAGTCACAGTGATTTTTACGAAATGCTGATGTTAGAGAGGCATACACCCAATAAAGTTCGATCCAGTTCTGCTTAAAGATTTTTTCTCAGAAATCAAGAAAAATCAACAGAAAGCAAAAAAAATCCTATGATAAAAACACAAAACCAATACCTTTCCCAAATGTTGGTGCTGAAATTATGTTCAAAAGAAATAGAGAGGATAAAGTATGAGGTCCAGGAATCATCAAACAAAAATTTAATTCCATTTTCCATCGATAGCCAAAAATAAGAACTGAGAAGAAATATAGTAGGCATAAAAACATTGAAAGCACAAAACGAATTATCACAGAAAGATATAGAAGAGGGAGAACAAAATAATTCAAGGCCCAAGAGAGAAATTAAAATTTGAAGAAAGTTTGCAGATTTTCATATGTTTTGAATTTTTTAAATAAAGTATAGGAGTTATTATACAATAAATAATTGCAGTCATGATAACATCTTGTATTATGTTACCAAGCAGTTGTTGATACATAGTAAAATAAACATTACACAAGAATCAAGTTTTAGTTATCAAACGAAACTGTATTTTAATTTCACCTGCATTCCAAACGCAGGCTACCTAACAAGTTAAGCATAAAACTCAGACCATAGCACTTTACTAGAAATAATTGATAAACTTAAAAATTCTGTTCAAAATTCTAGAGGGGTTTGGCCTGACTCACTTGTTCGAAAGGCGATTCACAAACCAGTGTTTTTCTTCTTCCATTAGTTGGTAGTTTACAGTTGTAGGTTTGATGCCCGAAAAGTCTAAAGTTATGTATAAAAAAACGTATGCCAATTACGAAAAGGGTGGTCAATATCGCTCACGAAAAAGTACTTTAGGCATATTTCAAGATAAAAAAAATCTTCCAATTTATGTTACGGTGTAGACTATTAATTTAAAAAAAATGAGACATAAGTCCACTCTTCCACACCCAAAAAATCCTAAAGAAAATGTTGCAAAGATTTTACAAGAGGCAAATTTCAATAATAATAAGCATAAGTGGGGGTGTTTTTCTAATTACCATACCTAGTACAAAAACCAACGTTACCCGAGAATGTTTCGTAACGCTTGGCAAAGAAATAAATATGACGCAGCTTGTTCGGACCTGTGTAGCAATGAGACTACCCGATGCCGAAATTTCTTACTTTTTTCATCATTTAGGAAATCATCATCAACTGTCGTTCCTCAGGGAAAACGGAAACCATACAAAATAAAATCACAACAAGGCAACTTAACGATTGTAATAATGTACTTAATAGTAATTTTAATACTTCTATTAAATTTTGTTTAAAGTAATTTTTTGGGTCTATATGTTTCCATTATAGTAATCAGTACTCTGATGAAATAATTATAGTACTCAGTGCAATAAAGTATGTCCATAATAACGTCATGATATCACGTCAAAATAAAAATAAATTTATGTCCTACATTTTGTGTTTTAAAACGAATACTGGGTAAATGTTGTCCCAACAACATTTATGTATGAATTTATTGTACCATAGACAAAAAAATACATTTTTGATCACTGAAAATTGTCTCATTCCAATTTATCGTCGAAAATACTTTTATTTCCACCCTCATTTATCACCCCTAACTTCCGATTCGGATCTCTGTCGGCTACATCCCTCAGTAACCGATATCACAGTAATATCTTTGACGTTTCGACCCCAACGATTTTCCATAATCCTGAGGATTTGGTCAATAACAATTTGTCCTTAGGGATCGTTGTTGTATAATTGATGTTTTTATCGGATATCCTTTTAATTTTTATAGTATCAAATATCACAAGCACATGGATTTGCTTTTTATTTTTCTTACGCAATGTTTGGGACGTGCGTTCGCCGAATTTGGTAGAAATTAACATAAATCAAGATGGTTTAGACCAAAAATATGTTTGATATTTATTTAAAAAATAATTAATTTTAATTTTATTATTTTTGACAATGTATTTCTCCAAATGGATTGTGCTACAGTCTAAAACCAAACTAACTGTTTTTCTTAAAGCAAACATTCACTTCGATTACTTTATAAATGTCGCCCTTTGATCCACTTTCCTATCTACCTAATATTCATAAGAACTGTACAGATTCTAATTTTCGCCTGTAGTGCTTATGAGTGCTTATAAAGTAATTGAAAATAAATCCAAATCTGGACTAGATGGGCTAATCCTAAAAATGTTCGCAAATCTCCCGGACTGCGTATTAGATCATCTCACAAATGTATTCAACAAGCCACTACAGCTCCTCTTTCGGAGACACTTTGATCTATTACCAATAAAGTCGTGTCAGCATTTGTTCAGATAGGCAATTTGTGGTCCAGGAATGTGCAAATACCCTAGACAGACTGGCATCAAAAACAGATCCAAATCTTGCTACAAAGTCAATAATAGGGCTAAGCAGAAATGGGCGGATAGAGGATTAGAAGAACAATGGACCAACTGCAGTGGCCTTAGATAGGTGAAACAAACAATATTTCATCCTGAAAAAGCTAGGGCAAGGTGGTTATTGGACAAATCTAGTTTGCAGCTGCGCCTGCTTGACGAAGTCCTTACTGGCCACTATGGTCTCTTAGTTGCAATCGGACCCAGACTGTCCAAATTGTAAGAAGGAGGGCACCTTACCACTTCCTGGGCACCTATGAGGTTTACGCACAACTCAGAAAAGACATATTTAGTTTGCAAAGAATCGTAGAAGAAGACTTACATACCCTTCCTCCAAAGGACGTCATGGCTTTCATACGGAGGTTGAGGCGTTTCGAAGAGGCACCGAACAAGTGATGATACAGAGGGGAGAGAACCTGGGATATGGCAAAAAGAGCCCAAAGGGCCTACTGGTCAGATATCAAGCCATCCAGGAGATTATATTCACTCATTCATGCCTATTGTAGATCAATAATAGAAGGACCCCCCTCCCTTTTTTCAATTGTCAAACGTGGCATTTTTCTACATACAGAAGAATCAACAAACATAATTTCACTTGTATATTGCCATCGGAGACATTTGCTACATGTTATCTCCTAATTGCGTGTTTTAAGTGTATACATTTCTAATTTAAGTAGTCAGAAAAATTACTCGACATATAGTAGGTATATGTTCCGCCGTTTACTTAGCGCTTTCGCAAAAACAAGTCTTTATTTTCCTATTTGTCCATTTTTTAGGTGATACCTCAAAGGGCAGTGTACAGTGAGAACACCCAAGGTTCCATTTATATGACTACAGTTGTTCTTTTATTGTTTAAAGGTAATCTAGGCATACCTGAGACACCGTCAACAAAATTTCAACGTATTTTCAAAACATTAACCGTGGTTTCTAGTTAAATATTTAAAGTTCGAAAATAATACATGCTTAAAAATTACACTAAATGAACTTTGATATGTTATGATGTTACCATACTGGCTAAAACTACAACGACATCCACTTCTCACGTTTAGGAATATCATCAGATAATGCCATGTCTCCGGTTTGTTTAATAACTGTGGATTATAAATCAATACTTTTTAGTCTACTGACATTCTGACTATTAAGCTTTTTTTACATATGGTTTTAATCCGTAAAACTGCCAAATCAATAGCGAATGTGGAAGATGGTAAATACTCATCCTATACGCTGGTGCATGGTTTTGTTTGTTTACCATTTTGGAGTTGTCTTTTGGAAATGTTGAATTCTTTGTGTTTTATCCCAAATAATAAAATCACTAAAGAATATAAAGAAGGCACAAATCTAAAACACCATAAAGGTAACCAAACCAATGGAATCTTCATTTCCCCCTGAACTACCGGGCTATCCCGCTAAGTTTTTTAGAAGACGGCTGTATATTAATCAAAGCAAATAAATAATATTTATTTATTAAGAATATTTATTAAGAATAATAAACAACTATTTGTTTAAACTTAACTTCCACATTTTATTAAAACATTCGTTTTATATTGCAAACAGAAAGTGTTTTGTAATATAACAAAAATGAAATATAATAAGACCATAAGTTGATTTTATACTTTGAATTCAAAATTAGAGTAAATATTGAATGCGATGCTGTCTCTTTTAAAAACACGAACATAGCGATTTCAAAATTAAAAACACTAGTTTATCAATTTTTTTAAATAAAATATGTAAATTACCTAAAAATTAGGTTATTTTGGTACCTTCTTTTAATATAATTACTTGATTTGATAGGAGGCGACAACCTTTGTAATAAATATTGAGATGTATAATACTAACAAGTCTTACCTTTACCAGGACCTTTTTGAATTTTTTAAATGACATCATAAAATGTTGATTAATTTCTAGAATTATATTTACAATTTATGGTTTTTGTTAGTTATTGTTTGTTATTTACCTTTTGTATTCCCATAAATTTAAAATCAAATTACTCATTACCTTATTGGTAGAGTAAGAACAAAAGATTTTACTAAACAATTAAGGCAATGCGCTTCCTTTTTAAACCCGCTCTCGATTAAGCAAGGTGTCATTTACAATTTATAGGTAACATTTAACATGGTGACTTGTTGACACACATAAAGAGACGTTTCTGGTTACATTTTTCCTATTGTCACTATAAACAATGTGTGCAGCTGCAAAACATTACGAGGCTACCTCTGAAATTTCTTACCTCAAACTGAAGTCTACGTTAACAAGTATTTTCAGTTTTTATTAAAATATAAGATTTTAATTAGTTTCGAAAACGAATATTTCGTCAAGTTTAGATTTTGCCACGGTACTCAAATGCACACACCGGAAAAGTCAATAAATTTTTTTTTAATTTTAAAAAAGTATAATATTTGGCTGACTGTTAATTGAAATATACAATTGCTCACACTGTAAATTTTTCTAAATAAATAAACAATCATAACGAATATTTTATAATGTGTTTTTTTGTGAGATACAGGGAAGACCAAAAAATTTTCTTTAACATGAAACGACCACATTTAACTTGGAATGACATAAATAAGGCTGTAGGTATTATTCTAGGTTGTATGCTGCCTTTATTATGGTAGCGTTTTCGTAATACTAATAGCCAAGCTGAACAACATCTGGACTTTCAGCGAGCCCACCAAATAACCATAGTGATACTGGAAGAAATCTTCTCCACAGTCGCAGACCACAGATGTCCACCTCTTTCCAGAAGGAATCGCGCTACAGAATTGGTGGTGCCAGGAAATGAATATAAAATGAATATGATACAATTTAATTTACTAACAAATCAACCTTTGGATTTGGAAGAAAGTTCCAGGAAGTTCTCACTGGCAGAGGTGGTACAGTTAAAATGCAGAATAATCATCGGTGGTTCCACCTGAGTGGTCCTTCAACGTCCCTTCCACTGTGACCTGAAAGAATCTCATCGAATATATTTAATAAATAATTCCTTTACATATGGGCGACATTCACAGTATGTACAATAAAATAATTTATCATAAATACAATATTTAAATTACAATCATTATTGTATTTTTAGATGACAATTACAAATAGGTTAATAATACTTCCTCAAAACCATGAACCCAGGTATGCGTATCTATATGTTTCAAAACTCTATCAACTAGTGGGCTTCTGTTGAAATCCATGATTCATTTCACGGTCTAAATCACAAAAAAGGAATTTAGTAAATTTAAATATATGGATAAAATGTCAAATTTTTAAAAGATTGTTAACAGTATTTAAATGTTTCAACTTCTGTATTTTTTATTCTTTCGTTTGTTCTTGTTCCCACTAAAATTTCTTCCGAGAAATCCTCTTGTAGCTTCTTACAGAATTTCTGCGATGATATGAATTTTTTCAGCATTCCTTGTAATTCAGTAATGTATTGCGGTAACCCATTCCCTCTATAAGGCAAAGGTATTCAGGCAAGGCGCGAAAAAATTAACTAGAATTTAGAATTGGATTTACATAAGCATCGACGGATAATACTTTACATGGTTAATGTTTTATCGTAGGTGCAAATAATCTACAGGGTGATTAGTTTGGTTTTCTTATTAAGTAAAAATAATAATTTATTTTTAAATTTAAGCAAACCATAGAACAAGTAAGCTTACAGAACCTTTTTTGATAAAAATAATTTTTAAATTATTAAAATCAACATATAAACATATATTTATGTGCTAAATACTGTAAATGCTATGTTTGCTTCTAATCTTTTCATTTTGTTTTTTCTTCATAGTCTTATTAGCTCTTATAAATAGAAAAAGTTGATTCCACATGTGGTAATATCATTGACCATTGATATAAAAGTGGTTCTATTGATTGTAACAGTAAATCAAGAAAACTTAGTTCATAAAAACATCATGTTGCAAAGACGTTTAGACCTAGTAGATATCGAACAATTAGTTCGTTGAATTCAACAATGTATGGTTCAGAAGAAGAGGTCTCGCTATGAGATTAAATGTGTCACATCGTGTCTTGCTTGAAATCGATATAGTAATTGGATCTGTAACCTAGAGGTATGGAGGAGGAAGAAACTGATCTACATCTCGAATGCAAGACCATTTCGCAAATCTTGATGGTAAGAAATCCAACATTCAATAAACCTCCACTGAGGGAGGGGTAATACAATAAATTTCGAAGAATTTATTCTTATTGATAATAATTTTCGCCCTAACTATTCATGAATTTTTAACGACTGTATTGATGCTCATGAAATTGTAAGAATATAGTGGCCCACCGTGTTTACATGTTTGGGCCGAAATATGAAGTAGCCAACAAGACAGCTAAACCTTAAATCAATTGGATAATGAATACAAAAATTGCAGAATTACATCGATTGTTTAATAAAAGTTAGGGCACTAAAGAGTTCCAGGAGATGGACCCTGTTGAAATGATCGGTTTCGTTTTCGGGATATTACAAATGAGACAGAAATATAAATTTGAAGTTATTAGTATTACAATTTAGGTATTGTTTATTATCAATGTTTTTTAAAGAATTTGTTTCTTTGTATTAAAATACGAAGTTAAAAATATTTCTTTATGTAATTCTATTCCATAAGATTATTTGTAGGAAGGATCTTGGAATATTTGTTGCAACAGTTGATTCTTTTCTGTAACTGGAAAAGTTTTGGTTATGTATCTACTTATTTTAATAACATGGTTGTGTAGTGAATAGTGATCTAAATCATTGTTTTACGATTCAGGTAGTAATTTAATTATCTTTTCATGAGCCATCCTTTAAAACCTTGATCATCTGACACGATTTCTAAATAACATCTATAAATAAACAGCAGCAATCTGCTTACTTTTAAAGGATTTATTAAATAAAATGGAGATTAGGGATGAAAATCACTTTTATTTTTCAGAATGAATGGCAATGCACAAACACATTTTCAACAATGTTCTTGACTGAACGTAAGTACACTGCTATATAAATATCAGGTCTAGTGTATTAGAGTGTCACATGGCCCTTACCAAAGCTTGCAACAACAATGTGATTACTCTAGACTGGATCAAAGGTCACGGAAATTCAAAAGACAACCGCAAAGCTGACTTGTTAGCTAAGACAGCTGCCTCCCAAAAGATTTTGGGATCTAGCAGTCTATCAGATTACCAGCATCATCGGTGGTTGACCTAATAAAGGACGCTCCCTTGACAAATTCAAGGGCAGAAGGGAAGAAGGTTGCAGACTATCTCAGAAACTTCTGAAGTAACCGAATAGCAGAGCAGCCAGAAAGGAACTGCGTGTGACCACAGGTATCATTACTGCCCATTGTCACCTGTGAAAATATATGAACAGGTCGGGTTTTTTTTGGACGAATGATATGATGGACCTAGCATAGCAGTAGACACTCTACGTAGTTGATTGATGTCAAATACGCATCGACTTGTCTTTGTTTTATCGCAGTGTATAAAGAAACACGCTTTACTGAACAGAAAACAACTCACTTTTTTGCACAAAAAACACGTTCTAACCATTTTTTTAATAGTAAAATAGCACAAGTATATAAAAAATTAAAATAGCTGAATTATTCCCAATTTCACAAAAACCAAACTAAAACATTAACAAACATAAGCAGCCATTTTCTCGCAGTATTCTTTCCGATTAATAAAAAAATAATGCGGCGTTGCTTACTTTATACACTTTCAGCAATGTGTTCTCCAAAAATCAACTAATAATAACAACTTAAAAATAAACTAACAAATGTTTTAAACTAAAAACATGTTATTGTTGTTTAAATACATATTATTATTTATTTTGGATAGAATGAAGTTGTAAAAATATTACTCTTCTTTTTATAGCAGTTATTAAAAAAGTAAACACATAACTTTGAAATATGGCAACGCTTATGTTATTGCTTACAAGGCTTCAAGTAAAATTGTGCCTTGAACAAGAAGATGAGACAGTTGAACACGTTTTTTATGAATATCCAGCACTTTCTCTAATAAGATTTTCTGAGTTCGGAAAAACTGGTAAACACATGTCACCTTTAGCTGCCTACTGCTTACTTTGAATAGGTAGATTTATTGACAGGCTAATAGGTAGGCTCAATCTCAGAAGGACGCACATTGGACCAAATGTGACCTAGTGCTTCAACCATTAAAGATACTGTAATGTATACAAATTTCAAATACTTAGTAAAAGTAATAATTTTTTATTTATACTCGTATAATTATGTGTTTTTTTTAAGTTTTTAATTGTTATTTTTATATTTGTGGGGCTAAAAATTATTTAATTATGTATATTCAATTTAATTTTACCTTATTTGATCTTTAATTAAATTACGACTCACCTTTTATAAATTCTATGAGCATCTGAAAACTCTATATTCTCAGTAGTCGGTTCAACTGAGTTAAAACAAATTTAATTCACCTTTGTAAATGATGAATGTACATGAATGTACATTCAAAACTTAATACAACCATGTTCAATTTTAACAAATTATTAACCTTCAAAATTCAAAAGTATTTAAAACTTCGATTCTTTATTTGAAAAATTATTTATCGATTCTTGAATTACTTCTATACTAATACGATTTTTGATAAGTGTATCTTGAATATATCAGCAAATTTATTTTACATAAATATTTAAATCAGGTAATTAAGTTTTTATACTTAAAGAGTAATGTTTTAAGGTATATTTTAAAAGTTAAAGACGTAACGTAATTAAACAACTTTCCATGGAATGTCTACACCAGCGCTCCCTGCTCGATGTTCTATGTTCCAAGTAATCCTGAAGACAAGATGGCATCAATGGCTTTCTCCGATGAAGGACTTTCCTTGAAAATGTTTTGTTTTTCAATTCAGGAATCACACAATCAGGTAGGTGATTATTAAAATACTTCCATCCATTTGATTTATCCAATTTTATCTAGTTTCTCCAACTTTTAATAGTTTAACCATTTAATTTTATAACTTGACAATTTAACAAGTGGGGGTAATGACTTTACATATAGCCGGTCGGCCTTTAGATTTAAACGATTTTCAATTTTATTTAACGTGGACCTGCCTTAGTGATAAATGGAACTGTTCCGAAAAATGGAAATTTCTCGGTATTTATATTTTTTGTCCAGAAATGACATAAATGACATAAAAAATTTAAATTCAATTGTTTTTTAAGTCAATTTTTAGAAATGTTTCAATAAATCTATAATTAATTCTACTTTATTATTTGATTAATTGAGTGATAATTCAACTTAAACTATTATAATTATAAAAAAATAAACTTTCCCTAATTAAATTTCATTTTTTCCCTGTTAAATTATTGAATGAAACGGAGCAATCTAATGGCCGCCATATATAATTTTATAATGATATTTAAAAAAAATTGTGAGCAAAAATAATTTATACCTAAACAATATTTACATAAATACATTTTTTAATACCCCAAGTATCACTGGATAACTTTTTCTATGACTGAAATTCTATTATTTGATTTAAAATTACATTTCAAATACATTAAATTCCACCATTTTCAATCCAAGTTTTAATTAATATAATAAAAATAATAACTTATTTCTACTAGATAAACATACAAATATCGTTCAAAACCTATAAGTAACATATACAATTATTAGCAAAAACAAAATATGTGTTATTCTTGTCTTCTCATATATAGAGTATAGAGTGTCCTTTCACTTTGTAATTTTACTTATCATACATTATAACATTTTATATAGTGTCCTATTGATAGTGTGTTTACACCTTAATGATCCACTTAATATATTATTGCTTCTACATTTTTGGATTCCTAGTGTCTTTTCACTTTATACGTTCGGATACATTATCACTTGTTATTGATGATTTTAATCATGTCACTCACAGTATATTAATCATAATGTCACCTTTACACCTGCTGTTATTTAACAAATTTATAGATATATTCAAGTTCACAGATGATCAAAGCTATACCCATTGCTATGGATATTCAGACTACTCTCTACTACTATCTGTAAGTAACTTTTTATTTCAATATAAACTTATTCATGACTTCTTTTAATTGTATAAGTCATTTATTACTAGAGACGATTACAAAAATATCGCGACAGCTCCAGTAAAATTCGGCAATGTGGGGATATTCGCCGATGATCTCCGATCGGCACGCGCCGCAGCGCAGTCGAAGAATTCTAGTAGAAAAGTTGCTAAGCGAATTCCGTGTGCGGTGTTTGTTAGTCCCAGCGGCGGCTGGGCCACTGGAATCTATTTCTCAAACTGGGTAATCGCTAGCGTTCGAGTCGACGGTAAAGATAGGTGGGAAAACCGGAGCTGTCGCGATAATTTTGGAATCATCTCTAACTCTTTTTATTGTATAAATTATTTTTGACCAACATTAACTCTAAATTTATAACTTATAATATATAATGATTTGTCCTAATGATATTTCATGTGTTGTTGATATCAAAACAATTTACAACTTTTATTTAATATTTCTTAATGAAACACCATTCTAATGATAATATGTAAACATTAATTGTCTCAAATAATATGTTTTATTTTCCTTATGTGTTTTAGGTATTGTTACAATTTAATGCAAGATTCGACATTTAATAAGAAGATAATTCAACCATACTTCTGAGATATAGTGTTCCTTACTCAAATTATTGTTGGAATCAAGTTTATCAAGTGTTCATAGTTAATTGTGTATAATTTAAATTAAAGAAGCTTTAAAATTCATCTCTTTTAAGAGTTTATTATAATAACATCCTTTTTTCTCAATAAAACATAGACTGTTTTAACAAATAAGGTAAGATTATTTTGATTTTGATTCATTACAATATATATACAGAAGTACACTCCGAAAGTGTGCATCGTAGAGCCAAGACGGGCATAGAGATGGAATATACGAAACTAGAAACGGAAAGCGAAAAACTTCACGATGTTCTTTTGATTTATATATAAACAACGATTGGTAGATTTTCCAGAAAGCCAATGTTTTACACACCACAGATACAAATCTATTTAAAAACCTTAACGGCGTTTTAAATTTTAGACCTTGTAATCTTCAAAATGGGTTTCACTTACTTTTATCGTTAATAAATTTAAAAATTATGGTTATGCGTTTGAAGGACGGTTATCCTCCTTATTACTAACAACTTCCGATTATGTAAGACTAACAATTAAAATCTCTTCGTCGTCAACAACTGTTCTCTAGTTCCATGCATGCCTTATTAAGTTCATGGCAGCTGATTCATCTCTAATCTCAAATAAAATCAGAACTAACTTACTCGTTTTGATGTGCCCTCTATGGGCAATTTTAGCGTTTCTACCACTGATACTATCTTCAGTGTGGGTTTTACGACGTTCAGATTTGAATGCTTATGTGTTTTGAATAATACGGGCTAATTTTTTTTTTCATTAGACAAGTATGACACATAACACAGCCTCCCTGGTGGTTTAACAGTGGTAGAACAGGGAAATATAAGTTAAAAATAAATATTTTTATTTTTGTTATATTCAAACGTACCCATAGTGTTATTGCCAAATACTTTTTTGTACAAACGTTTACAAATATGTTATAAGCTTTAAAAACATAGTGCCATTAAAAGAAGCATGTAATAGTTTCTGCATATAGAGTGAGTTTTATGTATGGAACGCCTTAATTATCACGAAAGTGGCTTTTGCACGATTTTTATTAATTTTGATTTTTATCGATTTTTAATACAGCCCAGCCCAATACTAACATTAGTGTTTGCATTGCTGTAGGATTTTCCGATTTTTTTGGAAATCTAATGAACTTTGTTATTTCAAACGGATCACCCTGTATATTTTTTTGTTTGTTAAATTCCTGAAAAATACTGAATATTTTTCTTGTAATATTTTCTATACCTAAATCTCATAATTTCGTAGTTATAACTAACTTATATCCGCTTAAGTTAAAATAATACATTTAGATGGCTTATTATTAATAATTTTTAATCATTTATATCTCAAAATTCATTATTTAGGTGAGGTGGAGCTCCATACTGTTGCAGCCGAATATTGGTGTTTGGGGCATTGTTATTGTCTGAAAGTTTTGGATATGGAAATAACCGAACCAACCCTGGTATAACATTGTTTTCTAATAAATTTAAATAATCAGCACCATTTAAGTTTCCTTAAAATAAAGAACAGTCCAATTATTTTATTGTCCATTATTCCAGCCTAGTTTTTCTGGATACTAGGTGTGGTGTTCACGCATCTATTCAGGATTGTTACGTGACCAGTAATCCAAGATCATTTAGGAGTTCCATGCATAAAACTCACTCTGTATAAGGAGATAAAATATACACATATATGAAATATTACTTTATATTATAAAGAACAACAACAACAATAACAATAACTTTTAACATATTTTGGATAAGGTTAAAAGAATGATTTTTATTCCACACTTAATATGTCCTTAATCTGACTAGTGCAAACAGTTTTTAATTTTTAACAGGCTCTTTTTAATGATAACTTTTATTTTTGACTTCATCTATATGAGCTGAATCACGTCATCGCTAACAGTTTTAAATAGAAATGTGGGTGTTGTCAAACATTATTTGAAACTTCTCATAAATACCTTGATATTCAGCCGTCATTAGCTTTGCATGCAATTTGCAGTTGGAAACGGCTGCTGATCGTTCTACGAACAAAGCTAATATAAGGGTTGCCTTTGATATTTCGGGATTAGAGAACAAAAACAAATATTAATAATCGAAAATCACTTTATTGTTTTTCAAAATATTCCCCATAAAGATCTATACACTCTTGCATGCGTTTCAACCAATTGTCGAAGCATTTTTGTCACTCTGATTAAAGTATCTCCAAAATATGCATGCTGAATGCAGTAACCGCTTCTTCAGGTGTCGAAAAACGTTGACCTCTCAGTTTGTTTTTACGTACGGGTTTCGAATCACCGCCATCGTATTTTTTAAGCGGTTCCTTCGACCAATCGACACGATATTTTTTTGAGATATTGACAAATTGTGTGGGATCCAACGCGAACAAATTTTTTTGACCGTCAAATATTTAGGCAATATTGAATGTTGCTGGTCCTACTAATGCCGAAGATTGTCTCAATCAATGGTTTTCGGAACAACAACTGCACCTGCACGAAATTCGTCTTGGAGTTAACTACAGCCACGATTGAAATCACCATACCATCGACAAACACTGGTCCTTGATGGAGCTTCATCGGCAAAAATTGAATAAGTTCATCCATGCACTGTTACTGAGTTAATCCACGTCGAAAGTTTAAAAAATAATCGCACGAAAATGTTCACGATTTAATTCCATTTTTGGGCCGAGATGAATCTTTATGTTACTGTAAACAACACAAATAGCGCTCGTATGTCAAAATGTTCTGAGTACCTCAAAAATGTCCAACTTTACGATAGAGCTGTCAGTTGCCAGATTGCAACACCCGAAATATAAAAGGCAACCCTCGTATGTTCCAGTAAACAATATGTTTTTCCTTAAAAAATTAATAAATTCTAATTATGACAATAAATATTTATTATGTATTATTCATTATAAGTACAACAAAACAGTTCAGGCACTATTCGCATGCGCATTCTGAAAATTGGCGTTCGCTCTGAATTAATTATAGTTCAGTGAAAACATTTAATGTCAGAAGCTCAGAAAGTGTTTTGTTTTGTTTTAAGTTCGGAATCAGTTGTGACCTGTTCATAACCATGTCTAATCATTTAGGTTACAGAACTGGTAAATGGTGCTCATTGCCTCCAAGCTTCTTCAATAATATTTTGGGAAGAGTAATATGAAGAAATTCTGATATGTGTTTCTGGGAGAAAATCTTAATTACTTCAAACAGAACTAAATTGATTTATACTATAAACGAAAACAACGAGCTTTATATTTATTTTATTTTCTAATTAAACTGACAATTAATATTTTTATCTGTCCAATCATTTTTAAAATCAAAGCAACTAATTTGTTTACAGGAACTTCCCATTTCTAACAACGATATAAAAATGTGGTTGGCAAGCAAAATCTCAATAGAACCAAAATTAAGAGTAGTCAAGTGTCTTCCCAGTCTTGTTCTATGGAGCAGAGGCATGCACGCCAACGGAAGCCTCCTTGAAGAAACTAGAATGCTATGGATGTATCGCTCCATTCTTCGGATATCCTGGACTGACCATCACCAACGTGAAAGTAATGCAGAGAATTGACAAAAGCAAAGAAATAATCTTCACCGTAAAGAAACAGAAGCTTGGATACCTCGGACTTTCGGACATATCATGAGGCATACTAAGGATCGCCTGCTATAGTTAATAGTCCAAGGAAGAGTCTACAGTAGAAGGGGACCGGGAAGAAAACGACACTCATGGATGCATAACGTGCAACATTCGTTCAGACTAACATCGACCAAACTGTTCAGAGGCGCCATAAACAAAGTCAAAATAGCCTTGTTAATAGCCAACGTACGAAACAGATAGGGCAACGGAAGAAGAAAACGATCAGTGCTGGGTGGATGTTATTTTAGCTTAGAAACCAATGTGAGCTTAAGAACAGTGTTTTTGTTGAAAATAACATAATGTCAAAATCCGTCTTCAGATGATTTCATTATATAATTTTTTCTTTAGAAATACAGCTAAGTATTTAAAAATGTTATTTCCATTTTTGGATTTTGCAAAGGGAAAGTAATACTGTAACATTTTTGTGTACAACAATGTTTTATTTTATTATTTTAGGAGTTGATAAACGAATTTATATTTATTATAACCATCCAAATGAAAAACCCAATATCACAGAACTTTATTATTCATGATGGACAGAAATCTTTGCGACTAGTTCCGGCCTAACATTGAGGCCATCATCAGGCTATAAAAACAGTTATGTTGTATAATTCAAATAATAAAAAGGAAAGAACATACCTTGATGACAAAATAAATACAAATATAATGTTAACACTATTCAGTCAAAATGCTGGGACAACACTTTCAAGCATTGCTATAAATAAGAGTAAAATGACAAAAATTATTTTTTAAATATCAATAAGGGTAACAATTTCTTCCAAGCATGACAAAAGAGTGCACCAACTAGTTAGTAACTATAGTAAAATCAAATTATAACTAGATAATTTCTTACGCTAACAGCATAGTTGAACACAGAATAGTTATTTATTTTCATGCACTCGCCAATTTGTAATAATATTCGTTCATTCTGGAGTCTATTATTGTTATCAACGCATAATTTAAAAAATAGTTCAATTTTTCTTTACAACTATTAAAATTTAAATAAGTGTAATACCATTTGTGTGCCAATAATAGACGCAAAACTATTGCAATATATGAAAGAAGGTCTAGTTATGTAATTTACTGGATTATATATTTTCTTTCTACGGCTCTGTTGTTTGTGTGATATGAATGTAGTTAGGTGTGCATCGCCTTATCTGATTTTACGTCAACTATTATCATAAATACTTTTACCTTAGAGCTACCGTTTTACGCTGAAAATTAGGAAAATCTAACATTATCTTTTTAAAATGGTAAAACCCCCAGTCGTGACTATTTTATTTAAAAAATGTAAAAAAAAACAATTTTACGTGGTGGTCTTTTCAAAATAATATTTTTTAACTACGATACAACACATGTTACCGCTTAAGATCCGTCTAGAACAAAACAATATATTCCAAGAAACATTCTCATTATTATTTTATGATTAGAGCTGCAAAAATGTTAAAATGTCACATTTAATACTTTAATAGGTGCCTGTTTAAATCATTTTATTATTTTCTTTTTTTGCTTTTTTTACTCAATACAAACTACCTATAAGTTTCATTTGCGTCGGCTCTAAAAATGAACATGATTTTCATTTTAAACTAAACATAAAATTAATGAGCTATTAAAGTTATAACACAACAAATTTAAAATGACTGTTTAATATAATAATAAATATTCCATATTCCATCAATCAGTAAATTGATAAAATGCTGTTTTAAATAAAATAAATTCAACTCTAGTCTACTCATGTATCAGTCATTCCATTAATAACTATCTTGATCTTGGGGAGGATAGGAAATAATCTAGTATTTATTTAGAATCACCAGTACATTTTTCAAATAAAATAATTATTGACTCTTTGTCTTTTCTTTTTAGAGGGAGCTTGGTGTGAGGTACCAAAAAAAATTCATACTGCTGCAGTAAAAAAAATGTATAGTATATGCCTCAGCTAGATTTTGACTGTGACAGTAATACAAGATTTACTAATATTTGAATTACTCAAAAATTTATTGACTGTGGCAGTAAAACTATATTTCTACGGTGGTGAAATATATTTAAAGAAGCGGCAATTTTTCTTACTAATGCAATGAAATTGTTTAACTACCATGCGCCGATACGGTTTTACTGCTACAGTGATAATATCTTACTGCTGTGGTAAAAATGTTTTACTAGAGTGTTACGACAAATTATTTTATCAGTTAAGCAGTCTTACTAAAGTAGTAAAATTGTTTTACCAAAGCGGTAGCAGAACGATATGTTCTATTTGGTAATCCTGTATATCCTGCATAGGTACCCGTATATATCAATACAAAAAAAGGAAAGCTAAATAAATCCTGTTTATTTTAATCAACAACTCATAATACCAGGAACAATAAAGAGAAACCAATCAAACTAACAACATAGGTAAAATTTATAAAAAAATTAAAAGGAAATTAAGGAACATGTTATAACTTTTTAACTATTAACTATTAACTAATTCTTGATTCCCTCATAGATTCTAGCTCATACAGGTCCTAAAAAAATATTGAAAGATTAACATACAATGTATTTACTTTTCTTAAATTCTACATTAGTCATGGAAAGTGCCCATCATTAATGCCCTCGTCAAAAAATAAATATTAAACATTTTTTTAATGTACATTAAAATTAATATGAATCTTTGATGAGTGAAGAAATTATTGAGTTTTCAAACCTCAAAATACTGTAACATGTACACTAGCTGAAATTGCTTCTTAAATGTAATATATTCATATAATTGTAAAATAATAACCCTAATTTCCTGTGTCCGGAGTTTGCTTTTTTACAATATTTTACATATTTCGTACTTACTCATGAATTTATTCACTAAATCCCAATTATTTAAATTGTTGATGTATTGAAACGTCATTCTCTTCTTAACAAAGCACCAAAACTGCCAATAAACAATAAGATTTGTACTGTACGTACAAAATGCTAAAAAATATGGATGCGATTTGCCTCGTCTCAACTGAATCACACCTCCAAAGACAATAATTTTTTCCCGGTTGATTTGACGATTAGCGTGTTGCAGTAAAACATATTACTGCCACTGTAAAAATAATTTAGACGGTAAAATATATCTTACAGTTATAGTAGTAGGGCTAACAGTTGTTGTTAGCAGTTGCAGTAAAAAGATTTTCAGCCCTATTGAATGCTCGTATTGAAACGTAGGGACGAATGGGTATAAGGAAAAATCTTCTTGCGTGTGATTACCTACCGTACATTGACGGCTGAAAAACATCAAATTGGTGGGAGCTGGATTGTACAAAAATTTTTATTATTTGTCTTAGTAAATTCCGGGAAATATGCTGCTGTCTTTCAGGCAGAGGTATTCACGATAGAATTGTGTGCTAGAAAACTAGTTAACCATCCTCAACAAAAAAAATATTTTGTCTGACATCCAGTTTCGAAGGTACTAAGATTCAATCGTTTGGAGAGGGTATCTAAACCCTTTTAAATATTACTAACATGTGCGAGTAGATGTTTAACTGTGCTGCGGGCTGATCTGATCGTCCAAGTGACTTGAAAGTTACTGAAACTTTGTAGAGGTATGCTTAAACTCATCGGAAAAGTGCAACCATTTTCAGGCTCCCCTTTAAATTTTGATAGCCCAAAATTATTCACCAGAAACAATTTGCTTAAATATGTAATAGAATTCTTCTGTATATATTGTTATCTTCAGTTCACTTTGATGTAAATAATTTTAGAATTTTGAAAAAATTAAGGTATTAGATTCTGTATCCTGACGTACTAAAAATCCAACACTTGTAATTATAAATTCTATTACAAGATTTTTTCTTGGACCATATTTATATATATACTTGTTATGTAGTATTTTCTTGGGCTCATAGGTCCGGAAATAATAAACTATTATTTTTTACATTTTATTAGTTCTTGACGTTTCACTCATAATTTGGAGCATTTTCAAAAGACTGAATTTAAATATTGTAAGTATTCACAAAGATAACATCAACTAATTAAAGTAGGTAACATAAAAACTGACAATAAATAAAAATAACTACTATACACATTGAACACATTAAAATTTTAGTAAAATATATAAGTACGTACCTCAGAAAAATTGTTATAAAGATTGTCTTAAAATATTATTTTATTAGATTATAATACAGTTGACTTAAATTTTTAATATCTTTTCTATCATTAACACAGTTATCGTCCTTTTTAATGTAAATCATTTCTTTAAAAACTAATTTATGATAATTGGAGTCACGATCTAAAATTTTGGTGTTTTTATAATCAAATTCATGTTTTTCATTTTGTTTATGTTTGTGTAGAGCTGTTGAAACATTTTTTGTGTATTTATGTCCGTTAATTCTGTTCTCCAAGTATTGTGTTGTCATTCCTATGTAATTTTTTGGACAGTTTGAGCATGGAATTGAATATATTACATTGGATTGTTTATTAAAATTTATATGACCTTTTAAGTTTGTATATAAACATTTTAAATTGTTTTTAGATCTGTGACATACAGTAATATTATGTTTAGAAAGAATATGTTTTAATTTTTCTGATAGCTGATTTGTATATGGTAAAGCTACATATGTTTTTTCTTGACATGAACTTGTATTATTTATTGTTTTTCTGTTATTACTATTATAAATTTTATTTGTACGTTGTTTGATAATTTTGTTTATTAGAGTTATTGGGTATTGATTATTAATTAAAACTTGCCTAAGATTTTTTAGAATTTCGGGACGATATTCTGGAGATGTTAATTTAATAGCCCGATCAGTTAAACCTATTATTACACTATTTTTTTGGGCTTTAGAATGACATGAATTATAGTTTAAATATCGTCCTGACCAAATGTTTTTATTAAAAAGTTTAGTTTTTATTTTATTGCATTGAGTTCTTATTATTGATAGGTCTAAGAAATTAATAATATTATCCTTTTCCACCTCAACAGTAAATTTAATATTTGAGTTAAATCCGTTAAATGCATTCACAAAATCATCAATATGGTTTTTGGTATAATAGCTAAACAGTCATCAACATATCTTTTAAATAACAACACCTCAAAATTTAAGCTATTTAACACTTTCTCTTCTAAATACTCCATCACAACTTGTGCTAAACTGGATGATATGGGTGAGCCCATTGTACAGCCTTTTATTTGTTGGTAAAATTGATCAGCATATTGAAAATAATTGTTGTCCTGGATAAGCATAATACCTTCTAAAAACTCATCAAGTGAAAGGGAAGTATATTGTTTGAGTAAGGACCATTTTTCGTTTAAAACTTCTATTATTAAATTATTTGGGATATTTGTATACATAGAGATAACATCTAGTGAAATGATTTTGTGATTGTTTGTAATATTTATATTATTCAAGGTTTCTTTAATCTCAAATGAATCTTTAATGTAAAAACTGTTTTTGGTTATTTTTGATAAACAATTAGATAAATATTTGGACAATTTGTAGAAGGGGATTGTACATATGAAACTATTGGACGTAATGGTATTCCTGGTTTATGTAATTTTGGAAGTCCGTATATTTTTGGTGATAATGCATTGTGTGTTTGTAGTTTTTTGGCATCATTTTTATCAATAGAGTTGTTATCTAAAAGTTTTTTAATAAATTTGTTATTCTTATCTTGAAATACTTTGGTTTTATCTAACTTTATTTTTTATAAACGTTTTTATCATTTAATATATCAAATATTTTTTTATTATAGTCTTCCGTGTTCATAATTACTGTTTTATTACATTTGTCAGGTTGTAAAATTGTTATCTGCGGATTGCATTTAATGAATTCTTTGGTTCTTTTTAATTTCTTTTGGACAATTTTTTGAGAAATGTTAGATTTTGGATTTTTTTTATGTCGAAGTTTAAGTTTATGGTTGGTAATAACATTTACAATATCGGCTCTAATGTTTTCTTTAATTGTATCAGGTTTATGAGAAATGACAGACTCAATACTGGCAATATATTCTGTATATGGTAAATTATTTTCATTAGAATATGGTAATGCAAAATTTTTTCCTAATGCTAAAACTTTAGTGATGTCATTTGGTATATTAGTATCTGAAATATTCTCTATCCAATTATCATTATTAATTTCACATTTATTATTATGCATGTTAACTGATATTAGGTTGTTAAATTTTTTGTTGTTGTTTTTTTTAATTTTAAGAAATTGTTTTTCAAATTTTTCTTTTTCTATTCTAAAATAATTCTAATTATATTACTATACTTGGACCGTACTGCAGAACTGCAAACTCATTTGACATTGTTGATATTTTGGCACCGTAACCTAAATTTTGTTTCAATCGAAACATCTTGTACGTATAGGTATATTATTTTTGCGAATAAATTTTAAGTGACGACCTCTGGCTAGCCCTGCTTCTCCTTTTCATTGCTTCTGTTTAGAATAACTAACTTCCAGAATTCCTTCTTGGGCACCTCACTCAAGACATTCGTAAAAGATCCAGTTTACTGTTAAATTCAAAAGAGACTATATACTTTATTTCACTTACTTCCTTCCACTTTCAAACTGCCGGTTATGGAATCAGCTACTCTGAAACTTAACACATTTAGATATGCACTGTAAGATTCTATTTAAATTACTACCGCTAACACCATTTATAGTAGAGGTTCTTAATTTATTAATTAAAAATAATAATTTCTAACGTTACTCTAACGTTTAAACCTGACCGCGCTAATATTGCATTTTTCTCGTATAAAGCCTTCCGGTAAAACGTGAGCCTTTTTTGTTCCCATGTTGCTGTGATACAGAGGTAGGCGAAGAAATTTTGAAATTCTTTTTGTTAAAAATGTAAATAATACTATAAATATCAAAAGTAATATATCATATCAGATAAAAAGTTTAAAGTATGTAATAAACCTAAGCATATTTAAATTTGCAATACGAATATATTAGCAGCTTATTGTGATACTTTTCTATGACAAATTACAAAATGATACAAAAGTACATTTCTTGAAGTTGTAGTACCTAATCGTTATAAATTAAATATGTCGTTGTACCAATGTTTGTGATGACAAATTTAAATTTAGATTTCGGTGTATGCTCATTGAAAACATAGGCTTATGCAAGTAAACTTTTTAGAAGGAATAAGGCACCAAACAATTTATAAAGAAATTTCTTCTAAGAAACCAGTTATCAAGAAACATTTTGTAAGGAAACAAGTTGCTGTTATAGACCTTATGGGGGGGGTATTGGCATCCCCTAGGATCAGTTCCTTCCTACATTTCGGTAGCTATCTGGTCTTCAATAGATGAATGGAATTTCCTAGGATGACGTCGGATATCACCTTCATGCAGTTTTAATACCAAACCATTTTATTTGTATTCGCAATGTTTCATTTACAAAAAACAACTTAATTGTTTCGTCAGTTGAACTGATGTACCGTTCCTTTTTATCTATAGGTATTTTTCGTTATTACAAAAACTTTCTTGTAGACAGCTGTCTTTCGTGTAAGAATATTAATAGTAGGTGAATTTTACGATATTTGTATTTTTTATTTACCTTTTTATTGATCATATTTAAAAATTTTAGTATACATTATATTTATTCTGTTTTACCTTTAAAACTTTCATTTTTAACTGGCTCAGCCCCAAAGAAATCTCTATCGGTTCATGCTATCTTTATTATTCAGACAGTTTTTCTGACATCCGTCTGAAATTGTTGCTTAAAAAAAAATAATGAAAGTAACTAGGTACAATTTTAATTGCTAAAATCCATTTAAAAGTGTCATACAGACTACCAGTCTGGAGAGAGCTGGGTTCCTACGTTATACAGTGGATATTTAACGGGAGAAATATGTCGTTTTGATGCCATTCCTTTTACTTTGAAGCCTAGTAAACTAACTCACTTTGTATGACAGGTTTAAATGGATTTTAGCAATTAATATTGGAAAGACTATACTAATAAATATAAAAAAATTTCAGTGGCGTCCATTACTAATTTCCTAAAGAATTTAACAGTGTACAATACGTCGGAGCTAATGAACTGACTCACGCCTAGCGAGGCATTTTAATTTTAGAATATCTCATATTTTACTTAATAGTTGTAGAACATATTATCCTATACTAAATTTTATTATTTGAATATTTCTTTTTTTATCGAATTCAATTAATAGCTACTTTAGCGTCATTAACATCAACTTTCCTTAAATTAAATATTTAATATTGCAAATAACACCTTAACGCCTTTATTGCATTAAAAAATTGGCACCTAACATCAAATTAAATAGTTTTATATTATAAATGAAATATTTAATATAACAGCACCCACTAACCTGTACTTAGGTACCTTGCCTTAGTGATGCGTTTTACGGAAAAAATACTAGTTATTTTGATTGATCAAAAAATATGAAGGTCAATTTGAGAGCACATAAATAGTTATTTTGTAGTTGTTTTATTCATCACAGGATTATATCTAGTAACTTAAAACTTGTTTTTTAATAAAAACTAAAACGTTTATCAAAGTATATTGGCTGAATATTCTATTACATTTATTAGTTAGTAGATGACTGCAATTTATAATTTTAATTTATTGCCATCAGTTTTCTTAAAAAATATCCTAGAATTAAAATATAAAGTGTATGTAAACTCGACAATTAACAACGTATGGAAGGGGCTAAGTAATTAGAGTATAATCATTAGAATATTTTAAATATCTTTATAACTTGTTTTCTTTATTGGCATATACATACAACATTTGTTGTACAAAGTTTTTTTTAACTTTTTTCTTACTTTCCACGGACAAATCACTTCATGTTAATTTTAATAAAAACAATCAATGTAATTTTATTTAAAAAATAATGAAATTTTAGTTTATTTTTATTTAATTGTTATAGATATAATAAATAAATGTATGTATGTTTTTTTAATTATTAATTTTAATTTTTTAATTCGATCTTTTCTCTAGTCTATTTGATGCCGCAGTTCTAAATTGTATTTTAATTGGCTTACCTTTAACCCCCTGACCTGTTCTACCACTCATTTAACACTTAAGATTTTACGTAGCATTGAAAATCGTTAGGGACCAATTTCACTTATTTTCACTTTAGGTTGTATAGAGTAGAGCTCTTTAAAAGATTACATTGACTTGTTATACCAAAAATTATTAGTGTTAATGGTTGAAGCACATTTTTTATGTAATTTCCAAGTAATTCAAGGACGTAAATTTAACTATTTTGTGAAACTTCTATTTGCGTTTGGGATGTGTTGGGGGTAAGCTTGGGGGGTGTTAGGGGTAAGGTTTTTAAGTTGGTACAATAGAACTGTAATTCTAGGTTGCTTTTGTTCTTCTACATTCTTTCATGAAAATGGATTTCCCAGAAATTGAATGTCTGTTGAATGTCGGAAAAACAATAATAAGCATTATGATTGAGAAGATGAACAGTGTTAACCTTTGTTTAGTTTTGATCATTTTTATAATGTATCAATTAAATTTTGCAAGTACTTTTGCATTGGCATTTGGGTTTTTACTTTTGATAAGCATAGCCAAGTAATCTACATAAAATGCTCCTTTGTTATATTGAGTTAGAATATCGTTAATTACATACCTACATAAGGTATCAGACACGTGATAGTGTATCTAGCTAAGTTCTAGGAAAAAAACAGGAAAAGAACTAGTGAGCAGCATATTGTATACATTTACACGACCCATTTGGAGTTATATTTGGTCCTTCATAAGATAAAATCTATACAAGATTAACTCACTCAATTTGAACATTGGTTGACACTTTTTTAATGAACAGGTATTCCAAATTTCATAAACCTATCTTACAGGATTATTCATATATATTGTACGGTATACAAATTTGAAATAATATAATTAATGCTGAAAAAGTGAAAAATTGTTTCCACCTGCACCCAGGGTAAGGAAACTTGACAGTTTCTATACCAAGCTTGACCGTTTTCTATAAAAAAAAACAACTACTTCCTGGGCTATATGCCCCAACGGACATTGAATTACATGCCAATAGAAAACGTGATGGCGACCGACTTCGTCGATACTTGCAAACATCTCTATCGATTTGCAAATTAACAGGAAGAACCTACTCGTAGACCGGTTTCGACATTATTGTGTCTCATCAGTACGAGGTAAGTAGTTCTTCTCATCCCGCAGAGCAGGATGCAGAATGATTCTTTTACGCCAATACATAAACCGTGAACCCACGATTCCATGATATAGTCGTAAAAGCGCCATCCTACCGTTAATTTGCAAACCAACAGATCAAAGGTAACTGTAATCGCAAGATAACAATACAAGAAATAAATTTCTATAAGGTGCAGTCAATAAAAAAACTGAAAAAGTGGAAAATTGTTTCCACCTGCACCCACGGTAAGGAAACTTGACAGTTTCTATACCAAGCTTGACCGTTTTCTATAAAAAAAAAACAACTACTTCCTGGGCTATATGCCCCAACGGACATTGAATTACATGCCAATAGAAAACGTGATACTTGCAACCATCTCTATCGATTTGCAAATTAACAGGAAGAACCTACTCGTAGACCGGTTTCGACATTATTGTGTCTCATCAGTACGAGGTAAGTAGTTCTTCTCATCCCGCAGAGCAGGATGCAGAATGATTCTTTTACGCCAATATATAAACCGTGAACCCACGATTCCATGATATAGTCGTAAAAGCGCCATCCTACCGTTAATTTGCAAACCAACAGATCAAAGGTAACTGTAATCGCAAGATAACAATACAAGAAATAAATTTCTATAAGGTGCAGTCAATAAAAAAACTGAAAAAGTGGAAAATTGTTTCCACCTGCACCCAGGGTAAGGAAACTTGACAGTTTCTATACCAAGCTTGACCGTTTTCTATAAAAAAAAAAAACTACTTCCTGGGCTATATGCCCCAACGGACAATGAATTATTGTAATTTAATGTTCCAGGAACGTAAAAATTCAGGTAGATGGTTTTAAAATACTTCCATTTATTAGATTTTTCAATTTTATTTAATTGCTCCAACTTTCATTTGTTTTAAACATATAATTTCACTTTGACAGTTTAACACGTGGGGGTAACGACATCAAATTACTTAGAACCGGGCGGCCATTAAATTTTATCGTTTTTCAATTATTATCGACGTGGACCTGCCTTGGTGATAAATGGAACTCCCCCGAAAATTGAAAATTTCTCGGTATTTATACTTTTTGTCCAGAAATTACACAAATGACATAAAAAATTTAAATTCACCTGTTTTTTAAGTCAATTTTTTGAAATGTTTCAATAAATCTATTTAATTAATTCTACTTTAGTGTTTGATTAATTGAGTGCACCAAGGGCTGCTGGAACTACCGCACCGGTAGGACCACGCCCTAAGGGGCCCGAGCCAGCCGCCACATACGCCTCCAGGGTGAGGGATGTAGGGGTTGCCATTGTTCCCAGTGGCTATCCCAGCGTTACCCTTACCGCGGAACAAGTAGACCTCATCCGTGAGGCGCTACTTGATAACATCTACGCGATGCAGGAGGGCACAGGCCCCGCTCCAAGATTCTCGGAAGCGAGAATGAAGAGCGGTGGACTGGTCGTGTACTGCGTCGACGGGCCTACCCAGGAATAGGTTAAAGGCCAGGTCAGTGCCATGCGACCGCGGGAATCTGCGGAACTAAGGGTCATCGACCCTAAGAGGGGAGTCACTTCTGGAATACATTGCTTGCAATAATCTAGAAGTGGCTAACGTTGGGAATGACCCCACTTTTGTGATCGAATCGCGGGAGGAGGTCATTGATATCACAGTAGGTACAAGAGAGGTGTGCAGGTGGGTGGACGGATGGCATGTCTCCAGGGAGATGTCTATGTCCGACCATAGGCATGTCCTCTACAACCTAACCTGTGAAACGGGGAAGGAGGAGGTCACATATCGCAACCCTAGAACTTGTGACTGGGACTCCTTTAGGGAGCACCTTGAGCAGGGTCTAAGCGAATGCCTCCCAGCCCCAAAGAATGTGGCTGAAATAGACCTCCTCTCAGAACAACTGACTGGAGGTCTTATGGATTCCTATAACAGAAACTGCCCAGAGAAAAGGAAGAGGGCTAATAGGGACACTGTATGGTGGACCAAAGACCTCTCGAGTCTCAGGACAGAAGTGAGAAGACTCTTCAACCTGGCCAAAAGAACAAATGGCTGGGAAGCCTATAAGGCTAAAAGGAGAGAATATGGCTATGCGATTCGCAAAGCCAAAGAAAACTCTTGGAGAAAATTCTGTGAGGACATTGACAGTCTTCCAGAATGCTCCAAGCTGAGAAAAAAACTCTCCAGAGGGACACCATGGGTAGGGTAGGATCTCTGAAGAATGAAAAAGGGGAATACACAACGACCGGTGAGGAGACTTTAGATCTTCTTCTAAAATCACACTTCCCGGGATGTGAACCTGTCACGGAGCAGGGGCACATCTGTTCAGGGGCACTTCGTAGGGGGCATCCAAGGACAGCTGGGCCCTTGCCAACAAAATCGTGAACAGAACCAGACTAGCATGGGCGATAAAATCCTTTCACCCATACAAAGCTGCGGGACCAGACGGTATCTTCCCAGCACTGTTGCAACAGGGCAGGGAAATCATCGAGGGACCAATGTGCCGACTACTCAGGGCTAGCTTGGCACTGAGCTATATCCCTATGAACTGGAGGTCTGGAAGAGTAGTCTTCATACCGAAGCCTGGTAAGGCCACGTATGCTGAGACGGGCTCCTTCAGACCTATCAGCCTGACCTCCTTTTTTCTTAAAACTTTAGAAAAACTGGTGGACAGGTACCTACGGGACGGTGCTTTGAGGGTAAAACCTCTGCATCGAAACCAGTTTGCGTATAAGAGTGGGGTGTCCTGCGAAGTCGCGGTACACAAGCTGCTCCTGAAAGCGGAGCAGGCACTCTTAAATAAAGAGATAGCCCTAGGTACGTTTCTGGATATTGAAGGGGCATTTAATGTTGCCTCCTTCGATTCCATACTTAGGGCCATGCAGAACCGTGGCATAGAACAGGACATTGTAAGATGGACTGGTAATATGTTACGGGAAAGAACAATAATAGGTACGCTCTTTGGGGAGACGAGGATGGTCTCAGCCACTAAGGGGTGTCCGCAAGGAGGGGTGTTATCTCCTCTTCTGTGGAACCTGGTGGTTGACGAGCTCCTTTGTAGACTCAATGACGAGGGTATCTATGCCCAAGCTGATGACGTCAGCATAGTTGTAAACGGTAGATTCGGGGCCACTGTGTCCGAGAGAATGCAGCTGGCACTGAGGATTACCGAAAAATGGTGCAAACAAGAGGGATTGTCAACTAATCCGGCAAAGACCTCCGTGATAGCGTTCACCCTCAGAAGGAACCTTGACTTGAGGGTACTTTGTATGTGGGGCCAAACGCTAAAGTTTAAAGGGGAAGTCAAATACCTAGGGGTAACCCTAGATAGCAAACTAACCCTTTCCAACCACATTAGAAACACAACAGATAAAGGCCTAAGAGCTCTCTGGGCATGCAGAAGAGCTGTGGGCAATACGTGGGGGCTTAAACCCAGTATGATGCACTGGCTTTATACGAGGGTGGTGGCACCCATCATAACCTATTGTTCTGTTGTGTGGTGGCATAAAGCGAGGTGCTCAGTAGCATCTAGACAGCTAGGCAGGGTACAAAGAGTAGCCTGTCTAGCCATAACCGGAGCGATGCGAACAACGCCCACGGCGGCCCTGGAAGCTATGCTGGGACTACCTCCACTACATCTTATTGTGGAAAGGGAAGCACTGGCAGCTGCTTACAGGCTGAAAATAAACAACGAATGGGGCAGGGCGATCCCTAGGTACCATTCCACAATCTCGAAAGAGATTGAACATAATCAATTACTGAGCATGCCCTCAGATAGAATACCTATCTGCTACGACCTTTCCAAACCATATACGGTTCATATTCCGGATAGGGACGAAGCTCGTACCAAGACTAGGAAACAACATGAATCCGTTTGGTATACAGACGGATCCAAAACAAGTACCAGCACTGGGATTGGAATCTACAATGAAAATACAGGGAAGACGTATAGTCTCAACCTGGGTTCAGTAGAGACTATCCTGCAAGCTGAAGTGGTTGCCATCAACACATGCTCGGAAATCATCCTGAACGAGACAGTCCCTAACAGGACTGTCAGGATCAGAAGTGATAGCCAAGCAGCTCTCAAAGCAATAGAGAGCGTACACACTGCGTCACGAACAGTGAAGCACTGCCAAGGAACTGTAGCTGAACTGGCACAACGCCACAAGGTTATCCTTGAATGGGTACCAGGACACACAGGGATTCTTGGAAATGAAAAAGCTGACCTCCTAGCCAGGGAAGCTTCAGAAGGAACCCTGATCGGACCTCTTCCCACATGTGGGGTCTCATACCAACATGTAAGGGAAACAATAGAGGAACGACTAAGGGAACAACATAAGAAACTCTGGATGGAACTGCCTGGACTCAGGCAATCCAGATTATTCATAACAGGTCCATCCAGGGAGAAAACTACAGAACTACTCAGCCTAAGTAGAACCCAATTGAGAAAGGCAGTGGGACTGCTTACAGGACACTGCCATCTCCGAAAACACATGAACACAATAGGACTCGCTGAGGACCCATTGTGCAGAAAATGTGGTGAGGAAGACGAAACTCCTCTTCACGTAATATGTCACTGTCCGAGCCTTAAGTGGCTTAGACAGAGACACTTTGGCATTCAGTTTCCTGAGCCAGAGGAAATCGTGAAAGCGAATATCAGGGACATTCTAGAATACATGAAGGAAACGAACCTGGTATGATTACTTCAGGGGGGTACAATGAGCCTAGAGCTCCAGTACATGCATGAAACGCACCCCAGAAGAATAGAATAGAATTGAGTGATAAATAAACTTAAACTATTATAATTACTAATAAAATAACTTTCACTAATTAAATTTTCGTTTTCCCTGTTAAATTATTGTATGAAATGAATCGATCTAATGGCTACCCTATACAAATCTATAATGAGACTTAAAAAAATTATAAGCAAAAATACTTTATACCTAAATAATTCTTATATGAACATATTTTTTAATACTTCAAATATCCCTGGATAACTTTTTCTATAGCTGAAATTCTATAACTTTATATTAAATTACATTTTAAATTGATTAAATTCCGTCATTTTCAATCCATATTTTAGCTAATATTATAAAAATAACAACTTATTTCTACAATACAAATATATAAATTTGATTCAAAACACATAAGTAACACATACAAATATTAGCAATAACAAATTATATGTTGTTCTTGTATTCTGATACACAGAGTCTAAAGTGTCCTTTCACTTAATATATTATTGATTCTACATTGTTCGATTCCTAGTGTCTTTTCACTTCACCATAGATTAGAAAGAAGTTTATAGATAGATAGATATTTTATTGGTTAATTTAAAATATTTATACTAAAATATTTTAAAAATATTCTGATAAATATAATAAATATATTTTTCAAAATATTTTTAAAGTATTTTAATATTGTTAACAATTTGGTATGACTTATGTAGAAATAAAAATAAAATAAGTAATAATTCTTTATTTTTGCAAAATAATTTTATTACAATTAGAAGTCAAATTTATTTTTCTTGTTTCCCCAATTATTTTTAAAATGGATCTATTGCATTCTGGTGTCCTCGAAGTAGCTTCTGTTGTTAGAGGACCATCAGAACAATGAAAGATGCTGGTTTCTGAAAAATAAATATTAAGTATTATAAAACTGAGTAGTCAATATAAAACTCATAATTAGAAATTGAGAATAAAAGTGTACATTAACCTATAATAGTAAGGTATTTTAACTTCCCTATTTGTAGGCTCTTGTTGTTTAAAAAAGTTTTTGCTTTAATTCACAATCAAAATTTTAAAATTATTCTCTTACCTGGAAGTTTTAGAGTAGGCACAGCATCTAATTATAAATCGGTAACATTTCTATTCTGTGAGAAAAAGCAGTCTTTTGTAAAGTGGTCAATGCAGATTTTAAATTTATAACGGTCATTTCCAGTTACATTAACCAAATCTGGTCTATTTAAAACATCACACCATTTTCTTTGGATCTACAAATATAATATAACATAGAAATAATATAATATGCATCATATACTAATAAATGGGTATACGCTGAAGCTTTAAAAACCAAATTCTTACCTGTGGATCCTTTGGTAAACAATGCACTTTTTATAGTTATTTTTATAAAGGCAACCCGTAGCAGAACACATAAAAACCATATTTTAATAAATAACTGCAAAAATTGTAACTGGAAAATATAAATACTTACGAGAAAATATAACTATTAACGAGAAAATACAATAATTACTAAGAAAATACAATACTATCTATCACACAAGTACAAAAACTCTAGCTGGAAAATATATCTACTAACGAGAAAATACAATACTAACTGTCAAACAATATTGTTGACAACATTTAAATTCAGAATTGTTATGTCATTAACGGATTTCCTGTTGATTGTGATTTTATTTTCGATAGTGGCGACTTCCGTGACCTGAGCATTAACTACTAAACGTGGACCTGTCATTTGAGGAGAGTGCCCAGGGCATGCACTTCACTTATAAGTTCGGATACATTGTCACTTGTTATTGATGATTTTAATCATGTCACTCACAGTTTATTAATCACATGTCACCTTTACACTTTAGGTTCGTTCCAACAAGAGTCCGAAACTATCAGAGATTGTTATGAGCATGCGCATGTGCATTTTAGCGTTCCAACAACAATTTGTGACAGTTTGCTGACTGATAGTAAGCTGTTCCAACGTTACACACAAACGATTTGAAAACTGCCATAAGAGTTTGTGAATTTGTCAGGAACTATAAATCAGACGCAAGCGCAAAGGAGATTTGATCATTTGAAACAACGTGTTTGTCCATTTAATTAAACTTAACCTTTTTCGCGTATTATATATTTATATCCTGAGGAGATCTATTTAATATGAATATGAGCTACAGTGGCTCAGATGAAAATATTGGCAACAGCGATTTATCAGACGAAAGTATTGGTGCATTCCACAGTGAAGACGAATCCAGCGATTATCTCGAGGAAATAATTGAGGAAATTGGTAATCGCCCGAAAAATTCGGAATGAGAAAATATTTTTCACTTGTTGCACTGTCATGTGTTAAATGTCAAACTAGTACTACAGTGTTCCAACAGAACAGTTGTGGATTAGTTTCAAATTTCATCAAATGCGCGTATGCGTAGAAACAAATTTGAAAACAATCCGAAACGCATCCCTGATTGTCTGTTGGAACGAACCTTTTATTACATATGCTGTTATTTAACAAATTTAATGTTTTAGATATATTCAAGTTCTTGGATGATCAAAGCTATACCCATTGCTATGGATATTCAGACTACTCTCTATTATTATCTATAAGTAAATTTTTATTTCAATATAAACTTAATTATGACTTCTTTTAATTGTATAGTTCATTTACTACTAACTCTTTTTATTATATATGTTGTTTATTACCAACATTAACTCTAAAATCATAACTTATAATTTACAATAATTTATACTAATGATATTTCATGTGTTGTTGATATCAAAACTTAATTTACAACTTTTATTTAATATTTCTTAATGAGACACCATTCTAATGATACTATGTGAACATCAATAATTGTCTCAAATAATATGTTTTATTTTTCTACTGTTTTAGGTATTTTTACAATTTAATGCGAGATTCGACATCTAACAAGAAGATAATCCAACCATACTACTGAGATATAGTGTTCCTTACTTAAATTATTGTAAGAATCAAATTTATTTAGTGTTTCTAGTTAAATGTGTATGAGTTCAAATTAAAGAAGGTTTTATTCTTGCTATCCTATGGGATATAAGGTTGTGAAGGAGTATCTGATACATACTTAAATAGCACCCATATTATACAAAAATGGATTATTAAGCGTATCATTCAAAAGAACAGGCAATTTCCTGTAGACGTACGTTACCAAGAAGGATGTGAGGCAGCTCTTCTGTCAAACAATATTACAAAAGTCACTAATACGATACAAGGAGAAATGATAATATTTTTCTTCCACTAGGTAACAAAACAATCGGGCAAATAAGTACCAAATATTTAGCACCACGAATACATAGAACAATTCCTCCTGAAATTAGAAATATTTACACTGCTGTACAACTATGCTGGGTATCAACCTCCCCAGTGCCAACCTCCCCAGTGCCTCCTCCTATTTGACCGTCTCTACCACATGTCTCCTAAAGTTGACCCCCTCCCCTAACTAGACTCCCAGATACCTTGCCTCCTTAACCTTATTAATAACTACCTCTAACTACAACTGCTTCTTTTCTGGTGCTAATGCCATTTCCTCTCATTAAGCTACCGATTTACCTTCCATAATGCCAGATCCAATAAATAATACTGAAAACCCTATCTTACTTCCTAAATTTAATTCAATAATTAATTTTGTATCAGTCTATTTATAAACGTAAAGCCCCATAAAAATTCCTATGTTGATTATAAGAATATAAATATAAAGAATATGCTCTCTATAAAATATTAATACTATTTTCGGTCAACTGTCTTTTCGGGCAATTGTTATTCGGGAATTGTCCATTCGGGAAATTGTCTTTCGGGAAAAATTGTTTTCGGGAAACTGTCCGTCACCCATTAAATTGGTAGATGAAAACAAATGCATAAAACAATATTTTAATAATTACTCATAATTTAATTATCAGTGTTAAGTAAGGTTGTGTTAAAAATATTTATTAAATGTAAAATAAGAAATTTTGTACTTACCGTATGATAAAAATAACAAATTATCTACAGTAGAAAAAATTGACCTTTATCCTGACATACGTACAAATCTTGCGAAATGAATCAATGCGGCAAGTGTACATAATTGTTTGATGTGATCCTACTACTAGTAAAAAAGTATGAGGTGTATAAAGTTTGTGTATACTACTATTCGCTGCAATGACGTTAGGGTAAGAGTAACTAGGATTTTGGTTTTACTATGTTCATATTTAGCCCGTTCGCAAACAGACGTCGTGTACTTTCTGTACAATTCTTTGCAGGTCTTGTATGGTTTCTGCCATCAACACTGTTTCTTTCTCTAGGGCCATCTAAAATCTGTTATTTTTAAGACGCAACGTGACCCAGAGAAACATTTGCACTGTACGCCAAGAGTTTGAAACTAGACTTTCTTAATACCTTGTAAAGAATGGAAATCATTTTGAACTTTATTAAAATAATTAATTAAAAGTACATTTTTAGTTTAAATAAATAGTGTTATATTTAATAGAAGGAAAACTATAACATTGTTGTAGGGTAGAAAGTAGGAGCAGTTTCTTAAGAGCTTTCAGATTAGATATCACTAGAAGTAAACATTGTTTTTCAAATTGTCACTCTGTATTTCTTTTCTTGTAACTGTACTAAATTTTTAACGAGTGACAAATATCGTGTTTAGTTTTTAACGAAAATAAATTTCATAAGAAGAACGACTGATTTTCCCCGTCAGATACTAAGACTATCACCCGATCCGATGACAAAAAATTCAAAGCATCTACCGAGATAACACCTCAGGCCCAAATTCCAATTCGGTAGCTTTATCTCGACGATGTATCATTATCAATACACAGTTCTTAAAGACAGACGACATCTATTAAAAAAGGGTATCCACCTATTTTCCTTTACGAGATGAAGTTCAGATACGAGATGACAAAGTAGACCTATTTGATTGGGTTATTCTATTGTCTAAATTTAGTTGATAAGACATAAGTCGCCGAAGAAAAAAAAGGATTTAAGTAGTAGATATGAAGTGTTTCCAACTTGTAATAAAATGTTAGTATATTAAAGAAATACTAATTTTTAATATAAGATCTGCTGAAACCGCAGCAGAAAACCATTAATTACAAATCGATCATTTTAGGGTTTAATATTTATAAAATAAAGCAGTTGTTATCTAAAATCGATTGGCTGAGCGAGGGATGAGCAGTTTTCGTTAGAATATTCATTAATTAAATGCTAAACTACAATTTTAGCACATATTAGATTCATACAGATACGAAAGCTTGACAGGCTCAAAGAACTTGTCAAAATAAAATTTGACTAATCAATTATGATTAAGTATAACATTATAGTGGTATAGACTATTATTCGTATGAAATATAAATAAACAGCACAGTAGAGTGTATTGTTCTTACAGAGACTGTCCAAATAAATTTTATTCAGAATGAAAAATAAAGTTTTTATTTTTATTGAAATTGTTAAATTTTTCAAAGAAACTAGATACGGCACTGGAAATTGTTATTTTCCCCGAGTGAACACTGCAATTTTGTAATAAATTCTGATATTATTTCAAAATGGCAACATCGCAGCCATACCAAGTTAAATGACCATGGTCAATGACGATGGATTTTAAAATCCTTTGATATTTTCCCGAAATTCATATCTGTTCTAATCATTAATCTGTGATTTTAGATTGTAGATTTCAGTTTAAACCCTTTCAAATGAGATGTCACTTGCCATAAGGTCCCACTCAAAATCATACGTCACAGTGTCTGTGTGACGTCATCTATGACCATTACATAATCTGTTTCGATTAGTTGAGACACCTACGTCTGTTAATATTCAAATTTCACTATTATAAGTAATACCGTTCAAAATATACGAGAGGGGAAGGGGCTATCATTGCATATTAAATTGTTTGTCCTGACTAATTCATCAATAACGCAGAGCCTAAAATACTGAAATTGAGACATTAGGCTTTCTTATACTTCGAACTTTGTAATAAGCCAAATAGGTAGAAGTAATTTAGCTCGTGTATCAGCATTTTTGAAATGTCAAACCCTAAAGGGGTAAAAAAAGGATTTGAAGTATTTACCAAAGTTCATTAATTCTTATGCAATCCACTTTAAACTATATAATATAACAAATAGGTAGAAATAACCAAACATGTATATCAGCATTTTTGAAATCTCAACCATTTAAAATGGGTATAAAAGGGGTTATATAAAAGTATGTCATTTCTTATATTGTCTTTAAATAAGTAGAAATAATTTGTTTCAGAATTTTTGAAATTTTGTCATTCCTCATTCCTTTTTTACTTTATAGAGAGACTAATAAGTAGAAATTTAAACCACTAAAGGGAAAAATAGGAAGTGAAGTTAAGATTGAAGAAATTAAATTCTTTTTTTTGAAATCCACTAACAATCCAAAAATGAATATTATACCCGTAGTAAAGATCCAAATTTTGCGGATTTTGGTTCTTGACATTCTTTACGATTGGTTACGATGCCTAGGGTACGGAGACCTGTATGATTTCGTCAACTTAGTGAGTTTGATAGGGGTCGTATAGTGGGGAAGCTGGATTTTCTTTTCGGGAAATTGCAGTTAGAGTACAAAGAAGTGTAAACACCGTGGTTAGGTGTTGTCAGGCATGGCTTCGAAAAGGCCGTACGCAAAGAGCAAGGGGCTCCGGACGCCCCCGTAGAACAACAGACCGTGAAGATCGCCGCCTAAGAATATTGGTCTTAGAGGACCGTTTCTTCACTACCAGGTCCATTACACATGAATGGTTTGCAGAACACGGAAGACCTATTGGCATGCGAAAAGTTTACCGACGAATAAGACGTTTTGGCCTGTTTTCATACCGACCACACTGGGTCCTCCCTTTAACTTCAGAACACCGACGTAATCGCCTTGAGTGGTGCAGAGAACGGTCACTCTTGGATCAGGAATGGAATAGTATTGTCTTTAATGAAATTGATTGTGTTAACCTCTACTTTTTGGAAGTTCATCTTACTAAGAACAATTAATAACTGCACAGTTAAACTAAACTTCCACTATTTATTTGAAAAATTCGCTTTAAAATCAATTACAGCTGTTTCGCTATCACTAGCATCGTCAGATTGACATATTGAAATTACATGTTGTTTGTTTGTAACTAGGTGCTTGATGTTGATAAGGAGTTAAGGCTAGACCAAGTAAGGAAGTAATAAGACATAACAATATTAAAGCCTAGATGTTATTAGCCCTAAGGGATTATCCTGGATGTATTTCCCTCTAAGATCAGTATAACTGTGCAATGATATAGAAAAACCAGGAAAAAACTATATCATGCTGATCTTTACAATAACTTAATATATTTATGTTATAATAATGTCTTATCTATGTATAAAATGAAGACTCAATCAAAGTAAACAGTTTAATAGTGGAGAACTTCCAAGATTTATTTGTTCATTAACTACTTTAAACTGTTGATCTGCTAGATGTCTTTTAATTTCAAGTTCTTCTAGAAAATCTAAATTTTGTTTTTTATCACAAATGTGTAGTATATGAATGTCATTGGTGTGTATAAGTGAGTTTGGATGTTCCAGTAGGTGTTTTGCATAGTTCGACTTATCTGGTTGTTGTAATCTATATGCTCTTAAGTGTTCATTAAATCTTACTTCAAAATTTCTTTGTGTTTGACCTATATATACTGCATTACATTTTGGACAATTAATTTTGTAAACACCAGATTTTTTTAATTTTGGTAGTTTTGTTTTTACATTTAACAATTTTGTTCCAATACTATTTTGTGTTTTAAATGATATTAATCTTGATGTTGCCGAAGATATTATTTTTGAAATTGCATTGGAAATATTTCCACAATATGTAATACTTTTATAGCTTTTAATTTCTTTAGTTTGTTTTGGATATATTAGTTCTAGTGACATTTTTTGTTCTTTCTTATCAATTAATTTATTTATCAAATGTATTGGATAGCCATTAGATGTAGCTATTTGTTTTATGATCTCAATTTCTTTATTAAAATTACTTTTGTTCATTGGAATCGAAAATGCTCTATGTATCATGGAATTATAAGCTGCTAATTTATGTGATAGTGGATGATTTGAATTATATGGTATGGTTACATCTGTTTGTGTAGGTTTTCTGTATATTGAATAATTTAATGAATTATTAACTTTTTCAATTCTTAAATCTAGAAAATTAATTGAATTATTTTCTTCAACTTCTAAAGTAAAATTAATTTTAGGATGCAAGGTATTAATATAATTAAAAAATATATCTAACTGCCGTTCGCTACCTACAAAACCTGCTAACACATCATCAACATATCTATACCAAAATACAATATTGTTTTTATAACTAGAATTAAAGATTTTGTTTTCTAAATTATCCATAAATATATTTGCCAGAATTGGAGAAATAGGACTTCCCATGGGAAGACCCTCATTTTGAATATAAACTTTGTTATCAAAAGTAAAATAATTTTGACTAATGCATACATCAAATAGATCAATTATGTCTGATATTATACCTGGATGGATATTTCTTTCTTTGACTTTTAAATTTGTTTGGTTTTATATCTTTAATAAGATTTGCTATTTGCATTTTTTCATAATGAAAATACATTTTTAAGTAAAGGTTTAAAATATTGCATACCTCCTAAATTCACTAATAATATAAAAGAAATTTTAGCCACAGATTCTGAAATAGCTTTGAAAACTAAATCAAATAATTTTATTTATGAAAAAATGCAAATAGCAAATCTTATTAAAGATATAAAACCAAACAAATTTAAAAGTCAAAGTCAAAGTATTAAAAATGACATTTTAGCTTTAAAATCAATCAAAAATAAAGTAGATGAAAATAACCTAATTATAACAAAATCAGATAAGGGTAACTCAACAGTAATTTTAAAAAGAGAAGATTATAAATCTAAAGTAAATGATTTCATAATGTCAAGTAATGTCAAAATTCTAAAAAACGATCCTACACAGAAATTTTCTAACCAAATAAGAGAACATGTAAATCATTCAAATTACCTATTTAATGACTTCGATAAAAAATACCTAGTAAATAAAAATCCTCAATGTCCAGAATTATATGGAACAATTAAATTACATAAAGATTCAAAACCAATTAGACCGGTAGTTTCGTATGTTAACACTCCTAATACTAAAGTAGCTAAAAAATTAAATAGTATCCTAAACAATTATGGTTACACATCTAAATATTCAGTACAAAATTCATTAGATTTGATCAAAAAATTGAATAAATGTAATTTACAAAATAATACTAAATTAGTATCGTTTGACGTAACTAATATGTTCTCAAAAAATACCTCCTAAAGAATGTATAGTTCTAGTTAAAAAGCTATTAGATGAAAGAAATATCCATCCAGGTATAATATCAGACATAATTGATCTATTTGATGTATGCATTAGTCAAAATTATTTTACTTTTGATAACAAAGTTTATATTCAAAATGAGGGTCTTCCCATGGGAAGTCCTATTTCTCCAATTTTGGCAAATATATTTATGGATAATTTAGAAAACAAAATCTTTAATTCTAGTTATAAAAACAATATTGTATTTTGGTATAGATATGTTGATGATGTGTTAGCAGGTTTTGTAGGTAGCGAACGGCAGTTAGATATATTTTTTAATTATATTAATACCTTGCATCCTAAAATTAATTTTACTTTAGAAGTTGAAGAAAATAATTCAATTAATTTTCTAGATTTAAGAATTGAAAAAGTTAATAATTCATTAAATTATTCAATATACAGAAAACCTACACAAACAGATGTAACCATACCATATAATTCAAATCATCCACTATCACATAAATTAGCAGCTTATAATTCCATGATACATAGAGCATTTTCGATTCCAATGAACAAAAGTAATTTTAATAAAGAAATTGAGATCATAAAACAAATAGCTACATCTAATGGCTATCCAATACATTTGATAAATAAATTAATTAATAAGAAAGAACAAAAAATGTCACTAGAACTAATATATCCAAAACAAACTAAAGAAATTAAAAGCTATAAAAGTATTACATATTGTGGAAATATTTCCAATGCAATTTCAAAAATAATATCTTCGGCAACATCAAGATTAATATCATTTAAAACACAAAATAGTATTGGAACAAAATTGTTAAATGTAAAAACAAAACTACCAAAATTAAAAAAATCTGGTGTTTACAAAATTAATTGTCCAAAATGTAATGCAGTATATATAGGTCAAACACAAAGAAATTTTGAAGTAAGATTTAATGAACACTTAAGAGCATATAGATTACAACAACCAGATAAGTCGAACTATGCAAAACACCTACTGGAACATCCAAACTCACTTATACACACCAATGACATTCATATACTACACATTTGTGATAAAAAACAAAATTTAGATTTTCTAGAAGAACTTGAAATTAAAAGACATCTAGCAGATCAACAGTTTAAAGTAGTTAATGAACAAATAAATCTTGGAAGTTCTCCACTATTAAACTGTTTACTTTGATTGAGTCTTCATTTTATACATAGATAAGACATTATTATAACATAAATATATTAAGTTATTGTAAAGATCAGCATGATATAGTTTTTTCCTGGTTTTTCTATATCATTGCACAGTTATACTGATCTTAGAGGGAAATACATCCAGGATAATCCCTTAGGGCTAATAACATCTAGGCTTTAATATTGTTATGTCTTATTACTTCCTTACTTGGTCTAGCCTTAACTCCTTATCAACATCAAGCATCTAGTTACAAACAAACAACATGTAATTTCAATATGTCAATCTGACGATGCTAGTGATAGCGAAACAGCTGTAATTGATTTTAAAGCGAATTTTTCAAATAAATAGTGGAAGTTTAGTTTAACTGTGCAGTTATTAATTGTTCTTAGTATTGTCTTTAGTGACGAATCTCGATTTTATTTAGGCATGCACGATGTTCGAGCGAGGGTTAGAAGACGACGTGGTGAAAGGAGAAATCCACGGTTTTTTGTTGAAAGGCATGTTCATCAAACTGTTGGAGTTATGGTTTGGGGTGCTATAGCTTATGGTTCGAGATCACCTTTAATCTTCATCAGAGGTAACATGAACGCGCAGCGTTATAACCAAGAAGTTTTAGAAGCCCATCTTTTACCCTACCTTAACACCCTGGCAAATCCAACTTTTCAAACAAGATAATGCCCGACCACATGTCGCAATAGTCACAATAGATTTCTTTCTACATAATGATGTCACATTGTTACCTTGGCCACCAAGATCTCCCGACTTGATGGTTGCCTGAAATGAGATACCACAGGAGGACATTAACCACCTGATCAGAAGCATGCCTAGGCGCGTTGGAGAATGCGTAACACGTCGGGGTGCATCCACACATTATTAAAGGTAAAATGCAATAATGGTGAAATTTTTATCATTTGCTTATTATGCCTGAGTAATTAATTATACAAAATTTTATAAAAATAAAATTATTTAAACTGGGTGTTCGGATGTTTATGTCACTTAGTATATATATAGTATCAAAACTGTTTTAAAATATTTTTTTTGGATAGTATACATTATTTTTTCTAATCTAAATAAACGATTGACTCAATTTTGTACTTAGGTATATGTAATACAACGAACATCTTCATAATGTAGTATGCGTGTTCTGTACTTTATTTACGGTGTTTGCGCGCAGATATCAATGTGTGAGCAAGCTGACTGAACGGGATAGCCATGTTAGGTGAGAAGTCGTTGTTTTGGTTGGATTTGACATTCAATGAGAATTGGGAATGCATATACTTTGTAAAACTTTTAATATTTTATTATTTATGTAGACTTAAGGTAATTTCTGATAATGCCATTCATTATACATTTGATTTTCTAAATACTCCTAATCCATCTGGCCTTCCCTTATAATTTCTTTATTATTTAAACGGTACCGTATTACAAAAAAGGATCCCCATCATACAGGCCACAATTATGATGGTATGTGAACAAGGGGAATAATACCACGAATACTTGTAATTTAATCAGTATACCCATTTGAATTTAAGAGAATTTGCAATTTCCTCTCAGAGTCTTTTGGCCATGACCAGCTGCTGCAAGCAACCTGGTCAAAAGAAGAATGTCGTATAAAAAAATGTGCCTAATTAGGATCAACTCACATTTAGAATTTATAATCGCCTTACTTTAACAGCTTGCAATCGATAATGTCGCAAGCCTTTCAGTTGCACAATATTAGACCTGTAAGCTAATTTCAACTTCATTTCTGTTGTTATAGAGTTCATTATAGAATGCACGCTAAATGCGTGATGTCCTTATGACCTCTAAAAAAGGAATTCTCTGCAATTACAATTTATTGATACAATAGATCCTATGGGTCGCAGTGTGATTATCACCCCTGACACATACATTTATTGATAAGAGTATTAACACGGCTCACTATAAGTGAGACTGTTTGGCTTGTTTAAATTTTCATCGGTGTGAATTTGTAGCTCCACACTTTCATTTGATTATCTTTGATAATCAGTTAATAGTAAATTTATAAACAAAAAGGAAGATTTAATTAACATGTTTCTAGGTTATATGTAAAAGTGAACGATAGCGGGTTGATAATAATTGAAATGTAAACTATTTTACTGTAATTATGGTTGAAAGATATACTTAATTCAAAGCATAAAATAAAAACCAAACGTACGAAGCCACTGGTATCAGCTAGTTTTACCTTAAAAGAAATTTTCAAAAACTCCAACAAAACTTTAGTGTTTCATATTTAAAACACTAGAAACTGTATCTTTCAGTATTTTACATAAAATTAATAAAAAATAATAGCACAAGCACTTCTCAAAAATTAAAGTGGATTATTTTAAAATTCCCAAAATTAACAATTCAAGTGATATAATTCGTGCATGGAATCAGTAACTACCAACATCCAGGCGTGAAGAGGAAGAGAATAAGCTATAGCTCTTATATAAAACCGAAAATTTGAGATTTTGTACATGTCCAGATTTCATTTGTACACGAATTATAGCCGATTATTTGCATGGGGAGATAAAGGTCAGCGTTACAATGAGAATTTGGGAGTGCCAATCCCAAGCACTCTTTTTGGAGACGGGATATTAGGCCATTGGTATAGGAATAGAAATTTGATATTGTTAATTTTACAGTTTTTTGTTCAGGGTCAATAAGTAATAAATATTAATTTAATTAAAACTAGGGGAAATGTATCTACGATGGATCCCCACCAATGATGGACAACTAGATGTATTTTCAAATATACAGTGCATAATAGACTACCAACACATTGGTTGGGTCGATTGAAGCTTCTAAGTAGTTGTGTATAAGCGCTCACGTAAATATAAGCTGTTTTTGTTCAAATATATCAATTAAAGTTAAAATTGGTAAGCATCGATGTAAAAAAGTAACTGGGCATAATGTTAGATGAAATTGATTGCGTTAACCTTTACTCTTTGGAAGTTCATCTTACTAAGAACAATAAATAACTGCACAGTTAAACTAAACTTCCACTATTTATTCGAAAAATTCGCTTTAAAATTCAATTACAGCTGTTTCGCTATAATTAGCATCGTCAGATTGACATATTGAAATTACATGTTGTTTGTTTGTAACTAGGTACTTGATGTTGATAAGGAGTTAAGGCTAGACCAAGTAAGGAAGTAATAAGACATAAAAATATTAAAGCCTAGATGTTATTAGCCCTAAGGGATTATCCTGGATGTATTTCCCTTTAAGATGATATCATTGCACATAAACAAAAAAGCAGAAGTTGTGGAAAAATGTCATTTGAATTCAACTCCAGAAATTAAAGAACTTAAAGAAAACGTTATAAAAAGGAAATGAGCGCAAGAAAACAAGTCAGGTCAGTAAAATTAATTATCATTGGCAATGACTCTTCTGATGAAGATGAATCCCTTCTGGAGGAAATCCTGAAAACACGTAAATATGACAGACGATGATGATGCTAGTTGCCTTTACTGTCACGGATTTTACTCGAACTCCCGTGCAAGAAACTTGGATTCCAAATATTTAAGTCGTGGCGCCACAATGAATGCGCTGTGAATACATGTGACCTCATGTTATTATATTAGTTTGTTTTACTTTGATATGTTAATTTTTCAAATATTCGGTTAGGTTAGATTAGGGTAGGTTAGGTTAGGTTAGGTTAAGTTAGATTAGATTAGGTTAGGGCTAGGTATATTCTGTCAAATAAAACTGTTTAGAGACACTTTTATGACTATATTTTAAATGGATACGACATGGGTACATATTATTATGAATTTATTAATTTTTCTTTGTTGCGTGATTATGGTTTTCTTTTTGTTTTATTTTAATTTTAATTTTTTTTTATGTTTTAATTGGTATTTTCGCAAACCCACGTTAGTTGTGACAAGATATTATGAGTTCTTTGTTTCTATTTTGATTTGACGTAATTGTTGAAGTTTTTTATTACAATAATGTTCTTAGCCCCTTAAATAATATGTATGATGATGACTAGCTCAAATAAAATTAAATGTTCCTATGCTCGTTTGTTTAACTTAAAAATAAATACTATCGTTAATCGAAAAATTGTATCTCAGGTCGTACAGGTTTTGCCACAGATTTATGCTCAAACAAAATTATAAATTTTCTATCAAAATGAAATTCAAAAATCTTTACAATAAAGTCGTATAAATGTCCTCTAGCGGCAAATAACTATTATCGCTTTAAAACAGTTCATACGCACACTTAATACAAATTAAATAACGGTACCTTTTTTAACTCTGTCTCTCGAACGTTCGTCGTTCACATGAAGATGTCGTTGGAGTAGATCTTTGTTGACGAAAGTGAAACTGGTGGTCTATCTTCTCTTCTAGTAAACACGTGGGATGCAGAACTTCAATGGTTTAATTAAAGACAGAAACTCTTACGATGTAGGTATTTATTATTGTTCACTTGTGGATTTATTTATACAATTTACTGGTTGATAAGACTCCCTTTTTACAAGTGATGTGTTACAAAGTTTTATACTAGGATTATTTCTGATATAAGGTAAGTCAAGTTTCTTATATTTGATACTAACTTTTGTATCATTAAAATTACAGTTGGAACTGTTATATTATAAAGTTCTCTGCTCGATTCAACAAACCTATTTTCTATTCAAAGTCGAAGAATGTTAACTTATAAAGTTAATAAATTTTATGACTAATCAAAGTCTTTTTTAAAAATGTAAATTACGAGTTGAATATTTTAATAACTGTTGTTGAATGTTTTGAAAATGAGTCTTGAATCTTTTTAAAATTAAACTTGAGTGTTGAGTCGTGAAAGTTTTTTTAAAATTAAACCTTAAATGTTTGTTGAAAGTTTAAAACGAGGCTTGAATGTTTGTATAAAGAGTCTTGACTGTTTTAAAATTAGGCTTGAATCTCCCTTTTATTCTTCCTGAGTGGTTCTTTTACGTTAAGACTGAGATCCCTTTCTCATTATTCTCTGACCAATAAAAATGCTTCATTTAAAAACTCCACGAGAACCAATCAGAAGGAACTATTTCTTAATTTGCTTATTTCTAACTAACTACTTATATTTTACAGACAATTTTTTTACATAATATATACAACAATCATTTCTAATGTTCAATAATTTTTTTATAATTTATTATGGTCGGAAAAGCTCTCAAATTATATTAACACTGAGGCTTGAAAGTCATAAATTCGACCGATATATTTCCGAGTAACTCTTACGTCACAACGTGCAGGTGTTCTAAGCTTTTGGAGTTCGAGGAACCAAACACTTCAAACACGAAAGGTTGTTTAGGAGCACTCTAATTCTGTTGATTTGACGTCACACAGGCACAGGTGCGCTTCTAAGGTTTTGGAGTTCGTGGAAACTAAACATTTCAAACACGCGATGTTGTGTTCGAGCACTGGTATTCTGTTAATTTTACGTCATACATATGCACAGGTGTTATTCGTAGAAGAACTTTTAATATACACTCTTGTAGATTTTTGAAAATCCTTTTATATGTTTAACGGAAAAATATTTTTAGAAAATTTATAATTTGTTCGTTTGTTTTTTTTTCATTTAGAATTATATTTTCATTATTATTTTTTTTAACGGTGATTTTGATTATTTTTATGTTTGTTATTACTTTTTTATTATTTATTTGCTTTCAATTGACTTAATAACGATTTTGTTTTTGATTGAATCATCATAATACATATTCTTATTGAAATTAATCTTTAATCTTTAATGGATAATTTTTATGATAATAAAACTTCGTCTCAATATATGCCAATGATGGACCACTTGATTACTTTTTCAAAACATGCTGTATTACTAAAAAGAAAATTATTTGATAAAAAATCTACCCTGTGTTATGATAAACATCAAACTAAGTATATATTTTTATTTAAAGCAAAATAATAACTGGAAAAGTTAAATGCATAAGTAAATGTAAGCGAGCCATACATTTACAGAACATGTCTTTTTTGCATCAGGTTATAGTCGAAACCAAATAACTGCCATTAATTAAACATATTTTTATTCGACTAGCCTTGTAGACTTGATTCACTGAAAACAGAGTAATTAACAAAACAAGATTTAAGAATAGAAACAAATAACTTTTTAGTTAATGACAGCTGTTTCGAGAAATCATTTCATTAATCATTTCATTAATTTGTTTCTTATTCTAAATATAATCAACATCTACGAAGTAAGGGTTAGTATTTATAATACATTGTATTAAAACAAGTTTTCTTTAAATATTTTTTATTAATGGGTACTACATAGGTACTATAAAAGTTTCAAGTATACTATGAAAATTGAAAGGTGTTGAGTAAACATACGTTCCATATTAATTTTTATTAGGCGAAGGTTTTATGATGTGCCTTTAAAATACAATCTCAATGCACACATAAATCTTCGGCAAACAATGCAAGGACAATGTTAAACCATTATTAGTATCTAACAATAATCTATTATAAATTATACGACTTTTGAATGTAGACGACTATACAAGAAGTTTTTTCAATGCTGTAATTACTAACGTCAATATATACATTGGTCAATAAAATTACTACATGTGTTTGGTCACTGAAAAATTGATAAAAATGTATTTGTTTGATATTCCAATTAACCAAGAAAACTTTTCTTGCAGCCCCTTACTAACAAGTAATACAAGAACAAATATATTTGAAAATAAAAAAAATCAAATTAGAAATGTACTGTTTTATTATTTTATATTATTTATATTTTACAATCTCTTGTTGGAATAGTAACCACTGCATTCCAAATATTAGTTCCTTGGTTATGACATTACCTCAAAAGTATTTGGCAATTTAATGCAGCTGTGACAATCCCACTAAAAATCCTTATTATAATTATTGTTTATCTTCCTATCCCCTATATTTCTATCCATTTCTTGTTCTTTCATAATTTTTTGCATCTCTATATTTAATTCCAGTTTCTTTCACACTCTTCAATTTTATTATTGATTCCTTATAACTGGAAATCTTTGAGAGAATCTTTGTCTCAAGTCTATATACCATAATGGCACCCAAAAATGTGTACTTTGTGGTATCATCAAGGTTTCAATAGAAACAATTATCCTCATTTGTAGCTTCGATCTTCTTAAGGTATGATTATCTCGCATGTTATAAAATAGTCGACATTTCAGTAATTGCAAACGATCTAACTTTTAATTTTGGGCATAAGCCTATTTGTCTATTGTCTATTTGTTCTGTTAGAGTACTGTAAGGTTTGCTAGATCCGTTAATCTTCGCTGCCCATGTTCTTTAATATCACGCTGTCCTGTTGCCGAGTAAATGTATGTCACCTTAGCCATCAAATTAATGGTAGGAATGTTGCATAAATCCTTGAGATGCGAGGGATGAACTTTGATTTAATGTAAGGAACACTAAAGAAATAACTTTACAATAAAACTGTCTGATTACAACAATTATCTTTTTTGTCAATGACGGCTTTTTTAAATATACAAATTTAATTAAGTTTATTGTACTAACCCTTACTCTGTGTAAGTCCATCTTACTAAGAATAATAACAAACTATTCGTTTAAACTTAACTTCCACGTTTTATTAAAAAATTAGCTTTTAAATTACAAATGACAGCTGTTTCGATCCAACGAGCATCGTGAGATTGACATATTTAAGTTACATTTTGTTTTCCAAGGTACCTGATGTTGATTAAGTAGTGTTAAGTCTAGACCAAGTATGGAAGTAATAACATACAGACATAACAATATTAAAGCCTAGTTGTTATTAGCCTTAAGGGATTATCCTGAATGTATTTCCCTTTAAGATCAGTATAACTGTGCAGTGATATAGAAAAAATAGGAAAATACTATATCATGCTGATCTTTACAATAATTTTATATATTTGTGTTACATACATTTATGTCTTATCTATGTATAAAATCAAGACTCAATCAAAGTAAACAGTTTAATAGTGCAGAATTCCCAAGATTTATTTGTTCATTAACTTCAAATTGTTGATCTGCTTTTTATTTCAAGTTCTTCAAGGAAATCTCAATTTTATTTTTATCACAAATGTGTAGTATATGGATGTCATTTGCTTTGTTATTTATACTTTTGTTATTTATATTTTGTTTCGAGATAACTAAAAAACACTAAAAAAATGGTACAATTTTTTTGACATAAATAAGTTCTCGCCATTCGCCGCATTGTCACATATGTAAGTAAAAATGCTTGGTTCCTTATAGTAATATAACGGTAATATTCCATTTTTTTATATTCTAATATAAAGCTTTTGCTTTGAATGAGGGTGAAGAATAGTAAAATTGTATACAAAGTAGTTAAATATGATAAAATAGCATTACATTTATGCTAATAAAGTACTCATAATGATACCTATGTACATAGTAATCGTGAGTAGTATTTAGAATCTTTAATATACCTACTTCCAGCACAAAAAGGGGTAACAAAAGGTACATTAATTATGATTATTACACTTTTTTAATGTTTATATTTTTATATATTATATAAAATCGGTTTTTTTTTTCAAAACCTCTTGTTATTTTTATTTTACGATAACTACAGAATTTACTTCAAACAACAGCTATATTTACTCAGGTGATAAAGTAACAGTAGCCATTTTTGACTCAATTCGTGAGGTTTGTAGGTATGACGTCAGGGTAAAGGTCAATTTTTTCGACTATATATTCAAAGATTTTTAGAAGGTGCTGTATTTATTTTTTTATTCTTTTTTATATCTCTTGCTCTCCATAGTCATAACAAGAAAGAACACAGCGTTACAGTGAAAATTTAAGATTACCATCCATTTTTTTGGGAGTGGGTTTTGATGGTTTGATGGTCGTGCAAACTTAGTCGTCTTAATTCATGAGACAATTACTGCCACACGATTTCGACACATAGTATTAAAGCCAATAATTGCTACAGTTTTTGTGCAAGAACAAACACAACCTGTTGTGATTCATAATGCCCGCCCGCACCTTGCGGAAATCATCAAGGACTGTATGGACTATTGAAGAGTGTGTTCTATCCACCGTTGTGGAAAAATTCTGTTTAAGAATGATATTTATTGCATGGTTACATATTATTAGGGAGAGAAATATAAAAAAATCAGTTCAAATATATTACAGCTAATAAGATTACTTCTGTAGAAGAAAGGACCAAACATCTAATAATGAATGTATGTGTTACTTTTTCACTATATTAAATATCTCAATAAGTCGAGGCTTTTGTAGGTTTAAAGAAAATAACGTTTTTCATATGAATATCATTTTAATTCTTAAATTAAACAACATGTACACAAGACACTTCACATTTTTCTACTTTGAACATATTCTTTAAATAGTACCAGCAACCAGAAATAAATGATAAATAAATAATTTTTAGTCATCGGCATACTGGTACCGTTCAAATTTAACAAAAGCTTTTATACAAAATTCGTTTTGAAATATATATTTACACTTTTTCTACTAATTGCTTAATAGGATTGCAAACGAATAAAATTTGTTTCATAGTGAGCTTAAACGTTGTTGAGGAAGAAAGTTTTTAACAAATTTTTGCAAAAGGTAGCTAGACAATTTTTATAATAGATTTTAAAAGAAAAATATCTTTTTATATGAGATTTTAAACCATGGAATGTTCTTTGGAATTAAAAAATTATCAAATATAAACAATGGATACATTTAAAATAATTTTTAAATTAAAAAATTACATTTTGATACAATATATATTAAGAACTTTCTTCGAGATAATATTTAAAGAAATTTTCGATTTCTAATTCATATACAATTATTAATTAATATACAATATACACAAAAAGAAAACAAATCTATATACATAATTATTGTATACAATTAGTATGTACACGTTTTTCTTCATTGCTTCAAAAGAGGAACAAACTATACATTTTCGTACAATTTCATATGAATACAGTCTAAAAAAATCACTATAAGTGGCACAAAAAATTATAACTTTGCAGTAACACAATCTTCCGAGTGAAGAACAATCTTTTTTAATTTTAAAACGTTTGATTTAGTCTTAGGAAGATAAAATTCTAATTGTTTAATGCTTGAAGAGAAACTATTTAAAATGGAAACAGACGATGCAATTTCATGTAATTTGTTGTATATTCAGTGTATTTTAAATTCTTGAATATGCCAGTAGCTTCAAATGTGCATAATTGTTACTTCTTAATTTCCCTTTTGAAACCCAGCTGGAAATTCTTCTGTCGATTTTTCTCTTCCTCGTTATCAATATTTTTTATTTATTTATTGGTATGGTTACCGATGTAAAAATAGTTCCTTCCTGTCGCAAAAGGTGACTAATGAAAGCACCAGGGCAGAACCCAGTGGCGTCTGGTTCAAGAATGAGCGACAACATCTCCTAGTGTCTGCCACAAAATGAGCGTCTGTAGAAGAGGGTAAAGGAAATAATCTGTACTCCAGATGAGCGGCTTGAAACAGCGTCTGTACTCCATGTTAGTAGCGGTTGCTCTCAAACTCTAGTTGCAACCTTAGTTTTAATCAAGAAATGGTCTCAAAACCATTGCCCCCAGAATTTAAAACAATTATGAATGATGAAATTTATTGTGCTGTGGAAGTCCATCCTATTAAGAAAAATCAACAACGAAAATTTTGAACAAAACTTTTTTTATTTAAAAAAGCTAAAGTTTTGTTCAGAACAATAAACAACTAAAAGGTTGTATTAACTTTCACTATTTATTCTAAAAATACTTTAATTGCAATGACAGCCGTTTCGCTATCGAAATAGCATCGTCAGATTGACATATTGAAACGTCTGTCATTGCAATTAAAGTATTTTTAGAATAAATAGTGAAAGTTAATACAACCTTTTAGTTGTTTATTGTTCTGAATAAGATGAACTTTCACACAGTAAGGGTTAGTACCATAAATTTCATAAAGTTTTGTTGTTTAATGTTCTTAACGGATGGATGATGTCAATTACTCTGAATATAACATCATTGCAATCGGCTCTTACATAAACTTAGATGTCATGGTGTGCGGTAATTGTGATTTTATAAGAACAGTATTAAAAGTTGGATGTCGTAGCAATTGTTATTTATTTTAGAAAACGAATCAAACTACTTAAAGAAAAAAAAAGAAATTTATCTTATATGTATTATTATTGTGTTATAATTTTTAGTGCCTTAAAAACTAAAAATAGCAGCACCAATAATAAACAAAACTAAAAATTGCCTGTAATGTTTTTATACAAATACACGAAAAATGTAATTTGTACTTGGTAAGCTTATAAAAAAAGCACTTTTAGTTTGAGTGATCTTAACTCTTTAATAGTTTTAGATCAAATCCATTATAGCAAATTTGTATTCTTTTTAATAATGTAATCCAAACACGTTTAGTTTTTAATAAACACGCACGCTGAATTAATAAATATTTAGGATGGCAGCAAAAATGGAAAAATTAATAGTTTTATTTGTAAATTATTTTCAAACTATTTAAATTTATACCAATAAAAACCAAATACTATTGTTATACGGTAGAAAAACAATTACCTATATGGTTATTACAAAAGTTAAATTATTTTAAAAGAAAATCATTATTCGTTTTTCATAAATTTATTATTTACATTATTTTTTAGATGTTTGACACGATATATAATGTGCGACAGCTTAACAAAAAATAATAATAACCATCAGCTATCTATAGCTGGATCATATTTGAATTACATTATAGAATTAGAAAAAAACGGTCAATTTTTAATTTACTTATTAGGAAACATTTTTATGAGCTTTAATATTTTATTGCAAAAACACCCCGTTAAACAACAAAACATTGGCGATATCAACATTCATAATTCTACATTAAAATGTTAACTTTCGATATCACGAATATTTTGATTTGTTTGTTACCCGAAAAAACGTTTGTGGCGATATACGTATATAAAGTCGAGTTCCACAAGGTTCTATCACAGGTCCACTATGTTTACAATTACCACAATAAACGTTGTTTTCGAATAAAGTAAGTTCCTAGGTCAAATATATACACGAATCTTTTCGTAATTTTCATACAGTGTTATTTGGTAAATATACAGTTCGCAGTGAAAAATTATCAATGAATGTTTATCATTTTTATTAAATGCATTAATGGTAAAAAAGTTGCAAGCTAAATTTTTAGGTATTATGACCTTAGATATTATCGACCATTATGACATAAAATTATTGTATATAGAAGCTCTAAGAACTTATTAAACGTTACACATCTAAAGTACGGATTTAATTCAAATCATATGGCTCAATAACAACACTACTTATCATTGTCTTCACTTTGTTTTACATCCAAACCGTTAACCATTTTTTCTATGCTTTTCAAATCGCTGGGAGAGTTAGCAGTTTCCGGTTTAGGCGACGTCGTATTTGGCCTTAAAGGAGGTGAAAGAGAATTCGCTCGAATTTTTCCCGATGGTGAATTACTAAGACTTCTGGTGTGCGAACTGGGTGTCACGGTTTCAAAAGCGCTACCGAGAGGTGAGGAACTTACTCCACTGGTTGAATTAGGTAATGTGTATGGCGCGAATCTGTGTCCTCCCTTTAAGTGATTATGTATTGGTGAAGTGGGAGATAGATGATGTCCGTGAGGATTAGGATGTGTGAGGTTTTGGTAATGCGAGAATAACGCCGGGTGCTGGGCCGCTAAAGCTAATTGTGCATTGAATAACAAACTGGGATTCATTCCAGGATTATGGGATCCTGTAAAAAGACTCAACGGTGGACCGAATGGAGAATGTCCTCCGGCACCAGGATAAATACCAGGCGGATACAGGTAAGGAAGTAAATGCGGTGGAGGATGGATAGGTGGTCCAACACTTATATTCGGAGAGGGATATTCTCCCGATGGATTCGAAGGTCCCGCTGAATCTTTAGGGGATGAAGACGGACGAGGACGAAAAGCTGTACTACCCGGAGACTCTGAACAACTGCTTTCTGAACCTGAATCGTCATGGAGACGTCTTCGAATCGAATCTTCTTCTACACCTGGAACAAAATACGTCGTAACTAAATTGTCAACATATTTATTCCTAAAATATTTACCTGATTGGTTCAAAGACGAAGTTATTGGCGTCGAAGAATGTAAAGACGGCCTAGGACTATCGGCGGTTCCAACTACATCCAACTCCGAATCATCTGTTTTAGATACGGTACTACTATCGGCTGACATTCGAGCTGGTAAAGGATGTGAAGTTTTGTCATCTGTGTGCCTTTGTGCCAGCATTGCCTGTCTGTAACAATAGAGAGAATAAAATTATAAAATTTGATGTCCGACTTTCAAATTAAACAAAATTAGTTAGAAATGATAATAAATATTCAACTAATTAAACTAGAATATCCTTTAAAATACGGTATTGATTTTAACCATAAACTTCGTGGCGAACTAATTTTAATCCCAGAAAAAAAAACAATATCAAGCTTTACACCCTTAGATTCCAAACAGTTGGTCCACTAATGTATGCATATCACTTACTGTAAATGCAAATTTGATACACCCACCAAGCGAATACCGAAAGCAGGGGGGCTTATCACCCTTTTTGACCTTCTGCAAATGCCACCGCTAATTTGATAGTGTTAAGCCTTATTGTCACCCTCTGTGTCTTTATTTTCGCTCGCCTTTTAATTTAAACTTTTCGGAGACAAAGAATAAGTTACTTGACGGAATATTTTATCGGATAGAAAGAATGATGGAACTGTAATCGCATGAAAATGCAGAAAAGAAGCTTGGTCTTTAGGGTTTGGGGTAAAAAAATCGGTTTCCAGTCGGTAACAGTAGGGTTGGAGAATGCTCGGTCATCCTGGGGGTTCATTAAAAGCTAATTTAGCGTATATTTTAAAAAAGTTTCTGTCCAATGTTGTTTAACGAACCAAAGCTATAATCTAACTGTTCTTTATTTTAGAAAAATATTGACAATTTTTAAGAAAAACAAATCTACGTTGTGATTGTTTGCCACGATACATTATCAGTGAAGAATAAGATAAATATCCAAACAAGGTAGTACTTTAAAATTATTTAAGCTTTTAATTTTCCGGAATGAAGAAAAAAATAATTTTTTTCTTAGTTGGACTAGCATAATACTGGTTAAATTGGTCTTAATCATCCTTCCTGTAACAGTGCAGTATCCTTGTAGAGGCTTTTAATAACTTTAACCAATAGTTTTTAGTAAATATACAGGTAAATGCATTATAAAATGTAACATAGCGATTTTTAACATTGCTTACTCTGAATTTATTCTGAACTAGTCGACCAGTATCAATCTTCAACATATACATTGAAATCCCTGTTCCGTTTTATAATGCATGTACCTGTATATATATATATGGATGAAATTATTAAAAACTGTTGTAAAACAACAAAGAAAGTATAATTAGGATATAGAATCTTATAAGTATCTCCCTCTTAATGCAGTTTTGAAGATGATAGCTAAAAATAAAGAGGAACTAGAAAAAATCTAAGAAATAAGACAAGAATATATAACCATAGAGGGGGCAGTAGAACAGAACAATGAATTAAATGAATTCTAATACGTATGAGAAGTATTAAAAAATAATGGAAGCAGAAATAAAAGAAAGAATTGAAGGTACGATAAAAATGTACTACGCACTAAATAAAAATCAATGTAAAGTAAAATTAAAACAAAAAGCGTTGCACGTCATACAATGACAAAGTAACCAAGCAAAATAAAGATAAAACATATGTTCTCTCGTCAAGGTCTGCTCCCTCAGTCAAGAATAAGGGCCTTGGACATTGAAAATAACCAAAAAATTAAAGTTTTTAAAATGACACAAGACAACTGATTGAAACGTGGTCATTGTAACAAAGACAACGAGGTGTGTGCAAAAATAGACAAACTACATAGTTTCCAACCAGACAAAACAATAATGAAAAGAAAGCGAGGAAGACCAAGACCAAATAGAATTCAAAAATACGTAAAATATTCAGTAGTTTAGGAGTAACTTGTTTACCTGCTAGGTAAAAGAAAATAGGTACTTAACATAAAATACGATTCAAATAACCTTAAAATATTTTATGAAATAAAATAAGCATCATTGTCCCCTTTTAACTGCCGCATGGGTCGTTGGAACGAGTACTTATAATGTTGTAATTTTCCTTTTTTAGTATTTCTCTTCCAATCTCTTGTCTACTTGAAAAGGTTACCAACTATAATTATCGCAGTAGTCGGTCAATTAACCCCCGTTATAATTCGATCCGATCGCCACCCTTTGTCTGACCCTTCTTTCAGTATGTACCATATATTCGTTGCCTGTTCCTTGTTCGTACACCCCTCGAGCTAAATTTCTGTGTTCGACGTATCAATTGCTCTATTCTGCCAGGATGGAGCAGTTACACAGTGACGTACAAATAAACGTTTCCTGGTTAGAGATATCCTAGATAATTCTCAATAGGAAAACAGACGCTTTATAATATTAGATCAATATAGATAATCGTAAAGAAGGTAATCTCTAGTGGATGAATCAATACTCTAAAATAGGTTAAAATAAGTTGTAAACGAGTGAAAAAAGGAGGTTTATTTAGCATTCTGGTCCACTAATCAGATTTTAGGCAAAAATTTCTTCCTTGTAGAAATTTTCTAAAGAATAATACTAAATACGTTTCATGACTATTCAAATAATTTGTTACATAATAACACGGTTCTTCGAAACACCGGATTTGTGCGTCGCTCATGAGTAAAGTTACTTGATGCGAACATCGACGTAATCAATTGTCATGGGTTAAATTGTCACTGGAAGCCCTAATTCTCCTCTGTCTTAGTCTAAAATTATTTTTCCACGGATCTATCAGTGACACAAAGTTGCAAAAAAATCACACCGATAGAGTAAATGTGTTGATGAAATTTTTGAGGCTATTAATGTTAAGAAATCACCCACATTTGGATTTGACTGTTTTTTATTAATACTGATAGTTCTAAAACATCAATGTAATGCAGAACAATAAACAACTAGGGGTCCGGTTCTGAACCAGGTGTAAGTAAGTTGTGTTAAACTAGCTCTCAAGTTCTTTTACCGGTTACTAGTAGTTAAAACAACTAATAATTACAAATAACATAATATAGTAGTGCAGTTATAAACAGTACATCTATCTATGTAAGTACTTTAAAGTGAAAACACTTAGTTTTATAAATATCTTACGTTTAACAATTATCACAGACATAGTGCGATCCGATTTTGGAAAATAAAAACTGGTCTTTTTACCTATCATTAGGGAAGAGATATTTTAACGACAGGGTCGTATTTACTTGTTTCAAAGTGACATGAAATTTCGCAAGAAATTAATCAAAATAGACTTTTAATACTACAAAATGTCCATTAATACTTCTGACTACAGGGGTAAACCAATGGTTCCTGATCAACAAACGCCTTCTTACTCTACCGTTACTAAACAACATGCAGTTACAACTTTTCCCAGCAAAAATCAAGCAATCATTTTTCCATCCATCGATACAATTAAATTACACGAGTACGTCTTATCACTAGGAAAACTAGTCCAACCTAAAAACATTCTATTTTCATCCAGAATGTCTAATGGCCGAATTTGTATCTACCTTTCCAGCAAAGAAGTTGTAGACAATTTTTTAAATAATTACGGAGAAATAAAAATCGGAGATAATGTTATTATAGCAAGAAGATTAATATCACCAGCGAAAAGATTACTTATGTCTAATGTTTGCCCGACAATTCCACATTATATAATTGAAAAATACATAACTAATCTCGGATTAAAATTGTTATCCCCATTATCCTTTCTAAGAGCAGGCATCCCAGATCCGCAATATAATCATGTCCTCAGTTTTCGAAGACAAGTATATTATACTCCAGAAGAAAATACAGTCATTCCAGAGTCAATCGTCATCGATTTTGAAAATACCTCTTATAGAATATTTCTTTCTGATGGATCAAACTGCCACTTATGTCAACAACCTGGTCACATAGCAGCAAACTGTACCTACAATCCTTCACAACCAAGTTCATCCCTTACCTCCAACCAAATTAATCAAAACATCCTTCCAACATGTACCTTATCGGAAAATGAAAATAAAAACTCATCAAGTCAAATTGAAGAAGTTAATGAAACAATGGAGACCCAAGACATAGGTTCAAATTCAACTGGACAAAAACGATCACATTCAGAAGTTTCAACACCTTTGTGTTCTCCTCCTGCAGAAAATTCAGAGATTACATTTGCAAAACCAACAACAAAGTCAACCAAAAAACCAAAGGCTAACAAAGACCAGCCTAAAAATCAAGAGAAAAATTCCGTTTCACTTTACCTTGAACCTGCCAAGAAGTTTATTGAAGAGTCAGACTTTGTACTGAAAAATAATGAACTAGTTAATTTTCTAATAGATGTCCATGGTTGTTCCAATCCCATAGAAATTGCGCAAGAATATACCACTGATATACACGGACTCATTAAAATGCTAACAGAAGTTTATCCGAAACTTGAAGAGAGAAGTATTAAAAGCAGAATTACTAGAATAAAGAAAAAACTTTTAAAAAAAACTAACAGATGACATTAACGAACAATCGGACCTAAACGAGGATACCGATACATCCCAAGACAATTAATATAAAAATAATATCAATTTATTAAAAATGAGCATATTACAGTGGAACATACAAGGTTTATATACACATGTGGAAATGCTTGAGCTCCTAATTAAGAATACCAAACCCAAAATTATTTGTTTACAAGAAACAAATTTTAAAAACAACAAAACTTATAATTTAAAAAGATTTATTGGATATCATAAAATTAGGAACTATGCCCATAAAGCTAGCGGTGGAGTATCCATATATGTTGACCCAAGCTTAGAATCGGAAGAAATACAATTAAATACCAACATTGAAGCAGTAGCAGTAAAAGTTCAATATCCAACACAGGCTTACATATGCAATATATATATACCACCAAATATTAAACTTGAAACAAGAGAACTCGAACAAGTAATTAATCAAATTCCCAAACCTAGAATTATTTTAGGAGACTTTAACTCACATAGTACATCATGGGGAAGTCATTCCACAGACACAAGGGGTGAAAAAATGGAGAAGTTTTTAAATTCAACCGATTTTATATTATTAAATACAGGAGAAAAAACTCGGTTTAACTCTATAACTGGAAATCATTCTAGTATCGATCTGACTTTATGTGATAGTTCTCTAGCATCAACCTTACAATGGGAAGTTTTACCACATACATACGACAGCGATCATTGGCCCATAATAATAAAAAATTGTAAATATGTAAAAAACACAATATCGTTTGTTGAAAAATGGAAAACTGAAAAAGCGGATTGGTCACTTTATCAACAGCTAATCGAAGGGTCATCACAAGAATTTAAAAGATTAGACGGCAATATCGATGACATTGTTGAACAATTTACCACAATTTTAAAAAATATAGCTATGACGTCTATAGGAAAAACCAAGATTTCTCAACGTAGTCACGCAGTACCCTGGTGGAATAAAAAATGTGAAGCAGCAATTAAGCAAAGTAAACATGCATATAATGTGCTTAAAAAATCTCATACACCAGTAAATTTATTATATTTCAAAAAATGCCGAGCTCACACGAGGTACATTATTAAACAAAGCAAGAGAGAATCGTGGCAAAATTATATATCTTCGATTACAGATAATACTTGCCCATCAGAAGTGTGGAATAAAATACGCAGGATCAAAGGCATACCATATAGTAACAATATAACATCTCTCAACATAGAAGGACACATAATTGTAGAAAGTACACATATGGCAAACGCTTTGGCAAGTTCAATCCAAAAGCATTCAAGCGAATCAACGCAACACTCTTCTGTTATAAATAACAAAGAAAATTTAGAAAATGATAATGTATTTAGTAATACAAATCACCCACTGGACCACTCAATAAGTATGGATGAGTTAAACGATGCATTTCACGATTTGAAAAATTCCAGTCCTGGCCCAGATGAAATACCTTACTCCTTTTTAAAAAACCTTCCATTAGTTGCTAAAAATTATCTCTTAGACTTGTATAATTTTATGTTTAGCACCAATCAATTCCCCAAATCTTGGAAGACAGCCATTATAGTTCCCTTCATTAAAGCCAATAAAAGCAAATCAAATCCAGAGTCTTATAGGCCAATATCACTGACGTCGTGCCTAAGCAAACTATTGGAAAAAATTTTAAACAAAAGACTACAGTACTTTTTGGAATCAAAAAAACTTATAGTTAACCAACAAAACGGCTTTAGAAAGAATAGAGGTGCAGTTGACAACTTAGTGGCCTTAGAATCCTCAATACATGAAGCTTTTGCAAGTAAACGTCAAGTTATAGCAGTTTTTTTCGATATTATTAAAGCTTTCGATTCAATAAGGAAACATGATGTAATTAAGAAACTTAAACAATGGGGTATAGTGGGAAATTTCTTATCATTTGTGAAGAACTTTCTCCAAGACAGAAATTTTAAAGTAAGAGTCAATCATAACTTCTCCGACTACCACACTCAAGAAAACGGAACACCTCAGGGTTCTACATTAAGTGCTTCTCTTTTTCTTATTGCTATTAATGACATAATAAATAACATAAGAAGCCCTGTTAAAGCTTTATTATACGCAGACGACCTTGTAATATACATCTCACATAAAAATTATGAAATAGCTGGCAAAATCTTACAAGAGTCTATCAATACTTTAGAAAACTGGTAAAAAAACAGGATTAAAATTCTCCACAAGTAAAACCAAAGCTATCTGTTTCTCCGCAAGACAACAAAATATATTCAACTTACCAAAATTGACACTCTTTAATAACAACTTGGATTATGTAGATCATATCAAATATCTGGGAATGACGTTTGATTCAAAACTTACTTGGAATATGCACATTCACCAACTTAAAAAGTCATGTATGCAAAATATAAATATTCTAAAAGTTTTATCAAATCACCAATGGGGCGCAGACACAACACAGCTATTGAATATTTACAGAACACTAATCCAGAGCAAATTAGATTATGGTTCAATCGTATATAATTCTGCCAAAGATTCGTTGCTAAAACATCTAGACGTGGTACAAAACACAGCATTAAGATTAGCCTTGGGAGCATACAGAACTAGCCCTGTAGAAAGTTTATATGTAGAAGCTAATGTTCCTCCATTATCCATAAGAAGATTACGTCTTAGCCTACAGTATGCAACAAAACTTTTAGCCAACCCAAATAATCCTGCCTATCCCTATGTCACTAGCCTACGTTTTCAAAATGAATTTACCAAAAATCAAAATTTACATCCATCTTTTAGTAAAAGAATCAGTAACTTTACACTTCCAACAGTTCTAAGTAATGAAATCGACTACCCTCCTCCATGGACTGTTAAAATTCCATTCTGTAATACCGATCTGACGAATCACTCCAAAGAAAACACACTTCCGTCTTCATATCGTCAATATTTCTATGAACTAAACAAAGAATATTCTTCATACCACTCCATATATACAGATGCATCAAAATCATCAAATCTTGAAACAATGGGGGTTGCAATTGTTACTGAGAAGTCTTCCCAAAAATTTCCTGTGCCTAAGAATTATTCAATATATTCTGGAGAACTTTTAGCAATATCTAAAGCGTTGCAATACCTAGTTCATGATGAAAATTCAAAGTCAGTAATTTTTACTGATTCTCTAAGTGCAATTGCTGGAATTCGAAGAATGTACCCAAATCATCCCATATTAAATCAGATAAAAAATAATTTAAAAACAGCACAAGATTTAAACAAAGAGGTAAAAATTGTCTGGATACCATCTCATGTTGGTATATCTGGCAATGAGGATGCTGACCTTTCTGCTAAGGAAGCCTGTAAATTGAAAACAGACTTACACCAGATACCTTTATCTGATGCTACAAATCTGGCAAAAAGTATCACCCAAAAATCATGGTTGGAAAGATGGAAAAAACAAACAAATAACAAATTACAAAAAATAAATCCAGATTTAAAGACGTACTCAGTAAGCAATCTAAAGCGTAGAGATCAAATAAAACTCCATCGAATAAGAATAGGCCACACTAGAATATCTCACGAATATCTAATGAAGAAAGAACCTCCCAAAATATGTTTTGCATGTGACACTACCATAACAGTCCAACACATCATGATAGACTGTCCTCTTTATGAAAAAGAAAGAAGGGAAGTTAATCTACCCGGTGAATTAAAGTGCGCGTTAGCGAGTGAAAATAGTGAGAAAATCATTGAGTTTTTAAAAGCAACCGACCTATACAAACTTATATGAATGTCTTGACCCCCTATGTATATATGTTTATTATCTTTTTTGATGTAATTTAATTTATATTACTTACTTTATATGACTATATAAACCATACATCTGTACATTTATCAAACCACCACTAATAACCTTTCATGGTTGATGTGGTATTTTTCTAATAAAAAAAAAAAAAAAAAAAAAAAAAAAAACTAAAAGGTTGAATTAACTTCCAGTATTTAGTCTTTAAATACTTTAAATGTAATGAAAGCCGTTTCGCTATCGAAATAGCATCGTCATTACATTTAAAGTATTTAAAGAATAAATAGTGGAAGTTAATTCAACCTTTTAGTTGTTTATTGTTCTGAATAAGATGAACTTTCACATAGTAAGGGTTAGTACAATAAATTTCATTAATTTGACGAGAGTGATACGAATGTCCGTATCACTTCGAGTGGAAAATGGACATTCCATGCGTGTTGTACACTATACTTTTCCTTCGACTATAGTATATTTATAAAGAGGAGGTTTTTATTTACTAAACGCTATGATGCAATTATAATAAATAAATAAATAACGTGATCAAATATTCTGATTCGAATCAAAATTCCTTTACTTATTAACAACATTGATTGTAAAATTACCGCATTAAATATCATTCATGGAGAATTGCTTGAGTATTGTATAACCGTGACATTTTCTGAGTTTTCAAAAATTGCAGCTATTGAAGATTTTATTTGCTATATGGTTTTCATTTTTCAATTATTCGTCTATGTACCCACCGTGTCTTTTTAAAGATGTTATAACTTCTCTGCGGAAACAATGTCCGGTGTATAATTCCAGGTTAAATAGATGGCAATTTATTTTCCTAGATACACAAATTTGTTTATATCAATTCTTTAAACTGTACATTTTACTTTTTGATAGTTAAGGAATAAATAGTAATCTCCAACGAAGATCTGCACATTTTTTAAAGATTTCATAAAATATTCCTGTTAATATTAATTTTTTGGAAATTTTTCTTTTTGTGTTAGGTATCAACTAAAACTGCTGAAATCAGTTAATTTTGTATTATACAGCAAGCACCCAAAATGTTAATTCTAAGTATAGGTAATTATTTTCCATGTTATTTTAAGTAAAAATTTACTTATATTATAATACTATATTGACTTTTATAAAATATACTGATAATCAACTGTCAAAATTGTTGTTTATCTGGAGACATAGGATCATAGCCTTCTTACATAAGTTATGTTCTTGTATTTTTTAAAGCACAATGTCTCCATTGTGCACTAGTTTCCATAGTAACTAGTGCGAAATAGGAACCAGTGTACATTTACTAATCAGTGAGAAATGTACAAGTGAAATATTTCAGAAAAATTATTTTCTTACAATCGACGAATCAATTTTAAATACTTACTTTTTTTCCCGTTTTCCAGCACCCGTATCTCTAAATCCTTTGGCGAATGGGTTATTGTCAATCTTTAGTTGAGTGATCTGAAACAAGAACCATTTATTTATTGACAATTCAGACAAAATTTTGTAAAAAAAAGGTTTTCTGTTCACTTCTTTACTGTAAGGAAGTGATATTTAGAGTTCTGCATAAATGATTAAAAATGCATTATTTTTCTTTGTACATTTTTCTTTATGTATTTGGAAATAATTCTGATGAAGCAATATGCACTGCATCTGGAGGAATCCCAAAAATGGAAAATGTATCATCACTTTCGAGAACATCATCAGCTGAATTTATATGTGTCATACGATTGAAATTTTAGCTTTAACATATTTACATAGTAACCCAAGTAATTTTATTGGGAATTTTAAAGCACCATTTATTAATTTGTGAATCGCAATTTTTTCAAAATTAATTACGATTTGTTAAATTGTAAACAATTTGCGAAAAAGGTATTTTTCCCTAGGAGGAAAAACTACATTCCTGGACTGTTAGGGTTTTCCTACTCCGTAGCCAGTTTGGCTATGAAATTGCAAGAAACATATATTATATTTATATTATATAGTATATCAACAACTAGAAAATTAGAGCAATAAACAAAAAGGAATGCAAATCACCGGTTATAGTCCTGCAAATGCTTTGCTAAAACTGGCAGATAGCCTTCTATGCAAATTCTATCAGGAAGTAGATCAAACCTCGAAACTTATTCTATGTCAATGAAAAAGTCTTTCAGGAAAGGCGGCTAGAAGTTGAGAAGAAAATTACTTAAAAGTTTAAGTTTAATAGCATAAGTTCCTATGTAAGGACTACAACTATCAAAACTCTTTTAGTTTAGCAATGATGAATACAGTTGCATATAAATTTCCAGATTAATTTTTTAATCTCCTTCTTCTGATTCGTATTAGTCTACATTTATCTTGAAAGGAGATGAAGAGAGATTAATTCGGAATGAATAACGAAGAACCTAACGGTTAGATTAAATATGCACGGAAGTTATAACCGGTTGATTTTTAAGCATATTATTGCAGTTCAACTTAGCTGAGACTCGAAATGTAACGTGTGTATACAGAAACCGTGAGAAGTATCTTAAAACAGTCTGGAATTAGAAACAGAGTATCTGCCACAGGTCAGCTATTAAACGGGAACACCGAAGAAGACTGGAGTAACACACTCTTCTTGGATAAGTTTATATTTTGTTTGTATACTTTAGAAAGTGGAATACTAGTAACTGCGGAATTTAACTGAGGAATTTAGTAACTGCAAATAATGCAGTCTATAGAGAGGAAATATTTACCAAATGACGAGATATGCATTGAACATTGATTGGAAGTATACCATGTTTATATGGGTATCTTATAAAAGTCTGATTTCATATTTAATGGAATAATTGATCGGTTTTCCTATAATCTGTATTGTTGTATATTAACATATATTCTTAACTTACTATATAATTTTGAAAATTAAAAATGCAATAATTTATGTAAAGGAACTTTTCAAGTGCCAAAAAAAGCAGGTTTGCGTAGTTCATTAAAAACGTTGTCCTTTATAGGAATAATGATGAAATACAATGTTATACAATGTATAATGGAGGGAAATCAATATTCCATTCTTGATTTATATAAGTATACGTTTATTCCTTTTTTTTAATATTTAATGTTATTTAAAAAGCAGTTTTGGTGGATTGCCACTTTTGCCACTAATTGTGCTACAAACGAGTTTTTTTAAACCACTCTTACGACTTGTTGATATTGTTACATTAAGTATACACACAGCAAGCGTCTTTGTATTCAATTATAATTAAAAACGTATAAAAATGGATTCGGTTTCCTGTTTCTTTGATTCGTTTTATTAGGATAGACAGGTCAATCGGTTTCATAAAATTAACTGCTTACATCTATATTAATTATAACAGCAGATATGTTATGAAAAAAGTGGCATTTATTAACAATTTAAAGATAATCGACGACTGTATAAGCAAAAAACTATGTCGTTAGTTTGAATTGTTTATAATAAATTCAATAAAACGGCGGCGGCTGTAACAAATTGTCGTTATTTATAGATTTTGAGTAGAAATAGCTTTACTGGTTCGAGGCGTGGCTAAACGACTGTATCACTTTGTATTTCAATTTATTAATGACAAGTTTCATGCATTCTTAAAGAAAAATTATCGCTACTGGACATTTAAAAAATTAATTTATCTATTTAGTGATCAGTAACAAAAGTTTTTTAACCAAATTCTTCAGTGAAACATTGATAAATCGTTTTGCTAATAATACCGTTTGAATAATTATAATTGAGCCATTTGCATAATCTAGATATCAAAGTTTTGAAGTGATAGTTGATCCCAATATGTTATTTTATATAATACTCAACAATGGGGAAGACCAGTAATGTTAAATTTGTATTTTTGATTATTTAATCTTTCTTTATGATAAACTTTTGGACGTGCCTTTTATATTTTTAGTTTTGACAATTACATATTGCAGCAAAATTAAAATAAAAGATAAACTTCCAACAACTAATAGGTATATGAAATCCAGTCAAACAATCAATGAATAATGTTGGTTCAGTATGTATAGATTATGTGTCAAAATCATATTAAATAGTAGTAGTAACGTTCTGAATGAATCATATTAATTTAAATCTGAAAAGTGTCCGAAGTTAATTACGTATTAACCAGTATTCATCTGTCTGTGTCTATTTCTATTATAAATTATAGCAGTCCTTAAAAATGGCTTATATGTTTAAAATGAAAATCTAAAAGTACTTTGATTTCAAATCGGTTAGTTTAAAAAAGGTATAATTTTACTTTCGAGTCACTTCTTGATTTAACAATTCCTTTTATATAAACATTTATGGATCGAGCACGTCTGAAATGTTTTAGGTTTTCATCTGCTCATGCCTCGTACATATCTTATAAAGGAATTCCCTTATTAGATTGTTGTAGAGACAGGATAATCGATCTAATAAATTATTGGACTAGTAAAATGGTTTTGTTTTTATATTGTACGAACTTATCTTGATCAAACGTTTCGAGAAATAGATTAGACACCGAAAACATGAAAAAGAGAATTCAAAAAATGTCATCTACAAAAATTTCAAATGAAAAATTCGTAAATTCGGCCTCCCAGAAACCAGCTTCGGCACCTCTTGTTAATTTTCTCTTCTAGGAATTAAAAAAGTAGATTTGTCAAGACAAAAGCTGCCGCGACATGGTGAGAGAATTGTTGTTATAATTAACTGACGCAAAGTCGTACCCTAACCGTTTTCTAAGAAGGATGTTCCTTGTCAATTGAACATTTAATTTTTCCGCATTGAAAATATTTTAATAAAAAATTCTAACATACAAAAAGTATTTACCATAATAATTATACAAAATTAAATTTATGCTGTATATTAGCTTGGGTTGTATGTATGTTACGGAATCTTTGAGCTTAATAAATTTTCACCGGTTTCTGGAAGTCTGATTAATTTGAAACTTTGCATTTCGATGACAATGTTTAACAGCTAAAAAAAGTCAAGGGGGGTGTCATAATTGAAAAACTTATGAGTTCATTAGCTGTAAAGTTGGAGGGTAGTTCTGGGGTGGTAAAAGTGGGTGGTGTCGTGGAAAACTGCCATTGTTGGTATTTAAAAATATGTATTTTTAAACGAAATTTCTCCTTCAAAATACTATTCTAGTAATTATTATTCTAGTTATTTACAATTTGTATGCTGTAAAAATAATTTTTTGTGTTTTTTTTTTAATTTTAAATAGCAAGTGTATATGTGCTCTATATTGAGGTAAAGTAGACAGAAAGACGAACAAAACGAGACGCAAACTCTGTAGAATAATTTTTTTGAAGGAGAAATTTCGTTTAAAAAATGTTTTTTTCGAAAAAATGTTCTCTAAAAATCTTTATCCAAGCGCTACAACAAAATAAATTAGGTTTTTTGGGACCTAAAAAACTATATTTTCTCCAAGTTTCATTCAATTTCAACTATTTTGTGAAAAATGCCAAATGAAAAACGAAAAACCTGAAAAAAAAATTTTTTCATATATTTTTAGGTTATGTTCAAAACATTTAATAACAGTTTCCCACTGTCCTTCTTAGGACTGCCAGGATTGATACATCTTCAGTTTTTTTTAGTTTTAGGAAGGTTCAAGTAGAATTTTAAGGTTCTCGGGGAAGTAAATGTGGAAAATAAAGAAACAGGGTGGGTTAAAAAGGATATATAGTATACACAGGGACAATAAAAAATTTAGGAATGTTTTTTTAGTTTTGAGAAGGTTTAAGTGAAATTTTTAATAAAAATGAGATTGTGAAATTATTCTTAATACATACCACATATCCACAAAAAACTAATGGATAAATCGAACTATATATAAATGATAGTTTAACAAAAGTAAAAGAAAACACCCTTTTATTGATAACCAAACTAAAAAAGTAAACAAAAATTACAAATTGTTCATACCACACCAGAATAAAATTATAGTAAAATTTAACATTGAAAAAATAATTCAATTCATAGCAAAAAGCGTGGGGTAAATTTTACTACATTTCATCACTCTTCCTCATAGATAGTTATTAATAGAATAACTAACATTTAATATGTTAGCACCCCACGCTTTTAACTCTGAATTAAATTATTCTCTCAATAAAAAAATTTATTATAATTTTATTTTGGTGTGATTAATTATGATTGATTATTCCACCTTCTACTACTGTAATATGAACACTTTGTAATTAATTTTTTTTATTTTAGTTCTGTACCTAAGTAATAAAAGCCTTTCAGCTTTTTTAAACTATAATTTTTGTTTTAAATGAATAAGTATATATTGTTATAATTTAAAATTATAAAAAAAATTATATAACATATATTAATAATAAATAGAAAAAGGTATGCAGTTATAGAAAAGGATTATAATGGAGTAGCTAATGTTGGTTTATGGAGAGAGTTTGTTTTGACATAATGGTTTGAGATTAAGGAAATGAAAAGTAAAATATTGAATTTTAATATAAATTGAAATGTATACGTATTCAGTAAAATACATAAATACAAATTATATAGCCAAAATAAAAGTGGTTGAGTAGAACATTGAAGAAGGTGATCTGGAGAAAGTATAAGAAGTAAAAGAAACAACTGAAAAAAAAGACAATAAAAGACTGTACGGTTCGTTAAGGTTAGTTAAGCTACTTAAGATTAGATAAGTTAGCTAGGAAAATAGATAGGGATTAATTAGATAATTTGTTATTCAGATATTTATTCTAAATTCAATATTAAAAATTTAAACATTTATTTGGAACTTACATTTGTTTGTATTTTTTTATTTAAAATTAAATTAAATAATAATAATCATAACAATTGATTTCAATAAACCATTCACTGTAAAACATAATAATAACAAAAACACTTTATATAGAAAAAATATTCACACAATGTTCGGCATTAAAGTTTTTCCCAAATTAACACTCAAGAAACATCTATGGATTGAAGGCATTCTCAGAATCCCGTTGCCATCGTTTAGCCAACATTTTCTGGTAATTTTATATAATATGTGGTGACTGGGTAACACTATTAAAACTGATAGTAATCAAGATGTTTACCTGTAACGTTTATTATGTTTTGTGATTGCCTTAACAGGTCAGCTAAGAATGAGATTTTTTTCAGTTGTTTTTAATTGTGCCAAAAAAGCTTACAGCTTTTGGTACTTATTGATACAAATCAAAAGAAAACATTTAATAATTATTCAAGATTATTATATTAACATTATTTTTTGTTTTTTATCAATGTTCTTGGGTTTAATACCTCTATAAATTTATTTATGTTGTAAATTTTACGGTGCAAAATTTTACCTTTGCATTTGTGTGATCGCAAAATTAGAACGTATAAATTATTCTTCGTAGATATATCTTTCAAAAGCGTATATTTATTTTATATGATTTATGCGAGACACTTGTCTATTAAATGAAATGGACGCTATTAAATTTTGTTGCTTCGGGGTATTATTACCAATACTCTCAGTACAACTTAATAATGTAATTACCCTGTTTCTGATAGTGTAAAGGATACTGCTTATTAAAAAACTCTTACAATAACGACCTTTTTAATAAATCACAGCTGTGTTCCCGTAAAGTGAAATATTTATAGTACCTATTTCATTTAACATTCAATTTTTCTCTATATTAAATGAGTTAACAAAGATGTGTATAATTCCATAAAACTATGCGAAAAAATTTCAATTTTAATAACGGAATATTTATTAAAATATTTATACATTCACTTGAAATAAATAATGTAATATGTCAAGTGAGAATTACTACGACCATAACAAGTAAACTTAACCACAAAAAGAAAAACTTTATAGAATGTAGTTACACGCGATCACCATTGATACCAGGTGGCACTCCAAAACTCCGGGAAAATAATGCAAACGTCATTTATATTATTAAACATAACCTTAATTAGTAAATTGTTTGACTTACTACTCATATCGAAGCTATGCTTTTGGTATTAAATCAAAAAATGAAACCAAACATAAAACAACAAAGCAATAATCATTACTTTATCAACACAGGATCTTATAATAAAATGTTAGTTTTCCGGAAGTTTTACGTACAAATTTCCAAATGTAGATGGCGCCCACTCCGTGGTGATCGCGAATAGGTGGTTAGACAGAAACTGATATGTCACATTTTGTTAACTTTACAGGAGCTTGAAGTTTTTTTTGTTAGAGCATAATGCTTAACGCCGCTCTGCAGCTTAATAAAAATGGGCGAAGTCAGAATATATGTCTGCATATCACACCATATTATTCACTTGAGAATTTAGACATATGGTGTAGTGTAGATTGTAATATTTTATAGATTTATCAGCTCTTGCTAGAGTAAGTATTACATTTTTGCAGTATTTTTAAGAAAAAGCTTACATATCAGCTTGTGCCTTCTAATCAGCCTTCTTGAAGACGACTTGTACAAAAGAGACTACATTTGTTCACTATTTTTTCTTATTCCATTATATTTAATTTCTTACCTTCTCATTTTGGTATGCTGTCACCGCTATGAATTCTGTTTCTTTGAAGACGTACGTCCGAAACGTTGAGTAAGGAAGTTTTAAAATATCATTAGCCCTAACTAAGTGAAATCTCGGTTGGTACTTGTGCATCGAGTTTAATATCGTCTGTAAAGAAAAAATACAAATTAGATTGGTTAAATAATTGGTAAGAATATTATTAAAAAATAGGTTAGAAAATTATTTAAATACCAGAATATATTTTCGATAAAATCTGCTATTACTGCGTCCACCAGTTGATTATGGTTGACAAGTGAAGGTCTATAACATCTTTTAAAGAGCGTTCCATAGACGCTCTACGGGATTTAAGTCGGAACTGTCCATTCTATTAACTAAATTTAAGTCGCAAATACCTGGCAACGTGGAGATGAGCCTTATCTTGCATCCATACAAAATTATACTCCAGGAAGGAGGCAAATAAATAGCGTTAAATGTTCAACTATGACATATTTGAGATAATAATCGTAATTCACTGATCTTAACAGAGAGAAACCAAGACCGTTAAATCACATTTTTCCCTGAAAAAGTACCGCATTCACCAAATGGAATTTTTGGAGTGATAATGCAGCTTGCAAATCTATCTCCTTGCTGTTACCAGGTTTGTTCACGCCCGTCCCAAGATTTTAAATTTTAAAACATTCGTCCAATCATCAAAATAAGACCACAACTAGAATTACTAGAAATAGAGCGACTGCAGTTTAGAATATGACAAGTATATTATTACATGTTTTATAGATATACATTCTTTCTTGTTTAATGATACTCTTTATTCCTGGAAAAAATAAATTTCTCATAATTGCTGAAATTAATTCCAGCAGGTGTTAAATAACAAATAATAAACAGAAAAATTACAATAATCTGTCAATTAATATCGGTAGTGTGTGGGTATTTGCATAAAATTTTAATTGTGAAGAAATTAAAAAATAGTACCTAATGGGTATCATATATAGCGGCGGTAATTTGTCTTTTGTAATTTACATATAGGTAATATAACGGGTTTTTAACGTAAAATATATTTTCCTACGACACCCCATGAAAACGACAAAACATACAATTTTGACCCTTCGAAAATTAGTAATATAAGCGTTCGGAAAATTAAAAACAGAAGAAGAAGCAATATCACACACGTGTGATATAAACAAGATGAATGAATAAAAAACTATTAATGTTTGTGACTAGATCACTTTGGTTTGTTCAATTTGAACAAAAAATATAAAAATAATTGCATGAATTGCATTATCTATGCAACCAAATATACACTTACCTTGGTCTACTTTTAATTCCAAGGTAAAATCCATAATAGTTCTATTTATTTATGCCTTATTATTTTCATCACAATTGATTTGAAATTTGTAAATACTATGGGTATAACCAGAAAACACAAAAAATTGAGAATTACAGAATAAAATAAATAAATATTAAATAATAAAACCTTGGGTAATAAAACCTATAAACTGTTAAATGAAGCTAATTTATGTAAAAAAGGATGGTTAGAATGATAATTTATAACTGAATCCAGTAGTGGGTTTTCTATAAATTTCAAATTCAATTAGTTGGGAAACTAAATTTCTGGTAATAAGTAAATCATGGTAAGAAATACAACAGTCAACCGCAATCTCAATAGTGAACTTAATTCGAGGGTGGAGACTATTAATATAGTTCATATACTGAAAAGCTTTCTGTTCACTTCCTTGAAAAAGGACAATGCCATTCATCGACATAACGATAATAAAGATTATTCATTAACTAGTATAGTTTATAGTCAATAAATACCTAACCTAACCTAAATACCTAATATATACCTACTCTTCCTAGTAGGTATATATTATTTGTTTAATATATTAAGATGTGTGGGAACTGAATAAATCCTACTTTTTGTTTAAAATTTCCTTAGAAGGTTTATTTGTAATTAAAAAAGTGATTCCCGTCTTCCTGTCTATGTGTGTGTCTTTTTCTTTTCAATAGACCAAATTTAATAGAAACACAGCGAGAGGATTCTCCGTTTTCAAAACCATCCATATTAGGTGGTCTACTAACCGTATAAAACAACCAAAACCAATATCGAAACAAGCGAAAAAAAATCCGTTTACATATTTTTCAAATAACGATTGCGTACCTACGTACTACGTACAAGAACTGGTTCTTTTACCAACTTACCATCGATAATGATTTGTTGCCAACATTATAAACATCTCTGTGTGGTCCGAAACCGCTAACTTCGTGTTGATCGCACACGGTGTACCAATATTTAAATATTAACAGATATCAGGTCCGTTGATTGTATAAGTTTGGGTACTTTTTTTTATATGTTCGTTTTTTTTCAACGATCTTTAAATATAAATCAAGCAAATATTTAAATCTGTATGTCTGTATATTTTTTGTAAAAATTACCCAAATAACTAATAGTACCTACTATAATTAGTAGGTAATTGCTAGCGATTTTTAAAATATCTTTTCTAACTTGCTAATTTCCTCTTCTTTCAATCATTTTGCTGTCTCTTTTTCCAATTCAGCACTCCAATACTGCTAAGATTATATTTTGTGGCTTCAAACAACTTTTTTCTTGGTCTTTCTCATTCCTGCTCAAAAACCTTTTTTGCCACCGTTTGATATTCGCCTAATAAGACCTAGCCAGGCACCTAGTCGAAGTACAGTCTGACTGGCTGTGCTTTGAATTTTTGCAGAATTAGCAGTTTCCCGTACTTCCTGATATTTTCTTTCTTTTTATGTTCTTCACAACCTTCAACATTTCTTTTTATGTTCTTCACAACCTTCAACACCAAAAATTCCTCTCAACACTATCTTTTCCCGGAACTCAATTTTTGTTTCGTCCTTCTTATTCATTGTCCAAGTTTGACAGGAATACAATTCCCCTGGGCGAATGACTATTGTTTTTTTTATTTTAAATTTTTATTAGTAGTCTTAAAGTATCTGTCTTCTTTCTCTTTATTTGTTAGTGTTACCACCAAATACTGGAACTGGCTTTCTAATAATGCTTCCAATACAAAGTTAAATAAGTCATCAGACAGTGGATACCCTTTTATACATCTTTTAACTACGAATAGTTTATTTTTTGGGTAATTTTAAACTTTTTTGGAAATTCCTCGGCGTAAGTCTAAGATTTTGCTTGCAGCTGTTGTTCTGAATGATTTTTTTGGAAAATATTTGTTCGGTTGTTGATCAGCCTGTTCAGACCCTCCTTAATATTCCATACTAATATGACAAGTTGTAAGTATGTTAATTTTAAATATTCACCTTAAATAACGAAAAAAATCTAAATAAAATATTGGTAGGAGTATTGGAGGTATTTCAAAGTACTGAGTATAGCACCAAATATTCACAAACTGCCAAAAAGTATAAAATACCGTTGCCTAACAAAAAACGTTTCTTTTAAAATCTCAAAGAAAACGTTTTTTCCGATTTTTTCTTGAATTTTATTCTTAAAATAGTTTTTACATTGATCACATGTTCACATTGTTCATAGACATTTATATTTCTTTATTTTGCATTGAACTAGTCTGTGTGTTAATGCTTTTAATTGAAAGTTTATTAATTTAAACAAATACATATTTTTACTGGGTAAAAATAATGTTAACCTACAAAATTCACATTAATATTCACATAACTTAATATATTATTACTTCTAATTTAATCAAATCACATTTAAACACAAATATTTCCATTATTCTATAATTAACATAATGATATTCTAAAAAGGCATTATTTCGATAACATTTTCGTGTAAATACCCGCATGTTGTCCCATTAGTATTCTACATGGACGATTATGTATATTCTTATATTTATTGACTTAAAACAAATGGTTTTGCTTAACACCTGTACAGCAAATGCTGAGAAAATCTTGAAATTTAGGTATAATGTACTGTAAATCATAATCACACCTCACTAAAAAAACAACCGTTTTCTATCTTCAGTCTTTAAACTGCGTCATTTTCTTCTAGTTATTATAGTTTTCCAGAAAATATAGATTTGTTTGGGCCAAGATATTTTTCAAAGGTAATAACACGAAAACTTTTTTATTTGGCAAAAATACGAAAACAAACTGAAATGTGATAAAATTACGAGTCCGTAGTGATTCAGTTTGAGTACTTTTGCCTAAAATAAAAAAGTTTGAGTCTGGAAAATAAAAATGTACTTATCTAATAAAATTTTACAGGAATGGTATTTGAGAAGATTATTTTTGAATCATTCTGTACAAAAACCACTTTTTTATGAATTAATCGATATCTTTTCACTAAATCTATTTTCCAGACTCAATTTTTAATTATAAAAAGTAGATTTAACAATGACAGAAAGATTTAAATTCAAATTACGTGTATTTTATGTTGGCTACCTATAATCTAATTTATTAAAACATTAATAATCAAGAGACGTAAAGGCAGTGGGTTTACACATAATAATATTTAATAAATAGATTGTTTTTTAAGAGAAAACCTCGGAGAAAACACTCAATCTTTTGATCTTTCAATAACTTTAAAGAATAATATCGTCTTTTACGGCTTTGGCTACACTAGTAGGATAAATCAATGGGAGAGATAACGCCATTCAGTGACATTATAACTAAGAGGGCAACTGAGGTAAGGGAAACGAAAAAGTCAAAAGAAGCTGGCATTAGAACTCGCAAATGTTATGAATGGACTTTTTTTTTTCTTTTTATGACAGTTTTATAAGTATATCTTATTTAGTATTCTTTAAAAGGCGCTACTTTATTGACGTAAACTGTTACCCCTCCTATTGATTTAACCTGTAAACTAGATAGTTGAGCAGCGTAAAAACACAATTATAATTTAAATAAGTATTTATTTTTATATCTATTTACATAATTATATCAAGAGAAAATGATTATTTTATTAATAATAATAAAACGACTCATGCTTTTATAAATATAAAACGGAATGACTGGCTAGCATTTAGCACAAAACATTGACGATTAAGGGTTTTCATTGGAAGACATCACTAAACTGTGATATTTTGACAGGTGAAAAAAATATTCAATATATTTAAAGATATTTATCGTTATGGTTTTATAGTCGGCATCCTGTGTTTGTAAAAGATCATGTAAAAACATGGAAATTGTATAAAATTTGCAATTCTTGGTGCAAGTACCTACGATACATCTAGACATCAGATCAGGTGTTTGAATATATTTAAATAAAATTGTATTTAAAAATATTGTCGGCTTTTCTCTAGACCTTTTATATTTGTTGGAAATGACAACATTTTTGTGAGTTTGAGAATATTATATTTTGTGTAGTAGCAGGAGTTGCTTTCCTCTTTTACATATTAAAAGATATAAAAGTAAGACGAGATTTAAATAAAAAGAAGGAAAAATAAATAATAATGGTAGACTGGGTTTTAAATAAGACATAGTTTTACTTTAACATACTGTTGAGAGATTATATTAAAAAAATACAGTTTTAGGAAATGGATCAAAATAATGAACTAATGTGTTTAGTGTAAGAAAGAGTTCTTTAATAATGTTTTTAACGTTTTAATTTAAAGTTAATCCAATTAAAACACGCTGTAAAACTATGCTCTCTTTGTATGTCAAATAAATTATTGTTGACTTGTATGCACCGTTGGTAAACCTTGACCCCACTTGCTAACCGTTTTATTTATAACAAGTAGATATATTATCAATGATTACGGTAACAAATTATGTTCAAATGTGACCCGACTCTTGATCATCTTTTACAAGTTATTGAGGCGGTAACCACCAAAGACTTTAACAACAACCGTCCATTTCATTTAGACTTATCAGCATATTAATTGACACGTTATTTGCATGTTAGTAAATAATCATATTCTCCGCTCGGGCAGTTTTCTTTGATTGCGGCTTTCGATTCGATCGTTTTCAAATAATAAAATTATGTTATGAAAGAAACGACGACGCGTTAGACCAACAATAAATGTCACGTGTAGTTTTTTTAAGATCACATTATGGAAATGCGCGAAAAGAATACACTGAGAAATATTTAGATCATCAGCGAAGTAGTTTACACTTTCAATTATGAAAAATTACTCTGATGACACCCTGTATATTGTTAATCTGTCTTAGCATGACTAAATCTCTGTTGAAACAGGCCCAATCTCTCTGATCAGCGATACCACGAGTTAATATTTCTTTTAAATATGTAGGCCAATGCTGATACTTTGTGAATATTAACCATCAGTTTTGAACGCCCTTTTAGTTTTGAAATTTTGGAGCAGGGTGTATGGGAATTTTAAAAAATACGATAATTATTTCTTCCATAAAAATGTAAAAGAAAAAATATAAAAGTAACAAAACATTTATTATCATCTTACTTGCATTTTGCAGAATACAGAAAAGTACAATATTTGCATTCTTAGTATTTGCTTATGTGGTCCTGAGATATCCGATTATAAACATATATTTTTTTGTGGTAGGTTTTTTCTCAGTGTATTTATTAATTGAAAAACACAACATAAGGTGTAAAATATTAATATAAAACCGTCTGCTAAAAATAATTATCAAGTCTTAGCGGTTATGGTTCATCGGATTGATTTAACACTGAGGATGCATAATTTTCACATTTGAATTCACAGTATAATATCCTGTTCTTTTTCGAAAAGCCGCCAATATCCTTTTCTCGGTTTTAATCGATAATATTTTTCTTCAATCTGTGTTTAAATTTAAGAAATTTGTTCTTGTAAATATTAAATTCTTGTTATTTTCTTAATATTCATCATTGAAGCGGTAAAAATATACAATTTTTGCCTGTACAACATATATATACTAGATATGATATAGAAATTAATGGTTTGTAGTAAACCGTATGCAGATAACGTTTCTCTGATACAAACAGCAAAATCGCAGATCTGGCACTGACTCGCCCACGCTCAATTCATTAAAAACGTAATACATAGTCCTATGTCTGTAGTGATTTCACAACTAAAACATATCTCTTCTCCAGGATTAATCTGCAGGGGGAAACTTTCTAAAGCAGCGTACATATCAATGACTTTACCAATATTTCAATCTTCAAAGATTACGTTTTTGATTTAGCTGGAACGTTTTACATATGGTATCAAATTCTAAGGAAGGATTCTCCAGGATTAATCTGCAGGGGGAAATTTTCCAAAGCAGCGTACATATCAATGACTTTACCAATATTTTAATCTTCAAAGATTACGTTTTTGATTTAGCTGGAAAGTTTTACATATGGTACCAAATTCTAAGGAAGGATTCTCTAGGATTAATCTGCAGGGGGAAACTTTCCAAAGCAGCGTACATATCAATGACTTTACCAATATTTCAATCTTCAAAGATTACGTTTTAGATTTAGCTGGAAGGTTTTATATATAGTACCAAATTCTAAGGAAGCAGGCAGGTTATACCAAGAAAATATATATTTCACTAAATGAAAAGATTTTCGATGCACATCCTACAAGCTTTATATTTTCTCTATTTATACTTTCTCTTTGAATCTATTTCGTTAATTTATTTTTATTATTTATCCAATAATAATTATTTTATACTTTGAGATTAATCTAGTGGTTTTATGAACTACAAGGTCCTTTATAATCCATAGTCCAAGTTAATGGTTCGAATTTATTGGCGTGAATGTATGAATGAAGTCATCATCAAACTTTTTTTTGTATTTTTCAGGGACAGAACTACAAAATATTTTCTGAAAAAATTATAGAAACATATACGAAAAAAAGTTAAGCAGGTTTTTAAAAAACATATTTTTAACGTCCTAATTTCTAGGAACTGAGAGAAAATCTTTCTAGGGACTTAGCTTGAGTCAATCCTGGCACTATCGTCAACGAAAGTAGCCTGACATGGCTAGGGCCAGTTTTTTTAAAATTATAAATTCCATGTTACCGTCTACATCAGATATTGAGAATATTAATCTACCAGGCAGATTCTACATCTGTTTCTCTGGCTTTGATAACGCCACTACGATTATCAATACGCCTATTTTCTACACTGTAAAATACGTTTATTATTTTGTAACTTATTTATCTTTTTTTATGTTAGTTATCTAATTATAAGTAACAATTAAAAGGTAAGTTTAAGACTTTAACTAAGTATTTGCCTAGGGAGATTGTAAATTTAAGAAATTTTAATAAATAGTTTGACTAAGGTATTATAACTTTAGTTTCATTCATCCTCTGATCTACAAGTTAGTGAGTTTTGGGTTTTAATGTTATCAATAACAAGTAAACCTGACACTATAAGAACTATCAATTTCAGAGAGAAAAATCTCTAAATATTCTGGACTCTTTAATCTAAAAAAATAAGATGCCAAAAAAGACGAAAGAGATGAATATTCAATTAGCTGGATGTATCTAAATTAATCCAAAATGTTAAAACAGTAAAAGTATTACTTGGGGAATCTTTTTACCAAAATTTCGCTGTATTTTATTAGAAACGAACTCAAGTAAAAATCGAGTTTATAAAAGTTTCCAGTTGATGCATAAAAAGTAAAATTGATTTCGGTAATTAATGGAACGAATTTGCATTAGACGTAATGTATCTAATGAAGGCATTAAAAATACCAATCTGGCTAAATTACGATACAAGCAAAAGTAGAACTCGTTACTTAAACCAAGCGCACCGATTGCCAACCACGTTGTCACTAGAGGACACAGTTAAATATAAAAGAAGAAGAATAAAAAGACAAAGAAGAAGATATTGTCGTAGGTAACAGCGACGACTGTTTTAACGGCTCGAATCTCGGCTGGTATCATTCGATATCTGCTAATTAAGGATAACGACAAGATGTTCTGTTTCTGTCGCAAAATCAACCGCATCGTATCGTCCCGAAGATATCGATGCGCCGACCACAACCTTTTTGATTCCTTCGAGCCGCAATTAGGCCTCTTTATCTTTTAACTTTTAAATGATAATAATGTTAATGTTTTCGAACGGTGACATTTATAGACCCGCTGATAAATAAGAGAGGCGAAAAGCAGCTCGCAGATTAACAGGTATAGAATACAAAAAAATATGGTCATTTAAAAATCAACGCTTTCAATGTTCATCAAGAATAGGGTGATTAAAAAAAATGATCAACAATTATTCACTCAAAAACTAATAAATAGTAAATTTCGCCACTAATTTCTACTTCTTTTGACAATCAAAATCACTAAACGACATTAAACAATTCTTGCATCTATAGTAATATCTCCAAATATACTTGGCGACTTAAAAAGAATCTAAGAGGAACGGCCGTAAGGACATTTTAAGGAGTTTAAATTTGAATTCAATTAGTAACATCTGTTTAAAAACAGAAGAAATAATGTGTGAAACACTTTGGGAAACATAATTTTTCGTAACACGAGTTATTTTGCGCAAAGAGCGAAGCGAGTGATAATAATAATATTTATAACAATAAAATACTAATAATAAATATACTAATATAATAAAGAATTGAGTTTGAGTAAGTGTGAAGCGCGCGTGGTTCACGCATACACAAAACTTGGTCATTTAATAACAATAATGATAAAGTAGAGATAAATCATTATTTATGTAAAACCACTAGTGTTGTGGGGAACGGGGTTTCCATTAGTTCATTAGAAATCAAGAACCTAGGGATATTAGGTTAGGTTCTTTGTGAGTGGTCGTTCAACGTTCCTTCCAATGCGACTTAAAAGATCTATTGTGGCTCACCCCTAGGTTATAGTCCTTTGCCTCTGATGAAGCTCATGAGTGTCGTTGACAACACATCCATGAGTTGATGCACACCAAATTTATTTATCCTCAGCCTGGCAGAATCTGCAGTCCAGACTCTTTGCCAGTCAAATTGTTTTCATATGCCCATTAAGGCGACTGTGTCATAATTCGTAGGTCCTGTCTGCTTATATTCAGCAGCTCTTAAGACCTCTTTTAAGAGTGATCTCTATTACAAATGCCTTTGAGTGCTTTAAACCTTTTAGCTCGAACCAGTAAGAACGTCTCCTCCGATCTACCCAGATATCAGGCTACGCTATTCGCTACGCCTAGGAATGGCTCTGGGCCTATAAATATTCTTTCAGCACCTTTTCTGGATAGAAGGTCCAGGTGCCCAAATTAAGGTTACTTTGTTATTTTCCCAGGCAATTAAATCCTGAAGGCACTTTCAAACTAACTTGGAGTCGATCTGAATTTATTCCAGTTACTTTAGCGCCGCCTGGCTATCGGAAATGATTTTTATAATTTTGTTCCTGCAGCCACACTTAAGCATCTCCTGCAGACAAATTCCATTGCAAAAACCTCTGCTTGAAAAATTGTGGATGGGTTCCCTCCATTTACCCCAGCTCCAAAACCTCTCCCGGTCTTAGATGCAGAAGAATATGGAGGATTTGGGGCCCCAAAATTAATATAAATATAATAAATGTCATACTTTTTCACAACGTGAAATTATACAATGAGGAAAGCAAGAAGCAAAAAATTAAAAAAGTGACAGGCAAGAGTAACGTCACAGGAGGAGATATTTATTCTGTCAATTTAAACTCGCTATTTTTGACAATTATTGGTATCTAGTAAAATATTTTTTTAATTTACTCGTGACCTGTTCTCTATGAAATTTATTTATATTTTTTGTTTGACATGTAAACTGTAAAGAAATTATAGACGTTGCTACAGACTCCAGATAGTTCGTGACTTTCTACTTAATTATTCTGCTTTCAAATAACAAGTGTCTGAACAATTGGCTAGTTCCTACCTGTATTTCTGACAAGAACAATGATTTGTACGATAATCTAATCAATACGAACATGCAAAAGCTATTTATAAGCAGTGCTACTACGACTAACTTTGGTATACCTAATTATTATAAAAAAACGCGCTCTCGTTACAAAACAATGGTGTAGTTTAACTAATATTACGTTAATTATATAGAATGTCGATCATTAACATTTTAGAATTTCATATTAAAGTAAGTAGCTCGTCCTTTATAGTTGTTAAAACTGAAAAAATATTTATGTTTACCGATTTATTTTAATTTAATAAAATACACATTAAACAAGAAGAACGGGTTTAGATTTTTTATATTATTATCATACTTATTTACAGGGCCGTATTTGGCTGCAACCATAAATTTCTATCATTTAATTCGTGGGGTTAATATTTATTGCAAACATTAGATATGGATAATATTTTAAATTTAGTGTAACTAAAGTTTTTATACTTGGTTGAAACCAACTTTTCCTATTGAACATTTGAATTTCAAATATTTCCTATAAAATTTAAGTTTCTACCTTGTACAATCGAACCTTACGAACTTTTCGCAGCCCGCTCCACTTGTTCGTTTGTAGAGGGCGCTGTGTTGCCTTGGATGCTTCTCGCGTTAAAGGAGGTAAGGAAGAGTGCAGGATCGATGTCTTTACTTCCGGTGCGGTTATTTAGCATTCACAGTACATAGGCGGATTATCGGGATATTCGATTGTAACAAAAATACGGTATGTGCCCAAACAAAGGACACTGAAATCAGGAAGCCTGTGAAATATAATCGCGTCATATGACAATAGATTCGAAATGGTGCTTACAACGCAGAGAAAAAATATGTGTTATTGAGTATTATTTCCGCTCATTGATCAAATAGACCTAGTTTGTTAATGGTTGCCAAATCAATTTCAGGAAGAAGCCTGCACCGACTAATAAGGACTTGTTGAGTCGTTGCAAAGTTTCGCCAGTTTGTGCTTGTGCTTCAGTTTTGGCAATGGTTTACGAACAACCCCTATTTTTATCTGGTTTACAGACGAATATCACATACATACATTATCAATCGACAGACATCATCGTAGAGAAATCTCTTCATAGTGACCGTGTAACGATTTGGTGCACAGTGTCAGGTAATGGATTATTGGGCCCTTACTTCTTGGAAGACGAGCTTAGAAGATCAGAGCTTAGAACAACAAATCAAGTGCGATATAGAGAATACATTTTGACACCATTTTTTATTGATCTCACTTCTGTCGTGTCAGAAACATACAGTTGAATACCAATGGTTCCGACAGGATGGGGCTACTTGTCATACCACGACAGCATCCTTAGATCTGCGTAGTTTCCCGTAACACGAATTTTCCTTACCATTCTCCTTCACCTGATCTAACAATTCTTGATGCTTAGGTATGGTGTATGCTGAGACAAGCCTTTTTTACACAATACCCACCGACAACTATCGATGAACTCCGTGAAATAATTTTTACCTTTTTCAGAAGAATACAGCAGCCTATTTTTAATAACATGCAAAGCAATCTTGTTAAGCGTTATGAGTACTGCTTGCAATAGCGAGCACTTTGAACACAGTTTGTATAGAAACAAAAGATAAAATTCGCATTATTTGAAATGTTATTATTTAATTTTTCAGGTTTAAGAATTAGTTTGTCAGTATCGTTTGTTTAGGGGCATACTGTATTTAAACACGAAATTAAATCGTCAATGTTAAGTGTGGAAAATTTTATAATGAAATTAAAATCAATTCGGTTTTAGGTGAATAGAATTTCCAACTTTTTTTACTGCAGCGCCTCAAGTAGATACTCCCTTCTAATTTCCTGAGTAGACTACATGTTACAACAATTTTGAGGATACCTATTTAAATATACCTTAAATTTGGTTGGACTTTATCACCAAACTGAAAACGTCGAAAATAAAAACACCATTTACTAAGAACCTCAACGAGGAAATCAGTACAGAGACGGCTCGATTTTCGAGATTTACTCATACACAACAATGACATTCAAATCTTACACATTTGTCATTAAAAACAAAATTTAGATTTCCTTGAAGAACTTCAAATAAAAAGACATCTAGTAGATCAATAAGTTGTTAATGAACAAATAAATCTTGGAAGTTCTCCACTATTAAACTCTTTACTTTGATTAAGTATTCGAATTTCTATTATGTATTTCATAATTTTAATTCTTGAATTTTCATTATGGAAAACAATTGAAATAGTCGATTTAAAATTATGAAATACATAATAGAAATTCAATTTCTATTATGTATTGCGGTTGCCTATCTTGCTGTAATGCATTTCAGGTACTTATATCACTTATATAGTTTGGCAACCTCAATACATAATGGAAATTGAATTTCTATTATGTATCTCATAATTTTAAATCGGCAATTTCTATTATGTTTTTCTGAATGGAAATACGAAAAAAAGAAAATAATTACGAAATTAAAATTTTGAAACTAAAGATTATTTTTTATTCTTGCTTTTTAAATGTTGTTATTAAATACCAAAGCTAGCTACAAACAAACAAAATGTAACTTCAATATGTGAATCTGACGATGCTAATCCTAGCGAAACAGCTGTCATTGGATTTAAAAATTTATTTTTTAAATAAAAGGTGGAAGTTTAAACTTCCACGTTTATTTGTTTATTATTCTTAGTAAGATAGACTTCCACAGAGTAAGGGTTAGAGTTTAAGAAAAAAATTTAGTGTATTCCAAAAAAGAATTCGAGGGCCTGTTAAGCAGTTTTTTCCAGAAACTAAAACATTTTTCTTATAGATCGATACCAAATTTGCGATGAAAAATTTTGGAAAGGTTGGATCATTTTTTGGTTCTATACGCAGCAATCGTGTTAAAAATGGTACCAACGAACTGGAAATTAATTAAAACACATTTAGTACAAAAACAAAAAAAATTAATGGTAAAATATTTTAAAATAGATTATTACATTAGTTATATTAAAACATTTAAAAAAATATATCAATTGAAAAGTGTACGCCACTGAAAGGGGTGGTAGTGTGTAGAAAGAGGGAGGCCGGAACGCCGCTTTTTAGAGGTTTGGGGAATCTTCCGTGTCAGCCTCAATTATGCCGAGGGTGGCATTTTTGCCGAGAAAGAAGTGTCTATGGGCAATTATGTGGTGATTACAAATTATTTGATATTGAAATTAATTTTTACATGTATAGAGCCTGAGTAACTATTTTAAAGTTGATTTATTATAGGTTATGAAGGAAAAATGCTACAGTAAACTATGTGGATATAGCCCTATACTATTTTTAATTTTGCAATTTTTTGACAAATTGACAAAAATAAAAGATGTAGACTACTAGAGATTATTAAACAATTATATAAGTTTATACGGGTTTTGTAAACTGCAGAATGTCTGCAGAATATTGATAAAATAAACAACGGTATTAATAGAATACAGAACACTCAGGTCTTAGTGCCATTTAAAACTGCTCATTAACATGCATTAAAAACTTGCTAAAAATTTTGATACAAACATGCTTGGATATGAATTAAAAAATTTAGGGTATAAAAAAGGCGTTCGAATACTATGAAACTGGGTAGGTGAAGCCACAATGAGAAAAATAAAACAAAATTTATGCTAGAATTATGTGCTAATTTTGTGCGACAACAAAAAATGTGCTTTTTTAGCGGCAGAAATATCAACAATTTTGATTGGCGGTGATAGCTGTCCGAGAGCCAGCAGCGCCACTACTACGAAACTCGTGTTATACAAAATCTTTGCTGGAACCAACAAGCTCAAACAGACGTAAAAGGAGTTCTATCGCCTTTAGTTTTTAACATTTACAGCGAGACAGTATTTAGAAATGCTTTACAATCGGAAGAAGCTGGAAACATAATTAACGGGAAATGGACTATTATGTCTCTTCTTATAGTCTGATGATGGTTAAATTTCAGCATTAAATAATTGTGGATTGCCTTTGAGTTTTATTGCTACGATTTGTACCATCCACATTTCAGATATGGATAACCTCTTTAATTAAAAGTTATAAATATATAGATTCGCTGACGAGTCAGTCACTCTTGCAAGCGTAGCTGGAGAACTCCAAATATTAGTTAACCGTATAAACTAACAATAGGTAACTAAAAAACAGAACATATCAGTTTGAAAAGTTCAACTGGAAAATGTAAAGAATTACAAATAAGTATTTGACAATACAACAAATTACTGTCGGTTGAAATGTGGTGTTATAGAAGAATCTTGCGAACTGGGAGGAAAACAAATATCGATGTAATGTGAGAGATGGAAAAGATGTGAACTATAAAAAAACTGCAATAATTAGGTCACGTAATAAAAGAAGAGAGATTTTAATAATTACACTCAATTATGCAAGGAAAAATAAAAAAAAAGTATCGGACGAAGCCGACAACTGTTTAGTTTGTTTCTCAGCGCTTACAAGCACTGTCAATCGCCCCCAATATTTACCAAGCTGATTTGTTCATTTGAATGTTTGGGAAATTTATCAAAAGTTTTTTAACTTAAAAAAAAACTTTTCTGTTTCTATTATTACGAGACCGCATAGAATTTTATCTGATTAATTTGGTAGATCAAGGTGTGAAATTTTCTTACAAAATTTAACAATGAATTACTGCAATGAAAATGAATCGATAATTTTCATTGCAGTCAATAAGACTGATAATGCCTTATATTCTTAACTTACAGCAAATTATGCTTTAAAAAATATTAAACGCAATATTAAAGTTTAGTAAAACCTTTCTTTCTAGTACGCAATATTTAAGTTTAGTGAAACCTTTCTTTAGTACACAGCTACATCTATACACAGCTACAGCTAATTATAATAAAAAGTAATCAGTTTCAGTGTTATTTCTGTTGAAAAAAAGACAAAACAGCAAAAAGCAAGGAAGTGAATTTTATTTACATGCAGTCTAGGCTCTTAGCTTATTTCATAAGTAGGCATATAATTAATTGCTTTAACATTAACTATCTGTTGCATCTACTTGAATAATCAAAACAATCACTACATAAAACTCTTCCATGTGACATCACCAACTTTTCTTGACTCTTGACTCTAGTTCTGTTTAATTGGATTTCTCACTAAACAAGCTAACTAATTTTGTTATAGAGATAGCAACCGGATATTTAAACCAAAAAAGAAATTAAGTTTGCTTAAATCAACTATTGCAAGTTGTGCAGTTTTTCCAAAAAGCGGTAATCATATTAAATTTTTTTAAAATACAACCACTTAAAAAATAAATCTTATTTTATGACTGAAGATGAATCTTTTGAAACAATCATAAAATATTTAAGAAGAGTTTTTTCCTTTAGATGATTCTTTAAAAAACTGCAGTGGTGTGATGTTGAATATACCATAACTTGGTCCTTGGTCTCACAAAAGTCACAGCAAAAATTGTAATATTATTTGTGCGTTGGGCGACAATTTGTAATATGACTTACCTGTTGATAGTGAATTTATAAAAATATTTGGTTAACTTTTTTGAAAAAATAACAATATACCAAAAGAAAAAATGTAATTTACAATAAAACAACCATTAATCTTAATTTCGTCTTTAATTAGTTGTAAAAGATACTTCAATAATTAACAAAATTTATAAATGTTTATCACAGCAAAAATTATGATAGTTAAATACCTCGGCTAGGGGTGAGTAAGTTCATTAGCTCTGACTATTGTACAATATTTGTTTCTTTAAGAAATTATAAGGGCGCCACTGAAATCTTTTTATTTTTTATGATACTACTGAAGAAAGTTGTTTTAAGCTGAGTTATTTAAATAAGTATCATAAGATGACAGAAAAAACTGTCTATGAAGATAAAAAAATGATTTGAAAATGTACAAACATATAAAAGATAATAAGATTTCCTTGGTGCTGAAATTAATGAGGTAGAGAATACGTTACAACAAAATAATCCGCAAACAGTTCTTTAAAAATACTTATTCTAATACAGTTGACGATATAGATAGATATACACGGAAATAAAAGAGAAAAAATATGGGAACAGTAAACTTGATAGATCACAATAAACTTATCTGTTACAATAGTGGACGATCCTTCGCCGCACCTTGGGGTCGCTACGGCACTGTCTAGGTGGTTACAAATGATTATGGAAGATCACTAGTGGAGGGATGATCTGCCCCAGTTGTAGAGATAATCCAGTTAAGAATGTACATACGAGAGCTTAAAGTTTATAAGCTGTTCAAGTTTACGGAATCTCCAAATTCAAGAGATGCTTCTGGTTTACAGAATCTTCAATTAAAGAGTTGCCTCTAGTTTACTGTATTATATTCCAACTTTCTGTATATGACAGTAAATCAATGGAAGAAAATGAGACTGGGAATAATTATTAAAACCTATTGAACTCGATAATGCCAACTCATTAGTACACCTCGTAGCGTAGCTACTTTGAACTTCCACTTATAATTATTGAGACCGTATTCATTATTTTATTATTAAAAATGTTTGAGGATAGATGGAGCTAGCGGTACTAATTGAATTTAATATTTAGGATACCAGGTGCTTAAAATGTTAACAGGTACTGTTACAAAATGAAATTCGTTCCTGGGAGCAGGATCGACTACAATCAATTGGATGAACATGCCAGAATTGAAGAACCCAACAAAACAAATAAAAAACTGAACATACAAAAAAATGAGCTAATCGGGAAATAAGAACTGTTCTTTATGCGAATGTATGGTATTGTTTTACAAACGATTTAAGTCTGTAGAAGGATTCCCTATCAACTTAGAATTATGCCCTCTAGAAAGCTGCTTAGCTTCGCGTTCTAGAGTTTAAGTAGCCGTAGGCAAAAAAGATAAGTAAATCAATCAAAGTACAGTGAAACCTAACTGGCTTATAGGACTTAAGAGAACATTTTTTTTAAATACACATGGAATCCTTAAGGGATAGGAATAGTGATTACTATGCGCTTGGGACAAATTTGCTGCCGCTGCAACGAACATCCTCTACACCTAGTTCCAATTTTACTGTTTGGATAATTCAGACACGTCTCAATTAGGTATACTTGACAGTTTCGATCGAATTAAATGTTTAATTTAAAAAGTGTCATGTTTAGATATTCACACACTTTTTTTAAGTTCAACCACCTTTTAGCAGATTGCATGATAAAGATAGTAAGTGAGCACCAAGGAAATGCAATTATAGAAATGCCCTGTTAAAAAGAGAACCATTTTGGTTAATTTTTTATGCAGCTCGTTAACACCAGACATAATAATTATACATTTTATAGTACAGAACAAAATCGTTATAAATAATACACGTTTCTCGCCTGATGAATTAATATTAAGCCTTAATCGATAATATTAAAAGGATAAATTAAAAAAGGAATGTATAATTAGGACTAATTCAAAATGTTTCTATCAAGTTTTTTAATTGTTATATTGTAGAGATGTAAAACAATAGATATTTTTTGACATATATATTATCTGAATACGCGGATTTGTAAATTTTTAATGTCGTTTCCAGCATTAATTCTAATATATTTTTAGATAAAACAGAAATCAAAGAATTCCTTATCTTTTTATTGCACTGTTAAACCCTAATTTAAAAGCTAAAGCTGGAAAGGTATTATGTAGATTTATTGTGGCTAGCTATGGACTAGTTTGTTAGATCTCGCCCGAAATGGCTTCTAGTTTTACGTCTCCATATAACAACAATCTAATTAAGAAACAATTTAATCATCCTTTCACTTAGATTTACATAAAATCGGAAGTCGGCTGATTGCTTTGAGTGCCGATTGGGTTTTGGTATGTTTTTTTAACGCTGTAGTTAAAAAATTCGACTGAATTATTTATTTATTGAGGCTTAGATTTTGTTATTCTTGTTGAGTGGGCCAAGATTCCCTTCTTTATTCTGCTTTATTTAAAATCATTTTTAAGCGATCCTGTCTAGGAGTTTCGCACCGATATAAAAAATCAAGTGCCAAGGACGTTTCTAAATCAAATTATCTACTTTAGCAAATAATCCGGTATGTAAGAATCAGAATCATCGTGTTAGCATAAAATGCAGAGTAACAAACAACCTTTCACATTAAAAAATAATGTTTTATGAAACAAAATACATATTTGACTCGTAATATTGTCACTTTTACTATTACCTACATTGTTACATCTGCCAATAAGTCCGTAGTGTCCTGCGTCGTAGGGCAAATATTAATGTGTCGCATTGGGCATTTAATATTTTATTTGGTTTTTTTACTTTGTGTTTTCTATTTATTTCTAATAATGCAAGTTACATTCATTATTGTTGGTTGTGGAAGCCTTTCTAACAGGGATTATGTGGGATTTTATTGAGTACCTATAGTGTTGTTCAAGATTAATGGTTGACTGCAGTTAAGCTACCTAACGCAATCTCATTTAGACAGTAATCATAGAAGAACTTAAGAGGAGACAAATCTCGAGGTACCTGGTAAATATAATTTCTGATTACTTTAAAAATAGGAACATAACCTGCACTAAAGGAGAAAAAATCAGAACAAATGCCGGCGTACCACAGGGACCAACCTTGTGGAATATCCTATATGACGGAGTACTAAAAGTTCAACTCACACGACGTGCCACCAGTTTAGCTTACGCGGATGACTTGGCTGTTATAGTAGAGGCAGAGGATAAGGAGGATCTAATCCTGAGCACAAATGAATGCCTAAGAAGGATAAACAAATGGATGACCAAAAATTACTTAGAATTTGCCCCTCACTAAACAGAGGCAGTTATTTTGCAAGGGAAAAGGGATAGGGAGGATGTTATATTTAGATTGAATGGAGTAGAAGTTAAATCACAAGTTAGTTAGGTACCTAGGAATATATTTAGAGGTAGGAGGGAAACCACAAGAAAGGCAGAGACAAAGGTAGCGATACTTACAAGATTATTGCCAAGAGTAAATGGTCCAACAAGCGCAAAAAGAGAAGTTCTATGTACAATGGTGCACAATATCCTACTGTACGGAGCCCCAGTAGGTATGGTGTACAACAGCAGATATCAAGGTGCACCTTAAAAAATTATAACGGGTCCAAAGAAAAATTCTATTAGAGTATCGTCAGCCTACAGAACAGTCTCAAACGAAGCGTGAAACGTAAAGACGGGTACGCCACCAATTGATTTACTTATTGAAGAGAGGAAAGCTATACATGAAAGTGAAAAACAAGACAATAAGGAAGCAAGAGAAAAAATCAGGGAGGACATATTAAATCAGTGGCAAGAAAGATGGGAACAAAACTAACGTAAGGGACAGTGGACAAAGAAGTTAATACCAGATATCAAAAAGTGGGTAACGTGTGAACACCGTAGCCTGGACTATTGGCTAACGCAAACACTAACGGGTCACGGGTCACGGATCATTCGCACAATACACAAAAATAATGCACATTACGGAGTCGGATTTATGTGTATACTGTAACGAGATAGACACATACAATATTCAACTGCAACCTCTGGAATGTAATTAGACATAACCTAACAATGCAGTTAGGAGAAAAGACTACGAAGAACAACATGGTGCAAATCATGATGAAGTCACCTAAAAAATGGAAAATAATACAAAAAGCGACAAATGACATAATGGGAGAGAAAAAAAAGGACGAAATAAGCAGACAAAATGCGGAGAGACAACCAGCATGAACACATTTGCAGTCATCCTGTGCAAATCAAATCTGGGGTATCCAAGATGACATTGAAGGCAGCAAGGGTGAATTTTTTTAGTGGGTATACCAGCGCTGAGCGGGGGAGTCCCACACTACCTGACGGTTTCCCGCCAGGTGTCTATAAAAGATTTTTAAACCACAAAAAAACGCAATCTCATTATGTATGCCAAATTCGGACATCAAGATCCCCGATTAGCCGATATTAGTTATTGAAATATGCATAGCAGGTAAAATTTTAAGCTTTTTTTATCAAATTCGTCAGTTTTCATTTCTCGCGAAGTCTTCACTTGTATTTAATAGCGAATACGTTACCAATGCAAATGTAGACATAGCTTTAGTTTACCGTCGGTCTCTGAAGAAGATAACTTGGTAATCAAAACACGCATCAGTCGGTTAAAATGTGTGTGTTGGTGTAGTGGTAGTGTAAACGGTTTCGGTATCAGTTTCGCCAATATTTTCAAAATAATCATTCATAAAAAAATAATATTTAACCCAGTGACTCCAAATTAGTTTTAAAATATCTTATAACCTTTTTAAATAACACAATGACCTCTATATCTTCTGATTGTTATTTTTTTATAAAAACTTGTTGTTCGGTTGTAAATCTTCTGTTTTTCTAGATTTACTGCTGCTGGCTGAATCGGATCTTACAGTAGGATAAATTATGTACCCTTTTCTATTATCTTGACTTATGGCTTTGAGTACTTCCATAAGATGAATCCATGAACTTCCTCGTAGACTTCATAACCAGACCTCTTAAGTTCTAAGTAGTTTTTCTTCGAAAAGACAGCATCTTAGGACATGGGGTAATGTTTTAATAATAAAAGTCTCAGTTTTGGAACATCTCCTACATTGCATGCCAATTCTAGTTCTGCCAGGAATAGATCTAACAGCTTCGACATTTCCAAACATTTGTAAAAGTAGTTCCAATTATGTACTGGTTAATCCGTCTCGATTGTAAAGCCATATATGTTTGACTTATATTGTATTCCCGAAATAGTTTAACACCCTTACCTTTAGTTTGCAGGGAACACCACATAAATAACTCTTTTTCTCTTAAAATTTTCAAATTTTGAACTTAAACTAAGCTCAATTTATCTAAACATGTTTCTTTGCCTTTCAGCACCAATATTCCCAAAATTGTAAGAATGCTTTACAGTTTGCTTTAAAAATTGCCAAACCACGGTGTTTACGAGATGAATAGAGCATGTGGTTAGGAATGTTATTAGGCAATTTCCAAATTTCCTTTAATTCTGATCTCACTAATTTATCGGTGTCATTTAACTAACTAATAAACTGCTGTTTTTGTACTGACTTAATAGCTGTTATCTGATAAAGTGACTGCTTTTAAGCAGAATTTTAAATCGTATTTAATTTATTTTTGGTTTTTTAAAAACTGACAATGAAATATACAATACAAGTCTTTAAAGGAAAGAATAGAATTAGAATTATATATTATGTAAATCAGCCAGAACACGTCGTTTTATATCCATTACATTGATTGGAAAAAAGTTTGGTTCTTTAAATATCCGATCCACAAAATCTTCAAAGTTCTTCATGAATATTAAAAACAAAAAATTGTAAACCATTCATATTCCTTATGACAGAAATAAAAGCATTGCATTTGCATTATTATTATTATTAATAAAGTAGGTACTTATTAACTACTAACGCTGTTAATAATGTTTAATACAATTTTTTATTTAACTCACTAATAGTATTCATTGATACAATAAATATGTGATTGTAAACATTAAACATTGAAATTAATTCCATTATAAATAAGAATTATTTCTTTTAAATCCGACACGATGTTTAGATATATAAAAGATACCCGTTAATTGGACAGGTGAGTTAAATCACAAATGATAATTAGCGAATGATGGAAGTCGTAAAAACCATTTTACTACCGATGCTCAAGAATCTAACCAAGTATGAATGCGCATGGCGGGTACTTATATATCTTAGCGTATTTTAAAATCAATATTTTATACTTCTCGTACATTTTTATAAAAGTATTTAATAAATTCCAATACAGAATTTATTTTTTTATTTATCATTTTCCTTCATTTAAAAAAAAATAATGAAAGATCACTAGAAAAAGTGGTGTATAGGTAGAAGAAATGTAGGTCTTTTTGAAAAAAAAAGAATTTTCATTTTTTTTAAGAACTGGAAATTAAAAACTTCTAGCAGATCAGCAATTTAAAATTGTAAATGTACAGATACATTTTAAATGCTCTCCATTAACAAACTGCTTTTGTTTGAATCGAGCTTTCCTTTTATAAATTTAGATAAGACAAATATATTGTTATATAGTTTCACAATTATACTGATCTTGGAGCGAAATAAATCCAGGATAATCACTTAGACCAAATCATATCCAGGTTTTAACGTATCATTATTTGATACTCCAATGCACAGCAAAATGTAACTTCTACACCTTTAATCTGATGATGAAACAGCTGTCGTTAATTAAACAGCTTAGTTATATACGATCTTACAAATACTTTTGCTATTAAACCTATAAATATTTAAAAAATGAGCATAATAGATCATGCATGATATGTCTTTGCAGCTATTTCATTCGTTTTATTTGAAAATTTTGTTTTATGTTATTTTAACATATTCTGATTTTTCTAACCAAATGTTTATTCTCTTAAAAATGTATGCATCTGGAAGAATGGTTGAATTATTTGAAAAATAAAGGAGACCATATATTTATTAATAAGCCATTTATTAGTATTCTAGGTTACTGATTCATCGTTAGTTAATACAAAAATTTTACAAACTACTGATAAGCTTAATTATTATACTACATTAAGCTCATAAGAAAAAACTGTTACTAATTAGACACTGTTTATTTATTTGCAGTACGTTTTCCTTTGGTGAATTTTGTTTTGATTTGATTTATAGCCAATTACGATGGCTAATTCACCTATCCTTTTCATTTAATTATTAATAAACAACTTTTTTTTTAAATACTGAATTTAATAAGGTAATTACTTGCTTTTAATTAACCTGAGTTGTTTTCTCACATTACATCGAGATAAAAAAACGTTTTGAACTTGCGTAATTGTAACAAATTGTAAATGTTAACCTAGGACACCAAATACATAAGTTTCAAAAGCAATCCACTCAATAAAAATTTAGGTTAATGACTTTAGATCCGAACGAGACGAGCATTCTCGAGAATTAGCATATTTTCTGTTAATCTGCAAATATAGTTTTATGAGGTGTTAATTTGTTATAAATATAAACATCGGTGAAAAAGTTTTTGGATTAATTACTGAGTAAACAGGATGTGCATTTTAAAATAAAATGTTTATTAGAATCAGATAAGCGGTCAATTTCCTTTCATCATAAAATTTAAAAAAGGCAATGATCCACCCGATGGTTTTCGTTAATATAAAAATACTTAACAAAGGCTGTTAATGATACAAGCCAACCACAAAGAGTAAAGTACACATATACACACATATACACACACATATACATTTTTATATGTTTGTTTGTTTCATATAATTTAATGTGGCATCAACTACAAAGGTTATGTCATTTGTTTACCGTTTATGAAATAATTGTGTTTTAAGTAATTTATCAAGTTTTGAATATTACAATTTTTACCCTTTTAGACGCTTATGTCAAGAATTGCTTAGATATGAAAACAAGCAATATATCACTACTTATATAATTAAGGGGCCAACAACAGTTCACAGTCTAAGCTATCACTCGATGAAAATAATACATTTGCAGATTATATCGTATCGTATGTAAGCATCAATAGGTTCCTCCCCGTTATTACATATAGGTATAGCAATATGTTTATGTTGACTAGCTACTTGCTGCACATTTGCATATGTGGTAGCAGTTTTAGCATATACAGGTCGTTTTTCATTATTAAATAGATAAGAGTTTTTGTGTAGCTTGGACAATTGTCACTCGGCCAGACTCAACAAATAAAAAAAAGAGTACAGAGAGAAGACACACTTCTCGTCTAAGGATCTATCAGATTCTACCCAATGGAAGTCAAGGATTGAAGGGAGGAGGAAATGGAAATAAGGCAGGAGTATGAAGGTGCTCTTAAAAGAGGAATTGGATGTAGGAGAGAATGGGTGAATAGGAAATTCGGCGAAGTGAACTACTTCTTGACACAGGTGCTAACTGGGCATAGATTAACAGCAGGATATCTTCACAAGATTGGGAAAAGAGAGACTGGAGTTTGTGAAAGGTGTGAAGTGGAGGATGATATAGGACATGCGTTTAAATGCTGGAAGAATGAAGTAGTGCTGAAGAACTTGGAGGAAAAACTCGGGGAGGCGGTGTATTGAGAAAATATGGTGGAGATAATGTTGACAGGGGATGGGGAATGGATGGAGGTAAGTAAGGCAGTGGAGAGAATGGAGACCATTAATGCAAGCAGTAATACCCTCATAATGAGAACCTATTCTCAAGAAAACAAATTGTAATAAATATACAAAAAAATACTCAAATAATCCATTTTATCTAAAAATATATTTTTATATCTATGTGAACTTTTCATTATGTCTCACATAAATATGTTTTTATTAAAACAAGATTAAATTTTTATCTAAACACCGCATAATTAAAATGGTTTTACCTTAAATCTTTCGGTAAAATTCACATTATTATTATCAGATAAAGTAAAAATACAAATTGGTAACTTATTTTATTCTATTTCTACATAAATACTATCAGCATAATTTGTCCGTTTATCTTTTTCCCCAAAAACAAAAACAAAAACTTTTACCTTTATCTTTATTTACTTCGCTTTTAATTTTGATCGAAAACAATAACAAAAAAGCAAAAGAGACGCCTTAGCGACAATATCTCCAAATGCGATATGGTAGCGACACGACATTGGCTATTATTAAATATTGTCATGATTCACAGAAATGATTTATTATCCCAAAACGTGGATGGATTTTTTAGGGTTTTGACATCGAAGGTACCAGACGGTTCTTAGCACACTTAATTTCATATTATTAATATTTTGATTTGATTTTATTGCTGTCTACTTATCTATCCCAGATTAAAAGACGATGCGATGTAACAAAGACGGGATTTGATTTGTGGCTTCATGAGCTCAAAATAGAGGGAAATTTAAACCTTAAATGATTTTGCTTTGTGAAATATTGGTTAATGCATAATAGTAGGTATATTTAAAAACAATTATTTACTCACGAGCCAAAAAAACTGGCCAGTCAAAGTTGAGGTAAATAAATAGTAAGTCAGCAAAAAGGTTTTCTTATTATATTTTTTACATGACTACACCGCAAATAAAAAGAGGAAAAAGTATGTATTCTTAACTTTTTTTACTTTTAAAACCAATGACATAATAGAGAAGAATTAGTACTTTATTTTTGTTTTCATTTCAATCAATTTAATGTTAAATAGACCGCGGCTTTGACTGTTCGTTTCTTACTTTCATAAATTTTCAATTGAAATATTTTTTGAATATCAAAATCAAGGAACTATGGAGTATAAAACATCTGTAATCCACATTGATTCATGCTCTGTGCCAATATTTTTATCGACTTCAAAAATGTTTGCAATAAAATATTTTTAACCGGAGTAAATTTGTGGAAAACTGTTCTTGTACCGAGACATTTGGAAAACAAACTTTGGGTTTAACAGCATCTGTATATATTCATTTAAAATATCCACCAAAAATGCACGGATATCCTTTTAGTATTTTCTCGTAATTGAATTACAACAAAAAAGTAAATGGAACTGATTCAAATGATGCAATGGCTCATCCTTTATTTTTTATTTTATTTTAGCTAATTTCATCATTATGTTTTAGGTTTTGGAAAACATATTTTCTTGATCATAATGTTCCATCGCATATCCGTAGTTTTAAGATTTTTGTTATATTAAGGGCTTTAGCTTTTTGTGACTCCCGGGTTATATGTTTTAACTGTGTTAATTACAAAAATATATGCACCAACACATTCATCATATGTAACATATCAGCGCTATTTATCAGTGTTAATAGAGAGTTATTGCCGAGTGCGGTGTTATTACCGCAGACGTTATATTGACAGTTGAAAATGCGCAGAATGAGTTCGAGAGACACGTTGCTGTAATACTGTTGGTGCATCACGTTATTTACAGCAGAATAACACCTCGCGTAAAACGTTGCGCTATCCTACTTGGGACTGAATCCTCTCTTTTTCGTCTATGGTGGTATCCATTCGAGAATTGTTTTTCCCCATGCATCGTATGTCTTCATATCAAATTAGTTGTTGCTTTTCAATATCTTCTATAACCCTTTCTTTGACTTTTATTTGTTTCCTTATTTTTTCATTTCTCACATGTTCTAATTTAGAATTTCTCGCTGCTCTCCTCCAAAATTCCATTTTCACTGCTCTGAGGTTGGTTTTTTGTATTTGTGCCATTCTTATGGCAACTAAAAATAAATCAAAAATAAATTTAAATATATGTTTATTTTTTGTAAAATACTTGAATAATGTACAATCGTTTTCTTATTTCTTGTTATAAAGTAAATTTTTAGTGATTTTTTGTGACAATGATTTTGTGTTTTCCTTCAAAAAATAAATGTTATGTAGATAATCTTTTAATTCTAAAATATGTCCTATACAAAATATTGTACAAAATCACTTGCTCCACTTCATCAGCATCAGCTAAAAGGACTGCTTCTAATGCCCATGTTCAGAAAATCCTCAGGAGCAAAGGGTTTAGAGGTTAGTTTCAAACCAACAACAGTGTGTGAATAAAACTCAAACCATACATGGCAATACGTGTACCGCCCCAAACAATGTTAAGACGTAAACTAATATTTAACGCAGAGTAAATAACACAATATCTCTATTATTTTATTATTTTACAAGCAGCTGGTAATGTTAACTTTAAAATAACTAAAAACCTAGACAAATTTCATATACTGTAGAACTAACTCAAAAACTACGGAAAGTATAGTATGATAATGAAACTGAAAATTACCATTTATTAAATAGTATATTGTGTCACAAGAGCGAAACTGTGCCACGATCAGGCTCATTTTGTAAGATTTACACTATTGTGTATTTAATGGCCTTCATCATGAGGTATTCAGAATTGGACGCTTCTGTTAAAAATCTAATGACCTCTTCTTGTGATAATGTTTAGATTTTTTTGCTTTATAATTTATAGAAATTGGTTTGAGAAAAACTCTCATTTTGTAGGATTGGTCTAAATCTATATTATTTCTAATTTAAAAATGTCAAATACAAGACACAATTTTTCATTGCTACTATAAAAAAATCGTGGCGATATCAATTTTCCGCCCTCGGGTTAATAAACAATACTTTCCGTCCTATTTTTGGTGTTCATATGTTTGGTTTTTCTGTAAGGTAGGTGAAAAACTAATTATAGTACCTCTTAAAGTAGTACAATAGATAGATAAAAGTGGAAAGGGACATATTTCAAGAAATACACTTCCAACAAGTAACGTAGGTACTGATTTTAGCTTTATTCATATATGTCAATATTCTACATTTAAACTGTTTTCAACTATTTCACTCAGAACTAACGTTTTTACCACATTTATTAAAATTTGACTGCTTAGAGAGAAAATGTCAGAATTTTACAGTATAATAAACATTAAAAATATATAAGTAAAGTAGAAAAGACATCATACCCATAATAATACCTACACTAAATATTCACGGTTTGTAAATCAGAAACTATTATTTATTCAATAATGAAAATACATTTTCAATATGGCAATTTTAGCCACTGATTCTGACATTGCTTTGAAAAGTAAATTAAATAATGTTTTTTATAAAAAAGCACGAATAGTAAATCTTATTAAAGAAATAAAATCAAATTTAAAAGTAAAAATTGAAAATGACATTTTAGCTTTAAATCCAATAACAAATAAAGTAGATCAAATATAAAATCAGTCAAGGGAAACTCAACAGTAATTTTAAAGAAGATTATAAATCTAAAGAAATTATTTCATTATGTCTAGTAATATTAACATATTTAATACAGAACAAGCAAAAAAAATGGTCATTAAATTAAATTATCTATTTAATAAATATGGCAAATAATGTGTAATATATATAAGCAAAAATCTGAATGTCTAGATTTATATGGAACTATTAAATTATATAAAGTGTAAAAACCAATTAGGCGTGTAGTTATGTAGTCTTATGCTAACACTATTGATAGTAAATTAGATGAATAATTAAATAGGATTCTAAATAATTATAGCTAAAGCTATTATGTATAGGTACATGAAAAAAATATACATTTAGGTATAAAATAAAATGTAATTGATCTGTTTAATGTATGCATTGTTCAAAATTGTCCATTAAGTATAAGTACTACCAACATATAAAAAAGGGGAGATATAAAATCTAGCGACAAATGGGAGAATATTGTGAAAAATTTGGCGAGCGCGTCTAACCTTGGACGCCTCCGCCAAATATTAAAAACATCAAATTATACTCTCATAAAATGTATTTTCAGTCCTGTCCTGTATCGGTATTTAATGATAATAAGGTGGATATTATCTTCGTTGAGACTAAGATTGGAAGAAGAAAGACAAAGACAAGATTAATCGTGGGACGGGTGGAGAGAGTGAGAAGGGGCGTGGTCAGATGGCGCCACTGTCCGACCGAAGAGTCCGGCGAGCAGAGCCTACGTTCTCCGAAATAATTTGATAAAGGTGAGGTTATGAACCTTGTTAATTTTATTAGCGTTATTTTTGTACTTTTTTATCTTATTTCAGTCCGATAAATTGATTGGAACACACAGACGTGAAAACTTCGATGGAATAATAAGACAAAATAAATGTGCAATTTTGGCTAATACAAAATAAGAAACTATTAATCTTAATTATTTATAGAAAAAATTCATCTAGGCTGTGATAAAATTTCCGGTTTCAATTAAAATTACAAAACTCGGGACATTTTAAATATAGTACATAAATTATAACATTTCACAAAATTTAAACGAGCACCGAAATTTTTTTCTGAAACATTCCAAAATTTTAACGGTTTAGTTAATTTCGAGGCATTTTTTTCCTCAAATTTTAATTAATAAATAAACTGATATATTCCGGTAGTAAATGGATTTTATTATATAACATATCTTTTACTGATAGGATCTGAATTCTTTAGTCACAAAATACCTACGGTTGCCGTGGAATAATCAACCACTGAACGTTGAGTACATTTCATTTGGAATTAGATGTTTGTATACGATAAAAGCACACCAGCCACCGTCTATATAAACAAATCGGTTACACCCAAACTACAGAAATTAAAAATCTCTATAACTTATTTAGGGACATTTAAAAATTAGTAACTTGTATAGTATCTTGTTTTGACATTGAGTGTGTTTTCCTTTTCATCACTCAATAATACATATTTTTTCTTGCGTTGTAAGCACCATTTCGAATCTTTTTGACAGATTGTTAGAATAAACAATGTTTGAAAATACCATAACAAATACCTATTGACAACTTTATTATAACGCGATTATATTTCACAGGATTCCTGATTTCAGTGACCTTTATTTTGGCGCATACCGTATTATTTAAATACTGCAATCTAATTGTTACATCAATTTTTCTATTTTTTAAATACCAACAAAGCAAGAGTGCAAAGATACTTGCTTCTCATGTAGAGGTCATAAAGAAATTCCAAATTTTACTAGCAACTCTGAGCCTTCGTAAGGACAACGTCTAGAGGATAGTTCACAAAGGCAACAAAATATACCTAAATCAATATTTATTTAGCTAACATATCAACGTGCTCATTATCAATCAGATCAATATGACCATTTTTTTAATTGCTAGGATAATGTACTTGGAGGGGCAACAGGAAATGTTAATGAAAGCCAAGAAATTAAAAACAGATAGAAAGGATGGTTGTTGAATTAATTAATGATTGCTCTACACATAAGTCACAACTTATTGCGATATCTTCAGTACTAATATTAAAGTTTGAAGCTGTAATGAATATTGGAATATAAAAAGAATATCCCCCCACTGTATAGCCTTTGTCTAATGGTGCGTATTGTTAATATCAATGTATAAATTATCTTTACACAATGGTTTTACGATACTAAGGTTAAGAAACACATCCTTATTCTTGAAAAACTGATATTGTTGGGTTAGAATAATATAGATCATTAAGAAGCCTTCAATTAGATTGAACTGCAATACACACAGGGGAAGAGTTCTTTATGTCCAATATTTATTAGTAATATCATATTAACTAGATGGGAGAGAACTGTCTTTTATGCGAAGGTGCTAAAGAAATTGCGGAACGTATCCTATTAGGAATGTGCCCTACAGACAGCTGCTTAGCATCGCTTTAATTATTGTCGTTCTAGACAACCTAACCTAAGACAATTTAATCTAATCTAATATATTGGGTATTTATACCACCAAATACTTGTTATGCAAAACCAAATAATGGACTTTATGGAAAATGTTTAAAAAACAAACTCTTTCACATTGACACGGACAATATTTATATATTCACACTATAAGAAGATTGTTAAATACGATTAAAGCATATTCTTTGATAATATTGGTGTCAAAATATTGTTTTCTAAGTCGATCGATATCAGAAATCACTTTCGGAACTTCTCAAAGCAACGAATAAATTAAATTATGGAAAAACAATAGTAAAATAGAGATTACACTTGACATTAAGGTCACAAACAACACAAGAACTTTTTTATGTGCCGCGATAAGTGCAATGAGGACTGGCTTTAATAAGATCGTTAGTACATTTTTAATGACTACAAACATGTGATATTATTTATTACTTCACGACATTTATTAATTGATGTTATTTTGAATTATTATTGTGTTATGTTTCCTAGGATTACTTCAATTTAGATATTTTTCTTTATACATAGTGATGGATAGGGCAACTTAACATAATTGGACATGACATACAGAGCAAAGTTTTCTAAATTTCTTTTTGCTGATAAACTATAATAATAAGATTATTGCCCGTACAAGTCCAATATGATAGATATTTTATTTAGTTATTGTAGTTTTCTATTATTTAAAAACGTAATAAAAAGGACATTTCTTTTAACGATTTATAATATTTATATATTATTATCTTTTAAGAAGTATTTATATTTGATTAACTCCTTTTCATTTCTAAACTGGTTTTAAGGCCTATCGAAATTTAGTTGTCTAGTAAATTAAAATATATCTATCAATTTTATGCAATGGCAGTTGTTTTGAAAAACAATTTCATCGTCAGATTGGCATATTGAAGTTACAGTTTGTTTTAGTAGTTTTTAGACTAGACCAGGTATAACTGTACAGTGAAATAGTAAAACCAGAAAAAGTAACTACCTATATATGCCAAGGTAGAAAAGTGAGTTATTATTGTTGAGGTTAGGTTCAAGACAATAAAACACTTTTCTAACGTGGCTCATCTTCTTTATCGTGTACCATATCCTAACAGAGGTTGGCTATCAACATAGCTATGCGCACTTTATTTGCAGCTGTAAGGGACAGTTCAGTGGAAGTCATTGAAAGGTTTCTCAACCATAAAGTTCTCCTTCTATCCTGTCAACGCCTTCCCTGAATCTTCCCCTTCACAATATTCTGCAGCAATTGATATTTCGGACCTCTAATAATGTGTACAAAATATTCCAGTTTCTTTTTCTTTTTTTTTTCTTGCTATTATTTCTTGTATCTGTTCAGTAGTTTCATTTATTATTGTGCCCAAATATTATACTCTTTCAATTGTAGTATTATCAATTATTGTTAAGTTTATTGCATCTATGTATAATGTATTGCCTACTTTCTGACTGCTAGATTTTTAATAAGTAGATTTTATCGTTTGAAATATCTTCAAATATTTATATTTCAACTGAAACATTCAGATTGTCCTACATTTTCTATTAATTTACCTATTATTTACTCACCTTTCTTTAGTATATTGTAAGCGAGTGGAAAAATACGCTCTAGAGCGGAAATAATGTCAAATTATGACAGATCACGGAAAAGAACAACTTTGGGATTAGTTTTGAGTGTACAAAAGCCTACTTTGGGAAGTGATCTGTATTTGATGAATATTAAAATACTCTAACTACGGTTTAATGATTCACTAAGCTAAAAATAAAAAGGATAATTCTTCAAATTTTGGGTCAACAAACTCAATACAACAAGAATAATTAATATTGGACATAAAATACTGATTAGTTTTGTTATTTGATAAGAAAAAGCTGTTTTGATTTAAAATAAATGTTTTATTAAACACTTGTTCTTTACACGCACATGTTAGAGATGTTTTTAGAAAAACTAAACGTGTTTGATGCAAAAGGTAGATTTAACAATGAGATTTACTTAAATTCATTAGTTTTAAGTGTTTATCTTGTTTAACAGACGTGCAGATGTAACTTAAAAAAACAATTTGTATTCTACTGGTATTGTTAAAGACGTTTATAGAAGTAGCCGTTATAAATATAATACCAGCATTTTTTATGCAACTTCTGAACACTAAATCACTTCTAAGAAGTACAGGATTTAGTATTTAATTTTGTTATAAGTATAATTATAGTGATAGATTTTTCGTACAAAGTTATAAACTAGGATTAATAGGATTAAAACATTTTTGTTACGTTTACTACCTCATTTTTAACATTCGTTCTACAAGTTTCAAAACCATGTCGTCTATTTTTGATACAATTATAAACTGACACTAATAATTTAATTGGCTGTTTATTTAAAAAATTAAAAAATATATAAAGTCACAAATAAGAAGACAGAGATCCACAAGAAGGATTAAAGCAACATACCCAAAAGAATAATTTCTCATCGAACAAAAAAACTTATTGAACCACCTATTACCTATTATCTAAAACTATGTATTTCACCGTAAAATTTCTATCTACGAAATAAAAAAAGTAAATAAAATTTCTTACGTACCAGAAGTTCTACAGCTTTGTCTTTCAACTGAAAAGAAGTAAACATAGTTTTAGATAATAATATAATTAATAGTTATTCATAATTATTTATTTTTAAACACTAGATCGATATGTTGGATACATATTGAACGGAATTTAAATTCAATCTATAAAAGTAAAGTTTTGAGAAATACTTCAAATTGTATTTGTTATACATATAAAAAATAGTAAGTTATTATTGTGTTTATAAATTGCGGAGGTCCACATAAACTATTACATGTAATTCCCTGAGTATATTTGTGTGTTTACAAATCCGAAGCGAACCTTACCGAGACACTTTTTCCACAGTTTAATAGTATAAGAGATTCGTAATTGGATGGTTCAATAGTTAAATCGGGAAAATTCTATGTGATGATCCACTGACTAAAGATTTCAAAACTTAAAGCGCATAAGAAAAAATATTTAAAAAAATAAATGTAGATACTGATTATGAGATAAAACTGTATCTCAGTTAAGAGAAAGATTTTATCTGCACGGTTTTAATTAAATCATCTTATTTTGAGCCAAAAAACCTCCAGTTACTATAGTTAGTTTTTAGTTAGTTTCGAGTTTCGGATCTTCAGTATCACTGCGATCACTACTGATCTATTGTGGTCTCCACATACTATAGCTCACGGTTAAAAATGCATTCTGCAAGTTATGGCAGAATTTTATTGGTCATAAGTTATTTAGCTTCATCTAGGTGCATTAGTTACTTCCCTATACAAAGATAACGCATTCGCATTAGATATGGGCACCCCTTTCATAATCTGCGCACCTAACACCGATGTTATACTCCTTCTTTTTATGCTTCCTCTTCTTAATAGGACTTGTCCTGTTGTCTACTGTCTTGTCATACCACCTCTTGGATGGACGGCCTGGAGGTCTTCTGCTTTGTGGTACCTATGTGGTCTTTAGCTCATTTCGCAAATCTGTCTTGTTCCATTCTATCTATGTGATCTCTCCATTGCCGTCTTCTTGACCTCACCCATATAACTACATCGTCCACCTGTAATTCTTCTCTTATGGTGCTGCTTGCTGCTCCATATTTGATTCCTTCTTGTTACTCCTTTGATTGTTCTTAACGTTTTCATTTTGGTAAGGATTGGTCTCATACAAGTCTTGTAAATTCTCATTTTACTCTCGGTTCAGGTTGACATGAATTTATTTTTTCAGATGACGTCTCGCAGGCTTCCTGAAATTCTCCATGCCTTCATTGTGTTTACCCTCGTTTCTTCGATAAGATTCCTGCTGCTAGATATTTGCACTCCAAGATAGTCAACCTTCATGACTTGCTCTATTGTTTTCTCATCTACTGCCATTTGTAACGAATGGGTTCTTTAAATATGACGATGGATTGTGCTTACTCTGTGGAGAAAATTATGTATAATGTTTAGTCCACAGTGGCCAAGTTTTTACTTAGAATTAAAGCCTCAGCAGTAGCCTTTTTGCTGAAAGCTTTTATGAGAGCCTTAGAATATTTTAGACCAATAATATTTGTTCATAGCTGAATGGCTGCATTATTGCAGAACGTAAGCAGGGTTTGACTCTTAGGTACTCCACATCTAACCTAACCTAACCAACAAGGGTATCCTTAGCACGTATTCTTACCAATCTGTCTGTCTGCAGTGACCATATGTATAATTGTTAATGAAACACCCTGTATAAATAAGTGATGGAAGGGTTAGTAGAATGCTGTATAAACTGTACATTGTTCAAAATTAATAAACTATGATAAAGAGTATTTCATCAATTTTTTGCGGAAGATAAAGAAGACAAAAAATGTTTCTGTTGAAAACTGTTAAAAAACACTGAAATTAATTGTAGTAACATTTACTTTGTGGAACTCCACCTTACTAAGAACATTAAAAATAAAACTTTTTAAAACAACACTTCCACTTACCCAGCAATGCTTGCAAGTGTTATCCGACTAAACAGTGTTAACATTATATTTGTTTTACACCAAGGTATGTTCTTTCCTTTTTATTATTTGTTTTTTATAGACTGATGATGGCCTCAATGCTAGGCCGAAACTAGTAGCAAAGATTTTTATACATCTTACTAAAATTCTGTGACATTGACTTTGGGTTTTTTGTTTGGTTGTTTACAAAAATATATCAAGTTATTGCAAAGATCAGCATGATATAGTTTTTTACTGTTTTTTCTATATCATTGCAAAGTTATACTGATCTTAGAGGGAAATACATCCAGGATAATCCCTTATGGCTAATAACATCTATAGGCTTTAATATTGTTATGTCTTATTACTTCCATACTTGTTCTAGTCTTAACACTACCTAATCAATATCAGGTAGCTACCTTAAAAACAAAATTTATCTTTAATAAGTCAATCTAACGATGATAATTCTAGCGAAACAGCTGCCATTGAGTTTAAAAAAGCATTTTTTTAAATAAATAGTGTTTTTTTTCCAAAAAGTTTTATTTTTAATATTCTTAGTTATTTAGTTATTTTGTAAGTAATATAATACACAATTTCTAGTCACTCTTTTTATAGTTTTGACAACTTTAAATTTTCAATAAAAAATACATGAATCAATCAATAAATAATTATACTTAAAACTAAGTTTTTCATTAAACTGTAAATATGGAAATTGTGTATATTGTACGAAAAAAATGTACCTACTATTAACAAGTTTCTCTACTGGTACATTCTCTACAAATTAAAATTTCCAAAAAATGTTTTATCGAAATGCATAAATTATCGCTTAAAATACCAGTCGTCTTTGCCGTAAACAGAAATTAATGTTCATTTCTAATCCATTTATTTCAAAGTGTCGTGTAGTTTAAGGAAAACTTATGGAAACAGTCACCCTTTAAAATATTTGAGTTACTCAGAACGTTATAAATCTAACGTTTAACACCACATTATGGTAATATTTCTGAAAAGTGCGGCTTTATGACCCACGTAACGAAGTGGTCTAAACTAATTTAGAAAGTTTAAACCCGGTACGTTTTGGGAAAACTTTACAGTTAACTAAAAGTTATTATGATTTAACTATTTAATAATACTGGCAAATACTAGACAAAGAAGGTAACAAAGTAAGAATAAGAAAAATGGAAATGGCATTTAACCTAACAAAGAATATTTATAATAATAAATTCCTATTTAATTAAACCTATTAAAATAATTCAGTTAATTTTAAGGGAGTAAAGTGTGATTTGGCAGAGATGAACATCGCATGAAGAACAGAATGAACGAAAATAACAACACAGTGAGAATAAATAATTAATGACAGAAAATAAAGGAATACGTTTAAAATTAGTTGTAAAAAAAGCTTAATTCCTTGAAAATCTCGGTTATTCAACTATTTTTTTATTGGTAAGTTAATTTGCAACATTTTTTCGAGAGAATTTCCTATGATCCAATATGGGTTTCCTAAGAGAATCTCATTTAGGCCTGTCGATATATTTTTTGGGCAACTGTCCGCAAAGTATCTACTTTCCGGAAACTTTTTCCTTTGGCAAAGTATAGCATTGTTTTGGCCTAGTCTGCGGGAAGTACGAAGAATCATATTATCGTTGTTGCCATTTGTAACTTTTGTAACAGTAAATTTATTGTACTAACCCTTACTTTTTGAAAGTCTATCTTACTAAGAGTAATAAAAAACTATTAGTTTTAACGTAACTACGTAACTAAGTTTATTTGAAAAAATATGTCAATATGACGATGCTAATCTTAGCGAAACGGTCGTCATTGTGATTAAAAACCCAATTTTTTCAAATAAACTTGGAAGTTACGTTGAAATGAAGAGTTTTTTTTATTATTCTTTGCAACAGTAAACAATAAAAATATGCCTTTGTTAATATAGCAACTGCTGCTATAGCACAATTAATTGTAGCCTGGAAAATCAAGGTCCAGGTATACAAAAACGTTTATTATTTGTTTCTCGAAGTTGATGGATATGAAGAAATGTAAAACTATTACAGAAGATGTAATTTTTGCTTAATTGAAGCACAAATCTGAAACTGTCAAATATTAGTTAAGAAAAATATAAACATAACCACTTTCCCAAAGGTAATCGCATTTTTTTTGAGGAAGAATGTTGGTTATAAAGCAAAGGAATCAGTAGTCTTCGATATCAAGCAAACCAAAAAATTCATTAGGAAAGCAGATAATGAAAAATATTCATTACCAAAGGTACTTTATTTTAAATAGTATATTGCATAATAAGTGTGGAAAGTGAAATATTACGCACGAGTAAAGTTTAACGTGAGTGTAAAAAATATACTTTTCAACAAGTAATGTACACGATTTTTCCTAGGATCCCAATATAATTTATTGTTATTATTTTTTTAATTTTTTTTATAAAATTTATTTTAATTATTATTGTTTTAGAAATATAATTTATTAAAATCAAATAATCACCTTTGGCAGAAATTAACATCAGAATTCTTTACTAGCTAATGACATTTTAATTTTTTTCTTGGACTCAATGAAAATTAAAATGGTTATTGGAACAATTCTCCATTTGGTGTTTTTTCTGTTGCTGTTGAAGGATTATACCCTGGAACTACAACTATACCATTCGGACATGTAACTTGCCCAGAGTGGACGACCACGCTTGTAAATCACAGGCAAGTCGCCTGTTAACCTGTGTGACAGATCGACTTGCACGAGGAGTAGACAACTCCCACCGTTCGAAAATGGTACCTGTCACACAGTCGTGTGAACTGTGGACAACTCATTGACGAGCAAGTGAGCGAATTGGTGACAAACAGTTCTTTATTGGACATTTGTTTATTGTATAAATTGCTAACCTTTTTATATGTTTGTGTAATACTGTAGTAATTTATTGGCTCCAAGTTGGATCGAAGAGATAACAAGAATGCACGCGAATCAGCCGTTAGTGAAATAGTTTTCACTATGAAAATTGAATGGTTTGGAATAACTGAGGCTAGGTCTAAAATAACACCTGTACGAGCCACTTACTCTGGTGAAATGACCAATACAGTAAAAAGTGCAAAATCAGGCTGCAATACAACCAGTATAATACAGAATATGCACTTTCTGTCATTTTTAATACCACTTAATTAAGCACTGGCTCACTCAAAACTGACGTAGTGTGGATAGGGTCTACGGCAAGTCCCCAGGACTGACTCTGTAAGTATATAGACCGTACTCTTGAGTAAGCGAGTGAAGCTTCCCGAGAGAAGATATATTTTATTTTTGTTACTGCAATGACAAAGTAACCAAGCAAAATAAAGATATAACATATGTTCTCTGGTACAGCTCTACTCCTTCAGTCAAAAATAAGGGTCCTGTACAGTAACTTGTCCCGCTCCAAGTAACCTGCCAGCCTACTGGCTTCGTGTAAACACGTCCTTACACTGATACACTCATACATCTAAAAAAAACATTTAAAAATAATTAAAGTCGCTTTTTAACTTAAAAAACAAGCAAACTATTAAACAGTTTGTTTTCCATATTAAATTTTATCTTTGAGCTATTACTGGCTTTATAACAATTACAGTTTATTACCCGATGTTGCGCCGTTTCCTTTAAATAATAAACAAACATTTTTTTCGGTAAGAATCAAACGACCGCCGATAAGAAAATTACCCCATCTAATTATAAATTGATTGGCATAAATCCAACTGGTGAGAAATAACAAACATTTAATTTGATAACACACATGACACATTATCAGTGTGTTTGTTAATTTTAATTTTGATTAATTATTATATTTTCAAAACTGATGTATGTGTCGATAACTTTGTAAAGATGTTTACGAATAATCCCGAAATAAATTATAATTATTAATATTAATTACATGGAATTGTAAACAATTCGCTTATATACATTTTTAAAAATTGATTAAAAATCTTGTTATTGCTCTAATTAAAGCGATAATGAACATTTATAACTGTTGTAACACCATTCGTTTATTTTTGTACAAGCGCTACTGTAACAATATACGTAGATTATTTTTGAGATTTTGTTTAATAACTGATCTTCCAAATATAATTTCCAACAATTTAAGTGGATTTTATGAAAATTGGTTTTTTATCGTTTTTTAATAAGTTTGAATCGAAAACTGTAATTATATATATTCGGGAACCGCAGAAGTTTAATTCAATAGATTCGTAAAAGAAAGAATCACCACAGATTGGTTCCAGCACCTTTCTGGTAGCATGAAAAAAATTGGTTTCATTCAATGAGATCTGGACCAGGATCTCTTTTATTAAATGAGTAAGAACGGTTTTCTTCTAAAACAACTATTTATTGAACATCCTTGAACAATATTTAAACTTTGACAATGACTTTTTTTTACTATTTTTTCATGACAATCCTTTATAATAATTTTACGTCTTTTTCTCAATACATATATTGCTATGCAACGTTAAGCAAAAAGGGTTTGAGAATTTGAGTTAAGTGTTTAGTTTTTAAACAATATAAATAAATATGTATCGCCCCGTATTTTAATTCATACAGATTGACAGAACAACAATAACAATAACTTGTAAAACTTACAACCCTTAAATTGGATGCATGCATCCCTCCCCTTACATTTAAACTAGAAATCTCTGTTCCAGTAACATACCTGAAGATGCTGTTTATTCTGGAAACCATGAAGTTTGACTTAGTCACATCCATCTGAATGGATTTATTTGGTGCACAGTGTCAGGTAATGGATTATTGGGCCTTTACTTCGTGGAAGACGAGCGTAAAAGACCCGTTACACTAAATCAAGTGCGATAAAAACAAATTTGGATACCATTTTTTATTGATCTCAGAAAATTCTGTCGTGCCAGAAACATACAGTTGAATACCCAATGGTTTCAACAGGATGGGGCTAGTTGTCATACCACGATATCATCTTTAGGTCTAATTCGAGAAAATATTGAGGACCACGTAATTTTCCGTAAGACGAATTTTCCTTTCCCTTCTCATTCTTCTGATCTAACAACTCTTGATGCTTACGTATACATACAAACAATTTAGAAGACAAATAAACAGATCCTTAACATAAGGGAATTCTGATTTAACAAAATGTGGTAAAAGATATGAAATAAAGAGGGATATTTATAACTAAAACAACAATGTTAAAGTAGATTATCTTAAGGCTAAGTCAAAGTTACTTAGAATTACATTCACTTTGAACTACTGAATATTTGGTGCCTATCTTAATCTATTAAACTAGTGCCTTAAGAGCTCCTGACTAGTCTTACCAAATATATTTTTGTTAGCAAGAACAAAGTTGACCAGAGCTCTTGGGAATATCTCCTCCTGAAAGATAGTAGTATGTTTCCCGAAATTTTGGGTTTTCTTTACATTCCAGCTCCTGCATCATTTGATGTTTTTGAGCCATCAGTGGACAGTTATGAGATTTTCCCCACTTCCTATGGTTACTACTACGTTGAACGACTTCTGTACCGTATATTTACAATTCCGTTGACCATTGATATATTTACCATTAATGATTGATATTCAACGATTATCAACGTCACTAATAAATGTAATTATTTTGCAAAATTGGTAGAGAAAAGTTTTTCTGGTTTCCTTTGGATTAATAAATTAAACCAATGACCAATCATAATCTTAATTGTTTTAGTATGACATGCCATTTTACAAAGAAATAGATAGCCAAAAGTAACCAAATTCATTTCCTTGGTTATCAACAATTTATTTTATGAAATTTATTGTACCAACTATTGTGACCAGAGTAAATAGCTACCCGCTAAATTCTAATCACTAAAATGACTTTCTAGAAAACACTTCAAAATTTAACTTCACCATTCAAAAACTACGTTTATTTTGTCAACTGGACCATACAATCAATATTGTAACTAACATTGATTTTTAAAGTAAAAAACAAAATTTAAAATAATCTGGTAGTAGGTTTCCTTTTTCCTACACCAACCCATACTTTGTGGAAGAACTTTAAAGAACTTTTAAGAACTTTAGTTAATGACAGCTGTTTCAAGTCTTCAACTCATCACCCTGTTAATAATAAAGATAATCTTTCGAGATTATATAAATAATCTGTCATAAGATTGTGTTAGTTATTTCTACTCCATAGTTAATGCAGACTTGTGTAATATAACTTCTACTGTGAAACTTTTTAAATTGTAAATGTATATAAAAAATAATAAATTTGTTTAATTAATTTGGAATACGCAATGCAACAAACACTTTTTGTTTATGGGGCGGAAAATAAATAATAATTGTTTAATGTAATACGGTATCCAGTCATTGTTTTAAACCAGATTACATAATTTAATACCTCGTTCCGGTAAAATCAGTTCGTTAATTTTAACGAAATTTCAATCGGTTAAAGCGTTATATGTAGATAAATAATTTAACAATTCCTGACCAAAAAATAGTGAGTTATTTAGAATTAAACAGTAATCGATGATTTGAATTTGTTTGCATATTTTGTATTTTCTATTTGTATTTGGCTCAATCAATTGTTGGCTTGAATTTTAATGAATAAACCGCTACATACGGGGCAGCCACTGCGTGGTTATACCAAAATATGCCTTTTAATCAAATTAGAGAGTGATGCTAATTTTTAAAGACAAGATTGCTTAGTATGTTATTAAAAATAGGCTGCTGCATTCTTCTGAAAAAGGCCAACATATTTTCAAGAGGTTCATTCAGATCTAAGGATGCTGTCGTGGTATGACAAACAGTCCCATCCTGTTAGAACCATTGAGAATGCAACTGTATGTTTCTGGCACGACAGACCTGTCTGAGAACAATAAAAAATGGTGTCAAAATTTGTTCCCTATATCGTACTTGATTTGGAGTAACGGGTCTTCTACGCTCGTCTTCCACGAAGGGAGAACCCAATAATCCATTACTATGAAAAGGATTCTCTACTATGATGTCTGGTCATTCAAAACCAAAAAAACGATTTATCTGTCTATCTGTCTTCTTAAACATTCTTCGGGTAGAACTTTCACTTAAATTCATTTTTAGATATGTTCTGCGGAATCTTCTTTTTGGTCATTCTAACAGCCTTCCTTTTGATTCGCATTTGTTATCTCGGTAACTGGACGACCAGTTGAGTTAGAACCCTTTCTGTTCGTCAAAATTTTGCGCTTCTGAAACTCTTCCCGAAATTGATTGACAACCATTAACAAAATAGGTCCATAATACTCAATAATAAATTTTTTCTGGCGTTGCAAGCACCATTTTGAATCTTTTTGACAGTTTTTTAGAATAAACAATGTTTAAAAATAACACTACAACTATTGTAACTTGTTTCATATGACGCGATTATATTTCACAGGCTTTCTGGTTTCAGTGTCCTTTGTTTAGGCACATACCGTACCTACTAGAAATTAAATTATATGGAAAATTTACACATTTTTTTATAAAAAACAACGACTTAAGCAAAACTATTACTAAAAATTGCAGATTATTTAAAAATTTCTTTTTTGTGCAGTAGACCCAGTCTATGTAAAATTTTCTTGGCTAATTAACAAGTAGTCCTCTTACAGACGTGACGAATCTAATCTTTACCAACATACACAATGCGGGTTTAAACTAAACTATTTAAATCAACATTCGAGTCAACCGGAAGCTCCCCTTCTACAAAACCGTAGGCAAATTTACTATGCTAATTTCTAGATTTTGTAATTGACCGTATAGTGTTCTGCCAATGTCGAATTGTTTATGAGGATGTGTGGTTCGAAGGCGGAGAGAGGTAGAGGGGAGAAGCACCCGTAAATAGTTCAAATTGGATCGTGTTAAGCCACGGTTGGAGGTAATAAAAATCTTAATGGGGAGACAGGGCAATTGTTTCCTTTCTTCTAGTACGTACTTATTCTAAAAAGCAACAACCCAGGCATGGGAAACATTTAAATAAAGATTTACTGTATAAATTTTTTTTATATATCCAAGGCAGAATCAAACTATAAAGTTTTATTAGTCACTTAAACATTAAACATATTGCTATTTATCCCCAAGTTAAAAAAATTGTTCATGAATGGAAAATTCATTATATCGGCGCGGCCAGCGTTTTTTTATAAAAACCGTATTAATAGTACATTTGTATACCAAGTAAATGTCAACTTTTATAAATAATTTTCAAATTGTCATTCTTTAATAAATATTTGACAACAATGTTAAATATTCAACAATGAATATATCGTTGGTTTATGTTTTTTTTTTAATTCTCGTTGTGCTACTAGACAATTATTGTTATTGCAAATGACTTTTCTACCTATTGTTATTATTTTCCGAAACCTTTTTAAAAAGGTGACTTAATGAGTTTTTGCATCAAGCACACGTTTTAGATTTTATTAAATAAAAAGTTTACGTAAATAATTTAAACCATAATATTGAAGACTTAAAATGAGCTACCATTGATGCCATTAACGAAATTACCCCACAAATGGAGTCATGTTTTAAAGCTGGGGGGATACACTGAATAGATGTTTTTTTTTACTTTTTGTTTCTTATATTATTATTCTGTATTGTTGCGTCACTTACTAAATTCATACGGTTTTCATAAAAATACAGTTATAGATACTGAAATTTATTGTACTAACCTTTACGTAGTGAAAGTCAATATTTTTATAGTGTACTAACCCTTACTCTGTGGAAGTTCATCTTACTAAGAACAATCAACAACGAAACGTTTGAAGAAACCTTCCACTTTTATTAACTTTTTTAATAAAAAAAAAAACATTTTTTTAATAGAAAAATGAAGTTTTTTAAATGAATACTGAAAGTTTTATTATGAAGTTCTCTTTTTAATGTTCTTATTGAGAATATATTAATTTTTCTTAATTAAAATAATGCAAATAAAAAATCAAACAATTTTTTATGGGATGGTTTGTTTACTTTGGATTTTTCTGGTAATTGATAACGACGGGACAACACCCTAGCAAGAATATATTTCGAAAATTTGATGTGAAGCATGAATTCTCTGTTAATATATTTACTGTATGCCGCAGAGAGTGGTGACATACACTACAAGTTCATAAATCCGTAGCAAACAAATAGAAGCGAAATGGTCAAGACACTTCTCCCATAGCTCGGAGTCTTTGAAAAATGTTTAAGCCCGTTAAATAGAACCTTGTTTATCCACACAAAAGTGCCGACACATTGTACAGAGGTCTCTTCTCATTATACTCAACACAAAGCTGTATAAAGGTACTTAGAGTGCATTAAGAGGCATTTTTCGAAAACATTTCTTCTTGCGGTAGCCCGATGTGCCATTCAAACATCCTTTTGTTAGATGACGTCTATTAAGATAGATCACCTGTGTGAGAGTATGCGGTTGATGCAGACACAGATTAACCTTTTTGTCAAAAAAACTGTGCTAATAGTGTCTCTATTAAACATATTAACTTTGTAAACATTAATTACATTTTTGATTTGCTGAATTTGCTTCCGATTTATTTAAGGAATAAATGACTAAAATAACCCAAAAGTGCTTTTGACCCCAAAAACTAATAGCAGAAAACGAACAGTGAGAAAAGGTTAAATAGGTTGTAAGGAACGAGGAAAAAATTCTTGCCGCAGCCGTTTTTCACTTAATTTGATCGCTGCATCATCCTCTTTCAAAAAATTGTAATTGAAACATTTAAGAGTGTTCTTAATTGTTTCATTTCAATAAATAATTCTGAAGTTTTAATTTTCATAAACAAAAACATTTTCATTTTAATTTCAATACTTATAGTAATAGTGCATAAAAAAATTATAATTGATTGTGTATCTTTTCTGTAAGTACCATCCAATTCAGATTCTGCGCAATCGAATCATTAGCATTATTAATGTAATCGAATGTTTGTAGTTGTATTGCAAAACAAAAATTACTTTAGTATAAAATAATTAAATATCTTTTTTTGTCTTCATTTCCGTAGAATCCAAAACAGTAATCAGTTTTTAATTTTTTTTAATGTTTTTAAAAATTATTTCAAATTTTTTTGGTTTTTTTTATTATTTTTTGCACATTTTTTAATGGTAAATATATATTTTTATAACTTTATATGAAAGTACTTTAAAAAACGAAAAAAATAAGATCTTGATCAACACTCCCGAGTCGATTTTTTGAAGGACAATAATTTTCAATTGAAAAAAATAATTTTTTTCGAAAAACATTATTTGCTCGAAAATTTTTAATATTTTGATTCGAAAAATTGGAGGTTATTAGAGACAGACAAAATATCTTTTCACCAAGTACTTTAAAAAACGAAAAAAATAAGATTTTGATGAACACTCTCGAGTCGATCTTTTAAAGGACAATTTTCAATTGAATAGAAAATTTTTTCGAAAAACATAATTTTCACGAAATTTTTTAATATGTTGATTCGAAAAATTGGAGGTTATTAAAGACAGAAAAAATATCTTTTCACCAAGTTTTATTAAAATTGGTGTTTTCATTCATTAAAAACGAAAAAAACGGTTTTTTCCATTTTGGAAATTTAGAGGTTATGTTAGAAAATAGGCAATTTAAAAGTTCTAGATTTTTTCTTACTTTCAAGTTTCCTATTGTACACTTTTTATGTCAAATTTCACCGCAAATCCAGAATATACATTTTCAACCCATTTTTACCCCCTCAAAAATGAGCAACGGCTGCGGCAAGAGTTTTTTTCCTCGTTCCTTACATTTCCTTAATCTTTTTTCTTTTCGTTTCCTGCTATTAATTTTTGGAATTTATTTTCTATTCTAGGCAAGTTTATTTTTATTTTGATAAATTTGTATCTAATCGTTACAGTTGACAGATACGTAAAGGAAAAATAAAGAAAAATAGACGCTATCCATAACTCAAATTTGATTGGTGCACAACCATGAAAATCAACCCGCAATTTAATATTTAATGGTAAAATGTTACATCAGCTACATGTTTCAGTCGACAGACCATCAGGCCATCAGGCAACAAGAGGAGTAATAACGGTATCAGATGAAAATATTAACAACAAATTAAGTTATTTAAGATAAAAGATAAATTAACTGAAATTTATGGTAAATACTATAATCAATAAAATACCCTTTACAATAATTCAGATAATAGAAATTATGTAAAACTTGTACAAATAAAAACTAAAAATAAACTTACATAAGCTTGCTGACTGCAGCATTTTAAGTACCTATCATTAGATAAATAAATTAATTGGAATGGAGATAAACAATGGAAATATTTATCATTAAATAAATAAAATATCTCAGAACAATAAACAACTAAAAGGTTGTATTAACTTTCACTATTTATTCTATAATTTGCAATTACAGCTGTTTCGCTATATATGTCAATCTGACGATGCTAGTTATAGCGAAACAGCTGTAATTGCAAATTATAGAATAAATAGTGAAAGTTAATACAACCTTTTAGTTGTTTATTGTTCTGAATAACATGAATTTTCACATAGTAAGGGTTAGTACCATAAATTAAATAAAATATTATTATTGATATTTTGCATATTTCTTATTGGTATGTGTGTTTTATTGTAACGTCTGGGGAAGATCCTTTAAGTAATGCTATAATTTAAATATTAACTTTAATGTCGTTTTGAATTATCCTATTAATTTATTTTCCTCTTTTTAAGGGCCCTTTTTAGATAAAAAATATTTTCCCCAGTTGGTACCTTCTATTTAGTTAGTAACTTATACTTCCACGTTTGGTATAGTTAACTCGGTTTACATGTTCTTAAAAAATGTGCTTTGTACAGTACATTCAGTGATAGTTTGATCTTTTTAATTTTGCTGACTAATGAGCAATGTTAGTCTTTATTTTTATTGATGTTGTTATTTTCTTAATTATTAGGTTTACTTCTCATTTTAGGGATAGTCGTATATGTGGTTCCTTTAGAAGAATTGGACATCTCGTTTAAAAACAAGTGATTCACATTTCTACTACTATCCCCAGGTTTTCCCGGATACAAGCAGTAATTTTATAGAAAAAAACATTAAATTATATGTTGTGTATTGACCTGAAATTATACTGCAACAATTGATAATTGTGGATGCGTAATAAGATATAGCAGGGTAGACCAAAGGTTGTAGTCATGCAAACAGGAAACCTAGCAAAAATCCACTTACAGCCAAAACCAAAGGAAGCCAACCACCCTCTTGGATTTTTTAAAATTTTTAACAGAAGTGTTAATGGGTACGTGGATTACCAATTGCGATAAACAGTAATGGACATAACTGTCTACTAATATCGAATCTAATAAGTGTTCTTAGAAAATTGGCATATAGGAAAATAAGAAAATAACTTACCTTCACAAAATGAAAGGAACACTCAAGTTTAAAAACGATTTTTCTCTGGCCTATTTTGAATTAATAAGAAATAACTTAGTAGACAATCAGAGAACAAAATTCTCCAAAAAGTGATGTCTTCACATAATATTAACAAATCATACCATAGCTACAGAATAACAAATATCACAAAATTATAATAAGGTATTACCAATTCAGGAAAGCCAGCCTACTTCCGAGCGTTGGTCAAGGGCAGTTCCAAAAATAACCTCAAAATAACAGAAGTGATTTATAAACAAACATTTGAAGATAAAAATGGATAGTTATATAATATTTACAAAATATTGTTGAAAGGTATGTCTATTTTATAAGTTCACAAAACACTTACTCTATGGACGTTTCACGCAAACTATCAAGCTCATGGACGCTTTTGTAGTTCTTTGGGACCACCTATAGAAGTCTCTAATGAGGATATATCACAGAACAGCAGGATTTCAGTGATAAAAAAAAGAAGAAGAAAATATTTTGTCTAAAAGATGTAGTTTTTGTTGACATTCTTCCTTTAAAAGGAATTTCAAATGTGTTATTTTAATTAATGTTCTTAGATCAGTTAGTCTGTTTCTCTAATAAACATATTTATTGTGTTCTTAAGTTGTAAAACTTCGTTTACAACTATGTCATATGTAGGAAATGCTGCATTTCAAAGTGATAAGCATCTGAAGTGCTACACAAAAATATCTAAAAAAAAGTTTTAATTCTTGTGAAGGTCAATTGGTGCAATTATTAAAATGAAGCAAATAAATAAACTATACTTTAAAAAAAGTAACGAGTTATCTATAGAAAACAAAATAATAATGTGGCATGGCAGACTTGTGATACCAACAACTCTTTAAAGAAAAACATTAAAATATCGTCGCAGGGACATCCAAGGATATCTGCTATGAGAGCATTATTAAGATTTTACGTTTGGTGGAAGATCTGACAGCTGAATCCACTAAAACAGACGATAAATCTCATGAATAAGTTCAAGAAAATCAATCACCAAAAAACAACGTCCGTACAGAACACTGCCTGGAATGGAACTATATACCTATTATAAAAGTATCAAAAAATAGAAATGTATATTTTTTTATAATGAATCTAATATTACAAGATGTACGTACACTAGTTATAAATAAAATATGATAATGGCTATTCATTTTTTCCTTTATTAGAAAAGCAATTATAAAATGCTCAAAAAAACGTTACTCAGGGTAGATTGTTTACATAATAATGGGATTGCAGTTTTTGGCAAAAAAGTTAATTTGGCGATTCCTTTTTAATTTTTTATCTAATATCTACAAATTTCCATAAAATTTTGTAGCCATTTTTTGTTTGGTCAATAAATTTAATAATTCCATTATGAATACACATAGCTTACCCATCCAGATTTAATGAGGATTCATTAAAAATAGTTTAGACAGCTGCCATAAGAGAGCGTTTAAATATTCAATTTCCCTACTCAATTCCAAACTGACGTTTCTCACGAGTCCATCACCACCGCGGGCGCCAGTTGAATCTGCCCCAAGATTCAAAAATGATTCTCGGACCCGGTACGTGTCCTCAACAGCTTTTTGTTTTCAACATTATCGAGAGAAGTTCGCCGTTTTATAAGGCATCTTCTTCGTTTCCTGCGTATACTGGAAGAAGTCTGCATTTGTTGGCACGGGTAGTAAGTGGCGCCATCAATCATCGCTATACAGAATACGCCCAGGGCTGTCTGCTAAACAAACATGTAATTATGTATATGAACCCCTGTTTATCCCGAGCCACTATCATTATACTACAACAACCTGACCACCTCGATTTCTTTCTTTCTTCTCTCTTACACTTTCATAGTGTGGACGATAGTTTCGCTTCGGAAAAAAATGTACACGATTTTTAACACGCTTTTATATTAGCTTGGACTGTTACTAAGTATGTATCTATGTATGTCTCATTAATTTGAATACGTATAACAGTTTCCCATTATTCTTGTTAGGATCGCCAGGATTGATAAATTTTCATTAAGAAATTTTTGTGAACTGTGAAACAGTGAAGCTTAAAATGAAATTGAGATTGCGAAATAATTCGTAAGAAATACCATATTATTATGACCACAAAAACAAATTGATAAATTGAACTAAAAAATAAAGATAAAAGAGTGGGTTAAAACAATAAAATATACGGGGGTGAGAATGAATGGTTTAGGGCCAGGAAGGTTTAAGTGGAATATTAAAGTTCTCGGGACAATAAAAGTGAAAAATAAACATACAGGGTGGGTTAAAAAAATAAAGTATACAGGGGAGATTAAAAGTGGAAAATAAATATACAGGGTAAGTTAAAAAAGATATACAGAATACAGGGGGTGAATAAAAAGTTTAGGAATATTTATTTAATGTTGGGAAGGATATTTTACAGTTCTCGGGACGAAAGAAGTAAAAAATAAAGATACAAAATAGGTTCAAAAGAATGAAAACGTTAAGAATGATTTTTGTTAGTTTTAGGAAGGTTTAAGTTAAATTTTTAGGTTCTTGGGACAGTTAAAGTGGAAAACAAAGATACAGGGCGGGTAAAAAATATAAATTAAACGGGGGAAGAATAAAAAGGAATATTTTATTTTGAAATAACACATGTCCATATAAATCTAATTGATAAAAAAATATGCAATTTTTTAATTAGTATGTGATTTATTTAATTTTAGTAAATACCATTTTAACTTATTAATTCTAAAATCTTCAGATTTTTGGAAATTTTAATACTTTATTTTTTAAAATAAAATATAATTCCCTCTACTAACAGCTGCTTGGTTTGGTCGCCTCGATTTTGCAAAGCACGAGTTTTTGCTGTACATATTGTAGATATTCAAAAAGATAAAACCTGGTACTCCATCGAAAGCTGGCTGGTTAGTGTTTAATATTTTATTAGGGTCGTAACACGCCAACAATCAATAAACTCTTGAATACGTAATTAGAGATATACATTTTACACAAATCAAATCACACTGGTTAGACTTTTGAAGAAAATTGTACTACAATCTAAAACTAACATATTCTAATGTTAATATTTTGAACTTACAACTAAATTATACTTTCTTAAGGTTGTTATTGCAGTTAATAGATAATTACAAAGCAATGCTGATGGATGATTATTTAATTTTTGACAATATGACCAATTATATTTCATCCCTCTTACTCAAGATCTGCTGGAATAATTTTATAAAACAAAACTGTATATCTGACTTACAGTCCAGTTTTATTACTGAATAAAATGGGATGCATGGTTTATTATAAGAAAATCTTAAAAGCCTAAAAAAATATAATTAACAATTTAAAACAACGTGAAAACTTGAAGATATCTTCACAGATGGATATACTAGAACCAATTTCTATTCTGTCTTTCCGCATATTTAACAGCATTTGGTTTTAACTGGAGTTTGTTACACCTTTAGCGTCTGTAATCAACGGGTATCGTCTAGGTGAGTAAAAGCCCTTTCAACAAAATTTCAATACACATTTCGGTGTCAACTGGAGCGACAATATGTTCATCGTCCTCTTCACACACTGGAGGACACAATTTTTTTTGTCTAGCGATTAATTTTTGGTCCAACGGCCCGGAAAGTCAAAAGAGGCCGGCCAAAGGTTCAAATTTCGCTTCAAAATTCAGATCCGGACCAACTCAAAATGTATTTGGTTGAAACTTAGGTACCAACAAGTCTGTCTATTACTGGTACACATATTGAATAAAGTACCAAGCGGAAGTTTTGGAAAATTTGTGAACTGTGATATAAAAGATAACCTGGTGAATGATTTGTTATTTTATTTTAATAAATAAAACCCGACATTGAAAAAAGAATTAAAAGAATGCGTAAGATTAATTTAGTTAAGTTTTACATTTGTTTTACCAATATTATGCATTGTAAACAAATTGTATGACTTATTTATATTGTTGTTAGTAGAAATATGCATTTTTGATTTTTTTTCCATAGATAATTATTGTTTTTTGAATTACAGCTTTAAGTAAATATCTCGATAAATATATACCCTCATTTATACTTAAATGAAACTAACAGTAAAGCAAATAATTAGTTGCACAAAGCATCAAATGGTGTAAAAATACTGTAAATTATCTATTATGTTGTATTCTTGGAATATATAACGTGATAATATGTTCAGCGCGCTTTCAATTCGTCCCTGCATCAAGAAAAAGTGGGTGTACTGTCCTTTCACGCTGCTTTGATTTTCTTTTAAGTTTTTCGATTGTTCTATGGTAACCCTTTTCCAAACAGCCCGTAAATTTTAAAGATTTTTTCAAACCTTTTTTTGATGAAGTAGCTGGTGCTGATGAATTTATCAGACACTAATGGATATTTAGTAACGTCATTTGAGAGGAATGGTGAACATTATTTACTTTTGAGTATTTAGGCTGGATTTTAAAAAAAAATTACATTTATATGTAACAACATATTTATAAATAATTTATCAAAAGATCAGTAAATGACCGGTTTACAAAGTACGTAAATTCGTCAAGCAATTGAAGGAATTAAAACAAACAAAACTACTATAAGAGCTAATATCTTCAGACTAAACAACAACTAAAGAGTTTAATCAACTATTTTTTATGTAAATTGACTATAGTTATAAATGTAAATTACTGTGGAGACCAAAATATTATTTCTCCGACCTCAACGAAATAATGACCTGTAATGATGGTAACGATAATCGTATTTTGGTGTTTCCTGATCAGTTTACACAATAACGTATTCACTATTTATAATAAAAATGCCCTAATGAAGGCACTGTCAATAGAAACTCTGGATATTTTATTGATTGAACGAGTTATTACATTTATTATTAGTTTCATTAAAGGTTTCATTAGGCTTTAATGTGCCCGTTTACGAGTGTACACGTATGGAATTATTTATTTTATGATTGCGGACATTGAATTTATACACTGTTATTGATGTACGTTGTCCATTATTACTAATCCATAAGGACGCGCATTAAACGGAAGAACTTTTAATTATTTCAATAGCAGTTTGATGCAGATCCATGTCACGCTAACGCTTTTTGTTAGCGAAATAGATTCAAGATAATTCTTTAATGTTAGCAACGTTTTTTCTGTCAAAATCTTGCATTCATGTACATAACCTTTAAGTTTTAACGTTTATTTGCTATTTTTAACTCTTAGACAATGCAACTACTCGGTTACAATACAAAGCTATAACAAATTAGTTGATTTACCCTAATCTGTTCGAGATAATATTTTAAGTTTTGATCTTATTTACTATAAAAATAAACACACTGCTTGTTATGTCGAAATCTTTGTCAAATTTTTTATTACTCCATAATTCAAAATACTTAGTATATTGTGTCACAAGGTCTCCAGTAGAAATTAAAAATTATTAAGGATCAAATGTTGAAGAGTTAGGTAACAGACGGAAAAAATAAGTAAGTTCCTAATCATTACTTTTACTTGGATAAGATTGGATTAGGAACTAAAGCCCTCAAAAGAAAGCTGAATTTCAGTTCCCTCGTTTTGTTATAAATAATGTGGGGTCAAAGAATTATTATAATTTCATCTAGAACTTAATGCCAATATATTTAAAAAAAAATAAACTTAAACGATGAACCCAAATTGAAGATCAAATAAGTTTCCAAAAACCACTAAACTTATTGTTAAAATCTTTTTTAAAAAATTTTAGGTACTTAAATTGACCTACCTATGCTCTATTACATCCATACTTGGCCCAGCCTCAATACTATCTAACCATCATCAGTTACCTAGCTACAAACAAACAAAATATAACTTCAATATGTCAATCTTACGATGGTAATTCTAGCGAAACAGCTGTCATTGTAATTTAAAAGCAAATTTTTTTAATAAAAAGTTAAGTTATTTATTATTCTTAGCATTTTTATTTATTTTTAAAATTTTGAATATTTTTATAAAATTATTTTTAAATTCCAATTAGTTTTATTATTGAAAAAAAAACGACATGAAAAATTCCCAGAGAAACAGAAAATAAAAAACCATAGTAGCAATAAAACTAAGCTTCATAGTCGGTCGTAGCACTTCGGGGGGTAAAAGGCCTTTTTGTAAACAGAGCCGCTTTTGCCTTAAAACATTAAAAGTTGACTTTTAAATAATTTACGGCTTGTGCTCGTTACACGTCGTCACCAAAATTCATTAAGCGTCTTTTCACTTTTGTACCTGTTAATAGAAACATGCCGGCGAACATGCCGAACCTTTAGATAGAAAAAAAATTCTGTATAAAAGCAATGCCAAATTTAATAGGAGCCATAACTTTTGAAGTCTAGTAGCTTTCGAAACCGCTTTGTGTTTTATAATCAACCGAATATAAATTCATTTTATTTTTGATGAATAGTATTTCAATCAAAATTTTTTATTAATTGCATTAATCGTTTAATTAGAGAGCTTTATTTGGCTGAATTTTTTAAAAAACATCCAAGTTTTTATTTGCTTTAAATTTAAATACGAGCGAGTCGGTCTATAATTATGAAAGGAAGATTTATTTATTTATTCAATAGGATATAAACGAACTAAATGTGATGTTTTGCTTCTTCTTATTCGTCTTTTTCACTATCCGTGTTAGGCAAGTTTTGCCTTGGTCGGCCCACACGAAGTCTGCATCCATTCTTTCCAGAAGATTTATCCATTTCGTCCGATTTTCTTTCATTTTTTCGTTAATATCATATATATCTACAGTTCTATGTGCTTAACACTTCAAAGAAATTTCATCTCAGTAGCCTTTTATTCCCGTGAACTGCGCACACCATATTTAAAAATCTTTAAGTTTTTTTAGAGTTCTGGCATCATTTGCAATAGTTCTAGAGTTCTCTGTAAGTATTTTCAATTATTCCGGTTATTAAATACAAAAAAATTGAATTTTGAAATATGGTGCGCCAAGTTCACGCAGCGCACCGTATCATGAAAATACATTATTTTTTCGGAGTTCTAGTTAATTTTACAATAGTTCTAAAGTTAAATCCATTATATTAATAGTTCTAGCAATTAAATGCAAAAAAAACAATTTTTGAAGTGCCTAAAATGTAATTTTATTTAAAAATAATTTTTTTACGAGTTCTAGCCGAACTGATTAGAGTTATGAATATCGTTCCTATAGTTCTATACAAAACCCTTCTGACTTTTTCCCGCAAAATAATTTTTCTTCAAGTTATCTTCATTTTAAATTTCGAAAAATCGACTTTTATTTAAAAAAAAAATTATTTACGAGTTCTAGCCAATCTGATTAGAGTTCTGATTGAGTAGCGTTCCTTTAGTTCTACACAAAACCCTTCCGACTTTTTCCCGCAAAATAATTTTTCTTCAAGTTATCTTCATTTTAAATATCGAAAAATCTTTTCTGCTTTCAGCACATGTTATAAAGATAAAGAATTCTTAAATAAAGTAGGATTATTAGTTCTGAATTAATCTCATCTGCCGAGTTGCTTTTAAGTTTTTTTTTTTAAACGAATATTATACTTTCTTGATTAATATTTGCACTAAACTCAAAATAATAATAATTATCGCTCAGATTCCCACCTAATTTTATGTGTAATAACCTTTGCTTTTTATCATTACATTAAACAATATTTTATACGACTTCATCTATTATATTTATTAAACTTGTTACATTTATTTTCTACTTAGCACATATATGTTTGATTTTTGTTGTTAAATTCCACTACTGTATAAATACTATTCAAATAATTAACTTATTAATTATCTTTTACTTTGTTTTGAATTTATGATTGCATGATGTTTACAATTTTACTCTGCTCTTTATACTTATTGTTCTTTTCCTACATATCAGGATTGTTCTTTACAGTTGATGGTATTAGTAGAACGGAACTAGTTTTGGTTTTTGTAGTTTGACTTGGAACCCTTTTTTGAATATTTTCCTACTTTATTTGAGTTGTGGATGAACTTTCAGAAAATGCAAAGTAAAAATCTAAATCGGACTATCTAATTTTGCTAATATGTCCAAATGAAGAAATCACTTAGGATGTCAAATTCTACAGAATGCATTGAATAAGTTAAGTCTGAGTGAACAGTTTTAACGTAAATATGTACAATATCTCTTATCTTAATTCACTTTCTACTTTCCCCTTAAATCCACATTTTTAGGACCTTTTTAATAATTTTTTGTGCTCTCTTTGATCAAGTTTTACATTTTATATTTACATATTTAAATATTGGATATGAGACATTCTTCTTAAACCAGATGTTTTTCTCTTGTAACTTCTTATATAATCGGGTAAATTGATGTTTTACTGAAATGTATTGGACTAACCCTTACTCCGTGAAAGTCCATCCTATGAAGAACATTAAGTAGCAAACGTTTAAAAAAAACCTCCACTTTATTTAAACAATTAGCTTTTTTAGTTCAATATCACCTGTTTCGATAAACTTAGAATCTCGTCAATATAAGGTGTGTTCAATTAATACAGATATACAATGTAGAAGCCGTATGAACGTAATAAAGAATGTAAGCATTTTTTAATAACAAAAATGAACTTTTTCAAAAAAAAAAACACTTACTTATATATAACAAAGAATCGCTGAATTATTTTTCGAGTTAGTCATCTTTTAAGATATTCATTGAAGCCTAATTTCACATCCACAGTTTTTAAGTAAACTATTGTTTTCAATTAAACACTACAATGGCTACTATGTAGTGGTAAAATAAAAGAACCTATTTTGTATAAATGTGATAGACTTAGTGCAATGAACCCATTAATTCTTCAAATATTCATATAATATTAATTTACATCTGATAAAAGTATAAGTACTCGAAATCTATATATATATATATATATATATAAAAGTAGTTTATTTGCTGAATAATTAGGTATTAAACCAGAAATATTGGGGAGTACAGCAATTAGAAAAAGTAAACTCTTTATACTTTTTACCGAGCTTTCGGAAAATTTATTTCCATTATCTAGGTATGTATATGAGAATATTAAATTTTGATGTTATAATGGTAAATATGTAAAAACTTAAAACTATTATTTGTAAAGAAAATTTTTTTACAACAAAAATTGTCAGAATGACACTTATGAAATTGTTTAGGCATTCGTTATTTTTTAATTAAGTACTAGCTATTTACTTATTTCTATCAAATTAAAATAAAAGAAGATATTTTTAGGTTAATTTTGAATTTCATAGTGTCACCTAAAAATATCTTCTTTTATTTTAATTTGATAGAAATAAGTAAATAGCGAATGCCTAAACAATTTCATAAGTGTCATTCTGACAATTTTTGTTGTAAAAAAATTTTCTTTACAAATAATAGTTTTAAGTTTTTACATATTTACCATTATAACATCAAAATTTAATATTCTCATATACATACCTAGATAATGGAAATAAATTTTCCGAAAGCTCGGTAAAAAGTATAAAGAGTTTACTTTTTCTAATTGCTGTACTCCCCAATATTTCTGGTTTAATATATATATATATATATATATTGTAATGTTTAAATATTTGACAATAGTATAATGATTAAAATATCAACAGAAGTTGTTTAATTTAACTAAATCCAATAATTTTAATTATATTGTATTATTTTATTGTATATTTTGTGTATTTGTAAGAAAATGTTAAGTTGGAAATTATTTTATTATATAATGTATCGATATTATATCTTGTACTTAGTAGAAATTTCGCGAAAATTGATTATATAATGTGTAAAAAAAGGACAGATAATGTGTAAAAAGGAGACAGATATATTTTACTATATTTTATTCTGGAATTATCGATGATAGACAAAGCGAGTATGTCTAGTCATATATATGAAAGAAAGAGATACACATACTTCTTTCCAGAAATGTCTAAACCCTAGAACAAAAAACGAATAATCTAGAAGTTTGAAACCTATAAAAGACTGAACAGAGGTCGTTAAAAGGGGAGTATATAATTGGTAGTCGAACATTGAAGATCTGAGTGTGAATAGTCAATTTGAACAAACAGTTTTTTAAAAGGGAGTTTATTATTGGAAGTCAAACAGTGAAGATCTGTGTGTGAACAGTCAATTTGAACAAGCAGTTTTTAAAGTAGTTATCATAATAAAGTGTTAAATAGTGACGTTAAGAATAAAGTAAAACAATCAAAAAGTAAAATAAAGTGACAAAAAGTGACATTACTAAGATTGAATCCAAAAGTGAAATTAAAACGTTTTTGGTCGATAAAAAAGGAAGAATATAAGTGTACTTACCATTATTAATACAATAAAACGAACAGTAATCCAACAAACACTAAACTGTATCAAATTTGAGGAACAAACAAAACAATAATATTACACGAGAGTACAAACGTCTAATGAGGCGACATTTTGCCAAGGTAGGAGGTTCCAAGTATCGCTTCGTTCGTCTCCGTTTTTCATAGATCAACTACAGATTTTTCCACCAATCAGGAAGCAGGATTTTATTTCAAGGTCAGATAAAATTGTAAACTTTAAAAATTTTTTGTAGTAGTTAGTTGAATTTTATAATTTAAAAAAACAAAGGAATTTACTTGATATTTAATAATTAGTGTATTTAATAATCTTATTTGCCATTACATAAACAACTTTGGTTAATTTAACTTAATTCACATCAAGTAAGTTCTTTTATAATTACTAAAAGGCCTTTCCTTTTCCTCATTAAACTTCAATATTACTGTTTTAATTTAACCATTTTGTAATAAATTTATAATTATAATTAATCAATTTTATTCAAATACCTTCAACCTAATAACCCAATAGAAACTAGCATAACCAAACACCCCAGAGGAAAAGATCTTGTTGCTAATAATAATATCAAATATTAATCAGTCAAATTCATAAATAAATAAATCAATAAATTATCTTTAGAATCATAATATTCATTACAATATATATATATATATATATATATATATATATATATATATATATATATATATAGGAAAAGATCTTGTTGCTAATAATAATATCAAATATTAATCAGTCAAATTCATAAATAAATAAATCAATAAATTATCTTTAGAATCATAATATTCATTACAATATATATATATATATATATATATATATATATATATATATATATATATATATATATATATATTGTTATGAATATTATGATTCTAAAGATAATTTATTGATTTTTTTATTTATGAATTTGACTGATTAATATTTGATATTATTATTAGCAACAAGATCTTTTCCTCTGGGGTGTTTGGTTACGCCAGTTTCCAGTTGGATTATTAGGTATGTGAATGAAAAATTTGATTCAATTATAATTATAAATTTATTACAAAATAGTTAAATTAAAACAGTAATATTGAAGTTTAATAAGGAAAAAGAAAGGCCTTTTAGTAATTATAAAAGAACTTACTTGATGTGAATTAAGTTAAATTAACCAATGTTGTTTATGTAATGGCAAATAAGATTATCAAATACACTAATTACTAAATATCAAGTAAATTCCTTTGTTTTTTTTAAGTTATAAAATTCAACTAACTACTACAAAAAATTTTTAAAGTTTACAATTTTATCTGACCTTGAAATAAAATCCTGCTTCCTGATTGGTGGAAAAAACTGTAGTTGATCTATGAAATACGGAGACGAACGAAGTGATACTTGGAATTTCCGACTTTGGTAAAATGTCGTGTTATTAGACGTTTGGATTCTCCTGTAATATTATAGTTCTTTGTTTGTTCCTCCAATTTGATATCGTTTAGTGTTTGTTGGATTACTGTTCGTTTTATTGTATTAATAATGGTAAGTACACTTATTCTTCTTTTTTATCGACCGAAAACGTTTTAATTTCACTTTTGGATTCAATTTTAGTAATGTCACTTTTTGTCACTTTATTTTACTTTTTGATTGTTTTACTTTATTCTTAACGTCACTATTTAACACTTTATTATGATAACTACTTTAAAAACTGTTTGTTCAAATTGACTGTTAACACTCAGATCTTCACTGTTTCACTTCCAATAATCAACTTCCCTTTTAACGACCTCTGTTCAGTCTTTTATAGGTTTCAAACTTCTAGATTATTCGTTTTTTGTTCTAGAGTTTAGACATTTCTGGAAAGAATATGTGTATCTCTTTCTTTCATATTTATGACTAGACATACTCGCTTTGTCTATCATCGATAATTCCAGAATAAAATATAGTAAAATATATCTGTCTCCTTTTACACATATTATATAATCAATTTTCGCGAAGTGTCTACTAAGTACTAGATATAATATCGATACATTATATAATAAAATAATTTCCAACTTAACATTTTCTTACAAATACACAAAATATACAATAAAATAATACAATATGATTAAAATTATTGGATTTAGTTAAATTAAACAACTTCTGTTGATATTTTAATCATTATACTATTGTCAAACATTTAAACATTACAATCAGCCCCCGATTATTTAAAAATATTTGTATAGTCATATAGAAATTTTTTTAAATAATCTATTAAACATTTTTAAATTCTAAGTATATCATACGATATTTTTTTATACTAACCATGGTACAAAAATTTGTTTCGTGAACTTTTAATAAAAACGAAGAAGAATCCTTTTTACCGTTCCGTGCACAGAGTCTAGTTCTTAGTTCTATGATCAAATCAAATCAAATGTCAAATTTTAAAATCATCTGTTTATTTATTAACTACAAATTAAATTTGTGTATGCTTTAATTAATATGTTATGTTAAATTGATCTAAATATCATCTTTATGTTTTAGGATTTTGAAAATATCTGCATCTGAGGATTTTTTTAAAATTATTTATTTTCTTGAATAAACAGCAACATTTTAACATTATATTTGATATGGTTTTGAACTGCATATAAATAAGATTGTTTTTCTTTTCTTAACTGAATCACTCTAAGTAAGTATTCATCTTTATAGATATTTGTTGTTTACAATTTAAATTTATTAAGTATGTTTTCCTCCAATGAAACTATTTATTGGATTACAGAATTTATTCTTGTGAAATTGTATAATATTATTATGTCTTTCAATTGTTCATATTATGTTTAAATTAATTGGTTCCCATATATAGGCAATTTATAGCTATAAAGTTTAAAATTGTCATCATTTTGTTTCATTATATTTCTTGGAGTATTTTGTAAATAGATTATAATATTTTTCCCTCAACTATCAACTTCTTATCACATCATCTTTCTTCTACTATACATACAATTATCATAATCTTATACTTATCATTTCATATTCATCATATAATTTTTATACCTTCTTAAATCATCATCAATAAACATTTTATATCATTTCATCTTATACACACTCATGTATCTTCCACAAATAAATCATATTCATTTCCATTTATTCCTCTAGTTCCTTAATAACTCTTATTTACACTGTTCTCCAAGTACTTATCTTCTAATATTTTATATTTGTTTGTATCTTCATACCAATTAATATTAAACTTTATATTTCTTATATGTAGTCAGGTATTATGTTTTATTTATAGAATTAATGCTATAGTTTCATTGTTTTAAATTAGTTTTGTATTGATCAAATTAGTTTTATAATTATTGTTAATTTCTATTATTCGAACAATTATTATACTAGTGTTTGTTGAATATTTTTGTTTACATATATCCATCCAATAGATTATTAGTTGTTCTTTTACTTAGTTTGATTTAGAGTGATTTATTAATTAGTTTTATTTTCCTTTTTTTTTTTTTTTCTTTTTTAGGTAATATTTTAGATTTATGCATAAACTTAGATGTACCATATATGATGTTTTGTCACCGATGCAGCATTTTTCTCAAAATCATGATGTCAAAGTTGTTGCCTTATTAGTTTTATTATTGTTTTAATTTTTAATCTTATTGTTAATGTAGTTTTTGCTTATTTTAATGTTGTGGTTGCCATATTAATAACATTTACTATTATAGTTACTATACTAATAATCTTAATTCTATATCTTATTTCTATTTCCTATACTACTATGTACACATGTGAAGACTCTTTATCTAGTTTCTTTTCTTTCTTACTTTCCAATTTCGTTTATTATCTTTAATTGATGTTGTAATTATCTTTTGATGTACCTTCTTATTAATTATGTACTTTTTATTGTCATAGTTATATGAGGTTGTGTTGTTTTGTAAAGATCCTATAAGTCTATTCATATTGTCAGTTCTTGAATTATATTCTTGTTTATTTCTTCTCCTTTGTGTTTCTTCTGTTATTTTTATTAATTTATAGTAGTTTAGTTTTGGTTCATATTTTGAATGTAGTTTTATTATGTTGTTATTATCTAATCTCATTTTATAGTTATGTTGTATGTTTGTCACATTGTTGTAGCTTCTTAAATTATAATGTAGTTTCTTTGTCCATGTTTCTATATCTTTTTGTGTTTTTATTACATTATAGTTATCTAAAGTTGTGTTATATTGCAGCTTCTTATTCCATGTTTCTTCTTCTTCTGTAGTTTCTTTAAATGCTCTTTCCATTTCTAATTTAAGTTTTAAATACCCTTTATCCATAATACATTTCTTGCTTATAAACTCTTTGATTAAACTACTTTTGTGTATATTCTTAGTATTTATGTTTTGTAGAACTTTTTCAAGTAGGTTTATGTTCCTTATAACTTTCATATTACTATCTTTTGTCTCAATTATATTAGTTTCTGTTTTTGTTTCAATTTCATTATTTTTGTTTTGTTCAGTAAGTTTATTGGAGATAATTTCTTTTTCTATTACAGTTTCATTTTTATCATCTTCTAATGCTTTCTTCGAGTCAATGTTTTCATCATTATTATTTACATCTTTTTCATCTACTATCCGTTTGTCTTCTAGTATTCTATCTTGCTCATTTTTGTTGTTTGTCTGTATTTCTATATCATTTTTTAAAGTTTCCTCTTCTTTTTGGAACTGGTTTTTAATGACCTCCTTTATTTCCTCTATCATAGTTTGATTAAGTTTTTCCATATCTTCTTTTATTTGTTTTTGTGTATTTTCAATTTTGTTTTCCAAACTTTTATTCAATTCTTTGTATTGACATGTTATCTCTTCTTGTAGTTCTTTATTTTGAATGTCCATCCTTTCAAGTAATTCTTGATTTTGTCTTTTTATTTCATCTATCTTTTTCAATTTTGAGTTCATTTTGTGCATGTCTGTGTTCATTTTCTGCATGTCTGTGCTCATTTTCTTATTTTCACTTTTTATATCTTTTATTGCTGTCATCAGTTGCTTTAGCCATGTTGGTTCCTCCTCTTTGCTATCTTTTTTTGTTTCTTCGACACTATCATATCTCACGCAGACAAAACCACCTCTTTCCATGGTTTGTTGTGCTTGTGTAGTGGTTGACTGTTCTTCTGTTTGAAATATGTATTCTTCAGGATTTATTCCCTCTTCTTCTAGTACTTCCTGAAGTCTTGCTATTAATGTTTCTCTAGATCCTTCAGTATTTAGATTTCTGATTTCTAACTCATTTTTAAGTTCTGATAGACTTAGGTCTTTTAATGTCTTTCTGGATTCCATTTTGGTTATTTATTGTTTAAATATTTAGTGTAATAATTTATTTTGTTAAATATGTTTAATTATTATGTGGTATTATATTAGGTTTTGTTTACTTAATAAAATTGTACCTATGTTAAATAAAATGCAAAATGTATTTTGATCTTAATAAAATATCTAATAATGTAGTCTTTTAATGAAGAAACCTTACTATTGTTTAATATTAAATTGTCTACTATTTTTCAACAGAAATTGTTTATCTAAAAACCTAATTTTCCAACAGAAACGAGCCCTATAGTTGGGACGCCACTTGTAATGAATATTATGATTCTAAAGATAATTTATTGATTTTTTTATTTATGAATTTGACTGATTAATATTTGATATTATTATTAGCAACAAGATCTTTTCCTCTGGGGTGTTTGGTTACGCCAGTTTCCAGTTGGATTATTAGGTATGTGAATGAAAAATTTGATTCAATTATAATTATAAATTTATTACAAAATAGTTAAATTAAAACAGTAATATTGAAGTTTAATAAGGAAAAAGAAAGGCCTTTTAGTAATTATAAAAGAACTTACTTGATGTGAATTAAGTTAAATTAACCAATGTTGTTTATGTAATGGCAAATAAGATTATCAAATACACTAATTACTAAATATCAAGTAAATTCCTTTGTTTTTTTAAATTATAAAATTCAACTAACTACTACAAAAAATTTTTAAAGTTTACAATTTTATCTGACCTTGAAATAAAATCCTGCTTCCTGATTGGTGGAAAAAACTGTAGTTGATCTATGAAATACGGAGACGAACGAAGTGATACTTGGAATTTCCGACTTTGGTAAAATGTCGTGTTATTAGACGTTTGGATTCTCCTGTAATATTATAGTTCTTTGTTTGTTCCTCCAATTTGATATCGTTTAGTGTTTGTTGGATTACTGTTCGTTTTATTGTATTAATAATGGTAAGTACACTTATTCTTCTTTTTTATCGACCGAAAACGTTTTAATTTCACTTTTGGATTCAATTTTAGTAATGTCACTTTTTGTCACTTTATTTTACTTTTTGATTGTTTTACTTTATTCTTAACGTCACTATTTAACACTTTATTATGATAACTACTTTAAAAACTGTTTGTTCAAATTGACTGTTAACACTCAGATCTTCACTGTTTCACTTCCAATAATCAACTTCCCTTTTAACGACCTCTGTTCAGTCTTTTATAGGTTTCAAACTTCTAGATTATTCGTTTTTTGTTCTAGAGTTTAGACATTTCTGGAAAGAATATGTGTATCTCTTTCTTTCATATTTATGACTAGACATACTCGCTTTGTCTATCATCGATAATTCCAGAATAAAATATAGTAAAATATATCTGTCTCCTTTTTACACATATTATATAATCAATTTTCGCGAAGTGTCTACTAAGTACTAGATATAATATCGATACATTATATAATAAAATAATTTCCAACTTAACATTTTCTTACAAATACACAAAATATACAATAAAATAATACAATATGATTAAAATTATTGGATTTAGTTAAATTAAACAACTTCTGTTGATATTTTAATCATTATACTATTGTCAAACATTTAAACATTACAATATATATATATATATATGTGTGTGTGCGATACAAAGACGGTAAATTAACTGCAACGCACGGCATTCTTCTGTGAGAATCCACAGCCTGTTTATATATTTGTTCACAATCTCCGGCTAACACTCGGTCAATATTTGACCAGCGTTGTCCTTCTGATCGGAACTAGCGCTTTCCTATGTATTTCTACCGATACTTACACATCCTATATTCTCTTTGATCAAACAATTTTAGCAGTGATTCATTTTTAATCTCAGATTTCTTAAATAGTTTCTTATTCAAAAATTAAAAATTGTCACCAAACGCTATGTTAACTAGTATAACAATTTATTTACATTAATTACCTTGGTAAAGAGTTCTTAATGTACTAATTATAATTAATAATTTCTAACGTTAGTCCGACGTTTAAACTCGATCGCGCTAAGATCGCATTTTTATCGTAGTCCTGTTCATAAGATGTGAGTCATTTTGGTTCCCCCGCCGCTGTGGTACAGAGGTAGGCTAAGAAATTTTAAAATTCTTTTTGTTTATTTATACCCTGATGATGGTCTGAAGACCGAAACATGTCGCATTAAATTTTTGAACCTTACTATTGAAAGTTGTGGATAGACTTTGAGTTTAAGAGATGGATTACCTTTTCAATTCAAAATTTAAATACTAATATATAAATATTGACAGTAACATATCATATCAGATAAGAATTTCAGAGTAACTATTAAATCAAAGCAATTTTACTCTGAAATACGAATTCAGGAGTGATTTATAGTGATAATTTTTTGCATTCAGAACACAAAATGGCGAATTTGGAAGTACTTTTCTTGAATGTAATAGATTATTATAATATGAATATTATCTGAAAATTGTTGTTTCATTTATATGTGATAAATGTAAATTTAAATTTAGATGGAATAAGCCACTGCGAAACAATTTAGGACAAAAAAAATACAACGAAAAGATTAATTATAAAGAAACATTTTGTAACCAAACTAATTTATAACGACACAATTTACTGGTTACCTCTGGATCAGCTCGCTCCTTTTTAATACTACAGGAAACTATCTGGTCATCATTTATCGAATGGAGTTCCCTAGAACCCACCCCTTGGATGGCGGTAGGTGATGAAAACATAACTAGTTTTCGTTATTCTACACAACCAGAACGGATTATCAGCTTCAAATTTTTACTGTGCATTATGTGTGTTTACCATGTTGCCATTTTTAAAATGTGTCCACATTTTAAGTAAAAAATTAATCAAAATACTTTGGAAAAAAACTCATGTTTTAATAACTTGGTCGTTAATAAGCATTTTTTTATAAAATTTTGGTAATTTATATTTGTGACAATTCTGAATCCAGTGGTGTAGTCAATCGGTTAAAAAATGAGGATTTTTATGGGGGTGCTTCCAAACAAAATGGGTCACACTGTGTAACCGTAACCCCTTCTAACGTTAGGTGAAGGAAGGATACATTTCCTTAATTTTTATGTACAAATCTGCTCTTATCGCTACTTACTTTCCAAATTTGCCCATTCTCTGAAGATAGCCCCACCAGCTAACTTGTTTTCTATGAAATCTAATACTGGCTCCATTTTGTAAATCGTTCCTTATTGTTGGCTTCTTATTTTATCCATTTTGGTGACTGCTCTAACTCTTCTTAGATATTTCATTTCCGCAGCTTGACAGCATTGACACTTATTTTTTGTTATTAAAATTTTTGTTTATCGAAATGTATAGTTTTGTTGCCCTCATTCTTTCTTTCACTTCCTGTCTTGTCTTCCTTTCTCACTACTTATAGATGTTGAAATTGGATAACTTGTATTTTTTGATTACATAAACTTATTTTTATATTTTCTTTCGCTATTGAAATTACTTTAGTCTTTCCCACATTTATTCTCATGTATTCTTACAGTTTGTTTAATTTATCAGCTTAAAATAACTTGTGTTCTATTTAATACTACAATAATTCCACGTACATTTTATGTTTTATGTTTGATACATTATTTAGTGGATTTAAATATCTAAAAACACCTATTGAATAATTTTCAGATTGCCGCAGCAATAAATAAAAATATATCAATATAACCTACCTACTTATAGATAAAATACCAAATTTAGTTAACAGCGCTATAGCTATAATAGCAAGTATTTGTGTCTTGGCTTGAGTAAGGTTTGTTTTACAATATAAAATAAGAAAAATAATAGCTCAGTTAATTAAAATCATAGGTAGAAATTGCGATGACTAAATAAAGAAATGAGATTGATGTACTTCAGAACACCTTTACAACAAATATTTTTAACTTGAGACGTTGCAAATTAAATTGGTTTAACAAAAATATAAGTTTGATAAGACAACGTCGCATTATTTCAGTTATTTCATCTAACTACCCATTTATCTGTGTCATATTCTGTTCGAAAACCCAAAAATTCGATTATTTTTAATTAAGCATATATTCCAAAAGTTTGACGAGACAGATCGTAGATGTAGGAACTGTATCTTTTGGTATACCTGCTTTAAAATAAACTAATAAAAAAAGAAAGACGGGCGAGATATAAATTATACTGAGGCGCCAACTTCTCATTTACAATTCAGAAAAGAAGATCTAGTTAGCGGGTTAAACGAGTGGATAGTTGGCTGTTGTTTAGGAGAATTGAAAAGGTGTACGTGTCTCTTGGGAGTTAGATATACATTTTTGTGAAAATTTATGTTCCGATTAACTGATAGAACAACTTTTATTGTTAACTAATATTTTAAAGTAGGCGAAATACTGTTAATAATCACAAATAAAATTCCGTTTTAAATACCTATTTACTTAAAAGCATAACTATCTAAGAATAAATTTCACTGATCTTTTTATAAAAGGAGTTATTGCATTAAACAAAGCCGGGCAGAATCACTTTCTGCGGATTTATTCTAAAAGCTTTTTCTCCTATGTTTTCTCCGTATCCGATTTCATAATAGAACGACATTAATTACGTCGCTATTACATCAACAATATCCAAGAAAGTGGCTGTTTTGTGCTTCCCAATTGGCTGTTGTCCAAACAAACTCTCTGTTTAAATATGGCGGCATCAAGTTAAAGTCTACAATGTCAATATGTAAGCAGGGTATTAAGCGTAGTGAGTCTACTTAAAACTATTTGTTTGTTTTGTCACAAAAAACTAAATGAAATATCATGTTCGACCGTAATAGATTGTTAAAAAAGTTTAAATTCATTTTCGTGTGGTCACTCTCTTCTGTTGTTCTTGTTAATGAAGTGTTAGGTGGAGGCTTTAACCACCTAACCTAACCGATACTAAGAAAAGCAAAAAACCACTTATGTAATATACAGGTGATATTTGGGTCCATTTTTTGGTCATTAAAAATAGTTGGATAAAAACTTAACTGACACTATCCCTTTGGTATGTTTTATAGATTAATAATTTAAAATAATTTTTTCATCTTCGAAATATCACGTATTAAATTAACAATTATTTTTTACTTTCAGTATCACTATCCTTTATTAATTCAATTAATAATTATTAATCTATGTATTAAATAGATTGAGTGTACTTAAATAAATATAAACTAATCGGTAATGATTTATAAATAAATGTTTAAAGAGAGATAAATTATTACGAAAAAACTGTTTTGTGTCGAACCAAAGAAACTCCAGCAAAACATACATAATCTATTTGTTCTATTTGTTTAGCGCATGTGCCTAGTGAAGCTATATCAGTTGGGAAGCCACATACGTCATTACGACGTCGTTTGGTCTAGTCTTCGTTTGTTAACGTGATTTTAATATGCCGCCGACTATCGAGAATCCCGCCGACTGTGAAGTTTATGGTGAAAATTTTGTGAGTGAAGGAATGGTGTGGAATTGGGTTAGGACCTTCAAAGATGACCGCACAAACGCTCATGATGAGGAACGAAGTGGGCGACAATCAGTCATTCAAAAAGTGAACTGTAAAGTGAAAGAAAACAGAGGGTTCACAATTTGGTCTTTAGCTGAAAAATTTCCTGCTGTATCAAGAAGTGTTCTCTAAGAAATTATGTCCGAACGTCCAAATGATTGGAAACTGTGTTCACGGTGGCTGCCGAAAATGTTGAATAATGAGCACAAAACCAAACGATTGGAAAGTTCATTGAGATGTCTCGAGCGTTACAGTAACGACGGCGATGATATTTTAAGCCATATCGTTACAGACGATGAAACGTGGGTAGCCTACGTTACACCTGAATGAAAACAACAGTCAATGGAATGGCGGCATTGAACATCCCTGAGGAAAGTCAAATTCGGACAAACAATTTCTGCCCAAAAAATCATGTGCACTGTCTTTTGAGACAGACAGGGTGTTTTTTTTTGGTCGATTTTCTGCCTCGCTGTGAGACGATCAATGCAGCCCCGCGTACTCTGAAATTTTAAAAAAACTGCGCTGCGTAATTCAACACAAGAAGCGTAGGCGTGGCATGCTATTCCGATCTAGCGTCTAGCAACTAACATTTTTTCTCCACTTGAAGACGCATTTTGCGGCGCAGCGCCAGCTTAATGATGAAGAAGTAAAAACGTCTATGATTGTCAAGTCTGGCGGCAGGATTATTTGACTGTCATACAAAATTTGGTCCCAAGATACGACACGTGCCTCAATAATAATTGAAATTATGTAGAGAAGTAGAGGAAAGAATTATGAGGTAAATAAAGTTTTGCTTGAAAAATTTACTTATTGTTTCTTTTATATCAAAAAATTACTTACTTTAAAAACATGCCTCGTACATAACACAGTACGAGCACTCTTTCGTTGCATTTTTTTTCTGAATGTTAATCAAAAGTGATGGTTAAATTTCAATATGGGTAGGCTCAGTAATCGGGTTTACTAATTCGACAAAAACTAAAAAGTTCATCAATTTAGTTTTTTATCTCTCTAGCGAGGTGACGAATAGCAATTTGTGGACCACCTTAAAGTCGAAAAAATAACCTCTCTTCATTATCGAATATATATAATAAAAAAAGAAGGACAATGCAGTAGTCTAGGACAGAATTAGATAGAAAGCCAAAAGTGGCACCGCGGCTATAGAGTGGAAAGCTATGTTCTTTAATCTAAATGGCGTTTGGGTATCAAGTTTTAGCTACCGTTCTGCCAGCTTTTTGGGTGGCTTCATATAAATGAACAATAATGTCCTTTTAACACTTGATAAACGAATGATAAGAACGGGAATTAATGCGTTTTAGGTCTTTTAACGTAGGACGCCGATGACACGCTCTCAGAAGCTGCCTGATTGTTTTTTGTTTCATTTCGATGACGATATTTAATACTTAAAGGAATTATTGGATGGTAATGGAGTTGATGAAGATATTACTTCCATTAACGAAAATTAAAGATTGATTTAACGAAAATTATTGATATCAAGTTACAGCGATTATTATTTAATTACAATTATTAGTTAACGTTCCATAAATACGAAAGAAAAAGTAATAAAATATTTAATTTAATTTTAAGGTAAATTCTAGCCCTTCGCTTTAAAACAAAGCATGCATTAAAATAATGTATCTACCTACCTATCCTACTAAAGTTTTTAATTAATTTTTTAACTGATTATATAAACAGTTTTGAAGCAGGTTCAGGTCTTTTATAACTATAAATAATAAATTTATACCACATTAAAATCAAATAATTAAATCAATTTTGTGTCTAAAAAACAATTTTATAGTGTCCATGAATATATCAAAGTTTTATTGCTCAAAACTAATGGTCGTTTTGAATTTTTTTAACAAATTCTTTCACATTAAAACTAATTAACTCTATTTTACGTCCTTACTTATAGTTTATTTATATTTTTATTTCAAGCCATTACTTAGGAAACAGGATTCGCCAAAATAAACAATACAAAAATGAAGAATGTACTTTTAATGGACTTCTATGTGCCTTTCCACATATTATGGCTCACCCCTAAGATGTATTAATTCACCGTAAGCCTACAAGTCAATAGTTGATTTTGGTGAAACTTCCCTAAAGTCCTTAGGCTTCAGATGTGCAAAACCAAACGTATGCAACGTATTCCAGGGCAGCGCAGTAGTATAGAGTTTTTTATTATTCTTAATAAGATGGACTTCCAAAAAGTAAGGGTTAGTACAATCAATTTTTAAATACGTTTTAATTTTTAACAAGGATCATGTCCTTCTTTCTTGCAATTATTTTGACTTACACTGTATATCACCTTTAAAACTTATTTCATATCGAGTGTCAACTCATCAGATTGTGAAGGTACGTTAATTTCTATCGATCAGAAAAATGTTTTTTAATAATGTTTTATTTCAAAATATTTTCTGGTGAAAGGACACATCTCAAAAGCTGTGTTTTAGGTTTTTGCTCAACTATTTGGGGGGGAAAACCACAGAAACTTTTATAGACCGATTCTGTTAGCACATGATAAAAAATATTTAACGCGATAAGATCGAGTGACAAATGAGTAGTCCAGAGCCTGAGAATGGATATTATAGTGAAGATGTCACATGACCAGATTGGATAAGAAATAAACCTCTAGGGTCCGATTAATAAAATGTATTTTGTTCATTTTTTCGAATCGCTTTATAGATTTTCTACGTAAATCGTTCTTTGTATATTGAAGTAGTTATTAAAGGAATAAAAAAATAATTTTAATTCCTCGATATTATTAGACCTAAGAAATTATCTTGGACATGATTCTGTAATTAGTTTAACTGTGTAAAGATTAGAAAAACGAGAAAAAATATACACTACAGGGATGTATTTGTGGTCTCTACGAAAAATAAAGATGAAGGAATAATCAAAGTAAATAGTTCGATAGTGAAGAGCTTTCGCAGATTCATCTACTCCATGACAACCTTCTTATTTATAACCTGTACGTATTTTCTAGTTTCTAGCTCTTCAAAAAACCATTTCTTGATTTCTGTTGCGAATCATTTACATCTCTTTATTTAGTGAGAGTATGTGGGTTCAAGTAATGACTCGTTAGTGTTTCTAACCTTAACATTTTTCAATGTATATGCCGGGTTTTTAGACTTTAGATATATTTTTTTCACATTCATCAATTTTGAACTAGACTAGTTTATTTTTGAAATGGAATTGATAAAGGTGTTGCTCTAGTCTACCTAAAGATTTTATTTTTTAAATTTTATAAACAATGTTACTGCAATATGTAACCTTTTTTGATAAATGGACGTAGTTATTCAAAAATCACCCAAGCGACAAACATCTAGTTCTGAGTAATTGATAGTCAAAGTTATAATAAACACGGTACTTATAAAGGAAATGAGTTTTTTTTGGTTGCGCCATCAAGCACTTAACTGTTTGGGATTTGTGATTCGTCAGTTAGTATCATCCTTTTATATTGAAAATGTTGATCTTTTTAGAAAAATGACGCTTGGTTCTTTTTAACGAATTGTGTTTTTAAAGAAATAAATTAAAACCAGCAAATCAATCTTCTAGAAACAAATTTATTTAGATAAAAAATATATCTTCATATATACGTAGGTATAATAAATAATACCTTTAAGTATCCTCCTTAAAGTCTGGAACACCTCCGAATTCCTCCAGATCATCTTCAACCGTACTGTGTGCATAAGATTCTGAATAAAATCCACGACAATCTTAAGGAATTAAATGCCAGATTGATTTTAGGTCCATTAGATTTTCTTCGGCAATTAGTTTTCCATTAGCCACAGCTCATTTAGAGCGAACTGTTTGAAATAAAAGCCTGGACGGGTTTTCTTGGAAATATCTACATCAACTTTCAAACTTCTCTTCATGAAGATTGAGAATAGGGCCTCTTTCACTATTCTTATTTACCTTGTGTTCACCCAACTCTTCATTTATTCCCTTTTCTTTCTGTTGGTAATTTGTTTTTATAAGTATTTTTTCTGTAACTTCGACAAAATATTCTTTTTTCATGGTAATAACGGAAAGACGATTTTTCTTTCACGATGTTCTATTGTTTCCAAATTATCTTTAGGAATGTAAATTCGCCGTTGCCTCTTTAGAGCGGCCTCAATTTTTCCGACGTCATAGTCATCGCTTCCTGAGCACCTCGTCCTGCAGTCCCTTCCACCCAAAGGTAACAAAACTCTTAGAAGTAAATGTAAATAAAAACTCTTGTAAAATATTAAGTTTATGTCGGAATCCCGGGAAATGGCAAAGTTTTTTGTAGGTCAAATGTTAAACACTCAAAAGAAGATATTGGCTGCAAACTGCATGTCTCCTTTCATTCTTCTCTGTGCTTCTTGCCAAAGACGAATATCCTCATTATGTTATTTTTCTATTTCCTCTTTTTCTTCATTGTTTTCTGTATTATTTTTATTAACTTAAAACGTATCACACTTATTACACGTGCCCTTCTTAAGAGTTTTGAATTTTAGGTTGAATTTTTCATAAAAAATCTTTTTGTATTTTGTAAAACCTACTATACTCGATTATACTAGGCTTGTTTACAATACGAAGTCTTCAAACGCACTGAACAAAACGCACGCACTTTACCGTTACGACTAATGCAAAAAAGAAACATATGTCTTCAAGATAATCTCTCTCTCTCTCTTGTCCTTTTTCTTTCGGGAGAGTCTGGTGACCATGTCTAATTGCTCGGATCGTAGCTCTCCATAATTATCTGTCTTGAGCTGCAAGAGAAGCTTCTTGCAGACCGTGTCCAATGATATCTTTGGTTTGATCCACCCATTGCATCGGAGACCTTCCTCTTGATCGTTTCCAATTTATCTTTCCCTCCACAATAAGTTTCTCCAGCCAATTTGTTCTTCTTGAAGTGTGTCCAAAATATCGTAGGTTTATATCGTAGGTTTGTTTATCCTGGTTGAAAGCCTTGTGGTGATTTTTTATTTTTTAAGAATTGACACATTAGTACGATGTTCTGTATATGATATTCGCAGCATTCTTCTGTAGGCTCACATTTCAAAGGCATCTATTATTCTTCAATTGGCCATTTTTAAAGTCCAGGTCTCAGAGGCATATGTGGCAATAGGAAAGATCAAGGAGTTTAATAATTTCATCGCATTAAAATAAAAATAAAAATACCACTGCTACTAATACAAATACTAGTATAAATATTAGAAGCAGTGGTATTTTTATTTTAATTAATTTATTTTAATGCGGTGTTTGCTACAAATTTATGTACTAATTGTGCTGAAATCGGAGCAATAATTGCTGAGGAAAAAAGCAAAAACAAAAAATGGACCAAAATCGCAATAAGAATAAGACGATAAATTAAACTTTGCAAGATTCTGACTCGGATTAATTTAATCTTCCGCAGATATCTTCGAGATACGGTACACAAAAAGTATACATAACGGCAAAATCGTTCACCAAGATTAAAGATAGGTTTCCACCCTATGAGAGGGTTTTAAAAGGATGACAGGGGATGTTTAAAAGCTTGCTCTGGCAAACGAGGGGGTTTGAATTGATACGGTGTAGAACCGACCGCAATGATCTGCTATCTATATGTATTTTCTTAATGCGATTTCGAGCCCTTCTTACTCTTAAAACTCTTAAATATTTAAAAATGCTAATACGTTGTTAAACAAAAATTTTATATAATTAAAAGGATTTTTGTATATGTTTTAAAAATTAAATATAACAGGGAGAAAATATTGTGTTTTATTTGTTCTCGTAGATAAGGATAAACAAAAGATTTAAAAATAATGACGGTCTTCGCATGTACGAAAAATATCTTACGATATCAACATTTAAAACGCCATATTAGCGTTGCCTCATAAAGGCTATTTTTCTATGTGGCAGCGGTTTTTTCGTAACACCCTTTAGTCTCTCGGGAAAAACTTCGCTTTGAACAAAATTCACCTTTACGCTACTCGAGCACTGGGAAACTTTTGTATTTTTACGTCGGTAATTCTAGAGTGTTAATACAACTACGAAATGGCCACTAATGCTCTGGAGGTGTTTGGGTTATATCGGTTTGTCACGCGACTCTGGAATATACGCGATCTCTTTATCAGGATCGGTTGGGTTCAAAAGGAATTCTTGAAAATACATCAGAAATCTTACAGAGCACAAACTTGATTGATTAACTTCTTTTATCTGCGCCAGCAATATAAAAAATTTAAAAATAAGAGTGATGCGTTTTAGAGACATATCTTACTATAAATATGTTACAAAGCAGAGCTGAAAAGGCTTAACACTAACGCCATAATCACTTTTAAAATATGTTTTAAGAACTTGAACGAAAACCAATAATTGGTTATTCTGAAGCAAGAGGACACATCAAGGGATTGCAATTAATATTGGTAAATGGTATTTGGAAAGGAAACACCCAGTTGAGGAAAAATGTTCGTGTTCCTATCATGCTTTCTAGAGGACATATTTCTAAACTGATAGAGTTAGAGCAGCTCCATCTATAAAATTAAGCAGCTTACAGGATAATGCTACGCATTTGCGTAGAGCTCTCGCAAGAACAACAAGGAGCAGTGCCTAGTGAGATGCCCGTGGGGTCAATTTCATGTCTTTTTTCCTGACCAATTTTTCCATTCTAGCGGTAATTGATCATGTTCCCAGAAACAAAGTTTCTCGTTGTTGTGGCTTTTTCTGAGGCCAAGGGAAGGTATAGTCGTCCCTTCTTTTGTAAGTTGTTTCTTGTCCTGTTCTTAACAGATTGTTTACAATCCCAGACTAGTTATGACTCAAGGAAAAGCGCTTAGAGCATTTAAAGCTACCTGGCTGTGTGTTAGAATGAAGAAAATTTTAAATGTGCTACGAATTTATTTTACCAGATTAATTGGAAGTAGTTTAATAAAGTGGATATGAACAAACTTGTAGTGTTTGTTTGTGTCTATGCAAATTAGTCTACAGACCGTGGTTCTGCTTGAAGAACTTACAGGACACGCTCATAATAATTAGGACTTTTGGTCCAGTGTCACAAAGAAAAAACAATCGAGTCACTACAGATTGATTAGTACAGCTAGAATTTGCAGATGAAGTATCTAAAGAATTGCTTCACTTGTTTTACTTGCTTTCTAGCCAGAATCAGGAAGTCCTCTTAAGGAGTTACTAATCTTGAAGATTGCTATTTGAATATCTATCAGTGGGAATATAAAATAATTTTTTTGATTTATAAGCAATTTTGACCCTTTTTCCAATAATCTTTTATTTAATGAATTCAACCATTATTAGATTAAAATAAATCAAGATCATATTAATTTTTTTTGCATTTGTCTAGAAAAAGGTTCAAATATTTTTATAGATATCGCAACGACACAAATAAAAAAAATGAATGGAAAAAACATGTTTATAGATGTAATTTGGAATTAAGTAGTCTAAATTCGGTCCTGTCAGTAAGGGGGTGTAGGATGTTATGTTTTATTTACCCTAGCGGTCGTAGCCGCCTGCATATCGATGGAAAAATAGTGGTAGTTTGTCGCCGCTCACGAAATTTTTCTACCCATCAAGATGATTGAGAATGCCGTTATGGTTTTAGAAAAAAAAATATGGCATGGAATGTTTTCTTCCCGTTGTAGCTGAATTTATTACTCAGACAATTTTCACACGCACTAGGAAATTCGTGAAAAACTAACAAGTTTTTTAAGGACACGTTTATTTATGTGTAAAGTGTGCTCAAACTATTGATTGATTTTACCGGCATCTTATTGAAATATATAAAAAATACTTCTTTGCTTACCTATACGTGCAGAAGAAACTAGGTTATTCCAATACGAATTTTGGCTCGGAAAGTTTTAAAGTTTTGATGAAAAATGGAGGAATAAGTCATGAAAAAGTAATTATTAATTTCCACCATAAATAGGAGAAAGCTTATATATTGACCACAACTAAAATAAAACTAAATAATAATATATTGGAAAATATTCCTTTAATATTATACCACAAACTTTTTTTAATCTGTAAATTGATTACTATAGATTCGAAGAAGACAAACCATACAATCACCTAAGTTACGGAAAGCTGGTTGAGCAAATATGACTGACTGATCAAAGACAATTGTTATGTCCAGTCTACTTATATAAAAAAATTATCTTGAGGTCGGTGTACTTCTGTACATTTTACAGACTCTAAAAAAATCAATTTCCAACCAATTTGAACATCTCTAAATAACTATCCAAGTAAATATTTTAATTTGTGTTTTTCGTGCTGCATAGCTCAACCTAAATTTTTTTCTTGTATATTAACACCAAAATCAATACCAACTGTAACTTTTTAAAATTTGTATACTTTGATGTTAATTATTTTTATTGTTTTATTTATTCATAATTGTTCCAAGGATATTAATTTGGAATTACTGATCTGTCTTTTTATCTTTTATTCTCTCTTTTTAATGTCACTGATGTTGCGATACTTTTGTTATTTTTTCTAGTTTAATTCTATTTTAACCTTTATAAGACAATTTATTTATAAGTATTTATTATATCTCGTATAAATATTTATTGAGTGTTAAGTTGTGGCTCATTTCTGGTGTATGTAACTGATCTTAGGAATTTGTCATCAAATGACAATAAAATGATTAGGTGGTACAATGTTAAAATTTATTTGCAAGAAACTGTCTATAGCAAATAAATTATATTATAAAATATAAAAAGAAAAACACACAATACAAAAATTAAAACAAAAACAAATTACATTAAAGGTGGTAAAAGTTTAGATAATTCTAAATTAAGTTTATGTAGAGGTATGAATTTAAAATTTAAATTATAATTATTAAAGAAAATTGTGGGTGAGTTTCAAGTACATCTACTCAATAAAACATTGGCAATGATTTACTTTTATTTTTAGTCACTTTATTGAAAGATGTATCTAACTAGAAATATTTTAGTGACAAATGTCCTTTTTATCACCAACACCGGTGGTCTTGGGTAATTAAAATGTACATTAAGGACCTTTAGCCGAAATACCTCACTAATTGCGCCGTTTTTATTGATTTTAAAATAGATAACACTTTATTTTCCAGAGATCTCATAAAATTATGTGAGGTAAGGCCATAACAATATAGTCCAGGAAAAATATGGTTTTTGTTGCTGTTACAAATAAATTCAATTAAATCTTAATAAGATTTCATAAAGTGCAATTAATATAAGATCCAAACAAATTTTTGAAAAAATATTAGTATTTGTTTTGGGTAAGTAAGACCCTACCAACTTTTCTTGAATTATACTTTCAGTTATCAATTAGATGGAGACAAAAAAAACCTAAAAATTTTTTTTTAAATATTCACGTTTCTGTTTTTGTACTAAAATATATAAGTTGCCGTGAAATTTACTGGTAAATAAATATTCAAAAATTACAAAAAACTGTTTAAGTAAATAAAATGGAGTCAAAACATTTGGCAACGTTGCGTAAACGCATGATAAAAAATAAAAAAAAATATAAATAAATTATTAGAAACTTAATATCCTATTATCTTATGTAAATCACACTTACTACACCATAAATTATTTGCAATAGATTCAATATCTAACGCTATGTTGCTGACATGAATGTATAAATCTTGTAGAGTGCAATTATTTTCCACTATTTTAAAATTTTTATGGTTTCAGTACATTATCACGCCATTGTTTACGTTTTAAACTTACAAATTGACCAGCATTTTTGCCATGAGACGTTCAAATATCATGTGATAACTTTATAATCTATTAATTTGTTTATTGTTATGACACTCTACAGAACGAAGATTAGGCGTTGTGTGACAGTAGCTTCACAGCGTTGCCAAATCACGGACAGTTTATGATCATCAAATGAAAATAACTGCCGTAATTTTTATAACTTTTCAAAATTTTAGTTTTCAATGCCTCAAGTAGGTACTAGTTGTTTTTGAATTCAAGGAGTTTTAATGGATTTTTTTTATTTTTATTTATCAAACATTGGCTACTACACTTCATTTGACTCAATTGCAGCGAAAGGAGCTCCTCAAGGCATCGATATACAATCTAGTTCAGAAAAAATTGTAAATATTTTGCACTGCTACTACAATTTTGTGTATTTTCCCGTACTAACAGAAGTTTAGTGTGTCGCAGCGACTAAAGGTAAGTGAATTGAAATTATAATTTTAGTACCGCTGATTGAAGATGAGGGTAGGCATAAAGTCAGGTGATAAGTCTTTTTATAGCTATCATCACCGGTTGCTATTTATGTCGTCAATAAGAAGTATTCTTGGCATCGAGTTTTAAACTGAGTTTTCAACGGATTTAATGATTGTCTGTGTGATAATCATCATTCGCTGGCAACTCTTTATGTGCCACCGTTGGGTTCGTAATTGCAACAAAAAAACAAATATTTTAACTTTTGTTATTGTAAGTATGATGCCCTTGAATTGCGGTTTGAAATTATATGTTTACAGAGATTTAGTGTAACAGAAACGTTATCAAACATGGTAAAAGCATATAAAATACAGTAATGAAGATAATTACAATAGGTATATTAACACGAAAGCTTTACCATTATATAAACGCAATACCAGTAGTTGATATGTAAAAGTCGTTCATTTATTTTGAGACACAAGTATATATGGCATAGTTTCTTAGGGCCGGTTGCATAAACGCTTGCTAAACCTGTGTTAGCTAACATCCTGTATGTGCAACGATAGCGCGTGGGGCATTTCAAATTTATCAATTTTTAGATGAAGTTGACGGTGCTGTGTTGTCAGATAGCTACCTACCTAAAATCTAACTACAATAACAAAATGTAACTTCAATATGTCAATCTGACTATGCTAGTTTTTAGATAAACAGCTGTCATTTATCTAAAAAAGCAATTTTTATAACAAAAAGTGGAAGTTTTTGTAAAAGGTTTATTTTTAATGTTCTTAGTATTTATAATTTTCGTCTCTTCAAGGTCTAGCTTTCTTATTCACTCTAAGAAATGTGACAACGTAGCCGAAGAATCAATGTTTACATCTCTCGTCGACTAATCAAATTATTCCTAAAAATTCAAATAGATGCATGATGCATGCGCTTCAGGAGGATGTAACATTTACCAATTTAACATAGTTAACATGTTGTTAAGTTACAGAGGTTTGACAAGCTTTTATGCAACCTTTAGAAGATAAATAATTGTTTAATTGTTTTTTATTTTGCCAGTACAAGCATTGAAGTGAGATGCTGTTTCTCCTTGTATCCATTGATCTTCTTCCCTGACACTGACACTGATAAAAGTTTGACCGCTTCTTACGAAGCTATTTCTCTATTTTGTATTTGTTCGGACAATTATGTATAACTCAGATTAACTAATTGATTAGGATGATGTTACACAATATTTTACCGTCCCAATTAATGTGATTTTAATATATTTTTAAAATATGGATTCCAATTAGCTTCATTTGTAAAGATAGGATGAAATAAAAAGTGTGCATTTAGTCATAAACATGCTAGATATATGAAAAACGTTACAGCTGGAGTAAAATCTATGGAAGCTAATTATATTTCGCAAGATATGCTACCCATAAATATTTTTTTATTATTCGGAAATTGATTGCATCTTTATTATTATTTTTAGTAAAAATATTAACGGCAATTACGTTTTCTTTTAGGTACGGCATTTTATCGTTAATTGAATGACTTCGTATCTTAAATAAACTCGCGCACAGCAGTGAATCATCGTCGTCCTGCCGAATCCGTAATTCAAGGGTTAGTTTCACACTCAGTCGAATAAATACATACATACTCACTCTCACTAGGCTCCCCTAAGTAGGCTGCCGGCACGCCCTTAGGCGGGGCGAGTCCCTCTTTGAATAAGACATGTTCTACACCATATATTAAGCATTTAGCGTCGAGTCTACACGAAAAACAAAAAATATACACTACGAATTCGGTATGGCAAAAAACGGGAATTCTAAATTAACTTATTTTCCACAAAATGTCCTTTATTGCTTTGTCCTTTTCATGTTGCAGACGATTTTAATTCAGTTAGAGACCGTATAACGCTTCAAATAATGAAGATAATCATTATTTTTTTTAAATTTCTCCATCGCTAATATGTAATTATCATGTGGCTATTATTTCATCATCTTAATAGTACCTGACCACCGGTCCAGATTATTTAAGAAAAGGCAGCTTCTCGAATTAATTAACTAAACGTCAAAACGTCAGTTTTATTCAGTTAGTAATTGGTCTTTCGACGTCGTATCAAAAACCTGGTTTAGAACAAAACAAACATTCCAATATATTATTAAATCTAATTGAACACAAGTCCAAAAGGATTTTTAGGCCGAAAAAGAGATGCACATGCACCCAATGAAAAAATACCCAGATGACTTTGTAATATCAAAAAAAAGTTTGACTATCTATCTCGCTGAATCAAAGAGACAATAAGAATACACAAGTACTTTGAATAAATAGAATGAATAGGGGCGTGCTCCAAGGAACTTACCTATTTGGGCCACATTAAATTTTATAATAAAGATAAAAAGTACAACATTAAAATGATAAAATCAAAATTTAAGTCAGTTTGCCACTCTGCTAAAAAATAAAAAATTATACAGATCATCTAGTACATTTAAATATTTATAACATGAAGTTATCTATCTCCACCAAACTTAAATTCAGAATACGTCTTGGATCCTTTAAGTCCAACCACGCCAATACTTTGTACTTTGAAAGCAATGATACCCCCTATAGATGCAACGTAAACAACTTTCTAGTTTCTGCCAATCTAGTTTACTCTCTAATTAACTCAATATCTTCAGAAGCTCGCCTAGCTATCAAATTACAATCTTTGACACAAATTCTTACAACGTTCATCCCAAACATTAATCCCTCTATCAACAATATCTATATTTATACTACCCCGCCGTGGATAAAATGACTGCCTGACATTAAAATTTCATTCACCTATTTACTGATACTTCAAAAACTGCAGTAGGTATTAAATACGCTGTCACAGCTGGATATGTACCGATGAAAACTTTATTTTTACCATATACTGCTGGTGTTTATACAGGTGAACTACATGCAATACACAGGCAATAAGATTAAAATATCCAAGAACAGAAAACATAGAAAACATCAAGACAAAATATCCCGTTGTACAAAATTTAAAAAACTGCTGTCAGACTCTCATCTCACTTGGAACATCGATCACGCTTATATTTGTTACCTTACATCAATATGAGTGGAAATGAAAGTGTACATTTTTAGTTGCATGAAGATTTGAAAATATATTTCAGATATACCATTAGAGAAACTAAGCAAACTCATTGAAGTCAAAATTGTTTTCCTTATAGAAATTCAAACTTACTCTGTTTACAGGACTGTCAAAAATGCACATTAGTTTGACACATGGGTACCACCAGATGGATTTCAGAATCTTATTGGTTTTCTACATGTATTTATATTACAAATTGTAGTAGTATCTCCATTTTAATTTTTAATGTATATATTTTAGTTATACACAACAGTACTGTGTTAATGGCCACGTTGTCGAGACACGTTCACTTAAAAAAAGTCGTTAAATCATGTTTGGCAAAATAGAATTACAATTAAATCAAGCAACTTTTCTATAACAGCACAATAATAAGTACTTATGATGTAATCTGTCATCCCACCCCAGCAGCTAGTAAGGCTTTTAGATCTAGTTATTTGTCACCATACATCGGCTACTTAGTTAAGTAAATCTATTAATCTATTTTTAAATAAAAATAAACACTTACAAATCCATGTTTGTCGGAAATATTGTTGGTTAGTTTGAGTTTATGGAAAGATACCACTTTCTGCATCCACTGTTCTCCTGTCGAAGGACTGTCAGGATGAATGTACATCCTTTTTGGCATTTCGGGATCTGCCTTTCCAGCCACCATCCATCGACTGTAACATTTAAAAATATTCTAGAAAAGAAAAATTAAAAAGTAACCCAGTTTATTTGTTAACCTTTATAGTCATGTTTACTAATTATGTTACTAATAAGATTATTTTTCTAACTTTGAGTATATTTCGAATAATTTTTGATATAAACAAATCACATGAACATAACATAACTACAAAGGCCAAACATAATACTTTACAACAATACTTTCTATGAATAATACTTTTTAATGTAATTTACTGTAAATTTAAATCATGCAGTAGATACAGTTTATGTGTGTGTGTATTTTTTTATAGAAATAACGAAGTACATTTTTTATCCTTACATGCAAAACATTAAGTCTAATTGCTACTAACTACTAGATGTATATGGAAATGAAATGTTTTCAAGTGAAGAAATAACAATATTATACGCAGTTTTAAACAAAATGCGAACAATTTACATAACAAAAATCAATTTTCACAGTACACTGGTTAGTTGTTTTCGCGTCAAACAAATGAGATTAAATGTATAATTATTGGCAATTAACATTTTTTAAAAAGAATCCATCCTTTAAGACGCGAGTACTCCTTTTTTATTCATTTAAATTTTTATTGACGGGTTTTATTTATTCCTTTAATTTTGTTATTTCTTCAGGTTTCTACTTTCAAAACGCATGCTTCGTGCTTTTTTACACCAGTAAGGGCCGTTTTCTTTGAAAAAAAAACACACCCCGAATGTAATATGACTCGATCTGCACAAGTCGTTACCAAAAAAGCAACCAAAACCCGAACCATAACTTTAAAAATTGAAATCGATTACACTATTTTTAATGTGAATCCATAGAAAAATTATTTACTACGCTGATTCTTGGGTTAGACATCTATAAAAGGGCCAAGTTCGATATTTATTAGGAATCAGGAATAAAGTATTTATATAGTATTAACCTACAAGAAAATTTGTTACCAAACTGTAAAGGTGCTAAAAATAATAGGTAAATATTGAAAATATTGAGAAATAAAACCAAAATACAGTTTTTCTCTTATTAAATTATTTATTTGAAGGTGAAATATCGACATTGATTTGAATATTAGAATTAAAATATCTCAAATAAGGTAATTAGTTGGATGTAATAAAAAGGTAGATCTTTAGTAAGTTTAAATTAGAAGCACAACGTAACAAGGAGGAGTTAGGAGTTGGCGACTTATTTTGACTCAATGTCATTCACATTATGGTATCTGGTTGTTTATTGATTTTGAAAAAAAAATGATTTCATCTGTCATAAAATACAGTTTTATGATTGTTTTTGGACGTTGCTTTCGTGGTACAAGTTCGTAAAATCGTTTGATTTAATAGAAACAAAAAAAGTAATACGGTTCTGGATAATAGTTCTAACCTGTTATGGAATTTATATCTACAATCATCAGCGGCAACGATGTCCATTAGAAGGATATATTTGGATTTTTTGTCAAGCCCCGATACGCGAACTTTGTAAGCAGGAAACATGCGCCTGAAACAATGTCGACATGTCAGAAAATGACGTAGTTTTTATAAATAATCACCTGTTGTGAAATTTGTACCGGTAGTCATCGGCAGCGACAATGTCCAACAATAAGATGTATTTCGCCTTCAGGTCTAAGCCCGAAACGCGAAACTTCATTTGCGGAAACATTTGCCTAGAGAAAAATGTTTTAATAAATACAAAGTTCATTTTTAATAAGTCAATTTAAAAAGTAATACAAGATCCATGACAAAAATTATTTACATAATTAATTTCTGCTTAACTAAAAATATGAAATGTATTGTACTAACCCTTACTTTGTAGAACACTAAACACAATTCCACTATATTAGAAAAATTAATTATTTCATCAATGTTTCGAAAGTACTTTCATCATCAGATTGAAGGGATATTTAATTTTTCTAACAAGTTTTGTTGCAAAGTAATTTAATTAGTGTTCTTTCTTAATACATCGAATTTTTCAAACTGTTGTATGATATAGCTCAAAAGAAATAGTTTGACTACTCAACAATTGAATTGGATAATTTGATATTCCTAATTAGTCTAGTCGAGAAGTGTTTCCTGCGAAAATATGGGGTTTGCTTTGTCAGATTCAGAATTGTATTCTGAGAATGAGGAATTTTTGTGTTTTTAAAAATTTCAGTCCAAAAACGAAAAGACAAAAAGATGATCTCCGTTTTTTGGTGATAACTATGGAACTAAAGATTGCACCAATATTAAAAGAGATTCTAAAAGAGGGGAAAATATTCACAAAAAAAGTTACCGGAGTTGTAGCTCCATACTTTATGTTAATTTTACGTTGAAAATAGGCTTCCGCGAAGCCGTCGCTCCGCCACCAAATAAAGAGGGTGTAAGAAATAAATTATGATATTTAATATAAATTTCAATAACTAAAAAAACTATAGTCTGATCTAGACACTTAAAGGAATATAACCCCAGTATATAAAAAATCTAAGTTGAAGTTTGTTAAGGTTATTCAATTTTTAAGTAACTGATTGTTTACTTACTTAGGTAAAATATAATCTGTTATACTTCTTACCAAACCCTTCTTTCAGTTCGTCATAGTTTGTGACGTCATACACTATTTTGGGAATGTTGAGTATTATTGCATGTAATTCTATGAAAATCTGACAGTTGCCAGGATCGTATTCAGCTAATTATGAAACTAACTTTTATTGCACCTTGGATTTAAAAAACAAAACATTAGTATTTATGAGATTCTTAAAAATGGAAAAGTTATCAAATAATAGCCAAAAAGTTGATACTTTTACACTATATAAACAATTTTAGATTGTTTGAATATAATGAATATAAAATTAATTATTTCACTTTATAGTGTGTTTAACACATAAAATAACGTAAAATACTGACCTGAACGACAATTGTGACACTTCAGTGTTTGACACTGTAAAGGGGCATTTGCATTACAGTATTCTGCGACAAAATATTTTAATTTACATGATTGATTGGTTAGAAGTTGGGAGCATTCAAAAAACGCGAATATACGTTAATTACTCATAAGCTCTGCATTGTTTTGATATTGTTTGAGGAACAATCACGGAACTACCGTTTTTTCTGTCGGCTACAAGTTAATGTGTTAGAAAGAAATGAATAAACTATGACGAACTGAAAGAAGGGTTTGGTAAGAAGAATTTTTTTTCTCTGGTAGCCTATTCTTATTTACACAGTTAACAAGATTTCGCAGTAAAAATTGACTAAAGTTTTCTTATTTGTTTATATCGATTTTTTTAAGTTAACAAAAATTCCGGATTTTTCATTTTTTGTTAATTTTTTTGCTAACAATTATAATTTTTTTTATTTTCAGATAATGGAAATTGGGTACGGATTGAAATTTAGGTTAGTTTACAATTTACTGTTTATTGTCAATTTTCACTAAAGAAGTTTCTTTTAGTTAATCTGTAGTCTGTAGGTATCTATTTAAACACGAAGTAATACCATACAATATCCACTTCAATTGTTGAGAAATGTATTATTATTTATGTAGTAATTCGTAATTTTAAGTTACAAAATAATTATATTGTAACCAATTACAAAATAAAACAAAATAAAAATATTCCGCCTTACAAATTAAACTTCAGTGACAAAACAGCCAAAATTGTCTGAAAAGAAAAATTCATACTTTTTAAACCGCCCCTAGCAATATATTTTAATAAACACTAAATTCTTTTATAAAATTTATTGTACTAACCCTTACTCTTGAGGAACTCGAAATAAAAAGACATAAAGCAGATCCACAATTTAAAGATGTTAATGAACAAATAAATCTTGTTTACTGGGATTGAGTCTTTATTTTATACGTCCTTACACCTTTCGTTTATTGATGGCAACTTTTACAAAATCGTTCAGGATGAAATTTGTACGATGTGCAATTCATTGCAGCACGAAAGACTGGAACACATCGTTATGAAGTGTAGTCTATAAAATAGTATCAGGACACCACCACTTGATAATTTGCGCACATTTGATGATTTTGTTGCTTTGCTAAATAGGCTTTATCCTAAAACACTTAAAACTGTGTCGCTTTTTTTCATAGGAGTATTAAAACTTCGCTCTTTTTTATTAACGAGTGAATTTGTTTTTGCTTAATTATTTTACTTTTTCTTACTTGCACATTTTGTTTCTTTTTTTCCCTTTGTTATAGGTATGTATGTACTTATGTTAATGTCAGTTGTAAAATTATGTTTTTTCCTATTATTGTAACCGAACCCTTGCTATTTGAGTGTATTCAATTGAAGCACTAAAGAATTATTATTATTATTATTATTATTATTATTATTATTATTATTATTATTATTATTATTATTATTATTATTATTATTATTATTATTATTATTATTATTATTATTATTATTATTATTATTATTATTATTATTATTATTATTATTATTATTATTATTATTATTATTATTATTATTATTATTATTATTATTATATAAATAGATAAGACGTAAAGGTAACACAAAATATTAAGTTATAGTAAAGATCAGCATGATAAAGTTTTTTCCTGGTTTTTCAATATCATTGCACAAGATAATCTCTTAGGGCTAATAACATCTAGCCTTTAATATTTTTTATGTCTTATTAATTCCATACGTGGTCTAGTCTTAACACTACTTAATCAACATCAGATAGAGTTATCTTGAAAAAACAAAATGTAACTATATCAATCTGACGATGGTAGTTTTAGTGAAACAGCTGTCATGTCATTGCATTCAAAAAGTAAATTTTTTAAAATTAACTTGGAAGTTTGGTTCAAAAGTTTATTTGTTTAATGTTCTTAACAAATTCTTTATAGGTGCTAAATAATAATTTTTATAAAGTCTAAATAACTAAAATACTTCACTAATCGATATAAACTATTAATTGTGTGTTTTTTATATTAAATCCATTTTAACTAAATTGTTTGATCTTAAATCTTCACATAGAAATTCCCCTATTAAATTGTACAATAAATAATTAAACTACTGGTTTCTTCTGTAGAGTTAGTCTGATCCTTTGTTAGCCTTTAATCTTTAAAACCTTGTGTATATTTAATAATTAGTTATGCAATAACTATTACTAAGTAATTCAGAATTAACTAGATTATAGAGTATGTTTTACATTTATTCACAGCAAAAACTATATTTTCGTATGTGTACAATTTTAACAAAATGTTACTAATCCAACCCAAAAAAATGCATACAAATTATTGTCAGATATAGGTGTTTATGGACAAAATTAATAATGTATTTTTACAAACATAAATCTAAAACTATCTGGGTAATAGAAAACCATCTGCCAAAATATTTGAGTCGACGCCTATACACCCCGACCAGAAATGATAGATGTAAAACTACATTTCACGTTTTTATTTGCACCCTATAAAAAGGGCCTATGATGGATTATAAGACAGCTGTCGAAAAAATGAAGGGGAAACGAATATCGCCATTATTGAGATATCTATATTTGTGTAACGTCCATTAAGCAAATTTGAATCTTATGCACTTCTTTATAGGGATCAATAATGGCGGGTAGATAGAATGTATAATATAAAGCTTCATTTGAAAAAAAAATTACCTATGGATACGTGAACATGAACCTTTTAGTCGGAACGTGAGTGGAATCTGAAACGTTATAATATGCTCAAGTTATTGTTACCAAATATACAGAGTGAGTTTTATTTATGGAACGCCTCAATTATCTCGGAAACTGCAATTTTTATTAATTTTTGGTAGTGTTTACATTGTTGTCAGATTTACCGTTTTTCTGGAAATCTAATGAACTTTGTTATTTTAAACAGATCAACTCGTATTATTTTTTGTTTTTGAAATCCTTAAAAAATACTAAACATTTTTCATATAATATTTTCCATATCTAAATGTCAAAATTTCGGAGTTAAAGCTAACTTTTTATGATATCCTCCCAAGTTAAAATAATACATTAAGAATGCTAGGATTGAATAAACTCGTTTAATATTAATAATTTTTAATAATTTATATTCTAATCAAAATCCCAAAACAAAATTTACCTTCAGTACATTAGTAAAAAAATTTAACAAAACTGGTGCAGTAAGAGGTTTATCCAAATCATGGAGCAAAAAAATTGCAACAACTGAAGACAAATCTAGATATTTGCATCATTTTAAAAGAAGAACCACGTTTAAGTGGTAAACTAGGGAACTATAAAATAAATAATGTAAATTTTTTTTTATTTAATACTTCACACAGTCAAACATTTTTTGTGTTAATTGAATGATATGTGATGGGGGTCCAAATCTCATCAGCTTGTAGTTCCGGTACCTTAATATCTAGAAATCGAGCAATGGTTATAACAGTCTTACAAAGTTGGTTCCTAACCGTATGAAATTAATGATTGTGAGTTATACATTTCATAGTTCAGCCATTTGCCTCGTTCATGGAACCTAATTTTGTATTAATGCAAGTATAGTAAACTGGTCCCTATATACGTGGCTAAGCATATGACTTAATGGAGGGGCCAGCTAACAATCCCGATTTAAGAGCACCTATAGACACTTTTAAAAAAGAAAGTAAGCAGTTATAGACCCTCACCTGTCAACAATAAAATTATCCCTCCACTATGCAAGGGCCAATGAATGCAGTAATGAGAAGATGACGCCATAACTGGAAACTATTGAAACATTTATGTGTTAAGAACACCACACAAAGAATAAAGAAAATATAAAACGAAACAGAACTTGAAACAAAAACAAAACATAACTAAGAGTAGTAGTAAGTGGAAATGCATTAAAAAATTATAACAGCATGACATTAAAATACCTAAAATATTTATAGTTTTTTTGATTCTCTTTTTTATAGCAAGAAAACATTAATTTTGTTAAAACGAGAGATAAGGTCATAAGCAAAATTGTACTCTAAAATTATATGTTTAGTGAAACAATCCTTTATTCCAGTAAAAAAACTGGCAAAGGTACTAATTTATAATTTTATATATTTCCACAAACTATACGGGTGTTCTATTTATGTAAAAGTAACACGAATGAAAGTCATAAAAATTATCAAAATCGTATTTTGTTACAAAAAAAAAAATAAATGTTCCACAGAAGACTCTATCGCGTAATCTAAATGGGTTACGAAAAAATACATCCCAGAAAATGGTACAGATCTAAAATCCCTTTTTATGACTTTAGTATCAGATTACCTTTACGACGTCATGTGGTCTGCCATCCACTGCAGATAATTCTCGAATAGTACACGTTGTGACCTTTCGGGCTTTTGACATTTCTGACCTGAAGCTGGTTTTTGATAATATTAAAAGATTGATAGCAGGAAATTTAATAATTCGATCAAGGGATGCTTTCTTCACATTAAATATGTAGAAACATTTTTTAAATTAGTAAAAAGATAACGTTGTGTGGTTATCTTTCAACATATTATATATAAAATATGTAATCGTTTTTATTTATGTGATTTATTTGGTCGTATTTTATAGGATTCGTAGATTACAATAATTTGTCATTTTATTTGTATTACACTATCGGTTATAGGATAATGGTTTGTCGTTTAGATTAATTATTTAAAATTATTTATAATAATCGCTTTATCATTGTGTTTTTTAAGCTGGAAGAAAAATTTTATCCTTTTGACTATGTTTTCATGCTGATAATAGATTACCATTCGATTTCTTTTATAGGTATTTTTCCAAACTGTGATTTATCTAACGATTCCTTAGTCTGACATCTTGATTCTTAGTGTCAGTTTTGAATTTGAGCAAGAGCGTCTAAGTAATATTTAATTTCTACTGCTATTAACATGCCATTTCCCTATTAGTCCCCCTAGAGGTTATATAATAAGTAGTAGTAAAGTTCAAGTAATTACTTATATTGTTCTGTTCTTTTTGTGTTGATTTTCATTACTGTATTTTGTCAGCCTTATAACATCTAACAGTAAATCTTGGTCATAAAGTAACTACTATGATACGACCTATAATTATTATACCTTGCTAATCACTCTTCCGAAACCTTTGAAGCAGAAATCAGAATAAATTATCGTCAGACAAGCTCTGCATTAAACAGAACATCTTATATATGGAAAAGAACAATATTGAAATAAATCAAAGACAATGGTTCAACATAGACTGCTGAAAAAACAGGAAAAAAACAAAATTAAGGGGGATTCAGCAGATGATTATAAATACACCAAGCTCCCAGGACTATGCAGCTACACGTTTTTTCTGACCTCAACTTTCTTAAGATCTATTGTGATAGACCTCTTTACTCTATAGAATCTTATCCACACTTTTCTAATAAACTCATGAAAAACCTTCACATTGGCAAAAAATGTGTTCTTCCTGACACAATGTTCAGACAGTTCACATTTCACCTTTACGGTTGATTTTTGCCTTTGGAGGATTCAGTTGGACACGCAATTGTGACATTGTTTTGGTTGCAGCCCCAGACCAGCCTTGAATTGATCTCCCTCGTAGCTTATGCCTGTTAATTTCAAGAGCCCCTCAGACTATCTCTGCCTGGAACACTGTGGCGTACTACATTGGATTAAGAGAGATTTTTTTATGTTTTTTTAACAGATATTCATAGAACAGCTCCCGCCCCTTCTTCGGTTTTTGAGCCGTCTGTATATAGAGAATTTCTGCTTGGATTGGTGGTCCAATATTCCAAGCTTACCTGGCTTATCTTTGTTTTAAAAGTGTTCTTAAAGCTTTATTTTGGCAACTGCTTTTGTAGCTAAGATATTTTTTTTTATTTTAGTGAGCCGGTACATGAGCGCCGAGATGAGCGCTTTGGCCTTCTGGCCTTCGCCTGAATATACAGCGTTAGGTTTAAGTGTTTGGTTAAGCGTTAATGTTGAGCGTTAAGGTTAAGCGTTAAAGTTGTGCGTTGAGGTTAAGCGCTAAAGTTGAGCGTTAAGGATAATCGTTTAGATTAAGCGTTAAGGTTAAGCGTTAAAGTTAAGAGTTAGGTTTAATAAGAACTGCTGTAACTCATACTAGAAATAACATTATGCTTTTGGAGTCTTTTATTTCTGTTAATGTGGTCGAATTATAGAATTAGATAAATTAAAAAACAAAAAGGAACAAGACGAATCCTATTTCGTGTTTTAGATTTGGATTACTCCATTGGAAGTGGCGAAAACTTAGAAGTTCACTGGCAGTATTTGGAATTGCTTTAATAATAAATGCATCATCCCAACAGGTATGAAAAAAGAATCTGTTTATGTAAAATAAGTTGTGATTTCGATGGTCTGTACGTTTAGGTTTCAGCTATCAAAAAAATTCCACTTAAATATCGTGGTGCCACGAAAAAATTTCCGGAAATATTTTTGGTTGCCATAATAACTAGACAAAATTAAGGCATCTTATTGGTTAAAAAGTAGAGTTATGAAATTGTTAATGAAATTTGGCATAGCAAAACATTTTTAACATAAGTTTCGTATTTTTTATAGAAAAAAAAACGAAATTTATCTATAAATGTTTACATTGTAAGTACATACTTTATCTATAGACACGTTTGAGTAGTTAATTTATATTGACGCCATTTTGTTATACGAAATGGACTGATAACGCACCTACACATAATTAAACTCGACACGCTGATAGGAGTACAGGAAAAATGCAATTTAGAGTTCATTAAATGGTACACTTATGATTGTAAAGCGTTGAACATAGAAATATGCTTATATTGCTTTTGGTCAATTTACATATCCGTATACAAAATAACCAGTTAGTACACTTGATTGGCACTAAAAATTACCGATTAGTGTAAATTAAACATATTAGATATTTACCTGTACATCTAGTTTAAAGTGTAATTGGCTTATTACTATATTTTCCTTAAGCACATGGATGTTTAGGTAGAAAAATTGGAAACATTAAAAATAGTAGTAACTTGAGAATATTAATTAGAATATTAATTGGTTGGTGGAATTTTCAAAATCCATCCATCTAATCTGTTACATCATAAGGATTCTGGGGTATACTAACGAAAGGGCATTTAAAGAAAGGTTTAAAAAACCTTCCTATAAAATGTAAATTATTTGGAAAGATAAAAATCTCCATACGAAATTTATATTTGCTATTTATAAAAAAATAATTGACCAAACGACCTTTCATAGCCTAGAAGTTATAAAAGTCAAGAGACGAAACACCATAAATCATACCACAAACGGTAAGCCAGTTGAAATGGGCATATAAATACAGGTAAATATTACCGACTGCCTATTTGTTTAACAGGGATGTCTTTGGCCCAATATTATGATCTTTCGGAAAACATTTATAGAAATAAAAATAATTAAAACAAAAAAAATTCCCAGTTATAAATAGGTCCACACCTTTGTGATGGTTTAAACTACTCGTGGAAAAATTAACTAAAAACTCGTTTTTGTTATTATGTTTGTTTTTCTTCAATTCTGATGCATATTTGCTGAAAACTATAAAACAAAAAATTCAATATTCAAATACCATGTCAAAACACTATTTTGACCCTATGTCACTGCAATAGGTTATTTGACGTCACCAGCTTGTATTCTCATCTGTGGTACATATCACTCACATACATTTTTTGCAAACAAAAAACGAAGGTCCGATAAGATTTTCAAATGGCGTACAGTTCCAAAATGTAAAAATACCTTGTTAAGTGCATGTACCAAAGAATGTTAAAGTGAGTCGAAAGTGGTTGACACTTTCTCAGAGGACCCCTAATATTTTAAATATTACAACCTATAAAAGTTTTTGCTTGCATCATTATGTCACTTTCTTATGATATAATTTAAGTTACCACTAAAGTATTATTATATTACACTTACTGTGCTGTACAACATTTTTCCCGTCATGATTGCATGGACTTGGGGCAGGTCTATACTGTCTGCTTTTACAAAACCGCTTTAAATTATAAAATGTTCAAATGCTACAAGCAGGTGACGTCATTAAATTCTAAAATCTTAATTTGTGCTAATGATAGTAATTGACAATTGATTTTTTGCATTGTTATATAGTAGAGATTACAGAAATATGTTATTTCATGATGTTAATGAAATTTAAAGCAAATTTAGGTACCCAAAATTTTATTTCAAAAGTACAAGGAAATGTCAAAATTTGCAAAAGACGCAAATTTTCTCCAACTATTTTCCTTTGATAATAGTTGTTTTGGTTTATAATATTGGGAGTCGTTAGAAAGATAAAGAATCGTAATTTTTATAAATTTTGGAATGTTGATCAAAATTAGTTGTAGGTTTAACGTAGAAATTTAGATTTGAAAATATGGATATTTTGGTTAAAACTTAAATATTGTTTGTTATATGTCAAAATCCTTTGAGAGATTGGTTTATAAGTGAAATCCTATAAATAAGGATGTATTTTTAAAGCACTTATTATTAGCACATATATGTTTCTACAGTACAGGCAGGGTTGGCTTGTTAAAAAGCTACGCATTTTAAGAATCCGTTTGCTTCCGTATATAAAACGGATCCGTTTAGTTAAGTAATTAAAGCCTATAATTGAATGGGAATGGAACAAAGGAAACGTATACGCGCAATGTTTTCTTTCTTGAAGATGAAGAAACTTTGGTCCAAAAACTGCCTCTCTTCTTCATCCTCCTCCATTATTAAATTTAATAACAAAAAGTCAGTAACATCCATTTTGATGCACAGAACACGAAACCAATATTGATTCTAGAGTTGAGATGCGTTTGACAAAGTGATTCATCACAGTCCATACATTGCACTCTGTCATAATAATAATTAAATAATAAATAAAATTAATATAACACAAATAAAATATTTATATAATATATAAAATGGCCATTATTTTATTACCTATTTTAATAATTCTTAATCTGACAAAATATGATTAAATGACATGTATTTGTTCCGGAATTATATTGTTCACGTTACGCGAGTCCGGTCTTTAACGAAACCTACAGTGGCGCCCGTTAGTCGGGTCTCAGCGGGAGGTTGAGTATCTTCGTAAAATTAACCTTACATTAACATAACACCTGAACTAGTTCGGATCGGTCAACTGTTTACCTTAAGTAAGCCTATCGTAAAGACGGTATTCGGTTATCGGGATACCTTTCCTTTGGCATCTACCGATATTGTGAACGTCCCGAACATACGGTTTCGAGTCAATTATGGTGCTGGCGCCTAAATTCCAATATTTAATGTCTCACAAAGGGATTAATTTTAAAACAAAGCGAGACTATTGCTTTTAATTGGATATGCCAACAACTATATACATAATATTGCATGAAATATGTCAATAACATTTTTTATAATTGAATTGAAAGACAATTTATTATTGTTTTATTTTAAATGATAGTATTTTTCCACTAACGTAGTTTAAAATGTTTCAATATATTTTTTAAGGTACGACTTTGGCCTTATGCATTATTTCTCATTTTTATATTTTTCCCAATTCCAAAACTATTTTTTTATCAACAATCAAAAATTTCATATTGTTTTAAACAAATTTAACTATCTGCCAATCTATGGTTTATTGCAATATTTATAAAATATGTATTAAAAATCGTATAAAGAAATGTCTATCACTCAATTTTCCTGAAGATGCTTTCCAAATGCCGCAACATGGGTCTATCTTCTAATACTAATAGACCCATAAAGAAAACATCGATCAAAGCAAATGAGGTCTGTGTTAAAAGTGGCTAGCTACTATTGGTCATAGTGTGATACGCTGTAGTTGGTAATCACCTTAAAACTCATAAGCTCTGGACATTTATTTTACGTACATCGCGCAGATGACTACTCTTACACACTTTTACAGGCGGCTATAGACTGTGTAATAAATTCATTTGTTACAATAATAGACCCAATGTGGACTAAATGCAGTTGAGGTCACTGGCCTAGCTATTATCCAAGTTTTAGTAAAAGCACTTCAGGATATAATTGCCTAGGCATAAAAGTCAACGAAGTACTGCTAAATAACATACGATATGCCGATGATACTGTATTGATTATAGAAAGTGAACAAGATCTGCAAAAAAAAGAAAACCAAAACTATGATTATCTCAAAAACCGGAACCCTCACAGTGAAAATATCAGTTGGTGGCCAGGATGAAAAATTCAATTTCCTTGGTTGTTTCATGAAGAACACACTAGACCCAGATCAGAAAATAAAAAGCTGAATAGAGCAGGGCAGAAACGTACCTATTCTTAAAAATAAGATTATTTTTTTGGATTAAGAGATCTAATAAGTATTTCCGCTACCGCATGGTGAAGTAGACTGGAGAGTTTTGAGATGTTGATTTTTTGCCATATGCTGAGAATTTCATGGACAAACCACATCAGAAACGAGGAAGTTCTAAGACGTATGGGCATCGATCGAGAACTCATAGAAATAGCTAAAAGGCGAAATACATTCTATATTGGGCAAAAGGGGGTACACGGCAAATGATGTGGCTGATAAACATCAAAGAATAGACTGGTTTAGACTTCCAGTCATTAGTAAGAAAGGTTTAAGATAGAATAAAATATGCTGCAGTCATGGCTAACCTGCGATAGAAGATAGCACCTAAAGAAGAAGAAGGTAATAAAAGTTCAAATAAAAATAAAAATATATAGGTAAAATAAACTAAATAAATATTTAAAATTGAACTAGTTTAAGTAAAAGAATAAAACAATCTAATATTTATATTACCCCACATTTCTAGAGAAACAATTAAAGACAAATATAATTTATAAAAAATTTCAAACCCCCAATATAAATAGGGTGTGTATTTTACAGAGTGAAGTTACTTCATTATCATAACATTGAAATTGAGATTAGTGGTGGAATTCTGCTACAGAATGTGTAAGGTATATGGTTTGCCATGTTCACTTTTACAAATTTTTCTTACAGACCTTACAGATGTGCTCAGAAAATTTACCAGTATATACCTAAGACTAGTTTTAAAAACAGCAAGGAGAAGCAGCTAAAATCAGTTCCTAAAAAATGTTGGGCTAATTTAAAAAATGTCCATGTATTTAATAACACATTTTTAAAACCAAAATTAACAATTAACAATTTATAAAATAAACACGAAACTTTTTTAAAATACATTTGTCAACTAAGCGGTATTTTTCTTTTCAGTGTGTACATAATGATGACCAAGCTGACCAACTGGAGTGTACCCATAATTGGAAAGCATCGTTTTTCTCACCTACCTAAGCTGACAAACATATCATTAACGAATCAGTCTGTAAATACAGTAATTTTATATGCATCAGCCACGGTTTACGAGATCACGAATCATGAGAAAAATATTGTATAAAAAAACAAACAGATAATTGATGGTTCTGTATTTAACACCAAGGTATAGAGTAGACTGACAAAAAATAAATGTGGGCTGCCAAAAAATAGCCACAATAACAGTCAGTAACGTAGCAAGCAGCAGGAAATGAGGTTAGATAAAATTAAAACAAATAATTTGCTGAAAACCAGTTAGAAATGGTATATACCATTGCTGGTTGTCAGTACTATGCTCGGTACTATGTTTGTCTACAATGATTAGTCCGTCCCATTTTCTTTTCTAGCAAAATTCTACTTAGAGCTCTATGAATTGAAAGTGAGTTTCAATGGTTTAATGGATACGTTTAAAGCGTGCATTCATAAATATGAAAATATGAATATAAAATATCAAGTTTAATAGGCAACACTGTTAATGTGTAATAAAATAAACAGCTTTATAAAGCGTTGTCAACAAAGGATATTATTTTGTTAATTTGTTTGGGAAATTAAACCACAATCACTTTTAATGCTTTTTATTTCATTAGCGTTCCAGCTACCGATACAAGAACAATTTAGGTTTTAAGTTTTTTGGTCCCTGTCAGACACTTCGAAAAATTCAACAATTAGACATTCAAAGGTTATTAATTTTTGCCGGTTTCATCCTTGGTTTAAAAAATAACTCTACTCTCCACCTATGGTTTAGGTTGAAAAATGAACAGACCGAAAATTACCCGGAATTTGGGTATTTATTTTGACACAAAGTCAATTTGAATATTTAAGTAATAAATCATGGGAATCACGCAAGAAAGTGCAGATTAAGTCATAACTAGTTTAGGTAGGTACATATCGAAATTAAAACGCTACAAGTTTAATCTAAAATTGATAACAAAAAACAAAACATAAAAAATTGTGTTCAGATTAAAAACAAATATTGAGAAACCCGAGGAGAAACCTTATTATAAGAAAATCCTTGTGCTCAATGTTTATAACTCAGAGCCTATATTCCGGATGGAATAACGCCAAAAAAACTCATAAGCATCAAAAAATCATTCCTTGTTTCAGTTCACATAAAAAAATAATTAAACATATTGTTATATTGAGTTAAACCTCCCGAATTCCATCTAATAAATACAATAAACAGCAAATATTTCAATATCTAACTACACTTGACGAATTTCTTCAAATATTCCTTTTCATTTCCATCAATTTCCCTATACACCCTCTCTCGTCGACGAAAGAATACAAAAATATCTCGGAATTAAATTGCGAAATACCCCAAATGCTCGAGGTCGGGGTACTCGGGGGTTGAGCGTAGAGGGCTCGTCTTGAGTGTTCTTGCGATTTTAACGCGGAAAAAATGTGCATATATTTCAATATCAACTTTATTTCTTACGTTCGTCTTCTTCGACGCCATTGTGAAGTGTAATTTTCATTTTAAGCATTTTAGTTTTAATTTGAATTGAAATAATTTCACAGCAATGGTAATAGACTTACAAAATGACTTTCTAAATCGAATTACACATTGCATAATGTTGGTTTGGTTATCGAGGTGTTAATGTAGTAAATAGGAGTCATGTGTAAGAAAAGAATATACACTGGCAAATTTATTGTTTTATATACGAGGTCTGGTAATTATCTAGCTAGAATGCGCGCGCAGTGGGCTAAAAAGTTTGCGTTTTTGTATTGTCGCTGTCGTAACATTTTAACAAAAGTTATATTTCTGGTGACAAAAAAACCTACCAAGCGATCGTTAATTTAATAAAATTACTTAGTACTATAATTCTTGAATGGTATAAACAGTTTTATGAAGCCTGACAAAGCACCGAAGATGACCAGCGTTTGAGTCGACCTTTCTCTGTGTCAAAAAACTGTAAAATTTTACATGCAATTTAAAGTGAAATAATTCTGTGAGATTTTGATCCCAAAAAATGTGACCAGTGGCTAATAACTCGTCCGTCAGATGAATGCCTTGAATTGATAGAAAACATCATCACTTGCGATGAACTTGTGATGACTGAATGGGATCCAGAGGATCAAGCTGTAAACCAAACTTAGATACTATTTGAAAGCCTTATTTAGCCGCTAGAGTGCTCGAACAGCCTTCGTACTCGCCTGACTTAGCACCCTGCGACTTTTTCCTCTTTCCAAAGATCTACTCTGCCTTAAAAGTAACCTACTTCGAGTCTGTATAAGAGTTGAAGTGAAAATCGCCAAGATTCTTAAATGCTCTTACAGAAGACCTCCACCATTGTTTTTACCAATAGAAAACACGTACGGAATGGTGTGTGTGGTAAGAGTAAGAAAATATGAAAAATAATCGATAACCTATTTTGGGTTTCAGACAGTTAGTAATTGAGTAACAATTACTGTGTAAAAATTTATATTCCAGATTTTGTAATGTATTTATTTGTATCTGAAAATATTTTCCATTGAACTATAATAATATGTTTGTATTGCCATAAAATGTTTGATTTTGGATAAAAGAGTACTAGCTCTTATTTACAGGTTTTTATATAAATAATTAAAATGCAGGCAAGGATTATTCTGCACTAGAAATCTCTTCAAATCTATATCAATCAGTTAACAGAAAAGATGAGTTTTATTTTTTAATATTAATTTTAATATTGTTGGCCATTTTTTCGCAATTGTTTGTTTTTAATTATTTCTTTGCACTCCATTTTTTGGTAATTATGGTAATTATTGAGAATTGATTTTGCTCCATTGGAACCATTGTTTTCACATTTTAGTAGCTTTTGATTAGTATTTGTTTAACTTTATTTTTTTATTGGTTTTAATATTATTCTTAATATTTTCCTCTCCAATATTCTGATTTTTTGCCAAGCGCTTAAAATCGACATATTATTATGTATCTATTATTTTCGATTACTTTTATTATTTGCTGTAATTATGTTTTCTTTAACTCATAATTCTATTTCTACATTGTTTATAATATTTCAAAAGATTTAAACTTCTACCTGTTGAAATATCTGTATTCCTTTATTTTTAGATTAGATTTAATAATAATGGTATTATTTTAGCAGTTTTAGAGTTATTTCTTAGTTAATAATTATTCCATTACTTTTTTTTCTGTAACGACTAGTTTTTTAGCATAACCTTATTTGGTACCATATCTAAAACTACTTCTGACACGCTGACAGGATCTTCTTGTAGCGTTAGACTAGATCTCTCGTCAATAATTATTCTTGCTGAATAAAATCTATTAATAAAAAATATGTCTTAAAATATTGTTAAATTATTATTAACTTAAAACAAAGGCATCTTCCAGGTAGGTACTTATATGTTGTTGAAAGGAGAAAAAATGATATTGGAGCTTGAATAAATAAAACAAAAAATTAATTTAATTGATAAATTCCAAAAATATGTGGAGAAATATAATTTGGATGAAAAAATCTGCTATCTCGATAAAACATCATATTGACAATAAAATTATCACTTGACCACATTTTTAGTTGTTTGGGAAATAAAATTAAATTGTAATTAACAAGTCTTTCATTCACTATCTGGTCATTCACAAACACAAACCAAGCTAATCGACATCATCATCAAAATAAAAAAATTAAACAAAATAAATAACCAACGAGGCCGGTAAATAAGGAGGAGTAGATGAAAAATACCAAAAACGATAAATCAACGGCATTTACCTCGTTGTTTCTCTGCCACCAACATGGTTATTTTACTAAAACATATATTAGCTCGACCGTACCATTGTATCTTTGCTGGTTTAGGGTATACACATCGTCGTCTCTATGACAGGACGTGGCCCGAGGCAGTTGGGATAATACTAGGGTACGCATCTAGAAGGCGCCTAAACAAGACGTAAACTCGGCACGCTAGTTTCTGCAGCACGGAAACGAATCTCGAGAATGAATTATGGTTATTTTGGAGGTTTGTTTAGAAAAGGTGCTAAAGATAATCAGATAGGTGGGAGTGTGGGTGGAGAACAAAAGAAGAGAGCTGCACGACAAGAAATTTCCATCGTTTACATATGAAAACGAAAAATTTTTCACATTAGACTAATTTTCATTTGACCAAAATACATTTGTAATATAAACTATTCTATTTAACGCCTATGCCTCTAATCAAATTTCGTAATGTCAGCAAGTCTGATAAGCTTGTAATATGGGCAGACCATTTTATTCTACTTTTTTTTTAAATGTTTCACTAACAATAACAGCAAGAACAGTAGTTTTAGGCAACACGTTTTACACTTTATAGTTTTTTTATAATAATGTTGACTTGAAATAGTGATCAGAAGCAAACCAATCCTAAAAAGTATAACTTTATGAGGTAGAGGTATATTGTAACTTGACTTGGGTAGTAAGTGTAAACGTCAATAAGTATTAGGCGAGGGGTGAATCACTCCGCGAAATACTGTCACAAATTCGGTCGCAATCCCGCGAAATCGCACGCAATCCCGCGAAATCACACGCAATCCCGCGAAATCGCACGCAATTCCGCGAAATCGCACGGAATCCCGCGAAATCGCACGGAATTTATCGAAATTCCGAGGAATCTTGAAACATTTAACGCCGTTTTACCACTCAAAACCCTTAATGAACTGTCACGTGATGTTTGAACCTGTTTTTGCGTGAGCACGGCGTGGCCATTTTTTCTGTTCTGGCTATTATATAAATAGTGTTTTCACTTTTACTAGTGCATCTTGTTTTTTTAAGTTAGCTACAGGTAAATATTGTTTTTGCTTATTTTTTTTAATGTTTATTGTTATAAAGTTTTGGGAAATGTTTCTGAAGCGTTTTCACTTGTTTCAATTTTAATGTTAAGTGTTAAGTAACTGAGTGTAATAAAGTATTTAAATAAACCAGGGTTGGGCTGAAAAGTCAAGTGATTATAATCACGACTAAAACCATGATTTAAATCGCTTTATTTTTACAATTAAAATAATTACTTAAATCAATTTTTTTCTATTTTGTTCAGAACCAGATAACAACATAATATAACAGTTTTTTCAAAAACAGCAAAAAATAAGTACATAATTCCAAATTTAATGGTCTTAGGTGTTTACCTGTAAAAAACATTTAGCAGAACGTTTTGTATTTGCCAGAGAAAGAAACAAGAAGCAAACACGGAAACATATGTTCCAATATTCGAAGAATTACATAACGTCATAATAAAAGCCCGAGGTAATGCTATTAAAGATTGCAAATCACTAGGAATCAATTTGCCAGAAAACCAGTGGGAAACAGCTTTAATGGTAGTCTATGTTTCAAAACTTGATACCTTTGACATAACCCCAAGGAAAACAAATACTTTTAGGATAGTGTGGCAGTCTCATCTGCAATACAAAAGGAGAAAGAAGATGTATTAGAAGCTGAATTAGGGGCTAATGAAGAGAACTTACAAGATTTTGACAAGAATGGAGAGATTGTACTTAAATACCTTAAAAATATTAGACATTAAAGATTTAAGCGGATGTAAAACAGCGGCATCGGACACATCATTACTTACTGTCAATATTAATATCAAAGAAATGGTGGTTAAAAAATCTACTTTGTGTTGGTTGTTTTTCAAAAAAAAGGACGTTTATCAAGCAACAGATTAATTCGGTGCAGAGCTAGAAGCAGTTCAGCAACTACTGCAAAGAGAAAAACAACTACTGTAACTAAGAAAATTCAAAAAAAAGACAAAATGTGAGGGATAAAAGTAAGGAAAATCTTAAAAGCAAACCACAAAAGAAAAGTAACATTTCCGATTCTGAAACGTCATTCAGTGATTCGTATTCCGTCTACAGTGTATGAGAATGAAGGCTCTTCAGAACTAGACAACTTATTATGTATAAAAAAGGAAGAATACTATGCAGTTTGTTATGAAAGCTGGTATATTGGAAGAAAAATAAACGTTATGGATAGCGAAAACAAAATTTTTAAAATTAGAGCTTGATAAGTACGCCTGGCCAAGAGAAGAAGACAAACAAATTGTCGATAATAAGTTTATTTTTTTAAACTCCCAATTCAAATAATTGGTAATGGTCTATTTCAGCTACTGAGTAGCGAAAAAATAAAACAAATGTTTAAGGGTATTAAAAAGAAATTAAAAGATTATATGTACAATATTATGATTTTACCGAAACCGTTTACACTACCACTACACCAACAGGTTAGTTTGTAGACATAGCTTTAGTTTACCTTTGGTCTCTGAAGAAGATAACTTGGTTATCAAAACGCACGTCAGGCAGTTAAAAAAGTGTGTGTTGGTGTAGTGGTAGTGTAAACGGTTTCGGTATCAGTCTCGCCAACGGTTCCAGATTCAACATTTTAATTATGATTTTAGTTCTTATACATAAAGTATATTTTTAATTAATGTCAAAATTACATGCAATGTCAGCACTTTTGATAAATAAATAATTTTTTATGATTGCATAAAAGTATTGCATAAAAGTAATTTTTTATACTTACTAAGAAAATACCCTGTATAAAATGTTTGTATTTGTGTTAAATTGTTTTTACTTAGTAAGGAAATACTTTTTTGTTTGTTGTTTTTCTTTGTTTAAATTAAACTTAGTTGTAGATAAAACTGATTTATTACTCTGTGCAATCTTGCGAAATCACTCGCAATCCCGCGAAATCACGCGCAATCCCGCGAAATCACGCGCAATCCTGCGAAATCACGCGCAATCCAGCGAAATCGCTAAATATTACGCGAAATCCCAAGTTTTCCGCAATACTGTCACATTTTCCCCTGAGTGATTTACCCCTCGGTATTAGGTAAATGTAAATCGAAATTATTTCCATAAAATCGCTTTTGAATTGTGTAAAGTCTAGATAAGTGCATTCACTTGAAACAGAATTAACTAGTTCTTTTTTATTAAAATACTGATGAATACTGATTAGACATTGTAACTTGTCCAAACCTTTACATTAGAAATAATAAGAATCAATAACTCATAAAAATTCCTATCATAGTTAAAACTTACACACTCTTCAGTTTTATAATATTAATACAGATTTTATTTGCATAAAATCTAATTTAATTGTATTGTACTATATAATTGTGATCAAGTATAAAATTTTTATAAAATATTGTTTTATTTCTTAAAAATGGTGAGTCTTTCTTTTGGGAGAAAGAAAGAGTGGATATTTTTGAAGTAAGATGCTTAAAATCAGAAGATAGATCCATATTTTTTGCAATTTAATATACTTAAAACCGAGCTTAAAACGTAATGTTATACTTCTAACAGAAGAGCTGCAAAATATTACTGTATTTTCTATGACCAATTATACCTATTTATCTAGAAGTAAGACATTAGTTTTATAAACAAACACATAACATATACATTACAATATTCCAGTAAATTGAGGAAATGAAACGTCGATTGAATTTAATAAGATTGGATTTAACCACTGATTGGGTTGGAGGACATCAATTTTACAGTTTCTGACGTGGGTTGAATTAGAACCGACTGTTGATGCATATGGACCATAACCATATAACTATCTTTGTGTCTGTGATGTCACGTATCTAAACATGCTACGTCAAAAATTTATTTTACTAATTTATATTTTAATAAATATTAAACATTTTCTGATAATCTTAAAATTATCAGTTAAATATTACTAAATAGTCGAGCGTTTTATACACACATAGTAGTATTAAAATTATTAGTAATCTATTTTATGTAAGTTTTTTTCCAGTCGAAGAGTTCTTTCTTGTATTAAATAGTTTTAATAGACCCCTATAAAACCTAACCTAAGAGGAAGGAAAACCTATGTTTGTGAAACATCGAAACGTATAGGAGCATCACATCAACAAAATATATTTTCTTTTTATAGTAAGAACAAATCTTAAACTCTAACTAAACTCTATATACTAAATTAATATTTTGAAGAACAATAAACTCAACAACGAAAGTCGAACGTCCAATTTGGTAATAAATAACTGATAACCGGATTCGATACCAAAAACCAATAAAAAATAACTGGTAAGTGACCATTAAAAACAAAACACCTTATTAGCTTCAAGATAAATCCACAAATCCCTCAGATGACTTGATTTGGACGGAGAGAAAAAACACACAAATTATAGTGGTATACTTACCAGCGGCGCGCCTACACTAACCTATCATATGTAGGTTATACAAATTAAGAAAAAATTAACAAAATGGAAAAAAAAATTGAAAATATTTTTTAATAGGTGAAGAAAGATAGAGATATCAGGGTGCTTCATTTAAATTTATGTTCATACACTGTGATTTTATAGAAAATTTAATTTAACAATTTTTTCTTTGATAACTTTCTTATGGCTTAAATTGTTTTGTTGATAAGAACGAAAATATAAAAATGTTTAAGAAAATGGTGCTAAAACCAATGAGCAGGTACAAAAAAAAGTAAGATGGCTTTTTCAAAGAGTCTACTATACTATAAATACTGACTAATCGTAATTTAAAAACTCATTATTTCATGATGTTAATTCAATGGAAAATATACATCGATCAAAAGGATCCACTTAAAATAAAAATTTAATACTCAAATTTTCGGGGGATTATTTCAAATAAAAGAAACAAATTTTTTATGTCAACGAAAAAAATTTGTATTTTAAATTGAGCCCCCTACTATGTCAACTTATTCGTGTATTTGCTAATGTTAGCAAATTGTGATACACCAAAATAAGCAATGACAATAGTTTATTGACTATGAAAGGTTAAAGCTATTTTATTTATTTCTTTATTGAGAGAAAAATTAATTTTATTAATGTAACAGTTTAATATTATTTCGTATTAAATAAAATACATCCGATATCCCATTGTAACTACACTGGAGAAATAATAATGGTACCATCAAGTTAGCTGAATACGAGGTGGGATAATCCTACTAGATTGGAAGATGAGTTCACCTGCACGAGACAATAGCCACAGGCGTAGCAAAAGTTGATTTAATCCACTCTATTGTTTACATTATGGATAAAAATTGTGCTCTAACAATAAACATTTGCAAACTATATGTACACAATTGTTCACATAAGATGATAACGGTAAATATATACTTACCTATCTGAATAAAGTACGGCGAGATGGTATCTATGTATGGGAATTCCAATATAGTTTTCAATCTATTAGAAAATTTAAATCAAAACATTATTTTCATACCACTGTCACTCAATAAATTAAATTATATTTTTTAATGGCTTAATGGCAGATGGGTATACTATCTTTTCATGGCTGTGATTAATACAACACTAGATTTATTTTGCAAAAAATGCTTCGCATATTCTTTTAGAGTGTTTATAGGTCAGAAAATAGTTCTGAACTAACGACTAATCTGATTTAGCGTTTTAATGTTCTTAATATAACTCCCAAGTATGTTTAATAATATAATTAATATACTTTAATAATAATTCCTTGTTCATATAATTTTTGAATCTAAATGGTTAAAACAGATAACCGTGAACGTAAATTCCCTGCGGACCACCACTGCGCATAAACTTGGCCTCATAACGACGTTGTTAACTAACAAGTATATCATAATAACAGCTTCTCAGTTATGCAGACGAAAACGTAGAGAAATCCACACATATACGCGTCCACGACCGAATTAGTCGACTGTACCTACCTCAGTCTGAAGAAGATAAATACAAAATTATACCCTATTGATACTGACCATAAGATGCATGGGTTGATGATTACCTAAAGGAAAAAACAAAAGCTGGGTGATGATGTGTTTAATGCAAAGGTGTTATTACGAGTTTTTATAACCGAAATTTTTGTTAGTTTTTACTGACTGTGTGGAAAATGTGTGCGGTCCGTAGAATTAGGACCACCTGTCTTTGCTTTTTCGAAACACTTCTAACGGATAGGTCCGGGCTTAGACAAGTCGCGTCCAAATTAAAGTGCAGGTATTCCTTGTTAAATTATAATAAAACTGTCAAATTGTGAATTCAGAAAATTATGATGATAAAATTAAAATTAAAAAACACCATTGTCTGGACAAGAATCCGGCTTAAGACCCGAGTTAAAAACATTATTTCTAGATTACCACATTTAGCATTTGCTACTGTTTTTGATTTTTTTTCAATATTTGTAAATAAGTATAAAGAATTGCTTTTAATCATGTGCTATAAAGTTACATATACACGAAAAATATTTCACTGCGAGAAAATATTTCACTGCGAGTAGGAAAAATATATTTCAAGATCAATTATTGGTTTGTCAATATTTTTAAAATAATATATATTTAAAATAATAATATATGTGATTAATTATATTTGTTAGCAATTGAATTTTTACAAAGCTATTGATTTGGGAACTGTAAGCTGTGGGCAAGTTTTATTAAAATAAAACCCTTACTTTGTGGAAATCCATATCATAATGAGAACAATAAACAAATAACTGTTTAATAAAACTTCCATAATTGAGTAGTATCAAAAAAAGATGTTTCAATTTAAAACTCATCATCAGAGGGATATAAGTTATTTTATTAAATTAATTATTAAAGAAGATTAAAAGAGCCGAGGTCTCAGACCTATACAGCTCCTATAGCAAAAACATATCAAGATATTAAATAAACTTATAGTAGTTAGATAATACAGTAAAATAAAATAGGAAATACTCAACCTCGGTTCCAACTGACTAATTTATTATTTAGAGCACTGTGGACTATTATTTAATCCTTATTAAACATCATTTAATCAACATTAAATAATTACATCCTAAACAAAATGTAACTTCTATGCGTCAATTATGTTAGTGATTTTTTTTAGTTTTCTCAACAGGGTGTTACACTCATTTTGGGAAAGTGTCGCAATCAGATTCTAAAATGTTAACAAACTACTAAAAAAAAACAAAAAAATTGTATTCAATTGCTAAAAACGCATTTACATATGACGGAATTTGAGCAAAATGCAGGAATGCAGGAATGCATTGTGAATGCCACAATGTAATCTATGGTCGTTACGTAGTTCGCTGGGTAAACAAATGCGCTAATTTTCTGCTTCTTAATGATATTTTGTTCTTATTTCAAAAACGACCTATTATTCTTATTGTTGGTGTGCTGTTCGGGAATACAAAAACACTAGTGTAACAACACCGGACAAATTGTGGATTCAAGTATCAGGTGATTTAGATTTAAGAAAAACTTGGTTCAAAGTTGCAAAAAGAGAACTATTACACAATAAATCTCGTTTGTACTTTTGTGAAGATCATTTTGGTGTAAGTACATATTCATGTGCATTTATTATCCATCTTAAACATCTTTCACCATATAAGTATACTCGTATATTTGTGACTGTCACTTTAGTTTACACAGCCAAATGACGTAATAACCGAGGTAATAACATGGCGGCTACTATTTCAACGTGATAAAGAACAGATAAAAAAGACTGAAAAATTTAAATTGAATTATAAAAATTATTTTATTAGTTTATGAACTAAAACTAACATACTTACCGGCTGCTTTTTGCATGAGCTGCTTAATAATATATTTTTTAGATTTTTCTCATAGACTAAAATAACCTATTGAACGAATTATTTATAATAAAACTTCTTCTCAAACTCCCGTAGTTTTTATTCAATTTTAGAGCTTTATTCCTGTACCTGTAGCCGGTTCTGTAACTATACGTGTGTGTTGTTATTGGAAATTTGATGGGAAGCAATAAATCTTCTTCGTAGTGGTTATAGGACAAGCCCAAATTTTAATTAGTGGGTAATTTTGTTACATAATAATTGGGTTGTCAGAAATCGACCGTAAGACAAACAGTAATTAGTAATTATTGGTCTAGACTAATTCCGAAAAATTGATATTTTTAGAAAAAAGGAGCATAACATAGTGTCATTCAGTTAATGCTAAAAATTAAATTTTATTTGTTTGCACTTCAGTGTCAAATGCCATTCATTTTCAATCATTCCAGATAAAAAACCGAAAGGAAAATCTCAATCGATGTCTTAATCTTTATTTAATACTACCTAAGTACTTACTAAACAAACTATTTTAAAACTATAAAACTAAACATTTATATCTGATAGTTTGTGTCCTTCAAGCATTTTCCGCAATTTAATTTAGATATGTAGTCAATATGGAAAATCTGAAGTTTAATTAGCCCTTTTCCTTCGGTTTGCTCATTGGACACACGGCAACGTGACCAAGAAAGGGCATTTCTCTCTCAAAGTACATCAAATATAGATCGACAAAGGGTCTCTCTTCTATAAAGGCATCTAGTAATCCTCCAGATAGCATCGAAGCATATCTTTGATGGTCCTCTGAAACTTTACTACCGACCAGTGGTGTACATACTACGTTACATCTAACACAAATCCTATTTTTCAGGTTAATGAAATTATTATTTATTTTAATGCAACCTACTAATGTATTGTTTTGTTATTCATAGCCGTTATTTTGTCGTCATGTAATTAAGGAAAATTTTAATAACCAGTCGGAAAACAAAAACATTGAATTAGTTTATAGATCGAAATTAACTACTGTGACGTCAAGCGCTATGATTGTTTCTAATTGTGCCACGTTTTTTTTAAATAAAAAATTACCATTTCGTGTTAGAGAATAAATCAGACATATTATTTATCCATAAACTTGTTTGCTTTTAGTTATATTCTAATTTCTATGCAACCAAATCTTCCTTCAAAAAATCTCATAAATATGAAGATATATTAATGCTCTAAAAATTAGGTCTCAATTTTTTTAAATATTTAAAATTTATTATTTTTCTATATAAATGGTGTATGTACATAAAACAATGAGTTTAGCAATGGAAAAACAAACTCTTTGTACTCCTTATACTCCGATTAGTTGATTTTGAATGTACGTTCCTACGAATTGAGCTGATATAATGGAAATATCAAAATTATTTTAAAATTAATTTTATTTAATTTTAGGATATAGAATGAAAGGAATCAAAATTATGCTGTACTAGTTCCTCAAGAACATCATGCGGTTGACCTTAAGGGTTGCAAATTTATGCAGTATACAATGTCAATGATTTGAAGTGAACCATGAACATGTTTGTTACTTTTGTATGAAATTGGCATCTCCAAAAATAGTAAGAAAATTTAGGGCTTTTTATTGTACTGAACCTTACCATGTGAAAATACATTGTATTAAGAACACTTAACAAGGAACGTTGTAATAAAACTTTCACTATTAATTCAGAACACTGTTTACTAAACTGAAATAATATAGGATTTTTACGATAAGTTGACCATGACGTCATTCCTAGTTAATTATATTGCCAACAAGTAACTTAAAAATAACTGACAGTAGATGAGATTTACTTGTAAGAGCTAGGAAAATTAAACGTGTACAGATTGGTAACAATTCGCGCTGTTGCCACGAGCCAATTGCCACGCGTCATTATTGTATTGTACACGTACCTAATCAAAAGTTAATCAATGCAGATACACATTTTTATATTTAAGCATAAATTAAGATGATTTCTCCATCGGACGCCACTGTTGAAAACATCATAGGATGCGTTGACGCGTTCGTCCGTGTGCCTGAAATAGAGAGATGATTACCTCTTTCCATCGCCTCCCGCGTTCAATTTGGCGAAGTAAATTTCCCAAAGGTGCAAACGTATCGCGGGTGCTAGCTCGAAAAGGAAAATTTTCGGGGCGAAAAAGTCTAAGAAAACTCAAACATCCGAATGAACTTCCTACTTCTCTTCGCCTTATAAATAACCTAGTGGGTAATATCGTTCTTTAAACAGTGAAATTTTATTTTAAACTGACACTCTAAATATATCGCAGAAATTCATATTAAAACATTTTAATTTACTCTACTAAAAAACATTCCGGTTCCAAAAATTTTTATTTTTTATTTAAAATAAAAACTCGAATGCACAAAAAAAGCATTTTAATTTAAATTAAATCTAATGATGTGCACGGCGCCTCTCAAAAAAGCAATTTCCCGTTAAAACTCGGTGTAAAAATCAATTTAGTGAATACGGTCAATTAAAAAATTATTCACAGTCACTTTTTTGTCGGTTTCACACATATCGACTGAAAATGTGGAGAAACGTGCATCCAATTTTCGAATTTAGTTTCGGATGTCAGGAAGATATTCATTTTAAATTTAAATCGCATAATTGAATTAAGCGCCTGATTGGAGTAAAGGTTTTTAGACAGGTCTATTTTCTTTCAGGGTGGCACACATTTCTACTGTCACGGTTTCTTTTCGTGGTATTTATATTCACAGCAAAAAAAATATTACGAGGCTGAATATTATTTTAAATAATTTTGTTGTTAAGTACTAGAATACACACTTCGGTTAAGTCTAGTTAGTTTCTGAGTTGTTTATAAAAAATAATAATGAACTTATGGTGGTAAATGTTTAATATTAAACAATATTTATTGAAATTTCAAAAAAACTAGGCAGTTAGGCATTATTATTTAAGAGGGGAAAGCCGGAAAGCCACCAAGTAATTATTTACTCGAGAATGGAGGCACCATTTCAAGGAAATACAGGGAAATATTAGGCAATATAAGTGAATTATGGAGAAATACAGGTAATTACATGGAAATACGGGTAATTATGGAGAAATATCGAGGCAATATTTGGAACAATACAGGGGCTATATACGAGGAATTAACAAAATACGACGAATGTCATCAAACATACACGACGTCGAACAGGAATTATCTGAGGAATTATCCGGAAATATGTAGGATATACGAGGCAATATGAGAACATACGGCGGCAATAATACGAAGCAATAACATGGCAATAAGGGGAATTATTCGAAAATACGAGGAATAACGGAACAATATAGGAAATTATAAGCATAACATTGCCTCTTCTGGAAATTATTCTCCATAATTTTTTTCCCTCGCGGGAACCACCGAGCTTGAGGTACTACGAGGCAATATCAATACACCCATGTCATCAAACATACAACATTTGGAAGGATATATGTGGCAATATGTGGAATTATTCGAGAGTATCGACTCTTCAGAAAATTATTCTCCACCAATTTCCCCCTAGATTATTAATAAATCTTTCTCTTCCGCTTACTAATTCTTGTAAGATAGATTAAAATTAATAGTTTAAAAACATGTGAGAAGCTACATTATCCAAAACACCTACCTACTTGATATTAAAATCTAAGAACAACTCGAAATAAGTACTAAGTACACATTTGTAATAAAAAATAAAATTTAGATTTTCTTGAAAAACTTGATATTAAAAGACCGCTAACATATTAGCAATTAAAAGTTGTAAAACTCAGTCGTTCTCCTTTTCTTAGTTCTCCTAAAAGGTTTTATTTTTTATTTAGATAAGACATATACATAGATAAGACGTAATTGTAACACAAATATATTAAGTTATTGTAAAGATCCTTACGATACAGTTTCCTCTCGGTTTTTCTATATCATTGCCCATTTAAACTGATTTTAGAGGAAAATAAATCTCGAATAATATCTGTGATTTAATGTTGTTATGTCTTACTTCAATACTTTGTCTAGTTCAAGCACTAGTTAATCAACATCGAATAGTTATATTATAAAACAAAATGTAAATTTAATTTGTCAATCTGATGATGAATTGAATGACTTGAAACAGCTGTCATTGATATAAACTAGTAGTGGAAGGATTGTTCAAAAGTTGTTTATTTAGTTTTTTTGATAAATTTTTGACTAATATTCTTATAACATAATATCTGAATATCTTTCGTAGGCAATGACAAGGAATATTCATTTGCTTTTTAAAGATGCACTTTATGATACGCAGTAACTATCTGCTCTCATAGATCCGTTACCTACTTTTAATTTTGGACATATTTAACGAATTAATTTATTTTTGATGAAAAACAAGATAACTAGTTGAACTAGTTTTGACAATATATTGTCTTTGGGAAGTTAATGTATACTAATTTTTAATGAAAACTATTAAATTATACGGTTGGATGAAGCTATTTAATCCGATATTTATAATACAATGCTGTTACTAGTTTTCTAGTAGCAAACTATACATTATTAATATTGATAGCGAGATTGATAGGTACTCATATTTAATTAATTCATGATTTCACTGCTTCCACGTCGACATAAACGCTGATTTACTTTTGGTAAATAAATGTATAGGGGGATGTAAAAATAAAGTTATATAGATATAAGTAGTTATGGAAAAATCTGGTAATATACTTATAAAAATTTTTGACTTAAACTTTTATTTCAATTTTTTTTTAACATACGCCATTGGTTGTTTAAATAACGACATAAATGAAAATGTCGCCAAGACAAATTTTCAAAATTATTGGGCTGTCAGACTAGACAATAAATCTAACTTAAGATTTTATGTTAATTTCTTATTAATTAAAATGCCGCATGAATCGTATATTATGTTTGTTCAAACATATTAAATACATTTTCATGAATTAATCACGTATTATTTTTAAACGTTAAATCAAAATAATTTCTTAAAGGTACAGCTTATGGACTCTCATATACATATTCTTCTATTTGGCATTTTTTAATTCTATTGATACTTTTGGTGTTGCTTATTTTGAGAAATTTAAAATTTTAAAATCCGAATTGATATTTATTTGTTTAAAAAATATGGAAACAACCTTTCAATTAATTCCGTTATATGTATATCAAGACTATGTGTATAACGGACGTAAAGTTGCTCATAAATTCTGCAACGGAAAATTAATTAAGATTTAACGATTGTCTAATTATATGGTGTACCTACTAACAATGTATTATTTATTATTAGGTAACACATATAAAATTCTATACTTGTTATGTTCCTTCAACTAAATATATATTGATCACAGTTTTTTTATTTAGTGAATTAATTTCATTCATTGTTAGTAGCGATCGGTGATTCTTAAAAGACTCCTACCCCGTTTACCTGATCTATGATTATGAACAAAACCTCACCTGTAGAAAACAGATAGTATTATTTACACATATTATAAAAAGACGGAAATAATTGTTTGCATATGGACTGTGGTCAACATAAAAGTAAACAAAAACGGTCGTTATATGAGCCAAACAATAGTGGCTGATGCAACAGAGAATGAATTTTTCCGCTATCCAGTAGTTATTAATTAATTTGCTTTATACATACATTTTACCCGAGATTTTACCTTAACAATTTTGATGTGCAGAGTTACATTTTTGCAAAGTATAACACTTAAAAAATGTATAATCAAAACAGGTATTAGGTTTTTCTTTCCCTTTCCATCAAACCAGATTTTTTATTTTGCTTTGTATTTCGAGCTCGTCATTGTGACATTCTGTATGTTGAATATCTACAGATGGTGATTTCTTTTATGTAGTTTATTACTTTAAATAATATCTCATGAATGATGAGACGAAGAAATGGTTTGCAAAACTTGAGAGGCCATCCTAATGCGAAACTCTGAGCTCTATTTTTACATGTTCCAAATAATTAATGAATATAATACCATGCGCATCCGAAAATACAGAAGACATTAACTTCCGAGCCGATGTTCGAGTCTTTGGAAACTCCGGCCGGCTTTGCAGTCCACTCATAGTGGATCCATATTTCATCACCCATTGGGAAATTGTTTTTATACCCAAATGTTCGTGTGTGATGGTGCAAACAATAGGTTTTCGAGACAGACACTTAATAGTTATTTACGTTACAAGTCCAGGAAGTTACTTATTACGGTACGAGATAGATGTTTATGGAAGAGGCGACGAAGGAGCCAAGTCAAGAATATCTAATCGAGTACCGTAATAATCACTTCACGTATAGTACTTTATTTTTTTTCATACTGCCTTCGGTTTTAAACGCGATAAAATATGACACTGAAATGACATATTTGATCATATTATTAGGAAGTCATGTAGACTGCTGTGATAAAATTATGTTACTTGATTTATTCTTAACATGGTTAATTTGCTTTATAAATATAAAATGAACAGCGGTTACCAAGTAACAATGTAAATAAAGGCAGACATATTAAATTTTTCTACACACAAGAAATATTTGCGGAGAAAATGGATCTGAAATTAGATGAAATTGCTAAGAAAACTGCGGAAGCGATAGGGCAAGTCATTCCAATTAAGTCTGCGAAAAGTTATGAAAAAAAATATGCGCATTACTTGGACTTGCTGGAGGTTGCCGAAGGGAAAAGATCTATAATTTAGAAGTTAGTAATGTGGAGGATACGGGTATACTCAGCTAGTAGTTAAGATTAACCATACAAAGCTGAAAGCTCTTTTGGTGGGTTAGAGACAAGGAAAATGTCTGTCTCAAAGAGCTGGTATACATACTGTTGGCGGAGCACCTAAGAAAATAGTTGTTCTTAAAACTAGACCAACCAAAAAGTATACAGGTCATTGCTTCAGGAGGACATCCTCAACGTTGTTGGCCAATGCTTGAGCTGACCTTAAAGTTCTGAAACAGCACGGTGGGTGGAAGAGTTCTTCAGTTGCAGAAAAGTATATAAAAGAATCGATTGCAGGCAAAAACAACATTGCAATAGTGATCCAAGGGGGCGAAACTTTTGTTGAAGTGCTAGGTACATCACAGCCACAGGGTCTTCCGCGATAAAAGAAAACATTGTAAATCCATCAACAACTCCATTAATACATTGCTGGCAACAGCAGTTGTACAATTGGAAGAATTGAAGAGTACTGTAAAAGAAGTGTACCGTAAAGTAACATTTACCGTACAGTATGAAAAAAAGATTTCTTTCGAGGCCGAAACTTATGTTACGAGACTCTCGGTTTGAAAAAAAAAAGAAATTATTTTAAAAACATGCGGTTATACTATTTACTATATTGGAAAAGGTCAAGACATGTGGCAAAAGGATCGAAACAATTATCAATTTTATGTTTTGGCTCATAAAAAGGATTTCAAAATAAATTGTGTTGTTGAATAGAACAGTTTGTTAAGAAAAATAAGAGTTGTAGTAATTGCAGAATCAGATTTTTAGAGAGTATTTTATTAGACAATTGTAATGTTGTGCAATTTTTAAGAAAACAAAATAAATAATTTGCAAAGTGCGAACGCGTATCTTTTTTAGTGCTGTCGCAGAATAATGCACATTTATATATTTAAAGTCATAAACATATTTAGCTACTTATTATAAGAATGCGTTTTTAATATTCTTTCAGTGCAAGTTAAAATGTTTACACTTAAATGTCAATTTCGTTAATTTCGTTTATTATTGGTCGGCGTAATACTATTTGCAGACATCATACTGCCAATAGCTCGGCCGATAGCGACAGAGGGATCAGAAAATATTTCAAACTTCAAAATTAATTTTGATCAAATGTGCATGAGAGCACTAAATGAATGAATGATAAAAAAATTTTCGAAAATTGGTCAGAAGTAGCTTAAGCGAGAGCTTAAGTGAATAATTACAAAAGAAAATAACTAAAATTATTACAATTTTTTTTCAATGATCTAGACCATGGTAAATATTTTGTTTTCAAGACCAAGACCGAGACCATATATAGTCTCGATCTCGTAAACCCCTAACCTCTTGCCTCATTTACGAAGTCAATAATTCATAGGCTTACCACTACCACTACCAAGAAGAAAATAAGTCTAGAATTATAAGGAAATTTTTTTCTGGAAAGATTCCACAATTTAAATATTATGGATGAAAAGATTATTATTTATAAAAAAGGTTCCTTTAAAAACAGCAGCATTGGTGGAAAACTCGGTGGAAAAAATAAGATCAACTAGCACTAATTGACAAATAGAGAGATTTATTGATTGGAGAAAAAAATGCACTTGTTCAATAAATATAGATATGATCCATAAAAGAATGTTTAGTACAAAATATTTTTCCAATTTAATTTTATCTTTTAATTATAAAATGTATAAGGGAATTCTTTATGAATTATTTAAGTAAGTAGGTTTTTCTTTTATACCTATACAAAAAATATACATATTTACCGGTAACCGCAAATAGCTCCTTTTTAAGTCGCTGTTCAGAAAATGGAAGGAAAATCGGCGAAACACATGTATAAAGGCAGGATCTTTCTTTTGTAAAGGTGGCGAAAGAACATTTAAGAAGTGGTGCTCAAAACGTGAAGATAACTACAAATTAACTGTATCTGCTCGCAATTTAAGAGCATATAATTTCATTCTATAAAAGATGTGTAAACTAAATTAAAAAAAATACAAAGCAATTCTTCAACAGCGGGTCAGAAAGTCAGAATTTTTTTTTAATATAAAATTAAAAATATACCTACTATTTTTAAAATGATCAGTAAAGTTTTTACAAAAACGAGTTTTTATGGACATATGCCTTACTTTATGATATTTTTAGATACTTGATTCAATAAAAAATGGATAAATTTATTCGAATTTATTATAAAAAGCAATCTAATGGTTTCAGATCAGGTAATCTAGGGAGCCATTCCACTGGCCATCTTCCTCATATTCACCGTTGTGTATCTTGTTGAAAATTCTGTGGTAAGTCAGCAAATAAACTGTCCAATATGTACTTTATGTACGCACTCTATATAACATATTTATATATCTGCAATTTTATTGTTAATCATGATCATTCCAAATACGTTTGACAAACTGTTTTAATTAGCTACTATAAAACCCATATTTCACTGATTATATTCTGCAACAATACTATCATTAATTAAAAATTGTACAACTGATTTATGTTCAAATTTTATAGACCTTTATCATAAGCCGTTATTAGCGTTACACCAAGAAATATTTATTAAATGACACAAGACAATTGGTACCTTTAAATTTTTAAAATAAGATATTATCGTTTTATGGCTACCTCGTTGTGTAATACAACTAATTTTGATACTTGTGTTTTAAAATATTAAAAGGTTTGGTTTAATAACAGGGAAAATGATTTTATGGAATGTTGTATAATTATTGGAAAATGGAGTTATTTAATGTGTATTAAATAGGTGGAGTCAAGTGATTTTACAATTGAGACAATTACTGGTCTGTTTACTAAATTAAATTAATAATTAATTGTTCTGAATTTACGAATTAGGGATATTTTATTTTGATTTGTATGAAGGGTATGATATGTTTTTATATTCACTTTAATGAAATTTGTTATTTTATTTATTGAAACATTTTTTAGCACAATTTAATTGTTTAATATGCTACAGATAGGGTTTCAACAATATTTATTAATAAACGGTAAAATATGGAAGCAAAAAAATTGTTAACAAAGTTTTACTAAGCAAATTAAGCATTAGCAAAAAATAGAACATAGACGACTTATTTGTTTAAACTTGATCAACACATGGAACATTCTAATTTTAAAATTTTATTTCTAGTTTATTTATGAATCGATTGGGATATTTTTATGGCATCTACTAACAATAACAACACAACTGTTTTCATTTTTTCTACTTACCTAATCCAAAAAATGTAGATACTCCATATTTGAAGCTATATTTACAGTGAAACTATTTTTTAAATACTTTTTATTTATAAAGTTTATTAAAAAATATAACATGATCTAAATCAGTGGATAATTTTTAGTCTTAACCAAGATTCTTTTTTTTTTAAAGAATTTACCAATTTACGATTATCCTATACATGCTTAACTACAATAATTATGTACAGTTATGTAATCATACCTGACTTAGTAAAAAATTCTCGCTCAGTGTGTACATAATTCCGCATTTTTACCGAGAGTGTACCGTGTATAGAGCAGGGTGGTGATAATTAGGCCTTTTCTGAAGGCCCAAGTTCTCGTGCACCCTATTACACTCTGAGCCTGTCTTTTCATATAGGGTTAACCTCTTAGCTCCCTTTACATTTTCACTATAATACTTAATATACGTGTGGAGACCGACATCCAGTTTATGTATTGCAAAAGAGGTTTTGCACCGAGGGAAAAATTTTAAGAAAATAGATTTCTTAAACATGATCGTCGTTCATGTAAAGATATTAAAATAATGATTATTGCACCTAGTGGTTTAGATAAGTAGAGGTAACTCTTTTTATTGTGTTTTTTTTTATATTTTCGATTATGAAAATAGAAAATTAAGATTTTACAGCATTTTTTATTATACTAAAAACAAAAGGATAGAGAAATAAATAAAGCAAAAGAAGAGTTTAACTAGGTATTCTATTCTTAGTCAAAATAACTCACTTTTCTTCAAAATGAGGAAGTTTAGCAAAATGAGTAGCTCTACCCCTCGCTCTACCCATTTTGTGTTATTCTACATAGTTGAGCAAGTTAATCAAATGTATTGTACCGACCCTTACTCTGTGGAAGCCCATCTTAATTTATTAAACGAATAATTAACAACACTTAGAGATATTTATTTTTTTACAATTACTTCTATCTTTAATAGGGAAATCAAGCATGTACGTTTATTTTAATTGCCAACTGGGTAGAATTGAATGTTTTTAAAATTTAAACTGGTAGGTACTTACTTTATTAGTATAAATATTGTAACCTTAAAAAATCTTAAATTAGTATTATGTAGATTAATTCTTGTGGTTATCCTCATTGCCTATTATTTGCAACTTTCTTGGGTATCAATATGACATTTACGTCGTCACTAATTATTGTAATTAATTTTCCACGTGTTGTATTACTTTTGTGATAACAGGTAATTTAGAATATTTATTTTGCTAATTGTAATTTTAGTCTATTGACTAGAAACGACTTAAATTCCAAATAAGGTTATGTTTATTGTTTGATAAAAAATAAACTGTAAATATTAAAAATAAATAAATGGATTTTTAACCAAAATTTTTCTTTAAACCAACCATCGGAGAAATTATGTGGCGAGCGACGGTAAATGTGGATGGATATTTAATAAGCAAAAAAATTTTATCAAATGAATACTTACAAAATGAATATAGCTTTAAGTTAATGAATATAGGACACATTAAATTCGTCTATTACAATATGGTAAACTAGAAGGAACCAAAAAAAAATGTAAATATATTAACCACATAGTATCTGCAAAGTCAACAATTTATGTTTACATTTAGTAAATATGGTTAAAGTTTGGTTAGTACCTAAATGGTGCAAATTTTAGCATAATTTTATTTCTTTTTGTTTTTTAAAAAGATGGGTTTGGAAACGTTTAGAAAGTTCCTAAAAAGACAATTCTAAAATTAGATGTTGAGAACATAATGTGAACCATGAAACAACATAAACTGCAGTAGTAAATTAAACTTCTAATACTTTAGTATGACCATGTATGACTAAGGCAAAAACTGTCTTAATTAAAATGAGTTTATATTAAAAAATTTAAAAGGATTAAACATCGTACTCATAAGGGATTTCTTTAAAAAACATTCGTTTCATTTATCATCTTTCAGGCATTGTTATGTGATAAATTTAAACCTTTTGTAAAATAGAAAGTCTTTTTACTTTTATTTTATTATATATTTAAGACTAATATACCTATTACAATAAAAAGACAATTAAAATAAATTGCTAAATAACTGCTTAGCATATGTAAGTGTTGAAATTAATTTTAATTCATGCTGTAATAAGACATAATCCCGAGAAATAGTAGACTCGTTTTTAGAAGATTTACGATACAATTTTAAGTCTAGACGAGGATGAGGATATTTACATTCGCATTTAATTTTAAATTTTTTTGGTTGGCTTTTCATAGTCGGTTGCCTTCATTAGTAATATTTTTATGTAATTCGGTGCACCAGTTAGGTTCGTATAAACATATGTTTAGGCTATAAAATCTACTGAAATTTAAGGGGGAAAGAAACTGCATAATTTTTCAATAAATCTATTTTTCGTAGCTAATTAAACTAGGTCGTTTTGACTAAAAAATAATTTGTATTTAAATTTAAACTGTTTTAGGCTAGACAAAAGGTAAACTCGAGGGTAATCTTTCAAAAACCTTGGATTTGTTGTTCCAATAATTTATTTCTTGTTCTAAACAGCTGCAATAATTATTAACGATAATTTTAATTTTCCTTAACCAAGGTTAGAGTAAGACTATCTACAAAATATCCCAGAAAAAACGGATTTAACTCCATTAGGTATTCATTTAAAAAGATTCTAATTTTGATCTAATTAATTTACTGAAATATTTTTATGTCTTTTATATTTTGTCAAGCAGATTTTTGAAATGGGAATAGAAAATGTTTTTTGTTCAGCACAGAACTGTAATTTCGGTGATGTATTCTAATAATGTACTACTTTTATGAAATATACCTAACCACTTCTCTGTTATAAGATGCTGTTTTGTCACTGAAGTTAATACCTATTGAACCTAAAAAGTTCACGATATAATAGATAGATATTCTCTTCTCTATCCTGCTATCATTTAATACATTTTGCTTTTTTGGACTGGACATTTTTAGAAATGTTATGATATTTTTAAAAAATTGTAGAAAGCTTACCTGCCACTTTTTGTTATTACCATCTCAGTCCCTAATTTGTGAAACTTTTCCCACAAGTCTTTCCCTTCTAAAGTAACCTTAGGATCATCAACTACTCCGTCTTCTTCGGGTTGAATTGCTCGCAACGGCCTGACCATAGCCGGATGGTGATTGTGAGCAGCTACTGCGGCCAAGACGACGTCTTCCGCGGTGGTATATGGGTGGCCACTGAGTGCATGGTGAGCGTGAGGATGATTAATTTTTGGTATTAAAGTTCCTGGATAACAGCCGTGTGTGCCTTGCTGCGCACCGAAAGCCGCTAAAGCTGCCGTCGGAAAAAATCCAGGACCCGTCGGTGAATTCGATGAAGTCGTGTTATTTGCAGCCGTCAGCAAGGATGAAACACTAAAGTCTGTCTGTCTTGGCAATTGTAAGAAGGGATGATAGGCCATAATACTTTTCGACTTACTAGAGTCAAGGACAGTGTCTATTCCCGTTTCGAAACGCATTGGTTTGGATTTAACGCGGCAGAATCCGTCAGATTCCTCCACCGCTTCAATTGAATCATAAATATCGGATTATTTGGAATAAAAAACTATTTATCATACTTTTGAGTTCACGGTATGTTCATTCGCACATTATCATCGTTTTTTTCACTGTTACACTCGCAACACTACACATTTAAAATAAATTAGTTTTAACGTTCACGCACTTATTTGTTGAGATTTTCGCCGCGAACAGTCCAAATCTTTGTGATATAAGGGTTAAAGTTAGTGTGAATCATAACACCTCTATCCCGACGAAAAGACAGTAGAGGACTATAGAGCGAGCCCCACATAGGCAACACTTGGCTGTGTTAATGATGGTAACGCCACGCTATTGGCTGACTGGTGTCAGTGTTAGCGTTTAGGCCAATCGCATGGCGACATTTCTCCCACCACTTTCACACTTCTCGTGGGCAGGAGTTTCTGGGTTATGCCTATGGAGGTGTGGCTGTGGCTTTTTCAGACGCCACTACCATACGTACGGGCTTTTTTGTTTTGTCGTTTGGCGTTCGGGGGACATTTTCCGCGGGTGGTTTTGTTTTTCGAAAGGTATTGCTTGCTGATGTGCCGATGTCAAGTTGGCTTTGAAGATTCACCCCGCGGACAGCTGAAAAAGATATAAACACAAAGTTTTATTCTTTGATCTTTACAAAATAAAAAAGAGCACAAAAATGTATCATAAAGGTAGGTATACCTACGCTGAAGTGAAAACGAATTTTTTTTTATTATATAAAATACATATTATCGTCAAGACTTTAATTACTTAAAAATATATACCTACCTACACTTTTTTATATTTTTATGATACCCAAAAGTAAGTTAAAAAGCTGATCATTTGTTGGTTACTGTATTTAACAACTGTTTAAATTTATTTATAATTGGGTATATATTTTTCAACAGCAACTTTATCCTATATTTTCTCCAATTATTTTTTATTCTAGGTCGTAGGTCTTGAAAATATCTATAGGACTATGTTTTAATCATGTTTGTCTATAGGTATGCAATTTCTAAAGTTCAAATTTAATCATCTGTAAGTCTAGCTTGAACCTTAATTTTAGGACTGCTCGAATTTAGGTCAAAAGTAGGAAAACATGATATTTTTAAAAATTTATTGTATCAACCCTTACTTTGTGGAAGTCCATCATATTAGGAACACTAAACAAATAACTGTTTAACAAAACTCACAGGGTTAATTTAAAAAAGTTACTTTTGATCTCAATAACAGCTGTTTCGAAATTACTTTCATCATAATATTGACGGATTGAACTTCCTTTTTGTTTTATGAGATAACCAGGTATGTAATGTTGTTTAGTGTTTTAGTAGATACCTAGTAAAAAGACATAACAATATTAAAGCCTAGATAGGTATTATTAGTTCTAAGAGATGATCTTGAAATTATTTCCTTCTTTAATAATATGGAGAATTCCAAGATTTATCTGGTCATTATCCATACTTTAATATATAGGTATTTAATATATATTTTTTATAGGTACCTATGCCAAATTAGGCAAAACACAAAGAATCCAGCACAAACCAAAGAAAAAGAAATAGGTACTAGGAACACACTATAATAAAAAACAAAATTTACATTTTTTTGAAGAAATTGAAATAAAAACACATCTAGCAGAGCAGACTTAAAAATTCTAAATGATAAGACACATTTTGGTAGTTCTCCACTAATAAACTGTTTGCTTTGAATGAGTCTTCATTTTATACCTATATTATAGATTGGTGACAAATACAAATATTGTGTTTACCTACACCAAAGATTAAAAAAAAAAATATATTTACTTTATTTTTGTTTTCAGATTAGGTACCTATTTGTCTTCTTCAAGACCTAGATATTAGGTAACCTATACTCGAGTTAAAATTGGGTGTGATACAGTTAGACATTCAGGTTAAATAGGTATGGCCTTATTTAAAACTACCAAACCATGTATTTCTAATAAAAAAACTGATGCAGAATTAAATTCTTTAAACCATTAAATAAAGTATTTACTCAGGAAGCGCGTTACACTGAAAAACTTTATATCTTCTAAAAAGATATAGGTACCGACGGTAGAAAAAAAGGGTTTGAATTAGTTTAAAAATAATTATGTTAAAGTATTAATATGACTATGTTTAAGAAAATATACATATTGCAAACTACAGATTTGAACAAATCTATAAAAAATAAAAATATGCATAAAATATCTAAATGTTGAGGTAGGTATATTAACAGTTAGAACTTATAGGTACCTACACAAAAAATTATTTAGTAATATTTTAAAAAGGTTAAAACCTTTGTACGAAATTAATTATAATTTGTAACATTGTTTTATTTTTGATTGTTTAGTACATTTCTAGCCATAGGGTTCAAAATGAATACCTACCTCTAGCTATTCTTGGAAACTTTACTCAGGATTTCTCGCATGTTCAATTTTCTAAGTAGTGTTGCCTATCTAACGAGATTATTGAGAAAATTTACACTTTTGGGTTTGTGTAAGTCAAAAACCATCTCGATAAGGTGAACAAGGTATAATTATAAAAGACACGCAATGCCTTTATGACAACCATAAGCGCCGTTAGAAATTTGTAGAAGGCTAAGTTAAGGTGTAAATGCGACTACATTTTAATATTTAGGAAAATGTGAGTGACCCATATTTATCTTTAGTATTTTTTTACACAAATTACGTCAAATAACAGATGACATCCTGTTAGTTTTAGTTAATTTTTAACAAAATGGATAAATGTTAAATAGCTACCGGTGTTTATTTTCCAATTTAATAAAATTTGTATGTAAGTACTTATTAAATAGTATTTTTAAGGATAAATCAGTGCTTTGTGTAGGGTTATTATTAAAAAACAAGTTCTATACTCAAGTATTGTTTGACCTATGTAAGTTTAAATATTGTATATACATATTAAGATAATAGTTTTTCTTTTACAGACCCGATCGATATGTAAAAACACAGACACTTCATTATTAAAGCATCAATTAAAATGTAAACATATCAATATTATTTTAAAGAGATAATTTTTATGGTTGTTTATTTTCGTATCCTGGTTGATTTTTATATTTATATGTAATATAATTAACTTTTGTTTTGTCTGCTTATAAACGATTTTTATTTTTAAATAAAATATTGTCACAAATAAAAAATAACTGATCGATATCGATGAATATCGTTTTTTATTAAACTTTATTAGGAATTAGGTTTATAATTACATCAAGTTAGTAATAATTATACATATTATTAAAAAAAAGTGATTTACACAATCATTATTTATCGTTTTAATAAGTTTTCAACTTTTTAAAGATGTCTTTTACTCATGCCTATAAATTGTATGTGGTGGAATAATATATTTTTCTGAGTGTAATTTATTTTTAAACCGATTTAGCTGTATTAATATTATCTACCCACCTTTCCTGAGTAAAATAAAAAATGTTGTTCACTTTTCTACCCTTGCAAAATAAATAAATTTTACACTACAGTAACTCGACCGAATTTCACGTTAAAAATCGTCCTGCGACATCAGAGAGTGACTGTTTCACCAAAAAGGCCAAAAGCCACGACGAAACAACATACAGCGCAAACTACATCTCAGTAGCCATTTGGACTTGCGCTATTTGAAATATCCACTCGTAAAGGAATATTGAATTGCTTGTCTTTCAAATATTTGGAGATTTTATTTGTCCTATTTTCTCTTTAATTGAAATGTAGAAAACTTTACAGTATTCTCTATAATGTTTAGTATTTAGATATTTACTATAAAATGATATTTAGTGCCACTTCTAGGTCAAAAATATTTTATTATTTTTAAATATTGAATAGTAATTTATTAAAAACAGATTTCTCCGAATAACAAATTCGGCAAAGATCTTTTGAATCTAGTTTGATTAATTATAGATGTATTTATATACGATATAAGTATGGGTTTTCCAATGGCACGCAATTTTAAAATGTTGTCGCATCCTTCTCCTAATTTTTCTACGAAAAGCAATAACAGCTATTCGTTTTGAAATAACCTTTTGACCTTTTGTTTGGCATATTATAATACAAGAAAATTCAGTAATAACACTTAATTTCATTATTTTTATTGTGGACATTTGTTTCTTATCATGATAACAATTTTTTTGTAATCCCAAACCAACATATAACGAAACAAATCACAATTTATACGCTAATCTATTAATTAAAAATGCCTTTTTTTAAACAATATGAAAATCAGAAAATAAAATCCTTGTAATTAATTATATAATAATTTTAAAAGTTAACAAAGTGCTCCGGTGTTCCTTACATTTTCGAACAATTTTCTTAATAATGTCTCACAATATTTTTTTGTAAACTTTTTGTTGGACATTCCCTTTATTTATTATTTAAAATCATCATTTTTTATAATTCAGCAATTGAGCACTGGTGTAAGTATCTATATGAAACTAGAATCTGTATTGTTTTCAAATAAACGTACCTAACATTAAACTAACAATATTATTCTTAATATGATTAACTTTCACAAAGTAAGGGTTAGTATATAATATAAATTGCATAAAAATTCTTTTTCAGGGCTAGCGTTAGAACCTTACCTTATTGACTTTTGTTGAGGTAGTAAAGTTGTTTATTATTAGAAAACTACAGAGTCTAATTGATCAGAACAAAATCTTAATTCATTTGACAGAATGTGCATGAAGTTAACTGACAAAATGAAAACATATTTTTCTTTACTTATTTAATAGTCATATCCACCCACCTATATTCAAAAACGAAAACCAATTGACTTAGCCGCATGCATTTTTACAGCGATTTTTACAACGCAATACTTATTATCAAATCAAAACAAAAATATTGGATATGTCGTCATTTGAAACGGGAGTGACTATACATTTCCACTCTAATTCTCTTATTTACCTAATTATTAATTTTCTGATCTAGATCTTGTGTAAAATAACCAACTAATAATTTTATCATTAATACCTACCACTAATGTTTTTTTTATTTATTATTTTTATTTATTTAGTAATTTATTTGGTGTTATATGATCAACTTCCACAAACTATGGGCTAGTTTATTTTAAATAATAAATGTTTAATTTTTATCAACTTCATTATACACGAATTTTCCACTGTTCGTAACGGTGATGGACTTGTTCTGTGAGCTCCTGCATGACGAGTGTAAATTTCCTTTACAGCGGACTGAAATTCTCAAGAGAGCTTAAAGAACAGATAAAACTCACATATGGTGCCAGGTCAGGCGAATGAGGCGTATGGTCCAAAGCTGGGATGTTGTACTCGGCTAAAAACATTTAACAGATAACATTCGATTATAAGAATTTTAGGCACCACTCTCGAACCCACTTTTTGTTGTGTAAAATTTTACTTCATTACTAAATCCAACCTTACTTTTATAAGATTTGGACCCAAATGGTCATCATCTCCAAAGTTGTCTCTAACAGCTTGGAAACGCTTGACCCCCTCAAAAACTCACAGAAGTAATAAACATTCATCGTCATAAACCTCATTATAAATAAATCAATTTTTATGTAAAATTTCATTTTGTTTGAATGCGTTCTCGACTATTACAAACCACGTCATATACCTAAACAATGGGATCAACAAACGTATTTCCTCTGCAACAGTCTCTTTATTTAACAGAAAGAATAAAATAATTTAAAATAATGATTGTTCAGGATACCTACTGACTACTTATTATTGACAAGTTCTCTTGTCTCTTGTTCTCTTGTAAAATAAATAGGTATTTCGTTTGACAATGAATAGTTTTTGGTGTCAGTATGTTTCATAAAACTGATTTACTTTATGTTTGTAAACTTTTTGAAAATAAAATTACTTAAGTCCTCTGATATCATCAAGTTTTATTATTTTTCAAAAAACGTTTGAAAGGACTTAAGCGAATGGTAAGACTTTCTATGCAAAGTTTTATTTTGCGTCGGTCACAAGTCACAAGTGCAACAAGTTCCTGCTGTTTTATCCTAAACCAATTTCCATACCACTCAAAACTTATTTCTCATCGAAAAAATACAGTTTGTCATATAAGATTCTTTTTATTTACAATAAATTACAAACAAACTAATAAAAAAAATATAAATACATGTTTTATTTTAATTATTAAAAACACGAAGATTATACACAGAGTAACAAATAACTAGATAATAAAATTATATGTACAAAAAAGCTCCATATTCTTCACACATTTATTATTACTTCCTTTATGTGTGCCCACATAGAGGACCATACTTACTTGTAGGCATCTAAAAGTTAATGCATGCAGAACCAGGAAGCAGGTTAATGTTAAAGTACCTACCTATTTTATTTTTCATTGTCCTTTAGATTTATTAAATTGTGATAATAATTATTAACAAAATATATTTCAGAATATTTACCAAATATTATTTAAATAATATAAATGAGTTTTGATCTATATAGTTACTCATAAACAAGAAGCTTTTCATTATTGTCATTGAATTTATCAATCCTATAATAAAATCATTAGTGTTTTATCATTTATCATTTATTTAAAATTTTATTGATAAATTTTTAGTTTTGACGAAAACTTTTTTATTTGGCAAAAATACGAAAACAATAAACTGAAATGAAATCTTATTCAATTTGTTTGAGTAGTTTTGCCTAAAATAATAAAGTTTGAGTCTAGAAAATAAAAATTTATCCAGTAAAATTTTACAGGACGAATGGTATTTGAGAAGATTATTTAATACTTTATTTAATAATTTATCTTTATCTCTTCAATAATTTTCACTATTTTACTTTTCATTATTTTCGCTATTTAATTGTTCCATATTGTTATTGAATTTTTGACAGTTACATGATTTTATCAATACTGGTAAAATACTGGTAAAACGAGTAGTGGTTTTATTAGTATAGAACGGAATGATTGGCTAGCATTTAGTACAGAACATTGAATATTAAGCGTTTTCATTGGACGAAATCACAAAACTGTGATATTTTGACATGTGAAAAAAATAATCAGTATTAACCGGAATGATTGGCAGGATTTAGCAAATAAAATTGAAAATTAAGCGTTTTCATTGGAAGAAAACACAAAATTGTAATGTTTTGACCAAGTGAAAAAAGTAATCTTGTATATACATGTTTTCTTATTGCTTTCTACTTGGGAAATACCCCAAGATGATATGCCAAAGAAATTCAACTTTGTGAGAAAATTCATCACTAAGCTGAGTAATAAATCTGAATGGGACGAAGATACCATACAGAATTTGAATCCAAATGCCATAAAGTGGTATACGGATGGCTCCAAACTGGAAGAGGGAACTGGAATAGGAACTGTCTTTGGACCGAGAGCCAAATACTCATAAAGCTTGGGCACACATCCAAGCATCTTTCAAGCAGAAATCCGTGCCATCGAAAGATGTGTGGAATTTAACATTGGAAGAAACTATCGCAGACAACAGACTGTAATAATGTCCGATAGTCAAGCAGCCACTGAACTCACATACAATCAGTTTTAAGATGGTTTGGGAGTGCCTAGAAAAGCTAAACGAACTAGGCCAGAAGAACCTTGTCACTCTCCTATGGGTCCCAGGACACATAGGAATAGGAGGAAATGAAACAGCAGATAAGCTGACGAAAAAAGGAGCCGAAACCCCATATCTGGGACCAGAACCATCATGTGGGATCAGCAGTAGAGCAATCTTAGGAAAACTAAGAGGAGAATTGGAGAGCGAAAAGTCCAAGTACGGGAATCAGCTGGAAGGATTGAGTCAAGCCAAGACACTTCTGGGAAATTATAACCAGAATAGATCTCTTGGCTTTCTCAACCTCAGTAAAAAGAAGCGGATTATGACGGGAATATTGACCGGGCATTGCCGGTTAAGAAGTCACATGAAGAAACTAGGATTGTTAGATGAAGCAAAATGCAGATTCTGTAAGGAAGAGGACGAAACCTCAATACACTTCCGGAATGTCCTGCATTGCAGAACTTCAGAGCTAGATACCTGGGGGCTTTATTATTTTAGTGCTTTATTATTTTTTTTTAAATGACAACCTAATTAACCGCTACCCACAAGTGGGTATCTACCTATATTATGTTTTAAGGTAAAATCATTTTGTACCTTTCGATGTGTTTACATTTAATTTCTAGAGTTTATGTCCTGATAATACAGCAGCGCTGGAGATTGACGCATCTAGGTTTATAAAAATAGAACTGAATAAGATTACTGTTTTTTTACTCATGGGTTATTTATTGGGATGTTTTTAAATTCAACAAAACTATTATTTACCAATATATCATTTGTCAACATGTCGTTATCTTTATTTCTATATCTGGAAAAAATTATAGATAAAAAGCAGCATGTAACTACACCCATAAATAAATTTTATTGATATATATATATATATAAATGTATACATGGAAATCGAAAGATACTTTTGATTTATCGAATGGAAATTACCTCGTAAATTAGAACAAAAATATCGAAATTGCTATTTTTTTAAATTAGGCCCATATGGTTGTAAAAAAATGGGGATTTTAAATAAATCGTACTAAATTTGATAATCATTGATAGTTTCGATAAAAAACAGGTATTTCCTACATTAAAATATTTAACTTTAAATTTAAATTTAATGAACCATAACAAACAATTTAACCATTTTATTGAATTTTTGAATGTAAATGTTTAATATTTGTAAAATTCCAAGTATATTGTTCTTAATATATTCTAATTTTAATTATTTTTAAGAACTGATACTAGATTGGAAAATGAAGAAAATTCATTTGTACTGTTTAAGACATTTTATAATTGGGAACGCTGAATACCGTGTAGGTGTATATCAGCTGGGCTTCCCGAGAGAAAATATATTTTGTCACTGTAAAGTTCTACTCTCTCATCCAAGAATGAATCAAGATGAGTAGGTAAAATGTACAATAATTTCAAAACACTTTTAGGTAAACTTTTTCTGATAAGGGGGATGTTATGAGTGAGCATGTCACATGTCACTTCACTATAGTTGCGAAGAATTCGATAAGTCTGTATTTTTTGTACAGATACCTAGTTAAAGATAAAACCATGTTGTAAGATATGTCGCGTATTATTAATTATTTATGTACTGAACAATATAGTGTCATTAATAATTAACCTACTGTCAGCGTCCCGATATTAAATAAAGAATTTCTCCAAATATTTACATTGTAAATTGGGCGCTAATATCACATTAAATGTTTTAATAAGATCTCAAAACAATATTATCCCATTATTTCAATTGTTATGTGAGTACTGTTGAAAACAAAAAAAATAGGTACCTACAGCAACAGCTATTTTGTGAAAACCGATAAAATTGGCGAAAAATAAGACTTGATAGATAGTGTAGCTGTTATACCTATTTAACCTTAATCTTTACAAAACATAAGCTACTTAAACGTATAACTTTACTTTATCAAATTAAATGCTAATTTTCGATGGCCTCTCGTTTTGCTAAACCAACGTGAACATATTTTACCAAGGAATATAATATGGGGAAGAGAAACCACTCATAACAGAAAAACTAAACTAAGAAAGATAGAGATACGGCCCGAATTAAATGAGCGCCATAGGCGTTACATTTTTTTTCTTCCTGAACAAAAATGTTTAGTGAAACTAATTATTTATATATTTTTAAATAATTAGATGAATTCGGACTTGACAGATTGCTAAAATGTTAAAAAATCATGATAAACTGAACGATTAGTTACATGTCAATCTAAAAAATTATTTAAAATAAATTATTAAAATTTGATTTTGTGATTCATTATTTTCTGATAAACAGACAGACTTACAAAATATTCTAGAATTATATGGAACATTAAGCATTTAATTTTTTATGAATAACTGGGGAACAGCTAAACCGATGGTATTCAGATTTAACCAGTACTTAACAAAAACGTTTTCTAATAAATTGTGGAAACGTTTAGTGCTCTTGCTTTCCAACAATATTTAATAATGTTAATTTAAAATAGCATTGGATTTACTGTACTAAGTACTTCTTAAGTGTCTTTTAAATATCATGGATAAAGTAAGGAAAACTTAAAGGATATAAAACGGGCGATCACCATATGAAGCTACTTAGAAAATCTACTCACATTCTCCAGTTATGCAGATATGGAAGTGTCAGAATAAACCAGGTAGAATTAACAACAGCCATAAGAAGTGCGACATGCCTGAACAGTACCCTATAGGTATAATATATAACGAAATAGACAAGAAAAAAATATTAGTCACAATGGTTTTTTTGTTTTTATTTTGCTATTCTAGGGATCTTATATGTATCTTTTTTATTTTAGAATCAATAAGATTAACTGTAGTGGTGCTGTGCGTAATACCCATAAAGGACTACTTAAACATCTCAATGTAGGTACTATTTCATATTTGCGAGCAAACATCGTAAATAGAATATTTTTTACGCAAATTTTTATCTGTAGTGAATCATATGTAGGCATTTACACAAATTACAACATAAAATTCAATTCAATAATAATCCTAAATCACTCAATAAAAGCAGCAATCATTAAATGACCAAAACAAGCTACATTTAAAACACCATATCCAGACACAAGTATAAAAAAAAACTTTGGGATTTCGATTAAACGATAAACATTTGAACTAAAACCGCATTTAATGTGTAAAATCAAGTTGGCTGTTCATACAAAACCAATATCACATAAAATATAGGGGAGCCCTGAATATCTGGAATACTCTTTCTCGGTTGTCGACAAACAATCCGAGTCTGTTATCTGGTGCACCAATATAATCAACAGCGACCTCTAGCGTTAGGTTAAAAATCGCTTACGTATCAAAGTTGGTTGGTCACGTTTTTGTCGATTCAAGCGCATCGGATTATAGCGCCTAAACTCCTCCTTCGTAACGCTGTTCTCCCCACTATATTTGGATAAGCCACGCCTACTAGCACAGCCGGCATGATCAGTATCATACTAGCTTCTAAGTGGAATGCTTGAACGTTAGAAGTCTACTACATTTTATCATCATACTTTTTGGCTGAGTGATGGATTGATAAGCGTTTTTAATTTTTTGTTTGTTTCAATTTTGGTTAAGCAGAGGTGTTGTGAATGTAATGAGAGGGTAGAGAAAATATCAGTTATATCAGAGTTTATTTAGACACATCACTGGTTTATGGATTTTTTCAAGGGATAGTGAAATATTTCTTTTTAAAAATCTGTATTATCAAATTTTATTTTTAAAGTTGTGTACACATGTTAATATTTTATTGCATCAACCCTTACTTTGTGGAAGTTAATTGTAGGTGTTAAGAACATTAAGCAAATAAGTTTTCAACAATTTATACTTATATAAAATTAACATTTAATTCATCATCAGAATGACATAGCGAAGATAGGTTTTACAAGATAATTATTTGTTGTTGATTAAGTACCTAGTGTATGGATATACCAAGTATTATTAGTCCTGAATATATTTTTCTCAATAGATCAATATAACTGCAATGGTATAGAAACCCCGGGAAAAAATTATAACTTGCCGATCTTTACGATTATTTTTTGTTTTATCTACAATATAAAATGTAGACTCAATCAAAACAAACAGAACTTTTATGTATCTGTTCAATTACAACGTTTAAGTTCTAGATGCCTTTTAAATTCAAGTTCTTCAAGAAAATCTAAATCTTATTGTGATTTTCTTAAAGAACTTCAAATAGCAGATCAGCAATTACAGTTGCAAATGAGAGTAATTGTGTATATCTTTTAATGTTGACATTACACATTACTTTTAGTCTTTTTATCAAGTCGAAAGATTGCTGAAAATCAATAATGAGAAAGTAGTTCTATCACTATTTTGTGTTCATGTGAAAGACTAGAACAGAAAATCAGTAAGTACTGCTCCTTTGTATATGCCAAAGAAAACAAATTTCATACAAAAATGGGAACAAATAAGCTTTTCTTATCTTAATCCAATTCCAATTAAAAATTAACTTACTTTCTTTGGTAAATTTCACACCTCTACTTTTAACCAATAAGATGTCTTAATTTTTGGCTAGTTACCAAGGCAACCAAAAAAAATCCGGAAATTTTTTCGTGGCGCCAAGATATTTAAGGAAAAATTTTTTGATAGTTGAAAAGTAAACATATGATCTACTCTACTACCTTTATATAGTGACCTAAAATTATGAAAGAACTAAAGTTGGTAATATTTTTTAAACTAGTTATTATTTTTAGCTTTGCGACAGATGTCCGATTGGATTAATTTTTTTTATTAATTAACTAATTCATTTTTTACCAAATACATTTATATTCGGGTTAGCGATGCGTTTGAAGTTTGATGCAGTGTGGTACCTACTTATTGATAGTGTTAATTTGGCCATATTATGGTTACCATTTTTAGAAAAAAATAACTATTCATAATTATATATCAATACCTTTAAATTTATTGCGATTTTTATGGTGAGGTTTAGCCTTCCTTGCTTCTTCTGACTAGCTGCCACTAGTAGAATCCAGCACATATACCTCCTCCTCCTACAATGTTTAAAATGGGAAGTAGGAGCTTGTGATATCGAGGGTGTCAATTCAATACCTTGTTTCTACGTATTCTGACAATATCAAGTATGCAATACCACGTTTCTTACCTATTATAGTCAATTGACTGCTTTAATAATTTTGGTCTAATTAATTCATATACACTTGAAACGCTGAAAAATTACCCGTGCGTCATTGTATGTAAGCATACGAATAGGATAGAGAAGACAACACTTTATAATTTAATATTATCGTTTGATATTTATAGAAAAGGACAGCACATAGAAAAGGTGTCGGTGATATGATCGTTGAATCGTGTCGCACGGGTAATCTTTCAGCGATTCAAGTGCATGTAGGTATCTACTATTTTTTATGTATTCCCATCAATTAATATTAAAAATACCCCTCTTTAACAGAGGCTGTATTTCATTTTTGTAACCTCCTCGAAAATAGCTATTTTGCAGATACGAGGTATTGAATTCTTCACCTCAATACCAACTTAATGCTAATGGGGAGATGGAAAAGCGAGGATCGATTGAATGGCCAGCGCGATCACCTGATTTAAATGACTTAAAAAGAAGAAATAACCCTTTATGTAAGTAAAATAATGTTATTTTTATTTGAGATTAGCATGTTGCCATGTTCGAGGTGAACATTTTGAACATCTACTTATTACATTCATAGTTCTTTGTTAGTATTAGGGTTCTACATTTGACTACATTTTACATTCGATTTTAGTTTTTAAAAGTATTGTAGCGAATTTCAGTAACAATACGATTTTAATTTTTTTTTAATTGTTGCAATCAACTTCTAAGTAATAACTAGCCTGTGCAAGTATCACTGCGGAGCAATGCTGTAATGGAAGTGATTTTAAATTTGACCCCACTGAATGTTCAGATAGAAAATGTAAGGAAGAAAACAATATACAGAATGATCAAAGAAGGAATCATCAGAGAAAGACCTCGAGCACTTCAATTTGATCAAACCTGGGAAATTCCCCAAGATGATATGCCGAAGAAATTCAGCTCTGTGAGAAAATTCAATATAAAGTCAAGTAATAAATCTAATCTGAATGGAATGAAGACATAATACAGAATTTAAACCAAAATGCCATAAAGGGGTATAAGTACAGACGGTTTCAAGCTAGAAAAGGGAACTGGAATAGGAGTATTTGGACCGAGAACCAAATACTCAGAAAGCTTGGGTACATACCCAAGCAATAGATCTTATAGGTCGCAGGGTAACTATCACTTCTAACTTGCAACATGCAATAACATTGAACAGAGAATTAATACCATTTAAGGCATATATCCGAAGCTCACAATCAAAAAAACTGCACCAAAAATTTTGAAGTCTCTTTTAATGAATACAAACATTGACCATAATTAGCACAATAATTGGACAATTTGTAAATTACAAGCTCTTTTGAAATAAACTGTTGTATACAAGATGTCTAATAATCATTTAAAGCCAATTTTTTCTCTTACAGCCACCATTTAAAAAAAAAACTGGAAAAAAAATAAAATTTCACCTATATGGTATATGACTATAAACCTTGATGTATTTTTTAATATGATGAACAACATTTTCAAATACAATTTTTTGATAATTACTGGAATAAGTGCACTTTACTCTTGACTGAAATCAAATCAAATTTTCGAATGCACCACTTCTTTCGCCACATTTTGTTGGTGCATTTTTAGTTTTAGGGGATGCACAAACTTTTATGAAGAATAACTTTTTATTGAAAAACCCATAATAAATAAGTTTTCCATGCAATATGAATTGATAAGGAGATATATATTTCGGCTGCTTTTATAAATGTGCAGCTATTACAGTATTTTCGTAAGATACCGAATTTTACTCTAGTTTAACACAAAAAGATTATCTACAAATAAAAATAAAATACATGGAAATCATATTATTAGTATTAACTTTTAATTATCTTAATTTATTGGTGGTAAGCCTCTAAATTATTTTGTTTCTACAGCTATGAATGCTGTGTGTATACCTACTTAGTTTTCTTGTATCAAAAGATACTAAAGAATAAAAGTTGGAAAAGCTTTCGCAAACACGGAGAGCCCAGTCAAGCCAAAATTCATTATGGATGTTATGATTTTCTCGCAATATACACACGTGTATATCTCGAAAAGGAAAAGGAAACCGAACAAAAATATTTTATTTGAAACTCTTTATCCCTTTGGTAATTCTCGAAGAGTTTCTCCTTTGTACAGCAGCGCCAGTGTTACATAAAGGATTGGGACTCTGAATGTTTAATAAAAAATTGAAAGTATTTAACGGCTCCCGTCTCCGAAAATTGTTTAATCAAACAAAACAAAAATCTATCACTTTTTTAATTTATATTTTATAAATAATGAAGCATAAAATGAAAGTAGTTAACTTTTGCTGTTGGGTCATTCAAGTTTTAAAAAGCGTTTCCAATTGTGAACAAGCTTATTTTATAAAACACTTTTATTAGCTTGATATAAATGTAGGTAGGTACTATCTATATGCGTATTTAACAAAATCTTTGATTGCAAATTTTAAAGTTTCATGTTAAATAAATATTAAATTTATATATCACAAGAGCTTAAATAATTAACGAAAATTTTTTGAAATATTTTGAAAATTATCCCGGGACGCGAAGCGACGCAGAGTAATTTTCTTAAAATATTCGTGCCCGAAATGTCCTTCGTAGCAAGGGAACCAAGCCGACACAAGCTCCTCGAGTCTGATCCATCGGCCCTCTGTTGCAGTTGGTGAGGTCATTTTAAACAAACTGTTACATTACTGGAGAAAAATATTATTTATTGACTGAGAAGAGTTTTTATATTAAATATCATAAAGACAATCCTTTTCCCTTAACCATAAATGCGGTACTGCACACTTTTGTTTGCATTTATGCAAATATTACGTGTTTTGCTTTAAATAGGTGCGGTAGTACCCCGAAAAATTTTCGCGTTTTATGTGTGTATATAGTTTTTATGACTTTAGCCTCCCCTGTTCTCCAATGCACGAGCCGCCTCTGGATTCTACGCCTCTACATGTATAGTCCAGTTAAGGGAGAACGTATATTGAAAGGAAAATGGAACAATACGTCGTTGGACTACGAAACCGGATGTGCAATTACCAAAGCGATTCCGAGAAAATGTCGATTCTTCCAATAAAAGAAATCAACCCTATTGTGATACGATGCCCACGCGTTTGCAAAAATACAAATAGATTTTTCTGAAATTGACCTTATTTCAGACATTGCTGAATACCACTCTACATCAGTGTACGAAATATAAAAATTTAAATAACTGTGCTGGTCAAAATTGTTTGCTTTTAAAACCTTAATTAACTTCGATGACCTCAATTTCTATGATCAGAATAATGTTTTCGACAATAGGCTGTTTTGATAATCTGTCAGTATATCTTTTACAGACATATTAGCGTTGCAGTGATATAGGTTGGACTGTATCCTGAGGATATCAGATGATCATGTTTAAGCTTGGTGTAGTTGAACTAAGCCTTCTGATAATCCTAACTTCCCTTTTTATTAGGTGATTGGAGATCATTAGAGTTGTTCCACTATTGTGAACTATATTGTGGTTGTATATTATGGTATTAGAAGTATTTTATTTTAATTATAATCGATTAAAACAAAATAAGTTTAATTTTATCTAGCTATTCATAATAGTATGACAATTTTAGGTGTAAGAAGCTAAATGTAAAAATAAACAATAACTTTAATTATCCCCCCTTAGATATAAAGAAAAAAGATCCGGGAGATTTTGCCAAGTGGAACGGCCTTCTAGTAGTGCTTGTATGACTCTTAGGAAAATATTTAAAAAGCATTTTATGTCATTTAAATCTGTTTTCAGCGATCACATAATTTTTTTTCGATAAAATATTTAGCTGCATACAGATCCTGTAAGGAATGCTTCACAACATTAAAGTTTGCTTTGAATCTGCCCTTAGCTTAGCGGTAATTTATGTTTTTTTTATATTTATTATTTATTTTTCAGATAAGGGATTGCGTTCCAAAATAAATGTTTTTAAATTAAAAAAATCTCCTATCTTCCTTCACCTAGCCAGATCTATACCTTTTCTAAACTTTTTTTTTTCAACATTTTGACTTCGTTTTAAAAATCAGTCGAACTTCTCATCTCCTGGCAACCTATACTCCTTAAACTAAAAAATACACTTTCTATTGGGGATCCAAATTAATATCGCAGCGTCGTAGTGGCGATAACTGAACTACTTCTTAGGCTTAGGACATTGCATAAACTCAATTATATTTTACATAAGATTTCCATTGATTGCTTGTAGTTTAGGCGTTGCCTTGTATGTATAACTACATACAAGTTCAAAAATAATGGAAATCTTATGACAAAGAAAAGTAAGGTTATAAAATAATTAATAATTAATTACTTCAAGTAATTGAATTAATTAAACATGTACATTATTCAAAAAAGTTATTAGTTTTTAACCATTATGTTGATGTTTAACAGCGCCGGTAAATTTTCTTCTACAAGACACAAAAAATGTTCCAACTATAATGTAATACCATTGTATAAAAAGACATAGTAGGACAATCCTTATGGTAGATAATTTTGAAGCTCTGTACGCCCGTAACGTGGTGGTACCTGGTGACGAATAGAGTAAATATACAAAATAAATTACAGTTTTTGATCGCAAAGAAAATAGGGGTTGTTTGATAAATTTATTATTTAGCCGAATTTCTTCATGGAGATGTAGGCGTAAAACTTTTAGCCGATACATTTTAAATAGAATGATTTTTTTTAATACTAAAAAAGTGAGTATTTTAAAAAAATTAAACATAGAAAGAAATATTCTGTTGGTACTGAGAGCAGAAAGTCAGCATAAATTATATGTAAAAATTGATTTTCATTAATTACAGGGTTGTACAGATAAAGTAAATTAAATTTAATTTTTTAATACATATTAGCTTATTAAAATAAAAAGTATTGTTATTCGGACCTCGGTACTATTTTATGACCTTTCTTTGTACGTTTCAATTTTTCAAAAATTTTACCGTTTTTTGGGACTTGAAAAAAAGTGATTATCCCGGAAATGTTTTCATCTAAGATCAGCGCAATGATATAGAAAAAACAGTTGAAAACCATATCGTACTGATGCTTAGAATAGCTTAATATTTTAAATGTATTATCTATTTATAAAATTAAGCTTAATCAAAACAAACAGTTTATATATTGATAAAACATAAAGTTATAGTAAAAATCAGGATCAGGATTATTCCTTAGGGCTAATAATATATCTTTAAAATTGTTGTCTTAAAAAATGTAACTTCATTATGACGATCTTTCATTTAGTCGAAAAAGCTGTCATTTACTATAAAAAGGATTGTTAGAATAATACATAGAGGGAATTTTTACTAAAAATGTATTTGTTTAATTTTCATATTACGGATTTCCAAAAAGTAAGGATTTCTACAATAAATAAAAAAAAATACTACAAAAAATATTTATTCATAAATAATTACATCATCATAAATGCCAAAAAAAAAATTAATGTTTAAAGAATATTTCAACGATTTATTAAAAAAATTCAATAATTCAATGAGAGCTGTTTGGATAATAATTACCATCGTCAGATTCTAAGCAACTGTGATTGATTTATAAAAAGAAATGTTTTAATAAATCGTGGAAATATTCGTTAAACATTTTTGTGTGTGGTTTATAATAACATGGATTTTTACAAAGAGTTTCTACAATAATAATATAATTACATTTTTCGTTCTGAGCAACTAAAAACATTTATTAAAGTAAAAATCATACATAAAATAAATGTAAATTAAAAAAATAGTTGGATTTTGTACTTAACAATGCAGAAATATGTTAGTAATAATTGTGGTCCGTTATATTTTTAAAATTGTTTCAAACCTTTTTTCTACCTGCGGTTTATTGCCTAAAATTATGATAGGAATGAAATATTCCGTTAAAATTAAATACACAAGGATTTTATGTAAAAATTTTATATCACTTAAAATATATTTTAGGATGGATAAATAGATAACATTATTTGTTTTGTAGTATTGCTAACTTAGAGTTTTTTTTACTTCTTGAGAATTTTTACTTTTTTTTATGTTAGTTTGTTAATCTGTTAATTTTTTTTGAAACTCCTGTAAACGCTTAAACGCTTTTTAAGAGTCGTTATTTCTTTATGATCTTTTTCCAAAAGAAGAGGAGATGAGGCCATATCAATCAACTGCAGTATAAATGGATCGATGGTTTTTGTACTCGTTTCGCTCAAACTCTCACTTTCGTCACAATCAAAAGTATTTTTACTAGTTGATGGTTTTTCGACAGTGTACTGTCGCAAACCTGCTGCTACAGATAACTCAGAAAACGGCATTTGATCATCATATTTTTGTGGAACAGCAGTCTTTGGTAAACGTTTGGAATTCAGAAGCACCGAATACGGAACTACGTAGTTCCGTATTCGGTGTTCAGAAGTACAGGATCGAAATGCTTGCTACATATAAATTTTCCCTTCAGAATATTCGAACTCAGGGTCGCCAAAGAAGCATTTCCTGCAATGTAAATAATTAATATTAATAAAAAAATGCCAATAACTTTATAATCTAATTTAATTAAAACTTATAAATATGATTTATTAAACTATGTTGTAATTATAAAATATATGTAACCAAACCCTTGCTGTAATTTTTTGTTTAGAAACATTAAAGATTATTATTATTCTATCATTATTATTATTGTTAAGCGCGACAAATTCAAAGCACTAGTTCGATTTCTTTTTATTATTTTTTTCACGCTAGTACATGGTGAAAATAGTATAGAGTTACAATTCCGTGAATTGAGAATTTTTGTTGAAATTTACTGCACTTTCAGAATTTTTTTTATTATTTAAACAATCAGTTATACTTTTTTGGAGGTATTGGGAAGAAGCTGGTGGGCTTTTTTTCCAACAGTTTTTTGCTAATAACAATTGTAATTTTTTAACCGAAAAAAATAAAAATACTTCTTTTTCTAAAACTATTTCGAATCGTTTAAGCCATTAACTACATTTTTAGTAATTTTATCTTGTATACTGTTGTACAATGTTGAGTGACCAAATTTTTATATTCATAAATTATTGGTTTATTTAGAATTATCGAGATTATCGATATTACCGGAAGTACGGTAAAATTGTTGTGGAGAAAACGGTACCTATTGTTATATTAAAGTAGAGGTTGAATCATGGGGTTTAACATAACGGCTTGTTTATAGCAACAAAAATTTAGTGTCTAAGCTAATAAATTATCAAAATTATTTTTTACAAGAAAAAATACGAAAATGTTTATTAAGCCAGTCCAAAATTGAATTACTTTTTTATATTTATTTAATATTTTTCAATTATAAAACTTTTAAAGCAGAAAATATTTTAATTTTTTAAAAAAGTAGCCAAGTGAAGAGAATTCAAGTCGTTTTTTTTTAATTATAAGTACACATATAAAATTTAATAATGCTACAATGGTAATAACCATAGATACATAAAAAAGAATAACAACGTTGCGATTTATTATGAAGTGACAGTTGATTTTTTGTTTGATGTTTGTCGAACAAAATTAAAAATTAAGTTTACATCAAATTGTTGCTCTTAGAAAAATGTTTAAAAATTTTAGTTTTTTAAGTCTACTACTTGTCTTTACCAGGATGGTCCATTTATAAAAATATATCAACAAATTTTATTTCCGTAATACAGAAAACTTTATGCAAGTCAGCTGATTTCAAATTAACAAAATTCCAGTGTCATAGTCTTAATATACATATTATAGTTTTATAAGAACTGTGTCAAGGACCACGGTATCGATATTTTCGATATACGTTACTTTTCAATAAAAAATTTCATGTTTTATTTTTAATTTTATGTTTTATTTCTTTATTGTAATGAAAAAACATTTTAAAAATCACCGGTTTAAGACTTTTATATTAAACATAGTTTAACATAAAACATTTTTAACAACTATTAAGTTAAAAATAGACATTGATTATATTATATATATTTCAAAATGTTTTTGATTTGATTTTTGATTAAAAACAATTAATCCGTCTTAGTGTCATTTAAAATTTTAATATAATTCAATTATTTTAAGGGTATAAATTTATTATTTTTTATTTGAAAAAATATTACTCTTACCTGAGTTTATTATCCATTGTTGATATACTGCTGCGTATGGGAATCGAAACATTCTGATAGTTGAATCTTTGTATGTGGAATTACCGCATTGGTAGTAAATATACTAATGACCTGACATCTGTAAAATTTATATATGTATTATTTACCGGATATAAATGTATGTCTAATGAATAGCAATAGTTTTTGATTTATGCTTACCTCAAAATAAAAAATCAATCACAACACTATTCAGTTTTTCTGTCACTAAGTAAAGTTTTTTAATAATAAATAAACTATAACTATAATACAAACACTCCAAAAACAAAATAACCGCAAACCACAAACTATAACAACGAATCAGTTGATACTAAGATCGTCAATAATAAACTTTGCAATAAGAGCACAACAATTGCGATTACCCCTATAGAAAATAGTGAGAATTTAGTTTCTGACGCACCGCCATCTACCAAATATTAGTAAAATTAGTATTTATTTTTAAAATTGGGACCAAGTCTTTACCGACATCTGGTGGTCGTCCCAAATTGTGTCAAAGAAAATAAAGCATTGGGTTGTCCTACTATGTCTGTTTATACAATGGTAATACTCATAACTGCTTATTACTGTTCGAAATATAGAATCTTTTTAACTACTATAAGATATTGCTAATCTTGTCATGAAATTATTTAACTTTCAATTGGAATAGTTCAAGAATCTGCCACATGCATCCAATCAGCAATCAGAATATCTAGTTTGATAGAGAATTTCTCATAATGATTCGTAATAATGATCACGGTTGGGTGAGTCGTGTTTGCATCAGCCTCTGCTACAATTTCCCTTAATGAGATAATTAGCGGTAATTTATACTTACAAAAGTAGCACTAACAAGCATTCTACCACCTACTATAATAAATTTTACATGCAAAACTAACACACACGGAAGGTTCTATGAGGTAATACTCGTATACGAAGTATTGCTGCAATCGAAAAGTACCTGGAAATAGCAAGGGAAAAATATTGTTCAGTTCAGTACACATTTACACCGTCAAAGTATTTCAACAATTTTTATTTTTTTCATCGTTTTTTAGGTAATTCAACAAATAAGGAGGAAATTATGTTTCTTATTAACATGTTTACTTAATAAACAGATAATTTTTATAATATATTACAAATGTTAGAATTTTGATAATTTAACTATAGTAAACATTTTATTTCAAACTAATTGAATGGTAAAATAGAGCATACTTACATATAGATCGATTTAAATTTTTTTTGTGAATTTATACACCAATAATCAAAAGTTTTTGTCGTAGCATATACGAAATATCCGTACAGTTCACTTTAGATATATTATTCAATCTCTGAGTCATCAGAGATACAAGAAGTTGCGATCGATATACAGATCCGGATTAAAAATTTCAATATTAGTACATTAATGTTACTAACAGCAACTTTTAATAGTTAGTAATAGTTTTGATAATTGCTTAATATATAAATGAAATTAACAGAGCGGTATCTGGGTACTATTGCACCTATGGCAATATACAAAACAGCGCCCCCTATTAGGGTAGATTTTTTTAACCTGTATTTTTTATCATTTTGGTCATATATTGTGGTTACAGTTTAAAAATAATAAGCAATATTATTGAAATTTACTTATTTTGATTGCCAACATCGAAACTTACATTTCAAATAAAATGCATAAAATGAAACAAATACCTAACAAACAAATGAAATTTTTTTATAATTATGAAGTAAATTGATATAATCTAAAAAAGGATTTGATGATTCCTGTTGACCCTAGGAGAAACGAGGATATGTATATTTCAGCCACATTAGCCATGGGCGACTATTTTTTTATGATTTCTTTTACAAGCCCTTCACCTAATTATTTCGTGATTATTTATGAAGTAAATAAAACAATTTTTCATATTGCATTTGGCCCACGTTGGGCACCGAATGTGCGAGCCTTGTATAATAGGTATGCACATCGTTTGGTTTCCATTGATTGTTTTTTAGCTTTTGATTTGAAAAATAGTTGATTGATTAGGTTGCTGAAGAAAGTTGTAATGAGAACAAGACTAAGCGTCAATAAATCTTAAGAGGCAAAATAGTATACTGATTTATTGACCACACTGTTATTCTGATCAAAACAACAGGCAGAATTTCTGAAATATTATTGAAAATAGGAGAGTTCGCCTTTGTTGTGGCTTCTATTTTTTAGCGCCCTTGGGAGCTTTGCGCCTGTAACCAGATACGGCCATGAAAATTAATTTATAAATAGCAAATTATTTATAAAAAATTATATAATTTTAATTTAGAACTAAATATCTGTAAATAATAATTTACTCATTAACACTGTTTCTGAAGCATTTCAATCGAAATCACAAATCACCTTGCGAATTCAGTGAGATCTGCAAATAACAGTACAAAAATATATGATTCATAATTTGCATATACTATTAACTTATATGCTTTGGGCCTAAAATTGAGATTACTTCGGTAATTTTTTTCCATGAGCCAGGTATGTGCCATTTATTGTATCAACCCGTACTATGTGGCAGTTCATCTTACTAAGAACATTAATAAGTTTAATTTTTTAATGTTCTTAGGTATATGCCAGTTTTAAATAAAAATTAGAGAAAATTCAAAACAAGGTTCTACGTTATCTATACTTTAAAAAATGTTACACGTGGCCTGTGTACTATCGGCTTCAGAATAGCATATACATTTTCAAACTCAAATCGCTTACAATTAATTAATTTTAAGGATGGCCTTAGTTTTAAGGACGGCCTATTTATTGTGTATAACCAATCACGGTTTAAATAATTATAAATTTGAAATCAGTTAAACAGTTGTCCACGCCCACATCTTTAATGTTTGCAGCATAAGGTATTTTATTGACAAATTGCCTGTCCCTCTATCCCTTGTAAATAAACTTAATCCCCAAAACCATTTAATGTAGGCATTTAAAGGGCGTTTTTATAACTTCGGTAGGTAAACGAAATTCACATTTAACAAGTATATGCTATTCTAAAGCCGACTGTACCTATAATCAGAACCATTTATCTTAAGCAAATGTTTGAACTATTAGCATTGCTAAAAAGACGAAAGATATATAAAACTGAAAATAATAAAATCAACTCACACAACTTCAATTTTCAAGTATAAATTTCTATATCTATAATTCCACTTGTGGACTTTGACGCCATTTAAATTCTATAAAAAATTTGTCAACAAAGTAATAAATAACTTCAACTAAATAAATTATTATTCTACTGAAATCCTAGTAATTGATTAGCTTATTAGTTTGTAGTAGTAGTTTTTTAGTGTAACATTATATTATTTAACAGGTAGCTTGTATCAAAGGGTGGCATAAAGTTCATTGCAGTTTCCTTATATAACTATCAAGGCCACAATTATCAACCAGTTGGCTCAAATACTTCACATTAATGTGGAGCACAAAACAGATCAGGATAAATATGTTCCAGAACATCCGGAACATAGCAAAATTTTTGGTGTGTAGACGTTTGATTACCAACAAAAAGAAACGAAGAGTTTTTTATTATTCTTAATAAGATGGACTTCCAAAAAGTAAGGGTTAGTACAATAAATTTAATAAATAAAAATAGCTATAAACTCAATTTTTTATTCTCAACAGTTCCGAATCCGGTCCTGTCCTCGACAGAGGGTATTCGCGTGGAGAATACAGAAATATCTTGTGCTCACGCCGATGGCGGCCTCACGTTTCACTTTCCTAATTTCTATGGGATTCAGCCATTTGGATAATGTTTATTGATTTCACTTTTTTTCTTCCTTCTTATTCCAATGCCCTTCGAGTCAATTAAGTATGCAATCAATTAATCTCATGTACATACGGAATATATGCAGGCGCACAATTTTTTGAGGACTTCCACATTAATTAAAGAACCAAGTAAGTTTTTTCCAATGAAAACTACAGGCATTAATTGAGAAACGTCAATGAACCATTCAGTTAGCTAAGTCACGTTTTAACTCGAGTTAAGAAACTTAAAAAAAATATGGATAAGTATTTAAATTAGGCATAATGTCCGCGCTATGATTTAAACATTTAAAACATGACACTAGATTCTTGTATTCATATAGATCCGTTTTAAAAGTTTTAAAAGCAATAAACTTATTATTATTATTATTATTATTATTATTATTATTATTATTATTATTATTATTATTATTATTATTATTATTATTATTATTATTATTATTATTATTATTATTATTATTATTATTATTATTATTATTATTATTATTATTATTATTATTATTATTATTATTATTATTATTATTATTATTATTATTATTATTATTATTATTATTATTATTATTATTATTATTATTATTTTTCTTGATCTCGCATACATGCGGCTTTTACTGATTCGGAACGGTATTCACATACAAGTCCCGAATCTTACTATTGTAAATTAAGGTGGCGTCTGACTATTGCTGTAGTGTGAAGAAGAACTGATTTCTGCAGTTGAATATATAGAAATGGATTCATGTTAATTATCTGAAGACTGCGATGTAAATCTTTGGGGATGATTCCAGTGGTTGACAGGATTATAGGTACTATCGGCTTCAGAATAGCATATACATTTTCAAACTCAAATCGCTTACATCGAATAGACAGCCTTTTTATTTTGAGTAACCAATCACGGTTTAAATAATAATAAATTTGAAATCAGTTAAACAGTTCTCCACGCCCACATCTTCACTTAGTTTGGAACCCTCGATAATAAATGTTTGTTTAGGATTAAAATCCCTTTTTTTTATTATATCAGTACAAAAATGCGAAAAAAACCTATTTATTCGGGACATGACCGACCATTGTAAATACACTTAATCTCTCAAAACCATTTAATGAAGGCGTTTTAAAAATTGCCATTCCTTTGTTGTATAAGAAGGGCGTTTTTATAACTTCGGTAGGTAAACGAAATTCACCTTTAACATGTATATGCTATTCTAAAGCCGACTGTACAATGTGTACTGTGTTTTGTTTCCAAATATTTTTTATTTCTTCTGCCAGGGGAGAATATTTGGTAAGTTTTTCATTCCAAGTTGAGAGAAGATTGTGTGAATTGGGGATGGCTATATCTATTAAATAAGTTGTGGCTGACATCTTATCGGTGAATGTGATGTCTGGTCGATTAGATGGTATGGTTTTATCTGTCAATATGCTGCGGTTCCAATAAAGTTTGTACGTACTATTTTCCAAAACAGATTGTGGTTCATATTTATAGTACGGACTATTATCACTGTGCAAATTGTGCTTCAAAGCCAACTTCTGATGGATGATTTTTGCAACTTGATCGTGTCTTTGCAGGTAGCTTGTTGGTGCTAGCTTTGAACAACCTGACATTATGTGCTGAATGGTCTCCGATGAGGCTTTACATCTCCTACACTGGTCACTGACATTCTCTTTTAAGATGAACTTTCGATAATTGTTGGTGGGTACAACTTGATCTTGGATCGAGATGACGAAGCCCTCAGTCTCGACGAAGAGGTCCGAACTAGTCAACCATTTGTTCGACGCTTCTTTGTCAACATGAGGTTGGTTTACTTCATTCGGATACCTGCCGTGGAGTGCCTTGCTAGTCCATCTCATCATATGGTCGTCATGATTACTATTATTATTATTATTATTATTATTATTATTATTATTATTATTATTATTATTATTATTATTATTATTATTATTATTATTATTATTATTATTATTATTATTATTATTATTATTATTATTATTATTATTATTATTATTATTATTATTATTATTATTATTATTATTATTATTATTATTATTATTATTATTATTATTATTATTATTATATAGATCCGTTAACTTTTTTATACTTTTTTCGGTACCACAAAAAAAGTTTCAGCTTGCAGAATACCAAAAAAATAAGCGTCAATCAAAAGAGATGTGTTTAAATTGAATAACAAGTATGAAATCATCATCGAGTCACTTTGCTAAACCGTTGTTTAACTTCAGAGACAGTTATTATTCTTAAGAAAATTATTAATGGTACGTGTTCAATGCAGCTCCAAATGTCGTTACTGCAAAAATAAAACTAAACAAAATTTTATGCACCTACCAAAGTTGAAAAGTGCTACTTTCACAATATGGACTAATATTTTCACTATTTTATTGAATTCGTTTGTTTGGCAAATCTGTTTAAAATACACTCCATAACAATTAGGTTCGGTTGCATAAATGCTTGTTAAAGCTCTGTTACTTAACAACGTGATATCTTTTGACAAGTGTATGTGCAACGATAGCGCGTGTGCGGGCATTTCAAATTTATTGATTTTTAGATGACGTTAACGGTACGGTGTTATCGGCTTAAATAATTTTTTCCCTTAAACCGAACAATTAGATTTTAGTTTATTTAATTTGTTTATAAAAAAAAATAACCTTAACATTTATAAATTAATGGACTTTTACTGCCAAAATCTATAAATAATTGATTCTCTTGTATAGGGAATTAAGAAAACAGTATTAAAAATAGAAATTAAAAAGGTTTTTTTCCTTATTCAGATTAATATTAAGTAAATATTAAAATCTTTTGTTTTACTGGTAATCTGTAATTTTAATGAACTAACTATCATTTACTTATAAATAATTAAAAATATATATTTAACTATCATTATGGCAAGGATCTAGTTAATTCAGGAACGGAACATAAATTTCAAATTTCAAATCAAACAATTTTCGTCTTTCCAAAATCTAGTCCACTTTATTCACTCTAAGAAATGTGACAACGTAGCCTAAGAATCCATTTTTATATCTCTTGTCGACTAACCAAATTATCCTTAAAAATTCAAATAGGCGCATGCGCCTCAGGGAGATGTAACCTTTACCTATTTAACATAGTTTTAACACGTTGTTAACTAACAGAAATTGGATAAGCGTTTATGCAACCGGCCCTTAGAGTGGATAATTTTAACTGTTACAAATCATATTTCTCCACTGTTCGACCTGGTTCGAGAGCTGTTTAGAGGGCTATATATAAGCGATTTACGGCAAGCGGTTCTCAGTTTTAATCTAACAGTCTTAGGAAGCGCGAAAGCAAGCGAAGAGTAAAATAAATTTATATAAATAGTGTTTTATTACAGTAGTATAAACAAATTAGGATTGATATACCGAGTGTATGTAAATTAGGTAGATATTAAGTGTGTATATAAATTAATTAATTTAAGTGTGTATTTTATTAAATAAATAGATAGTATTTAGTGATAGTGTGTATAATTTATCCCACCCACGAAATCAGTATAAATAAGAAAGAAAAACATACAATACATACCGAAAATTAACAAAAAATATTATTAATATAATTGCCTGGTCCTAAACTATATATTTATTTGCAATATGTTTTGTATGTCCTTTTTTCCTCGATATTCTTAAAGGCCCTTATCTTTAATTGATATGGACATACGTCAGTCTGACAATGATAATATACAGTGATTGGCTAAATGAACAATAAAATTATAAATTCCTTAGATCGATTTTTGATTTCAATTTGCTATTGTTTCAAATCATAATCTAATATACAGGGTAAACCACTTTCATGTAATGACGTCATCACCATTTTTTTCAAATGGAACCCCTCTTTTTTATCAATTTCCAAATTGCATTTGCTGAGCTGATTCCAAAAGTATAATATGTTGCTTCAAATTGGTACAGGGTGGACAAAAATGCAAAAATTTACTTACAAAGTAATGAAAATAACGAATAAACCTAATAAACACATTAAATGAAATTACGTATTGTTATACAACTACTTTAATAAACTATCAAAAACATCCAGCATTATTCTTAATAATTGTATCTTACAGCTTTTATTAGTGATCCAAGCCCATGGACTATAAAAATCTTTTTGTTTGGCATTGTTTTTTACCATTCGTTTTTTTTAACAAAATTGTCAAAAACATTGAAGCACAGTTTCGTATTGCTAACGCTTTAGAGAAGGTACGTTCGTGAACTTTTTTTACAAAATGCCTTTAACCGAAAGTGACAGTATTGGCGATAAGATGCGGACTCAACAACAGGTATGCCGATTATTCCATGAAATGCACCCAGATCGTGAACCTATTTCACAATCTACGGTAAGTAGAATAGAGCGAAAATACAGAGAATTAGGACATGTGAGGGATGCAGCAAAGCAAGGTAGATCAAAAATTTATAAAAATATTCAACAAGAAATAATTTTGTCGGCTCTAGAAAATCCACACTGTACAGTGCGAGGATTATCTAGGGATTTTGGTATTGGAAATTCTTCAGAATCAAACATTTTCAAAAAGGCAAAATACCATCCTTATAAAGTACGTCTTATCCATGAATTGGCTGAAGACGACTTTGACCGTAGAACTGAATTCTGCGAGTATATGATGAACCAAAATAACAATTTCATTGATAACGTTTTATTTTCGGATGAGGCGACGATTTATTTGAAAGTTCATGTTAACCGGAAAAACACCCGTTATTGGTCTGATGAAAATCCACACTGGATGCAAGAGTACCATACGCAAAGAACACAAAAAACTAACGTATGGGCTGGTATTGTGAGAAATATAATTATTGGTCCACATTTTTTTGATAAAAACTTAACAGGAGCATATCTGGATTTCCTACAAAATACATTAATTCCTGATCTGATCCAGCTTTTTCCTGATAATCAAATACCCACTAATGTAGACCGCAGAATCTGTTTTCAACAATTCGCAGTAGCAGTGCGCGATTTTTGAAACACAACTTTTCCGCAAAGGTGGATAGGAAGAAGGGGACCAGTGGAATGGCCTGCTGGATCACTTGTTCTGAGCCCATTAGACTTCTTTTTATAGGGTTATTTAAAATCTAAAGTCTACTTAAACATACCTGGAAATATCCCCTTAACTACAAGACCGAATCAGACAAGAAATACAGAGCATAACACCCGTTATGCTACAGAATGTTAGAGACGAAAGTAATGTCCGGTTCAGTCATTGTCTAACGGTCAATGGAGAACAATTTAAATATTTATTATAAATTTTTGTTTGTTTGTTTGTTTTTGGAAGTGTATCACATTAATTGCATAACTACATAATTTCAGTAACGTATTACTTTCCATAAACAATTTTCAATTTTTTTTTGCATTTTTGCCCACCCTGTACCAATTTGAAGCAACATATTATACATTTTTGGAATCAGCTCAGCAAAGGCAATTTGGAAATTGAAAAAAATAATTAGGTTAGGTTAGGTTAGGTGATGACGTCATTACACGAAAGTGGTTCACCCTGTATATTAGATCATAATTTGAAACAATAGAAAATTGAAATCAAAAATCGACCTGTTAAGGGGATTCTCGAATAATAACTGGAAGTACTTAAAACTTTATGTACATTTTTTAGGCTTAATTTTTAACCGATTTAAAAAACTGGAACATTTTTGAATTCAGAGAAACAATACCTATGCCTTGATGGGCCTCGATTTTTTATAATTCTAATCAGTTTTATTTAAAAACGAAAACTTAAAAAACATTATTTGAAAAAAAGTAAAATTAAAAAAATTAATCCCATCAAAGCATAGATTTTATATTTCGGAATTCAAAACTGTTTGAATTTTTAAAATCAGTTAAGTATTAATCTCAAAAAATTAACATTAAGTTAAATTATTTTCCTCAAAAATTACAGAAACTTAATACTGAAACGTGGTATTCACCCATTTGTCTAGTTCGTTATCGGTAGCGAGAGAATCTTGTAGGGGAAAGATGGGCCGACTACTGACGACAAGAAATTGTTTTTATCAAATCAATATTAGTATATTACTTATTAATTCTAGTAATGCATTTATGTTAGTTATACGTGATGCAAAAATAAAAAATACAATAATGATAAGCTTTATAATTCACACGCAATTGATGAAAATAACAAAATTAATTTAAAACTTAATAGCAATTATTATTATCAAGTACAAGGCCAGCTAGCAATAACCAAAGCCAAGTACTGTTATTTTATAGTTTGGACACCGCTGGGTATGTCTGTTCAGAACATGGAACAGAATGAACAATTTTGGCAAAAAATGCTTCCTAAGTTGCAGACATTTTATTTAGACAGCATGCTTCCCGAAATTGTTAAAAATTAAACTTAACAAAATAATATTTATATAAATTAGAAAAAAATATTGTATGTAATAGGCGCAAAATATTTATGTAACAAGGGTGTAAAGAACCCCTTTTTGACAAATGTAAATGTACATAGCATACAATATTTTTTCTACTACCAAAATGTTTATAAAAACCAGGATTTTTTTATTTTAAAAAAGATAATGATTAATTATAAATTCACTAATTATGTATTTATAATGAATTTAATAAGTTTTGATAAGATTAAACTACAAATAGTTTAATAAATAAATAAATAAATAAATAAATAATTGATTGTTTTTTTAATGGTAAAAAACGTAAAGCTTTCACTGCGCAGCATACGTAAATTTTGTACTTTACGCACGGTAGTAGAAAAAGTAATGCAATAATTGGTTACTTATTGTATTTATTGTATAAATAACTATTATCTATGTAATTTTTAATTTCTTGTATGCCCTGTGTAATTATTGTAAAATAGTTTCAATCGGAAATCCTACCGCTCCAATAAAAATGAAATACTATTAAAATAGCTTTTAAAAAGGAATACACGATCCTAACGAATATAACAATAGTGAAAGAATATTTGCCCCACTCAACCAAATATAATATCCTAGGCGATAAGCATTGCCCGTCGTATAAAACATCAACTCACTCTCCATCTCTTTTGTTCGCGTGAGGACATGGTCGGTATATGGAAGTAAGTACCTCCTTGTCTAACACCGAGTCTTACACCAAGTTACAAATAAAATTCGAGATTCCCCTTAAGTGAATTTCTAATTTTATTGTTCATTCAGCCAATAATGAATTTATGCGTTACTTTATGGATGCACTGTATATCCCAACAGCTGTCATTTAGCTAAAGAGTAATAATTTTTTAATAAACCCTGGACGTTCTTAATTTTTTTTAATATGATAGATTTCTACAGAGTAAAGGTTGGTACATTAAATTTCAATAGAATACCAATTGTTATAACATCCACTTCAATTTTTAAGGAGTGATAACAAGTTAATTATATCTATCTTTATGAGTGCTACTGTGTGTTGGAAAGTATGATTAATTTCCTTTTACATTTGAACAACAGCCAATAACCTTTTCAATATTGTTTAACTATCAATTTAGTAAGGTAGGTATTTATTACTGCTAATGACAAGCTATTTAAATGCATAATTTAAATGACAGACAGACAATGTTAGTCGTCGTATATTATAGTCTTATAGAATCAATCGGTGATAACATGGCCCTCATAATTTATTATCGGATTTACCAGGGAAATTTCAGGTGAAAATCTAGCAAAAGAAGGTAATTTGAAATACCTATATTTAATTTACGAACGAGTACAAAGATGTTGAAACTTATGCTAGAAGTTATTGTCTGCATTTGTTTTAAAATTTACTTTTTCCCACGGCCACATAGGAAAGAAGCACAGTAATTATTAATTTTTTTTCTTTAAAGATAATATTTACATAAAGAATTAAGTAAAGCTGACTATGTTTTTTATAAAAAAATTTAAAAAAAATTTTCACCCCAAGAATCACACCCAAACTTTTGAGCTAAAATGATGCATTACCAACCAACGGTTTACATAGATCTTATTATAATCTTTTTTCCTATTTTCATTTTATTAAAACAATATTTAGCTATTTTTCAACGAAAACAAAACTGTTAATTTATAATTATTTATAATTAATGTCAGTAGTTGGTTTTAATGCCAATTACCTGTCTCTAAAACAGGCAACCAGAGATTAAAAATTTGTGCACTATTTATAGAAACTATATTACTTAAATTTTGAATACTAATTAACTGGAAAAACTAATAAAACTTATTTTGGAAATTACTTTTTTTATTTCATTATAATTAAAATAAAATTATTATCAAATTAAATAATCCTTTTATTACATATTATTATTATATACTACTACCTACTTAATATCATCAAAAACATATAGGTATTAAGACTTGCATACCTACCAAATACATACCATATTTTTAAAGAGGAATAAAAACAATATTTTCCCCACACAGGATCCCACACGTGTACCCTGTATCACTTTACCTGTGGATACTTATATGTCACGACACATCCCCTGACCTATCAATATGGCCGCCTATTGTCCTTTATAACCACCTTTCCATTGGCCGGAATGTAATCGCATATATACAGGGGGTAGCTTTTGTGTGTTGCACATTAGCTCAGAGATTGCATCTGCGTGCACTTACTTTACACATGGTCGTTCGTTATTCTTTAGTGAAAAGGAAGAAACGCACAACAAAATGGGGCCAACATTATTTTAGTAGATATTTGTTTTTGTTGGTGTAACATAAATCGTTGTAATTAAAATATATCCCTTTTCTTCGATGTCAATAATTGCATAAATTAATTGTTAGCGTATTTTTTGGTAAAAATACATTCTGCACACTTTGCTTTCACACTTTACTAATCCAACCAGTCGGTAAAAAACGTTGTTGTATAATTTCGTTCTTGCAAATGTTAATGGTGGAGTGCCTACAGATAGTCGATAATTATTAAAACAGTATTAGAAATTGTAAAGTACATAATTGGATGGTTGGGTACATAATCAATGGATTAATTATTTAATTTTAATTGACATTTGATGATTAAAAGCCAAAATAATTCAAAATAACAAAACAAGAGTACGCAATGCGTATGTACTCTTAGATCAAACGCCCAAAGAGTTACTTCTAGTACCTCCAGAATAACATATTCAGCCTTCTTGCTCTGGCCCTGTTAATAAAGAGGACGGTAGTACTATTCAGTGTACCGGTTCCATCAAACCAGAATTTAGGCCATATCCAAACATAACAAGAACGCAAACAAAGAGAAAACAAAGTCACAAATCTGAAATTTCTTATAAGAAAAACCTGAAAAAAAGCAGGAGATTGAGAAAAAATGAAATTTCAAATAACAAATACGATCAGAATGTCCAACCTGTTCCCAGAAGTACACAAACCCTTCAACAGAAGACTGGATGCAATGTAGGGTGTGCGAAAAATGGTGACATGAAAACTGCATTTTTAAAAAAAGTGTTGTTAAAACGTTTCATTGTTTAATATTCTAAGAAAGATGGATTTCCATAGAGTAAGGTTTAGTACTAGATTACTAAAATGTTTAAAATATACCTACAAGTGATATTGCAATAGAAATACACTCATCAACAATTACAAAAATTGGTATTTTATTGTTTGTTAATAAGGTTAGCAGTATATCTATTTCCAAACCTTTTATTAAATGCTTTCAAAACAGCTGTCAGTGATGAAATAGTTTAATTCTTAAATAAAGTAGTGGAAGTTATTTGTTTCGTGTTCTTGAGAATACCTAAAATCGATAATCTGACTTAGTCATAGGTAAAATCAAATACACACTACCTATTAATTTTTTTTAATACTCAGAGATGCATTAAAAAAGATTCGCGATTAGATTATTTTCGTTTAATTTAGAATGTAGGTTTCGTTTAGATCCCCTTATTTGATTCTTTCTCCGTCCATGAATTTTACCTATTCTGATTCGGTATCGGAACACAGACTGCTTCTATTGATATCGAATAACAGTATAATTTTATGGTTCTGATGGACAGACAAAAGTACATACGATCTTCGATTGTTATTTAGCATTGTTGCCATTGTTCAAAGTGAAGAATTTCAATGGATGGCGGTCTGATATTACCGATTATTACTGAGGTAATTCGATACTAGTCGTTGATTTTCACAAAAGGTTAAACTCTAGTGACGATGCATGGCAGCCGCGGTGTTTTTTGGCGTTTTTGTGGTGAATATGGGGGTGTTCTACATCTTTTTTTTCATTATTGTTAGTTGAAGGGGCTGTACGCCACCCCGCAGCGCTAATAAATAGAAATAGATGGAAGTTTATGAAAGACAAAAAAATTCCGTTCGATATTTTAGCGGCAAATTCTTTAACAAACAGTTAGATAAACATTTTCTAGATTTATCAAACGTTATATTACAGAAATGTTCAATCTTAGAAATTGAAAAGTTATAATTTGAATAATCAGCATTGTTTACAGTGTCATGCAACATTGCTGAAAATTATAATAGTCTTTCGCAATTTTACCGCACACGGTAGGTCTAATTTTCCAATAAACTTGCACGATTTGAGCCTCACAGAATCGAACTAGCCCAGATTATCTACTAGCGAATCAGTTTCGCCCTCAGGCCAACACCATCTGTTATACATAATGGTACGTATGAATGCTAGTACAAAAAATATCTGCTACTTTAGCTGATAGGTGTTTACATTCTTCTGTAGTTACTGCATTTATTATTAAGTACAAAAATTTGAAATAATGCCACTAACGGAATATTTCCTGGTTTTTTATTATTTACGAGAGGCACATTAACAACAGTATATTTTGAAAACTTTTTGTTAGGTTCCAAATAATCTGTATTCATTTTTATGTAAACAAATAACCAATCATTAGATTGACAACTGTCATTAATGATATTATTGCTAGAGAGATGAGAATAATTTTAAAATTTACTAAGAAGAAGAACGCGTTAATTAAAAAATTAGGTTTTAAATTACAATTACAGCTGTCTCGCTACAACAATGATCGTCAGATTGACATGTTTAAGTAACATTTTGTTTTTAAAAAGTTTGATACTGAAGACATTCCGATACCAAAATACCTAGATAATTCTCGCACTGTACAGTTTGGATTTTTTTTACTAATTTTTTGTTCTAGCTTGCCTTGATGCATCCTCCTCAACCTAATTCTCTGCATTTTTGCTCTATATTCTGCTTACGGTAGATTGTGATACACAAGGCGCATTTATACAGTTAGAGCTGTTTAGTAACATAATAGTTGGTCAGTTCTACGCGTTTTTCGTACTGCTGTACTAGCTTCTTTAACACCCTTGGCTAGAAACTTGCTGCCTGAGAGTTGAACCAGTGAATAACGACGATTTTGATTCTCTCTTCGGTTTCAAAATGGTTTCCAGCGTTTAAAATGCAAGAAGAGAAAGAAGTCGACAGGTGCAAGGTCGGGACTGTACGGTGGATAGCCAAAAAGTTTCCAACGAAAATCTCGAATAATCTCCGCAACAGTTTGTTGCATTTCGTAGTACATGTCATCTGTAATGGTTACCCACGTTCCATGAAATCAACCAAAAGAACACCGTCTTTGTACCAAAAAACTGTAGCCATCAATTTTGAACTTGTTTAGGGACTTTACTTAAACTTTTTCAGATTTTGTGAAGTTTAGTGTCGCCACTGCATCGATTGCAGTTTTGTTTCTGGGTTGACGTAGGAAATCCACGTCTTGTCCCCAGTCTCACTCATTTGGCTTCCTTCTCATATCGGGATCAACTTAAAAACCATCTCAAACTCGTTAAGAGGAGCTATTGCAACTTTTTGGCCCAATGGTAAAACTTCTCTACGTTAACTCCAACTATCTACTAACCATAAATATAAATATATATTATTGGTTTTAGAACGTCTTTTGACATTGTCCGATGCCTAATTTCCACGCTTTCCGATCATTCCATTGGTCTTCTATCAGATTTCTTGCAGTCATTGCCCTCGTTATTGCTTCTTTCCACGTTATTTTTTGTTGTTCTTTTTCTGCGTTATGTTGGTATCCATTTTATGGTTTTCTTTGTCATCCAGTCTCTGACCGTACCATATTAATTGCTGCCTTTCTATGTCTACTGAGATAGTATCTTCTATTCCTATTCTTTGACATATTTCTTGATTTCGAATTCTGTCTTTTCTGGATACAACTATTGTTCTTCTAAATGCTTCTATTTTCACAGCTTCAATTTTCCTTTTGTCTTTCTCGGCAATCCGCCAGGTTTCTGCTCAATATAACAAACTGCTATTTATAAGGGTGTCATATATAGAAATCGTACGTTTTTTACCAATTTCGCTACTCAATAAAATACTGTTTAAGCAGCCTATTGTTCTTCTTGCCTGAATTACTGTATATTGCTCCTGTAGTTTCCTTGCATATACCCCAAGTCATCCTTGTCATTGGCAATAAAGACCTGGTCATCGGTAAATTGAAGGGTGTATAAGCAAGTGTCCCTTATACTATATTCTCCGCTAAACCAGTCCCAAGCCTGGGGTTTCATCGTCAAGAGATGAGAAAGGGGGAGGGATCGAGGTGTAACACCTCACTAAAAACCTGGGTTCAGTTGGCTCCGACTGATAGCATTCCGTAAGGACCCCTGCCAAGGTTAAGATGATGGATCATCAAGGCTAGAGGAAGAAAACCTTGAGCCAAAATTACCTGGTCCTCCAGGTTGTGGGTTTTGGCGTCACATGGGAAACTTGAATGTACTAAATGTATGGAATCGTCCATACCAGACTTACAACTATCTTATATCAACCTGCCATCATTGCAACGCTATCATGTCTGTTACCAAACTCTACCATAAAATTTAACAAACAAACTTATATGTTAGTTATTTTAAACTCCACTCTGTATTGATGTTGTAGTTGATATTGTATAATTTAAGCACTTGAAATTTAAATAAAAAATTAATAAAATTATCCTAAAAATTAAGTAAAACGCGTTGCACATTTCGAACACGCCTTAGTAAAAACATACTGTTGATTTTCTTTACCGTTTAAAGTTAAAAATACTGTATTAGCTTGTCCCACTATTAGCGTAACTCGGGGCATTATGTAAAAACTAACCTGTTAATTCATCAATTTCTCCCACTCATCCAGTCGTATCATTATTACACACGGTACGATTGATGTCACGCAATTCACTAGTTCTCAAAAAAAGAAACTAAAACCAAATGTAAAACAAATTGTATATCATTAAAATTTTGCGCTCTGCGACTCTAAATTGATAATAAATGACAATAATGAAACGGGGGCGGGGTAAATATAACGTGGGGCACCGGAAAGACATCTATCCGCGGCTTTCATTGCTGTCTAGATGATCATGTTTATGTATAATTAGACGTTGATAGTGATACTTGAACTGTCATTCATAAGAGTCGTCCAGTTGTACATTTTCTTCGTACTCGTAATTAAACACGATTTCATTACACACAGTCCAGTACACTTCAACGTGAAATTTAATTCATGCTATTTTATCAATTATGCTAGGTAGCAAAAGCAATTGCGAGGCAATTTGTAAAGATAAATCAGCACATTATGTGTAATATACGTCTTTTTAATTATATTACTACCGATGTTTAATTGATGTTTATGCTAAAGATGGTAAACAAAATTATTTACTCTTTATATAAGAAAAGATATACAGTAAACGTAAAACAAATAGCCTTACACGTCATAGAATTCAATATCGTCACTCGTTAAGGTTAACAACACAACTTTTAAAAAAATTAAAAATATCTTTAATTTGAAATTTAGTTAGGGGAAATATACTGTAACATGTCTATCGCCATGCTAACTTATTTTAGATTACCGTTGCTACGAACCTAAAAATCAACCCGACTCACCGCATATTAGACATTCCCTTCTCACCGCTACCGAACATACCCCTTACAATTGAACGCACCTGAAAAAAATCTCTTAAACTTAACGCTACTCCAAAACCGGAAACCAAGGATAACATTGTCAACCCTCATCTATAAATTACAATGTCCTAATACAACGCCCTTTTTCTTGCTGATAACTCGACGAAGACAGCCCTCCCAGTACTGCTGTACACAAAAGATACAGCCAGCTAGGATAAAGCTAAGCCAGAAACAAACAAATATATCTTTTTAATTTTTACATCAGTTTTATTTACAAAACCCCCTGACTATAAGAGCTAAAGGGTGTATCGTGTTCGGTTTAACTACTCTGCTCTAGTTAACTTTAATATTTACTGGCAATTTCAATAACAAACTTATCTTTCTATTACCCAAGGTGTTTCTATCTTTTTCACCTTAGTTTCCTTTTTGTTTATATTCACTTTTGTTTTTTTCGTACGAATAAAAAGATAGTTGCGACTATTCGAATAATTCCACTATTCGAATAATTCGACTATTCAAATAATTGTCGCCTAATCGAATTATCCAACCAATTGACCATTCAATATTCATGCTTTTCGTACAATTTTTTTGCTCATGGATTAAATTTAACTCTCATGCTCATTTACACTTATGACCAAAGTCATGTTTTCATAGTTTCCAAGAAATAAACAAAATCTAAACCCATTTGCGCATTTTTAATTTCGTTATTAAATTTGAATTCATTTAATCTCTTGGGCTGTCTATCTGGAGACATTTTGTGTATGAAGTAGTAATAATTATCTAGATCAGGTAGATAAATAACTATTGATAGTCTAAATGTTCTGAAACTCTAAATTCCCGAATAAGTTGGATACTCCTACTAAGTACGTTACATAATATAATATTTGAAAAGATTTTTTCGGTATTCTTTAAATAAACGATGGTTCAAATATTTTGATACCAAACTAACTGATTTTTGGTTATTTGATTAGTCGAATAATTTGAATAGCCGAATAATTCAAATAGTCGAATAATTCGAACAGTCCAATAAATCGATTAGCCGAATAATTCAAATAAATCAAATAGTCGAATAGAGAAATTTCCGAGCCCTACTATATTGTATCGGTTAACATAAAAGTGTCTATTCTGGCAACAATTTATAAAAACAGTGAAAAAATTTTAATTGGAGATAGACAGAAATCAATTTTAATACAAAAGCAGCTTTTGCCATAAAAATAGAGATAATATAGAATTTGAGTAATATCAACAGGTAATTGGTAATACTTTCTCTTGTACTATATTTTATAAAGATGTATATAATAAAGGATGGTTTAAAATTGATTTCATAATTATATTTTAACTAATTAATGTTAACTGATCAAAGAAAATTATTTAAATTATATTTAGTTCAATAAACATGTGGTAAATATATCTTATACTGTTGATTTATGATTTTATGTAAGTAAATTTTAACCTAGAAATAATTTTTATTGTTTAATTTCACCAATATTTCACCTATCTTGTTTTATTCCCAGTGGCAGTCCTTAGTGTATTTTAGTTCAGTGAATGAATATTGTAATTCCATGTTACTTAACAAAGTTCATAATTTTGGTAAACCCTGTAAAAATAAATATTCAAATGATTACATTGTTGCAAAGGCAATAAGGAGACCTTTCAAATGAGCTGTCACGTGACTTCGGTTTGTATTTAAAAAATCGTCGATGACGTCATTACACCATCACTAATGACGTAATGTCCAACACATCTATAGGAGTTGATAGCCATTCCAAAATTAAAATTGACGTGTCTTAAGATTATTTTTTAAAGTCGTCTGTTTCTGAAATAATGAATTTATTCCATACATTTCCATCATACTGTATAGACCTTTTGTTAGAGGTGGAGTTGAGTCTAACGAGAAGTAAAAGCTCATGCTATATTAGCAACATTTAAATAATATCAAATTTAAACCATATTTAATATCAATAAAAGTTAATTAAAATACATTATGTATACATATTTAATTTGTTTAAATTAAAATGACTAGGCTGTAGAGATTTTTCCCGAATATCCTATGTATCCTTTATTTTGGGTAAAAATTTTCGTACGTTAGGTACAATATCCTTATATAAACAATTACTTACATAAGCCTTAATAAAACTAATAAAAAGCAGAAGAATTATTACAAATATTGTAGCTACACAAATATAAAAATTATCAGATTTGACATTCTAGTCATGTTTTTTTTTTTAATTTAACTACTCCTACTTTTAGTGTGTAATTAAAGGTTTTTGAAGAAGGTTTAACGATACACAAATTTTTAATTTATTTATATCCCACATTCCATTCTTAGTTATAGACTTAGAATAACACTAAATAAATCGGCTAAAACTTACCAAAAAAAGACCAACCTAACATAAATCCGCTGGTAAATTCTAATACATTCATTATTTCATGTTGTTTTTTTGTTAAACTTAAAATGATTGCTAAACGTTATCAGCCACATACCGAGTATTTATTCGTACAGAACAATGATTACCAACAGGAAAATAGCACAGATGATATCAACAAGATTTATTTACAGAAAGTGTTGTTTGTTGGTTTTGTATATCAAGCGGCCATATACGTAAAATCACGCTTTTAATACAATCCTCACGTTACCGTTGTTTTTCTTTACTGATAAAATTATTTTCAAGCATAGGTAGTATTCCAACGCCATGTTAGCTCACCTAGATATATCATATTGCCAATAGGTACGCCCCGGTTTTTTAATCTGAAGAGTATATTGATGGTGGTTGCAAATATACTGTTACATCGTCACCAGATACCAATCAAATCAATTTTTAAGAAGTAATTAAACAGCTACAGTGATAACCTGTTGGTGAAACTGAAATTAACGGTGTCAGATATAGTTTTTTACAGTAAATTGAATTTGATGGGAGACAGTATTAATGTTTTATTCATGTGATATTTTATTGGCATAGTAAAAACACCAGCCAAGAATAAGCCATAAAATTGCATATTATCATAAATCTTATTTTACTTTCTTATTTACACGGTTTTTTCTTGGATGTATGTATTTATTTTTTTATCTCTCTGTGCATTCGTTTTAGATCAATTTTAGAACGTTAACATGACTCTGTTTATGGTATTCTCAACACTATATTGTCTATTATAGTTCCAAAACATCGAATGTGTTTAGTTTTCGCTAACAACGAAGGTTAGCAATCCAAAATTCAACATTATACGTTGGTTTGTGAGGGAAAACTACAAAGCAATTTTACAAGCTCTAAGATCTTGTTAGATTAGAACTTGTTTGTTTTTACGTGAATGGTCGAGTAATAATATGGTTCATCATTAGGTTACAATCCTTCTCTTAGCCTAATATATATCTCATGAAGTTCATGAGGGTCGTTGTCGCAATTCCTCGTCCATGGGCTCAAGTTTAGGCAACATCCTAGCTACTTGCCTGACTACTTGTTTCATATGCGCGACAATGCGACTATGTGTCTAGTCTAGTCTAGTCACAACTCGTATGTCTTGCATGTCCCTATCCAGCAGCATTCTCTCTTACTCATCTATCTTAAGAAAGTTCTCTTTTAAATACTGTCTTAGTACCTCCAGTTCTTATTAGTAGGAACGTATAAACCCAGTTGGATAGGGGTTACAGGGATAACAGATTAGATCCGTTTTAATTCCACCTGTTTTGCAAATATTTTTGCTTGAAATATTCCTTCTTGGGAATAGTATAGTAAATGGCTTATGGCAGTTGTTTTTGTATTACATCTAGGATTATCAGTACCGGATGATGCGTAGAGGCTTTCGGAGTCAAAAACTAATCATCCATGGAGAGAACACATCATTCTCGTCAGTTTTTTCCGCATTGGTGGAAAGATCTTGACAACAATTTTATTTTACTTTTAAGAGAAGATTTTTATTCAGAGAAAATACTCTTTAATACATTTTAATATTCACTTTCTTACCTTTCTTTAATACTGATTAAAAAGGTCTATACTCCGGGTCACAGTTATTATGCAGTGTGGCCGGCATAGGCCAATGTAAATCTTATGGGCGAATATTCAACACTGTTGTCGCTTTGGTTAAATTTATTGGTAAAATTTATCTAAAAGCATAATTATAAATATTCTTAATTACTCACTAAACGATGTTCAAATGAATAATTTAGTCAACATTTAAATCATAATAGTAACACAATGGCAAGTTATATTCCCGCGCCAGTTGGAACCAAATTCGAAGAACATGCCGATATGGCAACGCCGTCGTCCATAAACGTAATACTGTTTAATAACTGTGAACCAGACTATAGACCAATTGTATCAAATACCCACATTGAAAAATTTGGCATCAGTGCCTTTGTTTGTAATTGTCTAGATGATTAGCGCTTTGTTCGATTTTTCCTGAATTTTTGTGTATTTAAGTGAACTTTATAAAGTGTTTATTTATTTTCAATATTGAAAATGGTGAAACCTCGAAAAGCGTGTATAATTTGTGGTACTTCGCAAAATGATAATATAACCTATCACCGGTAAGTTATTCACTACATTGGCGTACAATTAGCAATTTTAATTAAAATTTATTACAATTAAGAAAATCAAATTAATAATGAAATACATATATCCTTTTAGATTTCCTTCCGATAAAAATATGTTAGAAGTATGGTTCCATGCCATAAGTGTAGATATAAATTCCTTACCAAAATATATTACTTTTATAACAATTATATAATTAACATTTATATAGGTATTACAGTTAACTCTAACCAATTACACGCCACTATACGGCTGTGTTTACCTACACCTCTAGATTTTCCATCTCTCTCAATTATAGGTTAATTGCTATTGACTACAAACCTTAGAACATAAAATAGTAAGGAAGTATTGCTCGTCGAAGGAGAGTTGACCGGGATGGTTATCCAAGATGGCTACCGGAAGTTACTTTTTAACAGTGGCGTCCTATATTATTATTAATAACATATCTATTATTCAGTATGAACACTAATCATTATATATTAAAATAACCATTTTAAAAAGGAAAGTAGAGGAAAAAAACAATAGTATAACATTGCCTAAAATGGGGGTACTAGATTTAAGGAAATAAAACCAGTTATATACTACACAATTTTTATTAAAATTTTTCATTCTACCACTATTGGCCCTTAAATTGAATTTTGTGTAAACATGTCTAATTTTTTCTACATTATTTATTTTACTTTTACATTTAAAATAAATTCTTGTTTTTAAATATACTTCACAGATGCTTTTTATAAGTTGTTTCCTACGAGGACTTTCAGAAGTAGATGGTAGAGTTTCAGGAACAAGAACTGGTGAAATAGTTTCACCAGTGTTATTAAAGCAATTTGTGGATGCAATAATTACTTACATATTTCATTCTTGCGATTTTAATTGTAGATATAGCATTTGGTACTAGTATAACAATTACTGAAGACATTCTATCAAATGATTGTTCTGTAAAATGTTGTGAGCCTAAAAAGCTATTCTTACCTGGACTCCAGTTATCTTTATCCACAATATTTAACCATTTCCGTCTAATATTTTCATCTCGTGGGAAACTGTGAATGTAATAATGTGTTAATTAATACACAAATACATTTATTGTACAACGTTGCTTTAGAATACTCCATAGACATAAAAATAATTGACATATACAGTTATGAGATTCACAAAAAATTGTAAATTAATGATAATTAAAATAAAATATCCTCTTTCCATTATTGATACGCCTATGTCACTTTAAGTAGATAGGTTAGGGATCAATACAAAGTATTAATTTAATTTAAACATAAAAATATAGTTTACGTATATATAATGAATATTTATTATAATAATAGCTACTTATCAATAAATAATTAATCTAAATTTTTAACAGAAAACTAAATTTTTATAACTTGTAAACAAACTATGAGTCATAAATGGTTATCCAATATGGCCGACTTCCGTCGCCAGATTTTTACATTGTAGATATAACATAAACTCCTTCCTTACTATTTTATGTTCTAAGCTACAAACTATATGTTATTGTGTTGTTGTGGCACCTCTATCTTTACTTATTACTCTGAGGAATTAAATCACAATCCTTTTTATATATTTTTATAAGTGTTTATCCAGGTTTTCTTAAGATTTATGATTGGAATTTTTGTTTATCGATACACACATCAATACACAAAACCACAAAACTGTTTATACATAATTAAAAAACGAAGATACTCATCACAAAAAAAGTAACACTGACGCGTTTTATTAACATTTCCGAGATAAGCAAAAAAACACTATCCCAAAGAAAACCGTTCCTGGAGTACTTTACTGAATTCCATCCTTAGTGGACTATGACATTGTTAGAATCATAGAATAAAATATTTTATTAATTTGAAATTTTACCAATGACATATCTACTGTGAAACGACCTTTAAAATTTGACAATAAATATTTTGCAGTCTTAAAGTAAATAATAATAGTAGTCAATACAAATTTTAAAGCAAAATTATAACCAATTGTCAAACACAAAATTTAAACATTTATAAAAACTATTATTAAATTTAGTTCATAATGTATGTCTAAAATTTGTAAACGTTATAGAAATTAATTCAGGAAATTAATGGGATTTGAGGCGTATTTGCTTACAATTAGTTTTAAAAATTATAGGAATATGTCAGAAATGATTGAAAGACGTGTATTTTCTCCGACTATTTTTGTATGATAAGAGAAATTATTCGATACAAAAAAGGAGATTAGAATAAAGTTAAATAATCAGTTTTTGCATACAAGGGGAAAATCCATTTAAAATTATTAGTATTTAAATATTTAAATATTTGTTTTTGAAAGGCAATACGCCTACGCAAATCAAAGACGAGTTGGACGGGGGACTCTGCACCATCATTTACCACCGTGAAATTTTGGGCTGCTGAATTTAAACGTGGTCGTACCAGCTTGGGTCACGATGAACGTTCGGGACGTCCAAAAACTGCAACCACTAACGATAATATCGCTCAAGTTCACCAAATGGTGCTAGACAACCGTCGAATTAAAATTAGAGAGATAGCAGAGGCTATAAACATGTCCAAAGAACGTGTCTGTCACATATTGAATCAAGATTTAGGCATGAGAAAGCTGTCCGCGCGTTGGGTGCCGCGTTTGGTCACTTTGGACCAAAAACGTGTTCGAATGAACATTTCCAACTCTCTGTTGGCGCAGTTTAGGAGCAATAAATTCGAATTTTGGCGCCGATTAATTACTGTAGATGAAACTTGGATTCACCATTATACTCCAGAAACAAAAACAATAGACTGCGAAGGGGGAATCGGCTCCAAAAAAAAACAAAGGTTGTTCCTTCGGCTGGGAAAGTGATAGCAACTGTTTTCTGGGATAATCATGGAATTACCTTATTCAATTATCTTCAAAAAGGAAAAACGATTACAGGAGCATACTACGTATCATTACTTGACAAGCTGAAGGCAGACATTGTGGAAAAACGGCCACATTTGCAGAAAAAAAGAATTTTGTTTCACCAAGACAATGCGCCGACTCACACCTCAGCGGTTGCCATGGCGAAAATCCACGATTTACGGTTTGAACTGCTTGACCACCCTCCTTACTCACCAGATCTAGCCCCAAGCCACTTTTTTTGTTCCCTAAGCTAAAAATTGCGCTCGGAGGACAGAGATTTTCGTCGAATGAGGAGGCCATCACCTTCGTAAACAACTATTTTGCAGAGAAAGACGCCGAGTACTATTTGGACGGGTTGAAGAGATGGGAGCATTGCTGGGAGAAGTGTATAGACTTACAAGGAGACTATGTAGAAAAATAAAAATTAATTTTTTAGGTCGGAAACTTTTCAGACAACCCTCATAAACTTGAAATATTGAACTCTACCTGCAGATCAAATACTACTAATATTCTAAATTTATTATTCGGGCAAAAAATATTATTTTTGCCGCCATTTTGGGTATAATATACGATATTTGAAATATAAAATTAAATAATAAAATAAAATTCAATTATACTAAACAATACCTAACAAATTAATTTTTGAAATTTATGTGTCTATTTCTTGTAGCTTAAATAATTGTACATGTAATACAATTTAAGATGTAAGTTAATAGCATGCAAATCTGAGAGTAAAGAATGAAATCGGTGTATCCTGTCTTCCTACACACCCACCTTGATGCTTATTAACCGTCAGTTAAATCAAAGAAGGCCGCTTTGTTAAAGCGGTAATTAGAGAGGAAATCTCCGTACAATAAACCTGCGGGACGGTTTCTTAGTTACGCCGCCTATGCTTTATTTAAATACGGCCATTTAGGATACACCGTTTTCGGGTTTCGGTTTTGTCAGAATGTCCGCAATCAGCTCGTGGTTTCTATTAAGGTCCCTTATTCCTTTCACTTGCAGGTATATTTACTTTAATTGGAGATTTTAACCCATTAAAACTTTAATGAATGGCAGATTTGCAAAAAGAGATACTTCATAAAGGTCAAAAGGGCGTTTGAATTGTTAGAAATAATCACAAGTCGATTAAATGAAATGTGTTTCAAAGGATAAAATAAATTTTAACTTTCTAAATTTCTAAAGGAGTGTGATCCCTACAGTCTTGTGTATCTTCTTATGAAAGATACCTACCTAATTATATATTTTAAATCAAACGAGACCTGGCTTCTCTCATTTTAATCACACCACTGAAGAATCTATTAAATTATAAAATTGATAATAACAAAAAGTAAACACCTAACTATTAGTTTCTTCCTGTAAAGAAGCCAGACATTAGATATGAAAAAAATAAAAAGTATTAGGTTAGGTTATGAGTGGTCAATCAACGTCCCTTTCACTGTGACCTAATGAAACTCATCAGGGTCGTTGCAAAACTTCCCTTGGCTCGAGTTTATGCAGACCAAATTTAGGGATCCTGCTCTCGAGCTCTCGGTAGTTTCCTAGAATATGCTCAGACTTTTCATCCTCAGCCTATGGCAGAATCTGCAGTTCGCACTGTGTGTCAGTCCAATTGTTTTCATCTACCCAATAAGGCTACTGTGTGTAGTCAGTAGTCCTCTCACAATTCGTAGATCCAACTGCTGTTACTCAGCTGCCTTTAAGATCTACACTATTTGCTATGCTAAGAAATAGTTCTGGACCTACAAATATTCCTTCAGCACATAGCTAGATGCTCGTTCCTTTCAATCCCAGTATGTTTAGCCTAAATTAAAGTTACTTTGTTATTTTTTCCTATACGTATTAGATCTTGAAGATATTTCCAAACTAATTTAGAGTGGATCCGATTTGATTCCATTGACTTAAGCGCCGCTTGGTTATTGAATATGATTTCTATAGTTTTGTTCGTCCAGTCATGCCTAAACAGTTCTTGCAGACACATCTCTATTGCAAAAACCTCTACTTGGAAAATTGTGGACATGTTACCCAAGTTCTGGCTCAATTCATCCTATGTTTCTCTCCATAGACCCCAGTTCCAACTGGTTGGAACTGGGTTGGAAAATAAAGCTATTAATAAATGAATACATAAGCTTGTTGAATTAGGATTTATTAGGTTTATTATTATTTAGAGAAGAAACGAAAAAAGAAGAGACTCAGCTTCTTATTTGACAATATAAAAATTAGTATTTTAGTTTTTGTTAATAAGTTCAAATCGTAAAAGAAAATGATGTTAATAAATATGTATTACTTTGTATTTTAGCTAAATGAACACTTTAAATTTCTTCTTAAAGATTTGTTATACATTCATTATCTCTCTGCATTGATGCATTGCATTGCATTGATGTTAATGCTGAATACATTGAACATTTAGTTTAATTTTATGGTAAGAATTATACTTTTGGTGAGTTGTTTTATTTAGAATGAATTGTTTAATTAGATTTAGTTTTATTTAAGATTTTTTGTTTTATTTAACGTTTATTGCTTTTACATAGGTTAATAATTACGGTTTACAATAAATATTACGAAAGAATTTTGTTTCCATAAAAACTTTGGGTATATGGAATGCTTAACAAAAAATAAAGTTTTATAATGGAATATTATATTTGTGCCATAAAATACGCGGTGTTCCATTTGAAAGAAGAGGGAAAATGAAAGTTTCGAGTTTCCGTCCACCCTATATACAAAAGAGAAAGTTATTCATAATTAAAATAATACGGTGATACTGCTTCAAATTATGAAACTGTATTAGGCAAAATATTTCTTTTTCTTTATCGTACAAGCCACAGAACGTTCATTTATCTAGGTACCATTATCACATAAACGAGTTCATACATTTTGAAGTACTCTGTACCTATAACATGTCAAAACCCTATACCAAGAGCTTCAAAAAATGTGAGCAGTCCAAATTTGGTATAATATACATCTGTAGAGTTTGGTTAATAAGATAATTTCAAAATATAGCCCTTAAAGACATCTACTATTTTTGTTAAAAACATTTTTTGATATCTCTTAAAAGTATATGACACCTTGTATGTGTCTAAAGCTTTTCAATTCACTACCAGATTGACTGCCAGATTAAAATACGAAATTAGCTTCCAAAAAGTGTTAAAAAACAGAAATAGAAAAAAAACTTTTAATTGTCTTGGAACCATATTGTCACTAGACGTGTACACCATTGGTTGTAATATTGTGACTTAATTTCTTTTTGTTTTGTATATATTTTGAAATAAATAATAATAATAATAATGTTTATTTAAAAAAAATCATATTACTTACATAGAAAGATATAATTTGTCTTACGTACTATGTTGATTTGTATAATTAAGGTAATTAAAAGAGAGTATACATATATAAATAAACATGAATAATCACAGAAGCAAATGAATGCTCGTGCGTGATACAAATACAAATTTATACCTACTTTAAAATATTTACAAATTTTCAAATGCATTAATAATAAAAAAAGACAATTTTAACACTCCAATAAGATATTGCTATTTCTATGTACAATCAAAAACAACGTTTCATATATTTTCAACGTGAATACTTTAAATTTATTAGATTATTGAAAACATCTCTTCCACATGCAAAAATCCATTTTTTTATTTTTGTTTTATAATTTTTATGTGAAGTAATCTGTTTTATTTCTACAGGTAGTAGATTCAGTAATCGAGGGGCAAAGTAATAGGCACATCGCTGACCAATCGTTTTTTGAGATCTACTGATGTACATTATTTGATCTACTTGCGCCCTTGTTTCATATCCATGATTTAGAGGGGCAACTTTTATTTTATTAATATTAACATACAACAGTAATCTTTGACAAAAAAGCTGTCGTATATCTAATATATTAAGTTCTTTAAATAAGTTCTCACTTGAATATACTCTAGGTTTCTTGTATATAATTCTCATTATCCATTTTTGTAATGTATTTAAATTTTTTAAATGGCATTCTGCTACACCCCCCCATCCTAATACTCCGTACGATAGTATAATATTTATTACTTTTATTATATTACAATAATAACCAATTTTAAAATTATCTATAAACATTGTAAATTTACTAAGAACCCCTAATAAAAAACTCTTCGTTTTAATGCAACTTCCACGTTTAATTAAAAAATTAGGTTTTTAATCACAATGACAGCCGTTTTGCTAGAATTAGCATCGTCAGATTGACATATTGAAGTTATTATTCTTAGTAAGATGAATTTTCAAAAAGTACAATAAATTTAATTGTGAATTTGTTTGGATATCTTTTTATAAACAAAAGTATCGGAAATATAGTTTTGTACTATGAATAGATTACACTAAACACAAACAGGAAAAATCGTAACAATCACATCTTTATCAAATGTCCACTGGAATCCCTCTCAAGGATACACGTCAGTAGAAAAAAAATAAAGTTTATCACTTACATATATTACGGCAAAGAACTGAACATTCACGATTCTGACATCAAAAAGCCACACATACACTATCACACACTGGAAATATGCAAAATAGCACATTAAAGATACCTACGTACTTTTTATTTTTGCACTTTACTTTGCATCTCGCTCTGAGATACCGCACATTAAAAGCGAAATCAAAGAACACACCTACAAACATTTGTTTGTTCAAATAGGGACTAATACATAAGTTTCGTATACGGTTACGAGTAGAGTCGCCTCTGAATCTGGTTTGCTGATAAGCCACGGAATTTTTAAAAGGTAAATTGTTAATGGCAGTTCTTTTGTTACATCAAATTGGTTGAAAGCGCAATTATGCAATTTCTAAAAGAAACTTAAAAAGGGCATACGAAAAGTCTCAGTAATCAAATATGGATAATTTAAATCTAATAGGTTTATGTGCAAAGAACAAAGGAAAAGTACAAGAGATGTTACAAAAATTTTAGAACAGTAAACAACTAAACGGTTGAATGAAACTTCCACTATTTATTCAAAAATACGTTTTAAATTCAATGACAGCCATTTCGCTAGAATATTTTAGAGAAATTTTTTGATGTTGTAGGCGTCAAGTCACATAAGTGTGTATTTTTAGTGGATAAAGGTGTTATGTTACATGTTATATTCACCAATAATCGGCTACATAATATAAGTGATGAAATTATCAACTGCAAGGAACAAAAATCATAACAAGAAATACATGTCTCCCTTACTAAATGTAAATATTCTTTACCGCCTTTATATACAGCAGTGTAAGGAGAAAAATCTGGATGCGAAATACATGGATAAGTTGCCTTTCTACCGGCATATTGAAGTTACATTTTGTTTGTTTGTAGCTAGGTACCTGATGTTGATTAAATAGGTAAGGCTAGACCAAGTATGGAAGTAATAAGACATAACAATATTACAGTCTAGATGTTATTAGCCCTAAGGGATTATCCTGTATGTATTTCCCTCTAAGATCAGTATAAGTGTACAATGATATAGAAAAAACTATATCATGCTGATTTTTACAATAACTTAATATATTTCTGTTACAATTACGTCTTATCTATGTATAAAATGAAGACTCAATCAAAGTAAACAGTTTAATAGTGGAGAACTTCCAAGATGTATTGGTTCATTCACTACTTTAAATTGTTGATCTGATAGATGTCTATTTATTTCAAGTTCTATGAGGAAATCTAAATCTTGTTTTTATCACAAATTTGTAGTATTTGAATGTCATTGGTGTGCACGAGTGAGTGTGGATGTTCAAGAAATTATCTAAATTTAATAAATCTGAGGTTTACAAAATTAATTTTCCAAAATGCAATGCTGTATATGTAGGTCAAACACAAAGAAATTTTGAAATAAGATTCAATGAACACTTAAGAGCATATAGATTACAACAACCAAATAAGGCAAACTATGCAAAACACGTTCTTGAACATCCACACTCACTCATACAAACCAATGACATTCATATACCACATATTTGTGATAAAAAACAAAATTTAGACGTAATTGTAAAACACAAATATATTAAGTTATTGTAAAGATCAGCATGCTATAGTTTTTTCCTGGTTTTTCTATATCAATGCACAGTTATAGTGATCTTAGAGTGAATTACATCCAGGATAATCCCTTAGGGCTATTAACATCTAGGCTTTAATATTGTTATGTCTTATTACTATTGTTATTACTTCCATACTTGGTCTAGCCTTACCTACTTAATCAACATCAACAACAAAATGTAACTTCAATGAGTCAATCAGACGATGCTAGTTATTTAGCGAAACAGCTGTAATTGTAATTTTAAACCTAATTTTTTCAATTAAACTTGGAAGTTGAGTTAAAATAAGAGTTTTTTTATTATTCTTCGTAAGATGGACTTCCCAAAAGTAAGGGTTAGTACAATAAATTTAATTAAAGCAAATGTGGTTTTATAATGTTGTTATCCACTATGTCAAACATTCGGGACACAAGTATTATTTTTTAACTGGACAGAAGACATTGCCAATAGAGGCGGTAATGAAATAGCAAGCAGTCTCCTACTATTTTGCAAGTTACTCAAAGAAGAGGATCGTTATGTTGACCACTTAATAATTTGGTCCGATTCATGTGCAGGGCAAAATAAAAACTTTTATATGCTCTGCCTTTATCAATACTTGATTCTTAACAATATTTTCAAAATAGTTGAGCACGAATTTCCCGTGTTTAGACTTCGGACGAATTAAAAAAGTACTCAGAAAACACCAAAACATTTATACTCCAGACCAATATAGAGAAATAATTTTCATATTTTTAAATATGGAACATTACTATTATAACTTTGAAGAGCTTCCACCTAAACTTCACTTATATAAGAAGGTGTCTAACACTTTTATGAAAAAATTAATTTACGCAATAACGTCCGATGTATTAGAGTTATAAGTTGATTTACAAAATAGAGATGCTAAACAGGTTCACGCTGAGAAAATTAACCCAAGTGCGCTACCCAAATGTGATGGTTTGATAGTTGAAAAAATGTTTACTCAAGAGAACAGCTGAAAAATTTGTTGACCCCGACTATAGATGGTTCTCTAACGAAGTAACAAAATGCTGACAATCCAAAACAGAATAGAACACATTAATATATTGCTGTTTTTCATAATGCTGCTTGGTTAAGATTAAACATAACAACGTATTAGTACATTTTCTTTATTGTTTCAGTTAATGTTCCTTTTGCATTACAATAAAATTTTGTAAGAAGTTACATGACTTCCTTATCAACGACAAAACATACACAGTTTCATTTTAAAGTTGGTGTTTTTGTGTTATACACAAAAATCCAATTTTACGAAAATTTCGTTGGATCCCGAAAGGACAGAGCGGATCGTATAGAGCCTTTTTTGACTGACCTTTCAATGATATTGGATCGCGATAGTTGAAAGCTTGATATATCCTCCTTTGTGCAAAAGAATGAGTATTGCTCTCGTAAGGCAAGTTGGAAAAATACCTATTTGGAATTTTTCAGATGATCTAATGCACAATCCGGCAGATTTACGAACATTTTGAGGGTAAGTCCATATATACTCCAGATGTGGATTTGTTTACAACGTCTCCTAACAATAATAAAAAACTCTTCGTTTTAACGCAACATGCAAGTTTAGTTGAAAAAATTATGTTTTAAATCACAATGACAGCCGTTTCTCTCTAGAATTAGCATCGTCAGATTGACATAATTATTTAAGTCTCCAATTATGCTATCAAGATCGGTTGCTACTACAGGAGAGAAGAAGAAACTGTGTAAGTTCTCAGTAGCATTAGGAAGATGGAAAAGTGGATTAAAGGTAGCAGTTATAGAATTCGTTAAGTTTTTGGCAACATTTATGAAGTAATTATTAAGGCTGTGAAGTAAAGGTTGTGCTGGCATAGAAACTTTATTTTATAAATCATTTACTATAACGAAGAACTTCCAAGATGTATCTGCTCATTTAGAACTTTGATTTGTTTATTTGCTAGGAAGTATATTAATTTCCAATACTTCAATAAAATCTAATTTGTATATCGCAATTGTGCAGTATTTCTATTTCTTTGATTTGTGTAATTGATTAATATCAAGTAGGTGTTTTGTAGAATGTGACTTGCAACAACCGGATAATCACATTATGTAAGACCCCTAATTGAATACAAATACTCCCTTTATTATTATTATGTGTTAATCTGATGATGAGTGTTTACTTGAATTAGCTGCCATTGATAAAAAGTTAATTTTTACTAATAAAAACTATAAAACAGTTGTTTGTTAAGTGTTCTCAAATAAAATTTTGTTTTAAAACTGAGTGAATTTTATTGAACGGAAATCCAATCACATAATAAACCAAAAAAATTTCCTATATATATACAAATTTAATGTCCGAACTTTTGTGAAGTGGTTCATTTCAATGCGGAGGTTGTCGAACAATATTAAAAACAGATAAAATATCCCATACATTGTCTAAATAATCATATGCCTTTACACAATAGGATGAAATTGTTACACTGTTTGCCTTCGTCGCTTCAATTTACACTCCAATGAGCTAGAATCGACACCAATACCGCAAAATACGTCAAATAATTGTTATTTGTCACAGTTGTCACGGTGTGCAAGCATTCCAAATTATATAATAAAAATAACAAAAACCGTCACATATGCGATTGGCGTGTAAGACGGATATCTTTTGTTATTACACTGTGTAATTACAACTAATTTTGAGGTAATGTTTAGTGTACACTCTGGGAAATGCTAACTTCTCTCTGGTGAAGGACCATGCGTGCGTGACTTGACAAGACTATTATTTGACATGTGTTTTGTTCGTTGTTCTTTTGTTTACCTATTTGTTTCAAATATTAACTATTACATAATATAAACGGTATGAAAACCGCACTGATAAAACTTGCTAATGCAAAAATATAAAATTTATCATTTGGTCTTATTTTAAGGACATTTACTGAAAATATTCTTTTCAAAATCATAAACATAAGGCCTGTTCCAACACAACAGAAAACGGTACATATATCGGTTATTTCCATTCGACCAGTTGTTTAATTCTAACTGCTATGCTACTTTACAAATAATAAACAAGTGAACCAATGGGAATGACTGTTCTATTTTTCTGTTCTATTGGGAACAGACCAATTATAAACAAGTAGTTACCTAGGGAAGCTCCGCTGTAGCATTACAAATTGAATAAGTTCGGAACAAAATGGGGAAATGTCAAAAAACCTTACGGTATCTTTAGTAGCAAGATTTTTTCAGATATTTTTTTTTATACAGGTTACTAAAAAAAATTTAGATTTTCTTGAAGAACTAAAAGAACTAAAAAGACATCTAGCAGATCCACAATTTAAAGTTGCTAATGAAAAAATAAATCTTGGAAGTTCTCCACTGTTTACTTTGATTGAGCCTTCATTTTATACATAAATAAGACATTAATGTAATACATAAAATATTAATTACTTTACTTCATTTTTCCATATAATAATAATAATAGCTTCATTGTCCAACAGGTATCCATTTATAAGACAATTTTACTTACTAAAGTACAGTTAAATATATCGCAATAGTTAACCAAACAATTGTAATTGTTACACATAATAGATATTGGACACTTCAATAATAACTTAGTCCTAGGCTGCAAATTCCTAAAGATACCTAATGATATTTCCTACGATATATGAAGGTACCTACATTAAAATTTATTTGCCTATGAATATCGGGGCAGTCAATGAAATTATGTGATAGTTTAAACAAAAATACTAAAGATGCACAATCTCGTTTGAGTTCCAATGAAATAATATGTGAACGAGTACACACCTCATCATTACTTACGTACCGTACGTTAATTGACAAACATTTTAAAAATTTAGTTTGTACATTCACTATAAGGTGACTGTGAACATCATAAAAAGGTGAACAAGGTATATTCCAGTTTACTAAGCACAAAAGAAAATTACAATAATCTCATAGCTTTTTTATTATTGAGGTTTCTGCTATTCCTAACGATAAATCCATACAATTTAAGTGTTTCAGCAGCTTTTATCGTTATATATTCAGTACAAGAAAGATGGCTGTTAAAGATTATTCCCAGATCTTTCATTGTATTTAAGCGCTCTAGATCGTTACAGTCAATATTGTAAACATGATTAACAATATTGTGCTTTCTGGAATAATTTACAATCTTGTATTTATTACAATTAAGATTTAACCGGCTATTATCGCACCAATTATTCAATTCATTCTGTAAAATGTGACTATCATCATTAATTCTCGAATAAATTTTCAAGTCATCTTCGTGGCACAGAAATGGTTTCACATAAATCGGTAATAAACAATAAAAGCAGTAGTGGACCTAAGTTTGATCCTTGTGGTACTCCAGAAGAAGGTACATATTTATCAAATTTAAGGCCATAATAAGAAACAAACTGTTAAGTTTGTAAAGTTATTGTAAAGATCAGCAGGATATAGTTTTTTCCTGGTTTTTCTGCATAGTTCTACTGATCTTAGAGGGAAATATATTAAGGATAATATTTAATAACACCTTAGCTTTAATATTGTTATGTCTTATTATGTCCATGGATATATGATGAAAAAGTGAAGTAATGAATTAATTATTTTGTTAAAATGTAGAGAAATCAAACTGTTTAAATGAATCTTATTTTATCACTATTTTTGTACCCGAATGGACAACCAAATAGTAATTTAGGCAGATATACTTTTGGGCAGTTTAAAAATAGCAAATCCTAAATTAAATAAAATTTACACCACATCCTACTAAGATTCTTTAACTTTATAAAGTGACAGCATGATGTATGCAAAGCCGTTATATCCAACTGCGGCAACATTCATGGTTTGAAAATGAATCATTTAATATTTATTGTTCGGAGCAAAAGAGTAATTATATTGACATTGGTACAAAATGCAATTAAACCGCAAGATGTAAATAGAGAAACCTAAAAAATAATCTACTATTTAGCTATCTATTTAGTAAATGGTTAAATGTATTTAGATTTGTTTTGATACCAGTATTATTTAAATATAATCGCTTTGTATAAAGAACAATCAGATGATGAAAGTAATACTCCTTTGCTACAGATAATAATAAATAAGTAAAGTTGCCGAAATACGATTGTAGGGATTAGGGTAATGTATACCTTTCGAAAATCAAACGAAACAGAAAAGGTCTGTAATCCGATAACAATGCATCCACAAAAATGACAAATGTTGTATTTATTTACCCATTACGATTTGCTGGAGGGTTCATATTGACGATTCAAATCATATAATGCTGGTCCACAAAGAAAGTAGGTATTTACTCAAGTGGGTCATCAAGATTACCATGTTAAACTTACATATTCCAAAAATATGTATAATTGTCTTCAATTACGTTCATAATGTTTGCCCTAAAAGTTCAAAATCACTGTTCTTGACTGAGTCACTTGTAATAAATTTTACATTTTTACATTCAAACACCAAAATAACATTACCATGCAAAATTGTTTTAGGACACTGTGTCTTCTTGTTTAACACTTCTTTTGATTTTATACTCGTCATGTGGTTACACACAGTAGCGTCTTTGTAGATGAATTAGTAGATTATACTTAGTCATATTCCATGCAATGTGTTTTAGGTTGAGCACATACAGCGCAACGCAATTGCAACGACACCCTTTTGAGATTATTAGTTTGAAACCTGTTTCAACCGTTTTTCACACACGCCGCAATCTCACAATCAATTCGGTTTTCACTGGGAACACACTGGTTCAAAATGTCTAGTGATGAAGAAGTTGTGGTTATGTATTTATATCTTCGACAAAGAAGACGTAAAAGAAGAACTATGTGGATAAATTCCTACATTGTGAATAATATCAACTGTCGTATGTTTGTGGCTGCCAAAGAATTACACAATGAATAAATAGATAGCTCGCCTCATATTTTCATTGTTTTCCCAATTTCTGTCCATGCTACCACAAATTTAATGTCAGTCATTTTGTTATTGAAAAAGACGCCAAACACTATGAAACGGAAACACAAGTGTTTTGCACTCTGGTTTCAATCCAACTGATTTGTAATGTGTTTCAAACCGGTTTCAAACTTGTAGCGTCATGTGCGGTCTCTAAAAGGAGTCTATGGCATAAACTCAAATGAAACTCAAAAGTAACTAGAAATTGCTTGCTGTTGTTTTATGTACCTAATTTGAAATCTTCAGCCAAAGTTGAAAATGACTTAATCAGTGCAGCTTTTTCAAAACTAGGTAAATATGAATTTGGCATTTTGTTTGTCTTTGGTTTTTGTAGTTTTACAAATTTGATTGGTAGAAAGTTAAATTTCTAAGTAAACTTGGACTTCGCTCATTGTAACTGCCTTTGATTTATTTTTCATTCCGTGACAACAGATTCTTCATATCATTTCTTCTTCATTTTCAAATAAACTGCTTACACTGCTTAGACTAAATACATTTTTTATACATATTTAATTTTATGGTAGATTTTTCGGGGTATTTTCATTTTTACTTGAACTTGTTTTCATTGTTTATATTTTTGTTTATATAAATATTTGAGTCTTATCTTCGTTGATTTCTTAGGATTCTGGAGTTGGATCTGAAATATCAAAAATATAACTTAGTTCTTTATGTTCTAAAAAAATGTTATTAATTCTATAAAAATGCATATAAAGTAGTGGATGAAAATGGGCAAATACCTTAAAAGCTAAATAATGTCACATCTTTTCCATTGGATTATTGCTGGTCTACGCTTTATTGAAAACATTCTGTTTTGACATTTTCCACCAAAAATTTCAAACTTCATTCAACATTCGAAGGCTTTCTATATGGCTGTAAAATTTATTGAGATGAATAGCTAACCTTCTGAAAAATTAAAATGTAAAACTTATCTCAATATGTAAACATAAAAAGGATATCAGAATAATTTTCATTAAAATATCAGCTACTTTTCTTTAATTCATTTAAAGTATTCGGTATAATAATCTTAAATGTGAAACATTCAAATAGATGGAGAATCTATTTGACAACTTTATCTTGGATAGGATCCTGTAGTATAATTCGATAACAATCAAACAAGTCACAATTCAAATAACAAGTCCCAATTCATGTAACAATTTACAATTCACATAGTTTTCTCTTGAAATTAAAGTTAGAATCTGAAACAAAAAGAATACAATTAAAACTATTAATTTAATTCATATGTTTAACAAACAACTGTGCAATTTAAGTAGTTAAATGTTTAAATATTGTTTAGGTGAAGGTACTTACATGTTGACAGGTAGACACTTGGTAGTCTTCGATAATAGATATGTATTCAGACAATTTATCACAACCTGAGATATCCCTAAAATCACAAAAACTGTATCAATAAATGTTATCAGACAAAGGTGAAATAAATGTACAAACTACTAAAGTTACAGTAATAGACAGAGTAACCTGATTTAATGATAAAAAACTCATATAGTGCAAGCTTAAAAGACTATTTCATACCACAATTAATAAAGGTTGATATTAGACAATTTAGTTAGGAAAAATGTATGTAAGTTAGTAAATTAAGTTTGTATATTAGTTATAAGATGTTAATCTTTGATAATATCAAGAGATTTCAGTTAAATCAGTATTTATAATAGTTAATATCTGGTCCATATAATAGATTAAATGAAAAGCTTAATTTTTATTTTTTTAAGTTAAATTAGTATTTAAAAGTTATAATAGGACTATTTTAATAAATTTATGCATAGATTTAGGTTCATTCTATGTTATTAGCTCAAATTTATAAAGATTTCAAAGTAATTGACATACCTAAAAGTAGCACATTTCAAACTCCAATTTTATAGGGAAAAACTGATCCAAAAATAATTTAAACAGCTTTTTAATGAATGTAAGAATACAGATTTTCTTTATGTTATCTAAGAAATAGTCAAACATGTAAAAATATTTCATCATTTTTCGTAGGTTAAATTTTGTAAATTTAAACAATTGAAGTCCTACTTATATGTCATTATTGTCATAATTGGAAAAAAGTATAAAAGGACCAGGAAATTGAATTTTTCCTCTCTTGTTTCTCTCTGATCCATGCCGAATACGTCGATTGGTAATTAATTAGCACCATAAAATCATTATTAATTAAAAAAAATTTGTAAATCAACGTATTCAACAAAAATATTATTTATAAAGTGTTTTAACAGTACAAAAGTACTTACCAATAAATTCAACAAAAACAATCCAGATTATAGCAAAATTTATGAGATTCATTTCATCGTTTCTGGAGGTACAACCTGGCAGACATTTTGAATAGCCGTTGACGACCGTTATGCAGGTCATCTACCTAGCAGGGACCCATCTGATTTTGACATCATTATTTGAACATAGAAGATATTTATCCGAGGTATGTGCGATAAAAAACTATTTATATGTGTATGCATGATTTGGTAAATGTAAATCCAGGTTGGATAATATAATTTGGTAAAGGTATGATTTCTTTTTTGTAATAAAATTTTTTGTATGTGATAAATACTTGAACAATATTAATAGCTTTATGCATAGTTTATAATAAACAATTTTTCAATTACAATTTAGTATTTAATAGAAGATTAAAATTGAGTTTTTTTGAATCCTACCCAAGATAAAAAGTCGGGTTTTAAATTAAATAAATTAATAATTTCACTGAGCTAGTGAAATTCTTATAGGGCGTTCAACAATAAAAATAATTAATTATTATACCATTAATCAATTCAAACATCTCAAAATAATAATAAACCAAATAAAACAAATCATCACAAATTGATGTTCCCAGCGTGGAACTTGATAAATTAATTAAATAATAAATAAATTATATGAAAAACCCTTAAATCATAACATAACAATATATTAAAATTTTGTTTTATATACAAGTGCATTTTGCAGAGTTACATCAGAATGATCTTTATTTGGAATTTTTCTTAAAACCGATGAACACATTGGTACAAAGCATGAATAAACGCCGATCTTTGTAGGAACATTGGTTGCAGTATCATTACTAACTGATGGTAGATTTTTTTGAGTACTTTACAGTTTCTTTTTTTTTGAAGTAGTCTTGGTCTAGTCTACATGAAATTTATTCAAACGAAAGCAAAATAAAATATTGCGTTCCCCTATTGGTAATTTTTTTGATTACATTATTTACCTCTTCTTTAAGATTTAAGTCTACTTAATAAATAACACTTTAAAAATTTCTTCCCATGTTTTACTATAAAATTTAGTAGCTTAGCTGCATTGAATAAACACTCATAGTGAGAAGTTATATGTTGTTTTATAAGTTAACTATTTGTTGTTGATTAAGAAGTATTTAATGTTGTGAGTCCCATTTAAATCAGCAGAGTATTACTTAATATGTTGAATGAATAGTATCCAGTTTGTTAGTACCTCTAACTAGTTAGGATATTAAATTATCAAGAGTTAAAATATGATGCAGCTTTTGAAAACGTTATTAATTAAAGTTCACAGATATTGGCACACATGATATTGATGTTCATACATACCTACATTTAAAATCAAAGTTACTCAATTTTGGCATGTCTTTCAATATATGAGTGGAGCTAGGTAAAGTTGAGAAAATGTTCGTTCGGATACTATACTTGCTTCAAATATTGACAATATAAATGACACGAAGTTTATTTCCATAGCATAAGAGACTTATTTTTTGAGACATTGTATATAATGTGTTGCCGACATTTAGGGGCCTTACTCCTTTAATGTAAGAGGTATTTCACTGATACTAAAAGATTTTGTTTTTCAATTGACTAAAATCATTGTTTTAATAAGTTAATTTTTAAGTAAAGATTTTAAAGTAATTGTTTAAACAGTTGTTTTTCGGTCCTATTCTAAATATATGATAGACTGCTTTTTATAGATTTTGACACTGAACGGAACGTTGAGTATTTCTTTTTTAGTTCTATTAATCATATATAATTGATTGTTATCCAAACTTACTTAAGATCAATATTTTGTCTTTAAATCGCCGAGTATACTAGCTAATATTGCTATTTTTAATAGTATGATTTTCCAAATACAATTTCAGAAATTTATAAATATAAATGTTTTCTAGAAACGTCAGTAAAAGTAAAACTTTTTACGAATGCTATCAGTGTCTAAAACGCCGTTTTATGATATACCTACTGTTAAAAGTAAAACAACATATTATATTTTTGTTTGCCTTGGCAAATTATTTCATGAATAGATTTGCTGAAATTGAATTCAAAAATTATAATCTCGTGGCTATTATTTTATCAATTAATTAAAGTAAAATACTAATGCATAAATTTGCATTAATTGTGTTTGTAGAAAAAATAGTGTATTTAAAATTACCAACAATGTTTTTGTAAAAGTTTATTAGCTTAGAACCGGTTAACACAGTAAAAAAATTTACCAATACCTACCAATAATTCTTACGAAAATTTTACACCTATACTTTTTAACCAAAAAAATGCATTAATTTTATCTAGTTACCATGGAAACTATAAAAGTTTCCGGAAATTTTCTTTCGGGCACGAATATTTTAAGAAAATTATCCCTCGTCGCCTCACAACAAGCCCTCAAAAAAATTTCCGGAAATAATATAATCTCTTGTGATATAAGTGAAAATGTTTAAAGTAAAAATAGTAGCACGTAATATATTTCATTATGCGTGATACTATTCTGTAATGATTTGACAGACTTCTACATATTAAATACTAATCAAAAATCATTTATATTTCAAACGTATAAATATATTAAATTTATTGCACTAACCCTTACTCTATGGAAGTTCATCTTACTAAGAATAATAAATAGCTATTCATTTAAACTTAACTTCCACGTTTTATTCAAAAAAGTTTAAATTACAATGAGAGCTGTTTCGATAGAATTAGCATAGACAGATTGACATATTGAAGTCAAACAAACAAACAAAATGTAACTTCAACTAAACAGTGACAGAACTGTGACATTGACTTTGGGATTTTCTTTTCGTTTTTCCATCAGTCACTTTTGAGATAAGCATGGTTTACATGGTAATATTATGTTTCTATGGTTACTAACTACAGGTCAGCTATCTTGGCATTGAATGGTAATTTTAAAATAGCCAACGCTGATAAATATATTATTTTATTTATTCACTGTTTTTCACTGGTTTAGGGTACAGTATTAAATAAAACATTGTACGTCACACGGAAACTTTTACAGTACTCGTTTCGAATAAACATCTCAATCGTACTGTAAAAGGTACTAGCAACATAAATATCTATTAATTTGCTTAAATAAACGTAAAAGTGATCAGGTATTTAAGGTTATGTATCTAACAGCTGTTACTAAACTAACATTGAGCAAGCGTTTCGAATAAATTACTTCGATTATTTTTTGGCGTTTCTTAAAACCAATGAAACGCTTCTTTATTTGTCACAAGGGTAAGTTTCAACCAATTATGTTATTATTATAGTGGAAATAAATCTCTTGTGATTATTGTCCGGAATAATCACTGTAGCTTTTATTTGCTAACGACTGTCAGAAACTTGTCAAAATAATTACTTAATTGTGTCAACGCGAAATGGGTGAAAGTCATCAATTCTTTTATGATAGTTTTATTGATCTTTTTTATTGTAAAAATTTGTGAATCAAAAAATAATCTTGTCAAATATAACTCGAGAGTTCCATAAATTAGAAAATAATTTGACAACAAGTTTTCAAACAATCTGTCAAATTATTTTCAATTTATTTTCACTGTCTTGTTATATTATTACTGAAAATTTCACACCTCTACTTTTTAACCAATAAAAGGCCTTAATTTTGTCTAGTTACCATGGCAACTAAAAAAATTTTATGAAATTTTTTCGATATTTAACATCTGAAATCATAGAGAACGATGAAACCTCAATACAAAGTTTTTAAGGTTATTTTAAACCGATGCTTCGGTATTTTTTAAAAGATGTTTTTATTTTAATTTATCAACAATAAAAATTTGTCAAATGTTAAAAGAATTGGAAATTTCTATCAAATATCGCAACTATAATCAATCCCAATCTGTGGTTCAATTTAAAATTTAAATAGTTGCTAAATTTCATTATAGCCCGCGACCGTGAGAAATACGAAACATAATTTATTCGCTCTATTCCGTGAGGATTTTACAATAAAAAGTTATCTACGTTACTGCATATCCAGTATTAACAACCAGAAAATATGAATAATTTCCCATTTATAACAACCATAGATTATTAAGTATTATTCAATAAAGATAAATGCTTGTTAATGACGACTTGTATATATTGCGATGAAAAAAATTCAAGTAAAGTGTGGCCCACGGTCACCGCCACCTCTGCTATTGATTTATTCGGTACGAATCGTGAAAGTCGTGAGCGCGCATCTCGAGCTAAGGCGGTTGTGGCCGCTTGGTCTTTGCCGGTGTAACGAGATGCCGGGGTGGTCCAGCCTTCAACTGTCTACTGAGTTGCTGATGCCGCCGCGTAAAGCCTACTTACTACATTTTTTGCCGATTTGGCTAAGCGTCTACGACTCTGTTTCTAATTCTTGTTTTTGTTATCTGGGGTAGGTGTGCCATTATATTCGGGTATTATAAGGGTTGTTTAGGTCTGCAACCGTATTTTGGGAGAAGTTAACCAACTGAGAGAATCGCTATACATTATCACTACTTAACTAACTCATACAAGGAAGTATTGAGTACGATATCTAAAAAAAAACTACTAATGCTCTAATAAACTTTTTATACATTATTCATTATTGGATTAAATTGTGCTTTTTGAAATCTATTTATTATATTAAAAAATTGGTGAGAAGTGAATACTTCTTTGACATCGTAAAATAATAAATTCAAAAGTTAAATGTAAGTTTCTAAATTTTTTTAATATTCATTATTTTCTAACTTAAATATTCATTTTTAATTGTTATTAATTTTTTTTATTTAATTTGTTAATTCATTATTATAAATATATATTATTCGTTTAATTAAATATTCTTTTGGTGTTCGATTTTAAATTTTTATTAAATGTTTTCTTAAATTGATTTCATTATTTTGTAAATATTAATCAACCAATAAAAAATATTTACATTACATTAATTATTTATTTGATATTTAATATTAAAGAATAATATTTTTATTTATATCTATAAATATAGCACGGGTAGTAACCCCAATTATATTGGAGCACCTGAAAAAGTATATAAGCACAAGTTTTTTAAAGGTAATACCACAACTTCTTAAAATTTTATCGACAAATTTTTAGTTATTTGGCAAAAATATGAATTCTAGCGAGACAGCTGTCATTATAATTAAAAACCTATTTTTTTAATTAAAGTTGCATTAAAACGAAGAGTTTTATTATTATTCTTGATAATTAAAATATTCAATTTAAATCACTGCTAAATATAATTTATTAGCACACATTTAATTCGCACTTGTATGAAACTTTAACACGTGTTGTGGTTATAGAAACTAGTAACATATCGATAAATATAAACTGATCAGAGGCGACAAGCAAGCTAACATGCGCAATTAATAAAGATTGTATTCTATTGTTAGAGACTTAGTTTCGATTTAGCGGCAATTTAATCTGATAGTTTTTTGTTACAGTAATGCGAGCTCATTTTAAAATTTCATCCTCATCATTTTTTCAAATTGTGCTTAAAGAAGTATAACTTTAATAACTTAAAATTTAATAATTTGCTATACAATACTAAAAAGATTGATAATCATTAATAATTTAAGTCACCCAGTGTAAGTGGTGCTTTGTTCTGTTCTGGCAGTTTTGCTTTGTTTAAAGAAGAAGGTTTTCATGGTAGTGGACCATGTTAATTCCATTACTATCCTTAACTATTTTCTTATACTGAATATATTCCGTTCACTTCTTAATGGTTTCTTTAATACTTTTCCAGCAGTATGGACTATACTGGGGTATCGAGATTAGTGCTCCACATATGAGCACTGATTTTATTACTAAAAGTCCACCTCCTAGGTAGTCTACTTCGTATTCCCATTTCATTATTGTTCCCTACAACAAGATTCTTTCCTTTTGCGCTTGACTTTTATTTTTGATTAAATTCTCTCCCCCAATTATTACGCTTAATTAATTTTAACTTTCTTAAATATTTATAATTTCTTAACATTTCAAATTTCTTGGATGTTCTTATAAAAGTTTTGCCTGATGACTTTCTGATGAGACCGAAACTAGTCCCAACGTTTCAAAAGCTTTAATTAAACATTTTGCAATCGATATTGTGTTTTCCTGTGAACATTTTTTTGAGATTGATAATCGACATAATAGTTACGGAGAATAATAAAAAAAACTCTTCGTTTTAACAAAACTTCCAATATTTATTTAAAAAATTGCTTTTTTAACCTCAATGACAACCGTTTCGCTAGAATTAGCATCATCAACGAAGAGTTTTTTTATTATTCTTAGTAAGATGGACTTCCAAAAAGTAAGGGTTAGTGACATAATATTTCATTAAAATTAAAATATAAGCCCAAACAAGTAAAATTCATCAATTTAAATTCATAAGAAAATGTAAAAACTGCCATTTTGAACTTTATTTATAACGTTTATACAAAAGAAACAGTTTTATTCAAAATAATGTATAAATTCTAAAATATATAATTCGGTAGGTCCTAGGTACTGTATAATATGGTAGCGTAAGCTGAATTGACTGTATGGAAGCAAGGGCCCAAAAATTTTATTTTTTTGTCTGATCAACGCCCTAGATATAAGAAAAAAATGTATTATCGCCATTTTGGATTTTAACATTAGTAACCTGTATTCTATTATTCAAGCTCTTTCGTTTGCTACCTATATTGAGGTAGTTAGTTGTGACAAAATTTGTAAACCGCTATTTTGTATCGGCTGCCATCTTGGATTAACGAAAAAATAGAATTTATTTAATTCTGTTGCCACTAGAACTAAAAGTATTTACCAAAATTTCAGATCAATGATGTCAACAAAAAGGGATGAAATTGAAATAACTTGATTTAAACCAAACCAATACATACAGGGTGATTGATAAGTCTGATAAAGGTCAGTAGAACCGCTATAATAATAGATAGTAATAAAAGTTTATGACAAAAAACAGCCTTGAGATTCACATTACAAACTTAAAATGTTACAGGGTGTTCGATAACATAGTGGCAATTCATTTTTAAAACATTCAGACATAAATGAAATTGTTAATAGTCAAAACGCAAGTAATTTTAAATGGAAAACCCTGTATTTTGTAAAAAGTACCATTACAATACTTCTAATCTATTTAATACTTTATTTGGCTAAATCTATTAGTTATCGACATATTCTAATTTTTCAAAGCGAATTATAAGTTATGTCTAAATGATTACAAATTTTAAGTAAGTCATGACTGAATTGTCTAAAACTGTCAATTATTTTATTCAGTAATTAATGTAACACGAGAAAAAATAAAGAACAAAAAATAAAATCTTTTCAAAAAAATAACAACCTAAAACTCTAAAAAATAAGTCGTTTTTATTAAATTCTGGTGATGTGGGTGGCCACCATATTGATAAATTTCTTCGAATCTAATCGTCAGGAAACTGATCTTCAATGTCTCCTTGAACCAACTCATGGTGAACAGGATTACCGTCATGTATGTATGTATGTATGTATGTATGTATAAGTTAGGGGTGATAATTACACTGCGACCTATAGGATCTATTGTGTCCCCCCTTACTTGCCATGTTCTGATATTTTCTCAGACTTATAGCAGCTCTTCGAGTTCTATTTTCCTAAGGAAGTTTAGGACATCGTCGGGCTTCAAGTCAGGTAGATCCCCTTCCTCTATTCCATGTGCTCTAGGTATCTAGCCCTAGAATTTTGCAAGGCAGGGCATTCTGCGAGTATGTGTATTGAGGTTTCATCCTCTTCCTCATAGAATCTGCACTTTGCTTCATCTGCTAACCCTAGTTTCTTCATGTGGCTTCTTAACCGACAATGCCCGGTTAATATTCCCGTTAAAATTCGGAGCCTTTTTTTACTGAGGTTGAGGCAGCTAAGAGATCTCTTCTGGTCATAGTTCCCCAGTAGTATCTTAGATTGCCTCAGTCCTTCCAGCTTATTCCAGTACTTGGATTTTTCTTTCTCCATTTCTTCCCTTAGTTTTCCTAAGATTACTCTACTGCTGATCCCACAAGATGGTTCTGGTCCCAAATGTGGGGTTTCAGCTCCTTTTTTTGCCAGCTTATCTGCTGCTTCGTTCCCCTCTATTCCTATGTGTCCCGGGACCCATAGGAGGGTGACAGTGTTCTTCTGGCCCAGTTCATTTAGTTTGCCTAGGCATTCCCAAACCATCTTCGAACTGATTATATTTGAACTCAGTGCTTTGATGGCTGCTTGACTATCCGACATGATCACAATCTCTTGTCTGCGGTAGTTTCCAATGACATGGTTCCCAACAATACGTTTAATACGTACAATGCTCAGCAATCATCACCGATTGTTTGACTATGTGAACTAAATGGTATGAATTAGTTGTGGTAAAATAATTAAATTTATGCCTATTAAGAAAACAAAACTATTTTAATGAAACGTAGGTTAATCTTTAGATATTACATAATCGAAGAAATCTCTCTGTTGATTAAGTCCCATTCACAAGATCCTTTTCTCTTTTCAAAAGGTAAGAATCCATTCTGTTTTTTGCAAGAATTATACAATAGTAAATTAGTATTGATAATAAAAAATTATGACAGCAATTCATTGTTTCTGTGCTTCTTTTTAATTACACTATGTTGTCTAACACCCTGTAACATTTTAACTAATTATGTAGTATAAACATCAAAGTTTTCAGAATTTTTGTTATTAACTTTGAGCTATCTTGTACTAATTAATCACCTTGCTAAATAAAACTTTTATTTATATTTACTTTTTTTTGTTAAAAGTTTTTTAAAGCAAACGTGTAAAATAAAAACAAAAATATACATCAAGATCTTAGCATCGTTTTCGTCAATATCCGGAACGGAAGAAGATGAACAGGAAACCGGGTCGCCAATGGCGCCTTGGCGCCCCTTTCAGCACTGGTGCTCCCTTGTATTCGGCTAACTGGCGTGAAGAGAGTGCCGACGCATCATATGCACCGTAGTTATTTTTATTGGGCCTTATCTCGTGTGGACTGCAGCGGCTTTTTAGATGTCTTCAAATGCGGCAAAAATTGTCTTTTTCGGACCTTCCCATGTCTGTTTGTTTTATTGGTAGTGAAAGGTGGTAAGCTGTGGTTTGTATCAATAAACTTCATGATTTGTCATGCTTATTTAAAACTGTTTCAATAATTTCGTATTCGTAAATTAAAAATGACGAACAAACCAAATAAAACATAATCAAAAATCAAATTTATTTTGCTTACCCCTTACTCTTTGGAAATCCATCTTACTAAGATTAATAAACAATTATTCGTTTAAACTTAACTACCACGTTTAGATTTCCTTGAAGAACTTGAAATAAAAAGACATCTAGCAGATCAACAATTTAAAGTTGTTAATGAACAAATAAATTTTGGAAGTTCTCCACTTTTAAACTGTTTACTTTGATTGAGTATTCATTTTATACATAGATAAGACATTAATGTAATGTAAGTTTTTGTGCAGATCAGCATGATATAGTTTTTTCGGGCGTATGAATTCTCGACGCAAGAAAACAGGTAAATTTTTGGGACAGGAACTTTCGACGCACGGTTAGAACTATTATGTTTTTGGACGCATCCCAACTCGTGCCCACTAATCCCTTAAAAGGTACAAGAGTAAAGGTCTCAATAATCTGTATACCTAACTCGTGCTCGATTGAAAAATTTACCTCTTAAAATTACCATCCCATCTTGTCTAAACTCCATAGGAAGAGGTATTATTGTTAAATTGGGTTTTCTTGAAGTACTTACTAGAAAGGATACGGGTTTGATAGCTAATATAACCTAACCTAACCTAACCTAACCTAACCTAACCTAACCTAACCTAACCTAACCTAACCTAACCTAACCTAACCTAACCTAACCTAACCTAACCTAACCTAACCTAAACATTTACTTTCGTTAAAACAGTATCTTGGTATAATAATATTAATAATATGTAGGTAGTTCTAAGTTTTTTATGTGCAATATATTTAATTAATACGTTTTATAGTAGTTTTATTTCAAATAAATGACAACTGTAAATGTAGGTCTTGAATATTTAATTATAATAAATAAGAATTAAAAATCGCAGTTACGATGCACCCGGGCACGAGTTGGTGTATTAATTTTCTACCTGGTTTTTGAACGGGCACGAGTTGGTCAGTGATTTTCGGGGCCAGGTAATAACGGGCACGAGTTGGGAAACGCCGATGTTTTTATTACAGGAATTTTCGACACAAGAATTTAGGTACTTACAGACTGGTAAGTAGGTAATAAAACAAAATTATCTTGGAAAACTGATTTAATTTCAAATAATATTAATAAACTAATTATTACTATTACTATAACATGAATGATAAGACACTAATTTTACAAAAGCAAGTCTTGTTATTTGATTTAAATTTAGACTTTCAATCACTGTTCAAGAACGCAATTTTATTTTTTACATTTTTGTATTTAATTTTTGCTGTTCTGCTAAGACTATTTTTATATAAGTATCAAGTTGAAAAGTTTAGAATAAATATATATAAAGGCGGGTGAGCCGCATAAAATGATGAATTAAATCTGGAATGGAACTACTCACATGCATTTGTCGTTTTCATCACCGATGCATTTTTATCTGCCCAAATTGTTGGCGGAAATTGAGAATCTTTTGCTATATAGAATTCCAGAAGATAATCAGCATATTTATCTAATTTTTCATTATTAGGTTTGCACGACATAAGTTCGAACATATAGCAATTCTTGACTTCTTCTGGTGCTAAGTAAGTTAAACCAAAAGTATGTCGCATCCATTTGCCAATATCTGAGTCTTTGTTGTTAAATTCTCGAACCAATCCAAGTGACTGGATTTTTTAAACCAGTTTTGGTGTAAATGAAATCGACAACCATTAATTTTAATTTTGTTGGGAAAACTATTAGATAAAGCAATATGAATTGCTTTTTCAAAGTCAATAAATACTTCTAGAGGATCCCCGCACGATTTATACAATTCAAAAATTCTGGATTTTGATGTTGTTTTATCTTTTAACAAACAATAAACTAAAGGTATGTAGTGACCATTTTCTAACCCATGTATTGTAAATAATTTTCCAAAATATTTGGTGCAATATGAAGAAGTACCATCCATATATATAATGTCTTAATTTGACATAAGACACGAATGTTTGTCTGACAGGAAAAAATTATTATATGATGTTTCAGATCATTTAAAAATAAAAAATCTTCACCATTGTTTGTTTTAGGGGAGTACACATCCACTAGTCTATGAATTATTTCAACATTTTTGTGTAGGACGCCCGGCAGCACTTTTCTGCGAAATGTATATATGTTCCGCCGAATATCCTCGATATCACTGACTGTCAAGTTTTGTGTTGATGTTTCAACTAAAACTCGCCGAATAATTTTTGCCGGTTTTTCACCAATATCCTCTTCCGCCTGTCGCTTGCACGCATTTGTGACTATTTTCCTATTCATTTTTTGGATATTCACTTCATGATTATGAATTAAATTGGCTTTAGTTATTATTACATCAGGCCCCATAGTAACTGCTGTTGCTGAGCACTTCCTTTGGACGCATCGCCAGGATATTTCATCACTTTTTAAATCCCTACTTTTAGAAAATATATAATTTTCTAATAATAACAAATCTCTATTGCGACAACTTTTAATTATACTCATTTTAACAAGACATCAAAGCTCACAATTATTATAAACAAAACTTAGAAAATCCTACCTACCTGTTAGTAAAAATATCAAATTGGAAGGGGTAGATTTTATTGGCAATAGAACGATTAGGGCAATACGTTTTCTGTGTCGAATATTCATGTTGGATTATGAACCTTTTTCTTTCTAGCAGGTAGTTGGGGTAAAATGCGTCGAGTATTCACCCGCCGGTTTTTTCCTGGTTTTTTATTATTTATAATAATAGAAAATAGCACTTTTTTTACGTTTTAACGAAAAAAATTGAGGAAGGAGAGGATGGGGAAAATAATTTTAAAATTACTATGGTGTCTAAATTTATTAAAAATATTTTATACAATTAAGAAAAATTATTTTTATTAAAGATGTTCCTCTATAATCCCTAACAACAGTTTAAAGAAATGTCCGTTAGTCCGGATATTGATTATTAATTATTTGTATTGTGTTTTGGCTGTTGTTTCTGCAGATCTTAAATCAAAAGAGGGTAATCACTTACTACAACTGCTCTACTAGTCTCTGTTTCTGGTATAAATAAATTTTTATTACCAAACAACATAGAGCCTGAGCTTCAGTTACATGATCATCTAAAAATACGATAAGTACTTATTGGTACGAGGGAAACGGAACTGGAGAATAGAAGCAGGCTATAGTGGGTTTATTATGAAAGTAGGAAAACTTTGGTTAGGGAAAGAAAGGAAAAATTGGATAAAGTTACAGGAAGACTTAAATAGCGAGGTTTGGGGTCAGGGGTACCAGAAGCATCGTTTGAGAAAAAAGGTTGGGACGGGAGTGGATCTTACGCAAGAAAGGAAAATGGAGGTGGTTAGGGTTCTGTTTCCGAGTATGGATTTGAGGGAGGATCCGGCGGGGGGAGTCATAGAAGACATCGAGGAAGAGGAGATTACGAATGTGCAAGGTCCTTCTCTGGGTTTTTTTAATAGTTTTGTTTAATGACTTGGTGAGGAGAAACAAAGTCCAGAGTAGTGGGAAGGTAGCCAGACTGGTGTTGATCCCGAAGGAAGGAGAGCCGTGGGGCGAGGCAACCTCGTACAGACCGCTGTGCTTGACGAATACGGTGGCCAAGCTTTTTGAGCATATTGTCAAAGGTTAGTCAAGGAGATTAGGGAGGTCTACGTTGTTGGCAATTCAAGTCGTGGTGGAGAGGGCAAATTTTTTAAACAGGGAAAGGAGGAATATCAGGTGGCGACGGGAATACCACAGGGGTCGGTCGTGTGACCGAGCCTCTGGAATGTATTTTATGATCCGCTACTGTAGATGAACATGCTGGAATGCGCCGGGATTATGTCAGACTGGAAAACGGTATCAGGTGCACCAGTGCGGGTGGTGGCGGGGGTTCCTCCGGTTGAGATGCTGGAATCAATGAGAGAGGGGTGGAGTTCAGGGAAGAAATAGTTGGAAACATTAAATGAATACAGGAATGAATGGGAAAATGGAGATAAGGGAAGATAGCCGAGGGATCTGATCAATTAACGACCTTGAAGCTTCGCTTCTCGATCGTTAATGGACCTCGACAATAATAACTTACTTTTCTACCTTGGCGCATAATTACTATTTTATAGTTTTTTTAAAGCGGGTAAAATTCGAAGTCCTAAGAAATCCAATAAATATTTCAAATCTATAAGTAAAATAGTCTACATTAAAAATAAGAGATTTAAATCCTACAAATTAAATTGAGTTTTTTTTATTTCAAATGTAGTAATCTGTTTAAAACCTTGACAGATATTTATAAACATTTTTAACTAAATATAATGGATGTTATAAAAGCCACACTACGTAAAGCTCGGCAATAAACTGTTTAGTAAGTACAGCCCACTTGACATTTTGGGCAGTTTTAATCAGGCATCCTGTTATCAAGTATTTTGGTCAATTAATTTTAATGGAATCAAATTTAATTTCGGACGAAGTGGGTCCTGTCAGATTCGTTAATTAAACCATTGTCTAATTAACAACCATTCAGTCTTAATTATAGTATTTGTATAAGCTTCCCTTTTAAAAAATTATTACGACAAATTTGATCTAACGATGCATTAGATTTAAACGATTTCATTTAGTGGTGTTACAGTATTCGCCAAAATAAACTGTAACGAAAATGAACATTGTATTTAATGATTATTGTTTATGACTGACATGTTCAAAATATGCACCGCTGCCTGGCAAATACGCTCACTAACGATTTTACTGATAATTGAACATATTTACATAACAGTAGATGCAGTTGCTGAAAATAGGTAGTTATTATGCTGTCTGGTTGTTCTTTAATAATTTCTGCATGGAAATATTTTTACTGAAAGATCAACTTTTTCTACATTATTGGACAAGGTGAGTTTCAAGATACATTTTTCCGATTTAAGATATTGACGTTATTTATTATTAATTCTTGATATTGCACCTGTAAATATGGCAAACGTTTTTTAAATCTCTAAAGCAAGGTATGTAATATTTATTTACTTTATTAACAAAATAATAATTAATGGTTAAAAGCAATTTATTATACAGTGGTATAAGTAAATGTAATAGTTAGCTGTGGAACCGGTTGTGAAAAACATCATTTTTCGTAATGAGCGAGTTGCGCAAAATAACACGAGTTATGAAAATAGAGTTTCCCAACGTGTTTCGCACTATATTTTTTCTAATTTTGAATAGAATCCAAATTAAAAGTATCATAACTTCCCTACAAACGTCCCCCGTCTAGTAAATTCGGAGATATTTACTTTTCACTTCATTAGTAGGGAAGTATCATTAGTGTCATATTTAGTAAGTAAGTTTTAAAGTTAACTAATGAACTTAATTTATTGATCTTCATAATAAGTAGTACATCAAATTTAATAACATATATTTTGCTATGGATTATTTGAATAAAAATAAGAATAAACTTCTAGCTGACTTAATTTGCCCATATGAGTGTGCCAAAACTTCAACTTGGCACGAGCAAATCCGTGTAATCCTTGACATTAGAATACAAAATAGTATGTGCAACTCGTGCGCTGCTGTCGATTACCCACTCAAGCGAATGACCCAATTCGCTTTCGTGAGCAACCGACAACTTGTCTCACTTGTAACCAGTTCGTAACCAGTTGCGAAACTACAATCGTACTACAATTTTGTAGTACTAGTGCAGTTTTCGCTAACTATGTGGTGAGTTACGCAAAGCACTTTTTTACCCTGTTTTCAGTATTACAAAGTAGTATACACGGATTATAAAAAATTATATTTGAACGTTTAATCACAAGAAATCAAATTGTTTATTGGGTATCATAATTATTAAGGTAAGTATAATATTCGTCCTGTTCAAAAACCACAATTATCACATAATATGCGAAAATAATTTTAAGCCAAATATTAGCTTTTGGGTTTCCACTATAATTTACACAAAGTGGTTTCGGACTTTGAGGGTTTATGAATCTCTTTTTACCCTCCATCAAAGTATAAAATGAACTATTGCATTAAAAAATTGACTACCTAATTTTAGATTTTTATAGATCAGATAGGTCATCCATCTCAAATGTGGCTGAATCCAAACAGAAAGGATCCAATGAAACTCTAAGTCAAAACCACAGACTTTTATTCGTTTAAAATACACTTATTGCAACTAGTTTCGGTCTCAATTAGACCATCATCAGGCTGTAAAGAACACAATACAATTGGTATACAAGAAAAAAGAAACCAATGGTTGAAAAAGATGCCAACAGTTAAAGGTGGTAAAAATTAATTAATATTAAACAGATTAAACAAATATCTGAGAGATAATCATTTAAGTATAAGTGAGAATATGTCAGTTAGACAATAGCTTTTACAAACTATGAGAGTATCAAATCATTTAACAATTTAGAACTGCAATGATGAGCAATTATTATATAAAAGTATTATTTGTTATGCGGTTATGGATTTTTTTAACAATGATTTTGCTATTATTCCTTATTATATCTCTCTTGATATGGCCCAGTATATATTTTAAACTGGAAAATAAATTTTGTGGTTTAAACCACACTTATAAATGGTCACATTCGTTATACCATTTGAAACTTTTTTCTTACATTTCATTCAATTTTAAGAAACCATTGGATTTCTACTTATGTCGTCTTCCTTCAATCCCTACAACCCGATTACCTTCAATTCTTTAATAATAATTCAATAACAATTATCTCCTTCCCACTATTGGTTTCTTACTCCAATTAGTGGGAATCCTCCATCTTCTCCATTTGTCCTACTCTTGGTTTTTTACTCCATCCAGTAGGACACACTCTCCTTCCCTCTTCTCCTCAACCTCTGTCCTACTTTTGGTTTTTTACTCCATCTAGTAGAAATTTCCTTCCTCTCTCTACCCCTTAAATTACTTTTGCTTTTCTTAATACATTTTTTAAAACCACATACTATAACTTTCAATTTTATTATTACCACATAAAGTTCAATATTACAAATTAACCCTAGTCTACGATGTGTTAGGATCCTTGATTCCTGGTTCTGATGATGGTCTAATTGAGACTAAACTAGTTGCAATAAGTGTATTTTAAATGAATAAAAGTCTGTGTTTTTGACTTAGAGTTTCATTGGATCCTTTCTGTTTAGATTTTTATATTTAAAACCTAACTGTGGTGTATCTTCGGTTGTCTTCTGGATAGATCGTGGTATTTTGATAAAAACTCACTTAGATCGATTTTACCATTATTTAATTTATGATTAAATTACTGGAACAGTCGGCTTTAGAATAGCATATACATGTTAAATGTAAATTTCGTTTACCTACCGAAGTTATAAAAACGCCCTTTAAACGCCTACATTAAATGGTTTTTGGGGATTAAGTTTATTTACAAGGGACAGACGACAGACAATTTGTCAATGCTGCAAACATTAAAGATATGGGCGTGGACAAATGTTTAACTGATTTCAAATTTATTATTATTGAAACCGTGATTGGTTATACACAATAAATAGGCCGTCCTTAAAATTATTTCATTGTAAGCGATTTGAGTTTGAAAATGTATATGCTATTCTGAAGCCAATAGTACATTCTTATGACTAATAATTTATCATATAGCCCAATAATCAAAATATAACTGAATCGAACTACCCCACATAAAGGTCAACTAGCTATTTTATAATACAATGTTTGAATGCACTACTCCAGCTAGTGTAGATCGATAATGGATACATTTGTTTAAAACTCTCTAACTAGTAAACTATTCAACGTACATGTTCCAGGTTTTATACATATTGTCTGATAGTGAAAATGACTGATTACACGAGTCGCTCAGATATCTTAGTAATAGTAGCTCGTTTCTTCTTTTTATTGCAATCCTCGGTTCCTTATCGCAACTAGCACTATAGGTAGATTTTCGCTCTAAAGCTTACTAGGTATTACTTCCCTTGCTTCTTCCAGAAGGTGACATCTCTTGTAATCTTCATTCTTTCTTCATTCTTTTGTTGATGTTTTCGATAATGCATATTTGCCTGATATTCTGGCTTCTTTCCCTGTCTCATGTTTTCTAGGTATTCTTCGTTTTTCATCTCTTTTGTTTGTTGTTTCCATAATTTGCGATGTTTTTGATGCTTTTAGGTATTTTTAATGTGGTCTTGTATTTTTCTTAGATGTTGATATTGTCATGCTTTTCTTATGATTTCATTCATAATAATATTGAAGAGTATACTTAACACATGTCCCTTACTACGAATATTTTGTTCTGTAAGCTCGTTGTCTAACTTATAGTGTGATTCTGAGCACATTTGTAAGGTCTGTAAGCAAAAATCTGTAAAAATTAATATGACAAAAGACAAACCCTATGCCTTAGAGGTTATATAGCTTCTAGTAAATACTAAAAATTCCATTATTTTATTTTGGTAAATATCTTCAACAGTTCTAATGCTGCTACTCAGTATTTATCTATCATAGGAGAGGTCCACTATATCATCCACATGTATCCGGTTCTAATATTTTTTGGGTTAGGTTTGTTAATTTATCAACCACTCTTAAAGAATTCGTTGGTATTTCGAAATTTTCCTAGTTTTCAACTTATTTAATGTTTTCAGTAGATCAGGTTCATTTATACTAGGTGGGGATTGGAGCATGGCTACTTCCGTACTTTTGTATACATCTTTTGATTTGTTGCTCCATGTTTCTTTTTCAATTGGATTGACAGGAATTAATACGCATGATTATTTCTTTTTGACTACTTTTATGTCGTCATATTTGCTTCAGTAGTCGGTACAAAAGTCTTTTTCTGATCTCTGAGAAATCCACCCAGTGACTGTCTTTTATTTGTCCCAACATGCCAGTTTAATTTAGAATATTTTTGTATGCATTGTAAAACTCAACTGTTTGTATTGATAAATAGTTGGTGTATGCTTGTTTCTTCCTATTGGACTGGTTTTTTTCCTCTTTCGCAAAACCATGGTGATACATTTTCGGTGACGTCTCTTCTTTTATGCGTTCCTGCTCCAACATCCGTTTTGATGTTACTTTTAAGGTTACTTCAAATAGTATTGATATCTAGATTACCAATTGGATATTAAATGAATCAATTTCCCTTCTAGAAGTGTAGAAGTATACATTTTATTTTGGAGCCACACTTAATCCTGAATTAACCGAGAAATAAATCATTATATTTATTGTACTAACCCTTACATTTTGGAAGTCCATCTTATTAAGAATAATAAAAACTCTTCGTTTTAACGTAACTTTATTTGAAAAAAAAATAGGTTTTTAATCACAATGACGACCAGTTCGCTAAGATTAGCATCGTCAGATTGACATATTTAAGTTTGATATATTTTTTATTTTTTTTTTATTTTAAATTGCTTCAACCACGAAAGGTTATTAGCAAGGTGCAGTACAATTCAATTTAGATTAAACAAAGAATAAGGTAATATAAAGTTACTAGTGTACAATTGATTAAATTTTGTTGATCATTCCAATGGCTACCAAAAATTTAAAAATTGGAACAAGGTCGGAATGTTCGTCAAGGCACTTCCTTATAGTTCTGGGTAGTTGGTGTTGTGTTCGTTCCAGTTCATATAAAGGGCAGTCTATAAGAACGTGGTTCACAGTTAACTCACTATCACAAGCAAAACACTTTGGTTTGGGATCCCTCTTTAACAGATAGTCATGAGTTAGTTTGGTGTGTCCTATTCGTAGTCTGGAGATGATCACTTGTTCTCTTCGGTTTGCAGAAAGGTTCCAAGGTAATTTTTGCCATTTATCTGTTGTTACCTTTTTGAAATACTTTTTAAGGTCGAGATGGACGTAATTGCAAGTGGTCGATGCTGTTGGATTTTCAATGGCTTGTTTTGCCAAACAATCAGCTTTTTCATTTCCTGGTATTCCACAATGTGCTGGAACCCAAAGAAACTGGATTGATCGGTCATTGTGTTTACATATCCTGAGTTCAGACTTAATAAGTGATACAATAGGGTGGTTGGAGTACAGTTTATGTAAAGCATTTAGAGAGCTTAAGGAGTCGCTGATTATAATGGTGTCGTTTAAGTTGTTTTTGTTTGTGAACTTAATTGCTTGAAGAATCGCAAACAGTTCTGCCGAGAAAATAGTATAATGCTTAGGGAGTTGGAAAGAAAGATCTGCGCCGTTTGTTGTAAAAGCAGCGCCTACTCCAATTTCGGATTTAGAAGCATCGGTGTAGATGTGGGTGAACTCACTAAAACTATTTAGTTTCTCGAGAACTTTTATTTTGAAAATGGTAGATGGTGTTTCTGATTTCCTAAAAAACGAGAGGTTTGTGTCACATTTAGGGAGATGCACTGTCCATGGTGGGGCAGTAGTATCCGAATGATGAAGTAACTGGGGGATCTCAAAGTTCAAGTTTTTAAGTAGTAAATTAATACGATGATACAAAGGAGGGTCCAATCTTCTCCTTGTCTGGAATGTTGAAGAGAATCTGTCGGTGAAAGTGAATTTAAATATTTAGAACAATAAACAACTAAAAGGTTGTATTAACTTTCACTATTTATTCTATAAATTGCGAAACAGCTGTAATTGCAATTTATAGAATAAATAGTGAAAGTTAATACAACCTTTTAGTTGTTTATTGTTCTGAATAACATGAATTTTCACACAGTAAGGGTTAGTACCATAAATTTCATGAATTTAAATACTGGTGTTGACGGGTTATCAGCTACTCTCACAGCGTAAGAGAGGCTAAGATAATCTCTTCTTATTTGAAGTGGGAGTTCACCAGATTCGCAATACATACTTTCTGTAGGGCTTGTGTAGTGTGCACCTAAAGCTAATCTTATAGCGGAGTTCTGGATTATATCAAGAATTTTCTTCGCAGAGTCCTTGGCGGAGTTGTATGTCACTGCACCATAGTCTAGTTTAGGGCGTATTAAGGTACTGTATATAGTTAGGAGTGTTTTAAAATCAGATCCTCATTTTTTGTGAGCTATACTTTTCATTAAGTTTAGCCCATTTTGCGTGGATTGTCGGAGATAAAGGATGTGGTCTTTCCAAGTTAAACGGTTATCAAGTTTTATTCCTAAGAAAACAATTGACTTAACAAATTCTATGGGGCTATTGTTTAATTGTAGATGCATACTATTAGAAACATGTCGTTGATTTTTGCTAAAGAGCATTGCCTTTGTTTTGTTTGTAGAAAATATTAGACCGGTAGAATTTGACCAATTTTCTAGATTGCCAATGGCCTCTTGAATATTGCGTGATAACGTAACTTCGCTTTTCCCTCTTGAATATATTACAAGATCATCTACAAACAAGCACGCTTTGACTAAAGGAGAAAATGAATTGGCTATGTTATTTATTGCAATCAGGAACAAGACGACGCTAAGAGTAGATCCCTGTGGAATTCCGTTTAATAGAATTTTCGGCTCAGAAAGATGGTTATCAATGCGTACTTGGAAATATCTAACCCAGAGAAAATTTTTTAATTTCCATTCTGATATATTGAGGTTACATTTTGTTTGTTTGTAGCTAGGTACCTGATGTTGTTTAGGTAGTATTAAGGCTAGACCAAGTATGGAAGTAATAAGACAACAATATTAAACCCTAGATGTTAATAGCCCTAAGGGATTAGAGGGAAGTTTTAAGATTAGTATAACCGTGCCATGATATAGAAAAACCAGGAAAAAACTGTATCATGCTGATCTTTACAATAACTTAATATATTTGTGTTTTGTAATTACGTATCTATGTATAACAATCAAAGTAAACAGTTTAATAGTGGAGAACTTCCAAGATTTATTTGTTCATTAACAACTTTAAATTGTGAATCTGCTAGATGTCTTTTTATTTCAAGTTCTTCAAGGAAATCTAAATTTTGTTTTTTATTACAAGTGTGTAGTATTTGGATGTCATTGGTGTGTAAGAGTGAGGTTGGATGTTCAAGTAGGTGTTTTGCATAATTTTACTTATCTGGTTGTTTTAATCTATATGCTCTTAAGTGTTTATTGAATCTTACTTAAAAATTTATTTGTGTTTGACCTATATATGCAGCATTACATTTTGGACAATTAATTTTGTAAACACCAGATTTTTTTTAATTTGGGTAATTTTGTTTTTACATTTAACAATTTTGTACCAACATTATTTTGTGTTTTAAATGATATTAATGCTGATGGTGCCGAAGATATTATTTTTGAAATTGTATTGGAAATATTTCCACAATATGAAATATTTTTATAACTTTTAATTTCTTTATTTTCTTTAGGAAATATTAGTTGTAGTGGTACTTTCTGTTCTTTCTTATTAATTAATTTATTTATTAAATGAATTGGATAGCCATTAGACGTAGCTATTTGTTTTATGATACCAATTTCTTTATCAAAGTTAATTTTGTCCATTGGAATTGAAAATGCCCTATGTATCATAGAATTATAAGCTGCTAATTTATGTGTTATAGGACGATTTGAATTATATGGAATGGTTACATCTCTTTGTGTTGGTTTTCTGTATATTGAATAATTTAGTAAATTATTAACTTTTTCAATTTTTAAATCTAGAAAATTAATTGAATTATTTTCTTCAACTTCTAAAGTAAAATTAATTTTAGGATGCAAGGTTTTCTGTGAAAATTTGTTGCAACAACTTTTAATGGACAACAACAACGTTTTAATGGACTTTCCAGATTTTTTGAGGAGCTTCAGGAAACTAGTCAGAATTATACATATTTTTTCAATGGATTTTAATCATATCCAACATATCGGCAAAACATCCTTAACATTGAATGAATAACTTTATCAAAAAAGGTTTTGATGGTAAATAAAAAATTATTTAAGTTTCAATGTGAAACGTAAAATATTGTTAAGTTTAAGTGATTTCTGTACTTTTAATTGCCATTAAAGCATCGGGAGAGTGAACATGTTGTCTTCTATATTATTTATACTGCCTTCATACCAAAAATCAGCCATTCTAAAGCCAACAGTGTCCACATCCTTACATTTCTTGGGCTAATATTTCTCCGGCGGTGTATAAAACGAAAAAGTGGCAAATCAAAAACTGGTATTCACCTTGACAATCTTAACGACTTGAACTGCGTCAAACTATAACATTCTCGAAAATTAGCCTGTCGCTGAATTTGTAAAAAGGGGGACAGAACATCTTATTCTTCGATAAAAAACTAAAACGATCAATGATTCTCTGAAACATACAAAAAAAAAACGAGTAGAAACTAAGACTCCTAGGAATCGAAACAAGCGTTCGCGAGTCTCATCGATGATCTTGATGTGTCTTCTCATCAGATCGTCCACTGTTTGGCAGTGCATAGCCTGCTTCTTGTTTCGCATTTAATTTATATGCCATGTTTACATATGTTGAAATCGAGCGGGCCCATTATAATTGTCGGCAACGGACTGTCAAAGAAGTCGGTGGCGCCATCGCGAAAAAAACGGCCGAAACGCGAAACAAAAAAAAAATGAACATCGCGATCGTTGGTAATCGTAACTGTGGACGTCTGGTGCCTTTCCGTCTTCTTTTTGACTTAGAGATGAGATGGGAAGTTATTTTCTTATTCTGTCTTTTGAAATGTTTATTAATAGGTTATTCATCAGAGATATATATCGGGAATTCGCTTATACGAGTATAGGCTTGTCTCGAAAGCTCACTGTCTTGTCTGGATTTAGCATCTTGCTTTAAAAAAATTACAAAAAAAATTTTTATTTATGTAATACGTTACCTTTTATAAACAGACTCAAAATGGATCTCAATTTATAAATCTTTTAAAATATGTTTATATGTTCTTAAACAACTTCAAGTGAATTTATTGTACTAACCCTTACTCGGTGGAAGTCCATCTTATTAAGAATAATAAACAACTATTCGTTTGAACTATTCCACGTATAATTAAAAAATTGGCTTTAAAGAATTTACAAATTCTTTCTTTTTTTACTTATATTATAAACAATCAGTTATTTCCTGACATGTTTTGTTGTCATTTGTGTATAATCTGCTTTTCCTTTGCTATTTTTATTCCTGTAAATCATTTTTTCCTGTTACTACTAAAACTATATCATCTGCAAAAGCCAAATATTCATTTCTTCTTGTGTAACATTTTCCTTCTCTATGGATGGATCATCTTCTAGATCGATGCAGATTTATAAAATATATGACTTAATTATTAAAAAATAATCAAAATATTTAAGCTACACCTCATGTAAATTATAATTCCAATTACAAAATTGTACGAACAGTTAATTTACAATCTGTTTGTTCTCATAATCTGTTTCGTAATCTTTTATCCAAATCTGTAGGTAATTTTTTTTGGCAACAGTCAAAGTGGTTACCGATTCGGAAACATTTAATCTACACGCTTCGACATCGGTGCTTTCCTTTTCAATGAAATTAAGACTTTAGGAGACACTCGATTTTTCTGTCTAGTGAATTTGGTAGTGTACAAATTGATATAAACAAGTAAAAAGCGGTAAAGCAAAGAAAATATTAATTTGAATATTTTAAAACACATCACAGATCACACGATCGTTTTTAAGATGTTAATTTTCATCGCACATTTAGATGTTGGTATTAATTTATCTGTGAAAGGTTGGATAGGTTAAGTGAAGTGTAAAATAAAAAATGTTCTCAAAGATTTTTAGTTTTTGAATCGTGTGTTTTATGTTAATGGTTTTGAACAGTATTCATACAGATAACTAATTTTAGTAAATGGCTAGCTTGACTCATAACAATAGAAATATCCTATTAGAAAATAGCAACCAAAGGCAATGATGTTACTGTATTCGTACTAGTATGCTCCAATGTGTTTAACCAGGACTTACCAATAAAAAAATATGGATAAATGTATAATGAAAAACTCTATGTTGTTTTAACGCACTTTTAATTAAAAAATTAGGTTTTTAATCACAATGACAGCCGTTTCACTAGAATTAGCATCGTCAGATTGACATATTGAAGTTACATTTTTTTCTTTGTAGCTAGGTACCTGATGTTGATTAGGTAGTATTAAGGCTAGACCAAGTATGGAAGTAATAAGACATAATAATATTAAAGCCTAGATGTTATTAGCCCTATGGGATTATCCTGGATATACTTCCCTCTAAGATCAGTATAACTGTGCAATGGTATAGAAAAACCAGGAAAAAAACTATATTATGCTGATCTTTATATATTATATATATTTGTGTTACAATTGTCTATGTATAAAATGTTGAAAACCATATATTATGCTGATCTTTACAATAACTTAATATATTTGTGTTACAATTGCGTCTTATCTATGTATAAAATGTAGACTCAATCAAAGTAAACAGTTTAATAGTGAAGAAGGGGAGAAAATTTATTTGTTCATTAACAACTTTAAATTGTGGATCTGATAGATGTCTTTTTATTTCAAGGAAATCTAAATTTTGTTTTTATCACAAATGTGTAGTATTTGGATGTCATTGGTGTGTAAGAGTGAGGTTGTATGTTCAAGTAGGTGTTTTGCATAATTTGACTTATCTGATTGTTTTAATCTTTATGTTCTTAATTGTTCATTAAATCTTTGTGTTTGACCTAAATATACAGCATTACATTTTGGACTTCCAAAAAGTAAAGGTTAGTACAATAAAAAAAATGTGGATAAAGGCTTCACACCTACAACAAAATTTAGGCTATATTCAAAACACTACCGGGGCAGATTTTCAAAGATATATTTATTTTACACATTATAAATCATTTTAGAGTCATCGGTTTAATTTTAGTTAAGTTAAAATTTCGTAAAAAATTCTTAAGCCTGGAATGGGGTAGGATAAGCATGAGAATCATAAAATTTTTGAGAAAATTTAATTAGCGGTAGTTAAAGCAAATGCACCCAGTTAAAGCAATGTATCTTGAAATTTTACTTGACGTTTTTTCATCACAATTGCTTAACTAACAACAATTTGTATTCTTAGGGGTAATCTATTTTTGTGTTTGGTATTACCAATTTTTTTATTGGTATTAGTAAGTTATTTATGTTGATTCTCGTGAAATACAATGCCGGAGCTGCGTTTCTAAAAATGTCAAAACTTTTTGAAAGCCACCACCTCAATCTGACAACAAAAATAAGAATAAAAAATTGAAAAGGTAATCTCTCAAATGTGGATGATACTGATGTACAGTAGCGATAAAACTCTAACTCAATCCACAATTTTAATAATAGGGAAGCTTATAACTGTAAAAGCGACATGTTGGAAGAAGGGGAGAATCAAAAATAGTTACAAAGAAGTATGACTAGTAGAGGTTAGGTATATGATTACATTAAAAAATTATGATTAAAACTTTTCAAATTGAAGTAACAAAGTATAAAAACCGTTAATAGAACATGAAATGTCTAAGTTACAATAAAACAAGCAAGATCAAATCATTACAAAATCATATTATTAATAAATCGTATACAAACTCACCTGTATGTGTAGACCGCAGAAATTGCATTTTAATTTTTGAAATTTTTAAAAACTTTAACATCGATGATCAAGAGAGTTATGAAGTAAAAAGAAGAAGAAAGCAGAAAATCAGACGCTATCAACGAAGATACAGTGTAATAAGTGTGTAGGTTAAAATAACATGTGGAGTGAAATGAGGAAGAACATAAAAATGGTAAGAATGTTTTATCCCAGTGGAAAAATATATATTTTAAGGGAAGTAACCTTAGAAACAGAAAGCATGAAGAAGTTAAAAGAGTTGATTGTAAAAAGCAATCAAAAAAAGGAAAGAACCATGATGGTGGCTCGATCTCCTTGGAATCAAGAAGACTGGTCGATACTAAACAGTAATTAAAGGTTCTTGTTAGTCTTCTCGATATAAGCAGAAAAGCTATGTAAACTAATAAGAATAGCATAAAGAGCATTTCAATTGGCAGAACAAAAAAACTGTACAAGTGCACTTGATTAAGAACTTTAGAAGTATGAAAAGAAAGGGATTGTTAAAGTAGGAAAGGACAAAACGGAAATTGTCTAGTACCAACTTAAGTCAGGAAGGGCTACCAACCAAATAGCGTGTCAAAGAGGAATCTTAACTGTATAGGGTAACTAAAAAAAATTATAAGAAATGTATTTCTTATAAAAATTCAAAAAACAAAACCCTCACCTACACATATCGATGAAACAGCCTGAAAATTGTAAAGGTCAAAATCAAATTCTTAAGATTAGAAAAGAAGAGTATAGAACTAAAGTTAAGGCATAACATAACCTTAATAATATGAAATCTACAAAAATGTCAAAAATTTAAATTTAAAAACAAATAATTTTCATTAGGTTGAATTGAAAAATTGAATTGAAAAATAAGAATGCTTCGCTGTTACGTGATCCCAGTGCTGCTTTATGGAGCAGAGTTAAGAACACTCACTCAATACTCCACAGAAAAGTTTGAGATGTGACTATATCGGCGAATACTTAAAATACTTTTTTATATTTTGCACTTATAAAAATCTTCATTATAAAACGCATTTGCGTATCGTAATGTAACTTTTACGCACGCAAATTTTTGTTTTAAATGGTTGGCATTGACATGAGTGAAGTATCTAAAGGCAAGACTATTGACATTGACATTTGTGGCTAATAGCAATTTATTAATTTTATATTGTTCTTTAAGAAAGTATCTGTGAATATGAATATAATATTTTACTTGTATAATATATTATTATTGGCATATTATTCTTTTTAAAATATTTTAAAATATTAACATTTGATAATTTAAATGTCACAACTGTCAAATTTTATAAATTACACAGTGCTGCCGACATACTTTTTAAAATAAAAATTTTCGTAATTACATAAAAATAAAAAATTGATTTAAAAAATGGTAAAAAGGGCAAAATATAAAAAATATTATAAACAACTTATTTCATATGGCTGTTGTGACACTCGTTCTTTAAAAAACTCATCGCTTCGCGATTCGTTTTTTAAACTTGAACTCGTGTCATAACAGAATTCCATATGAAATGCGTTGTTTAATATACTATTTTATATTTCGCACTTATAAAAATCTTCATTATAAAACGCATTTGCGTATCGTAATGTAACTTTTACGCACGCAAATTTTTGTTTTAAATGGTTGGCGACATGAGTGAAGTATCTAATGACAAGACTATTGACATTGACATTTGTGGCTAATAGCAATTTATTAATTTTATATTGTTCTTTAAGTAAGTATTTGTGAATATGAATATCATCTTTTACTTATATAATTTATTATTATTGGTGTATTATTCATTTTAAAATATTTTAAAACATTAACATTTGATAATTTAAATGTCAAAACTGTCAAATGTTATAAATTACACAGTGCTACCGACATACTTTTTAAAATCAAAATTTTCGTAATTTACATACAAATAATAAATTAATTTAAAAAATGATAAAATGGCGAAATATAAAAAATATTATAAACAACTTATTTCATATGGCTGTTGTGACACTCGTCCTTTAAAAAACTCATCGCTTCGCGATTCGTTTTTTAAACTTGAACTCGTATCATAACAGAAATCCATATGAAATGCGTTGTTTGATATACTATTGACAGACCACAAATCACAAATCTTGGCGTGTTCGCGTGCTCGAGAGAATTAATAAAGATATGGAGATCATAAAGAAGATCAAGACTTGGGGGCTTCACTCTCTAAGTCACATAATGCGGGATGGAAAACTTTAAGAACTTCCACAGCAGGTTCTCCAGAGTAGAGTCCTAGGGTGAAGGGGACCTGGCAGGAGTACAATGTCTTAGCTAAGGAATTTGAGAACTTGGTTTGGTACCACAACGACCGGCATTTTCAAGGCAGCTGCTTCAAAGGTTCCAATAGACATGATGATAGCTAATGGATAGTTAATGGATAAGCACTCAATAAGAAAAAGAAGATCGATATAAAGCAAATCAGATCAATATAATATACCTACCCATAAAATACCTACTAAACAATAACCATTGTAAATTTTTTCCGTAACAGAAAGAAATCTTTGACATGTGAACTGGTAAATGTTTATATAACTCGTATTATTTAAATTAAAGATCCAGTTCATTAGAATAAAAAACATTATAAATGGTGAGCGACTTAGATATTCTAAGAATATTTTGCTGCAACCCTTAAAATTTATATAGTAATATGAAAACCCTTACAAAATATATTACTCAGTGATACCTAGAGTACTATGACAGTTCTGTAAGAAATGATGTGTTTTATAGTTGTCAACCGATAAAAGTTTAAAATACATCTGAATATCGATAACAAACATAAAATCAACAAATAATAAAAACTTTATTCTTCAGTAACCAAGACAATTATAAAAAATATTTTCTAATTGTTATGATCTGTATAAGAAGTATATAATTGCAAAATGCAAAAGAGCTGCTGAACGATTGTGACTAAACTCATCCTCAGGTAGTATAGGTAAGTTCAGGTGTAATATAAAGTGGAGAACGCAGTGTGTTCTGGAAAGCTGAAATAAAATAATAAAAAGGATGGTTGTACACCACTTATTTATTTACATCTCCGAGACTTACTCAATGCAATTTAATTTCGTATAAAGTAAAAAAAAATTTACTATAAATACTTTTTCTTGTATGATCTATTCTTCAGTTAAATATCAGAAATAAAAATTCTCACAGCCATACTAATGCTAAGTGAAATTCGCTCATTGTTTAAAACAACATTTTTATGAATAACCCAAAACAGCAATTTAAATAAATTAACAAACCCAACACGATTTTATGAGCCATAAATTATTGAAATCCTCCGACTTTTTGGCAATATTTATTAACCTTGAACACTAATTTAATTCCATAAATTTCTCCAAACCACTGATAAAATCTTTAGGTGAAAAAACATAAAATAATTTACTTAAAAACTGTCCCTCTATCACTCAAGCAATTAACTTAGACATAATTCCTTATAATTATCATCAATTAGTAGTTCATGTTACACCAAGATTAGCATCTTTCCTCTCTTCCTACTCACACACAACTCTTGTATCTATTAATATTTCCTTTCAGCAGTTGAATTCACATGTTGCGAATTATGGTCTTCCATGTACACAATTAGGATACGCGAGAATTCAGTGGAGGCTCGTTAAATCTTAAAACAGAAAAAACATTAAATAAAATTTCTAAACAAGTTTAGCTTTAGCTAACCGATCTTTAATTCACAAAGAAAACTATGAGCAGGAATAAGAGTAAAGACTAAAAAGCTAAAGTTTCTAATGCTATTTGTGTCTGTGACAGAAGTTATTAATTACTGTCATCGCAATTTCCTTTAGAATAGTTGAAGCATTTTGCTCTTGTAAATTTATTTTTTCTGAAATTGCTTGGAAATGGCTATGTTCTGCTGTCGTCTGGGACGACAACCGTCCGGGAATTACCCACTTCTAGAAACGCTTTTTCTTTGAGAAAGTAGCATTTTTCCGGCCTAGTCCGGGAAGTACGTACGCCGAAAAAATAGTGTACGCAACACGACCGAAAACAGTTTTTCTCATACCCCTGTCACAACATTCAGTTAGTGAAATTTGTTGGAATTTTAAAGAAGTTATGAAACATGTTGCAAACTCTGGTCTCCCAAAATTAAGTGATAAATTGATAACTTCATATATTATTAATCTCACACATTATTTCTAAACAAATTGCAGTTAATACATTTCTAAAAGTTCCGTTTTACGTGTGCTAGAAAAAGAAAAAAATATCATCCCTATAAAATTCTTAATGACCAGGAACTCAATGAGAATGACCTACATTGTTGAATGCAGTTTCTTGTATTCAAAATCCACGCTTCATTCGTAAAACATTTTCTTCGTATATTAATTGTTGCAATAAAGAATGAAGAGACCTTTTAAACGGTGTCATTCGAAGGGCGATGAAGGTAGTTGTGGAATGTTCACATTAAATAATGTCAATTTATAATATAAATTTTACGTGTTTTGGGATTTTTTATAAATATGTAAAGTAACCGAAAAAATTAATTTATTTAATTTAGCTTTTATATACACACTGTATAATATCAAGCTATCAATCAATAGTTAGAGTGATTTAATATACGTTACTTTCCTTTAACATAATTATTCTTGCCCGAACGTTCCGCTTCTGTTTGGTTGTTCGTGGCGCTTCGTCTTGAGTTAGAAGACACCAAAAAGGCGGTGATGGCGTCTAAACGGTACGCAGTGAATCCAACCATGTAACTCTCCTCGTCGCCGGTGTCTTTGACATTGCCGAAAAATGTCTCTGTATCTTTCCAAAAGTAACCGAACCAAAACAACGTCAGTGGCCCTAAAAAGATAAGATTTTTTCGTCGTATATTATTCCTTTCTGCAGTAAAGGAATTGTTAAAAAAGAAGAAAAAAAATGTACTTGTATTAATTAAATCAAGCAAAAACCATATAAAACATATTAGGGAACAACCACTTAGCAACAAAACGATTGATATTTATCTTTAAGCTAATTGTATGAAAAATTTGTAACATAAGGATTCTTTATAATGTGTACCAAAATTGCTCAAAAATTGTAAATAAATTAATCAACTTATCGTTGACAGTAATTTAGGTAAAATTTTTTTTAAACCAAAAACATTACAATTGCTTGGATAAAGATTTAATTAAACTTAAAAAGGACTTGTGAGTTCTAGTTTATCTTCAGTCTATTAAAATTTATATTAACCTTTACTTTGTGGAAGTCCATCTTACTAAGAACATTAAAAATAAAGCTTTTTAAACAAAACTTCTATTATTTATACAAAAATTGCTTTTTTAAACTCAAAGACAGCTATTTCGCCAAAAACTAGCATCGTTAGATTGACATATGAAACATTTTGTTTTTACGGTAGCTTCCTGATATTGATTAACTAGTATTAAGACTAGTATGGAAGTAATAAGACCTAACAATATTAAATCATAGATATTATTAGCCCCAAGGCGCTATCCTGGATGTATTTCCATTTAAAATCAGTATAACTATGCAATGATATAGAAATACCGAGAAAAAACTATATCATGTTGATCTTTAGGTGCAATAACTTAATATATTTGTGTATCTATGTATAAAAATTGAAGACTCAATCATAGTAAACAGTTTAGTAGTGGAGAACTTCCAAGATTTATTTGTTCATTAACAACTTTAAATTGTGGATCTGCTAGATGTCTTTCTATTTCAAGTTCCTCAAGGAAATCTAAATTTGGTTTTTTATCACAAGTGTGTAGTATTTGGATGTCATTGGTGTGTAAGAGTGAGGTTGGATGTTCAAGTGGAGAACTTCCAAGATTAATTTGTTCATTAACAACTTTAAATTGTTCATCTGCTAGATGTCTTTTTATTTAGAACAAAACAAAAAAAAACAAAATTGCTTTTTGGTATAGATATTTTGATGATTTGTTAGCAGGTTTTGTAGGTAGCGAACGACAGTTAAATATATTTTTTAATTAAATTAATACCTTGGATTCAAAAATTAATTTTACTTTAAAAGTTGAAGAAATAATTCAATTAATTTTCTATATTTAAGAATTGAAAAAAATAATAATTCACTAAAACACTCAATATACAGAAAACCAACACAAATAGATTTAACAATACCATATAATTAAAATCATCCTATAACACGTAAATTTAGATCATAAAACAAATAGGTACATCCAATGGCTATACATTACATTTGATAAATAAATTAATAAGAAAGAACAAAAAATTTCACTAGAATGAATATTTTGCAAACAAACTAAAGAAATTAAAAGTCACAAAAATATTACAATCCTTGCACTATTAATATAAATTTAACAAGAAACACAATTCAGCAATCAGCATACCTACACAATTACCGACCAAAGCAAAAATTGACACTGATTAATCCATACACTCGTCGCCATGCCTGTCCTGCAAAAACAAACATCACGCTGTCCGGATGACACAATTGACAGTTGTCCTTACTAGCTCCATTTCTCTCAGTCATCGAAAACATTAATTGTTATTAGGTCTATTCTTTTAATCAATTTGATCCGACGAAGGAAAAGTTCTCTTGTTACTTGGAACGATAATTGTTGTTCAGTGAAAGTGAGTAAAATGAACAGCTGCGATCTACTTCTATAGGTGCAGAACGTACAGTACTTCGACTAGTTGTTTAGGCTCTACCAATCCTATACTTACATTTTTTACCATGCCTACTCTAGTTCCAAGGAAAAGCTTTGTTTCCCAGCAAGTCTTTTTGAGCACATAACAGACCATTGCAGAATTTTTAGCTGAACTTAGAACTAATCTCAATAATTGTGAATTTAATGTTACTTGTGAATGTGAAAAATCTATCAACATATCAGGTATGTTTATGAGGACTCATTCTATCCGAGAGTAATGGTATCTTATAAAAATTTGTTGCACTAGGGCATCTTGCCTTTTTAAGTAGTTCTTCCGATCCCGAATACCAAAACTACACCTAGGAAAATTATTCAATAAGAATCTGCAATTACTAAAAAGTTTACTATGGCTGAAAATCTTTTAACTACCATTATTAGATTGTCTAACATTAACTGTTAGCCGTACTACTAGAACTGTAACATTTATTTTACCGTGTACATTTTTACTGTGACAGTAATATTTTTTACTGCAACAGCTAAAAATCAAATACGTAATATTTGATGTTTTAATACATCAACCATATAAATAATTGGATTCAAGAAATTTAGTGAATACATTCCTAAATAGGTACCAACATACTAAAAATGATTTTGGCGCTGGTGCACACTCCGGACACAGGAAATTAGGGTTAATATTTCACAATTATGTAATTATGCTACACTGGTTACACTTAAGAAGCAAATTCAGCAATTTTTTAGTAATTCAAATATTAGTAAATCTTGTATTACTGCCACAGTAAAACCTTTTAGCTGAGGCATATCCAATATAATTTTTCTTACTGCAGCAGTATAAATTTGTTTTCGGTGTACGTTAATTTTATCAACACAGATAGCTACCTGTCAAATTTAACGACTTCATCTTAAACTAGTGGGGAAAAATACAGTATCCTAACTTTTAATGTAGCACCCTTACTTTTATTATTATTGCAGTAAGAAATGTCAGAGTATATACTAAGTGACATAAAAATCCGAACACCCAGTTTAAATGATTTTATTTTTATAAAATTTTGTATAAGTACTTACTGAAGCATAATAAGTAAATGATCAAAATTTCAAAATGATTGCATTGCTTTAAAGCCCTGTTACCTTTAATAATGTGTGGATGCACCTCGATGTGTTACGCATTCTTCAACGCGTCTAGACAATGCTTCTGATCAGGTGGTCAATGTCCTCCTGTGGTATCTCATTCCAGGCAACCACCAACTCATCTCGAAGTTCTTCTAGAGTCTGAGGAGGACGTTGCAAATTGAGCAAACTCCTACCCATCATATCCCACACGTGCTCAATAGGGGATAAGTCGGGGGATCTTGGTGGCCAAGGTAGCAATGTGACATCATTATGTTGAAAGAAGTCTATTGTGACTCTTGCGACATGTGGTCGGACATTATCTTGTTGCAAATTTGGATTTGTCAGGGTGTCAAGAAGGGTAAAATATGGGTTCTAAATCTTCTTGGATATAACGCTGCGCGTTCATGTTACCTCTGATGAAGATTAAAAGTGATCTCGAACCATAAGCTATAGCACCCCAAACCATATCTCCAACAGTTTGATGAACATGCCTTTCAACAAAAAACCGCGGATTTCTCCATTCACCATGTCGTCTTCTAACCCTCTCTCGACCATCGTGCATGACTCGTCACTAAAGACTATACTGTTTCATTCCTGATCCCAGAGTGACCGTTCTCTGCACCACTCAAGGCGATTACGTCGGTGTTCTGGAGTTAAAGGAAGGTACCAGTGTGGTCGGTATAAAAACAGGCCAAAACGTCTTATTTGTCGGTAAACACTTCGCATGCCAATAGGTCTTCCGTGTTCTGCAAACCATTAATTTGCAATGGACCTGGTAGTGGAGAAACGGTCCCCTAAGGCCAATAATCTTAGGCGGCGATCTTCACGGCCTGTTGTTCTACGGGGGCGACCAGAGCCTCTTGCTCTTTGCGTACGGCCTTCTCGAAGCCATGCCTGACAACACATAACCACGGTGTCTACACTTCTTTGCACTCTAGCTGCAATTTCCCGAAAAGAAAATCCAGCTTCCCGAAGTCTCACTATACGTCCCCTATCAAACTTACTAAGTTGACGAAATCGTACAGGTCTCCGTACCCTAGGCATCGTAACCAATCGTAAAGAATGTCAAGAACCAAAATCCGCATTATTTGGATCTTTACTACGGCTACAATATTCATTTTTGGATTGTTAGTGGATTTCAAAAAAAGCAATATAAAAACCGGAATCTTCAACTGATAAGGTTAAAAATTTTTTCAATTGTTTATTTCAGTAAAATAAATAAATTTACCAAATTTTATTAAAATAAAATCATTTTAATATTCAGTTAATTTATACATCGTTTTATTATATTCTAAACAGTATACCTTGGATACAACAGTAAGCAAATGATTTTTGCTGAATTTGATATCAATTTTCTCAATTTATGACATTGATCACAGTATTTTCTCATTTCATTATCTTTAATTATTTTCTCAAACTATAATATATAATATAATTTCAGGTTTCATATATTAACCCACGGGAAAAAAACATACGTAGGACGATAGATTCTGTAACAATTACATCTTCAGATATATCATTACACGATGATTTTCTTTCAATTGTAAGTAAAACAGTTGTTATACGAATAAACTACAACCAAACAAAGTAAACATCAAAAAAAATAAAAAATTATTTAATTCTCAACACAACAAATAAGTCATTCAAAAACTGTTAAATACAATGTCACAGCATAATACAATAATACTAACACATACCATTTAGGACTTGTCGTTGTAGGGTATTAACAACATTAATAAACATACATATGACTTTAATTACCTACACGTATACAACATCTGAAAATAACATACGTTATATGTGAGTAATAACCCCTCTCAACCGATAATTTGGAAGAGAACAAAAAATCACAATAAAGAACAATCAAGGCTGAGAATTTTTTGCAAATAATGCTGTACATCCTAATTACTCATTCTCTGTTCACAGTAATATATGATATCGTGATTATAAAGAGTTGTTTTTTGTTTAAAAATAAACATTTAAATGTCTGTCAGTGAGAAGAAATACGCCGAGGTTAATGATAGTTATTCGTTTTGTTTAGTGTTTAACCTAACATATGACGTATATTTCCCATATATAAACCCTATGTCGTCTCGGAAGTGCACTTATTATACTATTGTATTCAATGTATGCATATATTATATATTTCATCTTATAAGATTTATATTATAAAGGTACAGACAATGTATTCATCCTTTTTTCTATTAATTAACCTTCCAATCTGATACTAATTGAGTAGTGTTGACTAGACTAGCCAGTTTAAAATTTTTCCGATAAAAAACATAATTTAGATTTTATCGAAGATTTCCAAATAAAAATACATCTAGAAGATCAGCAATTAAAGGTGGTTAATGAGCCAATAAATCTTGGAAGTTCTCCACTATTAAACTGTTTGCTTTGATTGTCTTAATTTTATGTAGTAAGACAGAAATCTACCACAAATATATTGTTATTATAAAGATCAGCAGGACATAATTAATTCCTTGTTTGTCTGTTTCTTTGACAAGTCAAGTTATATTGATCTTAAAGGAAAATATATCCAGAATAATTCCTTTTTAATATTGTTATATCTTGGTCTAGTCTTAACACCATGTAACATGTCTATCGCCATGCTACCTTTCCTTAAGTCACCGTCCCCCCGAACTCTAAAATCAATTCCGACCCAATGTATTATTAGACACAACCGTACCACTGTCAAACTTACCCCCCACAACAGAACGTACAAAACCCTTGCAAACGAACGAACGTAACCGGAAGCCCCTGTCAGTACCCTTATAAATTAGCAAAACGCCACGCTTCGTGCTCTTTTCGATCAAACCACCCCTAGAGACCAGTCGTTCACGAGATTCAGAAAATACATTTATCTGGCTGTATCACAGAGGATACAGCCGCTAGGTTACCGCTAGGTTACCGCTAGGTTACCGCTAAGTTACCGCTAGGTTACCGCTAGGTTACCGCTAGGTCACCGCTAGGTTACCGCTAGGTTACCGCTAGGTTACCGTTACCGCTACGTTACCTCCAGCATGAAATATAGCTAATAGTTGCAGTCCTTTCTATGGAGAAATATAGCTAATAGTTGCAGTCCTTTCTATGGAGAAATCTAGCCAATAGTTGCAGTCCTTCTTCTGAAGAAATATAGCCCACGTTAGCAGTCCCTTTGATGATGAACCAACCCCCAACAATCAATACTTCAACTACAACATCGATGGATTAACCGAGCCCACCGGATCACACAAACACTAAAGATAAGTCAAGTCCGTTTACACACTTCCACTTATAATTCCTGTGGCAATTTACAATTTATTATCAATAAACCAATTCAGCTTAATTATAAGGTGTTTCTATCTTTTTCACCTTAGTTTTTGTGTATTTTCTGTTGTTTATTCGTAACGTTTAAAAGATAGTGGCGCCCTTAACCCTTATATACCACCAATCCTTTCTATAGTGAGCATTAACTTGGAGTCGAACCACTCCTTGGGAGAGTCTCTTAGCCGGGATCTTTTTTGGAGCTAGTAGTGCTGCAAATTGGCGCCCTGCCTCTTTGGAAGAATATTGTTGCAAATTGGCTTCCTGCCTTTTTGGGACTAATATGGTTGCAAATTGGCGCCCATTGTTTCTGCTTTACTATAGATTGAATTGGAGTGGGATATAATTTTTTTTACATTCATTTTGATTCTGATTTTCTTTTATTGCTTTAAATAACTTTTTTGATTTAACTGAACAACGTCCCTATAACTTGATTTGATTTTCTAACCGATACACTAACTTGTCTCGAACACATTTTGAGTTTTATTTACATTATTTTATTATGATTTAAGTATATTACAATCTCTTACTGTCAAAAGGACAGTTATTAATGCATTTTAAAATATATAGTAGTATTATTTAGTATAATATATTTTTGATCTTGAAACAGTTATATGTTTAAACATTTTTTTTGAGAATATTGCACTTTTATTGTTTATTCTAAACTGACATTTATTAGTAATGTGTATTTGTCGCTTATACTTGAAGTAATTATTTGTTACACTGTTTGATACCCACATTTTATTGCTCGATATCAGTGTTTGTTATGACTCTGTTCTTTTGATGTTTGACTTTTAGGTGTATTCAGATCTTAAACATTTGTGTTATGTGATTGCTATGTCCATTTAAGATTTTAGATCTCTATTTTTTTTTACTTTCATACCCAGCTGGATTTTGGATACCTGCTTTTGTTAGTATTGAGTAATGCTGCAAATTTACGCCCCTTGTTATTGCTTTGCTATAGTTTGGATTGAGAGGTATATAAATTTTTTTTTGATTCATTTTTGACCTCAGTATTAACTTTTGCTATAGATAATAATTTTTTTGTTGCTCTAAAAACACATAATGTCCAGATAACTTTTTTCCTCTTGTTTCGATGACTTTTTTTTGAACATTTTGAGTTTTGCTGATTTAAGTTTTATTGAAACAAATTCTTTTACTGTCGAAAGAAATTAACTTGGTATTACATTCTTAAATATCCAGTAGTATTTAGTATATTGTTTATTTGAACACAAATTTAAGACATTTTTGAGTTAAAACAGTTACATGTTTGATTTTTAACAATTGACAAATTTAAAAAGTGATTTTGAAATAATTTTTGAGTACAGCTGTTAAGAATATTACACAATTTTACAATTTTAAACTGATACTTATCTGTAGTATTTGCTATTTTATTTTTGAGTTATATATGCTGATACAGTACTACACATACACTTTGTTGTTCGATAACTTTGTTGTCTTGGTTTTGGAGTTCTGATATTTGACTTGTATGTTTATTTGATTATTGCATTTTTATTTTTTTATTTTTGTACACTTTTGAGACTTAAATTAATGCTGTTGCCGGTTTTGATTATTACTGCTATTTCTGACACCTGCTCATGCTGATCTTGGCTTTTTGATTTTTTATTCCTATCCTGTTTTCTTTAGTTTTGAGTACCTGTTCATTGACTTTTAGGTCCATTTGAGATTTGGTCATCTGATAGTTATCCCTATGCTTAGTTGGAATCATTAATTTGAATTTTGGGTTTCTCTTATTAGATTTTAGAGTTCATTTGGAGTTTGGATATTTGCCTGCTTTTGTTACTGTCGATTGTTGATGTTGTTGTTGTATTCAGATACTTACCTTTTGTCTTTGTCGTTTGAGTATTGAGTACTTTGAGTTTGTGTATTATGTTCAAAATGCAGGCTAATTATTTAAAAACCTTGGAGCTATGTTATGAAATCAAGATAAGAAATTTTTCTGTTCCGGACATTTGCGAACAAAAGCGTAGAGTTTTAATAGGTATTCTTGCTAAGGAAAACACTAATAGGAACTTCTCGTCTTCAGTTAGACCATATTTAAACTGGCTTTACGCCATTCAAATTCATAAATTATCTGACGATTTTGACCAAGCACAAGACAATTAAGACACCTTAGTTTAGTGTATTATTATTTTAGTCTTTTCGGTTTATTACCATTTCAGTTTTAGTTCTCTTCCTTCTTCCACTCACTTTACTGTTATTTTGTTTACCCATACTCAACTTGGTTCACCAATTATTACCCTCCGCGTAGAAAAGGAAGTAGACCAAGCTACATTGGAGTTTATACCGTTCTCCGGACAAAACGGATCCTTTTCTTACCCCGCATTTTAGTCATTCTGTTTAAGAGTCACCATACTTAAACTGGTTTTACGTCATTCAAATTTTTGGTCCCCCTTTTTGTTTTATGTTTTTTTTTCATGATATCCCGAGTCTTCTAACCGTCCCTCAAACAAAGAACGAGTTATTTTTTTATTTGTGTAACCAACGTAGAGTCATCGATTGACGTGTCGTAAGACGTTAGGCCCCAATTGAACCGGGTTGGCCTTTGCTAGGTGGCGTGATGCGCTCGGTTTACAAACATAGTAGGTTTGAGAAAATTGACTACTGAGTCACTATCGTGTTCTTTTGTCTTTTCTTTCTAACCCCTCAACTGTTTTTTTTTTCTTTTCTTCTTTCCTCCTCTCTTGTATTCCCTTCGTGCCACTAGACCGCTATCGTGCTACCTTTTTTGCCACTGAGCAAGTACCGTGCTCACTTTTTTCTTTTTTTGCCACTGAGCAACTACTGTGCTCTCTTTTTTGCCACTGAGCAACTACTGTGCTCTCTTTTTTGCCACTGAGCAACTACTGTGCTCTCTTTTTTGCCACTGAGCAACTACTGTGCTCACTTTTTTGCTACTGAGCTTCTTCTTTCCTCTTTTTTAATTCCCACCCAATCCAATATTGGCGAGATACGTGCCGACGGATGAATGGCAAGAGGGTGGCTAAAGATATCATGTCGTTAGCGTTCAATTTCAACCTCAAGGCATCGGGCACTCCTTGTTGTATCAGAGCCTTACCTTTTGTTTTTCAATTTTTTTAGTCATTGTTTTAGTTCATGTTTTCAGTTGATGATTTCAGCTGTATATTTCAGTTCATTTTTTTTCCCGATTCATTGCTATAACAGTGTTCGTTTCCTACCTTTCCCTTGCCCTCAATGACGATAAATTCTTAATCGGTAGTTTTTCCTTATCTGCCCAATTATTTGAAAACCTATCTATTTTTTTAACTGTTATCTTTTACCGTTGCAAATTTAACCTATCTATGTATTGTTTTTACCTGACCTTACCTTTTGCGTTGCCGCATTGTGACTTGCCTGCTATTTTAATTGTTGTCGTATGTTCCGTGTGGAACATTGTAAGTGCTGTCGCTCTGCCGAACAATTGTTGGCCGGTAAAATAGTAACTCACCCGTGGTGACGTCATTATGACATATCTGTATTTTTTTACTCGGTCACAATTGGGCTCATTCTGTGTAAATTTTAGGCTGGCAGTACTTATCTTGTTTCAAGTTGATGTCTCTCCCCAGGGACATTTCGTTTCGCACTCTCCAGAATTACTTCGCTTTGCGCATTTACGATTCCGGTGTTGCTGCGAAACACTACCTTTTTGTCGTTTGCTTGCGCTGAGAAATTTTGTATGTTGCCTTTTGTCTTTCGTTCTCAGTGTGCGCTTTGCCCATTTCGAATTGCCTGGAACTACTCGCTTCTGAGCATTTATGGTTCCAGCATCTTGTCGAAATCTTTTTATGTATTTTACGCTGACTTACAAGCACAACAGTCACAAGATGACAAACCGTTTTACCTTATCGTTACCCTAAATACATAGATTCACAATGACTATCTTTTGTCGTCGCTTCCTTTATTTTTACCTTTTGTCGTCACTTCGTTTATCGCCTCTTCCTTTATCGCCTCTTCTATCGTCTTCCTTTGTTAACCCTCAACCTTTATCTCTACTCAGAAAAAAATAATTCTTCGAATTATTTTTTCCCGGAGGAGAGGGGGTGTAACATGTCTATCGCCATGCTACCTTTCCTTAAGTCACCGTCCCCCCGAACTCTAAAATCAATTCCGACCCAATGTATTATTAGACACAACCGTACCACTGTCAAACTTACCCCCCACAACAGAACGTACAAAACCCTTGCAAACGAACGAACGTAACCGGAAGCCCCTGTCAGTACCCTTATAAATTAGCAAAACGCCACGCTTCGTGCTCTTTTCGATCAAACCACCCCTAGAGACCAGTCGTTCACGAGATTCAGAAAATACATTTATCTGGCTGTATCACAGAGGATACAGCCGCTAGGTTACCGCTAGGTTACCGCTAAGTTACCGCTAGGTTACCGCTAGGTTACCGCTAGGTTACCGCTAGGTTACCGCTAGGATACCGCTAGGATACCGCTAGGTTACCGCTAGGTTACCGCTAGGTTACCGCTAGGTTACCGCTAGGTTACCGCTAGGTTACCGTTACCGCTACGTTACCTCCAGCATGAAATATAGCTAATAGTTGCAGTCCTTTCTATGGAGAAATATAGCTAATAGTTGCAGTCCTTTCTATGGAGAAATCTAGCCAATAGTTGCAGTCCTTCTTCTGAAGAAATATAGCCCACGTTAGCAGTCCCTTTGATGAAGAACCAACCCCCAACAACCAATACTTCAACTACAACATCGATGGATTAACCGAGCCCACCGGATCACACAAACACTAAAGATAAGTCAAGTCCGTTTATGGTGGCAAGTGGCTATACACACGTTTTTGATCACTCCGATATATTCGTCATTTATCCGGTTTAAATTGATTTAAAGTGCTTGTTTCTTTTTATGTGATGTGCAGCAATTTCTGTAGAAGACTTTGGTGAAAAAAAAACTGTGAGTAAAGGCTCGAAATAAACTATAATTTTGATTAAGTGCATAAAACTCTACACATATAAATCTGCTATAAGGTCTAATTTAGCATATTTTTAATACACCAGTTTTTGTCAACCCACTATTAACCGGATTTACTTCCAATATTCATTCCACCACGGCAAGAAGTTGGTTCAGTGCACGATGTCTGAGGACATTCCTAACGAGTTAACCAATTCACAACTTTATAATTTGCTGCTAAAAGCTATTCAGGATCAAACAAAAGATCTCAAATTAGAGTTAAACAAAAAAGTGAACGACTTATCCTGCACAGTTGATTCCGTTCAGTCAGAAGTCAATAGTTTAAAAGATAAAGTTCTTTTCTTAGAACGAAGAACAAGACGTAACAGTGTTGTTGTATTTGGTCTACAAGTTGATGAAGCAGACTTGTTAAACAATACAATCGATCAATTAAATAATATCCTAGGAATCAAGCTAACCCTTCAGGATATAAATAACTTATACAAAGCAGCAGGTAAAACACATATAGTTGTTGAATTCATTTCCTACCTAAAGAAGCAAGAAATATTTAAAAATATCACTAATCTAAAAGGTTCTGGAGTAGCCATCGTGAATGACTTATCTTTTGATGATAGACAAATACAAAAAGTATTAAAATATCACCTTCGAAACGCTAGTGCTCAAAAACTGCAAGCTAGGATTAAGGGCCATAAACTCGAGATTGAGGGTAAGCTTTACACAATAGATGACTTGAAAGAACTGGAAGATAAGGTATCACAAAACTCTGAAGACGATTTGGAAGAAAAATCAATAATAGGCAGTAAAGAATTTAACTTATCACCTAAGCAAAAAAAGCGCAAGATCAACTACAGCCCCTCAGAGCAGCGCAATTTAAGAAGCAGAAATAAATAACTCTTTTCATTAAAATACATTTAATCTTTGAAATATAAGCATATTTTTATTTAGTTTTTTGGGCATCTTATTAAAATATTTTTCAATTAATTTTTGTTTTCTCTGGTGGAATAGTACGAAGGTATATGCTATGAAAATTAAAAAATTAAAGATTGGCCATTTAAATATTTGTTCGTTACTGCCTAAAATTGATATTGTTAGAGACTTAATTCTATTAAAAAATTACGATATTTTTGCTTTAACAGAAACATGGCTTAGTCCAAATATAACAAATAATTTAATTAGTGTTCCTGGGTACAATTTAATTAGAAAAGATAGAGGGTCAAGAGGTGGTGGTCTGTGTTTCTACATTAGGACTACATTAAAATTTAAAAAAATATTATACGCACATTTACAAAGCACTGCCTTCGAGCAACTCTGGATTTCTATTCATTGTCCTTCTTCTAAAATTTGTTTAGGTAATGTATATCGTCCACCGAGTATGGATATCAATATATTCCTAGAACATTTTGAAGACGTTCTATCTACTTTATCAATGGAGTTTCAAAATTTTATTTGTCTAGGTGACATGAACATTGATTTGTTAACCTACAGCAAAGTTGCTCTTCAGTACATTACCTTGTTTAGCGATTTAAATCTTCTGCAAATTGTTACTGATGCAACAAGAATTACTCCAACATCTAAAACTCTACTAGACCACATTATAGTTGATAAACATCAAAAAATTTTGGGTCATAATAACTACAATTTTCCGAGATCTGACCACAACATAACTGATATTATTGTAAATCAAAACATTCCAAAACCGTCACCGATTTATAAAACATATAGAGATTTTTCATCATTTAATATAGATAATTTTGATAATGATGTCTACAATTTTGATTGGAACCAGGTATATGATTTTGAAAATATTGATGATAAGCTAAATTTTTTAAATGTCTCTATTTTAAATATTTTTGATAAACATGCTCCAATGAAAACTTCAAGATTTTCTAAACCATTTTCTCCATGGTTTACACCTAATATCAGACTCATGCAAAAGCTAAAGCAAAATGCATTAGCAAAATTTAAATCTACTAATAATATAATTCACTGGAATTACTATAAGGATCTTCGTAATTACACAACGGTAGCTATAAGAGCAGAAAAAAAAGCATACTTAGAACACACCTTGCAAACAAGTAACAATAAAGATAAATGGAAAATATTGAAAAAATTTAAAGTAATCGGTACAAAAAACCAAAATATAAATGGTTTTAATTTTCAAACTGATTCAAATAATATTAATAATTACTTCCTTTCTATAAATAGTATCAGTAATCAACCACATCAAGACACATTAAATTTTTACAAAAATAATTATAAAACTAACTTCGAAAAGAAATTTGAGTTTCAGCCTGTCACTGAATCAGAAATAGCAGCATACATCTTGCAAATCAAAACTAAAGCTGTGGGTTTGGACGGTATTAACATAACTCTTTTAAATTTTCTATGTCCCCATTTATTACCTTATCTTACACATATAGTAAATGTTTGCCTGACCCAATCTGTGTTTCCCAAATGCTGGAAAGATGGTTTGGTGTCTCCAATTCCGAAAGTTAATGATCCATCAGGTTTAAATGAATTACGCCCTGTAACTGTTTTAGTCACCTTATCCAAAATCTTGGAAAGGGCAATTGAATCTCAGTTAAAATCGCATTTACATATGTTTTCAATAATTCCTCATGAACAGTCAGGATTCAGAGCAGGTTATAGTTGTGGCACGGCTTTGTTAAATATTGTTGATGATATTTTGACTGAAGTGGATAAGAAAAAATGTGGGGTTTTAATTTTGTTGGATTATAGCAAAGCTTTTGATATGCTAAATCACGAAATGTTATTTTCTATTTTAAATTACATTGGATTGAGTGGTTCAGCAATTCAACTTTTCCAAAATTACTTTAAGGATAGAACTCAACAAGTAATCTACCAAGGAAAATTATCTAATAAAGGTATTATTAAAAGAGGCGTACCTCAAGGGTCAATTCTTGGACCGATAATATTCTCCATATACAGTAGTAACATTCCGTCAGTACTAAATCTACTTGAAGCTTATAGGTACGCTGATGACACTCAAGTTCGTTATTTTTTCTGTAAAAATGATCTACTTCTAGCTGAAAATATAATTAATAGTGAGTTAGCGACACTGATACAGACTTCCGCACATCATGATCTTGTAATAAATTCTTCTAAATCGTATGTTCTACCTTTTGGTAATTTAGAATTGGACGAAATGAACATCAAAATAGATAATCAAGTTTTAAAATGGGTTGAAAAAAACTAAAAATCTTGGAGTTATCATAGACTCAAAACTAAGATTTTCTGATCACGTTTCGTATGTGTTACAAAAAGGTTATGCAAAACTTAAAGCTCTTTACCCAAATAGACATGCCTTATCTTCGAAACTAAAAACTAATCTTTGCGATGCACTAGTTCTCTCTCATGCAAATCACTGCGACTATGTTTACGATTCATGCTTGAGTGCGTTCGACAAAAAAAGACTCCAAAAATTACAAAATTCGTGCTTAAGGCTGATTTTTGGAATAAGAAAGTATGAGCGAATATCTCATACCCTCGCTTATAACCGTTGGTTATCTATGGAAAATAGAAGAAAGTTACATTCCTTAACACTGTTTCATAAGGTTATTGTTACAGAAAGACCACCTTACCTATTAAATAAAATTCGATATAGAAGTGACATACACAATATCAATATTAGGCACAAAAACACTATTACTATTCCTCAGCATAGAACAGCGATGTTTGAAAGATCATTTCGGTTTCATATGGCTTCGAATTATAATAAATTACCACCAGAATTTAAGATTATGAATATTACCAAATTTAAACGTAAAACTTTTGAGATGTTGTATAACGACCAATCTTCTCTTGCAGATTAAACCTTGCTAAACTAAAAAAAAAAAAAAAAAAAAAAATCGGGTTCTTGAGGAAGAACAGCTATGCTGATCTTGCGCCTTTTAACCAACAGTATTTGTTTATTTGTTTATTTCTTGTTTTTTGTTTGTTTCTTGTATTCTTGTATTATATAGTTGGTTAATAAAGTCATTATTATTATTATTATTATTATTATTATTATACTTCCACTTATAATTCCTGTGGCAATTTACAATTTATTATCAATAAACCAATATTCTTTATTCAAAGTTTGATTTATATACCCATGGACTATAAGTCTTAAGGGTGCAGCGTGTTCGGTTGATATTAAATGTAGTTTATTTTCTTGCCATAAAGTTCAGCTTAATTATAAGGTGTTTCTATCTTTTTCACCTTAGTTTTTGTGTATTTTCTGTTGTTTATTCGTAACGTTTAAAAGATAGTGGCGCCCTTAACCCTTATATACCACCAATCCTTTCTATAGTGAGCATTAACTTGGAGTCGAACCACTCCTTGGGAGAGTCTCTTAGCCGGGATCTTTTTTGGAGCTAGTAGTGCTGCAACTAATCAATCAACATAACACAAGGCTGTATCCAGAAAAAGTTGTGGGGGGTTTGTCTTATCAGGCGGGGCAGGAGGCCATCGCAAAAGAACGTTAAAACTAAATGTTTTTACACAATTTTAAGCTTTATTAACAAAAGTTAGGAAGGCACTAAATAATAAATATATAAATAATAACAAACACAATAATTTCCCAATAAATAGATTGACAATGCAAATAGACTCAACACTATTTAATACAATATAATACAAAATTACATCCGTAGACCATAACAATATTATTTACATTACAAAACAAAATCCTTTCTTCTGTTCTTTTTTCTTGCGCATTCATCAATCACTTTGTTGAAATTTTATGGCTTCTATGAACTTTCAAAAAGTTTCAGTTATTTATTGTTCTTAACTTCTATTTTCTCATGGCTGAGGTGGGTAAAAAGCACTGAAGTGATACCAGAAGCTCTTTATGGTCTGTGCATCTGTAATTGAGCTGATCTATCAGATCGTCTAGGATCGGGATTGCCACTGCTATTCTAAAATGGGCTTGAGGGTCTTAAGTGGAGTAGTTGCTTTTATGGCGTTGGCGAGGAGCTAATGTTGGGATCCAGATAATTCAAACTACGCAAAACACGTTCTTGAACATCCACACTCACCCATACACACCAATGACATTCAAATATTACATATTTGTGATAAAAAACAAAATTTAGATTTCCTCGAAGAACTTGAAACAAAAAGACATCTAGCAGATCAACAATATAAAGTAGTTAATGAACAAATAAATCTTGGAAGTTCACCACTAATACATAGATATGACGTAATTGTAAGACAAATATATTATTAAGTTATTGTAAAGATCAGCATGATATACCTAGTTTTTTCCTGGTTTTTCTATATAATTGCACAGTTATACTGATCTTAGAGGGAAATACATCCAGGATAATCCCTTAGGGCTAATAACATCTAGGCTTTAATATTGTTATGTCTTATTACTTTCATACTTGACAGATGATGTCGCATTAATATCAGAAAATGAAGATGACCTGCAATGGCTACTATATAGATTTCAACGAACAGCAGAACAATATAATATCTCCACAGAGAAAGCACAATCCATCGTGATATCTAAAGAACCCATCCGTTGCAAGTTGGCAGTCAATGAGAAAATAACAGAGCTAGTGATGAAGCTTGACTATCTTGGAGCGCAAATATCTAGTAGCAGGAATCTAATCAAAGAAGCGAGGACAAACACAATGAAGGCATCGAGCATTTCAGGAAACCTGCGAGACTGGAAAAATAAATTCCTGTCAACCGAAAGTAAAGTGAGAATTTACAAGAGACCAATCCTTGTGTACCTATGCATCAGAAACTCGAAAACGAAAACATCTAGAACGAAACAACCAATGAGGTGTATCGAAATGAAAACGCTAAGAATAATCAAAGGAGTAACACTAAGGGATCAAATACGGGCAGTATCATAAGAGAAGAATTACAGGTGGATGATGTAGTTAGATGAGTGAGGTCAAGAAGACAGTAATGGAAAGATCACGTAGATAGACTGAAACAAGATAGAATTACGAAATGGCCTAAAGACCAAATACCACAAAGCAGAAGACCTCCAGACCGGCTGCCCAAGAAGTAGTATGAAATCTTGACATCAGGAATTGTTTGTAAGATCTAAATTTACTTACTTTCTATTTAAATCAAAATCTTAAAAGCTTCAGTTGTAATACCACTAGTAAGATGTAGTGTAAGTACTTTTTGTCCTTCTAATCGAATTGAAGAGATTGTAAGACGGGTGTATTATGTAAACTTTTCTTTTTAATAGAAAAGGATTTGTCAAGTAGAAAAACGTCACTTGAATGTCTGGTTGTTAAATGTTGAATGTTGTATATTTCTATATTCCATTTATACCACTTTATTATTGTTAATAAAGCCTTTAAAGTAAAGAACAATTACACTGGCGCCCAACGTGGGGGCGAATAAGTGGATAGTGCAAGTAAAATACATTAAATACATTTCAGATGTGTGACTAATGGAATCTGCAGATTGCTCAGCTTGTGCCAATTTTATTATTCAGATTTACCATTAGTACTACTTATATGCATCCTAGGAAGATACCTCAGGACTCAGGGACGAGTCAGAAGTAAATAATAGTAATGTTACTATGTCGAATAAACAATTTGCACAACTATTAAATGTTTTAAAAAACGCTTTTTTCAAAATACCGTAGAACTTCAACGTTCACTAGTAGCACCAGCTCAAGCTACATCGAATACTGGAAGTTTCGCGAAATGTACTGCTCGCTTCAATGGTTCTGATAACTCTGATGTTGATGCATTCTTGGACAATATTCAAACGTATAAAGACAATTGTAATGTTTCGGATGAAAATGCCCTATGTGGCATTTCAATGTTACTCGAAGGACAGGCTAGTACTTGGTGGTTAGGAGTCAAGACCACAATAACATCTTGAACTGATGCAGTAACTGCCCTTAGGAAGCGTTTTCTCGTAGATTACCACCTCATGCGATATTTTGTGAAATATTCTCCAAGGAACAAGAAGATACTGAACATACCTGACAGGTTTGTGTGTCGTTTTCGAGCCCTAATATCACAGCTTCCTTATTTGTTACCATTAGAAGCACAACTGGATATGGTCTATGGTCTTTTAACTCGAAGGATTCGGAAAAGATTGGTCAGAAGTGACATACGACACCTCAGATTACGTGCTACGGTTGTTGAGCGCCTGGAGTAATTAGGTCGAAATGCCCTTCGTGCCAAGGACAAACTAATTCAGATGATAAACTTGAACGACCTCTTCTTCCTAATTCAATTAATGGACAATATGGTGTTGGATTTGTAGACTGTGGTGCTGATAGAAGCATTGCAGATGCAACTTTATATAAAGTTTTAAAAGATTTGGATTATGAATTCGATGAAAACGACTCTATTGTTAAATCCGCAGAATGCGAACCAAAATTAACGAAAACATTAACCACCCTGGTCGAAGTACGTATTAAAGAAAATATTATCCCTGTAATGTTTACTATCTTCTCTCAACTACAATCAAATTATACATTATTGTATATACATTTATACATGATGCAGATATAGCTTTAAACCATTCTCAAAAACATTGGTATTTTTGTAATGATGCAGAAAGAAGTTTCGAATTCGTTAAAAACCTAGAAGTACCAATGTCTTTTCAAATTAAGGTACTCGTACATTTCAGTCTTTTGCTCGCAATTCTATTGCTAGCTTTTTGTGAAACAACTGCGCATGCGTTTTAGACTTTTGACTGCAACAAAAAGGCGCACAAAATTATAGAACCATTTCTATTTATTCAAGGTCAAATCCGCGCAATCTCGCCTGTTTTTAGGGAATTTTGATGAAACAACCCAAAATCTATGTTGGCAGAAATGTCAGTTTACTTCAGCTGATTCTATCCTGTCATCCTATAAGCATAATAATCATTGAAGTATTTTATGATAATAATTATATGTTTATTCCGAAGTTCGTGTGTACTTACAGTTTGTATTTGTATGAAAATCCATGTTTTAAATTAAAGGTAACGTAACCTCAAATATTCAGAAACTGACAACACTTGTCAAATGTCGAAAAAAACCTCTCAAAAGTTGCGGCAATGACGAAGGCTTGGTAAAAATTTGCTAGCAATTCAAAATAGACTTGCAGGAATAAGGCTGAAATGTACGAGTACCTTTTATCAGGTGTTGTCTGTCATTTCTGATATTTATAATAGAACAAAAACGTGAGCCAACAACGCTGGCCGTACATCATATTAAGACTGGAAATCACTCGCCAATATCTTGTATATTTAATTGTGTATTTCCATATTCCATTTATACCACTTTATTATTGTTAATAAAGCCTTTTAAGTAGAGAACAATTACAAGATCCATATCTCGAATGTAGATGATACAAATAGTAGCAATAATACTCAGTCAGTCCATAATTATTTAAAATTGAAATCTTAAAATTAAAAAAAATGGGGTTTCGGACAACGGACCACCATCAGACTATAAGAAGAGACATAATGGTACCAGGAAAGATTATACATTCAGTTAAATATATAATGAGAGAAAATAAAATAGATTCAGTCTATACGAACATGGTTACTAAGGTCAAGTGTATAATTAAAAAAGCATCAAATTAAAAAATATAAATTTATCTGTAATTAATGTTAAATCTGTATAGTTATACAAATCTACAAATTTTTCATGAAAAAGTTATGATTTATTTATTATAAAATTAAAAAAAACTCACCTATATGTGCAGAATGCAGAATCATAATTAATTAAATTGTTATAGTGCAAGATCAGAGGGATTAGTTTCTGCTGGGATCCGTTTTTTAATGAAAGTTGATTTAACTGAATAACTGATAATAATATACCACATTGCACTTGGGTTAACAATAAAAATTTAGCCGCAATTATCATTGATTATTAAAATTGTAATTAATAAAATTTAATAAATTGTAGTAATTTGTTTTTTTTAAATGAATTTAACGGCATTAGAAAAAAAATTATGTAAAAAATTAGAAGAAAATGGTAGCTAGGCTTTTTCAACCGCAGCCACAGTGTTGCCAGGTGGGAACAGGTATGGTATTGTTCATTATTTGCACTTACTGAATTTAAAAAAAATAATATATTATTTTCTGAGCTAATTTTTACGAAACACGATCATTTACGGTTGCCTGTAAAAAAATGGCACCCAATAGTTGATGCCTCGTTCTAAATGAGAGTAAATGAGTTGTTCACTTTTATAATGTAGACGCTAATACCTAAATTTATATTTTTTAACTAGTTTGCTACTTTTATTATTGATGTGTAAAAATGAAAACGTGTCTTGGTGACAGACTAGTGGGAAAGTAATTGAAATTTATAAAGAATCTCTTCAAAAGTGCAAACGTATATTTTTGTCAAACAAAGAATTTTAAATACAATAACATAAAAATTTTTTTCTAATTGTTTACATGATTTGCTTTTTAATTCCCTTAAATTCATTTTTTTTAAGTTAGTAAATTATATAAAGGAAAGAAAAAAATTGTTTGTGATAAACAATCCAATAAAAGAGAGAGCATCCGTAAAATGAACTCGATCTCATTTGAACTTCTTGGAAAATACCAACAGTTTTTAAGAATTCATGTTAAACTAAAAGTAACAGATGGTGACAATCTTCTTAAAAGGAAATATTGTTTTATATAAACTAAAATTTCTACATACCTACATTGTACATAGCTGCAAATTCATTAAACTGACATTTAAGCCCTAAGGCACTGCAGTGACAATCTGTATTCGAGAACTTCGCAAATCTCAATCGTAAAAATTTTCTGAAGCACAACTAAAACCTCCAGTGTGCTGACAATTAATCCCATCCTTTTTAAAACAAGCTTATTTCACCAAATTTGTTCGAAATGGTAAACACATTGCCCAAGAGCCGAAGAATAATGGCCGAAACGGTAGGAAGAGGATTCAAAAAATAATTGTCCCTTGTTAGGATATACAACAATAGAAATAGATCTATAAAAGCTTTCTATTCAGGTCGAGTTTTAAAAATTTGGATTTAACATTTCATTAAATTGCGTTAAGAGGTCTCCTTTTTTTTATTTGGCCGACAAGTTTGGTTCTTCTTGCCAATGTAATCGACTGTTATATTCTTTTGTGTTGGGGACAGAAGAAAAAAGGAAACGCTTCACGTACGAACAAACAAGTAAAATCGTTGTTATTAGATTGGTTTATTTTGTTGTTGGATTGCGACTTTTTTACTGGAGAGCTCTCAACGACTAATCGAAATAAAAAAAAAGTTTTTTACTTCTGTGAATACGGGTATTTAAACTATAAATTTATGAAATAACAGTCCATTTATCAATAAATAAGGTTTATCAAATGTTGAAATGTGGTAAATTCAAAAATACTACAAGATAATAGTAATTAAGCGTCAAGGTAGGAAAGTGAGTTATTATTGTCGAGGTCCGAGAAGCGCAGCTTCGTGGTTTTTAATGGATCCGAGACATTACTTAGGTCCGGTTGCATAAACGCTTGTTAAAGCTCTGTTACTTAACAACGTGTTATCTTTTAACAGGTGTTTGTGCACCGATAGCGAGTGTGCGGGCATTTCAAATTTTTATATGAAGTTGACGGTGCAGTATTGTAGGCTTAAATATCTTTTCCTTTAAACGGAATAGTTAGATTTTAGTTTATTTCATTTGATAATAAAAGACGAACTTTAATATTTATAAATTAACGGACTTTTAATGCCAAAATATATAAATAATATATTATTCCGTTTTCACTGACGTACCGTAAAAAAATAAAAATTATATTAGGGTTTTTACTTTGATTAAATTCCAACCAATCAAGTATGTGAATAATTTTGTGTTTATAAAAACCAAATGATACGCCTATGCACTCATTTTTGACATTTTTATGCAAATATTGCTTTGACAGCATACTGTAAACATAAACAATGCGTCATACAAGGAGCTTCAAGATGGCCGACTTCCGTCGCAAATTTTTCTTAAAGTTAATATATGGCAGACTCCTTCCTGTTTCTTTTTGTTCTAAGGGGTATGTCTACCCATATCGCTCTTTACTGTTCTCTGTCAAAACTAGCAGCAAGGATAGTCCGTATACTGTCTATGGCAATATGCTTTTTCGTTCCGATCAAGCAGTGATTCCAAAGTCTCTACAATCACAGATTCTGCAAGAGCTTCATGCATCACATTTGGGGATCACGAAGATGAAACAACTTGTCAGGAGATATGTATTTTGGGAAGGCTTAGATAAGGACATAGAACATCTTGTGAGAAGTTGCGAATTATGTGCCAAAGTCCGCCACAGTCCGCAAAAAGCGCCAATTCATCCATGAGATCAACCGGATGAAAATTGGGACAGGGATCGACTATGCAGGGCCTATCGATACAGGATATTATGTTTCGATATAGGACAACACCTTTAGCTTCAGGATTCTCTCCTGTGGAATTATATCTACAAAGAAAAATTCGCACTCGCCTTGACGCCCTACTTCCTAACAGCAAACCTCTGGCCCCAACAACGCCTACCGATTCACGAGTTCGTAGTCTACAAGTGAGAGAGAGAGAGTACAAGCGAAGATTTATCTAGTAAATAAAAACGTTTGGAAATTCGGTACTGTAATAAGGAAACTTGGTTTTTACCATAACATTATAGAGTTATGGGAGTACCACTACCCATCTCACCAGAAAAGTCTCCACAACTCGAATCACAACAAGCACCGCTAGCTCAGCAAACAAATATCCCATATGAACACATCGACGAGCCAATTTCAATACGTCCTGAATTGGCTCTTGCTGAATCTGGTTCTTCCACATCTTTATCGACCAGATATACCAGAAAGAAGCAGAAGCCCGCATATTTAAAGAACTATGTTAATAATATGTGTTCAGTTTCTTAAATAAGTAGGGGAGAATTGTAGTGAATCGCATTATCCGATAATGTCAATGTTCGGTTTCCATAGTTACGTGTGTTGATTTTTAAGTATTGTAACTTTTAAGAACGATAAAATATGTAATTCTGATTTGTTAATTATACACAGTAATTTAAGTTATTTTATAAAGTATTTTGTTCCTCTACTGAGAATTCGGCTCCAAAAAGACACAACACTTATCAATAATTTTTGTTGTTTTTTTGTTAATATAATTTTTAAAGGATGCCCCTTGTTATTTGTCTTAAGGTTTCTTTATTATGGAACTAGCTTTCCTTTTAACTTTATTTTTCAAACCAATCCATACCTAAAATGTTAACTATATTATTATACCTTTGAGCAGGTAATGGCAATATATTACAAATCTATTATTGCTTTATACATGTAAAATAATACTTACTCGCTGCCATTTTTGGCTTGTTTTTCTTGCCCTTTTCATCCCCTTTAACAGGGTGCTTAAGATTTCCCACACGGCTTTTCTCTCCCAGAATATTGTTTATAAAATCCAGATGCTCTTTTAAATCCAACATCATTTCCTTTTGCTGAAAGGACACTTTTTGGTTAACCATCACCTTCGTCTTCCAAACAATTCATTTTGATTATTATAATAATAAATAAAATTTAAACAACCCGAACAGAACAAACTAATGAACTTAACCTACCACATACTACGTACTCTACAAACAGCTGATCAAAATATAAAAAATGTGTGCCAATTATATATTTATGGGATGCCAATAACATAAATTAATTATCCCCAGATATTACTAAAAGTTGAAATCACTTGGAATCACTAAAAATTTCGACTGGCGGACAATTTCGAGTCGAAATTTTCAATAGCTTTGTTCGGGTTTACTTGATTACTGTTTTCAAACTGTCAGGATTCTGCGCACTAAAAAATCCTGTGTTCGGGTTTTTTTTGTACGGTTTTCGAACCGTTCTATAATTTTAGTTTGGTGTTCGGGTTTTATTTCTGACTGTTTTCGGACGATTTGAAAACTGTCAAATCAGTCCAAGGTTAAAAGTAAGAATTTTTCTTGGACTAATTGACGCATGTGCTTTGTCATTTCTCAGTCATTGTTGTTTGTAGTGTGCATTTTAAATTCAAATTATTCTTGGTATTTTAATTTATTGAGTATATTATTATGGATTTATTGGCAGAATTCTCGTCAGATTCATCCTCATCTTTTTCATCATCAAATGATGATGGATTGGAGATGGTAGCAAATATTTTTTTACCCGAATTATTACAGAAAAAAGTAAAAAAATGAGAATTATGCCGAAGAAACAGTACCCCTATATAGTGATGAACAGTTTATCTAACATTTTAGGTTTGTGGACAAAATAATTTACTTTTTGTGTCAGATATTAAAAAATAAGGCGTTCGGGTTTTTTCATTTGTTGATAGTTTTCAAACCGTACATAAATAGTCCTTGGATTTAGTCTACTGCACATCCAGTTGTGCGCAGTCAGCAAATCGTTCTCAAACCGTCCGAAAAACGAAACCCGAATAAAGCTTATATAGGTATATCTGTATGAATCTAATCTGTGATATAGATTGAAAATTATAGAAATTATATATGTTAGAAGATTATTAAACTATGGTATGTCAACACCCCGAAGCCTAAAGCATAGTGAATATTGAAAAAAACTCAAATGAAAACTAACTTTAGTGCAAGCAATTTAATACAATAAATTATATTAAGAGGGCTAAAACAAAATTGGATATCCTTAAAAAGTAACTTTTTAAATTAGCAAAAATCATTGTACTATATTTTATAGACATGATCGAGAGATTATACTGCTTTATAAAAATTGCAACTTAGTTTGGTTTAGAAGTAAATCAACAGACTCATCTTGAAAATTCGATAGCTATAGTGGTATTACTATTGACTATATCATTTATACTGAATTTTTCACCTAATTTGACCAATCACAAGCCAAAGACGGCTGGCATTTTCGCGATGATACCAGCCGTCTTTCAATTCTGATGGTATGTCATGTTCGGTGTTTTTAACGATCAATACCGATCGCAAAGCAGAATTTGAAGTCTGCAAAAAAATTATTGAAGATGTATTGACCCAAAATACCACTCCTTATTGAATGTATATTTTATGTCCGTCTATTACTTCAATTACTAAATTTAACTGAGTTGCTTAAAAAACACGACATAGCGAAAATTCAATCAGTAGTGGTATTATTCATCATTTAGTATATACTTACTTTATTTACAGAAATAAAAAACTTTACATGGTATCTCAACACTTCTGCTCTATTAAATGTGTATCAATTTTTTTCTTTTATTTAACAATTAGTACTATAAATATAGCAAACAAACATTTCCATTCAATTTAATAGCCGGCTTTTATAAAGTCTTTAAAAATTTTCTAGCTTCTTTCACCTTTGTAAACAAATAACTTAATTTATACGTATAAGGTAGTCTTTTATAAACAGTTATTCTTTGGTTGCTAAATGTTTCCATTGTTTTTCAAAATCTTGAACAATACTTTCTGCTTGTTCTACTTTAACTGTCAATGTCTTGTTTTCTTGTCTTTTGGTCTCGTAAGCTTTCGAAATATGTTCCAAAGCTATTTCCGTATTTGCTAAAAACTTTTTTGCTGAATTGGCTGAGATAATTTTTTCAACTAGCTCTTTTCTCAACTAAAAACAATTTAAAACAATTTACATACGTGTCTAGGTCAAAATGGTTAACAAAGAATATACTAAAAATCGTGGACAAGTCGATCTTTAAAGAACTAAAGCAATGATATATTAAAAAAATTCATTAAAGTGGACATATTTTTAGAAAAGTGAAGGATATCTAGGTGTCAAATAATGAGCACCGATACAGGGAAAAATCCATCCAAAATATATTTACAGAAATAATTTAATAGGAGTAAAAAAATAAAGGTAATACTTTTTTAAAAACAATACATACCTTAAGACAGCTGATAAATAGTTTAACGAGAGAAAAAAAATATTCAGGAATAAAATGTCAAAGTTATAAATAAATAAAGAAAACAAACAAGATCAAAGATAGGAGGAAAAAGACAAATTATTTCTGTTAATCATTTGAATGATAATAACCTAAGAGAGATAGTATTCACAAAAAGATTTACTAAACAAATCTAGTACCTCTTCTACTTCTTTGTTTAATTCATCAATCCTACTTTTCAAAGAAGCATGTTCATCCTGTTGTTTATAACTATTTTCAATGGCCTGTTTTGTTTCTTGAATCATCTGGAACAAAGTGGCCTTAGACTTCACTAAATTTTCAACGATTTCCATCTGTTCAAGTTTAAGCCTTTGATTGCGTATTTCTGCGTCCGTAAGAAGTTCTTGAATCTCAACCTTTTTTCTTCTCAATGCATATGTCATCTCGTCCCTACGTAACAAGTCTAATTTACTATCCTGGTTTTCGATTGAACTAGTCATCACATCCCTATGTAACAAGTCTAATTTACTATCCTTGTTTTCGATTGAACTAGTCATCTCGTCGTTATGTAACAATTCTAATTTACTATCTTTGTTTTCGATTGAACTAGTTATCTCGTCCCTACGTAACAAGTCTAATTTACTATCCTTGTTTTCGATTGAACTAGTAATCTCGTCGTTACGTAACAATTCTAATTTACTATCTTTGTTTTCGATTGAACTAGTCATCTCGTCGCTACGTAACAATTCTAATTTACTATCCTTGTTTTCGACTGAACTAGTCATCTCTTCCCTACGTAACAAGTCTAATTTACTATCCTTGTTTTCGATTGAACTAGTCATCTCGTCCCTACGTAACAAGTCTAATTTACTATCCTTGTTTTCGATTGAACTAGTCATCTCGTCGCTACGTAACAATTCTAATTTACTATCTTTGTTTTCGATTGAACTACTCGCACTTAGATCTGATTCTGACTTAGATTTATTAATTTTGTCTACACTTGTCGACATTATTGTCAGATTCCATCAAAATTGCTCGCGTATCTGTAGATTTTAAATTACCAGAATCAAACTTTAATTCTGCGTTATTTTGATTAAACTACCAATTATACACTCGTTGTCTTTTGGATATTAATCGATTTTAGCAGTATTTTGCGGAGTTGTTGAATTTAATAAACATTTTTCTTTATCTATTAGATGTATTTCGTGTATTTATATATCTGCTTAATATTCTTTCATTTTGACATTTTTCAAAATTGTTCAAATACTCCTTTTGATGAACCTTCAATTTTGACAGTATTTTATGAACTTGATTAGAAAATTTCAACTCAAGAACATTGTAACTAAAAAATACAAAAAAATATTCAGGATTAATCTAAAAATTGTTTGTTTTTGTTTGAAATTTTTGACAGAGCAGTATGCAACGGTGTTCCAGGCAGAGATAGCCGCCATTCACGCTGAAACATTGAAACCAACAAGTAAAAGGTACAAAGATGAACTATTTACACTTTTGGACAGCTAAACACCCAAAAAGAGTTACATGTAAAGAGGTCAAATCAAGGCTGGTCTGGTACCCAGTCATAGTAGGTACAAAAGTGGACCTGCTAGCCCAAGAAGGCGCAGCGAAGCTCCTTAACAGGCCAAAATCCTGCTGTGGGCCAACATAACCTAGTCTTAAGTCTCAACACTGCTGAACAATATTAGAATTAGAGTTGAGACAGGCGAAGTAATCAATAACGGGATCTAAAAAGTATCTGTTGAAGCAAAAGACACAACCCTAGGTCAATTAACAGGCTCAACAAGCATATGCATGTGGGAGATAGCCCTTTATGCCAGGAGGTCTCTAAACACATTCTTTACGAGTTTGAAAAAAATTTTCTGTTTAAGCCTAAGTAACAGCCTAGTCTGCTGAGTGAGATGGCATGTTTTTTTTAGTTGTTGCTCTTAAATATAAAACTTTTATTACCTACTACTGTTAGTTTTCATGGACTTACTAAGGATAATATTAATAAAATTAGTTGTTTTTATTATAGTTTAATGAAGTAACATTCGTACCTTAGTATTATCAGTTTTATGGATAAAAAGGTTTGTAAGTAACTGAACTTTATCATTTTTAAAGTGGTTGAATTAAACAATATGCCATCTTCACTGCAAATTAGAAAATTACTTAGTCTTTACTTTACTACTGAGTCACAATAGACCCAACGGTAGTCGCAGTGGAGGGGTGGTTGAGCGCCCCACTCACATTGAACCTACTTCTTTACTATCGTGATTTTTTTAAATTTTATTTTAGAAGTTAAACCATTACAAATACCTAATTTAATTCTCTAAAATCCAATATTATTGGTTTGTATAAAGTATGTACAAATTAACATAATGTGAAGATTTCCTAAAAAGCAGCAAGTATATTAGCCGTCCGGCAGATATAATTATATTAATTTAAAAACATGGTATTAAAATTACCTTGAAATCGTTTTATACTGCACATGTGTCCATCTATTGGTAGTATTTATATATTATTTTCGTATATTTGACCTAAAAATTTATATTATATTTTGCAATGATCTCCATTAAATTTAGCAGCAAGTATTAATAAATATAAAATGTATTTAAATTACACGGAAAATTTAGAATTTTATATTCAATTAATGTTCGTAATAAAGTGACATGCGTCACACTTCGAGCATATATATACTAACGTAGAGACAGCAAGCAATAGTGATTGTTTTGTATCACAGGGGAAATCGTCAGACACTTCAGCCAGTGTCGTATCATTTTTAGGGGGTTTGAAATTAATACCTTTATAATACATTTTGAAACATGTTACAATAGTATATTAAACAACGCATTTCATATGGAATTCTGTTATGACACGAGTTCAAGTTTAAAAAACGAATCGCGAAGCGATGAGTTTTTTAAAGAACTAGTGTCACAACAGCCATATGAAATAAGTTGTTTATAATATTTTTTATATTTTGCCCTTTTTACCATTTTTTAAATTAATTTTTTATTTTTATGTAATTACGAAAATTTTTATTTTAAAAAGTATGTCGGCAGCACTGTGTAATTTATAAAATTTGACAGTTGTGACATTTAGATTATCAAATGTTAATGTTTTAAAATATTTTAAAATGAATAATATACCAATAATAATATATTATACAAGTAAAATATTATATTCATATTCACAGATACTCTCTTAAAGAACAATATAAAATTAATAAATTGCTATTAGCCACAAATGTCATTGTCAATAGTCTTGCCTTTAGAAACTTCACTCATGTCGCCAACCATTTAAAACAAAAATTTGCGTGCGTAAAAGTTACATTACGATACGCAAATGCGTTTTATAATGCAGATTTTTATAAGTGCAAAATATAAAAAATATTTTTTTTTAATATTTTTTTTAAGGAAATGGATTCAAACATAAATAGGGATGGAAGTGTTAAGATTTTATGTTTTTTAAAGAATTCTCTACAGTGAGTTTTACTGTTTAGCTTCAGCGTATACCGAACAGCTCTCTTTTGTAATTTAAAAATACGTTCAAATTGAGTCACACAACATGTACCCCAAAAAGGAAGTGCATATCGGAGATGGGACTCGAAGAGGGCAAAATACACTGTTTTGGAAGCTGACAGGTGAAGCTCCCTAGATATTGTTCTCGGCGCGTAACAAAAAGAACTTAGTTTTTTTGACCCAAAAATCTCACCGAGTCAACGACCTCTATAGTGGAATTATTCAACATAATAGGTTGAATTGCAGATGTATATGTTAAAACTTTTGTCTTAGTAACGTTCAAACACATCAAAAACAATATAGGACTCAATAGCGAACCTTGTGGAGCCCCATATTGTATTTGCTTGCATGAAAACTTTAATTCATCAAGTCGTACAAGCTGCAGTCTCTCACTAAGAAAAGATTCGAACCAACTGATCGGGGTGCCTCTAAATCCATAGTACTGCAATTTTTTAAGTAGTATTTTATGATCCACACAATCAAAAGCTTTTGAGAAATCACAAAATATTGTAGCTGTAGAGTGTTGATTGTTTAAGCTGGAGTAGACATTATTAAAAAGAGAAAACATTGCATCATTTGTGCAATTACCACTTAAAAATCCAAATTGATTTTTAGCTAGAATTTTGTATTTAACCACAAATAATAAAAGAAGCCTTTTTTTAAACAACCTTTCAATGATCTTGGATAACGTAGGAAGAAGCGCGATTGGGCGTTAGTTAGAAACTTGATCTTTATCACCTCCTTTATGCAAAGGAATTATTATGGCTGTCTTAAGGCAAGCAGGAAAAATACCAATTTGGAACGACTCATTAATTAAATTTGTTAGAAGATGTAATACACAGTCCGGCAGATTTGCGAACATTTTGAGGGTAAGCCCATCTGCTCTAGATGCGGATTTGTTTTTAATGTCTCAAATTGTACTACGAAGCTCTTCTGTTACTACAGGTGAAAAAAAGAAACTGTTTAATTGCTCATTAACATTCGGTAAATAGGAAAGTTTTTATGATTAAGATTATGAAATCATCTGATATAAAGTTTATAAATTGATATTTAAATTGTCAATTACCTGCCCATGTAGTTTAAAAGTGATAGAGAGAGAAATTTTTATCAGATTATAATTTAAATCTTATTTTTAGTAATTATTCTTAAATAAATGAAAAATAATAAAGCAGAAATAAAATTTTAATCAATGTTTATTAACCAATTTTATTCGATACATTGTTAGGTTTAGAAAATTTAAAATTAAAATTTACAAATTGTTAAAAGAACAATAAGTTGTAATTTCCCTTTTTTTCTTCATCATCGACGGCGTCTTTCCGCATCTGTAGAAGTTCAAGTTCGTCATCGTCTTCATTATCGCCTTCAACGATATTTTTATGTCTAATTCATCCGTGATTTCTGGATCAAAGGTGTTGTCTTCAACAACATCGGTCTCATATGGTATAGCATAGAGACAAGCTTGCTTATTGCACTGGCCACAAGCTAAATAACACTGCTTCACTGCTTTTCTGCATCTACCAGTAAATTTCAAATAATATAACCACGCACGCTTTGCCCGCTATCTCAAAAACGATTCAACGTATAAAAGAGTGTTTTGAAAAAAAGTTGTAGAAAATTTAATTGCCTACAATATTGATAATAAATACAACTAGCGTAAAACTCATAGAAAACGAGAACCCTTGCCAACATAAGATTTTTGGGCTTCATCCTTATCAATCCTTTTCAGTGTTAACTATAACTTATTTTCTGCAAATATTTGGCATCAAAAAATGGCGTAGCTTAGATAGGCGTAATGAGTTCTCACCCTTTCCTTCTAAAGTCCAAATTTTACACGGTTCTTTAAACAATCACAAAAAATATAGGTGAAATTAGAAATGTCATCATAATAAAAATAATAAGCAAGTTTCAAACTAAACTAATTCATAAGCTCTATTTTGTCGCGAATAAACAGCTTCATCCGGTATACTCATCGATTGTTATATTACCTTACCAATAATCATAAATCTATAATCACACGATGAACACGCTATGTGAAGCTTATTCTTAATAAAATCCTGGCGAGTACACAATGACTGACACTCGTCAAAAGTGCCATTATCTGTTCCGGGAAAAATATAAAACATTTATTTGCGAATTTACTACGAAATTTTTTATTAGTGACTTTGAATGACTGTTTCATCGTAAATCTTCACTACACTTTATTATTTTAAAAGACATGAAACTCGCTCGTAAAGCATCGAAAAAATAAAATATGTATTCGGCAGTGACTAATTCTACTATTGCCACAATTATTTCTAAAATAACTTATTTACAAAATATAAGTAAGTTTCCCAAAAATGTTCTGAAAGTGAAACTTATGGACAAAATTAACGCACGACTTTTAGTGAGATTTTAAGCATTTCCTATAAGCTACAGAATCTGTAAGGTAAAGGGGTTTGCCATGTTAATTTTTACAGATTTTTGTTTACAGACGTTACAGATGTGCTCAGATACCCACTATTAAGGCAATCACGTTTTTGGATGGAATCATAGAAACATGTAACAAAAATCGTAAATTAATAAATAATGAATATTTTAAGTAATTTTGTAATTTTTTTGGATAATGATTGTTAACCGTTAACTGTTTGATTATAATTATCTCTCTATTAAATGAATCTTTAGACAATGGTATGAAAGAAGGACCTAACAGAAGCTAATTTTTGGAAAAAATAATTATGGTCTAATAACGAAACTAGTTGCTCAGTTTATTACACTATAACATTACATTATTATGGTTTGACTTGGTGTTTTATTGATATTAAATAACTCTTGCACTAAAACTTCTATGGTTTATTTAAAACTTTTTTGTCTCATAAAGAGAGGAATACTTAATAGGAAAAGTAGCCGCAAGATTGTTGAAATGTGGACGCAATACAGACAAAATAATGTTTCAAAAACCTTGTTGGAGTTCTTTAGGTTTTAATTAAATTTATTGTATTAACTCTTACTTTTTGGAAGTCCATCTTATTAAGACTAATAAAAAACTCTTCGTTTTTAACGTAACTTCCAAGTTTAATTGAAGAAATATGTTTTATATCACAATGATGGCCGTTTCGCTTAAATGTCAATCTGACGATGCTTCTTAGCGAAACGGCCGTCATTGTGATATAAAACATATTTTTTCAATTAAACTTGGAAGTTACGTTAAAAACGAAGAGTTTTTTATTAGTCTTTAGGTTTTATGTAAAAAACTGTGTTGTTTCTGAAATAATAGTATATTATATCACTAGGAGTAGAAGTGACTCTTTTTGTGTTGAGTCAGGACGAAACACAAAAAGAACGTTCTACTCCGTGTAATATATACTATTTTTTCTTCAAGCGTGTAAAATAAATAAAAATTAAACAAATATATTTACCTACCTTAAACAACAAACTTTAGTTCTCACTGAAATAGTTGTCGCCATCTTACTTTTTTTTGACAGTTGTCAAAGTAGTTGGTATTCGCGTATTGGAAAATAATATTCAATAACAATAACGTAACTGTTGTTTAATAATTTTTTTTTTTTAATTTGGATAATTGACAAATATTAATTAAATATTTTGTATAAATATTGATCAATAAATCGGTATTATTATTTAAGAAATTTTAAATGAACCTTACTTTATGACGTCATAGGCTCCGCCCATAATTTACTTTATCTCCCATAGCCTTTTAAAGACTTTATCTCCCAGTAATCAATAAAGACGTACTTTTACTACATATATACATGCACATAAAGATGCATTTATTGACCGCTTGAAGAAAAAATATATTCTATAAATTTGTCAAAATATCGATTTTGTAGTCTTCAGGTTTACGTAATACGTATCATAAGCCACAACTGATTTATGAGTGGTGTATATTTTTGTATCTAACCGTATAAAACTACTAACATTTTCGGTTCATAAATTTGACATTAACGAATATCACAATCATAAATGTAGCCGATGAAAACAAGAATATTAAAGACTGCAGTCGACATTAAAAGTCATTTATTTTGATAATAAAAATTGTGCGCTATCGTTTGTTTAATACAGCAGCAGCGACTCCGTAATCAAAGCGAGAATTATTCTTAATACAATATATTCAAAAATGTATTTACTAAAAGCCCAAATTTTCTAAACAATAATAGAAACATTTTTAAACAACAATAACATGTTAGCAACAACGGTTCTCAAACTCTCATACTTAACGCCTACAACTAACACCCGAAAATATGACCAATCTTACCTAAATTTGGGGTTTAAATGGATTGACATTAGTGGAGAACAAAAACCGCAATGTAGGTAATAGCTGCTGATAGCTTGACAGAATAAATTGAAGAGGCACCTAGAAATATTGCAAAAGGAATTTTTCGTATATAATATCATAAGAGAGAAAATTTTCTACATTTATGAAAGTTTGTTGCTTGGCAATTTACGCTAATGAAACTTTTACAAAAACATGAGGCGTCAGTCGAATTATTTTGTAAAAATTTCGTTAGCGAAAATTGCCAAAAAGCAACAAACTTGAATAAAACCAGAAGAAAATTTGGCCGGGAAAAATTTTTTTCTCTCGAATGGGATTCGATAAGACTATTTCACGAGAAAAACAAGATACTATCAACGAAACATTATTTCTTTTCAAAATTAGGAAGACGCTTCAATGAAGAATTACTGTTTTGCAAACTTATTGAAGGATTAACTACAGCCAACGAATTATTTAGGATTATAAATCGTGCTATCATTGCAGCGAAATTGTGTTGGGATTTGCACTGATGAAGCCCAAGCCTTGCGAAGAAGGCAGATTTACAGGGATCATCAGAGAACAGACACAAAGCGCTATTAATATTGTTGATAGGTGATGTAAAAAGAGGGTCTAGCAGTAAATCTACAAAAAGCCACCATTATCAACTTCACAAAGAAAAAACTGCAAAATGTTCTAAGACAAAGAGTGCATTCGATATGCCCAAGAGGCAAAATGCCTTTGAATAGCCATCTTCAGATGCAAGAATGCCTAAGTGCTAAGGGTTCCATGACAAAGTACTCCAACAGCAGCTATAGAAGTCCTATTCAACCTAACGCCTTTGGCTCTGTTTATTCAGGCTTACTAAAAGGACAACGCCTGTAATAAGCTTACATGGATCCAAATATCTCGAGCTACAAAAGGAGTTGGACAGCGACCCAATATTCGAAATGACATCGAATCAAATGGTGCCGAAATATAGTTTTAAGAAAACTTTTAACGGACAGGGAAGTAGAGCTCGTCTACTACACAGACGGCTCAAAAACCGAAAAAAATGGAAGCTGTCCCAGGAAGAGATAGCTATCATTCACTGCGGAGCCCTTAAAACCAACAGGCAAAAGGTATAAGTAAGGACTATGCCAAGCCAAGCGGCTAAGTCTGGGACTGCCTAAAAGCCTTGGCAGAAGTGGGCAGTAAAAACAAGCTCACAAATACGTGGGTACCCAGTCATAGTGTGCACAAAGGGAACGAACAGGCGGATCTACTACCCGAGAAGGCGCAGTAAAGCCTCTTAACAGACCAGAACCCTTCTGTGGCTTTACAAAATCAACCATAAAGTTGCAGTAACGTTGTCTCAGAAAAGGTCACTAGGAATGAGGCAGGCAAAGGAATTCATAATAGGTTCGATGTCAAAAGTAATAGAGTATCTGTTAAAGCACAAAAGACCATTATGAGAAAACTGGTAGGTCTTTTAATAGGACATAACAGGCTCAAAAAGCACGCGCTAAAACTGACGGATCCTGTCAGAAAGAAGAGGAAACCGTTAAACACATTCTTTGTGGATGTGAAGGTCTATCGAGACAGATATTTCTTACTATAGGCGAAGCTAGAAGCTACGAAGGGGAATCAGTTTAAAATTTAATGAGTCTCTTAAAAAAGACCACAGTGGACCAAATTCTATAGAGTAAAAGGACTACCACAATAGATCAGAAAAGGTCGAGGTGGAAAAAAATGTGCATCTACACAGTCCTTATATGATCTAATCTTATCCAATACTCTTTAGCGTCCAAGTCTCTGAGCATGGTTTAAATATGATTTTGGAAGTATTTATTGAAGTAGTTAACTGCATAAAAACTATGCCATTAAAATCAAAGATTTTCTCTGTGCTCTGTACAGATATAGGAGCGGAACATAAATCTTTTTAAATTGTAGAGGTTATCCATAACTCAAATGTGGATAGTACGAATAGTAGTAAATCTTTTTGTTTTATCTTTATCCAAATGGTTATTACGGGGGATGTGACATTACAGCGCATACGGATGATGTGTGTCTGGTGTATACGCCAAAGAGAGAGGAGGAAGATCAAACGGTGGAAAGCAAGACATGGGAGGTCGGAATAATGGAGAAGGGTAAGAAAATTCGTATGGAGGAGTCGGTGAAATACCTAGGTGTGTGGTTGGATAGCCAACTATCCTTCAAGCACCATATGGTAAGGCGAAACCACGGGCAGCATGGCTAGGGAGACTGACGTGTAATGTGAAAGGGCCTAAAGAATTGAAGAGGATAGTTATTGGTAGGACGATTGAGCAGAGTATGCTGTATGGAGTGAAAGTGTGGGGTGAAAGAGCAGGGATACATGCGAGTATAAAGCCACTACTGCAGGTGCAGAGGGGGATTTCGTTGAGGGTGGTGTAGGGCTTTAGGACATTAGGTACAATAGCAGCAGTTGTGCTGATCATACCCTTTGAATTTGATGGCTAGGACAAAGAGTGGAAGGGTGCGACGAGAGAGAAAGTTCAGGATAGGATGGAGGAGGAAATGGTGAGAAGGTGCGTTAAAAATTGCATACCGACAGTTTGGGGAGGTTAACTAGTTCTTGATACAGACATGGGTCAAGGGTGGGGAATCCACATAAGATTGGGAAGAGATAGACTGTAATGTGCGAGAGGTGTGAGATGGAGGATGATGAGGTACACGTGTTTAGATGTTAGAAGAACGAGGAAGTATTAAAGCAGTTGAATAGGAAACTTGCAGAGACATTGTATTGGAAGAAAATGGTGGAGATAATGTTAAGAGGGGTAAAAGAATGGGTAGAGGTAAGTGAAGTAGTGGAGAGTGTGATTAGGGGAAGGGAACATTCTTGATTAAGTGAGTGATATGAATGTATGGCGAGAGTGTGTGAGGGAGCGCCACCCGTCTTGAAGTATGCTAGGGTAGTGATTCTGGGACGGGTCTAATGGCGAGCTTTGAGGTGGGTTTGGCATTCTCTCGGGCATGAGTCCAACACAGTTGGATTCTGGATAAGTAGTACTGGATTCACATATTTTGATTAATATTTCTAACGTAAAAGAATTGTTGTTGAAAAGTATTACCCGCCGCTGGTTTATTAAGCATTACTGTTAATGGGATGTTTCGTTTTATTGTTTAAATTCTCGATGATGATGTATTTATGAAGAGAGAACATCGAAATATCTCACGTGAGAATTTCGAGGACGTTTTAAAGTTTATTGCTTCAAGTTTAGCACGTCAAACTTGTTTGTAAACGATTTTTAAAAGTGAATTCATATAAAAGCAGTTAATAAAAGTTTTAGATGATTTTTTGTTGTTCCTTGAATAGCTATTAACATAATTAATAGATGCATTCCCATCTGTAGTAATCTTTTGAAGATTAAGATTAAGTATCTTGCAAAAGGTGAAATATTGTACCCAAAAGTATTCATGTTTTTCACGATTTATTTAGAACGTAAACAAAGTGTTACAAAAACTAATTCATCATTCATTCTCGCTTGGAAACTCTAACAATACCCCAGATCCCTCTCTCACATTGAGAGTCTGCAACACGAACATTAAGTAAAAATTAATTCAGCATCAAGCAAACCGGAAGCTACAATATCGTGATTTACCGGAAGTATGTATCGTCACAGCGGTGGGGATGTAATTGTTGCGTCACTTCCGCTACGACGCTAGCGATGCCAAGCGACGCCGGTGGCGACGGCATCTCGATTGGCCCGCCACCCTCAATGTGACAAATTTTTATGGGTTTTTCGTGGCAGCAACGCCGGCACTTTTTCAGAAAAACCGTCACATTCTTTGTTTGTGACTTTCGACAGCTCGCTACAGGGCGAGTTACGCTGCGTTCGAAAATAAAATACAAATTGAATTCTAATGTTGACACAAATAATGCTAGCTAGCCGATATTGGGGCATTTTTTTGGACAACTTTTTCTGATGTCAAATAAATAAAATTTAGTTAACAACCTTGATTTGTCTCATCTGGAAATACAACCACTATTTAGATTTCACAATAACTTATATAAGAAATTATTCTCTGCATGCTTTGCAGTTAAATCTCATCTTCAAGAAACTTACTTCAGTTGGACCATTAGTTTTTCTCTATTTTAATCTTAGCTTCGTTTTGAATTCACTATTTGGGGTAGTTTGACAAGATCAATGTTGCATAACAATCAAAACAGGAAACTAAACATTTTTATTCATTCATTTAGATTTAAGTAGATTTAATTTTTATTTATCGACCTTTCTAATACATGACCTTCTCCTTTAATGGATCGATAAAGCTCCTCCTAGGTCTTCCTTCTTCCTCATTTATCTTCTACTTTTCCTTCCATTTATTTATAAGCTCTACGCGTCATATTATTATTTTCCCTCTCCTATTCTGTACAGTTTTTAATAGTTGTCTTTTTTTACCCCATTCCTAGACTCCTTCAGATGTTTTGCTTTCCATCTAGCTTATATACTCCATCCTTATATATTTCCATGTTTATTTGCCATTAAAAACTTTTTTGACAATCACTATTCCTTGTTGTATCGAAATCAGAAATTTTTATTTAGAAAATTTTATCAGTAACTTTTGATAATACAGCTGCCCAAGCTGGACAAAACTTTTGACCAAGTCAACCACCTTGAAGTAGTATGAAATCATAAAAATTAAAAATATATAAATATCCTGCTATAATAATAATTAGGAAAGAGATTTTCATCAAATCGCCTAGCACTATTTAACACTAACTCTCTTATATACAATTATATTTTTCAACAATTTTGTAAATAAATATACGTAAATAGATATTTGGGTTTTACAGCCAACCATTGTTCTTTATTTATTTCATCGTTTATAGGTTTTTATACTCTTTAATTAATGTTTAGATTGTAAATTTCTAACTCTTACTAAAACTCTTAGTCTAAATGTTGTTTTAATTGAAAAAATCTTATTGACACTTAGTTTCTATAATGTAAATTAAAGATATCAGTTTAATAAATATCTAAACAATTATTAACTTGAAAGTATATTTGAAATATTGTTGATTCTTATAGATACTGCATTAAGTCAAACTGTCAAATGTATTGATTTTGAGCTCTTAATAACTTTTTATTCAATTAATGATATAAGTTAATTTCATAAAACAAATACAAGGTTGTATAAATTGTAATATAAAGCTTATGTAAGGTTTATTGTAATTAAATCTGTTTTTATTACTAAATTATTTCTTTTTTTAGATAACTATGGATTTATTATCATTAACTCTGTAATAATAACTTGGTGTTACTTATAGTTGGTTCTTTTTAGTATAAAATTAGGTGCATATATGTTATTAGGTATCTGTTATGTATATGTGATTGGATTTTACCTCTATTTGCTCGCTTTATCATAAAATTAGAATAAACTACAATTGTAATTGTTTTATTCATTATTTATTAAAATCCTTTTATCTAGATTATCTAGAGCTATATTTTTGTTTTGCACTCACCCTGTACCAAAAGTAAAGCCATAAACGGCTATAGATCTTTCACTTCAGAAATTGCACCCCACGCGGAAATGACGGGCAAAAAACTGTGTTTCGTTTTGGTTACGGGTTGTTAATGTACCGAATCTGTAGCTAATTGTTATTGGTTGTTAAAGCCACGTGACGTAGAACACACTAGAAACCATCAGAAAATAAATGGAGTTACATACAGTTAATCTGATGTATCAATAAACTCCTTTTTAAAAGATTCTTTTTAAAAAGATTATCAAATTACATTGAATTAAAAAGTGTTTAATTTTATAATAATTAACTTAAAGAAATAAACTAAATTAATAAATTAACTGAATTATTATATTAAATGTAAAATATTAATCATAGTATCTAGCCTATTATTTATTTCCTAAAATATTTTAAACAACCATATGAAAATATTCTCTGCATTCCTTTACATTACTGATTTATTAAATTAAATGTAATTTTATTATAATATTTACAAAGCATAAAAAGTTTTCAAGAAATGTTTAGTGCCATTTAACATTGTTTTGACTTGTGCATTTTATTTGTACGGCTTATTTCACTCAAGAGTATTCTTGACTTTGAGATGAAATTGCCAATTTAGAGAAAAACTCCGTTAATTTTTTTGGGTTTGTAGGAGGCTTATGATGTCCCTTCTTCTTTGAAGTTTTTTTCCGGAGGGTGCAAATACTTGACCGGAGTCCTTTTTCTGGTCTGGAAAAATTCTGATAATAAGCTACGGTTTTGTGATCGATTGCGGCGACATTTGAAATTGACTTAAAACAAAAAATAAATAAGTGTGTACTTGCTGTTAAAATTATTAAAGTATGCGTAAAAAAGGGCTGCTAACAATTTTTTCCAGTTTTATTTGAGTTAGAACCAAAAAAAAACATTGTATTTTATTAATTCAGTTGGAACTGTAACCCAACAACAAAATTTATTAAACTATTAATCTGAAATTATTTTAGTTTTAGAAATGTCAAAATTGGAATTTAAATGTTATGAAATTAATTTATTAGGTTAAGAAATTTTTTGTAATGTTTTGATTGTTGTAATAGTGTAAGTTTAAAATAACAAGTGTATGCATTGGCCATGGAAGGTAAAAGCAGAAAAAGAGGTGTGACGTTTTGTTAGGAGATTTTTTAAGAGAAAATAATTCTTAAAAACTGAAAGATAAAAATAAAATAAAAAGTATAACCGGAAGAAAAGCAGACGTCAAAATTATTAAGAAATAAGATAATAATAAGTTGAAGTTGAGCGTCGTAGAAGGTGATTTGGTGGAGTACAAGGAGTTCAAAAAAAGAATATCGCAAAGAATAGGACAATAAAAGAAGAACAGTGTAGTTAATTTTTGTTTATTTGGGCAGATAGCAAAAATTTGGAATGGCGGCTTGTTGGAACGTTCTACTGAAGTTTTCAATAGCAAAGTAGATATTTCCAAACTACAATCATCATAATTCTATAAATAAAAACTTATGGTTTCAGAAAAAAGGCACGCACTACATTATCTTTTCGTGATTTTTAAGATATACAGTGTGGAAAAGCCAAATGGAATAAATTCATTATTTCTATTAATGCCCATTTTTATAAAAAATCCTGAAACATATCAAGTTTAAATTATAAATTGACATTCTTTTAAGTAAAAATGTGATCCCTACCTTCAATCCCCTTTGAGTGAAAGTTACAAAAATGGGAAGTATAGGCTTGTGATATATCGTTTGAAAGGTCTCTTCATTCTCTATCCAAAACTGTTGTATGGACACTACTATTTTATTTCCTGTTTTAGTCTTTATAATAAGACAGTACCTAAGCAAAAACAACATCAGTGTTCTTTTTTAATATCAATTTAAAAACAATCATTTAAAAAACTATCATAGGAATGTTTAGTTTGTTTAGAACGCCTCAACAAATTGGTTTGTAATAATTATAACTGCAGGATATTATCAATACTATATCTAATTGTCATTTGAAATGCATAAAATAACAGTTTTACAAGTGATTGGTTACGGATATAACACCCGAACACAAATGGTTGCTCGCCTATTTCATAAAAAACTGCCGATTTTACCGATGATATCCCCAAGTACAATTAGTAAAATAGAGAAGCAATTTGAACATGTAAAGCAGATGGAAAAAACAGCTGCTAAAGCACTGATCTCAAAAAATATGTGATGCTTGAGTTTGAGGAAAACCCACATACATCGAGTAGACATCCGCAACATTTAATGTCAGCCATACATCTATATACTAAACATATTGAAATAAAGTAAGGTGCATCCCTATAAAATGATACTGACTCAGGAACTCATGTAAGACGATTTTGATAGAAGAATACATTTTTGCGAACAAATGTTGAAATTGCCGCTACTGGTCAACGGAAGATCCTCACTGGATGAGAGAGGACCATATACCCTTTTCCATCGAGGGGAATTTGAATGACGATAATTATTTAGCTCTACTACAAAATGAGGTGGTGCCAAGTTTGCCACATTTATTTCTTGATCCAGGACACCCTCAAACTGCAGCAAATACCATATGATTCCAGCAAGATGACGCACCTAAACATTACCAAATCAATGTCCGTCAGTACCTCAACTTAATATTTCCAAATCGCTGGATAGGCAGGCGAGGGTCAATAGAATGGCCGTCAAGATTACCTGATCTTACTTTGTCTATGTCAAAAATACTGTTTAAAAAACTAAACAACAGGATTTAGACTTAAGATGTTGCCAAGACATTCGCGGTGGGCATTTTGAAAACCTACTTTATTGACATCCATATTTTTTACGTTACGAACAATTGGATATTACATATAGTCTGTTCGGTGGATCGTTTCCCATGAACGAAAATATTCACTAATTACTTTTTATATTTAACCTTCTTCTTATTCACAGAAACCAAAACCCCGAAATTAGACCGTTTTTTCTTGGACAACAGAATACTTTGAAAAAGGACAGAAAATAAGGAATGCCTTTTATTAATACAACCTACATAATACGAATTTCAAATAGTGCAACCATGGAACACAAGAAAGAACAAAGGAATGTTTCTTTGTTTTTCGTTCTGTTCTTTACGTGTCAGTTTTGTAAATATTATTTTTACAGACAATATTTATTTGTATTTATTCTTTTGATTTTAATTTGTGTCATAAACTTAAATATTTATTAAAAAACAGTCGTAGTAGGTTAATTTTGGTGTGGGTTTAAATATTATTTTAGCTAATTTGCTAAGTTTTCACAAATTATAATATTTTAACAATATGATGTAACACTAATACACTCTTCTGGCAGAGCCCGGCTAAGAGATTCTTTCCAAGGAGTGGTTCGACTCCAAGTTGGATTGGTAGGTTGGAAGGGTTAATGGAAGCCACTATCTTTTCATTCGTTTACGAAAAAGCAGAAGTAAATATAAACAAAAAGGAAACTAAGGTGATAAAGATAGAAACACCTTGTATAAAATTGAATTGAATGCAAAGGTATTGATTTATCGAAAATGAATAGCAATACCGAACACGATACACCCTTCAGCTCTTATAGATAAAAAATGATATTTAATAAAATAAGTCTGCCAAAAGGAAGTCAAAAAAGGAAACTTGTGTGAACAAAAAGTTCGAGACTTATCTTAAGTTCTCCAGGTGTCCAGGTGGGCTCGGTTAGTTCTCTGGGCTTCTTACATCTAAGGGACTGTTTAGCAGTATTCTTACACTTCTAATAGGTTGCTTAACGGTATTCTAACACTTCTAATAGTTTGCTTAACGGTCTGTGCCCCTTGGCGGTGGCTTTGCCGTGACCTTGCGAGCTGTACCTTTCTATAAGTTTAGGTTGGTATTAGAAAGGAAATTCGAATTTTATGGAGCATATAATGCTGGTTACTTTTCGGTCAAAAGGACGGTAGTTATTTAATATTAAAAAGTTTACTAAGTTTACTAGAAGCTTTCCAACATTTATGTCCTATAAGTGAAACTATAAAAAGTAAAACATTGATAACAATAGTAATATTCAAAACAAGTTAAGCCGGTTCTGTCTAATTAATTGTTGAAAAAGTTGAATATTTCAATGATTTTTATTCTTACTTACATAGTTATAAAATGATTTAATAGTTTTTTTAAAAAAAGAGTAAACTTGTTAATTGTAGTTTTTCAAAAAAAAGGTTTTAATTATTCTAAACAAACTTCTAAAAGAATTAACGCTAGTTGATTGTGTTTTACATAGACTCAGTTATATATTGTTTAAAAACGTATTTCTCTGATTTTACATTGAAAATGGGTAATTTTACAACAAAATTATACTTTGACAAGAAAAATATGCATTTTGTGTTTATTTTTACTTGTAAATAGTATTCGGGAACAATTTTACATGGACCACGCCCTAAATCTTAATACGCAATTGATAATTTTAGCCTTAAAAAAACTAAATTGTGATGAAATTATTATGTACAATGTCTCGACCTACGTTTTACTTAATCTTTTGGTTTAATTCGTGTGCACATGCTTCGTGACGCATGGGAAAAGATCCTCCGAACAGATATTTTATTTTTTTTATGTAAATTTTTACAATAAATTTACAAACATTTTTGGATAGAGAATGAGACTTTTTAAACAATATAACACAAGCCTATACTTCCCAATTAAAAAATTGGGGGTTGTAACTGTCACTCAAAGGAGGTTGAAGGTAGGGATAATATTTTCACTTTCAAGAATGTCAATTTATAATTTAAAATTGACGTGTTTCGGGATTTTATAATAATATTTAAAGTAACCTAAATAATAAATTTATTACATTTGGCTTTTCCACACTGGATGTTCTTTTCTAGAAGATGGATTCGTAGACAAGAAACAACAGAGTGGCATCCAAGATGTCCAGATCTTGAGTTTACATCTATAGACCACAAACTTTTTCAGATTTTAAGAATAAAATTAGATTGGATAGTCATATTATAATTCCAGAAATGACACAGTTTATAAAAAAAATGTATTTGTTTAATATACATTTTGTTGGATAATAAAAAATGTATTTCATTAAAGAATGAAATATATTCTATTAATATTATTATTATTAATATTAATTATTATCATAATTACTATTAATATTATTATTCTTAATTAAATGAATTTACTTCATAATTCCGATTCTCTTTGTATATTGCACCAGATTCTAAGAAACTAGTAAGTAAATTATTTAGTACCTACTAACATTACCAAACAGTCAGTTATGATTCTTAGAATCTGATAATGATTTCGAATTATAATCTCAATCTTATATACGTTTTTTTTTGTTTGAATCTTTTTTTATAATCGTTTTTATAATAACATAAAAAGTTAATGAATATCAGTAATTTAGTATCAGCACAGTGTTTTTATATTTCTTATGAATAGTGAAAAGAAAATACCTTAAGTAGTTTAATCAAAATCTGTTTAATACTCTCAATATATTTCTACAACATTCCCAAAGTTTTCTAAAACGTTTTCCGTCTTTTCAAACATCCCTCTCTATTCATAAATGATATCAGAGGATCAGTGTCCACTTTAGAGAAAAAGCCAACTAAGATCGTATAGTGTTATCCTGCGTAATTCTCTCCGTTGCTAGGCTACCGAATCGGACCCTGAATGACCTTTCAACTCCAGATGACTGGATGTCATGCCCACACCACCGATTGGCAACCCTGCCCGCAGCATCTTCTCGAAATATCCCATTTCCATTCACCGAATTGCAGAATTTTCGCATTTATGTCGCACAGTATATAAGTTCAAAGTCGTTTACTGTTAAATGGCTTATTTGTCATTCTTCTCGCGGTACGAAACGGTTGATGTCGTTTTTATACATGGCTGAATCGTGACAGATCTTTTTTCTGAAAGTGAAATCGGAAATAAAGGCTATAAGGGTTTTTCTGGTTCGTGCGTTGAGAATTCTTTTGTTTAATTTGCATACGAGGATTATGATTTTTAGAAAACGAAAATTACAACTTTGCCACACCAAAAATCAATAAATAACAAAGTGTCGTTAAATCCTGCAATTTTTTTTGTGCCAAAACTTAAAAACTTAAGTGAACCAGATAACGACAATATTTTTTTTAACATTATCTAATGGTTAGGTATAGAGAATAATAAGCAGGAGAAGAAGCGAATGCTTAAAAAGCGGTAACATTTGCCTTTAGTTGGGTATTGTATAGTATGCGCCAAAACAAAGGACACTGAAATCAGGAAACCTGTGAAATATAATCCCGTCATATGAAACTAGTGACAATAGTTGTTGTCATGGTATTTTTAAACATTATTTATTTTAACAAACTGTCAAAAAGATTCGAAATGGTGCTTACAACGCAAAAAAAATATTTATTATTGAATATTATTTCCGCTGATACGGGAATGGCCGATCAAATGGATTTAGTCTTTTAATGGTTGCCAATCCATTTCGGAAAGAGTTTCAGAAGTCTGCACCAACTAATAAGGACTTGTCAAGAGTAGTTGCAAAATTTTGACAAACAGGAAGCGTTCTAACTTAACGCAAAAGCTGTCGTCCAGTTGTCCTGACAACAAATGCGAATCCAGGAAGGCTATTTCAACAGGGGTTAGAATCACCAAAAAGAAAGTCTCCGCAGAACATCTCTAACAATGAATTTAAGTGAAACGTCTACCCGAAGAATGTTTAAGAAGATTGGTGGTTTTCCCTATAAAATACAGAGTGGGCAACACTTAACAACCCCTAGTTTTTCTAATGTATGGTTTACAGACGAATGTCACATTCATCTGAATGGAGAGTGACCGTGTAACGATTTCGTGCTCAGTGTCAGATGATGGATTATGGGGCCCTTACTTCATGGAAGACGAGCGTAGAAGACCCGTAACACAAAATCAAGTGCGATATAGAGAACAAATTTTGACACTATTTTTTATTGATCTCAGACAATTCTGTCGTGCCAGAAATATACAGTTGAATACCCAATATTTTCCAACAGGATGGGGCTACTTGTCATACCCCGACAGCATCCTTAGATCTAATTCGAGAAAATTTTGAGAGCCGCGGAAATGTCCGGAACTCGAATTTTCCTTATCCTCGTCGTTCACCTGATTTAACAACTCTTGATGCTTACGTATGGGGTATGCTAAAACCAGCCATTTATACAGAAAACCCACCGGAAACTACCGATGAAAAATTTTTTACCGTTTTTAGAAGAATGTAGCAGACTATTTTTAATAACATGCTAAGCAATTTTGTTAAGCGTTATGAGTACTATTTGGAACGCAATGGCGAGCACTTTGAACACATTTTGTATAGAAGCAAAATTTAAAATTCGCATTATTTGAGATGTTGTTATTTAATTTTTTGTTTTTAATATAGCTTTAGTTTTTCAGTGTCGTTTGTTTTGGCGCATACTGTACTATCCGTCAGAAAAAATGCATGATCTCTTAAGAACGTTCTAGTTAATTGTTTAATTCTTAGTCATTTCAAAGTTACTGGTTACTGCATATTAAGTTCTATAGTATAAATCAATTAAAAGATGAGTGAATGGTCATTTCTACTAATACTGCAATATTTACATATCGAAGACGATTTCAATATATGCCTGCTTTAAATATAAATATAAACTGCTCTGTTGCCGAAACAGTAGTGATCTTATTAGTAATTCAAATATATTTTTTCTTTGAAATTACTAATATGCTGTGTAGTCACCATGAATAGGATTTATTACCATGAGTAGGATTTATCTTTATTATAATTACCTTCAGCACAAACATATACCGGTACATGGTAATAAATGGAACATATATTCCTTGTTACACTATTTTTAACGTTTGAATATAAATCTAATTTTCAAATCTTTAAAAATATTCATATTTAATATTTCTATTTATTTAACATTCGAATCTGACAGCTGTTTCTATATATATTATCATCGTTAATATTTTTTAAATAAACCTTGTAGTTTTCTTAAAAAGTTTTTTCTTTAATATTCTTAATATGATGAACTTCCGCAGAGTAAGAATTGGTAAAATAAATTTTATTAATACACACATTCAATGCAGTACATCATCGAATAATACTTTATTCATTTAATATATTTAACTTGACAGTGAGTTAGTTGTCTCAGACTATGTTGTTGGTAAGCAATGAATAGTAAATTAAACAGCAGTAGCTTTTATTAAAAAATGGATAGGATTATATCAATTGTGTTGATATCACCATTATTATTTCAAACAACTAAGCTTCGTGTGAATACCACCATCAATTAATACACAGAATATCATATAATAATTTTATTTGTTTAACATGTTCAAATTCAGTGAATATCTTTTAACAAAATCAATTAATTACTTTGTGAGTATATAGTGTGGAAAACACTTATGGAATAAAATTATTTATGGGGTTAGTTTAGAAGATTATAATAAATGCTGGGACCCGTCAGTTTGCCACTTCAACTTGACAATCATCATTAAAATTTCAATCCGGTGAGTCTCAGTTAAATATTTTGTTATTACTTCGAAAGATATTAGTTTTTGATTAATAATTGATAACTTTGATATTTAAATGTCAACACATCAACAACTGACAGTTATCTACACAATACAGTGAAGAAATTTAAGGTCTGCATCCAGCTAATTAAAAATAAAACCATTATTTAAAGTGTAAAACATATCATTTTTACAATTTTATGTATTTATAAATAATTTCAAATTTTCACCTTGTACAATTCATACATGGTATAGTTTGTTGAAATCGTTTTGTTAAGGAGCTTTTAAACTCATAAAAACATACACAAATATAGATCATGGACGATTCCAGACTTGCGTGTATCACCCTGTACATTTTAATTTATGTTTAAAAAGCTCACATTTGAATTTCAAAGTTGACGGGTCCAGCGTTTTTTATGTTCTAAACTAAGCCCACAAATAATTTTATTCCATAAGTGGTTTCCACACTGTATAAACTTATACTCCTCTTTACCAATATGGTTCCTAGTTTGTGTATTTTTATAAGACACCAATTCAATGAAAAATAAATATAACAATATATTGTATGACATATCCTGCTGTATTACAATTTTCTTCAGTGTAGTTAGCAACCCATCCTGCAAAAACGACTTCATTTTTCTCAGAAATGAAGGTCATCCCTGGCCACTCTCTATTTGAGGTGCAAATTTGTCTTTGATTTTTAAAAATAACATGAGATTTTTCTATATTGGTATAAGATGGATACTGCATTAATAATAAACGAATTAATAAAACTTAATTTAGTATTCAAACAGCAGTAAAAGTGGTCTATAAAAACCCAGTATGTTTCCGAAGATTTAAAAGATTTTCCATAATTGTTTCATAATAGTATTACTCCATTTTAGCCACTCTGTACTCCCGACGACACTCTATAATCCCTTAATGGGTTACATGAGAATAATTTATGGTCGTGCTTCTGGGTTAAATAAATAAAATAAACTTCGCTTTTTCCAATGATAATTATATTTAAATTAAATAATTTAAATTACAAAAAAGAAATGTAAAAATTATTCAGAAAAACTATCGTCACCACAACTCATTCCCGCTTGTAAAATTAGAAGCCTACAAAATATTTGATATTGCCTTTTGATCTGTCTGTAGAATATTTTAAAAAAAAATGATAATTAGGTACCCAGTGCTCCTATTTTATTTAAAAAAATTGTAATTTTTAATGCATTAAAAATACCTACTTAGATGATGACATTACTATGATGGGAGATTAGGAAGTATCCTTGTTTGTCACAATGCCCATAAATAATGTTTTGGTTGGCTAACAAAATAATCACTTTTTTTTATTTGTTTTCAAGGCTTATAAATGAACTTTGAAAAGATTGTACATTTTTCTACCATAAGAAAACACGATTTGCAACTCTTCTTCTAATATAATTTTTCATTGTATTCATTTTTAATATTGGTAAGTAGAGGCCAAAGTATTTTAATTTTTATAAAATATCGTGCACATAAAATTAGAAATGTTCCTTTGACGTTTCCTCTCTTCCTTGTATCCATACGTGTTTTTTAGGACGATTTGAGAGTGAAAATGGTTTGGTTGAAGACTTCAAAAGTACTGATCTTTTTCTATCAGAAAATAAGATTCTGAATATATCAGTAATCACTTTTCACATGTATAATTTTTCCCCAACGTTTTGATTTATTGTCAAAATTTGTATATGAATCAATTTCTTAATGTATTCATTTGTGTTAATAATGTATTTGGTTGCTTATATTTAAACGTTTTTTACTGCACAAAATGTCCGTTGATTATAACCTCAATATTAACTTGTCTCGAATGTTTCATACAATGAGTGCGATCTGCAGTGCAACCAATTTTTTTAACATAGCAACAAGAACAATCTTGTGATCTGAAAACCAAATACCTTTGTGGCGTCTGGTGCCTGTATCTCATTTAATATTTTTTTAGTTATTAACGACAGTTTTCGTATCAGCCGGATTTTAAAACAATAGGCACAGACTGTGGTCTGCTGCCACTAATAATCTGTTAACCCTGACAAGCAGCGTGCAGGGCCGTAGTTAAGAACTTAGTGAGATTTCTTATTTGAAATATGTAGAAGAAACTATTATATACTCGTACCGGATATTTAACAAATTAATTTTTCTATCTAGTTGCAAATACTCGCATGAACCTAAAAGGGTTATAAGCAGGATAACATGCACAATACCATCAATAATTTATACTATATGATATACACTGCTCAACAATTGAAGTGGATATTACAAAAATCTGTAATTTTCTTTTGTCATTGGTCAATAATAAATCAAAATTCGATAAAATAAGTTAATCTTTATTCTTTCACGTTACATGAAAAAAACAAACAGTTACAATAAAACAGAAAAAATTGAAAAATGTTAAATCATTTACTACGCAGGTAATAAAGTCCTTTCACGAAAATTAATATCGTGTGGATCCACCCCTAGCTTGCCTTAGTGCATAGTCCTTATTAAATTATTAATTAATTGCTGAGGTATGTTTTCCCATATTCTCTGTAATGCATTGGCGAGCTGTTCTAGGGTTATGGGAGGCTGTTCGAGTCGGTTTAATTGTCTAGACATTTCGGTCCAGATATGCTTAATGCAATTCATATCGGGTGAATATGGTGGCCAGTTCATTCTTATAAAACCGTGATTTTCAATGCAATCATTTACAATTCTCCCACCGTGCGGGCGGCCATTATTGTCGATAAAGACAAATTGTTCGCCTATTGCACCAGAAAATGGTAAAATTATTGACTCTATAATCATGTCCCTATATCGTACAGCCGTCATTGTTATATTCATTAACACTACTAAATCAGTGCGGCCATCATAACATATGCCTCCCCACACGCAAACTGACCCACCACCAAAAAGAGTGGTTGGCGCCATCAAACGTTCATTGTATCGCTGTCCTCTTTCTCTCCACACAAATATTCGACCATCCCACATATTCAGCCGAAATCTGGACTCATCCGTAAACATACAGTACCTCCAGTTCTGAAAATTCCAACGACTGTGTTCTCTCGCCCACCGATACCTTCAAGCACGCTGATCCGCAGCCAACCGTGGATGTGAACTACGCCTTCTGGCTCTTAAATTACATGCATGCAACCTTCTTTTAACAGTTTGACTAGATATTACTCTTCCGGTAGCAAACCTAAAGAAGCAGTAAATGTTCGGTTTCCTCTTGCAGTTACAGCTATAAAGCGGTCTTGAACAGAAGTTGTAGCTCGTTTTCGTCCTCCTCCATGCCTGTACGCTGCAGATCCAGTTTCCAAATATCGATTCCATGCACGACTGATAACACTTTGGGACACATTTAGCCGCGTAGCAACTTCTTCTTGACTTAAGCCTTCGTGTATCCAACGTACGAATTGTACGAGTTGCAATGTCTCTAACCGCCGTAGCGCTATTTTTTTTCAGTTAAACAGATTTATGGACTACAGTAACAATGTTACTTGTACCTACAATTCTGGTTAAAAAGATAACAGTGTATAAAAAAACGACAAACAATTTGCTATAAACAGAGTTTACTGATAGCATGAAACGTATATTTAAAATATTATTTTTGTACGCAATTTTCTGAAATTTAAAAAATATCCACTTCATTTGTTGAGCAGTGTATATTAATGTCTTAAACAAACTGAATTAGTTGAGGATTTTATTTCTACAGTTTATGATACATCTGATTAGTGTTAGCGCCTTTCTATGGAATATAGTGGAAATGTGCTTCACAGTTAAAGTGGTTGAGCAATTTGTAAACACTAGGGATGACTCTATTATTAAGTATCTGTGGGTTAAATTTGTTTGTCTAATTTGGATTCGATTGACAGTTTGGTTTTTTCTTCCCTCCGGTATTGGTAGAGCGATCCATGATCCAGTGGTTTGATTTCTTTTAGTTTGGTTGAGTTTTGATTCCATATTGTTTGCCTTTCCTCGGTTATGAATTTATTGTACCAGTATTACTTAAAAATTAACTTTGTTCGCTAATGAAAGCAGTTTCGATTAAAAACTCATCATCAGATTGGCAGATCAAATATACCACTGCTCATCCGGTAGTTGTCTTGTTGTTTCCAGCTCTAAGAGAAAATATTTGATTCTTTGATTCAGATTAAAATTATGTTACTTATTTATTGACTATTTAGTATTCAGGTAGGGTTCTTCAAAAGGCTGCTTCTCTTACCAAGAAACGCTCCTGATCATGTTATACGTTTAGAAACGGGTACTATTAAACTTGATTATATAGTAGTTAAATACTGCCTTAACTGGCTTCTTAAAGTTCTATTAATGGAAAAAGATAGATTACCGAAGATTGTTTTCTTTCGATTGATTAGTCTGCAAAATTCTAATAACAATTGCTATAATGCGACTTATACTCGAGCAGCTTGGATTATCTGACTTTTGGGTCAATTTATCCCATAGAGTGTTAAAGAAAAACTACGAAAATATCCTCCTAACCTACAAAACTAAACTTTTTAATGAAGAATTGCAAAGAGTAACTAATGGTGAATATTGCTCAATTTTTAAACATTTTCAGGTTAGTTAAAACCCATCAGCCTACCTTTTATACAAACTTCTGATTAAATAAGGAGGATATTTTGCCAAATCCGTATGAGTTCTAAGTCTCGTATACACATTGCATATAACAGAAATTCTTATCTCATTAAACAAGATGAAATTTGTACAATGTGTAATTTGCTTCGGAACGAAACTCTACTACATATTGTGCTTGAATGCAGACTATATGATTGTCTTCGAATACCCGAATTAAAAAGTCTTAAAAATTTTAATGATTTTATTCAGGTACTAAATAACCCAACTGCTTCTAGTGTGAAACTAATTACTGCATTTTTTATAGGAGTTATTTAACTTTTTTTGTCTATGTTAATTATTTTAAACACATTTTTTATTTTGACTGTTATCGCATAGTATGTAACTACACATTGTAATACACATTAATACTAAACTGATTTTGTAACCAAATCTTTGCTGTGTTGAATCTTATTTTAATGAGATGTTATAAATATTATTATTATTATTACTGTTTAGTATTAATATTTTATTTAATAGTGCCAAAGGATTTAACATTACCAACATTTCTAGCAAAAACATAGTTATTTTTAAGGCGTTTTTGGTTTAATTATTTAAAATTTAATAACTATGCGAATTCAACTTTCCTAAGTCCATCCCATATCACCGGCGCTATCAGACCGTCATCATCTATTAGCTTGCACATAGCTGGCATTTCGAGCATGGCATCCTAGATATTCTCATCCCAAAATGCTGATCATCTTGAAGTATAGTCGAGAATACTGTTTTCTTATGTTTAACACTGTTCTCTGATCATTTTTAGATTCCGATCTTGATTGCAGATCAAGCCGACCGGCGGTACAACCGCCTTTTGTCTTTAACCTGATAATTAAGAGTATGACATTTCTAAAGTGTCACTTCGAGAAGATGTATCGATTTGGAAAAATTAAATTTCTTCAATCGTGAATATGTATATTTTATTTGTTTGTGGGCTCGGAATTTTTGGATACCATCAGTCGTATACAAACAATTTTTTATTTTTGTAAAATAATTAGATTACAGAATTTTTGTTTTAAAATTAAAAAGAGCTAAGCAGTTTAAGTATTTTGTACGATGTTCCAAATTAGCCAATTTACTATAATGTTTTTATTGAAAAGATCTGTTTTAAAAATACGAATTTTACAAAAGATTATATTAAGTTTTGATCAGTAACTAAAATTTCTGGACAACATATTTTTGTAAACTTTAAATTAAAATTTTTATTTCATACTGCATCGTAACAGCCATGTTTAAGTCAACGGTTTGAGTCCGATAAATGAGACTTTCAAGTATCGAGTCCGGTAAAATTTTTACAGGACTCTAATGAAATGAGGCAAGAATCAAACAATTTATTGTGAAAACAATACAAAATTAATTAACATGTGATTAAAGACAATCTAAACATTAAAAGTAACATGAATTGTGCAATCTGTATTCCCAGTTATTTCAACTTTCGGTAAACCATCGTGGAGAGTGGAACTCGAGCAAGCACTTGTACTAATAATTTCTTTAGATTTCTCAGTTAAGACTTGCACAAAACTTTCTCCTTCCTGGATCATTTTAGCCACTTTGTTCTTTCCTTCCAACGAATCCTCAATATACTTTTCTGCCACGGAGGAACTCTTCCATCCTCCATGTCTTTTGAGAACGGAAAGTTCCGCTCCCGCATTTGCTAGTAAAGTCGCCGATGTGCGGCGAAAACTATGGCCGGTGTACAACTCGGGATTTGCTAATCCTAGAAATTCCGCTATTTTCTTGGGAACTCCACCGATTGTGTGAATTCCAACGAGCTGGGAAATGCATTTGCCATTACGGTATCCTATGAACAATTTGTTGTGACCTAAACCTTTGGGCCGCAAGGCAACGTATCTTCGGAACAGTTCCAACACATTTATGCCGTCCATTTTATCAATAACCGTAAATACTCTTCTTTGATTCGTTTTTGAAAAAGGGATTATGATTACCAATTGTGTAGAAGTTTCCTGGATGTCATCCAAAGACATTTCATATATCTCTTCGCGGCGACAACAACCATCGACGGCGATTAAACCAACAATCTAACAAGTACACAAAATTATCAAAATATATTGTTGATCTGGTGCCTATTTCACAAATTTTACCAATTCTTCTTTGGTGAGTGTTTTGGCTTGTTTAGGTTGATAGCCAACAGACTGATTTTTAAGGAACGCTGGAAGTTTGGAGAATCTTGATATATCCACGTTTTCATTAAATTGTAGCATGGCTTTAACCATCGAATACTTTGACCAGAGTGAAGAACTGAACATTTTCTTCGACTAGAAAATCACCAATAATGATTCCTTCAAAAGAATATTAAGTGCAACTTACCAGATCAAACAAATACGCCAGCATTATTTCCTCATTGATTTCACTGACTGCGTTTACCCTTTTCCAGTCTCAAAACTGTTTATATTCGCTGTGGTACCTTTTTGATGATTTTGTGGGAATCAGAGAGCCGGCAGCTTCATTATATTTACGCAAAACATCTTCGGGAATGTTATTATTTGCCGACATTTTGTCTGTTGACATTTCGTTTAACAAAAGTCAACAAAACAAACACCAGAAGCAGTAACCTTAGAAGCTAGCGTTTCCATCATGGATGATCATATTTTCAATTTTTGTTTTATTAATGTTTAGTGTCTGCATTATGATATAAAACGCATTACGACCGGGAAACTTTTACAGTAAACCGTCTCAAAACATTTCGACTGTAAAAATGCGTTTTCCGGATTTATGACGTAAATTACTATTGTAAAATTTTATTCTTATAACAACTTTTTTTACATTACAACTATTTTATAATCGATTGTATTGACGTAGAATTCCTAATATAACATTCGTAAGTAGATTTAAAGACTCTACTTTTACATTGGTCGCAATCATCGGACGTAACTGTTACCAAAATGTAGTGGACCGGAATTTGCAAAATAAGAACGTAATACAATTTCTGCGTACGAAAAGTATACACTTTTTATTCTGGCCTAGGTAAATTAATGCTAATATCGATATTTGTATATGGCTGAAAGTTTTATTGGGGCTCCTGATTTCACGTCAACAACCCATGATGTAACATAACTATGTTATATTCTCCCAATAACCTATGTCATCAATGCTCCATACATCCATTTTTAATGTTTTGTCTCTGTTTGTATGATTTGCATCAAATTACCCAATTTGAAGAGCATAGGCTCCGTTTACGGTTATTAATAAATAATACGAACCTTCACATTACAAAATCGATCTGAAATTTCCCTTCCCTAAAATATGAATATTTTGGGTTGGCAACTTGGACCGAAGTCTCCTATTGGACAGTAATTCATCCTGTATAATAGAATATTATTTTAAAATACCGTAAAGTAAAATAAACAATCGACGTATTTCGGGATTATTTTTTTAAATGGCCTGTTTAGCTAAAAATGTTCCATACTTTACGTACACAATGTATCTGCTTAAGCAGGGTACCTCAATAACTTTTAGGTGAAATATGTTACAAGGTAATTAATTCAAAACATCTAAAGTAATTATTAATAATACAGATAAAAAAATGTATGAACGATGTTTAACACGTTAACTGCCAGGGGCATTTTTGAAAAATGTCCCCACAGGCCGATGTCGTTTTAGTACGTATTTTTACTAATAATAGCATATGGTTTAGCTTAAATTTTTTATTAGCTTCAAATTTTCAAAAAAAATTTAAAAAACTCGGTTGGTCCCATGGGACCAACGCGGCTCATTGTAGTTACTTCGATGGCACCTGCGCCGTTGGTCCCAATTGAGCACGTGTTAGTAATCTAACCAAAAATATTCAGTTGATTATAGTAAATGGTGCCAAAAACAGTCTTGTTTATTGTTGTCCAAGATTACAGAAATCAATGTAAGTATTTGTTACTTTTGGTACTAGTGTTATTTTCTAATAATTGTGTCAAAAAATAAAGCATTTTTTTCTAATAAAATATCACCCAGGGATTTTTCGTAATTATTGTAAAATTTTGTTTTTGTGTTCGGCCATAGGCGTTCCATTCGGTAACCATTTCCCCATACACAGGCCCAGCACACTTCGCGAGCCCGTTGGAAAATGCCTATTTTATAAACAATAATCAAAGCAAAATATTAGCTTCACCGGAATCTCTTCTTGAGATTAGGAAAAAAAGAATAATTCCCCACAAATGCGCGATTTCTCACACAGATAATTCAAGTGACAGTATTTTATCTCGAAATTGTGACTTATTTTCCTTCCCATAGACCAGTAGAATAAAACTTCATAAAATGTCACGTCACTAGTGTCGTCGGGCCGCCTCGACCAATAGGATCTGTGCATTTCAGGGAAATAATTGTTTTCTCCCTGATTTCAAGAATAGATACAACGGTTCGAAAACATATACCTATTCTATTTTTTTTCTAGATGTCGAAACGTAAAGCCCTAACACAAAGTGAACTTGAAAAACTTGCAGACAATGTTTGGCAAATGTCCGACGATTCAGAGCCCGAACCATTTCCGGGTTCAGATAGTGACGATCCTTCCTTTCAATATGATTCAGATTCAGATTTTGATGATTCTTCTTCCTCGTCAGAAACTGGAGAAAAAAGAAGCAACTTTTTGAGCAAGAAAAATCAAAATTCAGTGTCTCCTCAAAATAAGCTCTCAAAGTTACAATCTACCAGTGTTTCTGCTACGACGTCAATAATTGTACCTGTACCTTTGCCGGATGAAGATGTAGAATCTGATATCGAAATGCAATCTCCTGATCTTCTGTCTGACTCCGTGCCCGATGAAGACGAAAATTTAGGACATTTATTGGAAACCACTTGGGGGCCACTTATTGGGAATTACAAACCCATAGCTCCATTTTCCTGTCCATCAGGGGTCATCCCAGATGTAGCAGCGTTGCTGGCAGATGGTAACCCAGGCGATTTCTTTGATAGTGTTGTAGACAATAGGATAATTTCTCTAATATGCAACCAGACAAATATATATGCGACTCGAAGTGTTTTAGATAATGATGCAACACCAGGTTCACGATTGCGTGAATGGACACCTACTACAAATGCAGAGATTCGTAAATTTTTGGGTCTGATAGCCTGGATGGGCTTGGTAAAAATGCCAAATATTGCTGACTACTGGAGCAAGGATGAAATTTTTTCTAATAATTTTGCTAAAAAAATTATGTCACGAAATAGATTCGAGATATTGTTGCGTATGATTCATTTTGCTGATAACGAAGAGGCAGACAAAACTGACAAGTTATATAAACTGACTCCGTTAGTAAATATGCTTACAGCAAACTTTAAATCTTTGTATGTCCCTGAAGAGTATATTTGCGTTGATGAGACTTTACTGCCCTTTAGGGGAAGGCTAGGATTCCGCCAGTACATAAAAACCAAACGCCACCGATACGGAGTAAAGCTCTTCAAGGTTTGTTCTGGACTTGGCTATACATATAACCTAAAGATTTACGCTGGAAAAGAAGACACGAATGTTACTCCGGAAAAGGTTGTTTTATATCTAGTTGATGATCTTCTAAATAAAGGGCGTACATTGGTAACAGATAATTGGTATACCAGTCTGTCACTGGCACAAAAAATGCTAAATAGCAATACACATTTAATTGGAACCATTAGAAAAAACAGAAAGGGTCTCCCAAAAGAAGTCGTGAAAGCAAAGTTAAAAAAGGGCGACATTTCGGCCATGGAAAATGAAGACGGCATAACGATTTCAAATTGGAAAGATCAACGAAATATTTTTATGCTTTCCACAAAACATGGTAATGAAATGGTCGAGGTTTCCTGCAATCGTCAAGTGAAATTGAAACCCGCAGTCATCTTAGACTATAACAAGGGAAAAGGATCAGTGGACATTTCTGACCAAATGGGAGCCTACTCAAACCCACTAAGAAAAAGCCTAAAATGGTTTCGAAAAGTTGCTTTTGAGCTTCTGTTGACCACATCGATGGTAAACGCGTTGATTCTATATAAACTTGTCACTGGAGAAGCCATTTCAGTAACCGATTTTAAAAGACAGGTAATAAGACATTTAGTCAGTTCAGAAGATACTACTGACCTGACGGAAACAGAACAACAGACGACAGCAAAACCAAAAAGTAGTCATGAACTGGAAGCAGTAAGTCAAGGGAATAAACACAAAAGAAGAAAGATGTGCAAGAACTGCTACAAGAAAAACTCCGAAAAAGAGGGACGCAAGTACGCCATGAATAAAACCAAAAAGGTTGACACTTTTTGCAAAAAATGTGATGACCAACCATTTTTATGTTTAGCGTGTTTTAACGAATTACACCGTTAAATGTTTCTTATTGTGTTATATGTTTGCTTTTGTTCTTTTTGTATGCTTATCTGCTAAATAAACCTATAAGTTGCATTTATACGATTTTTTTTATAAAATGGTCCATATTTACTCTAGGTGGGACCACAAAACACAATTTATAAAAAAAAATCAAACCATTTCCATTTTGTGGCTTTTACAGGCCGTGTTGGTCCCTTCCTATACTAAAATGCATTAAAATTGAATCCAACGGCTCAGTAACCACGAAAAAAAGTGTTGGTCCCATGGGACTAACGCGGCCGGTTAGTGTAACCTTCATGTTGGGCCCATGGGACCAATATGGCAGTCAACGTGTTAATACAGGAATATTAGCAACAGACTAATAGGAGGTTCTAGAAATAAATAATATTTAATAATAAAAAAATATGACCTAACACAAAATCTACATATAGGTACTGAAAGATTACGGACAGTTTTTAAGTAGCCAGACCTTTTGCTGGGATATGGTAAAGGACGGAATGCCATTCAATTATCAGGTATACATTTCAAAGTTTTTAATTGGTATTCAATATCTTGTAGGACACGATATTTATAAATTCGAAGATGAGAGATAAAGATATATGGCGCTGTGTTGCGCTGGTTCACTATTAAACTGTAAGACGCCATTTGGAACAGAATTTCTCAATGTACAGGGTCGGCTAATAATTTCTCCAATTCCCTATAGGTGAACTATAAAAACATTAAGATAATTCCTCTGTGGTTTTGTTCTGTAAGTAGAAATGAAAAATTTATATTGAATTCAAAATAATTTCTATATATCCTTCTTCTTTTTCTTCTTCTTCAGCCTTGATTTATCGAGTGTTGGATATAGGTCTCCATTTATTCTCTCCATGAATTCCTATCACTAGCTACTCTCATCCACCGTCTCCCGGCTGCGTATTTACAAATCCTATACTAAGTGAGTTAGGACAGTGACTGAAATCGACTAGCTTTCGTTTACAGGAAATTACCTACATAATCTACTCTATTACAGTTCAGATTTCGACCACGTTCGTATAGAATTTGTAAAATGCCTTTACTTTAAATTTATAAAACAAAAGTCTATATTATTTAAGTCAGTTGATTATAATTTTATAAAAATAGGTTACAGTATTTCTTTATATGATGTTAAATTTTCAAATTAGGAAGTATTATATGTTTTAGGGATTTACTTTAAATAAACTGATTAGGTACCAAAATAAAAATATTAGATATATTATCAATTTTTATTACATTATAAAAAAATGAGCGACAAACATTGTTCTAAATACCTATTGTATTTTTAAATATACAGAAACGAGTAGGTACTGGCTCAAATATTTTGAAAACATGAAACAAACAGAAAAATGTAGATATTACTTTATACCTACTTAAAAGATTACCTACTACAACAAATGTGGATAAAAGTTGAAATTTGAAATAAATAAACATATTGAAAACTTAAAAAAAGTACTACCTACTAAATAATTCTTATAAAAATAACTTTTTATCTAATTCAAAACATTAACAATTACTTAATGTTTCTTTGAGGAAGATTCGTTTTTTTCTATTGCTAGAGCAAGATTGTGAGGCTTTTTCTTCTTTTTTTTCTCATGTCCACTTGGTCTACCAGACTGCATGCGACTGTTACCTTGAAGACCTCTACTTTTCCTTCGTGCTATCGCCGTTGGTTGTACTCGAATTTTCTTACTTCTAGTAAATCCAGTTAAGGGAGTAAAAAAAGAAATTATTTGTGATGAAGTCTGGGCTTTTTCTAAGCAGGACACAATTTTTTTAAGAACTGCTGTATTAGAAGAGCAATTATCTTTCTTTAGTACCTCTGAAACTCTTGCAAATTCCGTCTGCATTTTCTCAACAGTTGAGCTGTAGTCCTGATCGAGTAATTCAGTAATTGGCAAATCAAATGAATTGTTAGTAATTTCAGGTTGATTTTGGAAAGTAACAGAATTTATTTCAGAATCGAATATTCCTTCATTATTGGTGTTCACGGAAGAACTGTTGCCGACAATTTCATCAATATCATCATAAAAATTAGCGGAATACGCTGCACCCAATGCTATTTTAGCAAAATCTTGCCGATCATTCTTTGTCATCTGTAAGGAATTTTTGAAGGAAATTCCATATTTCTGCTCGACAGCACATAAGTGCCTACAGTATTGTCCTCCTTGGCCAAAATAACAATCACAAACTTCATTTTCAACATTCACTACAAAATAGTCAGTTTCATTAGTATCTTTAACATGATAAATTGAATCACTGATTTGCGTTATTTGTTCCAGATTTCTTAAATGAAGAGAAAATTTGTTATAAGCTAAAGTTAAATTTCGCCCTCTTGTATTAGCAAATTTTAATAGTCTGTTTTTGTGATAAGTTTCAAAAGTATTGGTGATAAAGTCAATGAGTGCACACATATTAAAAACTTTACACCTTTGTAATATTATGTCTTTAAAAATTCTAATTGATGCTTCACAATAATTGTTTGTGTTATTACCTCTGTGCAATACGTCACTACGGTATGGCAAACACCATTCCTCTCTTCGGCCCCAAATCAGTTCTAAATGAGTTTTAGCGTTGATATATTTATTAACAGTTTTATCATTTAAAAGCTAAAACATAAAATTTTCAGCGTCTGAAGTTGTTTTGGCAAATAAAACGCTACGAAATAAATTCATTATCTCTTTTCTGTCAGATTTCTGGATCTTATTGTTAGAATCCCATAGCCACCGCCATAAAGCCTGGGTAACATGGAAGATGCACAATAACAAGCGTGCTCTTGGAAATATCACCTTTAATGCATTTCTTTCTGCACAGTCATCGTCAGTCATGATTACTTGTGGTTCAAGTTGTTTATTACATGTATCTTGTAAGCATTGTTTTACCATTCTTAAAGCAAATAAATAGTCATTTTCTGACTTATTTTTATGTAGTATTACAGCTATTGGTAACGCCCCTATTTTTGTTGCTGCAAAAATAAAAGTGACACAGGTACTCGTCTGGTCACAAGAACCACTGGTGTCCATGAAGATCATCTCATCAGCGTGACCTGCTTTGAAAGTTCTTTTCATAATTGAAGTTATTAAAACGACAATAAATGGATTTTCATTAAGGTATAAAAGAGTGTCTTGATTTTTTAACTTTTCAGCTCTTATTTTAATCCTTTCGGTAACACTTTCACCTTCTCTTCCTCCATATTTTTCAGATCTCCATTTTTGATAAAAATACGTCACTTGTCTATCTGTGGGGTTAACTTGCGCATTTGCCAAAAGCACATGAATGTCATCATTACAATTTTCAGATAAATAAAATTCATGATAAGTTTTAGCGGCAGATGCTGTCATTCCAGATTCAAAATAACGTTGAAATATTTCTTTCGTATCTTCACTACAACGTAATAAGCTAAATGCTTGGACAACTTCAATTCGATGGGAATGTTCATAATTTATATAAATCAATACATTCAAATTTCGTTTTAATAAGTTGGATCTTCTTAACGTATTTTCAGTGACTTTTAGAAATTTAAAATTTATACTTGCTGTGCACTGATAGTTCCTTAAACATCCTTTTTGCTTAAGTGGGCGTTTATTCTTTCTGCTTAAGTGACACACATATAGCTTACGAAATTCACATCTAACGCAGTTATTGAACACTTTATTTACAATCCAATTAGTATTCGTAATGCGAGAAAAGTCTTTGATAAAGTTTTCACACTTCTCTTCACAAGATTCACCTTTTGTTAATTCACACTGAAATTTAGCGACACACTGATCTTTGTTTTTTCTTCATAGTAAAAATAGTGAATTTTTCCATCCACAATATCATTCAAAACTGTTTTAATCATTATTTAATGCTACGAAAACTTTTACACAATATCAGTAAATTATTCTAACCTAAAAAGTACAACTTTGCTGAACAAAACGATGCTTACAAATATCCACAAAAGACAATAAAGACATCCAAATATCATTCAATACGGAAGGGATGGCAAATGACTGAAATAATATAGACTTTTGCTCTGTTCATTTAATGTGTATGTAATATACAAAGTCTAAACGATTACGGTCAACATCTGGAACGAAATAGATAAGTTTTTGTAGGCAATTTTCTGTGACCAAAAACTACTCTGTTTGAGCCACCCGTCTGACTCATTTAGTGTAGGATTTGTAAATACGCCTCCCGGCTACTGCCACAACATCATCTTTTCTTGGTTTCCTATGCTTTTTTTGTACATTTCCTTTTTTGAATCGCTATTCGTTCCATAATTTCCATCACTCCTGTCGGAGTAATGGATTTCAGTGTTAAGAATTTTTTTATCCCTAGAATTGCGCATTCTATGGCTCTTTGGGTTAGTCTAAGTTTTTCTGCCGTTTTCCTAGTGATGGCCATGGTTTCAAGTCCGTACATGGCTACTGGCAGCTTTGATATGCTTTGCGCTTTGGATGCATACCTGATATTGATTAGATACATAGCTACAAACAAACAAAATGTAACTTCAATATGTCAATCTGACGATGCTATTTCGTTAGCGAAATGGCTGTCATTACATTTAAAGTATTTTTACGAATAAATAGTGAAAGTTAATTCAACCTTTTAGTTGTTTATTGTTCTGAATAAGATGAACATTCACATAGTAAGGGTTAGTACAATAAATTTCCGCCGATGGGTTTTTCTTCCCGTTTTTGATGATGTGGCCTAGGTATATATTTTGTTCTACCTTTTCTATAATGGTGTTGTCGATGGTTATGTTTTGGCTATTTTTCATGACCTTTGTTTTGTTCAGGTTCATTTTCAAGCCCATGTCTTTTGATTTTTTGTTGTCTTGCAACATTGAATTTAGTTCTCCGATGTTTACGCTTATGAGGACAGTATCGTCAGTAAATCTAAGGTGATTCAGAAATCCCATCTATTTTTAGTTCGTTTCTTCCCAGTTCAGCTTCTTAAATACATTTTCCAGCGCTAGAGTGAACAATTTGGGTGTTGGTCCACGGACGGCTCTAAGAGCAGAGCAGAGTTGGAGATGGGAGCAGACCAAGGGTGAACCTGAAATAGAATTTGGGTAACCTGTCCACGATTTTCCAACCATAGGTTATTTCAATAGAGAAATGTTTGCAGGAACTGCTTAAGGACGACTGCAGGAACAGAACTACAACATTACTTTGGACCCCTCGACATATTGGGATTGATGAGAATGAATAAGCTAACCTTCTAGCCAGGAAAATGAATATTTATAGGTTTGGAGCCATTCCTAGTCATAGCGATTAGTGTAGTCAGAGCAACAATTTCGAACTGGGTGATCGGATGAGACACAGTATATTTAAGATACTCAAATGCAATTGTAGGAGATTTTTAAAAAAAGATATCTCAAGAGCTGCTGAAAATGATCAAATAGGACCTACGAATTGTGATACGGATACTTGATGAAACGGAACAACTGCCGTGAGCTCGAGAGACTACAGTCAGTAATTGTTGATTTACTAGGAGCAGGTATGGTAATCTTAATTAGGACACAGTTAGGCTCTTTTGGCGTTTTCACCGATCAAAAAGTAATATTTTATTAACAAGAAATTATTTTTTTACCATTTTTTGCAAATTTCAAAAGTGGCAAGTCCAGAAAGAAATTTGCAGTATATGAATGAATACCCGATTAATACTATTAATCACACACTTTTTGGAAACGTATTTGAGAGGGAATACCTTAAATCAATATAATTGAAAGATTCGTAATTGTTTTATATGCATGAACATTTAATTTATATCAGTAAAAGTTAAAGTAACCATATGTATCAAAATTTTAAAACTCACGTTTTATATATTTAGAATATAATTGTACTGTTGTTGTATTGAACCAAATAGCATTTAAAAAAATGAAGGATGTCCTGTTATATTTATTCTTCAAGTTATTTGATATGCAATTAGAGTTAGGCGAATGACAAGAGGACAGCGCCGAGCTTGTGCATCAACTCTTCGCTCTTTATACCCAGTGTAGATATATCCAATTCGATGTGACGTGGTAACATATGACATACGCTTTGTGATTCGGTGTCATACCGTGTCATGACAGTTTTTAGATTGTTTTTGGATAAAGGAGTTCTCAGAAAGGGGAAATGAAAAATATGCCATATTTAGTAAAAGACAATTATTTGGCGATTTGGAGAATGATTAAATTTGTTTCCTGTTATATTAGGATAATTGTTTTATTCTTGCATTAATTTTAGGGTCTCTTATAATTTGTAAAATATAAAAAAGCCGTGCATATTTAAGTTCAACGCACACGTTATTGTTGGTCTCAATACCAACTAAAAGAAGATTAGTTTTGTGATACAGATTCAAATTGATTCGAATCTTATTACTTACCAGTAAAGGAATTTTTAATTATTTTTGAAAAAAATGACAGAACATTATCATTTCCGCTCGTATACAAACAATTTTAATCACTGCAAATTAAAATGGTTTAAATACTTTATATTACGTTCTAGTATAACGAACCGTTACGAGAGACGAATAAAACGGCGATTGCAATTCTAAAATACCCTAAAATAAATAAAATCAAGGACCACATAAAGAAATCCCTTTTATCTCTCCGTAATACTCATTTAATCTTGTTCAGCCATAAAAAGTGCGTAATTAAAAATTCCCAGTAGACCGTAAACGGTTGTATCTAAACAAAATATCTTCAATTGTTTCTTAAGCGATTTATAGCAAACATCGTAGCGGCTTTGGAGTCGACAGAGTGACAATTGCAACGAGACATGTCTGAAATTAACAGTCGTAAAAAACAGGTGACATCTAGCGATTGTCTTTAAGAATAACAAGAACACATGCGCAGACAATTGACTGATTGATCGTGAACTTCTGAACATTCTGGAAACTTTTGTTGTAACAGAGGCGGAGATTGACACTTGGCAATGATAATAACTTCGTAAAAAATTAAATATATCATTTTGTCATTATTAGATAGGTAGCCATGATAGAAAATAAAATGGGAACGACAGATTATTGTATATCTTTAAAATTATGAAATAAAGGGTCGGTTAGTATGTTATTTTCTTTATTAACTTCTTATTGCTTCGCTCTCTTTTGCTCATTGTAATTGGTTAGTTGTAGAATCAATTAATATAAATATGCTTAGGCTGAGTTTCAACAACATCTGAAATCGTCAACATGGTAATGAAGTAGGGTTCCACATCAGAAATTCCTTGGCTAATCTACAGCCTCCCAATTCCTCCCACCATGTATCTTAAGGCCAGAGAGTTTGGAATCTGACCTTTATATACTTCTTGTCCCATTCCCACATCGAAGCTTAGGGTAGCACGTTATTTGTGCCAATAGGCGCTATTTAGCGCTATTTTTCGTTTGCATTATACGGCGCCTGGCACCTTAGCTCAAATTTTTGGAGATATATGAATGTCCATTGCAGCAGCTGGTGTTAGTTTTATGGCTTCTTTTATGCCTCGGCAGGCTACGCGCTGTATTTGGTACAGTATTTATCGGCGAGAAGCTAGCTCCTAGCTCCTACCGTAGAAATACGACAAGCAGCTCATTTGGCAACAGCGCATCAAAATCTACTGTGCATACTCGACCAGCAAGTTGTAGGTAAAATTGAACCCTCGCACATGATAATACTACAAATTAAATACGGAGGAACCATGATAATTAGTGGTTGATAAAAAACATTTTATAGTTAATTTAATAAAAACAAAAATATAAAATGATATAAAATATTATTTAAATACTAATATATACTTAATAAATGTTCATAGTGTGTTAAAATTGACATATCAGTGAATTTTTCACGCAAATTCGGAGTTATCCTTTGGAGCTGGGGGGTAGGAGAAGATGTCTATGAATGAAATTTTGCACAGAGGTAGAAAAAATAATTCTCTTTCATCTGGCATATTCAAAAATTACTTACAAACGTTCCGAGTGGCCGAAAAATGGATTTTAAGGGAACTTTTTACGCAAATTCGGATATATCCTTTGGAGCTGGGGGGTAGATGAAGATGTCCATGAATGAAATTTTGCACAAAGGTAAAAAAAATAATTCTCTTTCATCTGGCATATTCAAAAATTACTTACAAACGTTCCGAGTGGCCGAAAAATGGATTTTAAGGGAACTTTTTACGCAAATTCGGATATATCCTTTGGAGCTGGGGGGTAGATGAAGATGTCCATGAATGAAATTTTGCACAAAGGTAAAAAAAATAATTTTCTTTCATCTGGCATATTCAAAAATTACTTACAAACGTTCCGAGTGGCCAAAAAATGGATTTTTAGGGAATTTTTCACGCAAATTCGGATATATCCTTTGGAGCTGGGGGGTAGATGAGGATGTCCATTAATGAAATTTTGCACAGAGGTAGGAAAAATAATTCTCTTTCATCTGGCATATTCAAAAATTACTTACAAACGTTCCGAGTGGCCAAAAAATGGATTTTAAGGGAATTTTTCACGCAAATTCGGATACATCCTTTGGAGCTGGGGGGTAGATGAAGATGTCCATGAATGAAATTTTGCACAGAGGTAGAAAAAACAATTCTCTTTCATCTGGCATATTCAAAAATTACTTACAAACGTTCCGAGTGGCCAAAAAATGGATTTTTAGGGAATTTTTCATGCAAATTCGGATATATCCTTTGGAGCTGGGGGGTAGATGAGGATGTCCATTAATGAAATTTTGCACAGAGGTAGAAAAAATAATTCTCTTTCATCTGGCATATTCAAAAATTACTTAAAAACGTTCCGAGTGGCCAAAAAATGGATTTTAAGGGAAATTTTCACGCAAATTCGGATATATCCTTTGGAGCTGGGGGGTAGATGAGGATGTCCATTAATGAAATTTTGCACAGAGGTAGAAAAAATAATTCTCTTTCATCTGGCATATTCAAGAATTACTTACAAACGTTCCGAGTGGCCAAAAAATGGATTTTAAGGGAAATTTTCACGCAAATTCGGATATATCCTTTGGAGCTGGGGGGTAGATGAAGATGTCCATGAATGAAATTTTGCACAGAGGTAGAAAAAATAATTCTCTTTCATCTGGCATATTCAAAAATTACTTACAAACGTACCGAGTGGCCAAAAAATGGATTTTAAGGGAATTTTTCACGCAAATTCGGATATATCCTTTGGAGCTGGGGGGTAGATGGAGATGTCCATAAATAAAATTTGGCACAGAGGTAGAAAAAATAATTCTCTTTCATCTGGCATATTCAAAAATTACTTACAAACGTTCCGAGTGGCCAAAAAATGGATTTTAAGGGAAATTTTCACGCAAATTCGGATATATCCTTTGGAGCTGGGGGGTAGATGGAGATGTCCATAAATGAAATTTTGCACAGAGGTAGAAAAAATAATTCTCTTTCATCTGGCATATTAAAAAATTACTTACAAACGTTCCGAGTGGCCAAAAAATGGATTTTAAGGGAATTTTTCACGCAAATTCGGATATATCCTTTGGAGCTGGGGGGTAGATGAAGATGTCTATAAATGAAATTTTGTACAGAGGTAGAAAAAATAATTCTCTTTCATCTGGCATATTAAAAAATTACTTACAAACGTTCCGAGTGGCCAAAAAATGGATTTTAAGGGGATTTTTCACGCAAATTCGGATATATCCTTTGGAGCTGGGGGGTATATGAGGATGTCCATGAATGAAATTTTACACAGAGGTAGAAAAAATAATTTTCTTTCATCTGGCATATTCAAAAATTACTTACAAACGTTCCGAGTGGCCAAAAAATGGATTTTTAGGGAATTTTTCACGCAAATTCGGATATATCCTTTGGAGCTGGGGGGTAGATGAGGATGTCCATTAATGAAATTTTGCACAGAGGTAGAAAAAATAATTCTCTTTCATCTGGCATATTCAAAAATTACTTACAAACGTTCCGAGTGGCTAAAAAATGGATTTTAAGGGAATTTTTCACGCAAATTCGGATATATCCTTTGGAGCTGGGGGGTAGATGAAGATGTCTATAAATGAAATTTTGCACAGAGGTAGAAAAAATAATTCTCTTTCATCTGGCATATTAAAAAATTACTTACAAACGTTCCGAGTGGCCAAAAAATGGATTTTAAGGGGATTTTTCACGCAAATTCGGATATATCCTTTGGAGCTGGGGGGTATATGAAGATGTCCATAAATGAAATTTTGCACAGAGGTAGAAAAAACAATTTTCTTTTATCTGGCATATTCAAAAATTACTTACAAACAAAATTTCATTCATGGACATCTTCATCTACCCCCCAGCTCCAAAGGATATATCCGAATTTGCGTGAAAAATTCCCTTAAAATCCATTTTTTGGCCACTCGGAACGTTTGTAAGTAATTTTTTAATATGCCAGATGAAAGAGAATTATTTTTTCTACCTCTGTGCAAAATTTCATTTATGGACATCTTCATCTACCCCCCAGCTCCAAAGGATATATCCGAATTTGCGTGAAAAATTCCCTTAAAATCCATTTTTTGGCCACTCGGAACGTTTGTAAGTAATTTTTGAATATGCCAGATGAAAGAGAATTATTTTTTCTACCTCTGTGCAAAATTTCATTAATGGACATCCTCATCTACCCCCCAGCTCCAAAGGATATATCCGAATTTGCGTGAAAAATTCCCTAAAAATCCATGTTTTGGCCACTCGGAACGTTTGTAAGAAATTTTTGAATATGCCAGATGAAAGAGAATTGTTTTTCCTACCTCTGTACAAAATTTCATTCATGGACATCTTCATCTACCCCCCAGCTCCAAAGGATATATCCGAATTTGCGTGAAAATTTCCCTTAAAATCCATTTTTTGGCCACTCGGAACGTTTGTAAGTAATTTTTGAATATGCCAGATGAAAGAAAATTATTTTTTCTACCTCTGTGCAAAATTTCATTTATGGACATCTCCATCTACCCCCCAGCTCCAAAGGATATATCCGAATTTGCGTGAAAAATTCCCTTAAAATCCATTTTTTGTCCATTCGGAACGTTTGTAAGTAATTTTTGAATATGCCAGATGAAAGAGAATTATTTTTTCTACCTCTGTGCAAAATTTCATTTATGGACATCTTCATCTACTAAGACTTATTAGTATAAAGTTATAATATATTTTTAATATTAACTCGTAACTGTTGGACGGAATATACAGAGGAGCGGAGTTGCCAAATCAATTTTACCGTATTGGAGCTAGGAGCCTACTTCTCACCCGTACAGTATTTTTGGTTGCTGTTACCCATTACGTGTACAGAAATTAGCTCCAAATGTTAGTAAGTAAACAAAGTAAACCATCCATAGCTCAAATATGACTGATGGGAACAACCAAATGAAAACCCCAAATTAAGAACAGTAAACAGCTAAACGGTTGAATGAAACTTCCACTATTTATTCGTAAAATACGTTTTAAATTCAATTACAGCTGTTTCGCTTAAAACTAGCATCGTCAGATTGACATATTGAAGTTACATTTTGTTTGTTTGTAGCTAGGTGCCTGATGTTGATTAAGTAGTTAAGGCTAGACCAAGTATGGAAGTAATAAGACATAACAATATTAAAGCCTAGATGTTAATAGCCCTAAGGGATTATCCTGGATGTAATTCCCTCTAAGATCAGTATAACTGTGCAATGATATAGAAAAACCAGGAAAAACTACATCATGCATATCTTTACAATAACTTAATATATTTCTGTTACAATTACTTCTTATCTATGTATAAAATGATGTTTAATAGTGGAGAACTTCCAAGATTTATTTGTCATTAACTACTTTAAATTGTTGATCTGCTAGATGTCCTTTTATTTTAATTTCTTCGAGGAAATCTAAATTTTGTTTTTATCACAAATATGTAGTATTTAAATGTCATTGGTGTGTATGAGTGAGTGTGGATGTTCAAGAACGTGTTTTGCATAGTTTGACTTATCTGGTTGTTGTAATCTATAAGCTCTTAAATGTTCATTGAATCTTATTTCAAAATTTCTATGTGTTTGACATTTGTACTCGTATACACAGCATTACATTTTGGACAATTAATTTTTTTAATTTAGGTAATTTTCTACATTTTCTACATTGAACAATTATGTACCAACATAATTGTGTGATTTGAATGAAATTAATGCAGATGTTGCCGAATATATTGCTTTTGAAATTGTATTAGAAATATTTATTTCTTAAAAGAACAGAAAATGTCAATACAACTAATATTCCCTCAACAAACTAAATAAATTAAAAGTTATAAAAATATTACATAAAGTGGAAATATTTCTAATGCAATTTAAAAAATAATATCTTCGGCAACATCTGCATTAATTTCATTCAAATCACAATAATGTCGGTACAAAATTGTTAAATGTAAAAAGAAAATTACCTAAATTAAAAAAATCTGGTATTTACAAAATTAATTGTCCAAAATGTAATGCTGCATATGTAGGTCAAACACAAAGAAATTTTGAAATTAAGAAATTAAGAAATTTTATCCAACAATAAAAATCTGTGACATTGACTTTGGGTTTTTCATTTGGTTGTTAGTAGATATCTACACTTCTTTTTCATTAGATAAGTGTAGTGCCAAATTCTGAAAAGAAATGAACCACTGCACCACTTTTAGGAAGCATCAACCTTTTGAGGTCTATACAAATTCCAGAAAATGTTTACGTATTTTCGCAGGACATGAAATGGGGGACCCTAAAAATACCCTCTCCCAAAGTTTCCCTTTTTTGTTACCACGATACAGGCTACAGTTTTTAATAGATCGAAGCCATACTTGGCAAAAAATTTGTTCGTCACAATGTCTCGGTAATTAGCAAGCCACCTCCGCCATCATGAAACAAGATCGCGACCATTCAAATTAAAAAAAAAACAGTAGCTTCGTTATTATTGCTCATAGAGATATAAAGCAGGCATATAATTTATCTAAAGAATTTCTAACTTATTTATACAGTCATTTTTTCGCCAGATGGCAGGTAACGAAGAATATAAACATAATTAAAAACATTTTAAAAGTATAAATGAACATTTGACAGTTTTTATGAATATTGTTTGAAAGATGGTTGAAACAAAATAGCCTACTATACCACATTGATGGAAAGCTACTTTCCCGCTGTCAGGGGAGCTATTTTATTATTCTGACGTGTGTTACGGTAATCTATTCTACCATAAGAATATATCCATATCCATATCCAGAAAATATTTTAAAAATGGGTTTGCTAAAAGAATCTTGGTTAGAATATTTTTAATTTTTTTAAAATTCCATTTTCATAAAATTATGCAACATCCAGATAAAAAGAAAATTTTACACTATGAAGTATGAACCATATAGAATGTGCCTAAATAGGGTTGTCCATTATTTACCTGGACGAACTGCATGTATAAACAGGTATGTCGATGCCAGTTATTTTCACTTGATGGGATAATTAAAAAAATGTATATCAGCATAAGCGCTGTTTTATTTTGAACACGTTGATATGGATTGTAAATCCAAATATGGATTTGTAAAGCGCATGCTCGGTACGTAAACTATAAGGAGTAGGATTTTAAATTATTAAATATTTATCCTATTTTTCTTTCTATATCGAATAGAGTGCTTGGTAGCTTTCTCGCTATGATTTGCATTTGTATTTAGTATTTATTGGAACAAATTTATTAAAAATTACAAAGAAAGTATTTCAATTTATGTTGTATAATAAAAAAATAAAACAAAAATCAAAAATAATTAAGGAAGGAAATCAAAGTTGCTATTTTGTTACCCAAAAAAACGTAATTTCCGCCCTATCTTACAAACGCATAAAAATTGATGTAGGATAGTAAATAAAAACTTACCTTATTTTTCTATGAGGAATAAAATCAAAATATAAAAAATGGGGGTTGCAATTTAAAAAAGAAATGAAATCGTTTTCTCAGGTTAAAATTTAACTTAAAATTGTGTCCACCCTGTACAATTAATTTATTTAAACACTATAACATATAATTTAGACCCTTAGGTGCAAAACGATCATTAGAGTTCTAACTGTTATTAAGCAACACTTTACTATCCATTTGTAATGAATCTGAAGCAGTAGATTAGTTCAAGTTAATATGTTTACTTAATTAAATAGTTTCTCCACGCTGATATAGCTCGTAAACATGATTCTTTTGACGTAATAGAAAAATGTCTTCTGGATTATCTACGCCTCTGACGAAAATTTCGCTTTATTGTTTACCGAAGACATGTCGGACGAAATGTGTTAATAGTAAATTCTAATTAAAGTGAACAGTTTACATTGAAGGTGTTGTTCATACATTACGATCGACATGATAACTTGCTTTCGGCATCGATACTCGTTACATTTCAACTGTACCACCGATATACCGTGATGGCGTGTTCCAAGTTTTTCCGTTACAGACCGCGTTTCGCAATGAGAGGATATCGTCATTTGTCAACGTCCGAGATGATGTCGCTGCCACTTTTTATAAGGGCATACTCTGATTTTATTTATTACATTTCTTGATACACTTTTAACTACCATGTTTAGATTTTACACGTTCGTCGAGAGACCTCTGGACGTTGTTAAAAGAAAAGTTACAATTGAATGGCTATGAATGTTGGCTTTGGCATAAATATTTTAAATATGTACCAATAATTACGAAAGTGCATTCTTTAAAATTATACAGGGTGACAATTTAAAAACTTATCATGGCTATATCTGAATAACCAAAAACATATAAGAGATCACTGAATAACATTTTCTTTAATATGAAGGAGAAATTATTGCTATGTTCATTTCACTTACCCTTGACACTATAACTTTATATTCTTAAATGGCAGCCCCTACTTGTGATATCAAAGCTACCTTCGATGTAGTAGAGTGTCTAGTGGTGTATTAAATTATACAATATTATTTATTTAAAATAAAATGGTATAATGTATACCTAGGTGGTAAAGTGGCATTTTTGAAGCTGAAACAGCAGATCCTGGCCATTTTTTGAGACCTGTTAGAGCACTTTACTGCTTTACTATAATAAGACAAAACCTAAGCACAAATCATAGTATTCTTTTTTAATATCAATTTCATAAAAATCCTTTAAAAACTATCATAGCAATGTTTGTTTGTTTAAAACGCCTTAGCTTGGTTTGTAATAATTATAACTGCAGGATATTGTCAGTAATAATATAACAAGACAGTGATAATGAATTGAAAATAATTTGACGGATTGTTTGAAAACTTGTTGCCAGGCAATAGTCAAAAGAGCCAGCAGGGCTCTATCAAATCTATCAAATTATTTTCTAATTTATGGAACTCTCGAGTTATATTTGACAATATTATTTTTTGATTCTACTATTATAAAATTATTGAAAAATTTAATTATTATTATGTATAAAATAACAGTTTTACAGATGATTGATTACGGAGATGACACCCGAACACAAAATGGAAGTTGCTTCCGAATTTGCCGCTTATATCCCAAGGTACAATTAGTAAAATAGAGAGCAATTTCGCCAATTTGGACATGTAAAGCAGATGGAAAAAATTAGATGTGATGCTTGAGATTGAGGAAAACCCACATACATCGAGTAGACAAGCATCCGCAACATTTAATGGCAGCTATACATCGACACCAAATATATTGAAAGAAATAAAAGATATCCCTGTACAATGATACCGACTCAGGAACTCATGGAAGACGATTTTGATAGGAGAACAAATTTTTGCGAACAAAAATGTTGGAATTGCCGCTATTGGTCAACGAAAAATTCTCACTGGATGAGAGAGGACCATATACTATACCCTCAAAAGGTTAATGTTTGGACAGAGACTGTTGAAAACCATATTATTGGTCCCTTTTTCGTCGAGGGAAATTTGAATGATAACTCTTTAGCACTACTACAAAATGATGTGAATTTGAAAAGGTAATCCATCTCTCAAATGTGGATGATATATAGATATAACGATATATGATTATATAAAATGATGTGATGCCAAGTTTGGCAAATTTATTTCCTGATCCAGGAAACTCTTCAAGTTCCAGGTAGATGGATCACCTCCACATTACCAACTTAATGTCTTCCAGAATAGGATGTTGCAAAGACGTTGTCGGTGAGCATTTTAAACATCTACTTCATTGACATTAATATTTTTTACGGTGTGAACAATTAAATACTCTAGATCAGTTATTTTATATTTTTATGTTAATTTTTGCAATAACTTTAAAACCAATAACATTTTTGGATATGAATGAAGAGACCTTTCAATTGATATATCATAAGCCTATACTTCCAATTTAAAAAATTGGGGGTTCTAACGGTCACTAAAAGGGGATTAAAGGTAGGGATAAAATTTTCATTTTAAAAAATGTCAACATATAATTGACGTGTTTCGGGATGTTCTATAAATATGTACAGTAACGGAAATAATGAATTTATTCCATTTGGCTCACTGTATAGATGTACTTTGATTTGGTGGTCATGCCAAAATGACTTTTGTAAATTCGCAACTACAATGCTTTATTGCACAATGCGTAGTGCAATGTGAAATCATTCGATCGTTGCATCTTGTATTTTTGTGATTATTCTACAAAATTTGTGCTCACACCGCAAAATATTCAGTATAATATATTAAGATGGTTGCTTTTAATTGGTTTTTATTTATTTATTAATTATGGCTATTAATTTATCAAGTCCCAAGTTGAGAATATCAGTTTGTGATGGTTTGTTTTATTTGGTTTATTATTAAATTTAGTTTTATATTGTTTTTATTATATTAAGATGTTTGAATTTATTAATATTATTATAATTAAAATTATTTTTTATTGTTGAACGCCCTATAAGAATTTTGCTTAATTGATTTATTTTAAAACCCGAATCTTTACCTTGGTTAGAGAGAAAACAAGAAAACTCAATTTGAATATTCTATAAAACACTAAATTATAATTGAAAAATTGTTTGATATAAACTATATATATATAAAACTATTAATATTGTGCAAAAAAATATTACACAATAGAAATGACACCTTGACAAATTATATTATCCAAAAAAAATTGTTTCTACCTGCACCCAAGGTAAAGAAACTTAATAGTTTCTATACCAAGCTTGACCGTTTTCTATGAAACAACAACTACTTCCTGAGCTATATGCCCCAACGGACATTGAATTAGATTCCAATAGAAAACGTGATGGCGACCGACTTCGTCGATACTTAAAACCATCTCTATCGATTTGCAAACCAACGGGTTTGCAATAGAGATGAAATGTGATCCTTTTTGGCATATCAATCACTTTGAATTTATATAAATTTGAGCTAATAACATAAAACGAACCTTAATCTATGCATACATCTCTTAAAATAGTCCTATTATAACATTTAAATACTAATTTGACTTAACAGAAATAAAAATTAAGCTTTTAATTTAATTTATTATATGAACTAGATATTAACTATTATAAGTACTTGATTAAATAAAATCTCTTGATATTATCAAATATTAACATCTTATAACTAATATACAAACTTAATTTACTAATTTACATACATTTTTCCTAACTAAATTGTCTCATATCAATCTTTATCAATTGTGGTTGAAATAGTCTTTTAAGCATTCACTATATCAGTTTTTTTATCATTAAATCAGCTTACTCTGTCTATCACTGTAACATTTATAGTTTATACACTGTTTTCACCTTTGTCTGACAACATTTATTTATACAGTTTTTATGTTTTTAGGTATATTTCAGGTTGTGATGTTTTGTCTGAATACATATCTGTTATCGAAGACTACAAAGTGTCTACCTGTCACCATGTAAGTGCCTCCACTTTATAACTCCACTTTTATAATATTTAAACATTTAACTATTTAAATTAAATTAAATTAAAACGGCCGTCATTGTGATTTAAAATTTTCAAATAAACTTGGAAGTTACGTTGAAACAAAGAGTTTTTTATTATTCTTAATCTATTTTTACATTTTCTTTTTTAATTTGTTTTTTTGTGGCGCACACATAAATGTGTTTAAGATTAGCATTTGATTGGATCATAAGGGCCAAAGATTATTTTAATGTTTTTAATCTCAAAAGTCATTTTCTTGTCTCGTACCGTTTCAAAGCGACCAGCTGAAGTTTTTTCTTCTGTAACCAACTATTATTAATCTCTAGTGCTTCATTTGACCTTCTTCTAAGGCCTTCTACATCGTACAATGGTAAAGCAACCCACTAGTAGATATTGTTAGCATTCTTTGCCAGGCCATCCTTTTCTAAGGTTCTATGGTTTCAAAATTTATTTATTATTATCTGTCAGTTTTTAATATATATGTTTTAACTGTCATATATATATTTTGTAATATCTTGAATAAAAATTAAAGTAAAGCAATTGTTTGTCAATATAAATCTCAACAGGTTATGGGCCCAGTGAGAATTCTTCGTTGGTAGATATTAAAAAAGTACAAGAAACATATATAATATAAGACTGACTTAAAAATGTCAGGTGAAGGAGAAAATACAAGGTTTGGGCTGGCAAGATTGGATAATAATAATTACCAACCTTGGAAGTTTAAAATAAAAATGCTTCTGATTTGAGAAGGATCCTGGAAGGTTATTAAAGAAGATAAACCCTCAAGTCCATCTAAAGAATGGTTAAGTTTAGACGAAAAAGCAGAGTACAATTTCTCTCTCTGTCGAAAATAATCAAATAATACATATTTCCAATTGTAAATCAGCAAAGGAAATGTGGGAAAAACTACAAATGGTTCACGAAAGAGCAAATTTAAGCAATAAGTTATATTTACTTAGAAAACTTTACCAAATCAAGCTAACAGATGAAAATCCATGGCGTATTAAATTCGGAAGGTGCTTGAACTTGTAGAACAACTTAGGGGTATTAGAGAAGAAATAAAAGACTTTCATGTTGCAGCTTTACTATTAAGTGGTCTTTCAGATAAATGTGATTCCTTAGTTACTGCTCTTGATGCACGTCCTGATAGTGACTTGACATTAGAATATGTTAGGGGGAAATTGCTGGATGAATATGAAAGGAAAAATAACGATTCCAAAGAAAAAGATATTGTATTAAAGGTAAACAAGACGATCAAGTTTTATTCAAATGAATGTTTTTATTGTAAAAGAAAGGTTCATCAACAGAAAGACTGTTATTTTTTGAAGAAGAGAAATCAAACAAAAAATAAAATTGGTCACAAAAAAAAATTGCAGTTAACAGTCTCAGAAGAAAATGAAGAGGTTTGCTTCTGTTTAGACTCCCATTATTTTGACTACGAATGGTGTATTGATTCTGGAGTATCCAGCCATATGACTAATAATAAAGATTTCTTTATTAATTTATTTCAAAATCTACGAAGAAAAAGTTGCTGTTGCAAATGGGGTACAAATTTAATGTTTGGACGTAGGAGATGGGAAATTAGCCTGTAAAATAAATGAAGTGATTAATATAATATGTGTAAAGAATGAGTTGTACATTCCTGAATTAAAATCCAATCTGTTGTCAGTAAAAAGATTAGTGGAAAAAGGATTGACTGTTGATTTTAATAAAAATGGTTGTTCAATAAAATTCAAAGGTAAAATGGTTGCTGAAGGAATAATTAAGCATGGCTTGTATAAAGTAATAACAGAAGAACACATTCAATCCAATCTGCAAAGAAGAAAAAAAAAACAATGTATTCATGTTTGGCACAAGCGCCTAGGTCATAGGAGATATTAGAAAATTACTGTCCAAAGATTTAGCAAGAGGAAGAAAAATTGATTATTGCGACAAGTATTTACAATATATAAGTTGCATTAAAGGAAAATGGACTAAAAAGCCATTTATAAAGAATAAACATCCAGACATTGCTTAGATCAAATCTTCTCTGATCTTTGTGGTCCGATGAAAACAGAGACTCCAGGTAAAAAGCGATATTTTCTAACATTAATTGATGATTTTTCAAGATACACAACTATATATTTGCTAAATTCAAAAGATGAAGTAACCAGTAAACTAGAATGTTATATAATGGCTGTGAAAAATAAATTTAATAAAATTCCAAAAATGTTTAAATTTGATAATGATGGAGAGTACTGTAATAAACTAGTCAAAGAAATATTTCGTAAAAATGGAATATAATTTTAGACTGTTCCTTATTCCCCTGAACAGAATGGAGTAGCGGAACGTAAGAATAGGTCATTATGTGAATCTACTCAGTGTATGCTTTTTGAATCTAACTTACCTAACAAATATTGGGGAGATGCTATCTGCACTGCTAATTATATTCAAAATCGTTTACCATTCAGTGGTTAGATAATATGAAAAAGTTTGGTTGTGGTACCTACAGCTATGTTCCCAAGGAGACTGGTAGAACTAAATGGGATGGTCGTGCTCAGGAAGGAATTTTTGTAGGTTACTGTAAGGATTCGAATGGCTACAGAATTTTAAATCCGAATAACAAAATTATGAAAAGTAGAACCGTTTTTTTTTGTAGAAGACTGTCATTTGAAAGAAAATGAAATTTCTCCTCCATTCTCAGCTTCATCCACAAAAATAGATCAGGAAACTGAAATTTTGAAAAATCCAGATACAGGTGAAATTGATATTAAAATTATGTCTAAAGAAATTTTATACTTTTAAAAGGAAGAAAATGAAGTAATAGAAAAAGAGAATGTATTATTACCTAAGGATCAAGTTAAAGACACAGAAACTTTAGTAACAAATGATAAAGAAATAAAAGAATCTTCAAGAGTGAACAAAGGTAAACCACATAATAAGATATAAAGCAAGATTGGTTGCTAAAGGGTTTACTCAGAAGTACGGTGAAGATTATGACATTACTTTTGCACCGGTAATGAAACAAGTCACATTTAGAATCTCATTGAAGATTGCAGCAGCTAGAAAATTGAAAGTACGACATTACGATGTAAAGACAGTTTTTTTGAGTGGGACACTGACAGAAGACCTTTATATGACCCAACCAGAATTGTTCATACAGGAGAAACAAACGAATTTCGTATACAAATTACACAAATAAGTTTATGGCTTAAAACAAGCTGCGAAAGCTTGGAACGACACTTTAAATAAAACTGTGACTGATTCTGGATTTACACGAAGCAAAGCATATGTCGTAAAGACGATGGTGGACTGCTTTAAGTTGCAATTTTGAATTGACTGATTTAGGAGACTGGTATCACAGTTACGAGGATGCAAGATGGAAGTTTCCTTCTTAACTAGAAAAATAAAATTAAAATATTAGAAGATGTTGGCATGGAAAATTCATCTACTGTTTTAACCCCAATGGACATTAGTTATCCTAAATAAGTAGAAAAAGGTAATTTGCTTCCCAATAATGACTATTATAGGCAAGTAGTAGGTGCCTTACTTTATTTGTCAACTACTTCAAGATCAGACATAGCTACATCTGTAAATGATTTAACTAGAAGAATGTCTAATCCGAGACAGGTAGATTGGAGTGCAGTAAAGAGGGTATTGAGATATCTGAAAGCTACCTTAAATTATAATTTAAATATTTCTTCGAAAATCGATCTGGAATTCTCAGGATATGTGGATTCATACTGGAGTGGGGATACTTCAGATCGGAAATCTACAAGCGGATATGTATTTTTGTTAAGAGATACTGTGATTTCTTGGAAAAGCAAGAAGCAAACAAATGTTGCATTGTCGTCTACAGAAGCCGAATATGTATCTGCGGCAATACCGGGTCAAGATGTAGTTTTTATGCAAAGACTTATTGAAGATTTTGGTGTTCCCGTGAAGAAACCGACAATATTATTTGAAGACAACCAGGGTTGTATCAAATTAGCTTCTAACGATAAAATTAGTAATCGAACAAAACATATAGATGTGAGATATCACTATCTCATAGACTAAGTGAAATCTAGCATCATTGACTTTCTCTACTGTCACACTTCCGAAATGATAGCGGATGATTTGACGAAACCGTTGCCCAGAGAAAATTTTGAGGTTTTTCGAAGAAGCTTTGGCCTAGCAGAAGAATGACCTGTCAAGTGGGGGTGTAAGCATGCTTTGCCGGGCCATCCTTTTCTAAGGTTCTATGGTTTCAAAATGTATTTATTATTATCTGTCAGTTTTTAATATATTATGATGGTTTGTATTTATGGATTTTTTATTTATTGTTTAATATTGTTTTTATATTGAATATTTAAAAAATGAAATGTTAAAATAATTAATTGTATAATTTATTTTTTTTTAATATGAACGCCCTAATAAATATTTGCTAGCTCAGAAAAAAATTGATTTATTTTAAAAACCGACTCTTTATCTTGGGTAGGATTCAAGAAAACTCAATTTGACTACTCTATAAAACATACAATTATAATTAAGGAATTATTTGATACAAAATTTTACATAAAACTATTAATTTTGTTCACAGATTTATTTCATGCAGGGATTTGCCAAACACAATAGAAATACCTTGATAAATACTAATAGATATTAGTCCTTGATTTACTTTTAAATACTCATGCGTACACAATTAAAATGTTTTTAATGAACGTACCTTCTATTTACATTATTTTGGGTTGGCAACGATTCGCTAGGTAGGCTGGCAATTCTTCATACACTCGATCTACTAGCTTTCCAAAATGGCTTCCTGTTCAATAAAGATGAAACGAATCTTATCAATCTGACTAGAATGTAGATTGATTTTGATGAATCGCACTTCTTGGTAAGTACTTTGATACTATTTAAATACTTTGGTGATAATACTCAATTTTTGATCAAAAGTGTGGTTATGGTACCAACCAAATACAATTGCTTATTAACGAAGTCAGCGCGAATCAGAGAGAATTAAGAGGACGAAAACCGAAATGCACGACCTTTTATACTTTTTCCCTAATTATGATATTAATGATATTAAATTGGAAATCAATTGTTTCGATTTGCAAAATTTAACCTAAATTTACATAATGTGATAAAAATTTAAAACATATTTGCCTGTTTCTTTGATAATATAAAGAAAATCTGTATTCTTACATTCATGAAAAAATTATTTAAATTATTTTTTGTTCATTTTTTCCTTATAATTGATGTTTAAAATGTGCTAATTTTGGTATGTCAATCTCCGTGATTTTATATAAATCTGAGCAAATAACATGAAAAAGGGTATTAGTTTTTGCATAAATCTTTTAAGATAGTTATATTATAACTTTTAAATACTAATTTGATTTGAAAAAAGTGAAAATTAGGCTTTTTATTTTAATCTATAATATGAACTAGATAGTAACTATTATAAGTACTTATTTAAGTGAGATCTTTTGATATTATCAAAGATTAACAAATTTATAACTATTTTACATAAGTACATTTTTTGTAACTAAATTGCTCACCAATAAGTTTTATCAACTGTTATTGAAACAGTCCTTTAAGTAGTCACTATTTAAGTTTTGATAATGAAATAGGATTACTCTGTCTATCACTGTAACATTTATAGTTTATACATTGACTTCCCCTTTGTCTGATAGCATTTATTTACACAGCTTTTATATTTTTAGGTATTTCTCAGGTTATGAGGTTTTACCTGAATACATATCTGTTATCAAAGCACTACAAAATGTCAAAATGTGAGTACCTCCACCTTATAACTAACATTTAACTACCTAAATTACACAATTGTTTATGAAACATATGAATTAAATTATTATATTAATATATTCTTTTTATTTTAGATTCTTTAATTTCCAGAGAGAGCTATATGAATTGGAAATTGATTGAGTATTTTGAATTAGTATTACATTATTCTATCCAAGATAAAGTTGTCAAATACATTCTTCATCTATTTGAATTTAAGATTACTATACAAAATATTTTAAATGAAATAAAGATATTTTCATGAAAATTATTTTGATATCCTTTTATGTTTCATACTAAGGTAAGTTTTACATTTTATTTATACTGGAGCTTAGCTATTCATCTCAATAATATATGTCATATATATATTTTGTAATATCTTAAATAAAGATTAAATATAAATCTCAACAAATGTAACCTGAGCATCCCATCGTACAGTATTTTCCGCAATAATAGTCCCAAGACTGTACCTTGGGGAACTTCCTGTCTTAAAAAAATTCACTTTTCTCAATAGTGAGGCTTATATCTGACAGATAGCTTTTAATTAGGTTATATATTGTAATGTTTTTCTTATTTATTTACACTGTTTTGTGGATGGGATAATTTATACACACTATTGCTAACTATTACCTATTTATACTAAGTGACATAAAAATCCAAACACCCAGTTTAAATGATTCTATTTTAAAAAAAATTTGTATAAGTACTTACTGAAGTATAATAAGTAAATGATAAAAATTTCAAAATGATTGCATTGCTTTAAAGCCCTTTTACCTTTAATAATGTGTTACGCATTCTCCAACGCGCCTAGGCATACTTCAAATAAGGTGGTCAATTTCCTTCTGTGGTATCTCATTCCAGGCAACCACCAACTCTCGAAGTTATTCGAGAGTCTGAGGAGGACCTTGCAAATTGAGCAATCTCCTACCCATCATATCCCACACGTGCTCAATTGGAGATAAGTCGGGAGATCTTGGTGGCCAAGGTAACAATGTGACATCATTATGTTGAAAGAAGTCTATTGTGACTCTTGCGACATATGGTCGGGCATTATCTTGTTGGAGAGTTGGATTTTCCAGGGTGTAAAGATGGGGTAAAAGATGGGGTTCTAAAATTTGTTGGATATAACGCTGCGCGTTCATGTTACCTCTGATAAAGATTAAAGGTGATCTCGAACCATAAGCTATAGCACCCCAAAACCATAACTTCAACAGTTTGATGAATGTGAAGAATTAAATCAAGTTTGTTGATTTTCTATTATGATATATTGATTGTCAAAATAAAATAGAAGTTTTATTAAGTTTTCCATTAAACCGATAATTTACGTTTTCTACTAGTGAAATAATTAGTATTCGGGTAGATTACTCATTATTCTTTTGGAGGCCCCGGCGAGATACTTGTTCTTTTGTGAAGATCCTACTTGAAAATATTTTTTTTGATAGAAGACGTAAAGATACTTACAATATATGGAAAAGATTATCAAAACCCTTGAATTAAACCGTACAACGTTTAACAGAATCTATAACCAGATCAATATCCTTCTTACAGATGAAAATGTTGAAATTAATAAAATAAACGGAAATCTACAGGTACTTAAACAAATTATGCAAACAATTTCGCAGCTAAATGAAAAATATTTAAATATTTTAATTGAACAAGATTCCGAAGATATTGATTTAGATGCAGAAATGACCGAAATTTGTGACTTTATGTGTAAATTCTCAGAAATTAAATTAAAAGTAGAAGATAAAGTTAACTCATTAAGAGTAACCAATATACCCAGCACATCATCTACTTCTTGCCACTCTCAACCAAATCTGAAATATCCGCATTTAGAATTTAAGAAGTTTGGTGGTGACATTCGTGACTGGTTGACATTCTGGAGTCAATTTAAACGAATTCACGAAGACCCGGTACTCTCTAATGAGGAAAAATTACAATATTTGTTTCAAGCAACAATACCAAAGTCAAGAGCTCGACAGATTGTGGAAAGCTATCCTCCATGCGGTGAAAATTACCCAAAGGTAATTGAATGCTTGACGAAACGTTTTGGGAGACAAGATTTACAAATTGAAGTGTATGTACGTGAACTTCTAAAACTCGTTTTAAATAATGTGAACAATTCATCAAATTTAACCCTTTTGTACGACCAGATCGAAGCACAACTACGTTCATTGGAGACTTTGGGTGTAACCTCTGATACTTGTTCGGCCATGCTGTTTCCGTTAGTCGAATCCTGTCTTCCAGAAGATATGCTTAGAAACTGGGAACGCACAACGAGTTTTAAAGAAGATGATAGCTCAAAAATCCGTCTTGAACTACTTATGAATTTCTTACGAAAAGAAGTGGAAGGAGAAGAACGTATAGCTCTAGCAGTATCCGGTTTTGGAGATAAATTCAAAAGAAGAGAAGTTCAAAAAGTCATTCCAACTGCCACCGAGTTGCTTAGTAATGATAAACCTCCACTATCATGTATTTTTTGTAAGACAAAAGGAAAACATTATAGCTCGGATTGTTCTGAAGCCAAGACAAAATCTCTTATTGAATTACGAAAAATTTATTATTTGAAATGTCAAAATTGTTGTGGTAAACACGTTACTTTGATGTGTTCTAAATCCAAGGACATACCTACAAAATCTGATGAGAACTCGACAGTAACTGAAGGTTTATACAATACCTCTCACAATCAAGTTCTGACGTCACCACTCATAACTGCTATCAGATATTTTTAGAAAATCCAAATGCAAACTATACTTGTTATTTTGAAGCCTTAGACCAACCTGTAATTTGTTCCAATCTCTCCACTATTCCAAAAGATATATGGATCAAGGAACTAAGCGATCTTGATATTAAAATTAATGACATGGACCATGCACCTATAGAAATTTTGATTGGAGCTGATATAGCAGGAAAACTATTTTCTAGTAAACAACATCAATTAAAATGTGGTATAGTTGCAATGAATACCAAGTTAGGTTGGACTTTAATTGGAAAAGTTCCAAAAAATGTTGATAACGAAGAATCTCATTGCATAACGGCACTATCACTTTTTAATGCATCAACCAAATTATCAGATTTGTGGACTTTAGACGTGTTAGGCATCAAACATCCAGAAATTCATAAAACCAAACAAGAGCATGACCAAGAAATAGTTGAAAATTTTCTCAAGACATTCACCAGACTACCAGATGGACGATATGAAGTTACATTACCATGGATTCAGGGACATAAACCTTTACTCGATAACCGGAACATTTGTAAGAAAAGACTTAATAGTTTGAAGACAAAATTGGTAATAGATGACTACTATAATGAATACAATCAAATTTTTCAAGAATGGTTACAGGAAGGCATTATTGAAAAAGTAACATCTATTATGATATATTGATTGTCAAAATAAAATAGTTTTGATAACTGTCAAATAGAAGTTTTATTAAGTTTTCCATTAAACCGATAATTTACGTTTTCTACTAGTGAAATAATTAGTATTCGGGTAGAATACTCATTATTCTTTACAATGAACATGCCTTTCAATAAAAAACCGCGGATTTCTCCTTTCACCACATCGTCTTCTAACCCTCGCTCGACCATCGTGTATGCCTAAACAAAATTGAGACTCGTCTTTTAAGACAATACTGTTCCATTCCTGATCCCAGAGTGACCGTTCTCTGCACCACTCAAGGCGATTACGTCGGTGTTCTGGATAACCCAGTGTGGTCGGTATGAAAACAGACCAAAACGTCTTATTCGTCGGTAAACACTTCTCATGCCAATAGGTCTTCCGTGTTCTGCAAACCAATCATTTGCAATGGACCTGGTAATAAAGAAACGGTCCCCTGAGGCCAATAATCTTAGGAGGCAATGTTCACGGTCTGTTGTTCTACGGGAGCGTCCATAGCCCCTTGCTCTTTGCGTACGACCTTCTCAAAGCCATGCCTGACAACACCTAACCACGGTGTTCACATTTCTTTGCACTCGAACTGCGAAAAAAAAATCCCGAAGTCCCACTATACGATCCCTATCAAAATCATTAAGTTGACGAAATCGTACAGGTTTCCGTATCCTTGGCATCGTAACCAATCGTAAAGAATGTCAAGAAACAAAATCCGCAAAATTTGGATTTTTTTACTACGGCTAAAATATTCATTTTTGTATTGTTAGTAGATTTCAAAAAAAGCAGTATAAAAACCGGAATCTTTAACTGATAAGGCTGAAAATTTTATCAATTGTTTATTTCAGTAAAATAAATAAATTCACCAAATTTTATTATAATAAAATTATTTAAACTGGGTGTTCGGATTTTTATGTTACTTAGTATATTTAATAAAATACACACTTCAATTAATTAATTTATATACACACTTTATATCTACTTAATTTATATACACTCGGTATATCAGTCCAAATTTATTTATACCAATCTGATATAACACTATTTATATACACTTATTATATTGTTGGCTTACTTCCGCGCTCTGTTCCTATTACCTAAGGCTGTTAGAAGAGAACTAACCTACTTCGCGCCGCGTGTCCGCTGTATATACCATTTTGACGTCTCGAATATTCTTTTCTAGATTCTTGGATAGATATTGTTCTCGAAAATACCTAGCGCATCAGACCCGGCTCATTCGCCAGTATTTAGGGTTTAGTAAGAAATGCTTCCGACGACAATATATCCAACCAAATCACCAGGCCCTTGATGCTGCGCCTAGTGATTTGGCTGGTCATCTAAGGATCCTGGAAAAAATTCCCTATCCTTAAATGAACCATTAGATACCATGCCAGTAAGGCCAGGCAGTAAGCTGGAAGAGGGCTCACTGGTTTGGTCCACAGATAGGTCCAAGATAGATAAAAGGGTTGGAGTGGGAGTAGTGGGACCCGAATCCCTTGGTAATGCCCCAACTATCTTTCAGGCTATAGATGCTAGGCTAAAGATGTTAGAGTCCAAGAGTGTGTCCCTAGAGCCAAACGAAGGGCAAACATCTTTATTCTTACAGATAGTCAGGCAGCTTTAAAGGCTTTGAGTTCTTTTATTTATGAGTCAAAGCTAGGGTAAGAATGTAAGCAATGCCTTAAGAAACTTGTAAGAAACACCTTGATGTGGGTGCCATATCACAGAGGGATAGTAGGTAATGAGGAAGCTAATAGGCTCGCAAAAGAAGGGGCTAATACACCTTTCCTTGGTCCGGAGCACCTTTGTGGTCTCACAAAAAGCCGTACTAAAAAGGAACTCAGTTCCTGGGAATAGGATCGCCTACGATCTCACTGGATGAATACGCCAGGACTAAGGCAAGGTAATAGGTTTGTAGATATATTTCATGAAAGAGCAAAATGCTTTTTTTAAATAAGGAAAAAATATGTAAAAGTAACCGTAGGTCTCCTCACTATCACCTTAAAATAATGGGCAAATCGGAAAATGAGAACTATCATTTCTGCGAAAGCGCTAAATAAACCGCGGAATACATACTATACGAATGAGAAGCATTGTTCTGCAAACAGGTTAAATTCCTAAAAGGAATCTCTCCCTATCAAATTAGGAATACGCTCTCTAGAAAGCTGCTCAACTTCACTAGAAGTATTGACGTTCTATAGTTTTAGTAGATTAAGGTAGGCATAAAAGATCTTCGTAGGTCGAAGTGCAGATAAATCTAACTGGCTTATACCACCTAACACAATGTAATCTATTCTAGAATCTCTTGTTCCCAAATAGTTGTAGTTCTCCATATTAAGACATGTCCGCTGTTATTTGGTTTTGTACCCTCCACTACCCCAGCAAATCTTACTACAATCATGAACGATATTATATTTAAAAAAATAAGCATGTAGTGCGTTTATTTTGTCCTTAGATTTATAAATAATGTTATTAAGTTATCCATTAAGGTTATCGTTTCGTTTAGGATTCAGTTTGCGTAGTTTTATAAAAATTTTAAAATAACCTTGTGTAATACTGACTCGTTCCGGCAATTCAAGCTCGCCTCGATTAAAACGTTTCAAATGTTTGTCGGCGAGCAAGAAGATGTTGGATGGTCTTGAAGCGCCATCGAAAGATACGTGCTGGAGACCCGGTGGTGGCGCCCTGGGGGTTGGCCCCCTTTTTTGGACCAGCACCGGCATTTTTTGCCACACTCTGATAATCGAGAAATTCTACGTGTGTGATGTCAGATATTTGTCGTTGGAGACGTTCGGGAATGTCCAATGAAAAGAAAAAATTTACGTATTTACTGGTGGAATTTTACATATTGGGAAGTAAAAGGTAAAGACAAAATGAGGTATTTAACTGTACCCATAAATTTAGACCAAATTGTGTTGATTGCTTCCAAAGGAAACAAATAATTTTCAAATTTTACTTACGAATGTACTTTCTAAAAATATCTTATTTGATTGTATTTAGGATAATGTGAATATAAAATGACATTATTTTATTTGTTTTTTTTTTCGACATATTTTCTTGATTAACAACAAAAAGCATTTTACCCAAACTTTTTGGTTTTATTATCTTTTAAGTAGGTACCTTGGATCAAAATTTATGATCTTCACTTGATCTCTCTTTTTTCTCCAATAATGTCTCATGTTATGACTGATGTTTACCTAGATTCTTTCAGTTTAACTGGTTTTGTTATTTTTTTTAATAACGCCATCCTTTATTAGGTATTTCACTCCTTACAATTTCTTATTTGTTCTAAGACAATCCTATGTTCTCTTTTTCTTCTAATGTGTCTCGTTTTTCCTTTCTTATCGAAATTTCCTTTTCTCCGTAAGCTAGTATTTTATCAAGACTCGTTATCTTCCTTTGGCTAAGGTTAGATTAAAAGGTTAGGTTAAAAGTTTTTCTTAAGCAAGCAGTATGGAAGGAAAAGAGAACGAGCTACAAGTTGTATGCAAGATGGTTTTGTAGTCATACTGATATCGGTGGGTGACAGAACACTAATAGTGGTATTTTGAAAATTTAAAACATTTCTCTTTATTGAACAGCCTAGATTTTGTTTGCTTGGAAGACCAAACAATACTTTGGAGGGTGGATCCGGATGCGGATCGTCTACACTGTTATAGAGCTTAAACTTTATTCATTTTTTGATGCAAAATGGACATGTTTGTCCTGATTGATGATAAAGCCCGCCATCATGGTGCGGAAATTGTTATCGACTGTATAGAATCTCATTGGCATTGATTGGAATGGCTACAGTTCCCAACTGATACGAATTGCATTGAATCTTTTTAAACAAACACTACCCAGGTTAGGTTAGGCTAGACAAAAACCAACATAGGTTGTCTAAATATATCTAAATACGCCACATTATTTATCCAAAGACACTTTGGCCTTGTGGTAGTTAGTTTGCATTAAATATTTATGTAATGTATATTTTTAGTTTGGTTTTAAGGTTACGTTATATAAATTTAATATTTTCTTACCTTAAAACAAAGTAAAACTTCTTTAAATATAACTTAAACTACTCCCTAACGATAATAATTTTTCTATATAGCACTATAATGTCTCAAGAATTTCAGAAAAACAGGAAAATACACAATCAAAATCTTCAACGTATACTAAGGCAAATGTTTGTTTGGATAAAATGCTATGATCTATCTCAAGCAATGGTGACAGTGATGTCACAATATTGTGGCGTATTTATTAGCAAACTATAAATTATCAAATTTTATATTGTGAGAAGTTTATGTACTATGGATATGCGAAAACTAAAAATTACCAAATTTGACATAATAATAATGTTTCTGGTTTCTCTATTTTTAAATGAAAGTCATCCTATAATTAAATTGATATTAATAATTACTTTGAAGAAAATATCTTCATGAATATAGGGTTGCTGCAATTTCATTAAACACTGTATACTCCTTTTTGATATTCATCGGTGTTGATATGTCGGCAGTGAACATATTTAAGTACTCCTTCGCCGAGTCGTCGTCAGAGCCCGGGGGGTAGGTAAAGGTGAAGACTAACCTTAAAAGAGAAAGAAGAAGACTAAGAAGAAGAGAGTTAGGCCCCCCCGCGAAGTAATTGCGGGCCGCGAGTGTGTTCGGATGGGTGGTCCCATAACGCTTCCCGCTGATGATGGTCGCCTCATCGGCTCGGCAGCACCACACCACAAGCACCAGCACAGCGTTATTGTGGTCTCGAAATAAGCGAGAAAGACAGCAGTGTGAAATGGGAAATTTCGCTCAGTCGACGCCGTCATGTTTGACGTGGAAAAAAAGTAAAAAAAGAGTTAAAAAGTATTAATTTTATTTAAATATTATTTTATTTAAGTTAAAATAAGTAAGTTAGTCATTTTTTTTTCTAGCTAATAATTTCTTATACATAAACGGAAACATAAGATAAGAAATATTTTATAGGGAAGTTCTGAAACGTTCAGCTTAACAGATAATAGGTAATTACAGAAAGATTTATTTTATTTCTACACAGCGCATATGTAATTTTTCAGTTCTCCCAGCAATCCTTTCATTTATTAATCCATCGAAATGAGATCCTTTTTAAATAAAAAATAATATATTAAATAAAGTAACAAAAACCAATGGACTTACCAGAAAAACTAAAATGTATTTTTGAGAATTAAAAATGTTTATCAATACTAATAACACTTTTATAAATACAAAAACTTGCTATTCTTTTCTTCTTTTGTTTTATTATTGAAGGTCTGCCTTTGACATGGACCATGACCTTTTGACATGTCTATGTGCCCATGTGTCCTTGGTCATACGATATATTATTATGTTGGAATTTATTTGTGGGTTGTTAATTTTATCAAGCCTGTACGTTATGGTGATAGATTTGTAATATTTTTATTATCGTGTCCTTTGTTTGGGCACCTAATTAATGTATTATTAGTTCTATTTTTTATTTAATTTTCAAATCTTCCTATTAAATTCAGATATACTTAATATTATTATTTTTAAATGAAAATTATTTAATTGTGTATTGTATTACACCTTAGAGTTGGGTTCAATCACTATAAGTTATTTTGATTGAATTGAAACTGACTATGCTATGTTAATGATAATTTAAAATCCTTTAAATTCTATAATTTGACGATGAACAAATTAAGATTGACCACGAGGGTTGAAAATTTAGCGTATTTATAGAAAACCATCAATTTGCGTTTCCACAGGTAACTTTGCAAATTTGTTTTAACAATTTTTAATTGCAATGATAAAATGTCATTTTTAAATATCGTCAAATTTTAATTATTACTTATTACTAGGCAAATTTTGGTACATTTATGGTACTAACCCTTACTGTGTGAAAGTTCATTTCTCCAATTTTAGCAAATATTTTTATGGATAATTTAGAAAGCAAAATCTTTAATTCTAGTTATAAAAACAATATTGTATTTTGGTATAGATATGTTGATGATGTGTTAGCAGGTTTTGTAGGTAGCGAACGACAATTAGATATATTTTTTAATTATATTAATACCTTACATCCTAAAATTAATTTCACCTTAGAAGTTGAAGAAAATAATTCAATTAATTTTCTAGATTTGAGAATTGAAAAAGTTAATAATTTATTAAACTATTCAATATACAGAAAACCAACACAAACAGATGTAACCATACCATATCATTCAAATCATCCTATATCACATAAATTAGCAGCTTATAATTCTATGATACATAGAGCATTTTCAATTCCAATGAACAAAAATAATTTTAATAAAGAAATTGAGATTATAAAACAAATAGCAATATCTAATGGCTATCCAATACATTTGATAAATAAATTAATTAATAAGAAAGAACAGAAAGTGTCACTACAACTAATATTCCCTCAACACCCTAAAGAAATTAAAAGTTATAAAAGTATTACATATTGTGGAAATATTTCTAATACAATTTCAAAAATAATATCTTCGGCAACATCTGCAATAATTTCATTCAAGTCACACAATAATGTTGGTACAAAATTGTTAAATGTAAAAACAAAATTACCTAAATTAAAAAAATCTGGTGTTTACAAAATTAATTGTCCAAAATGTAATGCTGTATATATAGGTCAAACACAAAGAAATTTTGAAATAAGATTCAATGAACATTTAAGAGCATATAGATTACAACAACCAGATAAGTCAAACTATGCAAAACATGTTCTTGAACATCCACATTCACTCATACACACCAATGACATTCAAATATTACACACCTGTGATAAAAAACAAAATTTAGATTTCCTCGAAGAACTTGAAATCAAAAGACATCTAGCAGATCAACAAAATAAAGTAGTTAATGAACAAATAAATCTTGGAAGTTCACCACTATTAAACTGTTTACTTTGATTGAGTCTTCATTTTATACATAGATAAGACGTAATTACAACACAAATATATTAAGTTATTGTAAAGATCAGCAGGATATAGTTTTTTCCTGGTTTTTCTATATCATTGCACAGTTATACTGATCTTAGAGGGAAATACATCCAGGATAATCCCTTAGGGCTAATAACATCTAGGCTTTAATATTGTTATGTCTTATTACTTCTTTACTTGGTCTAGCCTTAACTACTTATCAACATCAAGTACCTAGCTACAAACAAACAAAATGTAACTTCAATATGTCAATCTGACGATGCTATTCCGATAGCGAAACGGCTGTAATTGCATTTAAAGTATTTATAGAATAAATAGTGGAAGTTAATTCAACCTTTTAGTTGTTTATTGTTCTGAAATTTTGGTACATTTGGTTAAAAATTTTTCTACATGATATTCCAAGTTCCTGAAATTTTAACATGCTGCTCTCAGAGACTGTACACATTGAATGCTCTTGTGAGGTGAAATGTATTATTATGTAGATGTTTGTTTATAGTTAGGTTCAGTATCATCTATTATTTATGTTTATTATTTATGTGAAATTAATTTTTTTTATTAATTTCTTAAATATTGAACATTGTTAATTGGCAAGTTTTATTGGTTTTTATAGATTCTTGATTACTTTTTTAGCTAGAAATACAATGTGATTAATAATAAATAGTTTTCACATCATTTTTACCAATGAAATTGTCTTTATCAAATTGTTTTTCAAATCCACTAGAAAGTCACTTTTTATTTGGGTCGTTCAATAACAATAAAATTATTATCTATCTAAAGATCATGACAAAAAATAAAATTATCCTATTGAATTGTTAAATAAAGGTAAGCATTGTTTATTATTACTAATTAAATTATCATTAATATGTTCAGGTTGTTCATTATTGATTTCGAATTATTTTCTTGTGTATCTAATATTGTTTTAAAGTTATATTTTTGTTTCATTTCATCCTAGCTTTATTAGATATTATTAAAGGACCACACTAGACTTGATTTGAATTGGTTGTCTAAAACCTATGTGATTTCTAATATAGAATTATTAGATCTGACTGACTAACGTCTGTCACAAAGCCTCATAATTACTAGTATAAACGTCTGCACTATAGAGAAATATAACATATTTTTTTATATTTTGCACTTATAAAAATCTTCATTATAAAACGCATTTGCGTATCGTAATGTAACTTTTACGCACGCAAATTTTTGTTTTAAATGGTTGGGGACATGATTGAAGTATCTAATGACAAGACTATTGACAATGACATTTGTGGGTTAATAGCAATTTATTAATTTTATATTGTTCTTTAAAAAAGTATTTGTGAATATAAATATCATCTTTTACTTATATAACATAATATTATTATTGGTATATTATTCATTTTAAAATATTTTAAAACATTAACATTTGATAATTTAAATGTCAAAACTGTCAAATGTTATAAATTACACAGTGCTACCGACATACTTTTTAAAATAAAAATTTTCGTAATTACATAAAAATAATAAATTAATTTAAAAAATGATAAAATGGCAAAATATAAAAAATATTATAAACAACTTATTTCATATGGCTGTTGTGACACTCGTTCTTTAAAAAACTCATCGCTTCGCGATTCGTTTTTTAAACTTGAACTCGTGTCATAACAGAATTCCATATGAAATGCGTTGTTTAATATACTATTATTTGTCTTTGGTCTGTACGTTGAGGTTTCAGCATTCTATGTCGTTTCAACTGTCAAAAAATTTCCACTTAAATATCGGGGTGCCACGAAAATATTTCCGGAAATTTTTTAAATTGCCATGGTACGAGTCAAAATTTTTTTATTAATTAATTTTTTATTAACTTATTTATTAATTTCAAGGCTAAATCTTCTACACTTCTATTTCCGCCTAGGACATATTTTCTCAAATTACAAAATTCCATAAAAAACATTCGATATATATTTCTTGCGTCTAATGGTATTTTGCGGCATCTTTTCATCGATTAATTTGTCGATATTTTCGAGATTTAATTCGCCAAATCGCGACATGCTTAAATTTCAAATTGTCAAAAGTTTGACATTTGACGTAACATCATGATGTTAAACCAGGTTTACCGTTCGAATTAGTTGTTCTTCAATTATGAAATGTGGAAAAGCTTAGAATTCGTGTTTCAATTGCGATTTTTTAAATAAATCATTAATGTAGTATTATATTATAAAGTATTTATTAATATATAACCACCGATTTGATTTTTCCTTCTTAAAAGATAAAAATTAAGCGAAATAGTTCTTAAAAGTGTACTTAGTGTAAACGCTATCTAGTGATTATTTCCCTAGGGATATTATCAGTCTAATCAAGCGTTGATCGGTTAGTTTTAAACACGTGACTAAAAATAAACTGTTTTATTTTCACTTAAATTATTTGTAAAACTATTTTCTTCTGTAACTTTAAAATGTTTTTGTTTAATTTAAACGATTTAACCAAAAAGAATTTGTATGTAAATGGAGCAAATTTAATTTTTGACAAGAAAAATTATTTACATTTAGTATGTAAATCTACCAATCACATACGTATTGTACTTTGCGAGCCCTATCATCCATTGATTCGCCCTTGTTTACATTTGACTCACTATTGTCAGCTATATTTGTTTTCAAATTCTTGGTGCATACAGAGTAGTTGCAAGCAAAGCAATATCAACATACCCCAACGAAGTCGATGACGATGATGATATGCGGAATGATAGTGTATAATTACACCAGAAATAAAATAGGCCTATCAAAAGAACTAAAAAAAGTTAAATTTAAATTAAAATTAATATTTTTTATTACCACATTTTCAATGCGCAATCCAAATAATATAATCGGGCTTACCAAAAAAAGGGCGCATTGATGTTAACGGGCACAGGTAATTTCGCTACTAGTAAATTTGTAAATCCTCTGCCCACACCAGGTATATTTAATCCTATGGGTAATTTCGCCACCCATATTTTCATGATTTATTAATGACGTATTTTTTTTATTCTTTCAATAAAACTATACTACCTACATACTCTTGCTTTCATTTCCCTTTTTATGTCACATTGTGTTAACATGAGACAATAACAAAGTATTTAGCAATAGATATGTTTACTTCATGTGCAGTACGATTGTTTTGAATAGTCTATCAAGGAAATTACCAGAATAAGCAAAATAGGTAGGTATGCCATTAATAATTAAATCAGGTGAAAGAATAATAATTCTCAGAAGTGCAGTAGCGAAATTACTGGTAGGCTTAGCATGCCATTAAAGATTGGTGGCGAATTTACCTGTAGTACTAACGCCTTAATGATACTTGGTGGCGAAATTACCAACACCGATGTTGACAGACAAAATAACATCATACTTAAGACATCCATAGCAAATTTACTTTAAAAATTCTTTAATCCCTGCGGTCGATTAAGTGAAGAAATTATGTGATTATGAATCATTTCATCATGTAAAAATCATTTCCCAATATTTACCTTAATTTTTTTATTCTGAAAAATATATCTAACAATTTTCTTAAGACTGTAAAACCCTGTAAACAAATTTTCCTACGATCTCCTATAAAAACGACATCTAACAGACAGTTTTGACACTTCGAAAATTAGTAATATCATACGCACGAATACATATAACAAGGATGTGAAACTCCTATGCCGAGCTATAAGCGCCCGTGGCTGAATTTACGGCTCCTATCTGGGCGGAGTCTAGTTCACGGTCGTTGCGTACTTTGTACTGCGCATCAGTTCGAACATCATAGGATCATAACTATTCGAAAATACATGCGGTTGGTTATCTCGCTCGCACAAAGAAAAAGACAGCCTGTTGCGCAGTACGGAGTACGCAACGACCGAGAATTTAACCCTGCCCAGATAGGCGCCTTTTCTCCTGCTACCCTCTCCACTCGAGTTTCACATCCTTGTTATATGTATTCGTGATCATACGCTTGCCATAATAATTATTAAAGACGTACAGAACGTAATAACTTAAGCAAGATTAATGAATAAAAAACTATTTATTTTTTATGAATAAATCATTTTGTTTTCTTCAATTTAATCAAGAAATATTATCTTTTGCTAAAATAAATGTCAAATTAATACTTTTATAAAAACAATTGTATGAGTTGCATTATATATGCAACCAAATATACACTTAGGTATAGTATTAGTTCCAAGGTAAAATCATTCAATAGCAACAGAAAGAACAAAAAATGGAGAATTACAGAAGTTGAACGTAAATTATCAAAACCCATTACTAATAAAAATGTTTCCTAAGTTTGAATTGTTCCAATTGTTCCAATAACCATTTTACTTTTAAATTTCATGGAAACCACGAAAAAAATTAAAATGTCATTTAGCTAGTAAAGAATTCTGATATTACCTCCTTAGAAAGACGGTTATTTCAATTTAATTAATTATATTTCAAAAACAAATAACAAAAACATTTAAAATAAATCCTATAAATAAAGTTGAAAAATTCATGATTATAAAAATATTGAGATCGTAGAAAAAATCGTGTACTGTAACTGTAATTCATGCATTCGTTACGTAATACTCGTGCGTAATATTTCACTATCAACACTTGTTCTGTAATATACTATTTAAGGGTATATAAATAATGAATGATTAGAAACAGTGCAACTCGATAAATTAGTACGTTGGATACACGAAGGCAGGAAGAAGTTGCTACACGGCTAAATGTGTCCCAAAGTGTTGTCAGTCGTGCATGGAATCGATATTTGGAAACTGGGTCTGCAGCGTACAGGCATGGTGGAGGGCGAGAACGAGTTACAGCTCCTGCTTAAGAACGCTTATAGCTGTAACTGCAAGAAGAAACGAACAGTTACTGCTTCGAGAATAAACAGCTTCTTTAGGCATGCTACTGGAAGAGTGATATCTAGTCAAAGTGTTACCCAAGGCGCACATTGAGACACAAGCGACGCAACCCACGCAGGGTAGCACAAGCCACGTTTCTGTATCATGTACTCAGCAATGCACGCGCGCATATTAAGACGCAGCACAGCGTTGGCCATGAATGTGTCAAACCAGACGTGTGTTGCTCAGTGTTCGAAACACAGATTTCGTGTGCGTGCGTGGCACAATTATTACAAAAAATGCAGGAAGAACTTTTGAGGCTTCCGATTCCCAATCTGCATCCGAATCTGACTCAGAACTTAAATCTAGCAATAAATTTTCCATCAGAAAATGTTTAAATTATGTTTAATTACTATAGCAGAACAGGAAACAACACAGCTTTTGTGGCAATATGCGTTCAAACGACACAACGCACAAATTTCATGGACTTCGTCACTTGTGTTACCCTGCGAGGGTTGCGTCGCTTGTGTCTCAATGTGCGCCTTGCCAGTTTACTGCGAATCACCGTGCATGCAGATATCGGTGGGCGAGAGAATACATGCTTTGGAATTTTCAGAACTGGAGGTACTTTACGGATGAGTTCAGATTTCGGCTGAATATGTGTGATGGTCGAATATTGGTGTAGAGAGAAAGAGAATGACGGCTGTACGGTACAGGGACATGGTTATAGATTCAATAATTGCATTATTTTTTGGTGCAATAGGCGAACAATTTGTCTTTGTTGACAATAATGCGCGCCCGCACCATGCGAGAATTGTAAATGATCGCCAATGCCTTGCAGAGAATATGGGATAACATACCTTAGCAATTTTTTTTTATTTGGTAATAAACGGGAAGTCCCCTTTACAAAATAAGATTATATACATAAAAGAAAAAAATATACAACAAAAATAGAATAAACACTACAATATGAAAGTAACAAACAATAAAAAACTACAATATGAGAATAACTAACAATATAGGCAGTACTTAACTGTAATAAATAATAAAATTGCGAGCTAAAAACCTAAAAAATTGCACATTTCAAAAATTTAACAAAAGTATACAAAGTAAAAACTAAAAAGATATTATTGAGATTGGTTAGGATGCGCTTTAACTGCTTTTTTAAAAGAATTCAATGACATATTAAAAAAATAAAAAATCAATTCCCAACTTATTTGCGTTCCTAACCATATTAGAAATTGGGCTAAAAAAGGTATAATTCGTTGGATTATACGGTATTAAAAATAAATTATTATTTCTGGTCAACCTACTTGGAACTCTAAAATCAATTAAATTTAGTAAATCACCGCAATCAAAACAACTATTAACTATTTTATAAAGGGTTATAACTTCAATGTTAGACCTTCGAGATTGCAGCGATAAAAGACCTAAAACATTCAAGATCTCGTTATATTCGTGAAACCCCTAAACTAGACCCATTTTGTAAGCACAAAACCTTAAAAACTTGTTTTGAACTCCTTCAAGCGACGAAATGTGATTTTGATAATACGGAGCCCAAACAGGTAAACCATACTCCAGTATAGATCTAACATAAGCACAATACGCAATTTTGATAGAGACGATAGAGAGGTTGTTCGAGTTTCTAAGGATAAATCCTAAGATGCTAAAAGCTTTGTTGATAATTTGATTAATATGTGGTACAAATGAGAGATTCTCATCAAAAATTATACCCGGATCCCTAACATCACTAACACGAGTGATAAAAGAGTCTAAAACCACGTAATCAAATTTAATCAAATTTCTTCGTCTAGCGAAAGTTATGCAGTAGCACTTATTGATGTTAAGTTTCATGCAATTATTATTGGACCATACTTGCAATGCATCAATATCACTCTGTAAACGATGACAATCTTCTAAAGAACCAATGGGTAAGTATAGTTTTAGATCATCGGCAAATAATAAAAATTTAGAATATTTAAATATACCATTGATATCATTTATAAATAACAGAAACAAAAGAGGTCCAAGGTGCGAGCCCTGCGGTACACCTGAAGGTACATCTATTGGGACAGACAAACAGTTTCCAACTTTCACAATTTGCATCCTATTCTTAAGGTAAGACCCGATCCAGTTTAACAAGGATTGTGAAAAACCTAAGGAATTAAGTTTGGATAATAATAGTGAGTGTTTTACCCTATCAAAGGCTTTGCTGAAGTCAGCCTAAAAGGAAATTATTATTAAAACTGTTCAAAATGTCATGTTGATAAACCAGTAAATTAGTAAATTAGACGGTAAGCTAGAATGACCCTTCAAGGATCTATAAAAATTCCAGAACGATTTAGGATCTATCTGAGTCAAACTATTAAATTTTGATAAATAACTACTACTACACTGTCTAGAGAGTGATTTACACTAAGCTCTTTATTTATATTTATATATTTATATTTATTAATAATTTAATAAGGACCATGCCAGTGACAGCACTAAGGCAAGCTGGGGGTGGACCCACACGATATTAAGTTTCGTGAAAGAATTTTATGAATGGCGCAGTAAATGATTTAACATATTTTAATTTTTTCTGTTTTATTTTAACTTTTTTTCATAAAAATATTGTTTATTTTAATTTTTTCGGTATATTGTAAGGTAAAAGAATAAAGATCAACTTATTTTATTGAATTTTGATTTATTATTAACCAATAACTAAAGAAAATTAAAGATTTTTGTAATATCCACTTCAATTGTTGAGCAGTGTATTTTAAATACCTAGACCAATCCAAATCTTAAATCCTTAGTAATAAAGGCAAACACCTAAAGAAAATTAAATGGTGCTAAAAAATATTAGTAATCCACTTTAAAGAACATCGATGACGACATGTACATAAAAGTGGTGACAACGACCGTATTTGAAATTACACAATCCGATGAAAAATTTAAAATATAAATCTATTTCTCCGATGATTTCATTAAAACTTTGTTACGGGTGCAGTGCAATGAAAAAGCCAACAATTTGACCACACGTTTGTCGGATCAGAATCTTTTTGCAGTATAGATAAGATTACCTACATATCTGAGCTAAAGACAATAGAGGAAAAAGAAAGAGAACAAGAATACAGTGAGAATGTGGAATATACTCCAGAACATCTACTATAATTGCTTGCGAAGCGGCAGGACATGGTAGGTTAGGATCTTAGTAAGTAAGTGATATACTTTCTTAGATGATTCAAATCTTAGATTTAAGATTTGCAGACGACGTTGTTCTGTTTACAGAAAACGAGGAAGACCTAAAGAAAATTGTAAAAGAATTAGAGCAAACATCAAATAAAGTTGGACTTAAAATCAACACGGTTAGATAACGTCAGATAATATATATGTAAGCTGTGTGCGCATTTACTTTGAGAACCTCCTCGTATAATAGAACGAACGCATCTATTCGGTGAAAGATGATCCATGGTTACTGATCTAAATTAACTGTCTATGTCATAAATGACATCTTTAAGAATTAAATAAGAATTGCTTATAGTTTTATTTTATAAGTTGAGGAACAGTCTCGTGAAGCAATAGCTTGATTGTTGATTCTCTTATTTTTAGGTTAGTACAAAACATTTGGTTATAAAGATGCGAATATTATAATTTATGTAATTAGCTAATAAAATCTCTTATTTTTAGATTAATCTAATCCTGTTGTTTCACTAATTTACGATAATACCTTATAAATCAACAATCTATTATATTGTGAAAGATGGAAAAGCTGAAATTTGAATTTGCAGTTATACCCAAACCAGATGAGACCAGAACAAACATTCATGGTTTGTTAAAAATCTCAGATACTCAAAACAATACTTACAGTATGCCTAAGGAATATCAACCAATTAGTTTTCACCAGGAAATAATGAAAAGTAAAATATTTGAGATGGTAAAAAAATCAATAAAGAAAAGACATGACAAAAGAGAAGTGTGGATAAATCTAACCCCTGAATTGAAGGAAATTTATTGTGAAAATGATAACATACAATTTGATGGATATTTACTAGAAAAAATAGAAATTATACATGAAAGACCTACAATAACAACTGAGATTTACAGGAACAACAAATTGAAGCTAGCTGATAAATTCTCAATCGAAAAATTTTCAAAAGCAACGACAAATGCTATGCAATGGTTAAGTTTTTTTATAAAAGAATGTGAACGTTTGGAATTAAATTCAGATATAGAAAAAATTGAAATGCTGAGACTACTGCTAGACGATTCCTGTAAAGACTGGTACATAAATATGCTGCTAAAATATACAGTGGACTCAGATTGGTCTACATGGGAAAACAGCTTGAAAGAAACATATGCTGATAAAGGTTGGTCGCCCATCAGGTATGCCATAAATTTTAAGTATTTAAAAGGATCAATATTAGATTATGCACTGAAAAAAGAAAGATTATTATTAGAAATGGATAGTTCTATTAACAATATCATGCTAATAAACATGATTGCTACCGGTTTACCAGAATTTGTGACGGATAAAATAGATAGAGAAAAATTAAAAGAAGTAAATGATCTGCACAATAATTTGAGAGGATTAGAGCACCTGGTAAAAGAAAATAATACAAACAAAAATATACAAATAAACAGTAAGCTAAAATTTCAAAAGCAAGGTGATACAAAGGAAAAAAGCCCATGCAAAATAATATGTGACAAAAAAGGAAAAAAAAATAGATTCCACCCGGAGACTATGTGCTGGAATAAAAATGAGAAGAAAGAAGATAATAGTCCAATAAACACACTTTTAGACGTGGAGTTATCTGATGAAGATCCAAAAAACTCAAATTACCCCCACTAATTGAAATAAAGGTAAAGTTAGAAGACTCTATAAATGTTGAGGGACTTTATGACCCAGGTTCAAGAGTAACAATAATAAATGCAAAATTAATAAATAAAGAGTCTTTAAAGAAAAAAAAAGATTATCATTTAAAAACAAACTTATGGGTTTGTAAAAATAAACGCAGAAATATGTGGTGTAAAAAAAATATTTAAATGCCTAAATGATAAGGAGATTGATAATAAGTATGAGATAAATTTTAATGAATTCATAGACACAAATGAATTTGAGATAGATGTAGAGCACTTGGATGCAGATAAAAAAGAAAAGATAAAACATTTATGTGATGAATATAAAGATATATTTGCTAAACATAAATATGATGTTGGAAGAGTCAAATATTATGAAGCTTTTATTGACCTTCAAATAGATAAATATTGCTATAAGAGACCATACAGATGTACAGTGGATGACAGACAAGAAATAGAAGACCAAGTTGCACAACTTTTAAAACATGGCCTAATTGAGGACTCATATAGTCCCTTTGCCGCACCAGTCACACTGGCATTTAAGAAAGAAGAAAATAAAAAAAACAGACTGTGCATAGATTTTAGGGAATTGAATAAAATAGTAGTCCCACAACCCCACCCATTCCCGCTAATAGAAGACCTAATGATTAAAACAGTAGGTTGTAAATACTTTACTACGTTAGACATAAACTCAGCTTTTTGGTCGATTCCTCTAAGAGTTGGAGATAGACAGAAAAGGGGATTTGTGACCCAAGAGGGTCATTACCAGTGGACGTGCCTCCCGTTTGGCTTAAAAACGTCTCCAGCCATCTTTCAAAGAATTATGGTAAATATAATAAAAAAATATAAATTATCAAACTTCTGCATAAACTACATAGATAATATTAATGATCTTTTCAAAAATATTCGAAGAACATTTAGACCATATCAGGTTATTACTAGATGCTATAAGACAAGAGGGATTGAAATTAAAATTTACAAAATGCAAGTTTGCGAAAAAAGAGGTAAAATATTTGGGTCACTTAATAAAAAATGACACAATTACACCGTTGAAGGATAATTTAAAATCAATAAAGGATTTTAAAACACCAGAAAACAGAAAGCAAATTAGACAGTTTTTAGGGAAGATAAACTTCGAAAGAAAATACGTACCAAAAATAACGGAAATTCTCGATCCCCTACATAACTTGCTTAGAAAAAATGTAAAATTCCAGTGGTCAAATGAATGTCAAGATGCATTCAAGAAAATAAAAGAAATTTTATCATCGAGGCTGATTTTAGCCATCTTTAATCCAAATTCAGATATTTTAATATACACAGATGCAAGCATTAAAGGTATTGGAGCAGTGCTAAAACAACCTCAAGTAGATGGCGAGATAAAACCAGTTGCGTACTTTTCGAAAAAACTGACTGAAATCCAGAAGAAGAAAAAGGCAATTTTTTTGGAATGTCTAGCCATTAAGGAGAGTATAAAATTCTGGCAACATTGGGTGATTGGAAAGTTTTTTACTATATACTCTGACCATAAGCCCTTAGAAAACTTAAATGTAAAAAATAGGACAGATGAGGAGCTGGGGGATATGATACACTACATTTCTCAATATAATTGTACTATTAAATATAACCCAGGGAAGGATAAATACGGAAGCGGACTTCTTTAGTCGAAACCCGGTCATGGAACCAGATGAAAATACAGATGATGTTTTAAAAACAGTCAATAATATTACAATACAAGAAATAATAGAGGACCAAAAATTAAATAAACAAATAACAAAAGATACAAAAAAGTTCACATTAGAAGATAAAATCTATTATCGAAAAATTAAAAAGAAGAAAAAAATTGTACTCAGTGAAGAATACCTACAGCAAAACCCTAATAAAACGTGTCCACCAGGAATACTGCCACATCGGAATAAACCAGATGGCACTTAAAATAAAGCCATTTTACACCATTTTACAATGTCCTACGTGACATTAATTTCCGTGGAAATTAATGCACTAAAAGGGGGAGGGAGATGTAAGCTGTGTGCGCATTTATTTTGAGAACCTCCTCGTATAATAGAACGCATCTATTCGGTGAAAGATGATCCATGGTTACTGATCTAAATTAACTGTCTATGTCATAAATGACATCTTTAAGAATTAAATAAGAATTGCTTATAGTTTTATTTTATAAGTTGAGGAACAGTCTCGTGAAGCAATAGCTTGATTGTTGATTCTCTTATTTTTAGGTTAGTACAAAACATTTGGTTATAAAGATGCGAATATTATAATTTATGTAATTAGCTAATAAAATCTCTTATTTTTAGATTAATCTAATCCTGTTGTTTCACTAATTTACGATAATATCTTATATATATACCTTGGACAAAGTGTAACACTGAGAAAGCAAAATAAATATATGGAAAGAGAGAGAGAAAACAACGATTGGGAAGGGTAGCATTAGGAAAATTAGCTTTTATTTGGAAAAATAAAAAGATACCACGGCACTTGCGATATAAAGTATTTGACCAGTGTATTCTCCCTGTCATAACATATGTACCCTCACAAAACAAATAATAATAAAAAAGTGACACTAAGGGCTATGGAAAGGGTAATGATTGAAATCTGTTAACAACTCACATAACAACTAGATTAACACAGTTAAAATGGGATTATGCCGATCACATAGCTCACATCAAGGATAATAAATGAATTGCTAAGAAACTTAAATAGAGACCATGCGCGGAAAAGGAAAAAGAGGTCGGTATAAAGATATCAAGAGATCAGCAAGACTAACATGGATAAGAATCGCACAGGATAGGGATAGATGGAGAACGTTAAGGGAAGCCTATGCTCAATACTGGGTGCAAATGGGTTAAAGAAGATATATAATTTAGCCACCATAAAGTTACAAAAGATGATCTAACATCCTAGGAATTGCCACAGTCACTAGCTTTACTGTAAAACCAACATTAAATAATTATTAGCAAATGAACTGTAAATACTATTGAAAAAAGCATTTTTATTTCGCCAGTAAAGTTAGGCTACTTAAAGGATATTTTTTTTCCAAGTTTATTTATTTAAGATTTACTATTTTGCTTCACTTATGGAGGATAGTGTATCTTAAATTAACTTGCTCCAGATGTTCTTGCAATAAAACAACGCGCTTAGGTATTGCTACTTTCATTGATTTCTTGTTTAATTTTTCTTCGAACTCGCCGTTACCCCCGCTTCGGAATCACTACGCTAAAATACTTCAAGACGGCCGGCGGTACCTCACACACTTTTCACATAATATTCATACCACTGATGCCATCAAGACTCTTCTGACCATGCTCTGTTAGGTAATCCGCTACTAAATTAACCAACCCCTCATCCACTCAGAGTCTCAATAACAAGTTCAATACCGCTCCTGTGCTGACACAATTAAACGCGTTTCCCACATCGAAGAACACTAGTATTGCCAGCTTTTCTCCAGCTTCTCTCCCTAGCCCTTTCCACCAAATCAAACACTCTCCTACGCAGATACAATATTTTTATTCGTAAATCCACGGTGGTTTTCTCTAAAACCACCATTTCTCCTTACTTCTTTCTCAATCCTAACGCTTATTATTCCTTCCATGACTATTCATACCACACAGCATACTGATAGGCCTCTTCTTCTACTTATATCCCCCTTTTCTCTTTATCCCACCTCTTCCATAGGTCCTCTTTTTCCTCTTTCCACCAATAATTAGCCCTCCATACACTCTGTTGTCACGTTTCCCTCTTTTTTACAACCTTTTATCACATCATCACATGATCGAGTTACCTTTCTATTTCTCTTCTTATTTTCTTCCTCATACTCTGCGCCTCAGTCTTCTTCCCTTCTCTTCTGGCATCTTATTCTATATTTTCCTTATATTCTCCTCCGAAGACCTGTGTAAACTCAAAAATTCCTGCTCCTCTAGGTTGATACTCGGGCTAATGTTCGCTGCCTTCTCCTACCTCTTATTTTTCATACTCTACTGGGTCCAGAGGGGCTTTCAAATGTTTCCCTGCTATTTACTTCCATCATCATTGAGAACCTCTTCCCCCATTTTACAATATATCTCCCCTGTCTTGTATCGCCACATAATCTTCTTGTTTAATTTAAGATAGTTCACCTCACGTATAAATAAACAATTTCAGTCATTTTATAGACCACTAAGTTTTTTTGTTGACTTAATTACACGGACTGGCCTAGGAAGACATTAACTTGGTATATGATTTGTGGATTCGTTAGACGCTAATAGAAATCCGGATAATAACATGTTATTGAAAACCAAAGTATCGAGTAAGAGTTAACAAAATTGTTTGCTTGATGTGGGTGAGCTCAATGTTATCGGAATCATGATCCACGAATATTTTGATAATGTTTTTATATTTTTCATGCTAAATATATACCGAGTTGCGTAAGTTGGGACATTAAATAAATTGACCTGTAGATATATTCAATATAAATTGTTTAAATACAAAATAAATCAAAATTTAGTGGAGATGCAGTCAAAAGATGGCCTTAAAGGTGCAAAAAAAACTCTTTGACCTACTGTCAAGCTTTCGAATTGTATTCAATTCTTCATCAGGACATCTAAAATCATACACATACATTTTATTTTATTTGGGAACACGATAAATACATGAATAATAATTATTAATAACTATGAAGGAGCCAGTAGTGACAGCGATGATCAAAATGAAAATGTGCAAAGGGGAAAAGAAACAAAAATACAGGAAGTACCGCATGTTTCTAGCGATTTTTCCGTCTAAAACAATTTCCAATCACAGATCCTAACATTGGCGCAATTACACTATTGATTTTTCGAGACCAGGCTTATCTAAAGATCTGGACTCGAACTTTGAACTGATTTAAAAATTAAAAACTTACGAAATAATTATATTTATATCATCATAAATTTAAGAGCTGTGCTCTTGTCGGTGCAGAAGACTCCATCCTTAATTCTTTTCTTTTATTCTTCCTGTCCAATTGATCTTAAGCATTCTCCTCTAACACCCCAAAAAAACTTGAAATATTTTCGGCAAATATTATTAAGAACAATAAACAAAGAAAAATTTGAACAATATTTCCACTTTAATTTAAATTTATTTTGAATTCAGCTGTTTCGATGAAATTGCAGCGAAATTTAAAAGTCAAACGATTTTAAAATTCTCCTACAGTTCGAAATGTTCAATCATTACAAGTTATTAATAATTCATTAAAATCAAATCTTGATGTTATTTCAGAAATTTCGTTACTCCGTAACATTCCCCAAAATGATAATTTCGTATGGAACGTTCCGTCTAACAACGATGTCTTTGGAACCTATTCATTTTTTACCCAAAACTGACAAAACCTTATGACAGGAAGATAAATCTAATGCCCTAATAGATTTTTAACGACTAACATAGGGCTTACTCGACCACGGCTTAACCGTGAATTTTATTAGTTTTTCTCACAGTGGTGGCTCATAGATTTGGACCTGAAACAAACATTTTAAAATAATTAATACGCTAATTTTTTCCTGTAATCAAGTAATCAACTACTTAGGTAGTTGGTCATATGTTACCAAGGATTGATGATTAATTTAAAAAATAAACGTCAGTTCTAATCTAAAGATTGTCTAATCAACATTTATACTAGAGTAATTTTATAATTGCAAAACATAATTTTATATGGCGCAGTCAGTAGGATTAAATGAGTAATAACCGAGGTATTCTGAACATGCCAATGACAATATTAAGTACAGAAAACTAGATATTAGAGAGGGCAAGATTTGAAAATTATTGAAATAACTTAATGCGCTGAACTATTACATTATACTCGTATTGAAGAGGATGGTTTTAAAATCTATAGCTACCTTTAAATTCGAAGCCGATGAAGAAAATAAATGAATGAAATAAAGTATTATTAAAGAAAATTTACAAGACAGTTTGATTGTTACTATTTTGATTTGCCAACCATGTCTATTGAAAGCAAAAAATCTCTAGGCGCTTTCTATGTCTAAAATGTCTGTCATAATATTTCTGAGATACCTTGGAAAAAAATTGGTTGCCAATTGTTTGAAGTAAATGGTCAAAAATATTTAGATTATTATTCAAAATGTATAAAAAATTGTATAAAAGACCGGGGTCTATTTGATTAAGTTCTCCTAGGTAAGCCCAATCTAACGGAATGGCAAACAGCTAAAAATCATTTTAAAAAAGTATTGAAAGAAAACGAAAAATTTTAATTTAGATTTGTTGTTATATCGTAATATGAAAATTCTTTTAGATTTTCCCTAGGCTCAAATAATTTAATCGAGAAAGTTAAGATCAATTATTCCATGTACGTACATATAAGTCTTAAACCTGAAATATCTAATTGATTTTGCATAATAGATATAATAAAATGTTGCGATATGCACAATTAATTCATCGAAAACAATGTATTTAAAAAGAGTTCATGTTCTAAAACATCTTGATGTTGGTACTAGGAGCTAACCAAAAGATCATTGGGTTCAAGGGTTAATTTTGGGATAGAGGTTATAAAGTTGAGTTGGAGAGTGGGCCTATAATATTTAGGCACAACGGCCGTGTTGATATAAAAAAATCAGCAAGTAAATTTTACAAACAAAACTTTATTAACCTCTATTTTACAGTTCACTTTTTGAATGAGATCACCGGTAATGACTGAAGGTCGCCCACTTCGTTCCTCATCATGAACGTTTGTGCAGCCGTCTTTGAAGGCCTTAACCCATTTCCGCACCATTCCTTCATTTCTAATTTTTTCACCATAATTTTCACTAAATTGACAATGAATGTCAATTCATTTAAGCCTTTAAGCCACAGCACGCACTTCACAGTCCGCGGGATCCTCGATAGTCGGTGGCATTTTAAAATTACGTAAATAAACGAAGACTCAATAAAACGGCGTCATAATGGCGTCTGTGACTTCCCAACTCATGTAGCTACACTACGCGCATGCGCTAAACGGTACTTTAAAAACATGCCTATTTCTATTTTCTATTTCTTAAATAAACATGAAAGTTTTTTTAAAAAGTTTCGTCGTTTAATATTCAACATTTATATGCTAATTCTGAGTTTAACAATACTATTTTATTAAATTTATAATAATTTTATAATCATCAATGAGTTTTTATTTTTTTTATTTTAAACATTTACACTTACAAACGATAATAATTGATTCAGTTAACGAAAAATAATCTACGGCTGCCACTGCTAGTAATTTTTTATCCTGAAATTTTTAGGAGGCAGCCGGTCAACTCGACCCGTTATATTCTATTTGGCATTTCTAGAGGGAAAATAATAGTCCCTTAACCTATACTTCTGTTGTTTGTTTTAATAAATTGCCCAGTTCGAATTAGAAACACCGGAATGGTGTCCACGTACACAACTAAATAGAATTTAATAATAATAATTTTCTGTAAGTGTAAACAAGCGAAAATTACTGGTTTGAAATTTAAAGAGAGGCATAAGAGCAATCTAGGGTCTAGGGGGTTATCAAGTTAACAGATTACTGTCTTGAAAGTTATACGAGAGTTAGGTAGAATTTTGTGACTAGAACATTCTTTTAGATGGACATTAAGTACAATTTATTAAAAATATATTGTTCAGGATTATTTAATAAATACATATTCAGTCATAAGTTTTGGTTTAGGTACAAATTTTAAAGAGTTCGGAAGGAACAATACCCTTTTATACTCTCTGCAAGTCTCAGTTTCTCATTATCAATAATACATTATGTTTTATTTCAATAAATTAAAATTATCACGTATAAAAAGATTAACTCTAGGTACTATTGCACAATAGTGTGACTAAATTAAATAACAACAAATGAGCTATTCCAAATATTCAACTTAAATTTCTTTGATGAAAAAATGATTGTAATGTAAACATGTTTTTTTTGGAGGGTACTCTTTGTATCACAGGTTATGCTGGATATTCAGAGTAAATCTTGCTCTAGGATACATCCCAAATACCTGGAGACGTATCAGAGCGACATGTGTATCTGTATCTGTATCTGTATCTGTATCTGTATCTGTATCTGTATCTGTATCTGTATCTGTATCTGTATCTGTATCTGTATCTGTATCTGTATCTGTATCTGTATCTGTATCTGTATCTGTATCTGTATCTGTATCTGTATCTGTATCTGTATCTGTATCTGTATCTGTATCTGTATCTGTATCTGTATCTGTATCTGTATCTGTATCTGTATCTGTATCTGTATCTGTATCTGTATCTGTATCTGTATCTGTATCTGTATCTGTATCTGTATCTGTATCTGTATCTGTATCTGTATCTGTATCTGTATCTGTATCTGTATCTGTATCTGTATCTGTATCTGTATCTGTATCTGTATCTGTATCTGTATCTGTATCTGTATCTGTATCTGTATCTGTATCTGTATCTGTATCTGTATCTGCATCTGCATCTGCATCTGCATCTGTATCTGTATCTGTATCTGTATCTGTATCTGTATCTATATCTGTATCTGTATCTGTATCTGTATCTGTATCTGTATCTGTATCTGTATCTGTATCTGTATCTGTATCTGTATCTGTATCTGTATCTGTATCTGTATCTGTATCTGTATCTGTATCTGTATCTGTATCTGTATCTGTATCTGTATCTGTATCTGTATCTGTATCTGTATCTGTATCTGTATCTGTATCTGTATCTGCATCTGTATCTGTATCTGTATCTGTATCTGTATCTGTATCTGTATCTGTATCTGTATCTGTATCTGTATCTGTATCTGTATCTGTATCTGTATCTGTATCTGTATCTGTATCTGTATCTGTATCTGTATCTGTATCTGTATCTGTATCTGTATCTGTAGAGTAGGAATGGTGAGTATAGATCCACAGCACTTAGGCTACAATATGGCCCATTGTACATCCCCCTAAGAAGTCGCCCTCCTAGGACATTGTCCATCCTGCCTTATCCAGGAAGGAAGACATGCTACAAGCTGCAGGTGGATAGACTGTATGCTTGAAAACAGGCTAATAGAAAAAAACCAGGGGACATCTCCTTAATATCGGCAGGTGTAGGCTAAGACTCACCGAACACACACTCTCTTATCGACGATAGCTCCGGCTATTCACATAAGACATGCCTGACAGTTTGATCTTCCTGTTCACACATCCTGCGCAGAGGTATGTCCACTAGCCCCATAATATGGAGGTGTTTCCTTAGTTGACAGTGTCCAGTCAGAAATCCCACTGTTAAACGTAGGTTCTTCCTGGTCATCACCAAATATTTATTCGTATCCAGTTTCTCGGGGTCGCTCAGGGTGATCCTGGAAAAACTGCATCCTTTGGTTTCATCCCATCTCTTAAGGGATTGAGTACGGGTGTAACGTATGGCTAGTTCCGCAATTGTCGAAGTCGTCAAACCATGGGTGTCACCTGGTCCCAAAATTTTCAGTCCAGCCGCCATCCTGGCCAGAGAGTCAGCAATACGGTTACCTTTGCTCCTGTCGTCCCACCAATACACCGAGATCAATATGCCTATAGAGCAGGCAAATCCACAGAGACAGCGCTACACCAACTAGTCAAAAGAGCTAAAAATGCACTATACAATAATAAGGCCTTTTTAGACATAGAAGGAGCGTTTGATAATACCTCCTATAGATCAATAGCCAAGGCAACGAGACGAATCGGAATCGATGCTACAAGCTGCAGGTGGATAGACTGTATGCTTGAAAACAGGCTAATAGAAAAAACTCTCATAAGTAAAACAATAAAACAATAGTTCGTGCGACCAGGGGATGCCCACAGGGGGAGTATTGTCCTCTCTGTTGTGGAACCTGGTTATGAATAAAATCATCAGAACCCTACCCAAAAAAAGGACACAATACCAAAGGATACGCAGATGATCTGGTAATCCTATCCATCCCAAGGTAAATTCAATAATATTACCAAAGATCGACTACAAATGGCACTTAATATAGTGACACACTGGACAGGTGAAGAAGACTTAAATATCAGTCCTTCTAAATCTCAAATAGTAGCTTTTACCAAAAGAAGAAATAGGAAACAACTTGGCCCACTTTGGCTTCGGGGGAAAGCACCTTAGAGTTACTCTCAACCCAAAGTTAACTTGAAACCGATACCTACAACATATTAACAACAAAGCGGAGGCAACCTTCATGGTTTCTAGGAGTACATAGAACACTACTTGGGGACTCAGACCAGGAGTGATATATTGGTTGTACAAAATGGCAGTTATTCCTTTGCATCTTTGGTTTGGTGACCAAAAATGGAACAAGTCTAGGTTAAAACCAAAATAAACAAGATATAATGGCTTTCCTGTATTGGAATAACAGAAGCAATGAGAACCACACCCACCGCAGAGTTAGGAGCACTACTGGACCCGCTACATTACCTAATATTGAACGAGGCAAGGATAGATCTAACCAGGCCACAACGCAACTTATGGTAAGGGACACTCAAAAATCAGAAATGTGGAGTGGAAGATGATATTTTAAAAATACCAACATACCACATGCTAATGAAATATAATTTCAACAGGAATTTCGAAATTGTCTTTAAAGATCAAAAGGTACTTTCGATACTTTTTTTCCGGGCTGAGATGGAAAAACCCATGTAGTCCAGGAGGAATCGGCGCATAAGTACCGAAAACTAATCCACCTCAATTTTTTTATGTGATCCTCTTCAAATTGTCCTCCTAATGATATAAATGCATGTTGCCATGGCCCAACCCGGTGCCATATTGTTTAAACCGAAATTGTTTAAACAATTACAAGGAATTGTTATTTTTCAAACGGACAAATTTTTTTTATATTCTTTATTGAAATACCAATAAAAAAGGTCCTATGACTTTTTACGATAAAGTTAATATTTTTAAAGATATGATTTTTTTAAAATTCGAAAAATCTCAAATTTGGGTACTTTCGACCCATGAAAAATATATTTAAAAAAAAGATAATGTGAAAGTAATATTTTTTTTAATTCTCTATACAATAGTTAATAATATTGTTAATAGAGATTTAAAAAAATTTCATTGTTTATATCTTTTTTTTAATTGTTAATTTGGTGCGCTCACAAGTATGCATCGCTTACTTTTAAGTATCGTTGTCTCTCTCTGACTCATGCGTTGCGTCGGCCTCTCTGTGTCTTGAATCATTATTTATCATTTATCTTAAAAACTATCAACTTTATCAAAATTTTTAAAGAAAGCAATCTTATTAGATAATAATTAAATTGCCTACAATTTGTTTTTAATAAATTTTTTTCTGAAATCAATTTATCAAAAAAGGCATATGTCATTAAAATTACTTTTATTAGTTTATATGACTTTTTTGTTATTATCATAGTAATTTTTGCATTTATATCAACAATAATAAGATATAATGGTATTTGAACATTTTTTGAAATCACAATTATTTATAAATAATAAAAATATATTGGGTATTTAGAAAAAACATTCAAATAAATTGAATAAAAATAATTTTATATAGATATATGTATCATAGTGTGTGTATGAGTGTGTCTGAGTAAGAAAAAAATTCTTTCTTTTATTTTTTATTCTTTCAAGGTTACTCTTTGTATAAATAATAACGTTTAATAGCAAAAAGTAATATAATCTGATAAAAAAGTAATTTTAATGACATGTTCCGATTTATGCTTAAAGAACTTTTGAAAAATTGATTTCAGAAAAAAATTTATTAAAAACAAATTGTAGGCAATTTAATTATTATCTAATAACATTGCTTTCTTTAACAATTTTGATAAAGTTGATAGTTTTTAAGATAAATGATAATGATTCAAGACACAGAGAGGCCGACACATGAGTCAGAGAGAGGTTAGGTTAGGTTCAATGTGAGCGGGGCGTTTCCCACCCCTCCACTGCGGCCAAACTAGGGCCTATTGTGGCTCACCCCTAAGGGTCACAATTCGCCATCCAGTCTGCACTTCTTAACAAAGTCCAAGATCGATTTTGGCGAGACTTGTCTAAAGTCGGTAGGCTCTAGCCGTATGAGGCCAAACGAGCGGAGCCTGATCATTTCTAACGCGGGGCAATAGCAAAGAATGTGCTCTGCCGATTCGTCTGCCACACTGCAGTAGCGACAGTCCGACGTATTGCTCAGACTAAGCTTCCTCAGGTGGTTTCTCAGACGACAGTGTCCAGTCAACAGTCCAGTAAGAATGCGTAGGTTACTTCTACTCAATTCCAGGAGCTGTGCTGTTTTTCTGCGGGAAGGTTGAGATATAAACGCTTTCGAGTGGGTAAGCCCCGGTATATTCTCCCAGTGCAGAAGGGTTTCCCTCGCTGCCCAGCTGGAGATAATGTCCTTGGCAGTGCTTTTTGCTATGCCAAGGAATGGTTCCGGTCCAATAAACGCGGACTCCGTTCCCTTTTTTGCCAGAGTGTCAGCTCTTTCATTGCCCAGAGTAGCGTTACTCTGTTATTTGCTCCAAGATTGTTAAGGGATTCGATACAGCTCCACACCAGCTTTGAATCAACCCGGGTAGAATTCAGTGCTTTTAACGCTGCCTGGCTGTCCGAAATTATGTATATGCATTTGTTTACCAGGGGTTGGGCAATCAACTCCCTTGCGCACAAATCTATAGCAAACGTTTCCGCCTGAAAGATAGTAGCGTACTTACCAAGGTTTATTGAAATGTCAACTCTCGGATTTCTGCTATACACCCCGGCTCCCACACCCAGTGAATTTTTCGAGCCATCCGTGTATACAACGCAGTCGGACCCAGAGAAGGAGATTGCACCTCCTTTCCATTCGTCCCTACTTGGGAATAGGACGTTAAAGGCCCTTTCCACGTGTACACGTGTGGCAAGCATGTCTGATACCATTCCAAGGACTTGGTGGGAATTTAACTTCCCCACTAGTCCCGCGTGGTCCCAAAGTGCCTCCCCCGTTATCTGGTTACCTATCGACTTGGCTCTGTAAGAGACCATCCTAGCCTCCTTCTCCAAAAGAATGGGGAGTGGAGTTAAACCTAGGAGTCTCTCCATTGCCGCCGTCGGAGTGGTGGACATAGCGCCCGTAATGGCCACGCATGCAGTTCTCTGCAGACCAGACAACTTCGCTGCAGCAGCTTGTTGTAGTCCTTTCGACCCCCACGCCACTGAGCCGTACGTGACCATTGGTTTTATCACCGTTTGATAAATCCAGTAAATCTGTTTGGGATTCATCCCCCATGATTTTCCACAGACCCTTCTGAGATTCCAGAGGGATACCCTGGCTTTGTTTATTGTTCTCTCCAGATGGGAGTTCCAGGTAAGTTTTCTATCTAGGATTACCCCCAGATATTTTACCTCCTCCGCAAAAGGAATGAGTTCACCGTAAAGAGTCGGCTGTCGCAGATTATCCAGCTTCCTCCTTTTGGTGAACGGAATAATTACTGTTTTGTGGGGGTTTACCGACATCTGCTCCTCCTCACACCACCTGTGTACTATATTTAGGGCCATTTGAAGGATCTCCGAGATGGTCTCCTCAAATTTTCCCCTTATTATTATAACCAGATCGTCCGCATAGCATTGGAAATCCACTCCCCGCAGGGAGAGAGTCCCAAGAAGCGAGTCAACCAGGAGTGACCACAGAAGTGGCGATAGAACACCTCCCTGTGGACACCCCGAGCCGCCCTGAATCGACAGTCTGTTCCTGCATTGATGACACTACGTACCGATTACCAAGCACGTTTTTTATCCAGTTACAGATAATCCTGTTTACTCCCCTGCGCTGAAGAGCAGCACATAGGGAGTGAGGTAATGCGTTGTTAAATGCTCCCTTAATGTCTAGGAAGGCTGCCAGCGCAATCTCTTTGTTCTCAAGAGAGTGGCTGATTTTTCCTACGAGGTTGTTAAGTGCCAAATCCGTGGACTTCCCAACCTGGTAAGCATATTGGTGGGGATTCAAAGGAAAATTCCTAAGGTTCCCCTCCCTAATGTGCCTATCTAGAATTCTTTCTAGAGTCTTTAGTACGAACGATGTGAGGCTGATCGGCCTAAAGGATTTAGGGAGGGAGTTATTCACCGTCCCCGCTTTACGTATATATACGACCCTTGCGGTCGACCAGCTCAGCGGAAGATAACCCCATGCTAGACTCGCCCGTAATAATTTTGTTAGCAGAGGTAGCAACTCCTCTTCACCGTTTTGCAACAGCGCGGGAAAAATGCCATCCTCTCCCGGTGATTTGTATGGGGTGAACGCACTCATCGCCCACTTCACCGTTGATGGGGTAACCATTTTCGTTGCCGCCCCCAGTCCTCCTTGTTTGGTCGTATCAGCGACCCAAAAGGAAGGGGATCGGCTGCCGGTCTTCCAGAAGCAGACTGCCAGGAAAGTGGTTCTGTAGTAAGAGCTCCAACGTCTGTCTCTTGGAATCCGTGAAGGAACCGTCCGGTCGTTTTATCGAGCCGACTTCCTGTGCTGGATCCCTAGAGAGAATCTTGTGGATTCTTGTTCCGGCAGGTACATCAGATATACTCTGGCAGAACCTCCTCCAAGAATCCCTTTTTGCCCTTCTGATGGCCTTGTTATATTCCGTTAGAGCAGTCCTGTAGATATCCCAGCACCCTGCTACTTTAGCTCGATTGAAGAGACGTCGAACTTCTTTCCTTTTTTGTCCAGGCTGCTGCTCCACCAAGGTGACCCTCTATTGTCCCTCTTCTCCTTGAGTGGGCAGTTCTCCTGGTATGATAATAGAATTGCGTTTCGCATATGCTCATTCGCTGCTTCTATATCATTTTTGTTTTTTATAGACCCAATCCTCCCCTCCAAGTGCACTCGGTGGGACCTTCGGTATCCACTCCAGTCCGTGCATTTAGGATCACGGAATTGGACTATAGGCCTCTCCCCGACCTTCACCTCGAATCTCACATGTCTGTGGTCGGAACAGGAAGGTTCGGTGGAGACTCGCCAGTTAACAATCTTGGTGCTCATAAGCTGAGTGCTAATTGTTATATCTAAAACTTCCTTACGGACCCTAGTCACGAAAGTTGGTTCAGAACCTTCATTGTTAACTGAAAGTCCCTCCCCTAATATATAATTATAGAGTGACTCACCCCTTGCATTGGTGTTGGTACTTCCCCAGTCCAGATGGTGGGCATTTGCATCACATCCAATGATCAGTTGTCTGTTGTTCCTCTTGCAGAAGGCGATTAGGGTCCGCACTACCGCTGGAGGAGGTTGTCCTGGTTCATCCCCCGGGAAATACGCCGAACAGACTACTAGCTCGAGCCTGTTCTCTCCCACCGGGAGCGAGAGTTGCGCCGCAACTACATCTGCTGTGCAATACCCTGTTAACAAAAAATGATTAATGTTATTTCGAATAAGTAGACAAGCTCTAGGCTTGCCGCCTGAGCCGACCACCAGCTTACCCGAACTGTTCCCAAGGCCGCTAATTCGGCCTGTGTTGGAGATCCAGGGTTCCTGGATCATTGCCACGTCGATGTTTTCTCGGCCAAAAACCCTGCCAAGGAGGAATGACGCCGCTTTGGCATGTTGTATATTGGCCTGAAGAACACCAATATGGGACGGCATTTTTATACTACCGTTGGAGGAGGAGGAGGAGGAGGAGGAGGAGGATCTCTCTTCCCCTCTCCCCCTGGGTTAGGTTTTTTCCCCCCCTTTGGTGCTCTCTTTTTCAGCGCCTTTCCGGACAGAGGGGTTTTTCCCTTCTTGTCCTTCGGGGCCGTTACAGAAGCAGCTGTTGACTGACTCCTTGAGTCCTCTACCGGAGTCCTAGCAGGAGGATTAACCCCTTTATTTGACCCCACGGAGGCTACCGAGGTGCCAACAGCGGTAGACGCGGTGGTCTTTTCCTTGGGGGCCTTTTCCTCTCGTCCTCCCCGGGCCCTGCATCGGAAGTGAATCCGACCAAACCCGTAGAAAGGGCGGAGATTTAGCCTCTCCAGTTCTTGCATCGATTCATCGTCGATTGCAAACGTCCACGTTTGACCGGGACCCGTAGGTTCCCTACGTAGCACACTCCATTCCGGAGTGTTCAGGCCTCGGTTCATTGTCCGTAGACGTTTCAGTACCACTTTCCCCTCCAATCTAGGTGTTTCCCCTTCTTCGGGGATGTAGGCCACGCAGATGTGGGGTTTGGGTATTTCCTCCTTATGCACCAGTTTGAGTCTGGCGTCGTGCCATGGATGCAGGTCGTTAACGGCTTGCTCCATCCACTCAACCGTCGTCGCATCGGCGCACTCAAGGATGAGCATTCCCGGGCGGATTGTGCTACCCAGGAAACGGACTTGGGGTCCGTCGTCCGGCACCTCGTCTAATGCGGTCATAATCGACCGCTGTACGAGGCGCAGTTGCTCGTTTGAGAGACGGACGTTAGGGTGATCGAGGTGGATAATGCCCACTCTGACTCCCTGTGCCACGTCCCTAAACGAGCGTTCAGTGGTCTGCCCGGATACAGTCCCGGTGCGAGGTTTCTTCACCTTCGCTTCCGGGGTGCTGCCATCCGAGCGAGAACGCTTACCAGAAGAAGAGGCAGGGGGATCCTTTCTCCCTTCTTGCCCCACCTTCGGCAAGCGCTGATCAGACGAGGTCTTGGGTCGAGTTTTATCTCCTCCCTTCTCGTCCAGCTCCCTCAGGATCTGGGCCAACGCGACATCATATTCGATGCCGCTCTTCAGTAGCCGGCTTAGACGTTTTCTCGTCGCACCGGAGAACCTTGCCCTTTTGTTCAGGTCGAGGCGTTTGACCGCTTTCACGGCTTCGTCCTCGCCTAATTTGGTTTCACCTTTAGAGGATTGAGGGGATGATAACAACTCCCTTTCCACCTCCTCGGTGATCTCCATTGCTTCACCAGAAACCTGGCGACCAGTGGGATTATCTCCCTCCATGGTAGCGCCAGTACCCTGGTGAACAGGGGAGTTATCCCCCCTGTGGCCTGTTTTGTAGTCTTCTATATTTTTACTCATATTGTTCCCACGAGTAGCAAGGGAAATAAAGGTCCACTGCGACAGAGCCCCGCATTATCGCAGTAAGGCTACATACTTACGGGAGGTTGCCTGGTATCCCGAAGGCTCCGTTCAGAGAGTCAGAGAGAGACAACGATACTTAAAAGTAAGCGATGCATACTTGTGAGCGCGCCAAATTAACAACTAAAAAAAAGATATAAACAATGAAATTTTTTTAAATCTCTATTAACAATATTATTAACTATTGTATAGAGAATTAAAAACATTTATTACTTTCACATTATCTGTTTTTTTAATATATTTTTCATAGGTCGAAAGTACCCAAATTTGAGACTTTTCGAACCTTAAAAAATTCATATCTTTAAAAATATTAACTTTATCGTGAAAAGTCATAGGACCTTTTTTATTGGCATTTCAATAAAGAATATAAAAAAAATTTGTCCGGTTGAAAAATAACAATTCCTTGTAATTGTTTAAACAATTTCGGTTTAAACAATATGACACCGGGTTGCGCCATGGCAACATGCATTTATATCATTAGGAGGGCAATTTGAAAAGGATCACATAAAAAAATTCAGGTGGAATAGTTTTCGGTACTCATGCGTCGATTCCTCCTGGACTAATGTTCAAACGAGTCCTCTTCAGATCGAAAGGTACTAGAGAAAGACAAAACACACCTCTAAATAGAGCGAATGAATTGATCTGATCCACAGAGATATCAAAGAATGAGCTCGGTACTGGATAGGCAGATACGAAGCTTCCCACTTGGCAAACACATCTCTGTGTTTCGTTCAGATGTCTATGCTATACTTGCTTGTGCAAGAAAAATAATATGAGAGCTTACCACAGAAGGCATATGAGAATCTACAGTGACAGCCAAGCTGCCCTTAAAGCCTTAGAAAGCTTTAAGTAGTCATCTAGGTTGATATGGGATTGCCGCGAAGAACTTAAAAGACGCCACCAACAACAGGGTTGCACTGGAATGGGGACAAGACTGCGGTTTCTAGAATTTGGAGAGGAAAAACCGGAAGCAGCAGGGTATACGAAACGGCCACTTTCAAGACTGTTGACCTTTATCAGAAGGCAGGACTAGCTAGGGTGCATTAAAATACATTGGGCAGCACAATAGCTAAGTTAGCTGTGTATCAGGCTGTCAAGCCGGTCCAATTTGTAATCTGTAATCATATCCAAAACATTTCTTTCACTTTTTCCTCGATGGTGGATGTGCTCGGGGGGTTCGTCATCTACAATATCTTCACGGCCATGTTGCACACGCATATACAACTAGGCGTTCATCTTATAATAATACTAGTACTAGGTATATATTGTTCTTATTAAACTTAAACTACTATTTCTCTGTATGAGAGTATATTTATATATTGCTTTTAGTAGAATTCGGAGAGCGTCCGGAATATTCTACTACATTTGCGAAGATGTCCATCGCCGATCAACTGTTGGTAGCGTAAACAACTTTCAGTAGCGGCGGTTTCAATCTCTTAAAAAGGACACGCATCACAATACCTATGTATTTGAATACTTTTTAAAATATTCCAAATATGTCAGATTATAATATCCCGCTAGAATATATGATTTTTAGTTTTTTTTTTAAATTTGTTCTACATGTGTAAATGCTTTTGCTGCACCATAGAGTTTTTGTTCTATTATTTTTGATTGCAAAGACTTTTTCAGGCTAAATAATGTTTTCTTTCATTTTAAATTAAAGGCTAGATATTAAATAAATGGCAACTAAAAACACTTTCGCTTTAAGAATATCAGCATAGTGTGCATTTTTTAAACTATTCCGCACAAGATCATATATATTCATATAAATAAAGTACATTCCATCCGAAAAACGTAATTCGTTATTGCGACGAGCGCGCCTAATGTTATTATTGTCGAGGACGCCAGAAATGATAAAATTTGATTTATTGGTCGAGATTAGCAAATTTTCTATGGTCAGCTTTTCCCTAAACTGGCCAGAAAATAGTCCTATATCCACCCCAAATCTGAATTTTCCGTCTTCTTTTGTATTCGTCGCGAGACGAGGGTTAAATAAATGAAATGCAGGACAAGACATATGCGTGCGGCTAATTTATTATCACAAGGGTCAAGCGGTTTCCGAAAGAAACCTTCTTTCTTGAATCTTTTGTGGGATTATTTACTTATGACTTTAGATTATATTTCGTAGATACACATTTTCTATTTATATCATTTGTTTTGTTTGCTTCATACAGCGTCAATAACGTGGGAAAAATGTTAGCATATATTATTAATAGTTTATATGTATAAACGTAGTACAGTATTTTAAGTCCTGAGAGTAGAAGTTATCCTGTTAATTATCCAAATTAAAAAAAAAGAAAAGAAATATGATAAAAAATTGTTACTTATTGAATATTCTGTGCAGTTCATCTTTAACACGATCGATAAAAGTGCCATAAACAGGAAGATGGCGAACAAGTATTCAAATATGAAAAAAAGAGTTTATATTTTTAAAGAAGAGTATCTATCGGTAAATATATATATAAAAATACACTTTTTAAAATTTTTGACTTTAAAACGGACTTGAACATACAAAATCAATGGCACCATTGTTAGATTTATTTCTGTATTGCAAAATGTGTTGCCTAACTATCTATTAAATTGCTTAACCATATAATCATAGAATTTTATGTATCTGATCCAGCTTAGTTTGTGTCTGTGATGTGCCGTATCCAAAAATGCGCGGTTTCCACATTAAAAATGTTTTTCACTAATTTATATTTTTATAAATGTCAAACATTTTTTTGCCAGTCGAAGAGTTGTTTCTTGCATTAAAGAGTTGTTTTTTAATAAACCTCCTACACCTTAAATATCAAAAATGTAGGTTTTTAAATAATAGAAATGAATTTTAAACCCATAACTTGAATGTAAAAGCAAATCTCTGTTTTTTCCTATCAGATTCTTAAGTTTTTTAGATAAAAAACGATTTTTCCGTTTAATACAAAACAGCCATTTAGGATGATTCCCTCCTTTCATTTATTTCTCGCGCTTGATAAAAATAGTATATACTACAAGGACTCAAACACCCTTTTTGTGTTTTCTCCTCATTGCAACCTCGGCTGTAAACTGAGGATTCAATGCAAAAAGAGCCCTTTCTACTCTTAGTGATATAATCTACTCTTTCACCAATCATAGCTGTTTACTTGACAGCTGTCAATGATTAATCATTTATTTTTAGTGTTTTAGTATTTAATTACAAAAACTATTTTTTGCATCGCCATAACGTTTTCTATTGAAATGTAATCAAATGTCCGATAAGGCATATAGCCCAGGAAGTAGTTATTTCTTCTTAAGAAAATGTCAAGCTTGGTTTGAAAACTACTAAGAGTTTCTATAACTCAGAGGGTGCAAGTAAAAATATTTTTCAATTTTTAATTGATTGCATATATTTTCGGTTTCTTGCTTATCAGTTCTTTAAATTTTACCATTAATATCACTTCTGTTTCCGTTTGCTTTTTTAATTTTTCCCTATTTAAAAAAAAAAGAATGGAAGAAATATTTAGTATGTCGGTGTAAAACAAATCCTGATATTCAATAGTCTACGTCACTGATTAAACATGTGGAACATCCACTATAACGAATCGTATATATTTGTTATGGTGGTGTTATTGGAACTTTAATCTAATCTGATTGAATCATTTTGTATTTATTGAGGTTGACCCTCTAAACTTACAGTATGTTCTTGTTTTGATAAGGGATTTAATGGTTGAAGGAGGAATAACTATCTTGTCAATACAAATACTTTTGTACAGATTGTCCATTCGACAATTTGACGTATCGATTTCGGTTTATTGTTGGAATTTTTAATAAAATAGGGAGGCAAAAATTCATTACAATTAGTCTTTTAGAAATATTCGTTCTATTGTGTTTTCCTGTTGTATTTTATTCACCAAGATGTAAATTATTAAGAGCGTACCTCCAATTTTTCGAGTATCGTCGCCTTGGTGGTGAAAAGAGATAAGCCACATTTTTGGGTAAATTGAGTTAACAACAACACGTCAATGGAAATACGTTAAAAAAATACAGTGGTGAAGAAAGTTAACTAATACTTTAGTTGTAACCTTGAATTCCATTAAATTGTGAGAAAACTACTGAATATTTTTAAAAAATGTCAAAAACATTTTAAAAAATGGGAAAGTAACTGGCAAAAGTTAAATAAATTCCAGTAAGAGTTGCAGAAAATAGTACGGCCCATGTATATCCACAATTTACATTGTGGATATCCACAGGCGATACTTTTGGACGTCCATAGTTGATGCATATAAGATCCAATTCTGAACTATTTAGGAAAATATAATGGACATTTGAAAAGTTCTCATTTCACAAAAAATATATCCCATAAAAATTCTCAAATAAAAACTGTTGTTTGTATGAACAAAAAATATATTTAAGAAAATAAACAAAGACGTAAAATTATAAAAAAGTACACTCAGCTGGCAGAATTAACCACCCAACCCTATATTTTGTTATTTAGTCAGATATATTTGTAATTTTCAATTTTTGGTAGTTTTTGATGTCTTAAAAAAGCAAACAAACACAATCTACTGAAACTTTTTGTTTAATCTTAAATAATCTATTTCAATTTAAAACATTTGAACAAGACAAGTAAAATATTCTTAGGTGGCAAGCCGGGCCTAAGATCTATTGTATCCCCTTCTCTCGCGATATTTTGATGTTTTTTAGATTTTCCATTGCTTGTTCTCAAAAATTAAGTATTAAAATAGTCATTTGGATCAACTACAAAAATAATCACTAACACAAAATATGGATAAATGAATAAAAAACGTTTTATCTTCACAAAATAATATGTTTTTTAATACTAATCAAAAAATAAAATTATAGCTAATAACCACAACAGCACAAACCGTTAACAAACAACTATTTTAATTCAAATTCCGGAGTGGCTCCTATCAGTACATGCAAAGAGAATCACCCATGTCAACAGTATTAATTTTCTTTTTTAAATGTAACAATCAACAGATTACATAATATAGGTTGTCCATTTTTAGTCCATCGAAGGATGTCCCATGGATATCCATTTATGTCCGTGGATATCCATGGATATACATTTGACTACGTGGATATACCGGACTTAATATGGACCTAAAATGGATATCCGTAGCATGTTCGTGTTTACATGGGTAAATTTTTTGAATCCAAAAACTTAGCAGATATTTTTTTTGACCTAAATAGGTTTTCTCTCTAGTTAATGGATTAAAATATGGTTAGGTTAGGTTAGGTTAGGTTAGGATTAAAATATGGGTTAAAATATCAGACGTTTTATATTCTCTCTTGGATACTAAAACGACAACTGTGGACAGACTCAGTTTCATTTTTCTTGTTAACATTTTTATAAATTAGAACAGTTTTTAATAATTTTATTGTTTTATTGTTTATTTATTTAAAAAGTTTGTAATAAAAAGTTCCTTGTTAGAAATGAAGCTACTTTTAGTATAAGGCATGAGTATAATATTTATAAAAAATTACATAGCAAAATTAAAACAAAAATCAACAACAATACTAATCATCTTTTTGATCTGTCAGTGTTTCTATTTCTAATATTGGAAAGCAATGCTCAAAATATAAAATTTCTTTAATTTTACTAACATTTCTTTCTAAAGGTTCCAATCTCTGCCAATTCTTTGGTAAATAATTTCCTTTGGTGTCCAAATAGTAAAAACAGCAGAATTTTCTGATTCACCAGATATCAAATATAATTGGGCACATCAAGTTAGAAAAATGTTTTCAGTGATGAACTGTTTAGACATATGGAATACTCTTGATCCTACTACTTTAAGATCACGAAAAAAGATTTTAACATCTTAATTAATACATTATTTTCTATTGGTAATGAAGCACTAACACCACGACAAACAAATGTAATTTTTATTTTTATTCAGTTGAAATGGTACAAACTAGTAAATAATGAAGTTATTGCGAAAAACTATTTACATTCTTTAATTAAACATGCAATATACCAATATGATGCATTAGTGCTGACGTCACATGACAATTACTGTATCAAAACAAAAGAATGTCATTTAACCTGCACCAGTTAAGGTTGTTAGTTTGTGATTATTTTAAGTTTTGCAAACAATTTATGAACAAAATTCCTTCAAGAAGGAAAAACAAACTGTGTTTACACATTGTAGAGTTACATTAGACTGCACAGAAGTTTATACATAAGATAATAAAGAGCAAGAGCCTTTCTAGTACTCTATAATAATCCTATTTATATTGAATAAAATAAGCACATTGGGAATCTATAGATATACTTATAGATGAAATACTTACTCTTTAAATCATTTTTTAATTTTCTATATATTTTATAAAAACTTCTTTACCACACCTAGAATAATCACAAGATAACAGCTAAATAACAAGCTCAACTGATGCAGGTTGAATAACATTTAAATCTTTAATGACAATTCCTTATGACGTCACACTAATGGAGCGTATTCCCTAAATATTTTCACTGTAATTTAATTTCGAAAATGTCAATTTGCTAATATTGGGTACTAAATATCTTAAATGTATTGCAAGATTTTATAATGGTTGGAATAACGCACTGTTGGTGGTATAGAATGGTTACACTAAAAATCAGATCGCATGACAATCTAATATTGCGACTCTCATGTACAAAAACCCAGCATCCCGTACAAACTATCACATGCAAAATCCACTTATCCCTTACTCCCCGTCGCGCGTACAAAAGACAAACGCAGGCTAAGCTACTGAAGCGGATCTAACGTTCGTCCGAAACACGCGCTTCTGTCAATTGTCTCCCCCGTAAAATCACCCTCCGTGCAACCCCAAAAGAGACGTACTGCAACAGCAGTATCCGGAAACGACTAGCAAAGTATGCAACCAACGTCATTGTGGGACGAGTATTTGCAAACAAAAATACAATTAAGTTAGTTTGCATCAAATAATGGAATTTTCAATACACTGTCAATAAGAGTGAGTAAACGTTTATTATTTAAGTAAAAGCTAAAGCAGCTAATGTTGTTATAGGATTGGTAATAATTTATAAAACAATTTTTACATCACTCAATAAAAAGCGAACCTAAAATATAAATAAATATAGCAGAATCATATAATTTGTGAAACATTATACAAAGAACTTTTTAACACAAGGTTTATTTAAAACATTTTAATTTTCGCTCGTAGACAGCTGTTTCGATAAATAATAATAGTTAGATTACCTAAAATCGTCTAGATGATTGTAGAGAATTTCCCACAAAATACTAATACAAATATTCATGTTTTGATAATTGCAGTTTTAAATAATTACCATAACATGGGTACTGATGCAGCAGGAGCAGTTGCTCGGGAACAAGACGGTAGGCTTGTAACGGGTTAACAGATAGGATAAAGACCTTAAAAAGAGAAGAAGAATTTGACCATAACATCAAGTAGCTGTAAACGAAATAATTATTATCAATTAAATTTATTATATTAACCTTTACTCTGTGGAATTCCATCTTACTAAGAATAATAATCAATTATTCGTTTGAACTCAACTTCCACGTTTAATTAAAAAATTAGCCTTTAAAGTACAATTACAGCTGTTTTGGTACAACCAGTATCATAAGATTGACATGTTTAAGTTACATTTTGTTTTTCTAAGGTAAACCAAGGTAACAATTTAATAGCAAAGAAATTCCAAGATTAATTTGTTCATTAACAACTATAAATTGTTGATATGCTAGATGTCTTTTTATTTCAAGTTCTTCAAGGAAATTTAAATTTTGTTTTTTATCACAAATGTGTAGTATTTGGATGTCATGTGAACACCAGATTTTTTTTTTAATTTGGGTGATTTTGTTTTTACATTTAACAATTTTGAACCAACATTATTTTGTGTTATAAATTATATTAATGCTAATGTTGCCGTAGATATTATTTTTGAAATTGGTTTGGAAATATTTCCACAATATGTAATATTTTTATAACTTAATTTCTTAAGTTTGTTTAGGAAATATTAGTTATAGTGACAGTTTCTGTTCTTTTTATTAATTAATTTATTTATCAAATGAATTGGATAGCCATTAGATGTATCTATTTGTTTTATGATATCAATTTCTTTATCAAAGTAAGTTTTGTATATTGGAATTGAAAATGCTCTATGTATCATTGAATTTTATAAGATGCTAATTTATGTGTTATAGGATGATTTGAATTATTATATGGTATGTTTACATCTGTTCGTGTTGGATTTCTGTATATTGAATAATTTAATGAATTAGCTTTTTCAATTTTTAAATCTAGAAATTTAATTGAATTATTTTCTTTAACTTCTAAAATAAAATTAATTTTTGGATGCAACGTACCTATTAAAATAATTAAAAAATATATGTAACTGTCCTTCGCTATCTACAAAACCTGCTAACACATCATCTACATAGGCATCTATACCAAAATACAATATTGTTTTTATAACTAGAATTAAAGATTTTGCATGGTTTCTACTCGTCAATTAACCATAAAAATACTTTCTAAAATTGGAAAAATAGGACTTCTCATTGGAAGACCATTATTTTGAATATATGTTGTTATCAAAAGTAAAATAATTTTGGGTGACGCATACATTACATAGATCTGTAATTATACCTGGGTGGATATTTCTTTCATCTATTAGCTTTTTAACTATAACTATACATTCTTTAGAAGGCATTTTAAAGAACATATTAGTTACATTAAACGATACTAATTTAGTATTATTTTGTAAATTACATTTATTTAATTTATTTATGAAATCTAATTAATTGTGTACTGAATATTTAGGATAATTCCTTAGGGCTAATAATATCTAGGCTTTAATATTGGTATGTCTTATTACTCCCATACTTAATCTAGTCTTAACATAAAAATAATAATAATAATAAAAATAGTTACCTTAAAAAATCCAAATTTAACTTAAATATATGTCAATCTGATTATGCTCGTGGAAGTTGAGTTCAAAGGAATAGTTGTTTATTATTCTTGGTACAAAATTGTTAAATGTAATAACAAAATTACCTACATTAAAAAATCTGGTGTTCACAAAATTAATTGTCCAAAATATAATGCTGTATATATACGTCAAACCAAAGAAATTTTGGAATAAGATTCAATGAACACTTAAGAACATATAGATTACAACAACCAGATAAGTCAAACTATTCAAAATAACTTCTTGAACATCCAGACTGATCAATCTTCTTCACACTTTATAAATAGTACTAGGTAGCAATAACTTAACAAGTGTTTCAACAATATTAAAATTTCAGCCCCCACGTGAATATAGTTAGTTACTATGGGCAACGGTTTCAATTTTGTATTTCCTTTGTGGTTAAAAACAGAACTAATGCTTTAACATTTAAATGTAAATAATTGTAATAGCCGTAGAAAAATATTACCAAGGTAGCAATTTTCTAATTCAACCATATGTTGATCTTTAAGAATTTTTCAAGCGGTTTTTCTTCGACGTAAATTACGCACTACAGAACGTTTTATCGATTCTTCGTATGTTAAATGCCTCCAATTTGGTTAAAGCGAATGCACCTCCAAATGGGGAAGAGGCACGTACTGCCCATATCTTACTTTCATTACCTTTAGTTATTCCAAACGTTTTAATCGAAATCAACGAGACGGATAAGCCACACACAAGACGCGCTTCTAAAAAACTAATAATTTAATTTGAAATCGATACGGCTTACTTCGATGGAATTGTACGTTTTTTTCTTAAACAGTTTTCGTTCGGAAAATACAACTACGAGGTACAACAGAAAAATTTTAGTACCGGATCTGTAATTATTTATAAGGCTTTAATCGAGAAATCTTGGGAAATTAATACTACTACACTAAAAATAAAATAACAAACAAATATTGATTCTCACCCAGCAAACACAAATGTATATGTTACATAAAAATATTTCTGAAATATCCAAATAGCAAAGCAGCCAAGAAATACGTGGCCATGACCAGAAAGGACCTGCGGTTGGTCACAGGTATACTTACTGGCCATTGTCATCTACGAAAACATCTGAACAGGTTGAGTTTATCGGACAGCCCACTATGTAGAGGATGTGAACAAGAGGATGAGACAGTTGAGCACGTCCTTTGTGACTGTCCGGCACTCTCTCTAACAAGACTTTCTGTATTCGGCGAGAACTGGCTAACACATGCCAATTTGAGGGAGCTGCCTACAGGCGACGTTATCACCTACTTTAAACAGGTAGGATGGTTAACGAGCCAATAGGTTAGGCTCAATCTCAGAAGGACGCACAATGGGCCAAATGTGGCCTAAGTGCTGTGGGGCGACCCACCCTTCCAGAATTACAGATACAGATACATAAAAATATATAACAGATAAAAAAAGATATTTTCTCGATACTAGCCTATATACCTAACTTTATTGACTTTTGTTGAGGTAGTAAAGTTGGTCATTATTAACCAAGGTAGAAAAATTCAGAGACTACATGATGAACAATAAATCTCAATCCATTTGACAGAATATGAGGGTAACTGATGCAAAGACAACATGAAGAAATATTTGAGCAGAAGTCTCCAAGGAAAGGGAAAAGAGGACGAACTCGACGCTCATGGAACGAGGGAAAAGAGGAAGAACTCGACGCTCATGGAACGAGGGAGTTTCATGAACTCAACATCCACGTTTAATTAAAAAATTAGCTTTTAAATTACAATTACAGCAGTTTCGCTACAACTAGCATCATCAGATTGACATATTTAAGTTACATTTTGTTTTTTCAAGGTAGGTTAAGTTAAGTTAGGTTCAATGTGAGCGGGGCGTTTCCCACCCCTCCACTGCGGCTAAACTAGGGCCTATTGTGGCTCACCCCTAAGGGTCACAATTCGCCATCCAGTCTGCACTTCTTAACAAAGTCCAAGATCGATTTTGGCGAGACTTGTCTAAAGTCCCTTTAAAGGCCCTTTCCACGTGTACACGTGTGGCAAGTATGTCTGATACCATTCCAAGGACTTGGTGGGAATTTAACTTCGCCACCAGTCCCGCGTGGTTCCAAAGTGCTTCCCTCGTTATCTGGTTACCTATCGACTTGGCTCTGTAAGAGACCATCCTCGCCTCCTTCTCCAAAAGAATGGGGAGCGAAGTTAAGCCTAGAAGTCTCTCCATTGCCGCCGTCGGAGTGGTGGACATAGCGCCCGTAATGGCCAAGCATGCAGTTCTCTGCAGACCAGACAAGTTCGCTGCAGCAGCTTGTTGCAGTCCTTTCGACCCCCACGCCACTGAGCCATACGTGACCATTAGTTTTATCACCGTTTGATAAATCCAGTAAATCTGTTTGGGATTCATCCCCCACTATTTTCCACAGACCCTTCTGAGATTCCAGAGGGATACCCTGGCTTTGTTTATTGTTCTCTCCAGATGGGAGTTCCAGGTAAGTTTTCTATCTAGGATTACCCCCAGATATTTTACCTCCTCCGCCAAAGGAATGAGTTCACCGTAAAGAGTCGGCTGACGCAGATTATCCAGCTTCCTCCTTTTGGTGAACGGAATAATTAATGTTTTGTTCTTTTTCTTCCATCTTATAAAACTGTGCTGGCCAACATGTTTTTTCGCCTTTTAACCAATTAGGACCCTTCCACCAACAAGATTGTAACAACTGTATTGTAGTACATCCTCTCGAAGGTAAATCTGCTGGATTTATGGTTCCTGGAACGTAGTTCCAATTATCAGGATCAGTAAGCTTTCTAATCTCCTCAATGCGATTCCAAACGAAAGGTTTCCAGGTTTCCTTTAATTTTATCCAAGACAATACGGTTGTAGAATCAGTCCAAAAATAAGTAGTAAGATTTTCGTAGCCCAGTGCCTCACTTACATTTTTGTATAATCTTGCTCCAATAGTGGCTGCTAAAAGTTCCAATCTTGGAATAGATATTTTCTAAGTAAGAGAAATTCTAGATTTAGCTTGTACTAACTGAACTGTTACATCGGAATTTGTTTCGTGACGCAAAAATATAACGGTGGCATAAGCATCTTTCCTTGCATCAGTAAATACATGAAGACTAAGTTCAGAGTTTTGGGGTTTTTGTTTAAAAAACCATCTAGGAATCCTAAGTGAAGAGAGACAACTTTGTTCATGTAACCACTTTAAAAAGGTTTCCCTAACATCAGTGGGTACTTCTTGGGTCCAGTTTAACTGGGATATCCAGGTTTTTTGCAGAAGCAGTTTGGGACATAATAGAACAGGTGCAATAATTCCTAGAGGATCGAAAATTCGGTTTGTTACAGATAATATAACCTTTTTTGTTACTATAGACAGGTCTAAGTTATTTAAATTATCCAGACATAGATACAAAGTGTCATTATTTCGATCCCAGTTCAATCCAAGTACTGTTGATATAAATTTTTCTTCATAATTTGTTCCAGGCAAATTAAATTCCCATAATCGAAGGTCAAATTTAGCTTCTAAAAATATTTTTGTAGAATTTTCAATAAAATTTTGTAGTTCTTCTTCTGTATCTACACTAGTGACGGAATTATCGACATAAAATGAATCCATAAGTTTTAATATTGTCTCTTTTGAGATATCTTTTCTTTCTTGAGACAACACATTTCTTAAATGATGCTTTATAACTGCGTTCAATAGAAACGGACTACTCGTTATACCAAAAACGACTCTGGAATGACGATAAGTAATAACGTTTCCGTCTTCATCAAACCATAAGAACCTTAAAAAATCTCTTTCACATTTAGAAAGACTTATTTGTAAAATAGTTATTTGTGTACCAAGGCCGTAATGTTGATCTTTTTTGGCCGAATCTGAAATTTGCGGCCGAGGCTTGGTCTCGGCTACGCCTCGGCCGCAAATTTCAGGTGAGGCCAAAAAAAGATCATACGGCTGAGGTGCACACAAAATTTTTTAAGCGAGTGTCTCATCAAATAGGTAACAACTTTTTTTTACAATTTTGTTTCTAAACAGAGACGAAACTGGAAGATTAGAATCAAATTTTTATTAACCAAATGAAAAGTGTATTATTAAGTAACAAAGATGTGTACAGAATTACTTACAGTAAGTATGATAAACAGAAGTTGGGTCATAACGAAGTTAATAAATTAGGGCATTATTTGCTATTAATTGTTATGTTAAATGTACATTTACTACATTTTGAAAATGTAATACCACTTTTAGACATGACATTGTTAACAAACATTTCATTTTCTTGATTTTCCGTAACAATGGTTCTTGCTGGAAAGCTGCTTACTGAAGTACCATTTAATTCAATTTCTTTGGAATTATTTTGAACAGAAGAACGCATACCTGAAGTACCTTCTCCTCCTGCAAGAATTCTATTTGAAATTTCCTTCTTTCTTGAAATGGAATCTTCAATGTAGCCTTCTGCTACAGAGTTAGACTTCCAACCTCCGGAAAGCTTGTAAATAAATAGCCTGGCAACGGAACCTTTTCTTTTGTTTTATGGGTAAATAACCCAAACATGCAAATTAAGTGTGTCTAGTAGGCCGCCTTCATAATTTGACAATCTTAATATCGGACGTGGAAATAACTCAAATAAGCAAATTAAATGTGTCTAGTAGGTTGCCCTCATAATGACTTTGTTTGCAAAAGCGGCCGTAAAGTAAAAAAGCGGCCGTAAAGTAAAACAGCGGTCAAAAAAGATACACTTTAGGGACGTTAATAGATCCGTAAAACTTCATTTTTTATGACACTCGCTTAAAAACGCCTTTTTTATACCAGATGTAACGGCAATTTTGGATTTTCTGAAATTTATCAACAAAGATGGTATTAAAATGAGTAAATTAATACCTTTTTCTAGGCACTGATTTAAAGATACATTATCTTTTTCTTTGGCTGAGGCGTCAAAGACCGGACGTATCTTTGTTGTGTTACTCGATAGCTTTACTACATGTCGATGCGGTAGATAATGTGGTGTAGTGCAACTATTCTCTTTATCTGTTACTTTTTCAATAATGCCTTCCTGTAACCATTCTTGAAAAATTTGGTTATATTCATTATATTAGCCATCTTTTATCAATTTGGTCTTCAAACTATCAAGTCTTTTCTTACAAATGTTCAGGTTATCGGGCAAAGGTTTATGTCCCTGAATTCATGGTAATGTAACTTCATATCGTCCGTCTGGTAGTCTGGTGACTGTCTTGAGAAAATTTTCAACTATTTCTTGGTCATGCTCTTGTTTGGTTTTATGAATTTCTGGATGTTCGATGCCTAGCACGTCCAAAGTCCACAAATCTGATAATTTGGTTGATGCATTAAAAAGTGATAGTGCCGTTATGCAATGGGATTCTTCGTTATCAACAGTTTTTGGAACTTTTCCAATTAAAGTCCAACCTAACTTCATTGCAACTATACCACATTTTAATTGATGTTGTTGACCAGAAAATAGTTTTCCTGCTATATCAGCTCCAATCAAAATTTCTATAGGTGCATGGTCCATGTCATTAATTTTAATATCAAGGTCACTTAGTTCTTTGATCCATATATCTTTTGGAATAGTGGAGAGATTGGAACAAATTACAGGTTGGTCTAAGGCTTCAAAATAACAAGTATAGTTTGCATTTGGATTTTCTAAAAATATCTGATAGCAGTTATGAGTGGTGACGTCAGAACTACGACCTCCAAAAAGAGCGTGAACTAATTCTTCCTTTCTTAGTGCTTCGTAACCCATATCTTCTACTGCTTGTCTGCTAATGTAAGATCTTTGTGATCCAGTATCAATTATTGCACGGACTGGTCGTTTCTTACATTTTCCTTTTAGATTAACAATCAAAGTTGGAAGAAGGACTTGATTGTGAGAGGTATTGTATAAACCTTCAGTTACTGTCGAGTTCTTATCAGATTTTGTAGGTATGTCCTTGGATTTAGGACACATCAAAGTAACGTGTTTACCACAACAATTTTGACATTTCAAATTGACTGCTGTCTTACAACGGCGGGCTATATGACCAAATTTTAAGCAGGAATGACATCGACCATTTTCGGATAAAATTTTTCGTAATTCAATAAGAGATTTTGTCGTGGCTTCAGGACAATCCGAGCTATAATATTTTCCTTTTGTCTTACGAAAAATACATGATAGTGGAGGTTTACCATTATTAAGCAACTCGGTGGCAGTTGGAATGACTTTTTGAACTTCTTTTCTTTTGAATTTATCTACAAAACCGGATACTGCTAGAGCTATACGTTCTTCTCCTTCCACTTCTTTTCGTAAGAAATTCATAAGTAGTTCAAGACGGATTTTTGAACTATCATCTTCTTTAAAACACGTTGTGCGTTCCCAAATTCTAAGCATATCTTCTGGAAGACAGGATTCGACTAACGGAAACAGCATGGCCGAACAAGTATCAGAGGTTACACCCAAAGTCTCCAATGAACGTAGTTGTGCTTCGATCCGGTCGTACAAAAGGGTTAAATTTGATTAATTGTTCACATTATTTAAAACAAGTTTTAGAAGTTCACGTACATACACTTCAATTTGTAAATCTTTTCTCCCAAAACGTTTCGTCAAGCATTCAATTACCTTTGGGTAATTTTCACCGCATGGAGGATAGCTTTCCACAATCTGTCGAGCTCTTGACTTTGGTATTGTTGCTTGAAACAAATATTGTAATTTTTCCTCATTAGAGAGTACCTGGTCTTCGTGAATTCTTTTAAATTGACTCCAGAATGTCAACCAGTCACGAATGTCACCACCAAACTTCTTAAATTCTAAATGCGGATACTTTAGATTTGATTGAGAGTGGCAAGAAGTAGATGATGTGCTGGGTATATTGGTTAAATCTACTCCTAATGAGTTAACTTTATCTTCTACTTTTAATTTAATTTCTGAGAATTTACACATAAAGTCACAAATTTCGGTCATTTCTGCATCTAAATCAATATCTTCGGAATCTTGTTCAATTAAAATATTTAAATATTTTTCATTTAGCTGCGAAATTGTTTGCAAAATTTGTTCAAGTACCTGTAGATTTCCTTTTATTTTATTAATTTCAACATTTTCATCTGTGAGAAGGATATTGATCTGGTTATAGATTCTGTTAAACGTTGTACGGTTTAATTCAAGGGTTTTGATAATATTTTCCATATCTTGTATCTTTACGTCTTCTATCAAAAAAAATATTTCCAAGTAGGATCTTCACAAAAGAACAAGTATCTCGCTGGGACCTCCAAAATGTAAAGAATAATGAGTATTCTACCCGAATACTAATTATTTCACTAGTGGAAAACGTAAATTATCGGTTTAATGGAAAACTTAATAAAACTTCTATTTGACAGTTATCAAAACTATTTTTTTTATTTGACAATCAATCTATCATAATAGTAAATCAACAAACTTGATTTAATTCTTCACAGTAAGATTTTTAAGAAACGGAAAACTGAAGGCGTCTACGAAATCTTGATATGTTGTAACCTTCAAACAAATGATAAAAAAATTAGACAATATTTTCGTTTGACACCAGTATTGTTTGATTATGTTTTAAATCACATAAAAGACGATATTGTTTTAAAACCATGCAATAGAAATAAAAATCCAATAGCTCCTGAACAAAAACTATGTTTATTTCTAAGATAAGTTCATAGATAAGCTTTATTAATGTTTACATATTAAAAAACTTGAACAATGTTATGAATCATTTGGAGAAAGAGGCATTGTCGTACTCCGGTGAGAACGCAGGTAGAGGAGTCCTTGACGAAAACGAAGAAAAAGCTTGGTTTTGAGGGTTATAATTACTACTGGTACCATAACAAGCAGAAGTTGATCGGCTGTGGTTCTGTTGCTGAAGACATCTCAATTGCGCATTTCCTATTTAAAAATAAACATTTTTTAAATCACCCCTGTAAACCTTACTCAAAGCAACAAAAAACTCACCTGTTTAAGTAGAGTTGCTATAGCTACAGTCGTGTATTTATTGACACCATGAAAGGTTTAATTGTCACAATCGCATCTTTTCAAGTATCTAAATAATTTTCGAGGTGATTCTGCTTATGAAAAAAATATTGATCCTAACCCTTGCGGAAATTAATTTTTCCGCACTTGTTAGGATAACAACTATTTCATACTTGATTTATCGCTACAATGTAATATAAAAAAACAAAATTTTTATAATGAAAAATACTTTCCCTTTTATTTAATCTTTCTTTACTTGTAATGATTTTAAAAACTATTTTCCAAGACTTGCAAGAGTCTCGGTGCAAGACCAAGACCAAGACCAAGACTGGACCCTGCAAGAACAAGACCAAGACCTTGTATGCAAGACCAAGACCAAGACCAAGACTAACCCGGTCTTTTGTGTTTTAAATGATATTAATGCTGATGTTGTCGAAGTAATAATTTTTGAAACTGCATTGAAAATATTTCCACAATATGTAATATTTTAATTTCTTTAGTTTGTTTAAGAAATATTAGTTGTAGTGACAGTTTCTGTTTTTTCCAATTAATTAATTTATTTATCAAATGAATTGGATAGCCATTAGATGCACCTTGTTTTTTCCTTGTCAAAGTTAGTTTTGTCCAATGGAATTGAAAATGCTCTATGTATCATAGAATTATAAGCTGCTAATTTATGTGTTATAGGATGATTTAAATTATATGGTATGGTTATATCTGTTTGTGTTGTGCTAAAATTGGAGAAATAGGACTTCCCATTAGAAAAACCTCATTTTGAATATATACTTTATTATTACTTTCATACCTGTTCTAGTCTTAACACTACTTATTCAACATCAGGTAGTTACATTGAAAAAACAAAATTTAACTGAAATATGTCAAGTTAATACAATAAATTTAAAATAAAAAGAGGTATAAGAAAACTTCACAAATAAAAATGTTAAAAAATCCTTGCACATTTTAGACAAGCTCATTAACCTATAATAATATTTTGCAACATAATATCCACATAATATCCACATGTAACTCTATTTACAGAGCTGCTGTGTACAGGAAGTAGGGTCCTTAATAATTGTTATAACTCTTGGTATGAGTGGTTCACTTAACTAGCACAACAATTAAGAGTATTATAATAATGTATTCTTATTCACCATACGATGACAATAACAAAAATTAAGTAACAATAGAATTGATCTCCAACTACGTACATTCTATTTATAGTAAGTTTTGTTTAACTCCACTAGTTTAATGGAATATTTACATAATAACATGAAAACATCAGGTATCGATATAAATTTATATGCAAGGCGGTCTTATTTACCACACACAATTCTACTACTTAGATATTATTTAGACTTTTAAAAATCTATTTTGAATCTATTTTTGAGCTAATAATAATAGATCATTTGTGCGATGTAGACTATTACACAATTAATGCTTTCGTAGTCTGTATGAAGCTTATAATGAAAGCAAGTAGATAAAGTTATGTTGGAAAAGCTCCAGGCGGAATATAAGTTTCGCTTTGTACACCTTCGCTGTTAAATTAGACTCGAATGGTATGCTTGTTCAGAAGTTTCAGCTTCTTATTCGGGGTGGCTCACACATCAAAGTTATTTTTCAATTCTTGAAAATAATTATAAATTAAAACTAAATATGGTAACAAGGAAATTATTATTCGTAGAATTATTGTTACTAAGCTCTGTGGCAAACAATCTTGATTGAAAATAGTATATTAAAGAACGCATTTCATATGGCTTTCTGTTGCGACACGAATTCAAGTTTAAAAAATGAATCGCGAAGCGATGAGCCATAGGAAATAAGCTGTTTATAATGTTTTTTATATTTTGCCATTTTATTATTTTTTTAATTAATTTATTATTTGTATATAAATTACGAAAATTTTGATTTTAAAAAGTATGTCGGTAGCACTGTGTAATTTATAACATTTGACAGTTTTGACACTTAAATTATCAAATGTTAATGTTTTAAAATAATTTAAAATGAATAATACACCAATAATAATATAAGTAAAAGATTCTATTCATAATCACAAATACTTTCTTAAAAAGCAATATAAAATTAATAAATTGGTATTAGCCACAAATGTTATTGTCAATAGTCTTGTCATTAGATACTTCATTCATGTCGCCAACCATTTAAAACAAAAATTTACGTGCTTAAAAGTTACATTACGATACTCAAATACGTTTTATAAAAATAAAATATAAAAATGGTATTTTTAATATCGACTCTATTAAATATGTGAAATTACACTCTGTTATCTGGAAAGTAGTCGAATTATTCTCTAAATTTTTCCTTTTGGAATTTTTGTATTAAGCTTAATTTGAAATTTATTGTAGGTACTAACCCTTACTCTGTGAAAGTTTATCTTATTAAGAACCAATAAACAACTAAACGCTTGAACCAAACTTCACTTTTTATTCGAAAATTAGGTTTTTAAAATGCAATTACAGCGTTTTCGCTAAAATTAGCATCGTAAGATTGAAATATTACATACGAGAAACAGCTGTAACTGTACTTTAAAACCCTATTTTTTGAATAGAAAGTGAAAGTTTCGTTCAAATCTTAAGTTGTTTATGGTTCTTAAACTTAATTTGGACAAAACATTTGGTTTAGTCATTGGTTTAGTCATTACCTTCAAAAAGGTAAAAGAATTTAAGGTTTGCGAAGTGATAACGGATCCGAGTATCAACAAGAATTTTGAGACTTTTCTAAAGAAATATATAGAATTCGTCGTGAGTCTTCTTATCTATATACTCCTCAGCAAAATGGTGTTGCTGAGAGGATGAATGGGTGTTTAGCTGAAAATACCAGATGTTTACTCTTTGACGATAACTTATTGGGCTGAGGCTATGAACATTACTATTTACCTAAAAAACTGGATTCCTATTGCACCTGTAAAAGGTTGTGTACCTGAAGAAAGGTGTACATAAAATAAAATTGATCTGTCGCATTTAAATATGTTTGGTAACTTGATCCTAAGTCTGCAGAGTATAATTTGGTAGGGTAGTGTGAAGTTTCAAAAGGATATCGCCTACTAAAATAAATCCTACAAAAAGTGTTAAATATAAATATGTTTTTAAGAAAACATAAAAACAAATTTAAATTTAGAAATAAAGAAGCAAGAAGATAATTTTATGTGTCATGAGGAAAAAAATCAAAGTTGGATATTTAATGAAAATATTAAAATACTAGAAAGTATAGCTCAAGAAAATACTTCAAAAGAAAATTAGTTTTTTTAATGTTTTAGTAGATGCTAATTCAGTTCCAAAAGATTTAAATGATGCTTTGTCAAGATCTGACAAAGAACATTGGAAGTCAACAATAAAGAAATAATTACTTGCAATAAGAAATAATGAAACATGGAACTCATAGATTGTCCTTAAGAAAAAAACGTTGTAAAAGTAAATGGAATTCAAAAATAAAAGCGGGGACAGATGGATCTACTCTAGGCTGGTATCAAAAGGGTTCTCTCAAAAATATGGAGAAACTATTTCGAAGCTTTTGCACCATTTGTAAGATTGTCTTCAATAGTTTACTTCTTGGGCTCGCTATGGAATTAATTCTGGAAGTTGATCATATAGATATTACAAATGCTTTTCTAAATGGTGATTAGTCAGAAGAGATATTTAGGGAACAACCTCCTGGATGTGAAATTCTTGGAAAAAAAGTATGCAAGTTGAAGAAAGCCATATATAGTTTGAAGCAATCTGTCTGTTCGTGGAATCAAAAGATTTATTCATATCTTTCGAATATTAATTTTAAAAGATCAAAATTTGACTTATTACAAGAATAGGGGCAATGATATGATTTTTATTATTCTTTTTATAGAAGACTTGTATATTTTGTTAAATAATAAAGAATCTAAAAGATAATTGAAAATGTATATTGAAATAAATTTAAAATAAAAGACATGGGAAAAGCTAAACAATGTTTAGGTATGAAAATTACTAGAAACCGCAAATGGAAAACAATTTCTCTGGATAAAAAAAAGTATGTAGAAGTATTATTAAAACGTTTTGGCATGGAGAACTGCAAAGCAGTAAGAACTCTATTGGAACCAAAACTAAAACTAGAAAAAAGAATTAGAAATATGGATAATTTCTACCTGTACATATCAAGAACTTATTGGAGCCCTGATTTACTTATCAACATCTACTAGGCCAGGTATATCGTTTGTAGTCAGTTATTTCAGCTAATTCTATAACTATCGGAGTGAAGAGCACTGGAATGCAGCAGAGAGAATACTAAGATATCTTAAAGGTACCATGGATTATTCTTTATATTTTAGAAAGTGTTTTAGTGAGCTCTAAGCTTATGCTGATGCAGATTGGGGCAGCTGCACAGATGACCGCCATCCATATAGAGGGTATGTGATATAATTTGCAAGTGTTGCTGCAAGTTGATAATGTTGCAAACATAAAAGTGTGGCGGTGGAGGTCAGTACTAACGAAGCGGAGTATACGGCGCTATGTGAAGCTGCGAAATAATGTGTATTCATTTGTTGGCTATACAGGGAACTGTATTAAGATTGTGGACCTGTAATACTTTACAATTATAATCAAAGAGCAAATTTATTGTATGTCACATAAGAATAAAACACATTTCAATAAAATACCATTATGTGAGGGAAATAACTGAAAATAACCAGAAATATTTATGCACAGAAAAAATGCCTGCAGATGTGCTACCTAAAATCTGCTGACTAAGGTGATCCATAATATATTTTGATCAAATTTTCATGACATTGTTAATGACAGTTATTGTATTATAAATATGTTTCAATATATAAATGTACTTCTTTTACATAAAATAAAAGTGTTTATCATACATATCTGTCTTTTCGGTCAGCTATACTACCAACAGATATACAGATTACTGCTAACTGCAACAATTAGTTTATTAAAATTTAAGTTTGCCAAGTACACGTATTAGTTATAGCACTGACGCGGGTGACTAAAAAAATCAAACTTCTACCAAACCATTAACTTTATGTGGTTTAACAGTCCTAAATAACACTTTAAAACAATATAGAACCAATAAAAACTGCAGTGTTAATAATACCCAAAATAAACAAAAATATAAAAGAAGTGCAACAAAAAGTTGTATAAAAAGGAGACCTCTCTGTATTTTCTAGCTCTCTCCCAACACGCAACATTTAAGCAAGTACGAGAAGCAAACATATTCTGTTAGTTGTTTTTTTCTGACAAATTGCCTTCACATGTTTTTTCTCCATTTTTTGCTGGTTAATTTATCTTAATTGGATACATTTTTCACAGAGTTTAAATTTGATTCGATTTGAATGATTAGACTTAATAAAAGTTTATCTAGTAAATGAAATTACTGTTTACAAATCGCTATAGAAGCTACCCATTACTTCAATGACTTTTTCAGTTCCTGTTATTAACTTTTGTACAGGATATGGTGCGTTTAAGTACCTAAATGCGATCTCGAAGTCAAACAAATAATTGAAGGTCACTTGTATTAGTAAAATGTTGGAAACTTTTTTGGTAAGAATAGTAAAGAAAAGAAGAAATTCAAATTAAAACTATCTATATAGAGGAAAAAATGTTTTAAAATCAAGAATATGTAAAGTCGTAATCAATTATATAATAAAATTTATTATACTAACTCTTTGGAAGTCCATCTTATTAAGAATAATAAAAAAACTCTTCGTTTCAACGTAACTTCCAAGTTTATTTGAAAAAATATGTTTTAAATTACAATGACGGCCGTTTGTAATATTTTCCAATACAATTTCAAAAATAATATCTTCGGCAACATCAGCATTAATATCATTTAAAACACAAAATAATGTTGGTACAAAATTGTTAAATGTAAAAACAAAATTACCCAAATTAAAAAAATCTGGTGTTTACAAAATTAATTGTCCAAAATGTAATGCTATATATAGGTCAAACACAAAGAAATTTTGAAGTAAGATTTAATGAACACTTAAGAGCATATAGATTAAAACAACCAGATAAGTCAAATTATGCAAAACACCTATTTGAACATCCAATCTCACTCTTACACAGCAATGACATCCAAATACTACACACTTGTGATAAAAAACAAAATTTAGATTTCTTTGAAGAACTTGAAATAAAAAGACATCTAGCAGATCCACAATTTAAAGTTGTTAATAAACAAATAAATATTGGAAGTTCTCCACTATTAAACTGTTTACTTTGATTGAGTTTACATTTTATACATAGATAGACATAATTTTTTTTTAATATGATTAACGTGTCTCGACAGCAGAGGTCATTGACACGGGAACTAATTACAAAACAATAACGTATTACATTAAATTAAATTGTATAAGTGACAGTCTTTTAAAAAGTTTATCACAGCACCAAATAGATTTGGTGATCCCAGGATGTGTTTCAGGTTTCCATTTAGGTTGTGGAGGCGGCGGGCGTAACGGTGGAGGTAACAGTCAATAAGAATGTGTTCTACAGTCAGTCGTGTATTGCAATGTGGGCACACAGGAGGGGCTGTTGAGGCCATGAGATATCCATGAGTCAAACGAGAGTGTCCAATCCGAAGTCTTCTTATTATGATTCTATCTTTTCGGCTCATTGAAGGAAATTTGGGAGAGTGAATAGTGGCTTGAATGTGGCGCAGTTTTGAAGTTGATCTATCCCAGCGGCTTTGCCAAGTATGGTACATTCTTTCTTTGATGGTACGTCTTAGATCAGTGCACAGTTGAATAGCTTGAGGAGGTGAATTGGAAGAACATGCTTCTTTTTTCCTGAGATTCCTACGTGAGATGGAGTCCAGATGATGGTCATTGAAATAAGTTTCTTTGCAAGGTGATGACATATTTCATGTATTTCCTACTACACACTTGAAGAACTTGAAATAAAAAGACATCTAGCAGATCCACAATTTAAAGTTGTTAATGAACAAATAAATCTTGGAAGTTCTCTACTATTAAACTGCTTACTTTGATTGAGTTTACATTTTATACATAGATAAGACATAATTTTAAAACACAAATATATTAAGTTATTGTAAAGATCAGCATGATATAGTTTTTTCCTGGTTTTTCTTTATCATTGCACAGTGATACTGATCTTAGAGGGAATTACATCCAGGATAATCCCTTAGGGCTATTAACATCTAGGCTTTAATATTGATATGTCTTATTACTTCCATACTTGGTCTAGCCTTAATAATACCTAAACATCAGGTACCTAGATACAAACAAACAAAATGTAACTTAAATGTCAATCTGACGATGCTTCTTAGCATTTAAAACATATTTTTTCAAATAAACTTGGAAGTTACATTGAAACGAAGGGTTTTTTATTATTCTTAATTAAATCATAATTGGGCTTTGAATATCAATTTAGAGAAATTATTTAAATTCATAGTAGCATAGATTATTCTTAAACGAATATTAAGATGTTTGATGGATATTAATTTTGCTTTTGGGTCTTTTTGAAGTTTTTTTATAATTCAATATCCATTTTTCCCGTTTTCCGTTTTATATAAGCTTAACCATAACTCTTTTGTGATTAAAAAGGTGTACAAATCTCTATATTTATTGATTATTTTTCACCAAAATATATATTATCCAAATTCTACTTGTACTGCTAGCTTCAAGCAATTTAAAAAACCCTAACACGATTTCGGTGGGTCTTTCTATCCATTCTTCCTCCCAAAACATGGTCTTCAGATTATTTTGCATCTCATTGCGAATAACGGGAAATTATGAATGTGGAAAATACGGGGATCGAAATGTTACACACCTTTTTAATTAATTTTAATCAACAAAAGAGGGTTCATCTATTTTTCATAGCGATTTTTTTATATATTTCTTTTATCCCTTTCTTAGTGTAGCCCTTCATCTACGTTTTGTCTTTGCAAGTCATTTATGAATTATGATGAATATGTATGTTTACATTTTTTTTCTGTTGATTTCTGTCTTAATATTTTCTTACTTTTTAGTCTTTTTTTTCTATTCAACTCCGTTTTCCTGTGTTTTTTATTAGATTCTTAAATTTGGTTGTATTTACAGTTCTTCTGTGTCTTGCTTGCAAGAGAAAATTTATCTCACTAAAACTTATAAATAATATATTGACCGTTTATAAAGGCAAAACAACTACTACTTTCCGGATTATACTTTTCGCAGATCATTTTATTTCAGTTATGGAGATATAGATAACTCTTCTATATCCATCAATATAAACAAAACTCATATTAATCGCATAGAAACTGCACAAGTTTTCTTAAATATTAAGTTTTCGGATTGATATAGTTTGTCTAGATGTACTGATATATTTTACACTGTGAGTCCACTGTTATATGGTTATATAATATGTTATATCTATATTGGTTTTTTTTGTGATAGCTTATAGGTCTTGTTCTGTAATTGGGCGTAACCTGTTCAACAGTAACAAAATAACCAATAAATAAATAAATGTTCCTATTATTTTTTTATTAAAATAAAGAAAGGCAAAGCAACTACCTTCCGGCTACACTTTCCGCAGAATATTTCATTTCAGTAAGAGGAAAATAGAAAAATGTTTATTTCCATTAATGATTTTCAAAGAATTTTTCCATTAAAATAGGAAACTGTTGGTACTGGTTATAACAAATAAATGTTTAATCATTTTATTGTGAAGCTCGTGTATTTTTTAATCGACTTACAAAAACGATTTAGTCCATATAAATTGGATCAGTTATATTACACTATAAGGATTTAAATAAAACAAAATTTTAAATATCTGTATATATTTAAATACCTTATTCTAAAATTATTGATTGCATAATCTACACTTACAATTTTGACAACCCTCTTGAAAGAAAATAAAGTACCCGGAAGTTAATATAGATACAATACCATCACATTATGCGCGAAATACTAACACTTCCGAATTGACACGTGTCCCAACGTTAGGGGATGATCGAATTGAATTGATACAAATTTATGGGAAAAAGTCAAAACCGGTGTGGCGAAAAATATTCACAATGGAAAATAATGTGGTTGATTAGCAATGCAAATTGGAAAATACTTTGCGATACGTATTTTTTTGTCGATTTATTTAATTATTTTAGAAGAGGGAATTTTTAGAAATACAGTAGATATTCTACTCAGTTGAAGATTTCTTTTTTTAAAAAAATTGTTCTCCAAATATATTATTAAATTATGTGGCAATGAAGTGATTACGAGTGTAGTTCCCTATAGTTGTATTAAATTTTAACTGGTAAGTACACATCAATATTTTTTGCACACTCAGAAAACTGTTATAACTTTCACTGTCACTAATAACTTAATGTTTTTTTTGTTGCCACTATATCCTTATTGTCTCTTTAGTTAATTTTAATTCATTTCAACTGTAACTGACTGTAACTATAACTGACTGACCTCTTTCAAGAGACTGTCTTATATATATAGTGTTGTAGATATTTTTTAGATGAAAAATTAAAACATCTAGAAGTTTCCGTTGACAAATGTTCTCTCTTTGTTCTACTCATCATGAAGACATACAGATAATTAATTCTTCTAGTATTTTATAAATGATTCTAATAAAATATACAATAATGTATAAATGAATAAACCTATAAACTATGAATTTCTTTATAAATTAAGTTATTTATTTATGTGTGTTGTCAATAAATCCATCTAATTATTATTGTCTTAAAATAATGGATTAATATAATACCTATGACAAATTAATTCAAAATTAATATTAATTATTATGTTTATTTACTGTTTTAATCTTAATCTAGTTTCAAGTATAATGTTGGAGTCTATTATAAAATTTAATTATTATAATTTAGAATATTATAAAATATCTGGTTCATGTACTTATACTTAGTTGGTGTTAATTTTGGTATCTTTCTTAGATTGTTTAGTTAGTTTAATATACAATAGTGACATTAATTTTAAAACTTCCTTTAACCAATTATATGATATGATATGTTTAATAAAAATATTACTGATAGCATAGAGACATAACATACTATAAATTATACTTAACATTTGTATTATGGTAGAAGTTATCACCAAGCTAATTTCTAAGTATCTCAATACATTTTGTTTTTCGAACACCTTATTTGTGACAAGTACAATGTATACACATTCTTGTATCCTCCTTATCTGATTAAAACAATTTTCAAAAGATTTTAAAAAGTCAATATAGTTTCAATGAAACCATAAGTTTGCAAGACGTATATAGATTAAAGGAGGATGCAGCTAGTATACCGAGAAGCACGTCGTTTATGGCAAAAAATGCGATAATTTAAATAGAGACATAATTACGTTTGGTAAAAGAGTTCGTTCGCAGAACGATCAACCATTTTGTTTTTACAATTTAATCTTATACGCTCGGTTATAAAACAAAAATAAGCAAAAGAAAGAGAAAAACAAGGAATTTGCTTGTATTAATTACGTTATAAAACCTAAGTAACCGAGTATAAAATCACTTCTTGTAGTCAATTTACGAAATTCTTGTAGGCAATTATATCATTACTTATTCTTGCGACCAATCAACGTTAAAGAACGCTTGAGACAATATCAATAAGTCAGTCAGGATCGATGGAGACCTCCCAAAATTAAAAATACTGATATCTACGAGGAATGAATTTCAATTAGATACACTTTATTAATAACTTTTCTACTATAAAGTGATGGTAGTTTATTTTTTAGGAAAAAGGAATCATTAGGGACTTGCAGAGTACCTACCTATTAATATTTATTTAATTTAATAGATAAATTTTATTTGAAAAGATCAGTCCATATTTCATATTTTTTTAATAATTATTAAAATAAATAACTGTTGAATATTTCCGTGATTTTTTATTTATCTTAGTTATTTGTATAGTGTTCTTAACACGATAAATTAAGGGTTGGGGCGTAATAAATTTAATTTTCTCTTTTAATGCAAGTTTTCGAGTAAATTTTTATTGCTAAGACAGTAGAATTATAACTTCTCCAAGACATTTTACCTTTTGTTATTTTATTTTTAAATGTTTATATTTTAATCGAATGAAATATCCATATCTCTAATGTGACTGCCTAATGTGCTACTCTAATGTGGCTGCCTGCTGCAGAAATGTTCTCCTGCAACTAATTTTAATTGTATTGTTCTGGTTGAAAAATCTACATGCTTTATTTTATTTTTATTAGAGAAACTTCTTCCTCACCCCTTTTATTTCCTGCTGGAAATTCTAATTTTCGTTTCCCCAACACTATTCCAGACGCCATTAGCCCAGACTTTTTTTCTCCTATATAATTTTAGTATATAAATGTTTTTCAACAATTTAACCTTTCCAAATAATTTTTTTACCAATAACTTTATTTTTGATGCATAGAAGTATATGCATAACTCTCTTGTTTCTTGTTCTACAAACGGCGTAAGTCACTATGACTACTTATCAAAGTAGCAATATATGCTCTCTAGAAAGCTGGTTAGATTCTTTAGAAGTATTAACATTCTAGAGTTTAAGTAGATTAAGTTGGGCAAAAAAGATCTTAGTAGGTAGAAGTGCAGAAAAGCCTAATTGGCTTATATGACCTAATACAATCAAATATAATGTATTAGTAAATATTACCATTTTTAAAATTGTAGTTGGTGTTTGTGATACCAATTTGTTTATTTTTTATTGTTTGCGTGAATAGATATCTAGCTTGTATAAAATATCTGTATTAAATTAAAATATTATGGACACATTATTATAAACATACAAATAGCTTGACAATGGTAAACTTAATTTGGAACATCTGATCATAAGCTGTAAGTAATATCCGTAATGTTACGGGAAAAATTTTATAATTTTTTAAGAATGTTAATTTTTTAAGTACACTGTTTAAGTTAAATTTAGACCGTAAGTGTATTATTTTTATATAAAATTTTGAATATTGAAACGTTTTTCCAATTTTCCATTTGTTTGATATCCCATTTTCGATATAACACCTGAATCAAATATCATTCCATAACTTTCGCGATAATCCCCGTAATTGCGATTTAAGCATGCAGTTTCTTCATCGGACTGTACAACTTGTCGCCGCCTACTTGATACGTTTTTTAAAACAAAAGTGCACGGCCTAACCAGCTCCTCATTGGTCGAAACGATCAACTCCATGGGAGGCCTGCTTATAACTTATAATGTAACCACGAGCCTTTAAGCATATAAAACACTTTTGCTTGTTTATTGTTTTTTACTCCACGGCATAACCGCTAAGCCGTATTCACACGGAGAGTGAACGCTGCTACAGATTAAGTAAAAAACATGGTATGAAGTAGAAATACTTATTACAATTATTGAATAGTTTAATGCACTTTATGGTTTTAAATTATTTTAATCTCATGAAAATCTAAACATTATCTTTAAGTTTGTTTATATCATAATTTTAAATAGACAAGATGGGATTTTTATTATTCTTTGATAGTTATAATTATTTAGGATTATTTGTTATTTATTTTTTGATGGATGACACTAAAAATTTGATATACATTTAAAATATATTATAAAATTATAAACTTTTTATGTAATCTTTAGACATGAATAAGGACATTGATTGTGGTAACCTCTACTTTGTGGAAATTCATCTTACTAAGAACAATAAATAACTGAAAGGTTAAACCAAACTTCCACTATTTATTCAAAAAATCGTTTTAAAATGCACAGCTGTTTCGCTAATAACTAGCATCGTCAGATTGACATATTGAAGTTACATTTTGTTTGTTTGTTGCTAGGTACTTGATGTTAATAAGTAGTTAAGGCTAGACCAAAGTAAGGAAGTAATAAGACATATTAAAGCCTAGATGTTATTAGCCCTAAGGGATTATCCTGGATGTATTTCCCTCTAAGATCAGTATAACTGTGCAATGATATAGAAAAACCAGGAAAAAACTATATCATGATGATCTTTACAATAACTTAATGTTACAATAATGTCTTATCTATGTACATAGTTTGGTTCAACCGTTCAGTTATTTATTGTTCTTAATGAATAAGGACGTATGTCCGACGTATGTATTCTGAATTTTAAAAATACCAGTCTTTGGACTAGGATTGTTGATAACATAGTCTACCAGAATTGGCTGAAGATGTTCCTTTTAAAGTCCAAAGAAATATTGTTTTCTAGCATGATGGTGTACCAGCACATTTTAGATTAAATTGCCAAAATTATCTTACAATGCACAATTTCAAAATGAATGGGTCGGAAGAGAGAGCCAGATTTGTTGGCCTGCACTGTCCACAGCCGCTTGATTTTTGTATTTGGGGTCAGATTAAATTATTGGTTTATGAGATACCTATTAATACACAAAAAGAGTTAGTGGCTTGAATTATTTTAGCGTTTGATGATATTCGTGAACGTCGACAGCTGTTTCGAAGAATTATCGAAAATGGTAGTGGTAACTTCGAACACTTTTTAAAAGATTTAATAATCGTAGTAATAAAACTCAAAGTCTATCCACAACATTTAATAGTAAGGTTCACAAATTTAATGCGACATGTTTCGGTCTTCAGACGATCATCAGACTATAAAGAAACAATGGTGTCAGGAGAATCAAAAATAGTTATATAAAGAGTGAATAATGTCGGTTGTCCGATTACATCAATGATTAAAGTTAAAACATTTCAAATATGACAACTAATTACAAATAGAAGTAAAATTCAAAATTAAAGCAAAAAGTTAAAGGTACATGATATTGCAAAACAGCAAGTCAAATATGTCACAAAATCAATACAAACTCACCTGTATGTGCAGATCGTAGAAATTGTAAAATAATTTAAATTTTAAACTTAGACATCCATGAATAAGTAAAGAATAATGGATGAATAAGAGAGTTATGATGTAAAAAAGAAGAGGAGGGAGAACTTCAGAAGTTATTAAAATAGAGTATGATGGATGTGCGGGTTAAATTAAAGTGGATAAAAAAGTGGGACCAAGTTCATACCACCATTGTATCCCAGAGGAAAATTAAAAAGTTAAACAGAGTTAAAAAGGAGATAGCCATGACGGAGGTTCGATCTTCTTATTATAATCAAGAAGACAGGTCGATCCTAAACTTTAAGTAAAGGTTCCTGTAAGGATCCTGTTAAATTTGTGAATCTTACTATTAAATGTGGATAGACTTTATTACTACGATTATCTGCATCATCCACATTTGAGAGATGCATTACCTTTTCAAAAGATTTAATGTTTCTGTTTCAATGTTTAATGTTCTTAGTAAGGTTTGCTTCCACAAAGTAAAAGTTACTTCAATCAATTTATTTAAAAAATGTTTATTTATGTTCCGTTTATCGTTTCTGAAAATTAGGAATAGTTATTCTAAGATACCCTTTATATTTTATTATTATTATTGTTTTTATATTTTATCTGATTTGTTTTGTATTTTTTAATACAGCTTTGTATACACATTTAAAAAAAATGACAATAAAGCTTATTATTATTTTCTAAAACTTCAAAAAGTAATCTACATATAATAATTACAATTACAATTAAAACAACTCGCTTTCGCACCGCCTTATAAAATCGTACCTAACCTATGAAATAGCTCTTGTTGAGACAAAAAAGTTAATTTTTTCGATAAAATGGACGAATACAAAGTAAGGGTAGGTAAAACAGCTTTTATAATTATTTTTGTTTCATTTTTAATTTTTGTAGAGTACTTATAGTTAATCAATTTATATTCATTTCTATCCGTATTTTAAATTTTGTCTCTTTTTATGTTTTAACATTTTTAAATACTCTCAACTTTCATACATTTGACTGCCATTCATACAGTTTAATATTATTGTAACATCTATTGGAAAACCAGAATACCGGTTTAGGTAAATTAAATCTAAAGCTTGGATTACACTGGTTAAAGAAGCTTATTTAACTATGTAAATGAAAATTTAATATATTAATTACCATAATCGAAGTGTATAAAGGTCCGACTATCATTATTTAATTGTCAATTAAAATTGCTTAACACTGGAGATTGCCCCTATGATGTGGAATTATAATGGAGTTATCCAATTTGTTGCTTTAAAACGTCGTTTACAAAACATATAATTAAGTTGTTTGAAAATATTCAAGCCCTTCACGAATATGCAGCAAAGATTTCTTGCATTTCGCGCTGAGTGATTGCTGCTGACAATAAATGTCTGATGGAAACGCGTGTTAAGAATGCAAATTTTGTCAGTAAAATATTTTTCAAACATTTACTGTAAACGGAGCTGGGATATGTAGAAATATTTTTTAAGTGGTGGTCATTAAATAAACGAATGCATGAAACACATTTTTTAAAAAAAATGTGGTTCATGATTTTAAATCATGAACCAAATGGATGGTTGGACTTAAAAATAAAATTTAAATGAATGTGATTTAAAAGAGGTTGTTACTATTTTCGGTTTGTTTTTATTTCACCAGTTGTTGATGTAACTATATAAATAAATAAAAAGGATTGACCAACTTATAGGAATAATGTCCAAAAACTGTCCAGCGGTAAGGAACAAATAGTAGATGGCGCGAGAGTAGCAAAAAGGTAAAAAGACTAACGTGAAATCCGTAACCCTCCATAGGTTGTAAACAGAGTGAAGTGAGCTGGTTTGAAAAATTTGAGTTAAATTGGGTAAAATTAATAAGATAGAGCTATAAAGAGAATCAGACAATCACATAAATACATCAAAATTAAACTTTCTCATTTCAAATTAACGTAAAATTAACCAGTTCGCAGAAAATAAACCAGAATTCCTGGGTAAACTTATTCGTTTTCATTGTATTTCTACAGGTAGCTCCTTAAATAAAATAAAAAAAAAATAAGATATAGTCTCATTCATAGTTGGTTAATATTAGTTTAGATTGAATAATAAGTTATATTTATGATGAAGATAGAGATTATGTAATGTTCCTTATTAGTAATTAACAGTGGCAAAGTCAGAACAGGTAGAATTAACAATTCCTTCATATGAAATTTTTGTATCTAATAAAAAATGCTAAAATAATTGTAAAAAACAGCTTTAAAACCAAAAATCTTTAAATTGTTATATATAAAATCAAGAAAATATAAAAGGAACCATAATGGTAATATTTGGGTAGGGATTTGGGGTATAAACTATAAATTAACAGATGGAGAATAAATGTATTCGTTTCAGGAAAGTAGAAAATAAGATGTTACAGGCAAACTTATAATCTTAACAAATCATTTGTCAATCTCAAAATTTAAACTTTAATATTACCAAATTGGGTGGAAAATGTCTCTAGAAAATTTGTAAACGTTATAGAAAGATATTTATTTGGAAAATTAATGGGATTTAAGGAGTATTTACTTATAATCAAAATTTTAAATTTTGTTGGAAAATCTCAAATTGAGAAAAAGACGTGTTTTTTCTCCTATCTTTTTCAAGTAATAGAATTTTACAACATTAAGAAAGGTTTAAGAATAGAACTAAAATATCAATTTGTGTGTATAGGAGAAAAAATTATTCAAAAACTTTAAATTAAAAGAGAAATTTGGATTATAAATTGAGAAATTTGATGTTTAAATTTAGAAGTAGATTATCATGACTTAAAAAGGCGTAATTACAGGTGACCAGGTATAAACCTATATAAAGCAACGAAAAATTGGAGAATTTATCTGTTAGAAAAATCTTGTCGACCTGTTAACAACCTTTTTTTATAAGGGTTTATAAGAGTTTTTATAAAAATCTAAATTTTATGGTCACTGAGTGAATAGTGATTGCTACGAGGCGAATAAATACCTTCATACCAGTAAAAGGTTAAATTGATTGTTCTAACCCTTACTTTTTGGAAGTCCATCTTATTAAGAATAATAAAAAACTCTTCGTTTTAACAAAACTTCCACTAATTAGAATATGTCAATCTGGCGATGCTAGTTGTCTAGCGAAACGGCTGTCATTGAGTTTAAAAAAGCAGTTTTTTAAGTAAATAGTGGAAGTATTGTTAAAACGAAGAGTTTTTTTATTATTCTTAGTAAAAGGTTATTAAATCCAGAATCAAAACATATATCCCACAAATAGTGATGTATAGTTGGGATATTCTGTAGTAGTGATTTTACGACATGAGCCGTAAGCTGGTTCAAACCGGTATTTGGAGTTATCATTTTCAACGCTAGAACTTTTGGGATATGTGGGCCTTTAATGGAAATTTAATTTTTTTAGCGACTTATTTTTAATCTTGTCTTAAAACTGTCAAGGAATAATGTTTTGACCTTTCGTTATTAAAATTGAATTTGACATATAAAGATATTTTTACAGGAACAAGATATTTTGTGGGGTAAATCATTTTAATTCATTAAGTAATAATATTGAAGGTTCTTTAATTCAATTTAAAAATTTAATTGAAGTCTTAGGTACAAAGATACCGAACTCTATGCTGGAGATAAGATTTCCTGCTTCTTATCACTGAGTTAGCATTCTCAATTCAATATTCGGGCAAATAAACAAATAAAATTTAATGAAATATTTAGGTGTTTATGCAGAATATTTTATATTTTAAAATAAAATCTAGTTAATAAACAAAACCCATCCATATTAACAATAGATAGAGGTTTAATATACAGGGTGGTCCGTAAGTAATGGGCCAAACTGAAATGGAAGATTGTCGGCCTCAAAATATTACGATCTGACGCAACTTGCTTCAATAAAATATTGATAATAAAAAAGATACAGGGTGGTAAAGTTGAAATGTAAAAAATAAGTTTTCGCAATAATTTGAAAGATATTCAATGTATAAACTTAAAAATTTAGTATAGAGTGTTTTATTGTATGAAAAATCATAAAATGATATCCGTTTTAATGTCATTACTAGAGGGCGCCACATGAGCCATCTAACTGGTGCAAAAGCTTCCTTAACTTTTTTACCCTTAACGTCAGCGTCTTTTTGATCAAAAAATATTAAAACTACATCATTTTTATGAAAATAGTGTATACCTATCATTAGTCTCAAAAGTTACTAGTTTTTGAGATAATCGCAGTTTAAAAAACCATTACATAATTTTCATTTTCTTTATTTTATCACTTTAAATTCTTATTAACGTAGTAGGCGCTGATGCGATGTCGTTTCTAATAGGAGCTATTAGTTAAGTTAGTCAAATTAAAAAATACCAAGCCATAATAATTTTTCAAACATATTATTTAAAAATATTAGATATTTGTTGTTAACAAGGAAATATTATGAACTATACTTTGGCAAGTTTATCTCACTTCGTCAATTGAGTGATATTGATTTATCCAGTGGTGTTCGTATTGTCAGTTACCTTTGTAATTTTAGTTTTACTTGGTAAAATAGGTACCGTACGCCATTTGTACGTTTGACAGATATACGCCATGTTTTTCCTAAACTCTTACCGACGCCCCGTAGCTACAGATAAACTTGCCAAACTATAAATAACTGTTATTTAATAAAACAGGAGAAAAATTCATCCAGTATACAACTACAAAAATTTAAATATTAATTTATAGTAATTGTTCGATATGTTCACCGTTCACTTCAATACATTTATCGACACGTTTCATGAAAGATCGCCTATTATTAAATAAAACTATTGGCGTAAAAAAATCTTTTGCTGCTCTGATTTCTTCCCAAAGTTGGACTCGACTATTTATAGTATTTTTGTATACTATTTCCTTCATAGTGCCCCATATACCGAAATCCAAAGGATTAAATTCTGGACTACGTGGTGGCCAAGGAAACCGACTACCACGACCAATCCAGCGTTCAGGGAAAAGGGTGTTCAAGTAGTTCCGTACTGCACGGGTGTAATGTGCAGGAGCTCCGTCCTGCATAAAAAACATATTATGTCTCAAATTTAGGGGTAAATCATCCAGCATATCGATAAATTCGTTTTGCAAGAAATGTAAATAATTGTTACCATTTAATCGTTGGAGTAACTCATATGGTCCCAGAAAATGTTCACCAATGATCCCACACCAAACATTTATTTTAAATTCATGCTGAAAATGCCGTTCTCTAGTTACATGAGGATTTTCAACGTCCCAAAAGTGGTTATTCCTTAAATTGAAAATTCCTCGGCGAGTAAATGTCGCTTCATCGGTAAATAATATCCTATTGACGAATGTGTGGTCAATATTTTGTTTATTACGAATATCACGTGCAAATTGATATCTTAAAGGAAGATCTCTCGGTAACAAATTTTGAACAGGTGTGAAATGAAATGGATGGTAATTGTCTTGGTGTAATATTTTCAGAACGGACGTTTTACTTATTCCTGTTGCTGCAGATAGTCGCCTTGAACTTGTTTGTGGATCATTTACAACACGAACTAATATTTCATCTTCAACATCAGGCGTAATAATTTTCGGACGACCAATAATGTCCCGTTTCGGATGGAAAGATCCACTTTCCCCTAAGTTCCTATACAAATTTTGATATAGGCATTTACTAGGTTGTAATCTGTTGGGAAACCTTCGTAGATATTCTCTTTGCGCAGCTCTCCCATTTAAATTTTGTTGACAATAAATAGTTATCATATCTCTCTTTTCTTGATTTGTAAAATTATTATGCCTCGGCATTTCTTAATTTTCTTTAACTAACTGATGCTAATTAAAATTTGCACGATGAAAATTACACTACTTAGCTGTCAGCTCACAAGTGATTAACTGACAGTAGAAATTATGACATCGGCACCCACTAGATCAATGTTTGTCATAATTTCAACGACATCGCATCAGCGCCTACTACGTTAATAAGAATTTAAAGTGATAAAATAAAGAAAATGAAAATTATGTAATGGTTTTTTAAACTGCGATTATCTCAAAAACTAGTAACTTTTGAGACTAATGATAGGTATACACTATTTTCATAAAAATGATGTAGTTTTAATATTTTTTGATCAAAAAGACGCTGACGTTAAGGGTAAAAAAGTTAAGGAAGCTTTTGCACCAGTTAGATGGCTCATGTGGCGCCCTCTAGTAATGACATTAAAACGGATATCATTTTATGATTTTTCATACAATAAAACACTCTATACTAAATTTTTAAGTTTATACATTGAATATCTTTCAAATTATTGCGAAAACTTATTTTTTACATTTCAACTTTACCACCCTGTATCTTTTTTATTATCAATATTTTATTGAAGCAAGTTGCGTCAGATCGTAATATTTTGAGGCCGACAATCTTCCATTTCAGTTTGGCCCATTACTTACGGACCACCCTGTATAATATATTGTTATGTTTGTCTGTGTATGTATGATTTATGATTTATGTTATAATGAAACTGATTTTACATGAATAATTGATTTATGTTACAGACACTAACATAACCTTTTATATACTAAAACAAATAAAAAACTTTCCTTCTCAGGGTTCTGTGGGTTCACAGGCTCTAGGTATTATAATTTATTATTATTTATTATTGTAGTTATTTGAACGCCCTATATCAATTGTTGATTTATTCTATTATTGTTATTATGTTAAAAAAAAATGGAAGTTTTAATTAAATTTACTGTTAAATGCAAAACAGATCAACCAAATTCAATGTATTGTTTTATTACATAAATGTTTCAAAAATATTAACACATTTCGTTATACAAATACAAATTCATGATCGTTTAAATGTTCTTTCATACTTCACACATTCACACTAATGAAACTAATACTATTACAATTAATTATGCAACTCACATAACAATTATGTGTGAGTTCTTTATAAGTTTTACAGTTGGTAGTCCTTTCTATAATTACAGTTACAAAAAAAATGGACGATAGATCACTAAACGTTATTGAAAATTTAGTTTCTCACACACTGGTAAGTTTATTTAACAAGAATTCATTAAATACCTTTTTATTACTTCTCCTAATAGCGTTTTATACTGTCTCGATGTTTTTAAACAATATGAATACCTTTATATTGTTTTGTAGACCGTGGTTGACTATTCGTGTGGGTCTCCTGCCTTCCTCCCACGTGGAATCCGGTTCAAGATGTTACGAAGATCACTCAGGATCCATCTTTTACTTTGGGAACTTTTTAAAGGTAACTTACACTGGTCACAAATCACTATTTTACTATCTAATTACAATTTTAACAAAATTTCATATATGATTTTGATTAATCTGTTTCTAATAACTTTTCTTAACAAAAAAAAAACTTTTTATTCCTTCCAAAACCAAAAATTCACTAATTCCCCCTTTTTTTTATCAATAACTACCCCGATTTTCCTTTTTTTCTTTTTTTTATATTCAAATTCGCCCTCTATATCTCTAATTATGCTTATATCATTCATTGTCCAATCAAATTAACCTTATGGTTTTTTTATAAATAAATTTAATAATATCTAATAAAGCTTTGTTTTGAGACTAGGAAACATTACATCTTATATTTCTAAATTGGAATTTGTTTGTATCACATCTTTTATTATTTAAATTATGTCAATTACGTTAACCTTTTTCTTCTGTCATAGTTGACATATCAAAACATCTCTTTAGAAGCTACCCTATATCAGGTGACAATTGATGTCACTGTCATCTAATTCATAACCCCATTATTTGTTTATCTTTTTATTTTTCAGATTGTATAATTAGATGTAAGCAAAATTTCAGTGAAAACTTTATAAGTACTAATTTTGAATAATTTGTTATAGGCATCATGAATACATATTTAGATAATACCTAGAAACCATCAACCTACTCGTCTGTATGGTAAATCTTATATTATTAAATCTTATATTATGTAACAGGTGATTTGTTGACAATTTTAATTTATGGAAATATAATTTAAATTTTATTACATTCCTTTAACTGTTTAAATTTAAATAAACTACCTTCCCTCTAATTAATAAATAAGATTCTCTTGTTAAATATTTTAATCTTCTAATAAGGCCATTTGATTACGTTACAACATACCCCAAATTTTTTTGTAAACATTCTAACTTCTTGAAGTCTAGAATTTTTCAAATAAAATTTTCATACATTCATAATAACTATTTTCTAAAATCTCTTTATTATATATAACTACTAATTACTACTAATATTTTAAAAATTTTTTTAGTTATTCACTTATGGAAGGCAGCCATCTGTACAGTACGTCTACATTAAAGATACCCCTTATGTCTCCAGTATCAGGATGAATGTTTACCCCATTTTGTTTTTTAATCCTATATGGGCCTTCAAAAGGTAACTGCAACTTTGCACATCATCTTTGTACTTATAAGATATAAGGTAAGTTTTAATTTTGAATGTTTTCATACTTTTAACTCTTAAATAAAATAATTATATGCGACTCTGGGCATTTCATTGTATAAATCTTTATAACTTTCCAACAATCTTTTAACCTCCATTCTATTTTCATTCTCACAATTCAAATATAATCCATTCCATTTATTATCTTCTTTGAGATCCAATTCATATTCATAAATTTCATTCCTATCCATTACTTCTGTGTCCATCCCATTAATATCATCATTTATCTTTTCATTAAAATATTCTTCATTAAAATCATTTTCATTATACTTCTCACTTTCTTTAGATGCCTCATAATCTATTCTATTTTCATTTTTCTTTATTTTGATATTCATTGTTTTCTTTACCCCTTATGTTTCTTCTTGTTGATTAAACTTCACACTTATACCCTTCAAAGTAACTTTCCTATTTTCATAATTGATGTCTACCTTATTTCTATATTATCATTAATACAATCTCTTGTTTTTAGAAACCACCTGAAGTGAACGTAGCTGTACAGATTGCTGATTACCTCACCCATTAATGAAAATTTTGTGAAGTTCCAGCGCCATCATGGTTAGGACTGGTCTCTTGGACATTAGCAGTGAAATTAGAATCTTTATTTTAAACGTTTTCTCCATTTATGGAAGTTGTCCTGTCTGCATTGTTTCTTCACCTTTTTCCAATTCTTCTCTATTAATATTTTTATGGTCTTTATTGTTTTAATTTTAATGAATGTTTGATTAACTTTTTCTTTGTCTTCATTTTTTAGTATATTTTCATAAACTTTTTTATCCTCTGCAATATTAATTTGAATTATTTTAATGTTTTCATTTTTCTCTGTTTCAACTTCTTTATATCTTTTCTTGTATGTTGCTTTTGAATTTCTATTATTTACTTCTGCATTTTCCTCCTCCTCAAATTCTTTTTCTTCTCCATTAAATTTTTTCATATTACCTTCTTGTTTTTCATCCTGTTCCTTCAAATTTCCAATTTGTTTATCCATATTTTCTTCTATTTCTTTTATTCTATTAATTTGAATAGTTTCTACTTCTGCAATCCTTCCAATCACTTCTTCTCTTATTTCTTGTTTAGTAACATCTATTTTATTCTTCATGTATCGGTTTGATTCTTCTAATTTCTTCTCAATATGTCCCAATTTTACTTCCATTAATTTTATTATTGATTCCTTACTTTTGTTTATTTCTTCTTTTGTTTGTTCCATTTTTACATTCATTTCTTGTTTTATTTCTTCTTTATTTTGGTCCAATTTTGCATTCATTTCTTGTTTTATTTCTTCTTTATTTTGATCCAATTTTGCATTAATTTCTTGTTTTATATATTTTATTATATCTTCTTTATTTTGATCCATTTTTGCATTCATTTCATTCATATCTTGTTTTATATCTTGTTTATTTTGATCCATTTTTAGATACATCATCTGGAGCATACTCATTATGTCAATTTCCTCTCTCTTTTTAGGTGTTTCCTCTTTTTCCCCTTCATTTTGCTGTATTTTTCTCTCTGTTTGGCTTTCAAACTCTTGTGTGTCCTCCTGTCCTGTTTCTTCTGACAATGATGTATCATCTCCTTCCTGCTCTTGCTTTACTTCAAAGATGTATTGCTCTGGGTCTTTTCCTTCTGTTTCTAATATCTTCTCCATTCTGATTCTTAATTCTGTTTTAAGTCCTAGAGTATCTTCTCCTCTTCTCTCTAATTCTTCCTTCAATTCCTTTACTTTTAAGTCCATCAACTTTTTTCCTTTCTTCTTCTGAACTTTTTCTCCGGTTCCATCCATCTTCTTTTGTTTTGTTTTATTTTTTTAAATACTAATTTTAATTTTATGAATATTAAATGTTTATTTTTATAAAGAAATTTTATTTTGTATGAATGAGTTTTATTTTATTTTCTTTTTATATTTATTTTTGTTATGTAAAAATTCTATGAATAACCTTTTTTATACCCTTTTTTATTGCGCCTTTTCCAAGCCCTACGTTGGTTGCGACAATTGTTATGTTTGTCTGTGTATGTATGATTTATGATTTATGTTATAATGAAACTGATTTTACATGAATAATTGATTTATGTTACAGACACTAACATAACCTTTTATATACTAAAACAAATAAAAAACTTTCCTTCTCAGGGTTCTGTGGGTTCACAGGCTCTAGGTATTATAATTTATTATTATTTATTATTGTAGTTATTTGAACGCCCTATATCAATTGTTGATTTATTCTATTATTGTTATTATGTTAAAAAAAAAATGGAAGTTTTAATTAAATTTACTGTTAAATGCAAAACAGATCAACCAAATTCAATGTATTGTTTTATTACATAAATGTTTCAAAAATATTAACACATTTCGTTATACAAATACAAATTCATGATCGTTTAAATGTTCTTTCATACTTCACACATTCACACTAATGAAACTAATACTATTACAATTAATTATGCAACTCACATAACAATTATGTGTGAGTTCTTTATAAGTTTTACAGTTGGTAGTCCTTTCTATAATTACAGTTACAAAAAAAAATGGACGATAGATCACTAAACGTTATTGAAAATTTAGTTTCTCACACACTGGTAAGTTTATTTAACAAGAATTCATTAAATACCTTTTTATTACTTCTCCTAATAGCGTTTTATACTGTCTCGATGTTTTTAAACAATATGAATACCTTTATATTGTTTTGTAGACCGTGGTTGACTATTCGTGTGGGTCTCCTGCCTTCCTCCCACGTGGAATCCGGTTCAAGATGTTACGAAGATCACTCAGGATCCATCTTTTACTTTGGGAACTTTTTAAAGGTAACTTACACTGGTCACAAATCACTATTTTACTATCTAATTACAATTTTAACAAAATTTCATATATGATTTTGATTAATCTGTTTCTAATAACTTTTCTTAACAAAAAAAAAACTTTTTATTCCTTCCAAAACCAAAAATTCACTAATTCCCCCTTTTTAAAATCAATAACTACCCCGATTTTCCTTTTTTTCTTTTTTTATATTCAAATTCGCCCTCTATATCTCTAATTATGCTTATATCATTCATTGTCCAATCAAATTAACCTTATGGTTTTTTATAAATAAATTTAATAATATCTAATAAAGCTTTGTTTTGAGACTAGGAAACATTACATCTTATATTTCTAAATTGGAATTTGTTTGTATCACATCTTTTATTGTTTAAATTATGTCAATTACGTTAACCTTTTTCTTCTGTCATAGTTGACATATCAAAACATCTCTTTAGAAGCTACCCTATATCAGGTAACAATTGATGTCACTGTCATCTAATTCATAACCCCATTATTTGTTTATCTTTTTATTTTTCAGATTGTATAATTAGATGTAAGCAAAATTTCAGTGAAAACTTTATAAGTACTAATTTTGAATAATTTGTTATAGGCATCATGAATACATATTTAGATAATACCTAGAAACCATCAACCTACTCGTCTGTATGGTAAATCTTATATTATTAAATCTTATATTATGTAACAGGTGATTTGTTGACAATTTTAATTTATGGAAATATAATTTAAATTTTATTACATTCCTTTAACTGTTTAAATTTAAATAAACTACCTTCCCTCTAATTAATAAATAAGATTCTCTTGTTAAATATTTTAATCTTCTAATAAGGCCATTTGATTACGTTACAATATACTAATATAATAAATATAATATAATTTCGATATATTACTTTATTGGTACAATAAAACATAATACAAATGAAAAATTACAATAAACAGATAAGAAATGTTCTGGTTAATAAGAACGCATGACACAAATGAACATATTTATAATACTTTTACTACAATTTGACATTAAACTGTTAAAACACCAAATTGATGAATGGTTTTCAGTATAATTTAATGACTTCCAATAATGAAGATACACATTTTTAACAGTTTTCAATTAAAGATAGAAGTATTCTATTGAGATAAAATCCATCTTATTAGATGAATGTTAAACAGGAGAGGTTAATGTTTTAGTTTTATAAAAATTTTGATTCTGTTCTCAATATGATACTTGTAATTTAACTTATTATTAATATAGTGTATTTATATATCACATGATAAAATAAATTATCTAGGTTATGGTTTATCTATTTAATTTTTTTTAGAGAAAATGAATTAAATACACATTAGGATTTACGCAAACTTGAATCCATCTTTCTGGTCAGTGACCTGTTCGTCGTTTATGTAACACAAACATTTATATCGTACGGAAACCCATCATCACATTTTCAAGGTGTTTAAACATTCACTGTTTCTATAGGAAGTGGTCAGTCATAGTCGCCCCCTAGTGTGGGTCAAACAAAAAGGCTATTTCATACTAATATTTGTTTTTCATATCTTCTGTTTGCATTGACCATACAGTTTGTACACTTTTCACAAAAGACATCGAGGGTAGCTAAAAAGGAAGACCGTGAAACAGTCGCATTTGTTATAATCACATATTCATATTTAAAGCAGTCTGCTTGTATTATTTACAAAAAAAAACATTGTATCGTTCAAGATTGGCTCACTAAACAACTTTAAATTGACTGGAAAATAAATGTATGCTACTTTATTAACAACAAGTTTTGATTAAATTAAATAAAAATAAATTTTTATTATTAACCTATATTAATGAACTGAATATAGGAACACTGCAACCAAAACTTTAAGTACTCATTATGATTGGAATTAAAATATTCTATATTTTGTTGAGAATTTGTTATGGAGAATTCATTCAAATAAGTTAAATAAGTTGCAGTCCTTGTCCCAGACACCCAAAATATTTAATCTAAAACCTTAGCCGAAATTTGGAGAGTAAGTACTAGATAACAATAGCTAAATTTTGCAAAATAACTACTTGAACATCCAAACTCAATCATACATACCATTCAAATACTACACATTTAGATTTTCTTGAAGAACTTGAAATAAAAAGACATCTAGCAGATCAACAATTTAAAGTAATTAATAAACAAATAAATCTTGGAAGTTCTCCACTAGTAAACTGTTTACTTTCATTGAGTCTTCATTTTATACATAGATAAGACGTAATTGTAACATAAATGCATTAAGTTACTGTAAAGCATGATATCGTTTTTTCCTGGTTTTTCTATATCATTACATTAGAGTGAAGTGTCAATCTGACAATGCTAGTTTTTAGTGAAACAGCTGCGTCATTGAATTTAAAAAAGCAATTTTTTGAATAAATAAATAAGTTTTGTTAAAAAAGTTAAATTTTTAATGTTCTTAGTATGTATTTTTATCTTCAGTCTAGCTTATAATTATTAATTAATGCATTAATTAAATTTATTGTACTAACCCTCACTCTGTGGAAGTCTATCTTACTAAGAATAATAAACGAGTATTCATTTAAACTTAACTTTTAAACCACGATTAATTAAATTCAATATGTCAATCTGACTATGCTCATTCTAGTGAAACAGCTGTCATTGTAATTTAAAAACGAATTTTGTAATAAAACATGGAAGCTAAGTGTAAAAGAATAGTTATTTATTATTCTTAGTAATGAATTAGTTAATTAAATTTATTGTACTAACCCTTACTTTTTGGAAGTCCATCTTATTAAGAATAATAAAAAACTCTTCGTTTAAACGTTTATTTGTTGATGAACAAATAAATCTTAGAAGTTCTCCACTATTAAACTGTTTACTTTGATTGAGTTTACATTTTATATAAGACGTAATTGTAAGACACAAATATATTAAGGTATTGTAAAGATCAGCATAATATAGTTTTTTCCTGGTTTTTCTATTGCACAGTTATACTGATCTTAGAGGGAAGTACCTCCAAGATAATCCCTTAGGGCTACTAACATCTAGTCTTTAATATTGTTATGTCTTATTACTTCAATACTTGGTCTAGCCTTAATACTACTTAAACAACATCAGGTACCTAGCTATAAACAAACCAAATGTAACTTAAATATGTCAATCTGACGATGCTAATTTTACAGAAACGGCAGAAACCTAATTTTTTCAAATTAACTTGGAAGTTACGTTTAAACTAAGAGTTTTTTATTATTCTTAATTAATTATTTATTAAAAGAGATTAGTACGAGAAAGTGGCCATTTTCAAATCCATTGTATTTTTATTTCAATTTATATAAAGTAATTACCTACTTTAAAATGGTTCATTTTAAGCACCTACATACTTAATCTTGGTAGGCTCAGCAGCACTAAAAATCTTGAATGAATAAAATTAAACACGTATAGCTTATTTAATAACAGTAATAATTAAAAGTGGTAGATATCATTAATATAAAATTGTTACAGCTTCCAAAAAAGTGTTTTAAGCAATCATTCAACGAAAATAATTTCACTAAATCAATATTTATCAACAAACAATGGAGTTGTTATAAATCGTTATAGATATTCTTTATTTTCATAATAACCTGTCAACTAAGTCCGTGAGTTCTGTATATGGTTGCCATCAATTAAAATACACTTTAAAAAATATAGTATTTTATGGTCATATATGAAAAAGTTGTTGACGCAGTATTTATTTTTAAGAACATTGTATTTTTCCATTTTTTGCATCTAAAAGCAGTTTTTTGTTTTAAACAAGTGCTATATATCTTAATGTATTAAAAATTTAAATCAATATTTACTAGTTTCTTTAGGATCATGAATGACAAGCTCCGATTTTCTCTTTGTGACACTTTCTTCTATGAATGTCAAAATAGCCGTAATAAAATTTAAAAAAATAACCTGGATATCCAGCAAATTATTTATATAAACACACCATTTTTATATACACAGGGCATAAAGAATTAAATTTATTTAATAATGCAACCAAGTTGGAAAGTCATCAACAAACCGCAACTTCACTTTGGGGCAGTGCAAACAAAACATGAAAAGTGAGAGGAGCGTTAGTGGTAATGCACAAAAACGCTGTTGCCAAGTCTAAATTAATTACTACCATTTATTTGTAATTTGTAATTTTATTTCAAATACCCATGAAAAATCTTCAACCCTAATTTACCATCGGCCAAGAGAAAAATTTAACAACTTTATTTCTGAGAGCATTCTAGCCTAGACATTGGAAAGATAATCCATATTACTTAAGTTGTTTTGGATTCACACCCGAACAACGATCTCTGCATTTCTCTGTGCGTGGCAGATATCGTCAAAAAAGACGAATAAGGTTATAAATATATCGGAATAAATCAAGTTCGTATACTGAGGGTCTGTTGAATAAATGCTTGTTAAGTTCTTTGTTACTTAACAACGTGTTAACCTTAACATGAAGTTAACTCATGTTAAATTTTCTATCGTTGCATAAACACTTGTCAAATTTTTGTTAACTAACAAGACGTTAACTAAATGTTAACCAAGAGCTCTGGTAAATTTTTAATTTATCAAAATGGCTACAACAGTTTAGAATTAAACAAACAATTTGCTGCCATGTCTTTTTAAGAAAATTTTATTGAAATACAATAATTATGTATACAGTGTGTAAAAGCCAAATGGAATATATTCATTACTTCGGTTACTGTACATATTTATAAAAAATCCCGAAACACATCAAATTTAAATTATAACTTGACATTCTTTAACGTGAAAATGCAACCCCTACCTTCAACCCCCTTAGAATGACAGGTACAACCCCCAATTTTTTAAATGGGAAGTATAGGCTTGTGATATATCATTTGAAAGATCTCTTCATTTTCTATTCAAAAATGTTATTGTTTTTAAATTTGATGCAAAAATTAACATAAAAAAATTAAAATCATGTTGTTACCGAAATTCGCTAAAATATACTCGAAACTATTCATTATTTCGGTTACTGTACATATTTATAAAAAATCCCGAAACACGTCAAATTTAAATTATAACTTGACATTCTTTAACGTGAAAATGCAACCCCTACCGTCAACCCCCTTAGAATGACAGGTACAACCCCCAATTTTTTAAATGGGAAGTATAGGCTTGTGATATATCATTTGAAAGGTCTCTTCATTCTCTATTTAAAAATGTTATGGTTTTTAAATTTGATGCAAAAATTAACATAACAAAAATTAAAATCATGTTGTTACCGAAATTCGCTAAAATATACTCGAAACTTATTACAATATACTTAAAACTTATTTCCCGTTTAGGTCTTGATAATGAGAAAGTGAAAAAAACCATAGCAATGTGGTTTTTAGATGGTAACTATTAAAAACCACAACATGATATTAATTTCTTTTATGTTAATTTTTGCATCAAATTTAAAAACAATAACATTTTTGAATAGAGAATGAAGAGACCTTTCAAATGATATATCACAAGCCTATACTTCCCATTTAAAAAATTGGGGGTTGTACCTGTCATTCTAAGGGGGTTGAAGGTAGGGGTTGCATTTTCACGTTAAAGAATGTCAAGTTATAATTTACATTTGACGTGTTTCGGGATTTTTTATAAATATGTACAGTAACCGAAATAATGAATTTATTCCATTTGGCTTTTACACACTGTATATTTCATATTGTGATACAACTAATTTTTTTTGTGATAACTAGCAAAACAGTCAATGCAAAGCCCCACAGCACATTTTAAACATTGAGTTCTTGTCGAGCTCTTGTATGTATGAATGTATGTATGAATGAGTTAGGGGTGATGATTACACTGCGACCCATAGGATCTATTGTGTCCCCCCTTACTTGCCATGTTCTGATGTTTTCTCAGATTTATAGCAGCTCTTCGAGTCCTATTTTCCTGAGGAAGTTTAGGACATCGTCGGGCTTCAAATCAGGTAGATCCCCTTCCTCTATTTCATGTGCTCCTAGGTATCTAGCCCTAGAATTTTGCAAGGCAGGACATTCTGAGAGTATATGTATTGAGGTTTCATCCTCTTCCTCACAGAATCTGCACTTTGCTTCATCTGCTAACCCTAGTTTCTTCATGTGGCTTCTTAACCGGCAATGCCCGGTTAATATTCCCGTTAGAATACGGAGCCTTTTTTTACTGAGGTTGAGGGAGCTAAGAGATCTCTTCTGGTCATAGTTCCCCAGTAGTATCTTAGATTGCCTCAGTCCTTCCAGCTGATTCCAGTACTCGGATTTTTCTTTCTCCATTTCCTCTCTTAGTTTTCCTAAGATTACTCTACTGCTGATCCCACACGATGGTTCTGGTCCCAAATGTGGGGTTTCAGCTCCTTTTTTTGCCAGCTTATCTGCTGTTTCATTCCCCTCTATTCCTATGTGTCCCGGGACCTATAGGAGGGTGACAGTGTTCTTCTGGCCTAGTTCATTTAGTTTGCCTAGGCATTCCCAAACCATCTTCGAACTGATTATATTTGAACTCAGCGCTTTGATGGCTGCTTGACTATCCGACATGATCACAATCTCTTGTCTGCGATAGTTTCTTCCAATATTGAATTCCACACATCTTTCGATGGCGCGGACTTCTGCTTGAAAGATGCTCGGGTATGTGCCCAAGCTTTCTGAGTATTTGGCTCTCGGTCCAAAAACTCCTATCCCAGTTCCTTCGTCTAGCTTGGAACCGTCCGTATACCACTTTATGGTATTCTGGTTTAAATTCTGTATGGTGTCTTCATCCCATTCAGATTTATTACTCAACTTTGTGATGAATTTTCTCACAAAGTTGAATTTCTTTGGCATATCATCTTGGGGCATTTCCCAAGTTTGATCAAAGTGAAGTGATCGAGGTTTTTCCCTGATAATTCCTTCTTTGATCATTCTATATATTGTTTTCTTCCTTACACTTTCTAGCAGAATGTGCAGTGGGGACAAGTTTAAAATCACCTCCATTGCAGCAGTGGGGCAAGTTCCCATTGCTCCAGTGATACATGAACAGGCTAGTCTCTGAATTTTCGAGAGGTTTTTCCTCGTCGTATTCAGATTAGCCCTTACGCCCCAAGCCACTGCCCCATATGTGATTAATGGTCTCACTATTGCTGTGTATATCCATTGCAGGATACGTGGGTTACATCCCCAGTTCTTCCCTGCAATGTTCCTACACACCATGAGGGCCTTGGTTGCTTTGTGTATTACTTCGTCTTCGTGTTTGTTCCAGAGTAACCTGCTATCTAGGATTAGCCCTAGATATTTTACCTCTGTTTTCCACTCGACGATGTTCTCCCCTATTTTTATGATTTTTAGATTAGGTTTCTTTTTCCTTGTAAAGGCTACTAGTGTGGTTTTGGTGGGGTTGATGCTGAGTCCCACCGAGTCACACCATTGTTCCGCAATGTTCAATCCTCTTTGAACAATATCACAGAGGACGTTTTCATACTTCCCTTTTGCCAGGATAACCATGTCGTCGGAATACCCTTGACATGGTATGCCTTCCCTAGTCAATTGACAGAGCAGACTGTCCACAGTGAGACTCCACATAAGCGGGGATGCAACTCCCCCCTGTGGACAGCCTCTGGTCACATTAATGGAGATAGTGTCCTGTCCTGCCTCCATTTCTGCGATTCTTGTAGATAGCAGTTGCGACATCCAACTGGAAGTCGTTCTATCTACTCCTTTCTCAATCAATGCTCTTTTGACTGCTCCATGTGGCGTATTGTCAAAGGCCCCTTCTATGTCTAGAAAGGCACATACCACGGTCTCTTTTTTGTTCAGTGCGTCTTGGATTTCGTCCGTCAACTGTGTTAAAGCGGTTTCCGTGGACTTTCCCGCTTGGTACGCATGTTGACGAGGGTGCAATGGCACCTGTTCCAAGATTTCTGTTCTGTGTCGAGCTCTTACAATATCTTCCAGCACAACGCCTTCGTTTGTTGTTGGGAATTTTCTCGATAAGATGGTCCATTCTATCGTACCTTATTTGATTACCTATTATCCGTGCGTTAGAGGGCGCAGATGGTGTTCTACCAGATCCTTTGGGAAAATATCTTGTACTATGGTTCTCCTGAATTCGAGCAGTGAAACCAGGTTACCAGATTTTCTATGTGAACACCACCGATTTTGAAATAAAACGTCGATGAGCCAAGTAAACAGTGCCCAGTAGATACCATTTCCTATTGCTAATCTGAATTCTATATTGACCAACGTTTTGGTAGCTATACAATCTACAGCGTTGTCCAGCCATTTTGTGACCAAAATACCATTAGATTTACGTCTAGCAGTTTCAAAATAGCCCCGCTTCTTGTTTTTCAAAGCTTTCTTGATTAGCAGAGGAGAAGTTTTTGGTATCCTATTTTCTCTGATGGTCCCAGTCCTGCCATAACCATTCAAGCGAAGGTAGTGTAATAAATTGAAAGTGGTGAATAAGTTGTCGAAATCAAAAGCAAAAGGAAGACCCATTAAATGGTCAGGAAATTCTTCTATAATCAAATATCCCATAGTAGTATTTAGACACCAGACATTATAAAGAAAATGGATTGGTTTTCCCCTTAGAAATTGTTTGCAGCTGTGCTTGCCATAATACTTTACCATGCTTTCATGGAAAGCAAGACCTTTTTCGGGTACAAAATACTTTCTGCACCTTTCTTTTATTTTATTTACAAATGGCCTAATCTTCCACAGCTTATCGTTTTAGTCAAAACCCGTATCATAGGAGGCTAGGTGTATGTACCTCAGAATTTGGTCAAACCGATTCCGTCTCATACAATTATAAACAAGCTCGTTTCTAGTATCCATGCTCTGCTTCCAGTAGATTCGTTTGCTGGGACTATCATTGTATCCACTCAGAATTAGTATGGCTATGAAACATCTCATTTCTTCTACAGACATATTGGGATCGGTCTGATTTATGAAAAGAGCATACTTACTAGTTTCTTGTGTTAGAAATTGCAGTATCTCATCATCAATGAACATCTCAAAAACATCAACAATGGACTTACTTGCAAAGTTGGAGAAAAATTTCTTTCATTGTATGTAAAATCTCCTGTAACCCACTCTCCATGATCAGATAGAGTCGGGTAGATCTTCCGTGCAGCCGCAGACCTATTCTATACCTATGTTTCCTCAGCGGTTGTATGTTGTGTTGGCAATAATTCTTCATGGGATGGCAACTCTTCTTCTTTTTCATCTATCAGGCTTCCATCAGCAGTTCTTATTTCTGCATCTGCAAGTAACTGCCGTTTACTCAGATTGTCAAAGTATCTACCATTATTTTCATTCTCCGGAGTCTTTATCCATAAGAACTGCGGGGTCTGGGGGAGCTATGAAGATTGTATCGACAGGATTTTCGATATTGTCACTATCACCAAAGGCTATATCCAGTGCTTCTTGTACACTCAAACCTTTTTGGAGAATGGCAGCAAGAGCCCTGTGAAAATACAATAAAGATGTAGGTATATCAGTTCTTATGATAGGTACCTGGGAAAAAACTAACAAAATTAATTTTGGAAGAGACAAATTTCTTCTGTTGGTTTTTCCCATCAGTCAAATTCGAGATATGCATGGTTGACTTCGTTACGTATTAAAAAGTTGATCTGAACTCTGAACCATCGTTAATGGAAATACAGAAGTTAACAAACTAATGATCATCTAAATTATCAACAATCAATTATTAGCAATTCTAAATATTGCTTCATTAAATTGTAGTTTATTGTTTCTTTTAAAGTGCGTTTTTAATTGTATCTATAGAATTATTATGGGAAATTGTAAAATACCTTAATACTAAACCGAGATATTGGTAAGGATGGCTATAAAGAATGTGATATTTTTTTAAATATAGAGAAAAAAGATCTGCAAACCATTATACCCCAAATATGGAATAATTGACCGAACAATATTAGATAGCAAATTCTGCCTTATATTATCAATATCAATAGTTGACTGTAGTAACCTTTACTTTGTGGAAGTCCATCTTACTAAGAACAATAAACAACTATTTATTTGCAGCTCATTGAATTTAAAAACGTATTTTGCGAATAAATAGTGGAAGTTTTGTTCAACCGGTTAGTTGTTTACTGTTCTTAATATATCAATAGTGCAAGTGATTAGAGCAGTAGCTGTCATATAACATAATATGGATGATTGTGTATTCAAATTAGGTTTTATTTTTTATAGGTTATTAAAGTAATGAAGCAAAGTTTTAAGACACCAGAAAATGGAAGAAAAATGTACAAGAAACAATAAAATCCAAAGACAAACGTGTAAGTTTCAAATTGCAATTTGTTATTATACTATTCATAAATGAACTCTTCATCTTTGTAGAGATTCAATGGCTTCAATATCAATGCTGTTTGTATACAAAACCATTACATAATTATTTCTTTAGCTTTTGGTTTTAAATTCCACAGTTTTTGTACTTATTTAATCCACTTCTGCAAATTTTATTTACGGTAAAAAAATATTTCATATACTCAGGAATTTTTGTGATCTTGGTAACGCAGGTGGCGATTCATATTTTATCAGCATAGGTAATATTACCATCAAGTATTTAATCAACTATTTAACAAATTTAATAATTTACTTTTTCTAGAAATGAGCACGTTTGAAAATGTGCTTTAACACAAAGAGTATTCAAACAAGACTAACGTTTGACCCGTTTCGAAAATGAGAAAAACGTAATAACTAAGATGTTTCTTAAAATCAATTAGCAACATAACTATCGCCAAATATGCCCAAGCACCTTTTTCATACCGAATCACAGTAACCATTGAATGACTTTTTTGGCATCAACTTTCCAAACCTTCCCATTATTTTTCTTGTGACTTCAATTGTTCCCGTAATAAACGATCAAGCGAACCGAAGGCAGTCGTAAAGAATGTCGTAAACCGCCGCGATTGCAGCATTTAAAAATGGCGTCCGCCACTTATAACCGACATGTTTCAAGTGTTAATTGATATTTTGTAATTAGCCATTTGTAAGACATGGAGGTACTCTGTTGAGCAATGCAACTCGGCTGGACACGTCAAAGATGATGCTTGCATTGAAATAGTATCATTTGACGCTAAAAAAAGGACTGAGCAGGACCGCATTAGATACAAAACAATAATACTTTCTGAGATTAGTTTATTAATTTATTAGACTCTGACACATAAAAGAATATCAGTTATAATACAAGTTTTAATAAATAAAATGGGCACAACTTTTCTGTGAAATTATTACTGTTTGATTTGGAAGACAAAAATGATTTTTAAAATAAAAATGTTCCAAATGTTAATTAAACAGTAATTTAAAATAGATAAGGTAAACACATTGGATCTCTGTATCTGCAACTCTTAAAAGGTGAGTCGCCCCACTACACTTATTTGGCCTATTGTGCGTCCTTCTGAGATTAATAATAAGCTTTATTGTCAAAAAAATTATTTGTGGACAAAGCTGTTTAAAAAAAAGCAAATCACATAGTACAGAATAACAAAACATATTAAAATAGTAATACAAAAGTATCTACAAGTAATAAAACATACAAACAAATAAAACTTTACAATATAAACATTGCGAAAGGTCAATTAAAAAAAAATAAATATATACTTTATGTATACATTATACAATGAGAAAAATAAATAATATATAATATAAAAAAAATTTTTATTTAGTCAGAGTAACAACAAAATAAATATATCATAAATTAAACTTCCAGTGTGTGAGATGGTCCCAAATATTTTACGTAAAAAAGTCCTCAACTGAAAACAAAGCTCTCTCTATCAAGTATAATTTTAAAGCGTTAGGAAATGCGGTTATTGATGAAATGGACTTTATTTCAAAGGGTAGATTGTTGTGCATTTTCTTAGCGTTATAAAAAATAGAGCTTTTGATTAGCTCCGTGCGTGGTTTTGGTAAATAAAGGTCATACTCTGCACTTCTAAGGGGGTAGTTATGAGATGGTCTGTCTGAGACATGAGGTAAATGTTTCCGAATTAAGGAAATGGATTCAAAGATAAATTGGGATGGAAGTGTTAATATTTTCTGTTTTTTAAAGAATTCCCTACAGTGAGTTTTACTGCTTAGTTTCAGCGTATACCGAACAGCTCTCTTTTGTAATTTAAAAATACGTTCAAATTGAGTCACACAACATGTACCCCAAAAAGGAAGTGCATATCGGAGATGTGACTCGAAGAGGGCAAAATAGACTGTTTTGGAAGCTGACAGGTGAAGCTTCCTAGATATTGTTCTCAGCGCGTAACATGAAGAGCTTAGTTTTTTTGACAAAGCGTCATTTTAGAGAGCTGTCAACGACAAGTCTCAAAAATTTCACAGAGTCAACGACCTCTAAAGTGTAATTATTCAACATAATAGGTTGAATTGCAGATGTGTCTGATAAAACTTTCGTCTTAGAAACGTTCAAACACATATGGTTAGAATCACACCATGACTTGATGATGGTCAAGTCATGTGAAACGATTCTATACAGTTCGGTGATATCCGGGTGACTCAAGGAAAACTAGTGTCGTCTACGAATAAACAAATTTTACCGCCGATGCTTAAGTTAGCAATATCATTGATAAATAGTAAAAACAATATAGGACCCAATACCGAACCTTGTGGAACCCCATATTCTATTTGCTTGCATGAAGACCTTAATTCATCAACTCGTACAAGCTGCAGTCTCTCACTAAGAAAAGACTCGAACCACCTGATCGAGCTGCCTCTAAATCCATAGTACTGCAATTTTTTAAGTAGTATTCTATGATCCACGCAATCGAAAGCTTTTGAGAAATCACAAAATATTGTAGCTGTAGAGTGTTGATTGTTTAAGCTGGAGTAGACATTATTAAAAAGAGAAAACATTGCATCATTTGTGCTTTACCACTTAAAAATTGAGTCTACAGATTAGCTCGTCGCCAGTAGGCAGCTCTCCCAAGTTAGCATGTGTAAGCCAGTTCTCTCTGAATACAGAAAAACTTGTTAGAGACAGTGCCGCACATTCATCTTATCTTCCTGTTCACATTCTCCTTCCTTTACTAGGTCCAGGTCTACCACCGTTGATGCTGGCAAGCTGATGATGAGACAGTCAGGTCCCAAAATCTTTTGGGATGCAGTTTTCGTGGCTAACGAGTCTAGAGTAACCACGTTGTTGTTGCAGGCTGCAGGTTATGGCAGGGCCATCTAACATTCCAAGACTAGACCGTGGCCCATTCAGGGTCTACTAGTCTAATGTCCGAAAGAATAAGGATATTTCACCAGTGATTTCTTTTTTGGTGATCTCTTTTGTGGATATGGAGACAGTGGGCTCTGCCTGAGTTACACATTCTGAACCTTCCTTTTTTTTAGATCCATCGGTAAAGATACGGATGTCGCCAATGCAGCTCGTTTATATCTTCTTGCTACAAGCTACAGCTTGACTCGCCAGTTTCTACGTCAGGTTGTATTCCAGTAGAGCGGAGCCATAGCACCTCCTTGATATATCTATCAAGAGGGGTGACACCGAGGATCACCTCCATCGCTCTAGTTGGTGTAGTTTTTATGACTCCTGTTATGTTAAGGCATGCTGATATTTCTATATGGTCCAGTTTGTGGAAGACTGTCAAACACAATGAAAACAGCTGGAAGAAATTCGAATAGAAAAATGCTGGATTTACATAAAAACTCAATGAGGGAAAGCAAAAAAATTAACGAAATCCATATTAGTAGAGCCTTAGATGGCTTTCTGGTCCAGTCTATTTGTGTCCATTTATTTTAGAGCATTATCATTTAGGGAGTTTTCCACATATTTCGATAATTCGTCTTTTACTAATACAGTTTCAGCTTCTATTGACTAAGTGTTTTACATGTCCATATTAAGGAGTACAATCTGTATCTTCGACATCATGTTTTTCATATATATTCGAGTATTTAATCCACCTTCAGCGCTCTGCTACCATATTAACTTTTGTAGTTATTATCTAAAGTAAATATCGATCAAATAAATATGCATAGAATAACTTCATTTCAAGACTTCTAACTCTCTTACCATCTATTTCATTCCCATTACACTAAAGATTTTACTTAAGCCATGTCTTAACATTTCGAAAAATTTTAGCCAGTTCTATACCTACTGTTTTTCATTTGTAGTTGTTGTTGAATTGATGAGAATTAATCACATGAATTAAATAATACTTTCAGATTGTTCTTGAGTCATTTGAAATTATAATATTTAAAAAAAAACATTAGTTCAATGAAAAACTACCATATTTTTAAGATATATACAGAATAATGATTCGTCGCGTAGTCGAACGCAATGGGAAAATCTAAACTGTTGAACTCCTGCTTTCCTAATGAGTTTATATCGAAAATCGTTAAAAACTGCTCACTCTAATACTAATGGAAAATTTATTTTTATAATTTAATAGACTTCATTGTAGCACTCAACGGAGTATGGAAACTCTAGTTATTTTTTGTGCCACAGTTGGTGCATTTTATTAGATAATTTGGAAATTAACTAAGATCCTTTAATTTTCCTTTAAATTAGTTATATTTATATCTTATATTATATTTAAATAAAGAAAAATACGCAAAATCAATGTCACAGATTTTTTTTATCAAAACTATAGAACAGCGACTAGTTTTAGCCTATAAGCATGCCATCGTCAGGCTAGAAAAAACATATGGATGAGGTAAACAATGCAGAATACATTAAATTATTAACAAACCTACTTTAAAATGAGTTACATGTAATATTAAATTGAAAAGATAATTGCTCGAACCAACAAGCTTGCATATTACAACAAGATATATGATAAAACTAATAAACAAAAGATGTGACTAAAAGACAAAAGATATTACCTACCGACTAAATATGGCATTATTAATAAAATTGAAGAACACAAAATAAATTGAATAATTTTATATACACATAAATAAATGCGAATTATACAAAATACTGTGTAAAACTTTTGCCAAAATGACCATTTGTAGCTCTCGTGCTTTGCAAACTGCACCCGTGCTACAAAGTGAGTTATTTTGGTAATATTTTTACAAATAATTATTAAAGGTACATTTTATGTAAACCTTTTTTATTAAAGGAAGAATAAAAAATAAACTTAATACCCCCCCTTAAGAGCATAATAGTAACCGCGTCCGTCAAAAAATGAAAAGTCGAAGTACAGCCTTAGAAATTACTTTATTTAGATCAATTTTTTAAACTGTCTATTTTGACTTACATTAACTTGCTCTCTACTTAGTTTTTTGTTTTAATAAATAGTTCCTATTTTTTTTATTGTTTAAAGCTAGTTGAAATGCACAAACTGAATCAATTTTCTATTTACAGTTTTTTAAAATAATCTATAATTTCGGCGTCTTTCGAATAATAGAATTTAATTAGATATATCTGTTCATAACTTCCGATATCCTTTACCTTGTGGCAACATCGTACAAAATAAGAGCGAATCCTCAATTCTCATGCATTGTCTGCTTTACAAAAAAATACATATTGAAACACTTGTGAGGACTTTTAACACAATTTATTCACAAATTGTAAGAATACAAGAATTCAGCTGGTTACAAATTACTAACTGTCACTTTTTAATTCCAAAACGGTAAAATTTCGGTATAGGGGAACAACTCCGATTTTAACGAATTTTTTTTTGGACACTCCCTAAACATCCCTGAGCACTACTGTGAAGTTTTTTTTTTCCGGAAATGAAAACTAAAATTTTGAAAAAATTTAGAAATTTAAAAAAAAAAAAATTTTTTTGCTCCAATTTGCACAGGTTAGGTTAGGTTAGGTTAGGTAAGGTTAGGTTAGATTAGGTTAGGACACTCCCTAAACATCCCTGAGGACTACTGTGAAGTTTTTTTTTCCGGAAATGAAAACTAAAATTTTGAAATTTTTTTCCAAAAAAAGGTTAGGTTAGGTTAGGTTAGGTTGGGTTAGGTTAGGTAAGGTAAGGTTAGGTTGGGTTAGGTTAGGTTAGGTAAGGTTAGGTTGGGTTAGGTTAGGTTGGGTTAGGTTGGGTTAGGTTGGGTTAGGTTAGGTTGGGTTAGGTTAAGTTGGGTTAGGTTAGGTTAGGTTAGGTTAGGTTAGGTTAGGTTAGGTTAGGTTAGGTGAGGTTAGGTGAGGTTAGGTTAGGTTAGGTTAGGTTAGGTTAGGTTAGGTTAGGTTAGGTTAGGTTAGGTTAGGTTAGGTTAGGTTAGGTTAGGTTATGTTAGGTTAGGTTAGGTTAGGTTAGGTTAGGTTAGGTTAGGTTAGGTTAGGTTAGGTTAGGTTAGGTTAGGTTAATGTTAGGTTAGGTTAGGTTAGGGTAGGTTAGGTTAGGTTAGGTTAGGTTAGGTTAGGTTAGGTTAGGTTAGGTTAGGTTAGGTTAGGTTAGGTTGGGTTAGGTAGGTTAGGTTGGGTTAGGTTAGGTTAGGTTGGGTTAGGTTAGGTTGGGTTAGGTTAGGTTAGGTTAGGTTAGGTTAGGTTTCAACTTACATTTTATCGGGTTCTCCAAAAAAATTTTTGTGCAAATTGAAACCAAAAAAATTTTTTTTTTAAATTTCAAAATTTTTTCAAAATTTTAGTTTTCATTTCCGGAAAAAAAAAACTTCACAGTAGTGCTCAGGGATGTTTAGGGAGTGTCCAAAAAAAAATTCGTTAAAATCGGAGTTGTTCCCCTATACCGAAATTTTTCCTATAAAACTTTACAAAAGCTGAACGAACACTAACTAACTACCGCGAATGACCCGCTTTATATATCAAAATACTTGACATCTCGATTTTTCTAGAAATAACTATTTACTAAAATCCAAATATTACTAGAATGTTCGCGAATAACTACCAACCTAAAATAATTATAAATCATATCGAGTTCCTGTCAAAACCTTCTTCCTCATTCACGGACTCTACCCTTCATGGCAAGCAGCCACATCAAAACACATGCATTCCTCTCGCGCATCTGTCACAATCATCCGTCACATTCATCCGTCACACATCTGTCACCCGTTACACTGCCCCCTCCTTAGGTTCATTCCTCCCGGAATGTGATAACTCTCCGGAGTAGACTTCAGGGTCATCTTCGGAACTGGTCGAACCCTCTACCCGAAGTTGCTGTACCTCCCCACTGTGGTCACCCTGATATAACGCCAACCTATCATGATGGACTACGACGGGTTTTCCTTTGGGGACTCTAACAATCCGATAGATCACATCATTGATTCTCTTTTTAATCAAATATGGACCTTCCCACTTCTTTTGAAGTTTCGGACACACACCCCGTTTCCGTCGAGGATTATAGAGCCAGACCAATTCCCCAGGTTCATAAGTGTTTCCTGTTGCTCGTGAGTCGTAGTACCTTTTCATCCGGTCACTGGAGAGTTGTAGTTTGTGGCGCACCAGTTCATGAATATTTTCGATCTTCTTCTGAAGATCTCCGACGTATCCTTCACCGGTTGCTATTTCACCAGGCTTGCTCCCATATATCAAATCGCAAGGTAATCTAGTTTCCCTACCAAAGAGGACTTTCGCAGGTGTCTGACCCGTAGATTCGTTGACAGCCGATCGGATAGCCATTAAAAATAGCGGAATATGTTTATCCCAATCTTTCTGATGTTCTGAGACCACTTTCGATAAATAATTTGCAATGGTTCGGTTCATTCGTTCAACCATTCCATCAGACTGTGGATGCATCGCTGTAGTTCTAGTTTTATGGATACCTAATCGTTTGCAGACTTCTTGAAATAGCTTGGTTTCAAAATTTCTTCCCTGATCTGCGTGCAGCTCCAACGGTACCCCAAAACGGCTAATGAACTCGTTGACCAGAATATCCGCCAAGGTAGGGGCTTCTTGGTTGGGAACAGGGTAGGCTTCCACCCATTTAGAAAAATAGTCCACCACAACGAAGATGTATTTATTTCCAGCCTCACTAGTTGGTAGTGGCCCCAACACATCTACGGCGATTCTTTCGAATGGACTTCCGACAAGGTATTGCTGCATCTCTGCTTTAGGTTTACGATTAGGTCCATTGCTAGCAGCACACGTCGTGCATTTGCGGCACCAATCTTTAACATCGTTGGAGCAATTAACCCAATAAAATCTATCCCGGACTTTTTGCAGCGTCTTTGTAATACCTAGGTCATCATGAAGTTGTTTTAAAATTTCCGGCACCGTACTTCTTGGGACCACAATTTGTTTCTTGATTTCTGAGCCTTCAGGGTTTTCAACTATCCTTTTAAGGAGCCCACCGTCTAAAGTCAAAGAATTCCATTGGGCCCAATATGATTTTAAGACCGGAGAGGACGATGATACCTCTCGCCATAGGGGACGCTGATCCGTTCTTTTCCATTCCAGTATCTTCCTAATAACGGGATCGTTGTTTTGTTCCTCCTTCATTCTGGAGCACAAGTCGTCTGGCACCACTTTTATTAGAGCGAGCTTCTCGTTTTGTTCGAGTCGACTGCAATTTGTGCAATTAGGTGGGCATGGCCTTCTAGAAAGTGCATCGGCGTTACGGTGCTTAGTTCCAGGTCTATGTTCGATTTCAAAATCGTATTCCTGGAGTTTTTCCAACCATCTTGCTATCTGCCCCTCTGGATTTCTAAAGCTCAGTAGCCACTTTAAACTGGCATGGTCTGTTCTAATTAGGAATCTTTTGCCATACAAGTATTTGTAGAAATGTTCCACAGACTTCACTACTGCGAGGAGTTCACGTCTCGTTACGCAATAGTTTCTTTCGGATTTTGATAATGTCTTGCTAAAATATCCTAGAACTCTTTCTTTTCCGTCTTGAAGTTGTGAAAGTATAGCTCCGATTCCCACATTGCTAGCGTCGGTATCCAGAATAAGTCTGCCCTCAGGACGAGGATAAGCGAGAACAGGGGCCGAAGTCAATTCCTTCTTTAAAAATTCAAAGGCCTTTTGGCATTCTTCACTCCAACAAAAAGTCTTATCTTGCTCAGTTAGTCTAGTTAGGGGCTTGGCGATGTCTCCAAAATTTCTAACAAATCGTCTGTAATATGAGCAAAGACCCAGGAAGCTACGAAGTTGATGCTTATCAGAAGGGATCGGCCACTCTTGAACGGCTTGAATCTTAGCAGGGTCTACAGTAACGCCATCCTTGCTTACAACATGTCCCAAATAACTGACCTGTCTCTGGAGCAAGTTACATTTCTTAACATTCAATGTGAGATTAGCCTTTTTCAGTCGTCGAAAGACTTCTTCTAGGTTAGCCAAATGTTCCTTAAAATCCTTACCCATTATAATGATGTCATCTAAGTAGACCAAACAAGATTCCCAGGATAAACCTCGAAGAATAGTTTCCATCAACCGCTCAAAGGTAGCAGGAGCATTGCATAAGCCAAATGGAAGGACGGTAAATTGCCACAAACCTGATCCACTAGTGAAGGCGGTCTTCTCTTTGTCAGAAGGATCCATTTCAACCTGCCAGTATCCGCTCTTTAAATCTAACGTAGAGAAAAGGGTAGATCCACCCAAGGCGTCGAGGGCATCGTCAATCCTCGGAAGGGGATAACTATCCTTCTTCGTAACCTCATTCAACTTCCTATAGTCAACGCAGAACCGCATTGATCCGTCTCTTTTCCTTACCAATACTACGGGAGAAGCCCACGGACTATTGGAGGGTTCAACTATTCCATCCCGAATCATTTCTTGGAGGGCCTTGTCCGCTTCTTCCTTTTTAACTTGAGGCAATCGTCGGGGTACCTGACGAATCGGACGTGCATCGCCAGTCTCAATCTTGTGCTTGACTATGTCGGTCCTTCCCAGTTTACTTCCAGAACCGAAGACAAGTTTATAGCGGTAAATTAAATCTCTTACCTGCTTCTTTTCTATTTTTGACAAAGATGGGTCTAACCTAGTCATTAATTGTTCTATGTCGTTGGTTCTGTCTGATTCAAAGGCTCCTACCTGGTGAATCACGGCCGTTACGGGTTCCAAAGTTCCGATTTCGGTGTTCTTTCGCAGAAGAACTGGATGATCATTCATGTTAATGATTCGGATTGGTACCTCTTTGGCTGATCTAACAAGAGCTTTCCCGACCAGAAGTCCTCTTCCCAATATCTGATCATGGTTCTTGGGTTCTACCATAGCTGGGGTTCCATCCGGCTCTACCTCCTCTAGTCGTGCTGTTACAACACATTCGCATGTCGCTGGAAGCTCGATGTTGTCAGATAGTTTCAACGGGGCGATAGCTTCATGTTTTCGATGTAGAAGCAATTCTTCCTTTTCCGTATGAAGTATCCGCCGTCCCAAATCCAAGCGGAAACAACAGTTGTGCATTACGTCCATACCCAGGATAGCATCTTCATCGATATCAGCCACCAATATCGAATGAGAAAGACAAGTTGAACCAAACTGTAGAGACACGTTAACCTCTCCGTAGACTTTGGCAGGTTCCCCTGTAGCGGTGCGCAGTCTCCAACTGGTGGGCGACATCTTCCTAGCTACGACAACTGTCGGCCGTACCACAGTTTTTGTAGCTCCAGTATCCACCAGCATGTTGTATCTCTTTCTGTCAATCAGGGCTTCGACGTATAAGCTGCCTGCTTGGTGTTTTAATATTGCTATCTTGACCAGAGGAAGGGCTTTGCAATGGTTTGGGGTCGTTGTCGCAGAAGACGTCTCCTTGCGTGGACATGAGTTTTTCACGTGCCCTAGTTCTCCACAATTCCAACATCGTATAGGTCGCCGTCTCCTGGTGGGTAATAATTTCATTAGCCTTTCCACTAATCCATCGACGTCGCTGGCGGGTGCTATCACGTTGTTGTCATCAGCAGTCATCTCCCTTATTCGTGCAACTCCCCGTGATGCTTCCGTTGCCGCTTCGAATTCAAGTGCAATGGTTAACGCGTCGACAAGGTCTTTTGGTCGGGCCAACCGCACAGCTCTTTGTAACTCGGGATCCCTAAGGCCATCGGTAAATGTTTGGACTGCTAGACACTCCAGGAACTCTTCTGCTGCTGTCGGATAAGCAAATCGAACCATTCTAGCTACCTCCGCCTCGAACTCCTGGATAGATTCTCCACTCTTCTGTTTACGGTTCTTCAGCTGTGTTCGGTACACGGGTTGTAGGTGGGTCTGACCATACCTCATCTCCAGGCGATGTACTAGTAGCTCGAAGTTGTCAGCTTCGTCGGGCTTAAGGGAATGCAAGACATTCAAAGCATCGCCTCGCAACGCTATGGTTAGAGATATTGCCTTTTCTCTGGATGACCATCCGTTCGCCCTGGCCGCCGCGTCGAATTGCTTGACGTAGTTGGACCACGAAGTTGTTCCATCGAAGATAGGGGGTTTCATTGTTGATCGCATCTGTATAGTGTCTCCGCTTCCCCGTCGTTCGACATCCACGCTGAAGGTTTCCATTCTTTCCGCATCTCCCTCGCCGCGGTGGACGTAGCGATCTTGCCGAAGGACCTCTATTTCTTTCTGAAGTTGTTGAATCATCGCATTCATTTTGGTATCTTCATTGCGTAGTTCGGCTACTAGTTCGGTTACTTGCTGGGATTGCTCACAACGTAGAGTCGATATTTGTTGTAAAACATAGCTTGACAACTCTTCACGCATTTGATGGACCAGTTCTTCTTGTTTCTTCATCTGCTCCTCTTGCTGGATCTTCATTTGATCTTTCAGCTCTTCTTGTTGATTGGAAATTCTAGTGGCAAGCTCGGCTAATTGTTGTGCTTGGTCTTCTTGCTGGTTTGTCATCCGGTTGGTAAGTTCTTCTTGCTGGCTTGTAATTCGGTTGGTAAGCTCTTCTTGCTGGCTTGTAATTCTAGTGGCAAGCTCTTCTTGTTGACTGGAAATTCTAGTGGCAAGCTCCTCTTGTTGGCTTTTTATTTGACCGGATAGCTCGGACATGGCTTCTTGTTGACCCTTTATCTGACTGGACAGCTCGGACATTGCTTTGTGCATAGGATCTTCGAATTCCACCGAGTCAGGGTCAATATTTATACTTAAATAGTACTCACGTAATCTATTGATTAAAATAGTTTTTCCTCCGGTGGTATCCAAATCCAACTCTTCCAACTCTCTTCTGAGCTCAGCCACCAACAGTTCACGTAACTTCTTTCCAGGCATTCTTGCTTCTTCACCCCACACCTGACACCAATTTGAAACACTTGTGAGGACTTTTAACACAATTTATTCACAAATTGTAAGAATACAAGAATTCAGCTGGTTACAAATTACTAACTGTCACTTTTTAATTATAAAACTTTACAAAAGCTGAACGAACACTAACTAACTACCGCGAATGACCCGCTTTATATATCAAAATACTTGACATCTCGATTTTTCTAGAAATAACTATTTACTAAAATCCAAATATCACTAGAATGTTCGCGAATAACTACCAACCTAAAATAATTATAAATCATGTCGAGTTCCTGTCAAAACCTTCTTCCTCATTCACGGACTCTACCCTTCATGGCAAGCAGCCACATCAAAACACATGCATTCCTCTCGCGCATCTGTCACAATCATCCGTCACATTCATCCGTCACACATCTATCACCCGTTACAATATATAACAAATAACTACAATATTGCTTTTGAACTGTTGGTCTAGTTCACATCTACGATTTTTCATAAAATATTGTAATATTTACCGAAAATTAGGAGCGAGGTGTCATTCGATCGGGATTATTATCAAATATTAGTTAGTTAAAGGGTTTTTTATTAAAAAGTCTTTAAGGTAAACGCTTGGATATATCCAACACTATTTTCTCAGCGGCCACACAAGAAATTTGCAGTTTGCACTTTATTTTGCACAAATGCAACAAATAACCAAAATATCCCTTTTGGTTTACATGTACGACTTTTCAAAATTATTTTGAATATTAACCGAAAATTATGACCAAGGTGTCATTTTATCCGGAATATTGTGTAGATCATTTAAGGAAAGGTTCCAAAAGAGTCCGGAAAAGTACCAAAGTTAAAAGCAATAAAGTAAACAAAGTCAGATTTTCTTTTTTTTTGATACCTCAAAAAATATTCAAAATATTCGAAATGTTTGAAAAGATAATTAAATTTACTAAGAAAAAGTCCTGAAAATATGATTTTTAAGAGAGAGCTAGGACTTTTATTAAAACTTAAAATTGTTAATTAATTCATTAATTTTATACAATAAAATCTTCAAAAATATTGTTGTTCAAGTATTATTAATAACATTATTAATACAAGTATAATAGGTCATTCTGTAGTTTTGTTCTATATTTAGTAATCTAATCAGATTATTATTTGTTTGTTATCAATTCAGTACAATTATAACTTAAAAAAACTTTATTATAGAGACAATAAACATGTTTATTAGATGAAATATTTATCATCAAATAAGTATGGCATATTTTTGAATTTTGTGTTTTTGAAATACTTTTATTCATTGTTTTTGAATTATAATTATTAAAGTAAAATATGGCAACAGGTATTCAGAATTCAGTTTCTTTACTAGTTGATTTGATGATTGTCGGGATTGGCAGAGATATGTTTGTATTAGAGTTAGTTGGTTTATATTCATATGTGGAGACGGTTCTGTGTTTAGTTGGTGTCATTGAGCATTTCTTTGCCTTTGGGAATGGAATATTGAGTTTCTGTCATGTCGTTGATCTCGTGTGATAATTTCGATTCAATCAAGACCAAAACAACAACTAAAAACAGAACCATTAAAGTTAAAAAGTTAAGTTTTTTAATACGCAGTACTCGGATACCATCAGGGCAATAAATGTTAAAGAAACGACTCATCATTATCATATAAGATTTACATTAAAATGTTAACGGCAACTAGGGTTTTTTGATAGATTTTTAAAAATATAAGTGAAATAATTTTATTAAACCTTTTAACAAATAAACAATGTCACAAAGATTCTTACACAAATAAAGAAACAAAAGTGTTTTGGATAAAAAAAAAGACTTATTATTGACTATTCCAGAATGAGTCTTGGACATTTCGGCCAAATTGTCTGACTGGCAAACAATCATTTCAATGTCTGCAATCATTTCAATGTCTGCTACTCTATGTAAAAAATCAATGTATTAGGAATAATAAAAAAAAACTCTTCGTTTTAACAAGGTTAAAAAAGCAATTTTTTAAATAAATATTGGAAGTTTTGTTAAAACGAAGAGTTTTTTATTATTCCTAATAAGATGTACTTCCAAAAAGTAAGGGTTAGTACAATCAATTTAATCAATGTATTATTTTTCTGGCTTAAATATTGATGAAAATGCCGTTTTTGCTTAGTTGGTTAATGCTTAATGAAGACAAAGCAGGACAATGATTTTCTTTTTTGTATTCGTACTCTTTTGAGCAACACAGATGAATATTTGGATGTTCTTGCTAGAGAAGGACGAAATGCTTGGATAAAGGAGTTAATTTCATTTTTATTTGGACGTGGCGATCAGACTGTAAAAAAAATGAAAATTTTATTGTTAAATTTTATGTAAGGTTTATCTTTAAAATATATTTTCAAGTTTTTATTCATTTTTCAATTCTCCAGACAACAACCCGTAAATCCCGACATTTTGAGACATTATCCTGATATTTAGATCTATCCATCTGGCCACCCTAGGTGAATTTGAAGGATATGGTGCGGCAGCTGCAAGGCGCTATGCTGGGAAGTTTCATAATAGAAATGTACCAGATAGGCGTATTTTCCTGACTATGGACCACAATGTAAGAGAAACGGGCTATTAAAAAAAAAAACAAGTTCTCGGTAATAGTGGTCGTCCAAAAGACCGTGTGAATAAAGATGATATAATAGAAGTGTTGACGAACACCCGGATATAAACATTAGATAGGTAGCAGCAGAATTAGAACTACCTCGTCTGAAGTTATGGAGAACAAGTAAGGAACAGTAACATCTCCCTTTCCATCTTACAGAAGTTCAAGAATTAGGTACTTCCCGAAGACTATGCTAAATTTAATAAATATTCTGTTTTTCACCTTTCCAAATATCACAGTTTTGTTATTTCGTCCAATAAAGACGCTTAATCTTCAAGGTTTTGTGCTAACTAACCATTCTGTTTTATATTGATAAAACTACTAACTAAAACTACTAAAACTACACAATATTGAACAATTAATTTTTTTACTTACAAGTACCTACAGTCGACAGAAGCAAACATGGTCCGCGGAAAATATGCCAACTAATTTCAAGGTTATCACAATCAGCCAATCACGAGCCAATGTTAACGATAATATCAATTTTAGTGGCTGCATAAGTGAGATGAAAATACAACTACAGCGACAAGGACACGCCCACCCAGGGTTCATGTTTGCTTCTGTCAACTGTACCTATAAATCAACATGCAATTATATTACCTAAATATTCTAAAATATATTTTGTTAATATTATCACAATTCAATTCACCTAAACTACAATAAAAATTCAAATAATTATAGATACTTAAAAACTAACCTGGTTCTGTATTCATTTAAATTTAGATAGGTACCTAAAGATACATGTGGTCTTGTATGTAAACTTCAAATAGATATGACTAATACTTTTTATTTTGGCAATTTTTTTTAATATAATTATGTGAATGGGTATAAAAATAAATATTTATTCAAATTATAACTGTGTTTTTACGGTGCTCACGACAACTGTAAATACTATCTAGTGTACAGGTTTAATCAATAGGAAGAGTAACTGCATTGGTTACGTCAATAAAGTAACGCTTGTTAAAGAATGAGATAGATTTATAAAACTCTCATGAAAAGAAAAAAGATATCTATTTAAAACATTTGCGAATTCTAATGCCAGCCTTGTTTTACTTTTTCGTTTTCCTTACATGTTGCCCTCTTCCTCATAGTATCACAGAATGTCGTTACTTCTCTCATTTTACTTATCCTGCTAAGCTATAGCCTTAATGAAATTGATTGTTGTAACCTTTACTTTGTGGAAGTTCATCTTACCAAGAACAATAAATAACTGAACGGTTGAACTTCCACTATTTATTCGAAAAATACGTTTTAAAATGCAATTACAGCTGTTTCGCTAATAACTAGCATCGTCAGATTGACATATTGAAGTTACATTTTGTTTGTTTGTAGCGAAACAGCTGTAATTACATTTTAAAAAGTATTTTTCGAATAGTGGAAGTTTAGTTCAACCGTTCAGTTATTTATTGTTTTATAGCCTTAAACTTGAGAAGATATAATTTGTTAACGTTATAAAAAAAATCAAAAGATAACGAGTATTTTCTCTTAAAAAAAAAGAATTTATTAAATATTATCATGTGTAAACCCACTTCCTTTCTGTCTCTTGACAGGTAGGCAACATAAAATACACGCATTTTGAATGTTAATCTTCATTTTTACTGTTTAAAATTAAAAATGTAGTCTAACAGCGAAAGAATATCGATGAATTATTAAATAAAGTGGTTTTTGTACAGAATGGTTCAAAAAATAATCTTCACAAATACCACGCGTCGTGTAAAATATTACAAGATACATTTTTATTTTCCATACTCAAATTTATTTATTTTAGGCAAAACTACTCAAACAAACTGAATAAGATAAAATCAATCGTCATACGGTCTCGTAATTTTATCAAATTTCAGTTTGTTTTCGTATTTTTGCCAAATAAAAAAGTTTTCAATACTAAAAACGTATCGATAAAATTTTAAGGAATCGTGGTATTACCTTTGAATATTGAATTCAAATATTACAAGAAATGGCATAACTAATCACCATAACACTCAAATATGGGCCAATGTAAATCCCAAAGATAAAAAAGTGGGTCATCATCAGATTAATTTTAGAGAATACGTGTTTGGGCTGGAATAATCGATAACTATTTGATAGGGCCAGTGTTTCAGTATTTCTTTCCAACAAATTAGTAGGGAAAAATTATTTATCATTTTTATAAAATGATCTACCCATTTGCAGAGAAAATATCACATTAGCAATTAGACCACAGATGTATTTTACACATACAGTGTAAAATACAACCTTTAAATGTACAAATCTGAATGTAAGGCTGGCCGTTTTAGAACAATGTTTTTAAATTAGGTTCAATGAACCTATTTGGGGCTCCAGAATCTATGTGGTTTAATTTATGACCAATCTTTTCGGGACACCCTGTACCTGTAATAGAAATACACAGAACTATTAAATACAAGAAGCATGGAATTTTACTGTTATGATGTATTATATTCCAATTTTTTTTTAATAAAATTGTTAAAAAAAAATCCTACGAATGAAAACTCCAAATTGAAACACAATCTTTTTCTACACAGTCAATTGTAGGGAAGCAATAAAGGCTTAAACACCATCGAGAGATAGAAATAGGAGACGGGGTGAAGATGTCAGGCGGTAACAGAAACATTGTAAAGTCAAATGCGAACTGTAAATCTCGACTTCCCGCCCATTCGCTTTATTTGACATCCAGTAAAATTAAATTCCATCTACCCCCAACACGGACGACTGAAGTCGGGGTCGATGATGCTATTATTGAAACAGATACTCTGTTAAACTTGGTCAGATTTAGAGTCTTCGTTTTCCCATGTCTACGCTCATATCGGGGTGCTTTATTACGTCGCTTGTTTGCAAATTAGTTAAGGGTTTAGTCCCTTTGAAACATCACGTTATGCAAGAGCTTACGTTTTTTTGGCCATGAAGTTTATTTTATAAAAAAATTGTCGTATTAAAAACACTTTGATAACAAATATGTTAAAAATGTGAATGATTAATGATAAAGTTAGATCACCTCTCCACCTATTTTAAATACATATACAATAACAATTCTTGAGTTGATTAAACTGGTTTGGAATATTGACCATATCAGAAATTCAAAAGTACATAGAATTTGACATTGTTTAAAAACTAAAATGTTGAATCTGGAACCGTTGGCGAAAATGATACCGAAAACCGTTTACACTACCACTACACCAACACACACTTTTATATGCCTGACGCGCGTTTCGATAACCAAGTTATCTTCTTCAGAGACCGAAGGTAAACTAAAGCTATGCCTACAAACTAACCTTATATATAGAACATTTTTAGCGCCAAATGTTTTCGCGGCAAAGCCAATTTTTAGCGCGAAAACATTTTTACAATAAGTTTTCTTATAATAAACTATAAAGTGGACTATCTGGGATAGGTCCTTTGTCCTTATTTAATCTATTTTTACATTTAATAATTTCTATACTTTCAAATGCATCCAACAATCTATTGTTCGATACATTTTTTAACAATTTTAAACTATCTACATTTACAGAATGGTTTTTGGTAAAAGCATGTTCGGCAATACTAGATTTTTCTATACGTCCATATTTTAGATGAGCTAAATGTTCTTTAAATCTTGTTTTAACCGATCTTTTTGTTTGCCCAACATACTTTTTATCACAATCATTACAGCTTATTTCATATATACCGCTTTTTTCCAGATCTTCTCTCTTATCCTTCGGATTTCCTAACAATTGTCTCAGGGTGCCACTAGTTTTATGAACTAAACCTAATCCCACCGTGCCGAAAATTGTATTCAATCCTTTGGTATACTGAGGGATAAATGGTAATGAAATGAATTTCCTATCGTTGTGTTCTCGCTGGAAAAAGGTGGTTTCACAAAGAGATTTCTTAAAACTATGGCAATTGATCAGCTTATGAATTAGTTTTCTATCATATCCATTAAGTACAGCTATATCCTCAATTAAATTCTTTTCTCTGTTATATCTTGTTTTGTTTAAAGGAAAATGAATTAATCGATGAACCAAAAAATGAAAACTTGCCATTTTGTGTTGATTACAGTGAAAAGAATCTATCGGAATATACCTATACGTAGCGGTGTCTTTCCTAAAAATATCAAATTCTAACTTGTTATTATTTCTTATTACTAATGTGTCCAAAAATGGTAACTGTTCATTATTTTCTAGTTCAAACGTGAATTTTATGCTTGTGAATTTTGAATTTAATTTTGAAATGAAATCTTCTACTGATGATTTCTTCGTATTAAAAACTGCGAAAATGTCGTCCACATATCTACACCATATCCTTGGGAAATACTCGAACTCTTGACTGATCTGTGTTTCAAAATTGCTCATAAAAAGGTTGGCTATAAATGGTGATAAACAATTACCCATTGCTGTTCCTTCATATTGTTGATAAACCTGATTGTTGTATTGAAAATAATTTTGGTCCATGCATAGTTTAGCTAATCGTAGGTATTCAGTTCTAACTTCAACACCCAGATCATTCAAGGTGAGTAGTTCTTCCAGATACTGTAAAGTTTGTGGAATCGGTACGCTAGGAAATAAAGAACTAACATCGAACGAGATTAAAATTTCCCCATCTTCTAGAACAACATCTTTAACTTTCTTGATAAATTCTAATGAATTTTTTTTTTTTAATGAATTTTTAACTGAACTGACAGTACAAATAATATACTAAGTGACATAAAAATCCGAAGACCCAGTTTAAATGATTTTATTTTAATAAAATTTAGTGAATTTATTTATTTTACAATTAATGATAAAATTTTCAGCCTTATCAGTTGAAGATTACGGTTTTTAAACTGCTTTTTTTGAAATCCAATAACAATCCAAAAATGAATATTGTAGCCGTAGTAAAGATCCAAATTTTGCGGATTTTGTTTCTTGACGTTCTTTACGATTGGTTACGATGCCTAGGGACGAAGACCTGTACGATTTCGTTAACTTACTGAATTTGATAGGAGACGTATAGTGGGACTTCGGGAAGCTGGATTTTCTTTTCGGGAAATTGCAGTTAGAGTGCAAAGAAGTATAGACACCGTGGTTAGGTGTTGTCGTGCATGGCTTCGAGAAGGCGTACGCAAAGAGCAAGGGGCCCTGGACGCCCCCGTAGAACAACAGACCGTGAAGATCACCGCCTAAGATTATTGGCCTTAGGGGACCGTTTCTCCACTACCAGGTCCATTGCTAATGAATGGTTTGCAGAACACGGAAGACCTATTGGCATGCGAAGTGCTTACCGACGAATAAGACGTTTTGGCCTGTTTTCATACCGACCATACTGGGTCCTCCCTTTAACTCCAGAACACTGACGTAATCGCCTTGAGTGGTACAGAGAACGGTCACTCTGGGATCAGGAATGGAACAGTATTGTCTTTAGTGACGAGTGTCGATCTTGTTTAGGCATGCACGATGGTCGAGCGAGGTGAAAGGAGAAACCCACGATTTTTTGTTGAAAGGCATGTTGATCAAACTGTTGGAGTTATGGTTTGGGGTGCTATAGCTTATAGTTCGAGATCACCTTTAATCTTCATCAGAGGTAATATGAACGCGCAGCGTTATATCCATGGAGTTTTAGAACCCCATCTTTTACCCTATCTTAACCCCCTGACAAATCCAACTTTCCAATAAGATAATGCCCGACCACATATCCCAAGAGTCCCAATAGACTTCTTTGAACATAATGTTGTCACATTGTTACTTTGGCCACCAAGATCTCCCGACTTACCCTTAATTGTGGATATGATGGGTAGGAGATTGCTCAATTTGCAACGTACTCCTCAGACTCTAGAAGAACTTTGAGAGTACTTGTTGGTTGCCTGGAATGAGGTACCACAAGAGGACATTGACCACCTGATCAAAAGCATGCCTAGGCGCTTTGGAGAATGCATAACACATTTTAATTTTTTTATTATTTACTTATTATGCTTCAGTAAGTACTTATACAAAATTTTATAAAAATAAAACCATTTAAACTGGGTGTTCGGATTTTTATGTCATTGCACTTAGTATAGGTATATCTAATCCTATGGTACTTTGAAAACTGCTGTTGATAATTATTTTAGAGCGTTTTTATATCAAAATTAGCATGCAAATTAGCATCTTCAACCCCTGTAAGCTGTCAATAAGTCACAGTCGTCAGTAAATGTAAAATAACGCACGGTAAAAAAACGCACCGCTGTAAAAAAATCGCACCGCTTCCCTAACAACCTCTTAGCAACTGTCAATAGAAGTTGCCATAACGCACGATAAAAAAACAGACGGCTTCCCTAGCAACTGTCTCTCTCTCTGATTTAGTTTTGTTTCAATTTTGTCATATACAACAATTAAAGCCGTTTTAAAATGCCCCGACACATGATTATATTTTAACAGGTTTAGAGTAATTGCTTTGTTACAATAGGGCTCTAATCGAATATTGTTGGTGTTACAAAAAACTCCAAGACACAATAATATGTTAAGGATCGTCCTAGAAGGGGCATAGAGACACAAGGCTTGAAGGGCTAAATATGCGGTATATTGATATCGTAGCAAGACCCCCTACGTGTTCCCGAATTAAACTATCAACAAATAATTGTAAGGTTGCAATGGGCTCAAGAACTGTTACATCATAGTCCTAACTGGAACAACGTAATGCTTTCTGATGAATCAAAAATTGGCTTGGTTTCTGATTCGCGAAGGACACTAGTTTGGAGGGCCTCAGGACGACAATCCCGACTAGAAATAGCCCAACAGTGTGTTCCATTTGAAGGAATTATGGTTTGAGAGGTATTATGGGGGTCACACGGGCGCCTCTTCAGGTTCTGGAGAGAACCAGAGAACTGTTTACATTGAGGAAGTTTTAAATACTGTCGTGCATTGATTCTGAGGAGCGGTAGGTGATAGATTTGTGTTTATGCACGACAACGCACCTCCACAACGAACAACTGCAGTACAATTTTTTTTGAAAAAGGAGGGAATATCCTTATTAAAAAATTCCTTAATGAACTTCATTAGTCATGCCTAAGACATTCTTAAAATACGTATTAAGAAGCGAAACTATCCCCTTATTTTACTACGAAAACTAAAAGATGCTGCTCGTGAAAAATGGGAGAGGATTTAATTAAAAGCATTCCAAATCGTTTATAGCCATGCATGCAGGTCAATGAATTTTATTATTTTATTATTTTTAATAATAATCTATAGTAGGCCTACTTCGCGCCCGTAAATGAGTTACTTACTAGCTTAAAAACCACTTTGAGACAGAAGTGGCAAACAATTAATATGCTTTGAACTAAAATTAAAAGATTATCTTAGTTTTTAAAAATCTAAAAATATTCCTAAGTTTCACCTGAAAATAATTAATATACTATAATTATTATCGCCGTTTCGCTCTGCGTACTGTACCTTTGACTGTTTGTTCTCGCAGCTAATTCTCCTTAAATCCATTAATTATCTTTTCGCTACATTTTAAAGGGAAGACTAATGACTCGAACATGCACCGTACATCTTCTCTGCTATTAATATCTAATTTTACACATGCCACGTCTTAAATGACAGTGATGACAGGCACTACGTTATATTCAACCTGAAGTAACGCATTTATCAAAACAAATAAAAATTTCTGGCAACTGACTTCAGTGAATGTTTTATCTAGGGCAAAATATATGGCGGGAATTAATCACATCTTTTATGGTCTGAGTATAAAGGACCCTCAGTGATAAAAACAAAAGTATTAGCAATTTGGCAGCAGCCGGTTTATAGTTATGTTATTTTCGCTACTATCTCTCGAGAAAATAGCCACGTTCGCCATTTGCTTTAACGGTGTCTAAAGGAAATAGAGTAAACGCGATGGAAGGATATAAAAAAAGTACAAAAAGAATTTGTGGTGAAGAAAATTACTCGAACTAAATTCTTGCCAAAAGGTTTTCTTACACAACACTGTGAGAGTTTATAGTTTTTCTTTTGTGGAATATTTTATTCATTTTTTAACATATAGATTATCTTTTGCTCTAGATACGCGGTAATTAAATAAAAACTCCTTGTGTCCTTAAAATAATAAGGTATTCACAAAATGTTTCATTATTTAGATCTAAAATATTAAACAGTAAAAAGCTTATTTCAAATGAAACAACTATGAAAACGGGGTGTAAATTGTAATTTTTTTTGTTTTTTTTTTGTTTTGGCCTAAGCAGTTAGCTATTTAGCCAGACTCTACACGTTTAAAATATAAAATAAATTAATTATTTCAAGAATAGGCTACTTAATTTTTAAATTATATTTATTTACAAGCAAAGAAAGTAATTTAATTTACATTTTACTACTATCATAAAACAGAATAACATATTTATTTTCACTTATAATATCAAGAGCTTGAATTATTTCCGGAAATTTTTTTGAGGGCACCAATATTTTGAAAATTATCCAGAATCTCGAAGCGAAGAGGGATAATCTTCTTAAAATATTCGTGCCCTAAAGATAATATCCAGGAATAATTTAAGCTTGCGTGGTATTCGGTAAGAAAATTTCACGCCATAATTTGGACAAAAAATTATTAATCCAATCTGACTACTGTTACAAAATTTAATACTTACTAGTTTAAATCACAGCACAAATGTCTGTACCAAAGAGAAATATGATATATTTTTATTTTTCTATGGTATGTGCCATGGTAACTAGACAAAATTAAAGCATTTTATTGGTTAAAAAGTAGAGGTGTGAAATTTTCACTTATAATATCACAAGAGCTTAAATTATTTTCGGAAATTTTTTTGAGGGCACGAAAGAAAATTTCCTGGAATAATTTAAGCTTGAGTGGTATTCGGTAAAAAAATTTCACACCATAATTTGGAAAATAAGTATTAATCCAATCTGACATCTGTCACAAAGCCTCATAATTACTAGTTTAAACGGCTGCACCGTAGAGAAATATTTTTATTTTTCTATGGTCTGTACGTTGAGGTTTCAACGTTCTATCAGAGAAGTTAAGGTTTTCTCTGGTTCTATGTCGTTTCAGCTGTTAAAAAATTTCCACTTAAATATCCGGCGCCACGAAAAAATTTCCGGAATTTTTTTAAATTGCCATGGTAACGAGTCAAAATTAAGACATTTTATTGGCTAAAAAGTAGTAATATCACAAGAGAATGAGAATAAATTGAAAATAATTCGACAGATTTTAGAAAACTTGTTGCCAGGCAATCGACACGAGAGCCCGAAGGGCTCGTGTGGCTATTGTCAGATGGCAACAAGTTTGAGAAAATGCCTGGAGAATTATTATCTAATTTATCGAACTCTCGTGTGGTATTCGATAGATTATTTTTTGACGTTACAATCAAAATCACTTTTGAGGTTTTATATTTTTATTTCAACACATTTATATCACTCGACTCAACAATATAAACATAATGATTTATTCAAATTAGGATGCATTGAAGTTTTGAACATGAAATGCACAATTTTTATAAATGTTGTGTCCACGTGTGGAGGATTTTTCAACATTGTTTTTTTTCTGATGTGTTGAAAGTTAATGATGCTTCCCCACTCTCCCTCAGGTTATCAATTAAATTTGAATGATGTTCATTATCCAATTGCAGGTAAGGTTTCAATGAATTGGATGAGCTGTGTCCTGTGATTTTTATAATTTCCTGCTCATTCATACCTGCTTTGGCAAGGTGAGAACACTTTTTAATATCGAGTCCAATCATCTCTGCAGATTCTTTCATCTACTTAAACATCATGTTCACCCCAATCGGCATATTTTTGTACCATCCTGTAGAATATGGTTTATCCCAAGCAATATTAACTGTTAAAAATAACCTGTCAGTTTTGAGCAATCGAACAGGACAAATATCAGGGTTCTCGGTATTTGGTATTAACCATTTACTGTCCGCACATCTTTCTGCTCCCTCTCGGGTCGTTTTGGAAAATATAGGATTATACTCTATTCTTGTGGTGGTCAATCCCGCATTGTTCGTTTCGTCTTTGAAATAATGCACTAAACATTGAAAACCTTCACATTGAGAACCTTCCACCACGCCATGCCAGTTCATATGAAGCAATATGATAGAATTTCTTCTGCATGCATCATGTCCAAGATTTCTCTTTTGCTCAAACTTGCAGAACTTTGTTTCCTTTTTTCGGGCTCTTTCTGTAATAACTTACGCTTGGTGTTTTTAGCATCTCTGGCGGATTTGAATTCTATATCACTGAATGGGTCGATTCTTCTATTAAATTGGTCGTAGTGCATATCTTGCATTAATTTTGCGGTTTTATTCCACATTGTCTTTATCACAGCTTCTTTATAGTCTTCTCCATTACGTTTTTTCATATTGAACCCATAGTCCAAAATAATGGCTAGTTTTGCTGTTGATGTCTTTTCTTCCAATTTATATCCCCTCTCGTCGCAAAATAATTGGAATTATTTCAAATCGACGCGCTGCTTATCATGGTATTCTTACATGCACTTTCAATGATTATATTATTTATTTCATCGACTGATGATTCACTGAAACGTTTGGGATTCATTTTACGAATTTCTTGAAAATTTATGACAGACGCGTCAGATCAAGAAAATACGTTGTCATTTGGTTGTCATTCAATAAGAACAATGTACATTGAATTATTCTCGCTGGAATAATGTAAGTAGATTATTCCCACTATACTAATGTTTTGATTTGCTAGAACGTATATGAATTACTAAAATTGAAAATGTATATTGGTTTCGAGAAACGTCAAAAAATAATGACTTAAATAATTGCTCAAATCTTCACTTATCTGCCTCTTATTTCGACAACATTATCTGGAGTACTGTGGATAATTTTTAGATTTTTAGTCATTTGTAATATAGTTATACAATTTATTGAATTAAATGAAAAGTAAATTACTTCACAATTGTGTCAACAAAAAAAGGCACTTAAATATTTAAAAATGCTGTTCTCCCTACTAGTGTAAAAAAATTAATTCGACATTAGGCACAATAAAAAGAACTAGTTTTTTCAATATCAAGCAAGCGGAAGTCAAATTTGAAATGATAAACAAAATGATATTGCCTGTTTAAATGAACAACCAAGACCTAAAATCCCCTATATTTCTCTTAACCTTCCGTTTTAATAATTTTATTCTTATTTCTTACCTGCACTTAGTTTAAATTATTTATTGTTTTAATTTTACTGTTTCTTTTGTAATTATTTTTGCTTCTATTATTATGATTGCATCAATTTTTAATCTTCACTGATTTAATCATTTGTTTATATACTTCATTCTTCTTCTTCTTTGTGGCTAATCAGTGATTTGACGTTATTTGTAATAATGTTATAGACCTCTCTCCTATATTTAACATTAATGTTATCATCTTTTATATAATCTTAGTTTTTTACTATTAATTTTGTTTTATCCATTTTGCTATAATGTAATTTGCTATTATAACCAGTTAATTTGGGAATCATAATTTGTTAATAGGTTCGTTCCAACAAACAATCAGGGATGCGTTTCGGATTGTTTTCAAATTTGTTTCTACGCATGCGCGCATTTGATGAAATTTGAAACTAGTCCACAACTGTTCTGTTGGAACACTCCTACTAGTTTGACATTTAACACATGACAGTGCAACAAGTGGAAAATATTTTCCCATTCCAAAATTTTCGGGCGAACACCAATTTCCTCAATTATTTAGGTACTCGAGAACGTGACTGGATTCGTCTTCACTGTGGAATGCACCAATACTTTCGTCTAATAAATCGCTGTTGCCAATAATTTTATCCGAGCCACTGTAACTCTTATTTATATTAAATAGATCTCCTCACGATATAAATATATAATACGCGAAAAAGGTTAAAAGTTGAATTAAATGGACAAACACGTGGTTTCGAATAATCAAATGTCCTTTGCGCATGCGTCTGATTTATAGTTCCTAACAAATTCACAAACTTTTATGACAGTTTTCAAACCGTTTGCATGTAACGTTGGAACAGCTTACTATCAGTCACCAAACTGTCAGAGATTGTTGTTGGAACGCTAAAATGCATATACGCATGCGCATAACAATCTCTGATAGTTTCGGACTCTTGTTGGAACGAACCTATTTTCTTATTCTATACTTGACATATTATTTGTCAGATTCATTGTTATATGCTTCACATACGTCTCATCAGGGCTCTGATTCTAAATGAACATTTCGACTCGAAATAATTTCGACCGTCATTAAACTGTTGTCAATGAAAATAAATAATATAATAACCTATCTCTTTCCTGCTTTGGAGTGTGACATTCATCAGAGCTCATGAGTCTTGGAAGCACCACTTTATGAGAAACTTTTTCTAGGGAAGTTTCTTTATTAATATTTCTTGAAGGCATCTAAAAAAGTGTTTTTTAATAATGAATTCATAATCAAGACATTAATGTGAAAACTTAAAGAATAATAATATTGATCTTCCATAGCACCATTATTGTAGTGAAACAGGAGCATAAATTTATATCAGATGACAAAGGGGTCCCACTTAGCTGACGGCTGGTGCTTTGCATATTTTTTGTTAATATAATTTTTAAATGTTTCTTTAAAGGTTTTCTTATGTAACTAGCTTTCCTTGTAACTTTATTCTTCAAACCAATACATACCTAAAATGTTAAGAAGGTAATGGCAATATATTACAAATCTATAAAAAAAATATTGCTTTATACATGTAAAATAGTTGTACTTACTCGCTGCTACTTTTGGCTTGTTTTCCTTGACCCATCAATCCCGTTTAACAGGGTGCTTAAAATTTCCGACATAGCTCTTCTATCCCAGAATATTGTTTGTAAAATCCGGATGCTCTTATATAAAATCCAACAACATTTCTTTTTGTTGAAAGGCCATTTTTTGGTTACACATACACCTTCGTCTTCCAAATAATTCATTTTAATTATTAAAATACTAAAAAAAATTAAACAACCCGTACTAAAGAAACCAATGAATTTTACCTTAACACAATGCACGTGCTACAAGCTGATAAAAATATAAAATATGTCTGCCAATACATTATTTATGCGATGCCAATCACCCGGAATTGCTAATGATTTCGACTGTCATGGCAGACAATTTCGAGTCGAAATTTCACTTAGAATCAGAGCCCTGGGTCGTACGGGTACGCCATTTTTCTCACAAGTTTGTTTCGCAATTGTATCGGTACTAACGTTTTGAGTGAATTGGTGGTTTGAAATTAGTGTTATGGAATGTATCACGTCTCAAAATATTTCCATTTTTTTATTGTCATACTTATTCACTTACCTTATAATCTTTACCCCTTACCTTGTAAGCAACTTGGGGATTAACTATTTCGCACATATTTTCAGATATTATTATTATTGTTATACTCTCTTTTCTTTATTATAAAAATTTGGATTTTAGCTTGATGTTGGGTTCATAAAGAGCCGAAACTAGTCGCGAACTACTTTAATAATTTTTACCTACTGAATAAAACTATGTGACATTGACTTGAAGTTTTACTTTTCAAAAATTATAATTTAAAAACAATAATCGACCTGTTTCGGAATTTACCAAAATTGCTCATTCCTTAAAACATTTTCTAACCCAGACTCTCGCCCCATATTTATGTGTATTGTGCCAATGTTATGCAGTGGTAAGATATCTGTCAATTTCAAATATCTGGAAAATCTGTTTTAAGATTTGAAAAACTAAACGCAGCAGTCTTTTACTTTTACTTCATCCTGTCCAGTAAATACACTTCCATAATATAATCAATTTGGCGCCGCGTAAGTAGAACATTACGGTATCAGGTACTGTAATGTATTGCCTAGCAACGGTGCTACGATTGCTTAAGGGAAAGCAATAACATTTTTGACATTTAAAAATATTATAAAAAAATAAAATAATTAATTACTTACTTTTACTGCCCTATTTAAAAAGAAGTCAATGTTCTCAATTTTATATTTTTATTTAAAAACAAGTATTAACAATTAATAGTATATTTTAAAATTTTAAATGATTTGACAGTAACTGATAGTTAAGGTAATTTGACGTAACTAAAGTTCCGAACTATTTTTAAATTTTTTAACTCGGCCCCTACGTCGCCTTGTCCGTAAACTACCTCGTACTGTAATAAGTTACCTACCGACCTTGTAACATATAATACTATTAACTGCTTATCCTGTATTTACCAGTATCTATCAGGCAGACCTACAAAAGAATTGCAACCCACTTTAAATTGCAATTAGATTATATCATATTATATAACTTTATTGATTAAATTAAAAACTTATCTCATGGTGAACTTTACCACTAAAAGATTACTTATGGGATTTGATTAAGTCCCAATGGCGTGAGTGCTTCATACTCAATTATAATTAAAATCGTATCGTGTTTACTTCTTCCGTTTAGGCATAAAATTGTTAACCCGGTAATTTAGTTCTTAGTACAAGCAAAGAGAAAATAAATAAAGTTGTACTTGAGAATGTTTATGGACAGTAATTTATTAAATCTATTTTTAACCTTTAAAACAAAGTAAATACATCTTGTACAGTCTCCATACAACTTGTTAGTGTAAATGTACTTTAAATCTTGAGAAACCAATAAAAACAAAAATCTTTAGTTACCAATAGGTTTTTAAACTAATTTTTGGAAGAACAATTGACGGCATTTGAAAGAATTTATTTGGAATCTATATGTATATTAGAATGATAAATATTCCATAATTATAAAAGCTAATTTCTTTAAATGAATAAGTTGAATAAGTAGATAATACAAACTTCAAATGTAAAGTAGAAAAAATTGACCTTTACCCTTACGTCATACCTACAAACCTCGCGAAATGAATCGGAGTCAAAATTGCTACTGTTACTTTGCCATGTGCTTAAATATTTTCATTGTTTCTTTATCTTGTCAGTATTATTTTGTTATACATAACTAAATATTGTTAGGGTTAGAGGTTGTCGAGCGGTTTAAATTATACACTAATTCGGTCACCATAAAGTTTCCTTTATTATAAATATCATTTAGTATTACAACTACTAGTTACACATAACCTCATACCTAGACATAACGTGGTTACTTACGACAGTTACGGATATGACTCTCTTTCAAAAGTCACTTAACTGTCAGCTGTCAACAGTCAACCATAGATTAAACACTGGAGAAACAGCACTCTAAGAGCGTTCTTAATATGGTAACCTAACAATATAGTTCTTGTTTGAAGTTAATTCTGTACTTACCGTATATTAAAAATAACAAATAAGAGGTTTTAAAATAAAACCGATTTTATAGAATGTATGTGCAAATGATAAAAAGCTTTGAACAAAACTCAATGTATCGAAATAATGATAGTTGTCATAAGAGGTCAAAATAAATTCTTATGAACATAACCATTTAAACGTTTTTAGCGCTATCTCTTTCCAACATTCGAAGGTCATAATTAATGTTGATAAGAACGTATTGCTTGACAGACAAGTGTTTCTACTACCAGTAGAAAAGGATGAGGTATATAAACTTTGCGTTTACTTCTGTTCGCTGTTAGTGACGTCAGGGTAAAGGTCAATCTTTTCTTCTGTAACAATATTAATAATAATAATAATAATAATAATAATAATAATAATAATAATAATAATAATAATAATAATAATAATAATAATAATAATAATAATAATAATAATAATAATAATAATAATAATAATAATAATAATAATAATAATAATAATAATAATAATAATAATAATAATACTCATACTCATACTCATACTATTTATTGACCATTATTACGTACAGGGAAGTGTACATTTTTAGCCATAATTATTTATATACCATTATTTTATATTGATACATATATTAAATAAATTAATTAGATGAACACTGGCCTGTGACTATAGTATTCATCAACAGAATAGAAACAGTTTTCATTTAAGAACGTTTTAGCTAATTTGGCAAATTTAAAATTACTCATATTGTTAAAATTTTGGTCTTTAAACTTATTTACAAATTTATTATATATATTTATATCAATTTTATTGTTAATAGTTGTTTCCAGTCTGGAGTACTGGGGCACTAAATTGTGAGCATTTCTAGTGGCATATCTATGTGTATCAGAATGTGAAATATGTATGAACCTGTTCTTGTGGACTTCTAACAAAGTAGCATATATATACATCGAAGGTAGTGTCATGATACTAAATTTCTTAAACAGAGGCCTAGCATGTGTCCCAAAAGGAGCTCCTGCCAGTATGCGCACTGCTTTTTTCTGAAGGCTAAACGCCTTATATGCATGATTAGAATTACCCCAAAGTAATATTGCATATCCTAAGTGGCAATGAACTAAGGCGAAGTATACTGACTTCAGTACACCCGTACTAAGACAGGATTTTAATCTTCGTAGCACAAATATTTGGGAAGCCAATGTATTGCATACCCTTTCAATATGAGACTTCCAATTTAATGTAGAATCCAACATAACACCTAGAGTCTAATTGGTTTACAAGGAGTTGACCATTTATCCGCACTGAAAGTGATATGTTGGGATTTTTTATCATTCAGTCTTAATGAATTGCTAGCAAACCACTGTTTAGCTATCTCATATCTGGCGTTTGGATCATAATCTCTACTATCGGACAGAATGGTAGTATCGTCAGCAAAGAGGAGACAATTACCATGTATATTTGCAGGAAGGTCGTTTATATAAATAATGAATAAGAGTGGGCCCAACACAGATCCCTGGGGAACACCATTACATATTGGCATTATTTTGGAATTGTTGTTAAGTGCATTAACATACTGAACCCTGTTTGAAAGATATGATCGAAATATATTTAATTGATTATCGCGAATACCATAATATTCCAGTTTCCCTAACAGTACCTCTGTAGACACACAATCAAATGCCTTAGATATATCACACATAATAGCAAAAGAGTCATATCTATTGTTCATATTCTCGCAGATCGTTTCAATTAAGGTAGCCAGTGCTTTTACAGTGGTTTTGTTTTGACGAAATCCAAATTGAGATTCAGATAATAGGGACTTGCTTTCGAAGTAGATGATCAACTTCTCCTTGATCAGGATTTCCAAAATTTTCCCTATGGTAGGTACAATGGCAATAGGTCTATAGTTGTTTGTCAGATTTCTATTCCCTGATTTGTATATCGGTATGATTTTAGTAATTTTTAGTGCATCAGGCCATGTACCTTCCTCTAAACATTTATTAAACAGAATAGTAAGAATTGGCGTAAACCAATCTATCGCTGCCTTTAAAATCTTGCTATTCATATTATAGTAATCCAAACTAGAAGAATTATTGAGCTTTAGTATCGCCTGTCTGACATCACTTTCTACAATAGCATTCATAAAGAAAGAATAAGCAGGTTTCGAGACTGCCTGTAATAGTTGTTCAGGTTTTTTATTATTTTTTACTATCGAGTTTGTTATGGTATCGCCAATAGAAGTAAAAAAAGTATTAAACTCATCAGGTGTTATATTTATGAGATTATTGTCTTTATAGTTGCTACATCGTTCGGAGTTAATAATTTTCCAGCTGGTTTTAGATTTATTGTTTGATTTGGCTAACACACTGTTATAAGACTTCCTTTTTTCATATTTAATAGTCTTCCTGTAGATGTTTCTAATATTTAAATATTGGTCCCAGTCAGAACGTAGGCTAGATCTCTGGAACTTTCTTCTGCTTAGAATCATTTCTCTTCTAATTTTACGTAGATTAGAATTGTACCAAACTATTTCCGATTTTTTTGTTTTAGTATTTTTTAATGGAAAACTTAGATCAATCACATTGGATAGCTGTTCCAGCAAATCTTTTGTAAGGTTGTGACTATTCATTTTGTTTCATGCTTCAAAGTTCAGACTAACTTCCGAAAGATTTGTTACAAATATATCAATATTTCTTTCGGAAATACATCTTTTGCGTGTAATTAGATTTTGGTCCTTGTGCAAATCAGAAAATTTAATTCGAATAAATTGCGCTAGATGATCAGATATATGTGGATCACAAACTCCCACTGTCAACAGGTTTGAGTTAAAATTGGTAATTACGTTATCTAGATTGCTACTTGTCGTAGCAGTAATTCTAGTAGGTTCCTTGATATAATAGGAAAGGCCATAAAGTTCTAGAGTATTATTTAACTGGACAACATGTCCACTACCCAAATTAGTTAAATCAATATTAAAATCACCAAGTATACAAATATTTTTATATCTACCACAGAGAAAGTCTAAAAGCAATTCAAAATTCTAGTAATAATAATAATAATAATAATAATAATAATAATAATAATAATAATAATAATAATAATAATAATAATAATAATAATAATAATAATAATAATAATAATAATAATAATAATAATAATAATAATAATAATAATAATAATAATAATAATAATAATAATAATAATAATAATAATAATAATAATAATAAATATAAATATAAGCTCTTAAACAAAAAAGTCAACTACTACCAATATGAACCTAGCACCATACTAGAAAATGACGAATACGAAATATACTGGGACAGGACTATCATCACTGACAAAAAAATAGAACATAATAGACCAGATATTGTAGTAAAGAACAAAAAAGATAAAGAAGTATTAATGATAGACTTTGCAGTTACCAACAATAATAACCTGGAACAAACATATTCAGAAAAAATAAGCAAGTATTCAAGACCAAGTTGACCCAACACGCAACTATAAAAAATATATTTTGAAACAACACGTCGAAAATAGTAAGTGTAAACTATGTGGAAAAGATGAAGAAACTGTAAAGCATCTAATTTCATCATGCTCTCACCTCGCTCCGAAAGACTATCTTAGCAGACACAATAACATAATGGGAAAAGTTGTTCATCTCGCTATACTCCAAGAAATTGGACTTAGAACAGATAAAAAACCTGCATACCAACACACTCCGCAGGCTGTAGAAGAGAATAAATCCTACAAAGTATATTGGGACAATATGGTAATAACCGATAAAACCATAACAAATAACAAACCAGACATGATTATAGTCAACAAAAAAGAAAAATATGCCATTATTATTGACTTTGCTGTTCCTCTCGATCACAATATTAATAAAGCATATCACGAAAAAATCGAAAAGTATGTCCCCCTGGCGGATAAGATTAAGGATATATGGAAGCTAAAACGTGTTGAAATCAAACCATTTATTATTTCGGCCAACGGCATAGTACATAACAGGGTGGTGGGTAATTTAAAAGATATAAAACTTCCTGGAAGTCTTGTAAAACCTATGCAAAAAGCTGTCATTCTAGGAACAACAGCAATTATTCGAAGAACACTACAAAACAATCGCAGTTAAGAGACACTTACTTATTAGCCTTGGTGTCAACACCCGGCGACATAAGGGATCTTTCCACAACCAGTGTGAAACAAGAAGATAATAATAATAACTAACTACATACCTGTATTCTTCCAGAACATCAATATAGATCTGTTCTTCCAACTTGCCTCGAAATATTTTATAAACTACACCATACATATAAATCCAAAAGAAGTAATTTAGTTCTTAGTACAAGCAAAGAGAAAATAAATAAAGTTGTACTTGAGAATGTTTATGGACAGTAATTTATTAAATCTATTTTTAACCTTTAAAACAAAGTAAATACATCTTGTACAGTCTCCATACAACTTGTTAGTGTAAATGTACTTTAAATCTAGAGAAACCAATAAAAACAAAAATCTTTAGTTACCAATAGGTTTTTAAACTAATTTTTGGAAGAACAATTGACGGCATTTGAAAGAATTTATTTGGAATCTATATGTATATTAGAATGATAAATATTCTATAATTATATAAGCTAATTTCTTTAAATGAATAAGTTGAATAAGTAGATAATACAAACTTCAAATGTAAAGTAGAAAAAAATTGACCTTTACCCTTACGTCATACCTACAAACCTCGCGAAATGAATCGGAGTCAAAATTGCTACTGTTACTTTGCCATGTGCTTAAATATTTTCATTGTTTCTTTATCTTGTCAGTATTATTTTGTTATACATAACTAAATATTGTTAGGGTTAGAGGTTGTCGAGCGGTTTAAATTATACACTAATTCGGTCACCATAAAGTTTCCTTTATTATAAATATCATTTAGTATTACAACTACTAGTTACACATAACCTCATACCTAGACATAACGTGGTTACTTACGACAGTTACGGATATGACTCTCTTTCAAAAGTCACTTAACTGTCAGCTGTCAACAGTCAACCATAGATTAAACACTGGAGAAACAGCACTCTAAGAGCGTTCTTAATATGGTAACCTAACAATATAGTTCTTGTTTGAAGTTAATTCTGTACTTACCGTATATTAAAAATAACAAATAAGAGGTTTTAAAATAAAACCGATTTTATAGAATGTATGTGCAAATGATAAAAAGCTTTGAACAAAACTCAATGTATCGAAATAATGATAGTTGTCATAAGAGGTCAAAATAAATTCTTATGAACATAACCATTTAAACGTTTTTAGCGCTATCTCTTTCCAACATTCGAAGGTCATAATTAATGTTGATAAGAACGTATTGCTTGACAGACAAGTGTTTCTACTACCAGTAGAAAAGGATGAGGTATATAAACTTTGCGTTTACTTCTGTTCGCTGTTAGTGACGTCAGGGTAAAGGTCAATCTTTTCTTCTGTAACAATATTAATAATAATAATAATAATAATAATTTACAATAGTAAGATTCGGGACTTGTATGTGAATACCGTTCCGAATCAGTAAAAGCCGCATGTATGCTAGATCAAGAAAAATAATAATAATAATAATAATAATAATAATAATAATAATAATAATAATAATAATAATAATAATAATAATAATAATAATAATAATAATAATAATAATAATACTCATACTCATACTCATACTCATACTATTTATTGACCATTATTACGTACAGGGAAGTGTACATTTTTAGCCATAATTATTTATATACCATTATTTTATATTGATACATATATTAAATAAATTAATTAGATGAACACTGGCCTGTGACTATAGTATTCATCAACAGAATAGAAACAGTTTTCATTTAAGAACGTTTTAGCTAATTTGGCAAATTTAAAATTACTCATATTGTTAAAATTTTGGTCTTTAAACTTATTTACAAATTTATTATATATATTTATATCAATTTTATTGTTAATAGTTGTTTCCAGTCTGGAGTACTGGGGCACTAAATTGTGAGCATTTCTAGTGGCATATCTATGTGTATCAGAATGTGAAATATGTATGAACCTGTTCTTGTGGACTTCTAACAAAGTAGCATATATATACATCGAAGGTAGTGTCATGATACTAAATTTCTTAAACAGAGGCCTAGCATGTGTCCCAAAAGGAGCTCCTGCCAGTATGCGCACTGCTTTTTCTGAAGGCTAAACGCCTTATATGCATGATTAGAATTACCCCAAAGTAATATTGCATATCCTAAGTGGCAATGAACTAAGGCGAAGTATACTGACTTCAGTACACCCGTACTAAGACAGGATTTTAATCTTCGTAGCACAAATATTTGGGAAGCCAATGTATTGCATACCCTTTCAATATGAGACTTCCAATTTAATGTAGAATCCAACATAACACCTAGGAGTCTAATTGGTTTACAAGGAGTTGACCATTTATCCGCACTGAAAGTGATATGTTGGGATTTTTTATCATTCAGTCTTAATGAATTGCTAGCAAACCACTGTTTAGCTATCTCATATCTGGCGTTTGGATCATAATCTCTACTATCGGACAGAATGGTAGTATCGTCAGCAAAGAGGAGACAATTACCATGTATATTTGCAGGAAGGTCGTTTATATAAATAATGAATAAGAGTGGGCCCAACACAGATCCCTGGGGAACACCATTACATATTGGCATTATTTTGGAATTGTTGTTAAGTGCATTAACATACTGAACCCTGTTTGAAAGATACATATATATCTATATGTATATTAGAATGATAAATATTCTATAATTATATAAGCTAATTTCTTTAAATGAATAAGTTGAATAAGTAGATAATACAAACTTCAAATGTAAAGTAGAAAAAATTGACCTTTACCCTTACGTCATACCTACAAACCTCGCGAAATGAATCGGAGTCAAAATTGCTACTGTTACTTTGCCATGTGCTTAAATATTTTCATTGTTTCTTTATCTTGTGACCGGGCCAGAAAAGAACTACACGGAAGATACCCCTATGCTCTATCCAAGGGAGAAACAGCTGAATCCGTGAACTGGCTAACAAAAGGAGGTCTATATGGTGAAACAGAAGGGTTCATAACAGCAATTCAAGACGGGGTCATCAAAACAAGAAACTACAGGAAGCACATTCTGAAGGAACCGAATCTAGAAGACAAGTGCCACCTCTGTGGTAATGCCGCGGAAACCATTGAGAACCTCACCGCTGGCTGCAGTAAAATAGCTGAAACAGAATATCTCCACAGACACAACCTCTTGGCAGGAATAGTACACCAAGAATGACTGCAATCATTAGCTCCAAAATCAATGATCACCTAAAGACCAAAAATATACTATCCTGGGAACAAAACGGGTGCAAACAAAGGTCTCGAGGGTGCAAAGAGCTTCTTGTTATCGACTTAATAATCACTAGACAAGCAAAACTTAAGAAACGAAAGCTGTCAATAGCATGGATCGACTATCAAAAAGCATTCGACTCTGTACCACATTTATGGCTTCTAGATATTCTATACATATACAACATCGACCCCAATGTTATCAATCTCCTAAAACATGCAATGCGCTCATGGAGAACAATCCTAAAAACCAACTCTTACAACAGCCGAAATCCCTATCAGAAGAGGCATCTACCAAGGTGATAGTTTATCTCCATTATGGTTCTGTATGGCCTTGAATCCCTTAAGTGAAATGCTGAACCAGAGTGGATACGGCTACTCACTGAATAAGAACAACAAACTATCGCATTTGTTCTACATGGATGATTTAAAAACCTATGCAAAAAGCGAATAACTACAAGGACAACTAGAACTAATATTAGCATTTAGTAAAGCTATTAAAATGGAGATGGGTCTTGATAAATGTGCGACACTCGACACTGATAAAGGGAAAGTAGTAAAAGAGGAAAACATAATACTAATGGACACCAACATTGCATTTCCTACAATGGGACCAGAAGATCTATACAAATACTTAGGATTAAAGCAAGGACTTACTAGCAATGATAGGTAAGATTAACAAAGAAAATGCAAAAACTGAATTTATGAGCAGAGTGAAAACTATTTTAAAAACCCATCTGAACTCTAAAAACAAGATAATGGCACTGAATACATGGGCAACCCCTATTATAAGCTATACGTTCGGAATTGTGCATTGGTCCACTACGGAGCTCCAGGAAATGGATAGAAAAGTTCGCACGACTTTCACTCTGTACAGAATGCTCCATCCGAAAGCGGCAATAGAGAGAATTTATCTTCACAGAACCGATGGTGGGCGTGGTCTTACGAACCTACAACAACTCTATCAAAACGAAAACCTAAAACCTAAAAAATTTTAGATCAAACAACTCACCTTTTTACCAGCGGTTAATCACCTTGGACAAAAACCTCTCATCTTTGAACCTGGCAGTAGTGGAACCTGAAAAAGAAAATTAGTAAATACAAATCTCAGTGGCAACAAAAAGCACTTCACGGTCGATTTTACAACAGCCTGAATCAGGTTGAATGTGACCTAAATGCAACAAATACTTACCTGACCAGTGGATATCTGTTTCCCGAAACTGAAGGCGCTTTAATGGCTATTCAAGACCAAGTTATCCCAACACGCAACTATAAAAAATATATTTTGAAACAACACGTCGAAAATAGTAAGTGTAAACTATGTGGAAAAGATGAAGAAACTGTAAAGCATCTAATTTCATCATGCTCTCACCTCGCTCCGAAAGACTATCTTAGCAGACACAATAACATAATGGGAAAAGTTGTTCATCTCGCTATACTCCAAGAAATTGGACTTAGAACAGATAAAAAACCTGCATACCAACACACTCCGCAGGCTGTAGAAGAGAATAAATCCTACAAAGTATATTGGGACAATATGGTAATAACCGATAAAACCATAACAAATAACAAACCAGACATGATTATAGTCAACAAAAAAGAAAAATATGCCATTATTATTGACTTTGCTGTTCCTCTCGATCACAATATTAATAAAGCATATCACGAAAAAATCGAAAAGTATGTCCCCCTGGCGGATAAGATTAAGGATATATGGAAGCTAAAACGTGTTGAAATCAAACCATTTATTATTTCGGCCAACGGCATAGTACATAACAGGGTGGTGGGTAATTTAAAAGATATAAAACTTCCTGGAAGTCTTGTAAAACCTATGCAAAAAGCTGTCATTCTAGGAACAACAGCAATTATTCGAAGAACACTACAAAACAATCGCAGTTAAGAGACACTTACTTATTAGCCTTGGTGTCAACACCCGGCGACATAAGGGATCTTTCCACAACCAGTGTGAAACAAGAAGATAATAATAATAACTAACTACATACCTGTATTCTTCCAGAACATCAATATAGATCTGTTCTTCCAACTTGCCTCGAAATATTTTATAAACTACACCATACATATAAATCCAAAAGAAGTAATTTAGTTCTTAGTACAAGCAAAGAGAAAATAAATAAAGTTGTACTTGAGAATGTTTATGGACAGTAATTTATTAAATCTATTTTTAACCTTTAAAACAAAGTAAATACATCTTGTACAGTCTCCATACAACTTGTTAGTGTAAATGTACTTTAAATCTAGAGAAACCAATAAAAACAAAAATCTTTAGTTACCAATAGGTTTTTAAACTAATTTTTGGAAGAACAATTGACGGCATTTGAAAGAATTTATTTGGAATCTATATGTATATTAGAATGATAAATATTCTATAATTATATAAGCTAATTTCTTTAAATGAATAAGTTGAATAAGTAGATAATACAAACTTCAAATGTAAAGTAGAAAAAATTGACCTTTACCCTTACGTCATACCTACAAACCTCGCGAAATGAATCGGAGTCAAAATTGCTACTGTTACTTTGCCATGTGCTTAAATATTTTCATTGTTTCTTTATCTTGTCAGTATTATTTTGTTATACATAACTAAATATTGTTAGGGTTAGAGGTTGTCGAGCGGTTTAAATTATACACTAATTCGGTCACCATAAAGTTTCCTTTATTATAAATATCATTTAGTATTACAACTACTAGTTACACATAACCTCATACCTAGACATAACGTGGTTACTTACGACAGTTACGGATATGACTCTCTTTCAAAAGTCACTTAACTGTCAGCTGTCAACAGTCAACCATAGATTAAACACTGGAGAAACAGCACTCTAAGAGCGTTCTTAATATGGTAACCTAACAATATAGTTCTTGTTTGAAGTTAATTCTGTACTTACCGTATATTAAAAATAACAAATAAGAGGTTTTAAAATAAAACCGATTTTTATAGAATGTATGTGCAAATGATAAAAAGCTTTGAACAAAACTCAATGTATCGAAATAATGATAGTTGTCATAAGAGGTCAAAATAAATTCTTATGAACATAACCATTTAAACGTTTTTAGCGCTATCTCTTTCCAACATTCGAAGGTCATAATTAATGTTGATAAGAACGTATTGCTTGACAGACAAGTGTTTCTACTACCAGTAGAAAAGGATGAGGTATATAAACTTTGCGTTTACTTCTGTTCGCTGTTAGTGACGTCAGGGTAAAGGTCAATCTTTTCTTCTGTAACAATATTAATAATAATAATAATAATAATAATTTACAATAGTAAGATTCGGGACTTGTATGTGAATACCGTTCCGAATCAGTAAAAGCCGCATGTATGCGAGATCAAGAAAAATAATAATAATAATAATAATAATAATAATAATAATAATAATAATAATAATAATAATAATAATAATAATAATAATAATAATAATAATAATAATAATAATAATACTCATACTCATACTCATACTCATACTATTTATTGACCATTATTACGTACAGGGAAGTGTACATTTTTAGCCATAATTATTTATATACCATTATTTTATATTGATACATATATTAAATAAATTAATTAGATGAACACTGGCCTGTGACTATAGTATTCATCAACAGAATAGAAACAGTTTTCATTTAAGAACGTTTTAGCTAATTTGGCAAATTTAAAATTACTCATATTGTTAAAATTTTGGTCTTTAAACTTATTTACAAATTTATTATATATATTTATATCAATTTTATTGTTAATAGTTGTTTCCAGTCTGGAGTACTGGGGCACTAAATTGTGAGCATTTCTAGTGGCATATCTATGTGTATCAGAATGTGAAATATGTATGAACCTGTTCTTGTGGACTTCTAACAAAGTAGCATATATATACATCGAAGGTAGTGTCATGATACTAAATTTCTTAAACAGAGGCCTAGCATGTGTCCCAAAAGGAGCTCCTGCCAGTATGCGCACTGCTTTTTTCTGAAGGCTAAACGCCTTATATGCATGATTAGAATTACCCCAAAGTAATATTGCATATCCTAAGTGGCAATGAACTAAGGCGAAGTATACTGACTTCAGTACACCCGTACTAAGACAGGATTTTAATCTTCGTAGCACAAATATTTGGGAAGCCAATGTATTGCATACCCTTTCAATATGAGACTTCCAATTTAATGTAGAATCCAACATAACACCTAGGAGTCTAATTGGTTTACAAGGAGTTGACCATTTATCCGCACTGAAAGTGATATGTTGGGATTTTTTATCATTCAGTCTTAATGAATTGCTAGCAAACCACTGTTTAGCTATCTCATATCTGGCGTTTGGATCATAATCTCTACTATCGGACAGAATGGTAGTATCGTCAGCAAAGAGGAGACAATTACCATGTATATTTGCAGGAAGGTCGTTTATATAAATAATGAATAAGAGTGGGCCCAACACAGATCCCTGGGGAACACCATTACATATTGGCATTATTTTGGAATTGTTGTTAAGTGCATTAACATACTGAACCCTGTTTGAAAGATATGATCGAAATATATTTAATTGATTATCGCGAATACCATAATATTCCAGTTTCCCTAACAGTACCTCTGTAGACACACAATCAAATGCCTTAGATATATCACACATAATAGCAAAAGAGTCATATCTATTGTTCATATTCTCGCAGATCGTTTCAATTAAGGTAGCCAGTGCTTTTACAGTGGTTTTGTTTTGACGAAATCCAAATTGAGATTCAGATAATAGGGACTTGCTTTCGAAGTAGATGATCAACTTCTCCTTGATCAGGATTTCCAAAATTTTCCCTATGGTAGGTACAATGGCAATAGGTCTATAGTTGTTTGTCAGATTTCTATTCCCTGATTTGTATATCGGTATGATTTTAGTAATTTTTAGTGCATCAGGCCATGTACCTTCCTCTAAACATTTATTAAACAGAATAGTAAGAATTGGCGTAAACCAATCTATCGCTGCCTTTAAAATCTTGCTATTCATATTATAGTAATCCAAACTAGAAGAATTATTGAGCTTCAGTATCGCCTGTCTGACATCACTTTCTACAATAGCATTCATAAAGAAAGAATAAGCAGGTTTCGAGACTGCCTGTAATAGTTGTTCAGGTTTTTTTATTATTTTTTACTATCGAGTTTGTTATGGTATCGCCAATAGAAGTAAAAAAAGTATTAAACTCATCAGGTGTTATATTTATGAGATTATTGTCTTTATAGTTGCTACATCGTTCGGAGTTAATAATTTTCCAGCTGGTTTTAGATTTATTGTTTGATTTGGCTAACACACTGTTATAAGACTTCCTTTTTTCATATTTAATAGTCTTCCTGTAGATGTTTCTAATATTTAAATATTGGTCCCAGTCAGAACGTAGGCTAGATCTCTGGAACTTTCTTCTGCTTAGAATCATTTCTCTTCTAATTTTACGTAGATTAGAATTGTACCAAACTATTTCCGATTTTTTTGTTTTAGTATTTTTTAATGGAAAACTTAGATCAATCACATTGGATAGCTGTTCCAGCAAATCTTTTGTAAGGTTGTGACTATTCATTTTGTTTAATGCTTCAAAGTTCAGACTAACTTCCGAAAGATTTGTTACAAATATATCAATATTTCTTTCGGAAATACATCTTTTGCGTGTAATTAGATTTTGGTCCTTGTGCAAATCAGAAAATTTAATTCGAATAAATTGCGCTAGATGATCAGATATATGTGGATCACAAACTCCCACTGTCAACAGGTTTGAGTTAAAATTGGTAATTACGTTATCTAGATTGCTACTTGTCGTAGCAGTAATTCTAGTAGGTTCCTTGATATAATAGGAAAGGCCATAAAGTTCTAGAGTATTATTTAACTGGACAACATGTCCACTACCCAAATTAGTTAAATCAATATTAAAATCACCAAGTATACAAATATTTTTATATCTACCACAGAGAAAGTCTAAAAGCAATTCAAAATTCCTAGTAATAATAATAATAATAATAATAATAATAATAATAATAATAATAATAATAATAATAATAATAATAATAATAATAATAATAATAATAATAATAATAATAATAATAATAATAATAATAATAATAATAATAATAATAATAATAATAATAATAATAATAATAATAATAATAATAATAATAATAATAATAATAATAATAATAAATATAAATATAAGCTCTTAAACAAAAAAGTCAACTACTACCAATATGAACCTAGCACCATACTAGAAAATGACGAATACGAAATATACTGGGACAGGACTATCATCACTGACAAAAAAATAGAACATAATAGACCAGATATTGTAGTAAAGAACAAAAAAGATAAAGAAGTATTACTGATAGACTTTGCAGTTACCAACAATAATAACCTGGAACAAACATATTCAGAAAAAATAAGCAAGTACATAGACCTGTGTTTCGAAATTAAAGATATGTGGAGATATAAAAAAGTAAGAGTGATACCCATTGCAATATCCAACATGGGATTAATACCAAAAAAACTATTAAAATCCCTTGAAGAACTGGACATAAAATCATACCATGTTCAACTAATGAAAAGTCCGTCATATTAAACACATGCCGTACAACTCGGCGTTTCTTATATACCAAATAAGCTTCATTCCACTCATTTGTCATCACATAATTTGGTTGACACGATTATAATCCTCCAACCAAATCTAACCGGCCAATAACCGTGAAAACCCCTCCATAATAATAATAATAATAATAATAATAATAATAATAATAATAATAATAATAATAATAATAATAATAATAATAATAATAATAATAATAATAATAATAATAATAATAATAATAATAATAATAATAATAATAATAATAATAATAATAATAATAATAATAATAATAATAATAATAATAATAATAATAATAATACGAACAACTACAAAAAATTTGTTATCAGGGACCAAACTATCACATCGGACAAGTGTAGACGGTGCCAACAAACGTCGGAAACCATACAACACATCACATCAGGGTGTTCAACCATAGCCAACACGGATTATTTACGCAGGCACAACCAGCTGTGTAATATTATCAACCAGAAACTGGCCAACAAATATGGACTGCTGAATACATATACACCGTATTACAAGTACAATCCACAGGCAGTGCTCGAGAATGCAGATTTTAGACTCTACTACGATAGGTCCATTATCACCGATAGACAGGTGACGAATAATCGACCCGACATTGTAGTAATGGATAAAAAAGCTAATTCAGTGCTGCTAGTCGATGTTGCAGTTCCAAACAACAACAATATTTTGTTCAGAACAATAAACAACTAAAAGGTTGAATTAACTTCCACTATTTATTCTATAAATACTTTAAATGCAATAAGATGAACTTTCACACAGTAAGGGTTAATACCATAAATTTCAACAATATTTTGGACAAATATAATGAAAAGATAGCAAAGTACACCGATCTTGCTATAGAAGTAGGGCAGATGTGGCATGCAGAAAAAGTGGAGGTGGTACCGATCATCGTATCATCAACTGGACTCATCCCCAAAAGTCTTGAAGACAGTCTTAAAAAACTCGATCTTCATAAAAACACTTTTATTGACTTGCAAAAAGCGGCAATTTTAAACACATGTCACACTGTTCGGAAATTTTTAAATATGTAAATTTTGAGCCTAATCCCATTTGCGTTTACGCTCGGGATAGGTAAATATTACCAGCGAAAGCTGAGTAAGTGCATAAGTCTTTTGATGATAATAATAATAATAATAATAATAATAATAATAATAATAATAATAATAATAATAATAATAATAATAATAATAACAATAACAATAACAATAACAATAACAATAACAATAACAATAACAATAATAATAACGCAAATGCATCAACAACCCGACTGTATCTACCACGGGCTGTGGGAGGAAGGGGGCTCCTGAATCTGCAATACCTACACGACAAGCAAGTACTGACGCTGAGGAAGTACATCAAACAAGAACAGTCAGACATCATCAAACTAGTGAACATAATAGACGAATACTCCCCATTAAAACTGAAAAAGCACAACCTGAACATCTCAGTCCCTGACATCAAAGAAAGGCAAGGTGACCGGGCCAGAAAAGAACTACACGGAAGATACCCCTATGCTCTATCCAAGGGAGAAACAGCTGAATCCGTGAACTGGCTAACAAAAGGAGGTCTATATGGTGAAACAGAAGGGTTCATAACAGCAATTCAAGACGGGGTCATCAAAACAAGAAACTACAGGAAGCACATTCTGAAGGAACCGAATCTAGAAGACAAGTGCCGCCTCTGTGGTAATGCCGCGGAAACCATTGAGAACCTCACCGCTGGCTGCAGTAAAATAGCTGAAACAGAATATCTCCACAGACACAACCTCTTGGCAGGAATAGTACACCAAGAATGACTGCAATCATTAGCTCCAAAATCAATGATCACCTAAAGACCAAAAATATACTATCCTGGGAACAAAACGGGTGCAAACAAAGGTCTCGAGGGTGCAAAGAGCTTCTTGTTATCGACTTAATAATCACTAGACAAGCAAAACTTAAGAAACGAAAGCTGTCAATAGCATGGATCGACTATCAAAAAGCATTCGACTCTGTACCACATTTATGGCTTCTAGATATTCTATACATATACAACATCGACCCCAATGTTATCAATCTCCTAAAACATGCAATGCGCTCATGGAGAACAATCCTAAAAACCAACTCTTACAACAGCCGAAATCCCTATCAGAAGAGGCATCTACCAAGGTGATAGTTTATCTCCATTATGGTTCTGTATGGCCTTGAATCCCTTAAGTGAAATGCTGAACCATAGTGGATACGGCTACTCACTGAATAAGAACAACAAACTATCGCATTTGTTCTACATGGATGATTTAAAAACCTATGCAAAAAGCGAATAACTACAAGGACAACTAGAACTAATATTAGCATTTAGTAAAGCTATTAAAATGGAGATGGGTCTTGATAAATGTGCGACACTCGACACTGATAAAGGGAAAGTAGTAAAAGAGGAAAACATAATACTAATAGACACCAACATTGCATTTCCTACAATGGGACCAGAAGATCTATACAAATACTTAGGATTAAAGCAAGGACTTACTAGCAATGATAGGTAAGATTAACAAAGAAAATGCAAAAACTGAATTTATGAGCAGAGTGAAAACTATTTTAAAAACCCATCTGAACTCTAAAAACAAGATAATGGCACTGAATACATGGGCAACCCCTATTATAAGCTATACGTTCGGAATTGTGCATTGGTCCACTACGGAGCTCCAGGAAATGGATAGAAAAGTTCGCACGACTTTCACTCTGTACAGAATGCTCCATCCGAAAGCGGCAATAGAGAGAATTTATCTTCACAGAACCGATGGTGGGCGTGGTCTTACGAACCTACAACAACTCTATCAAAACGAAAACCTAAAACCTAAAAAAATTTTAGATCAAACAACTCACCTTTTTACCAGCGGTTAATCACCTTGGACAAAAACCTCTCATCTTTGAACCTGGCAGTAGTGGAACCTGAAAAAGAAAATTAGTAAATACAAATCTCAGTGGCAACAAAAAGCACTTCACGGTCGATTTTACAACAGCCTGAATCAGGTTGAATGTGACCTAAATGCAACAAATACTTACCTGACCAGTGGATATCTGTTTCCCGAAACTGAAGGCGCTTTAATGGCTATTCAAGACCAAGTTGTCCCAACACGCAACTATAAAAAATATATTTTGAAACAACACGTCGAAAATAGTAAGTGTAAACTATGTGGAAAAGATGAAGAAACTGTAAAGCATCTAATTTCATCATGCTCTCACCTCGCTCCGAAAGACTATCTTAGCAGACACAATAACATAATGGGAAAAGTTGTTCATCTCGCTATACTCCAAGAAATTGGACTTAGAACAGATAAAAAACCTGCATACCAACACACTCCGCAGGCTGTAGAAGAGAATAAATCCTACAAAGTATATTGGGACAATATGGTAATAACCGATAAAACCATAACAAATAACAAACCAGACATGATTATAGTCAACAAAAAAGAAAAAATATGCCATTATTATTGACTTTGCTGTTCCTCTCGATCACAATATTAATAAAGCATATCACGAAAAAATCGAAAAGTATGTCCCCCTGGCGGATAAGATTAAGGATATATGGAAGCTAAAACGTGTTGAAATCAAACCATTTATTATTTCGGCCAACGGCATAGTACATAACAGGGTGGTGGGTAATTTAAAAGATATAAAACTTCCTGGAAGTCTTGTAAAACCTATGCAAAAAGCTGTCATTCTAGGAACAACAGCAATTATTCGAAGAACACTACAAAACAATCGCAGTTAAGAGACACTTACTTATTAGCCTTGGTGTCAACACCCGGCGACATAAGGGATCTTTCCACAACCAGTGTGAAACAAGAAGATAATAATAATAACTAACTACATACCTGTATTCTTCCAGAACATCAATATAGATCTGTTCTTCCAACTTGCCTCGAAATATTTTATAAACTACACCATACATATAAATCCAAAAGAAGTCATATATTATACACATACATAATGGATACTATGTACGTGAGTATGTGAGTGCCAAGGCTTCGATAGTGAGAACCAGCCTATCACGCTTGATGCCAAATGTTCCAAAACAAAACAGAAGTACATTGTTGTTATCGGTAGTCACCTCAATGTTGACTTATGGAATCACCATATGGGCTGGCGCCCTTAAACTACAAGATTCAAAATGAAACTTCGTATCCATTTATAGACTAGTACCTCTTGTGTCTAGAGGATTACTTGTGCCTTTCAAAGAGCTCAATATAGTCGAAGAAGAATCGCAGTATTATCTACATAGATACAGTAATGGCACAAAAAATATTGGAGAAAGGGAGTTGGTGTGGACTTATCGACTTGTACTGCAGATAAATGCTTGGCTGAGCCGAAACATGGAGAAGCTAACTACTACTTTTGACGCAGGTGCTGTCAGGACATGGCTGCTTCTGAGCAAATCTCCATTGCTTTAAATATGATCATCCTGTTCCAAAGTTCGGAAAGGCATGTGAAACGTATCTTTTTGTTTCCCCGATTTAACACGCAGCACAACGACTTGGAAATTATATATTCCAGCTAAAGATTCAACCTTATAAATGGTACTTGTAGTGTTGATACAACTTTTCCTTTAGTGACTTCCAATGTTGTTAAAAGCGGATCGCCTTGTCTCAACCCTTTATCCACTGTATCGATCCCGTAAACTACCGTTTTTCACTGCTTCATACACTTGCTTAAAATCTAAAAGATAAGTAGCTGTTTTAGGAGAAAAACTTGGTCTGTAGTACCTTTGAAAACCCGCTTTATATCTGCTATCTACAATAATTTTTTGTATCATTTATTTTTACTTATTTTATTACTTTTTAAATATTAACTGCCATCTATAAAGGCAGGGTTAATTTTGCCTATAGCCTTTTCTACATAGACATAAAAACAAGCTATCAAGGGATCATCAGCAAATAGGTTAATGAAGTTATACTTAACAAAAAGTTCTGTCATTTGAGTCCATACAAAATGAAGTGGCCCCAATATGGCCTCTTTGGTACACCGATGCTAATATCAATATCAGCCTCATAAAATGGGTGTTTTGTTAAAAGTCCCACGTCAAATGCTTTCAGGTGGGTATTTTAAAAATTTTTTAGCATTTTCTTTTGTACATGTGTCCTTAATATTTCATTTCTTTATTTTTTTAGTGTGGTATCGTTTATTATTATGTTATCTATTAAATAATCATTATTATAGTTTTATTGTTACTTTAAGCATATTCACATCATTAATTTTTCAACTACAAAATGTTACTTTCATGCAAAACTTTTCAACAACCGTACTTGATTCCGAAGCATGGTAGAACATTATTTAGCATTCACTATGTTCGTGCAGTTGCATCTACGTTATGTATATGCCTCGTTTTTAACAATTCATCGTAATGATTTGAACCGAGGTAAAAGAATTTATGGCGTTATTGCGCCGGCAATCTGCGGTGGTGGCATGCAGAAGTAATGTTTGGGTGCGAAGCCGGCTTTAGATCTCGACCGGCTACGATTGTCGGTCTCTCGCCGCCCAATTAGATTATTTGATCGATGGATCGAAGCTGATCACGCGATCATCAACTCGATCGGCAATCAATTCGATTGGGGATCTACTGGAGAAACTCGTTGCGTTGGAGGATCTTATCAAAGCGGTCTTTTTAATTATTTGGTTGTCCCTTTTATGAGCTAACTGATATTTATGATGAGAACCGTAATCTTCATTAAAAAGCAAAAAAAATGTTAAAAATTTATATAATTAGTAGTAAATATTGTTAGTTAAGGCTGTTCTACCGCTTTTCCGTCTAAAAAAGTTGAGAGGTCCCTAATCTATCCCATAAAATATCTCCTGCAATTAAACGCAAAATAGTTCTCTCTTATTTCAACGATCAATAAGCTTAAACTTCGTCTCGCACGTCTTGTGCAACACAGACTGGCCCCAAATGTGGTTATTGCCTTAACTGGCGTTGACATAGTGTCACTTTTCTTTAAATTAAATATGACTAGAAAAATAACTTGCATGTTTCTGTAGAAACGGGAGTAACATATGCAAAAATAATAATATATAGATAAGTATAACGGTATACCCTTTAACACAGCGTTTGTTTGTAAGCTACATAAACAACACAGAATGTATTTGGTTTTAAAGCATACAATCACTTACCTATGTTTCTTATCTCAACATAATATTGTAACATGTCTATCGCCTATGTTTTTTATCTCCACATAATATTGTAACAAGTCTATCGCCATGCTACCTTTCCTTAGTTTACTGCCCGAACCCTAAAATCAACTCTGACCCACTGTATATTAGACACAACCTTATCATCGTTACCAAACCCATCCCTACAACAGAACGTACCCGAAACAAAACCCTTACCAACAAACGTAATCGGAAACCACCGTCAGTACTGCTATAAATTAGGTCAAACATCTCGTTCCATTCCCTTTTTCGTCCAAACAACCCCTAGAGGCAGTTCTCCGCGAGGCTTAGACAATACATTTCTCTGGTTGTATCACAGATACAGCCCGCTACGCTACGCTAGTAGGGAGCAATATACCCGCTAGCAGGGAAAAATATAGTTCTAGTAGCAGTCCCTTTTTATGAAGAAATATAGTCCATAGTAGCAGTCCCTTTTGACAAAGAAATATAGTCTCTAGTAGCAGTCCCCTTGGATGAAGGAATATACCCATCCCAGTCGCAGTTCCTTTTGACGAAGAAACAACCACCAACAGCCAACACCCCAACTACAAACATCGATACACAAACCGAGACCACCGGATGACTCTACCAAATAAGATAAGTCAAGTTCATTTATAACATTTCCATCAATACTTCCTGTGGCAATTTACAATCTTTTATTAATAAACACATATTCTTTAAAAACAGTTTGATTTATATACCCACGGACTATAAGTCTTGAGGGTGCAGGGTGTTTGGTTGACATCAAATGTAGTTTATTTTTGCTTTCAAATTCAGTCTAATTACAAGGTGTTTCTATCTTTCTCACCTTAGTTTTTGTGTAGTTTGTTTGCTTAACCGAAATCGTTCAAAAGATAGTGGCGCCCTTAACCCTTATATACCACCAATCCTTTCTATAGTAAGCATTAATTTGGAGTCGAACCACTCCTTGAGAGAGTCTTATAGCCGGGATCTCTTTTTGGAACTAGTATTGTTACAAATTGGCGCCCTGCCTCTTTGGAAGGATATTTTTACAAATTGGCGCCTTTGGGGAACTATTATGGTTACAATATGTACATTCATAGAAGAAAATGAAATGTTTTATTGCATCTGCCACAAACAATTTAAACTTTGAAAAATAAGTTATTTCTTAGGAAAAAAATGTTGTGACGATAATGGTTGCTGTATGGTTGTACCTTTCCACATCAATGTTTGACGTTCTGGTTCCACAATCTTATTGGCTAGTTTATCTGAGCCAGTAATATGTTAATAAATTCCCGGTTCGACTCAAACGCTTCAATAACTGTTAGGAACCAAACTGTCAAAGAAGTAAACACAAGCGTGCATGGTGGGGGTTGCTGTGACTTACAAACAATAAACCGATGTTCCGCATCTATTTTATTTTTTCATCCCAAGGGTTTCATAAATATTAAAATTACAATTTAGAGACCGAAAAAATGACAAGTTGGATTAGGAAAGAGACAACAGTTAAAAAACCACTAGCTCTAAAACAAGTAAAACAAATAAATATAAACAAACAACACTTCTCATCACTCAAAACCATAAAACTACAGATTTACTGATTTTTCTATTAAATAGGTACCTCAGTAGGCAAGTTAAATGATTTTATTTACAAATAACTCAGATATTAGGAAGTTATAGTTACACAAAGAGTACAAATTTTGGAAATATAGGTATAGGTACAGACCCTGGGTGGCCGTGTCCATGTCGCTGGAATTCTATTTTCGTAGTTACAATGGATATTTTGAATCGATAACCAAATAAAAATACCGGTATCATTACTGCCGCCTATGCAAAAATAAAAATTATCCGAACTTATGATTCAAATTATTAGAATGTGTCAAAATTTCCAAAAATAGTTTTGCCTAAATAAAATCTTCGACCCTAGTCAATATGAAAAATCCCCAAAAACAATATATTGATAAAATAATTCGGTCATGGTATTATGCCGATTATCTTTACAATTTCTAATGTATAATCGTTGCCCCTTTCTATTTTTTAAAATAAAACAGGTCCTCGAGTTGTACAAATTTAATACAATTATTTCATTATTTTTACTTTGTTTTAAAATTTGTAATTTTTAATATTATTTAATATTTTGTGTAAAATTTGACACTCATCTATTTTATATATTTATAATGTTTTCTGTTTTTTTGATTTTTAAAGACTTCTATCACATTTTCATATACTTGATTTTTGGTGAAAATTTCGTAAAAATTCGTTTAGCTTTGTTTTTTTAAATCTTAAAAACCATTAAAAACTATTGAAATAATAAATGTTCAACTCAAATCGTAGAGTTCAACCCTGGCGTGTTTGATAATTCTCACTAGCAGTAGCTAGAATATTAAAATAGAACAAGACTTAACGCCTTACCGTTTTACTCCAGTGCATAACTTATAACTAAAAGAAACAATTTATTTAAGAAAATTTAACAATAAACAATAAATTGTAAAATTATGTTTGGAAGATATCTTGTTAAACATTTAATATAGCCATCTAATGTTAAGTTTGTGGGGTTGAAGGGATTTAGTGTCTGGATATTTCCGCTCAATCAAGTTCAATACAACTCATATCATAGCACATTTTTTGCCTATTGCGAAAGGTATACATACCTTTTGTGGCTGGTGCTAATTAATCAATATTTTGTATTATTTCAAAACGATTTAGATTCATCATCTTTATCGAGAAATTCGTAACACTCGAGGATTCAATCAACTATAGAAAATCCTTCATCCTCAGTAAGTTCTTGAAGATGATCCATATCCATTTCATATAACTACTAAGAACTCCACTGTAAATCAGTTGAGAAACTAACCTCACTTTAACTTGCTTTTGGCTAGGTGGATTTCCTGATATTAGTATGATCACTAACTGAGTAGCGATCAGGTAATTCCATAGATAATCCAGAGATGAGCCTTAGTACAAGGAGTTTTGTGCAGTGATCTGAGATCAACTTTGGTTTTGGCTTGAACTACAGCTTTATAAAACGCAGAATAAAAATTCCCAGATTCGCGATGTAGAAAATGTGGTAAAGCTCAAAAAATAGTGAAACAGTCTTTTACCTGAGTTTCGGTCACTATATCACAAACCTAAACTTCCAATTTTAAAAATGCCAGGATTGTTTATAAATATGATCAGTGAGTAACCGTTTGTTCAATTTGGCTTTTACACATTTCTTTTACTATTTCAGTGTCTAATTCTATGTAGGTATATATTTATATTGATTTATGTTGTAATGCTATAATTTTGGTATTCAATGTAAAAAAAAGTAAGAGAAGCTATACTTTTCCAAACCTACATCTACCTTCTGTTTTAATCTTGTGCCAAAACAGATAAGAAACGTTTTACAAACGTTTACGTCCCAGCTACCCCGTAAAACTTGAAACCGAGTTTTCGTCGAAGAAAAAGGAGTGTAAAACAGAAAATGATTAGAAAGAGATAACAGAGTGATATAGTGGCAGCTTTGGCGGCGCCTCGCGTAGTGCGAAGGGGGGAAGGAGGGGGCGTCGCGAACAGGCGCCTAGAGTCGCGTCAACTAGCGACGCCACCATTATCCACTACGATGTGAATTTACTATAGCGCTGTTGCACTAAAAGAAAAATTTATTTTAATATTTTCTATTTCAAACAACAAATATTAACAAATATTATAACGCATTTATTTGGAGTATTTCTATATTTACTTCTTTAATCTTGGTTTTAAATTGGTTTTATACCATCTATACATCTTATACTTCTTTAAAAACCATATTTGTCAAAATAAACCAATGTACCTATTTTTATCTCTGTAGAGATATTAATGTTATTAACAATTCACCTGGTTATATCTCTCCAACATAGCTGGTTGCCGAACGTGTACTTTTTTATCAAAGGTAATACCACGAGTCTTTAAAAATAAATTTTTAGTTTCGACGAAAACTTTTTTATTTGGCAAAAATACGTAAACAAACTAAACTGAAATGTGATAAAATCCTACGGACTCGTGATTTTATCTTATTCAGTTTGTTTGAGTAGTTTTGCCTAAAATAAAAAAGTTTAAGTCTAGAAAATAGTAAAATTTTACAGGACGAATGGTATTTGAGAAAATTATTTTTTGATCCATTCTGTACAAAAACCACTATTAAATAATTTATCGTTATATTTTCACTAATTTTCACTATTTTACTTTTCGCTATTTAATTGTTCAATATTGTTATTGATAGTATTGGTAAAACGACTAGTGGTTTTATCACTACAAAACGGAATGATTGGCTAGCATTTAGCACAGAACATTAAAGATTAAGCGTTTTAATTAAATTTATTGTACTAACCCTTACTTTTTGGAAGTCCATCTTACTAAGAATAATAAAAAACTCTTCGAACTTAACTTCCAAGTTTAATTGAAAAATTCGTTTTAAATTCACAATTACAGCTGTTTCGCTATAAACTAGCATCGTCAAATTGACATATTGAAATTACATTTTTTGACATATTGAAATTGCATTTTTTGTTTCAATATGTCAATCTGACGATGCTAGTTTATAGCGAAACAGCTGTAATTATGATTTTAAACCGAATTTTTCAATTAAACTTGGAAGTTGAGTTAAAGCGAAGAGTTTTTAATTATTCTTATTAAGCGTTTCCATTGGACGAAATTATAAACTGTGATATTTTGACAGGTGAAAAAAATATTCACTAATAACTCATAGGAATTCATATATGAAGTGATCAATAGTTTCGTTTTCTTGCTCTAATATTCTATTCTCTAATATTGAGGTCACTACGAGCGGTTATTTCTACACCGCACTGTTACTAGGTGATGTAAATAAAAAAGAACTCGGTCAATACCAAATGCCCGTCTTACATGTTAAAACTATCAAGAAAGAAAGTCATTCTGATCACTACACACATTCACATTACAAAATTTTTTTCATCAAAGTAAAGAAAGGACATGTGGGAATCATGGGGTATGTCTCCAATGAACGTTCAGCTAAAAGGCAAAAGAGTCTACTGGGAAAAGCGGATAGGTATACTTAATCATATGGCTATGCCACCACTCCTATTGCTGCCATTAAGGTGTTGATAATAACCCTCCAGTTCACAGGAAGAAAGTAAGCTATGACGTTTGGATATATAAGACTAGTGAAATGACTTTATGCAGAGCAGAATGGGTCTAGAACTAGAGCCAGACAGATAATAAAAATCATATCTAATGCTGTCAGAAGAAGAATGGAATGGTTCACCAATGTTGGTACCCGGTCGGCTTGAATCTAAGACCAATAACGGTTGTTTTGGTGAAAATTCTATCCAGGAAAGGGGCTAATCATAAATAGCATTGCCAGAAAAATATTATCGAATAGTGGATCAGATAAGACGTTCCCACCCAGAGAACTTTCTAAGAATAAAACTCAAGAGCTGTTGGATATAGGTAGGTGGGATCCACAAATTGTGATGGACCTACTGACTAAAACTAAGCACAGTCGTTTTAACATTTGGAAAGGCAGATAGTGCAAAGTGTAAATTATATCAAACTTAAATACAAAAATGAGAAGCATATTTTGTTGCTAAGAACTCGAGATACCAGCGATTAATAAATTTGGTCTGCAAGTGTATATATCATCCACTGATAAACTTTATTAGAAGTACTGGGAGAAAGATGATAACTTGAACCACATTAGAATTTTTATGTCGAAGTTGAAGAAACACTTATCGACCAAAAAGTAAATATTCTAATGTATAGGTACCGTTGCTTTTTAAAATAATTTACCAATTAATTCAATCTTCAGCAGTCAATTTTACTGACCGACTTTTCTTCTAATTTATAAATAATTGTTATTCTAAACTCTTCTTCCAACTTACAATTAGGGTAAAGTTTTTATGCCTATGATATTGTTTATGCCGTATTATGTTCTTCCTACACCTGTCGCATTGCTGACCAACTCTATACTTAACGATTTTGATGATAGTGTATCCTCCGATAATAACTTCCTTAGTGGATCCAATATTTACTTTTAAATTACCAAAATAATTGCTGCACTTACATACAGTTAGAATTCTACGTGATCCACGTGGCATCAACACAGAGGAGAACTGAAACCGTGTACCACTAGTATACACATTGGCAGCCTTTCACTAATAAATGTGGATACTTAAGAAGAAGATGTTTAAAAGAATTTTTAATAATTATTTTTATTAAAGTTATTGTACTAGACCTTACTGTTTAAAAGTCCATCTCATCTTACTAAGAATAATAAAAAACTTCGTTTTAACCAAACTTCCATTATTTATTTAAAAAATTGCTTTTTTAAACTTAATGACAGCCGTTTCGCTGGAATTAGCATCGTCACATTGACATATTGAAGTTACAAGCAATTTTTTAAATAAATAGTGAAAGTTTTGTTAAAACGAAGAGTTTTTTATTATTCTTAGTAAGTATTTTTATAATATATTTTTATTGATATATATTTATAGAGGTATATATTTCAGTTACAAAAGGGAATGAAAATGAGTCAATCACCAAACGATTCTCTAAATATATTAGGAAAATGTTCATAAATTCGTAAAATACGGTATTCGTGCACATTGAAAAATCAAAAACTGAACATTTCGCTATTTCGCTATTTCGTTATTTCGATAGCGAAACGGCTGTCATTACATTTAAAGTATTTAAAGATTAAATATAGTAGAAGTTAATTCAACCTTTTAGTTGTTTATTGTTCTGAATAAGATGAACTTTCACATAGTAAGGGTTAGTACCATAAATTTCAATATATTTTGAAATCGAAACTGACAACAATAATTTTGACAGTTAATCTTGAACTACGTCAAGCGTCAAGCGTAATGTTATTATTGCTAACCAGTGTGAGAATATTATATCACAAGAGAGAGAATGTAATAGTATATTATTCAACAAGCGTATAATGATGGCTATTACACACGAAGATGAAATTGCAACACGAGCCGGAGGCGATCTTCGGAACGAATGTCCTGTTCCTGTGTACAATTCGGGATTCTTTAATTTTAAAAACGTAGCAATATGCTTTCCCATAGAAGCAAATATTTTAATACCTACTCTCTGAATAGTACATTTGCCATTATAATAATTTAAAAATAATGTGTAATGAATATTATGATTTGAGAGAAAGTTTATTGATTTGATTGATATTACTTATTTAAATGTACTAATAGCAACAAGATTTTTTTTTCTCAGGGGGTGTTTGGTTATGCAAGTTTCTATTGGGTTATTAGGTAGAAGGTATTTGAATAAAATTGATTAATTATAATTATAAATTTATTATAAAATAGTTAAATTAAAACAGTAATGTTGAAAGTTTAATAATGAAACTAATTAGGAAAAATATTAAAAAGAAAGGCCTTTAGTAATTATAAAAGAACTTACTTAATGTGAATTAAGTTAAACTAACCAATGTTGTTTATGTAATGGCAAGTAAGATTATCAAATACACTAATTATTAAATATCAAGTAAATTCTTTGTTTTTTTAAATTCTAAAATTCAACTAACTACTACAAATTTTTTTAAAAATTACAATTTTATCTGACCTTGATATGTAAAGTCCTGTTTCCTGATTGGTGGAAAAATCTGTAGGTGATCTATGAAGAACGGAGACGAACGAAGTGATACGTAGTATTTGCGATTTTGGTAAACTGAAGTGTTGTTAGACGATTAGTTTCTTGTGTAATTATTGTTCTTTGTTTGTTCCTCAAATTTTAGTGTTGATGGATTATAGTTCCTTTAGTTGTATTAATAATAGTAAGTACTCTTCTTTTTTTTTACATCAACCGAAAATGCTTTAATTTCACCTTTTGATTAGTTTTTAATGTCACTTGGCACTTTGTTTTACTTTATAATTGTTTTACTTTGTATTTTTAATGTCACTTTATTATAACTACTTTAAAAACTGTTTGTTCACTTTTTAACTGACTGTTCACACTCACTGATCTTCTCTGGTTTACTTCCAATAATAAACTTCCTTTTAAAAAAACTGTTTGTTCAAATTGACTATTCACACTCAGATCTTCAATGTTTGACTACCAATTATATACCACCCTCTAACGACCTCTGTTCAGTCTTTTATAGGTTTCTAAAATTTCTAGAAGCTTCGTTTTTGTTCTATGGTTTAGACATTTCTGGAAAAAATATGTGTATCTCTTTCTTTCATATTTATGACTAGACTTACTCGCTTTGTCTATCATCGATAATTCCAGAATAAAATATAGTAAAAATATATCTGTCTCCTTTTAACACATTATCTGTCCTTTTTTTACACATTATATAATCAATTTTCGCGAAGTTTCTACTAAGTTCTAAATAACATATTTATGTACTAAATATAATATCGATACATTACATAATAAAATAATTTCTAACTTAAAATTTTCTTACAAATACACAAAATATACAATAAAATAATACAATATAATTAAAATTATTTGATTTTGTTACATTAAACAACTTCTGTTGATATTATACTATTATAGAATATCTAAACGTTACAAATGATAGGCATTTAGCATGAAATGAGCGAAGTAAATGATCTAGGAATCTTTTTTTGTGAAAGGTAATATCACTATAAGAGCTCCATTGTAATCTTCTATATCTTCAGTTTTCATAGAATATAATTCATTACATCGGCAAGCTCCCATTGGCCCCATGATTAAGGTTACCTAAAAATAATTTGATTAAATTGGAAAGTTCTACGCTGAATACCTTTGTCATTAGATAGGTATGATCTGGCGCTTTTTTAATAAATTTACTGATTTCTTCGGGGGTAAAAGTTTTAGATTTTTTTGGTTGATGGCCCTTGGACTGACGTTTTAAGAATGCCTGTAACTTCGTGTAAATCTCTAGATGGATATTATGGTAAATATTTAATGTACTTCTCAGTATAGAATAATATGCCCACAATGATGATGACTTGTATTTTTTTGCAAGTTCAACACTAGGATAACATTTCAAGAAAAAGACGATATTTTTTTGTGCCAGTTGCCAATCCATAAAACTTTTGTACACCGCATCATATTTACCTTTTGACTAGTTAGGTAGGAGATTTTCTGTAGCGCTAGCTGCTAATTTTAAAATATCTGGCGGTGTACAAAACATATCATCTAAATCTGATTCACTATTAGGCATTTTTCTAATAATACCAGAAAATGTACACACCAAATAACTAACAAACTAATTGACAGTATATCTACAAATATAATGACAAGTAAATTCACAAATGGTCAAATTTATTGACGTAATAGATTCCTGTAGGTATATTTGGCAACATTGCGTCTTCTTTGCACACACCCGGAAGGAATTTCTCCATTAAGGCGTCTGTGATGAGATCCAATGAAAATAAAAGAAAACAAGAGGAATGTATTTTTCTTTTTCTCACTAGATCCGATCGTTGAATCGTCGAGTTTAACTCTGATGGAGATGGAAGTTGGCAGTTTTTCTTCACAGCAACTGAAATCGGCTCTGCAATCTCCACGAAAAATAAAATGTTTTTCCATTGAATAGTCTAACCGGCTATAACAAAACAAAATAACAAAATACTATTCTTCGATAAAAAGAAAAATAAATTACCAATTTGTATATTTTCGATTTTTGAATAAAATAAGTGGTTATTTCTTGTTTGTCGAAAATAAATTTCCGGACATTTAAGTGTTAATTTCTACATCCACTAATTCGATTCTTTTTTTTCTTTCTTTTCTTTCTTTTGGCTTATTATCTCGTACCTCAAGCGTGTAACTAGGAATTAAAGTAATAAAGGGGCAATTTTGATATTTTCACAAATAACGAAACTTTGAAAATTATCCTTAACTAATCATGTTAGGCAGCAAACAATTGTAGTGTTGATAATTGCAGTGCCCTTGGCGTTATTTAATATCGAAAAACCACAGATTACTGTAAATTATGAATGGTGAACCTCGATGTGCTAAACTACCGTCAACAGTTGTGTTAAAATTAAGGATAGGAAAAAATATTGCGTGTTTTCTTCTCGTTCAATCTCCTTTCTATAAACATTCCATAAGCGTACCAAATATATTTTAAACAACAGTAATATATTTTAAAATATATCAATGAAACACAAAGTCAAACCACAACCTTAACTTTATTCAAATTACTGAAGAGCGACTAGTTTCGGCCTTAGACCATCATCAGGCTAAAATAAATACAAAGAAAAAGGTTGTATGCAAAGGTAATGAGTTTAAATTGTATGTCTTAAAGTTTAGTAAAAATTCTTTTAAATAAGAAAAAAAGACGTATCGAGAAAAATATTGTAAATAAATAAAAATAAATGGTACCAAAAAGAGAAAAACTTTTCTTTGGAGAGGAAACTTTTTATTTTTTTATGTTTTTCTCTATACACCGTTTTTTCTTATTTAAAAGAATGTTTGACAATTTACAATCCTCTCTTGTCCTCCATGACAGGATGTTTCCTTTTTTTTTTAATTGTTATTTAATTAATAATCAACCTCTCTTTACTATTATTCCTTGTGCTAACAACTGTTAACCTTCAATTAATTATTTTTTTAATTTTATTTTATTTCATTTTACAAGTTATAACTAACTATTTTAAATCTCAACCTTTCATAACCCCTCTTTCCCAATTATATATTTTCAACACAAATCGTATTGTAATGAATATTATGTTTTCAAATATTGTTTATTGATTGATTAATTGATTTGTATTAATAATTAAATGTAATATAGCAACAAGATCTTCTTTTTCTCAGGGGTGTTTGGTTATGCTAGTTTCTATTGGATTATTAGGTAGAAGGTATTTGAATAAATAATTGATTAATTATAATTATAAATTTATTATAAGAGTTAAATGAAAACAGTAATATTGAAAGTTTAATAATGAAACTAATTAGGAAAATATTAAAAGAAAGGCCTTTTAGTAACTATAAAAGAACTTACTTGATATTGAATTAAGTTAAATTAACCAATGTTATTTATGTAATGGCAAGTAAGATTATCGAAATACACTAATTATTGAATATCAAGTAAGTTCCTTTGTTTTTAAATTATAAGAACTTAAATAACTACTACAAAAATTTTAAAAAAGTTTACAATTTTATCTAACCTTGATGTAGAGTCCTGCTTCCTGATTGGTGGAAAAAGTCTGTAGTCGCTCTATGAAAAACGAAGACGAACGAAGTGTCGCGTGGAATTTCCGACTTCGGTAAAATGTGTTGTTAGACGATTGGTTTCTTGTGTGATATTATTGTTCTTTGTTTGTTCCTCCAAATTGATATCGTGTTTAGTGTTGTTGGATTATAGTTCCTTTAGTTGTATTAATAATAGTAAGTACTCTTATATTCTTCTTTTTTTTTATCGACCGAAAATGTTTTAATTTCACTTTTTTATTCGATCTTAATGTCACTTTTTTGGCACTTTATTTTACTTTTTGATTGTTTTACTTTATTCTTAATGTCACTATTTAACACTTTGTTATAATAACTACTTTAAAACTGTTTGTTCAAATTGACTTTTCACACTCAGATCTTCAATGTTTGACTACCAATTATATACTACTCTTACGACCTCTGTTCAAGTCTTTTATAGGTTTCAAACTTTCTAGAAACTTCATTATTGTTCTATGGTTTAGTGATTTCTGGAAAAATATGTGTATCTCTTTCTTTCATATATATGACTAGACATTCTTACTTTGTCTATCATCGATCATTCCAGAATAAAAATATAGTAAAAATATATCTGTCTCCTTTTTACACATTATCTGTCTTTTTTTTTACACATTATATAATCAATGTTCGCGAAGTTTCTAGTAAGTTTTAAATAACATATTTATGTACTAAATATAATATTGATACAATATATAATAAAATAATTTCTAACTTAAAATTCTCTTACAAATACACAAAAAATATAATAAAATAATACAATATAATAAATTATAAACTGTTGTCTTCTCTATCCTATTCGTATGCTTACATACAATGACGCACGGGTAATCTTTCAGCGTTTCAAGTGTATATTATCCTTTTATATAATAGATAATTATAACAGCTACGTGTTAGTATCTTTTATGTTATTTCCCAGCTGTACATCTCATAACTGTCCATCAGGTTATGGGCCCAGATAAATTTCTTGCATTCATTGTTGTATTCTTATCATGATGAATAATTCGTATCAGCTCCCGCAAATCGAAAGATTAAAAGGTCGTGAAAATTACGATGCTTGGAAGTTTGCTGTACAAACATATCTGGAAGATTTGGAATTATGGGACTGTGTGAGGAAGTAGACGCGAAGAAAGATGTTAAAGCTAGGTCAAAATTAATACTTCTAATAGACCCCATAAATTATGTTCATGTGCAGTCAACAAAAACTGCTAAGGAAGCTTGGAAAAAACTAGCCAGTGCTTTTGAAGACAGAGGATTAACACGTAGAGTTGGATTATTGAGAACTTTGATAACCACCAAGCTGGAACATAGCAATTCCATAGAAGATTATATAAACAAAGTAATTATGACAGCATATAAATTGACTAATATTGGTTTACATGTGAGTGATGATTGGGTTGGTACTTTACTGTTGGCCGGATTGCCAGATGAATACAAACCCATGATAATGGGTATTGAAAGTTCTGATATAGCAGTAACAGCAGATGCAATTAAAACCAAATTGCTGCAAGATGTATCTAAGCCGACTGATCAGGAGGTCACTTGCTATGTATGGAAGTGGTTCAGATTCAAGATTTAAAAAGAAATACTCAGCGGATAACAGTGGTAAAATGAATTCAAAATCAGGAGGACCCCGATGTTACCAATGTAACAATTATGGCCATTTTGCCCGTAACTGTCCACAAAGAAATAGAGATAAAAATGAAAGTAGTAAAACATTAGCTAAAACATTCAGCATTTTTCCCATAAGTTCAGCGATACGAGAAAACAATCGATGGTATTTTGATTCAGATTGTTCAGCCCATCTCACAAAAAGTAAGGATATGTTTAAAAATAAAAAAACAGCAGATCTAACCGTAACAACTGCGAATAATGAACAGATGGTAGCCAATATCATGGGTAATATTAGTTTACACATCTCAGTTAATGGAAAGGATTCTGAAGTCAATGTACCCGACGTATACTATTTACCTGAATTAAACGTGAACTTGCTTTCTGTAAGTGAGATTGTAAAAAAAGGTAACAAAGTTATCTTCCATTCAAAAGGAGTCACAGTTAAGAACTCTAGCAATGAAGTCATAGCCACAGGAAAATTAGAAAATAATTTATTCAGTCTAGATGAGTACACTGAAAGTAATTCGGCTTTAATAACATGCTGTGATACTTCAGATAAAAAAGTTTTATGGCACAGGCGTATGGCCCACATTAATTTTAATAGTTTGGAAAAGATAAAAAATGGTCTTGTTTATGGTGTAGAATACCAAAACAATAAGTCACAAAATCTATCATGTGAAACTTGTATCCTTGAGAAAAGCCACAGGCCATCCTTTCCTCAAAGTGACACAAATACATTGTTGCAGATAATACATTCAGATATGTGTGGATCGATGGAAAGTTCAATTGGAGTATATGCTAACATTTTTAGATGATTATAGTCATTAAGTATTCGTTTATATTTAAAAAAACAAGAGTGAAACCTTTGAATTTAAAAGCTACGTTGAAACTCAGTCTGGATTAAAATCAAAATTCTACGGACAGATAATGGTGGACAATATTGTTCTAATCAAATGTCAAAGACATTCCGGAATAGAGCATCAGGTGACTGTACCGTATACTGTACCGTGTAAATGGCAAGGAGGAGCGCTTAAACCGCACCATAATTGAGAAAGCTCGTTGTTTGTTAATTGAATCAAAAATACCAAACAGTTTTTGGGCAGAAGCTGTGTATACGACAGTATATTTAATCAATCGATCCCCTACAAAATGTATCGAAAAGACTCCGGTCAGGTAAAAAACCGACAGTTAAACATGTCAGGATTTTTGGTTGTAAGGCTTATGTACACGTACCCAAGGAAAAGCGAAGAAAATTAGATCCAAAATCAAAATGTATATTTGTTGGTTATAGTCTACAGTCCAAAGCGTATAGACTATACGATAAATCGACAAATCTTGTTTTCAAACAAGAGATGTAATATTTTGTGAGAATGAGAATGGTTCTGCAATACTTGATCAGGTCCGTTTATTGAACGAAAACGATTTCTATCATATTCCAAATGTTGACATTGTAAGTTCGCACAATCTTAGGACGACAGATTAACTTCTTTATCAATAACAATTGATTCAAGTATACAATCACCAACTGACATATTATCGATATGTTTTGAGACAGCTGTTATTGATATAAAAAAGTTAATTTTTAAAATAGACTGTAGAAGTTTTGTTCCACAGTTATTTGCTTAGTGTTCTTAAAATAATTATAGAGATTTGACGATGATGTGAGTTTGAAATCTGTGATTTAATAATTACAATTTATTATCATACAGCAATAGATAAATCACAAAAAAATGATACAGCCTTCAAAGTATAAGCCATTTAGGGTTTTCTGCACTTTGACCTACTAATTAATCTCTAGAACGCCTAAAAATATTCTAGCGATGTTAAACAGCTCTCTAGTGGATATATTCATAGTCAGTGCAACTTCTTCTAGGAACTTAAGCAGCTTGTAAAACATTGCTACACATTTGTAAAGTACTTGTTTTACCAATACTTTACCCTTTCGCAGAAATGGTAGTTCTCACTATTTTATTTGACAACTTTTTGGGATGTCCAATGAGAAGACCTTTGGTTAGTTTAATTCCCATTTTTTTAGAAGCGTAATTTGCCTATTCAGGTGATATATTTAAGTACAAACCTATTAGCTGGTCTCAATCCTGGTGCATTTATTCCGTAAAATCGTAGTCCATCCTGTTTCCAAGAACTGGGCCTTTTTTTGAGACCACAAAATAACTCCTGATCATGAAGTAGAGTAATGGCTCATTCTTTCATGGCTGTCAACTTCCTCATTTCTTATTATCCCTTTGTGACCTGGCACCCATATCAAGGTGACCATGTTGTTTTTTGTCAGTTTTGCTAGTTTTGACTCATAAATAAAAGAATTCTTGTCTGGTTGTTTGGAAGAATATAGATATTTATCCTTTGAGTACCTCTACCTAGACTCTCCTGAACACCAAAGTCTATGACGTGTATCTGCACCTGAAAGGTAGCTGTGGTTAAAAAAAGTTGTTTATATACGCATCCTAAATTTCGATAACTCCCACTCCACTTTCTTTTATCTTGCACCCATCTTTATACCACACGAGTGAGTTCTCTTTTAGCACTAGCTTGACTTCTCCAACCGTAACGTGGTCAAACCTGACCGGCATGGTGTCCAACGGTTCATTCAAGAATAGGAAAGCTGTGCAGATTCTGCTAGACTAAAGACGAAATCATAGAGCATTTTTTATTCAGCTGCAAAAAGTTCGAGAGCCTAAATATCAACAAATTTGGTGTACTCAAGACCACGGACATGTCGCCAAAAGAGTGGTTTGAATCCCTCAAACGCATTTCAAATTTAGCAAATGAATACCTAATCATACTTAACGAATTTAAAATGGCGTATTTGTGTAATAATGGTGAAACAAATGCTTATTTACCCCATGATCTAATATCTAATAGATGTATAATGTGTTGTGTGCATTTCTGACACAATTAAAAACTCAATATCAATAATTGGTTGGGTTAAAAAAACAGACAAAGTCGTTTTTTTATTATAGGATGATTTTTAACGGTAGTAACCATATGTTCTTGCTTACCTATAGAGGGTTCATTATTTTAACCAAACCGCAAAATGACTATTGATTGATAATGATACGCTTTGATGTTTTCGTACCTACCTTGTTGGTGAAACTAGAAAAATTTCCGTAAAATTTGTGGTTTTCTTTTTTCTATATAAAAAGTGGGTAGAGTGTACTATTTTAATTGCGCTCTATTAACCGTGAGAACTTAGGGTGAAAATAATACGTAGGTAGAATAGTTCAGAATAAAATATTCATTTTTTCTTGTTGGAAAACGATGTTGGACTTTTAGTGCTTACCGGAATCAAGTTTACCTCAAATCTAGAAAGTCAATGCTTAAAGCGAAATTAACCAGTTAAAGGATATTCCTTCATATATGTCTTAAGCCTTTGTAGAACAATGCTTGACACATTTGCTGTCTGATTTACCCATTTTTTAAAATGGTATCTTAAAGGGGAATGTCTTACTTCCTTTTGTCTTGTGTAGATGTTTTTTGTAGATGTCAATGACTGATTATATCTTATTTGACCATAATCAGCGTGCGAAATAGGATATCATTCGGCATCGTATACCTACAATTTCTGAGTGGTTAGTAGAAAGCACCAGAAGCACTGGGTAGCAGACTGCAAACAGACGATGATTACTTGCAGAAGACGCTCTCCGACAATGCAGGAAAACCGTATGAGAAGTGACAGGATTATAAACAGGTCACTGGTTGTTTCGTAAAAATCTACGCAGATTAGAACCGATTTCGTCCCGCTTTGGTACCCTACTTTGGTCTGTCAAATACATACCAGTCGAATTCGTTTCGAAAACCGATGAAATTAAGCTAACTTTGATACCAATTTTGGTTTGTCAAATTACATAGCGTGATTTGCAGCACGGTTACTGAAATTGGTAGCTGTCTATCCTTTTTGTTTTTCTTTTTAATTGTAACACAGAATAATACTCTACATTGTTCTATGTTTGTTATTTTAAAGAATTTTATTTTTGCTTTCTTTTTCTGCTTTCTAATATTTAACTTTTTAGTCTGTTTTTCTTTATTTTGTGTAGTAATAATGGAATCTGTTTTATTACAAATGGCAATGGAAGTAGTTGTTTTGTGAGAATAGGGAAATTTGCCATTTGTTTTTTTTTTGTTTTTGCCATATTAAAATTTATTTTTAAATGATGCTTTTACTATCGGCTATATTCTTCACGATGTTCTTTTGGGGCAGATCATCAATCAGCTGTATCAATTGAGAACCAAACGATTTCGCCTGTAATTGGTACTTTACAGCATAGTGGTGACGTAGGACCACCAATTGGTTAACCAAAGTCCCTACCAACCAAAGCGGGACAAAATTGCCTTAGGAAGAGAAGGATTCTAATGATGCCTTGCATGGCAAAAAGTTTGCCTTTTGGTCACTTTGGTCATTTTTTTCTTTACTTTTATACAGCAAACATTGTATTGTAAATATTTTCTTTTTTAATGTGCCAATAAAATTTATTATAATTATATAAACGTTAGTGAACAAAAGTTATTGAATCTGCAGTAAACAACTAAACCGTTGAACAAAACTTCCTCTATTTATTGGGAAAATAAAATTTTAATCTAAAAACGTATTTTTTGAATAGGTATACCTATACCGAGTGGAAGTTTCGTTCAACCGTTTGCTGTTCCTAATAAGAATCTGTTTCCATTATTTATTTGCTGATTAACAATAAAGTTCTTTTTTAATTAGATATTATCGATAAAAAAATTAATAATGGTATCTATATTATACTTTATAATCATTTTGAAAAGTGGCAAAGTAAATTTGTGTAACAAATATTCACTCTACTTACAACGGCGCCGTGGCTTAGTTGGTTAAAGCGCCTGTCTAGTAAACAGGAGATCGTGAGTTCGAATCTCGCCGGGGCCTGAACACTTTTTTTTTAATTGGTAATAATACATAAATGTTATAATTATATAAATAATAAATAAATATACATCAAACTTTACCAAACAACAACAAAAACTTGTTTTTTTTCAGCAATCAGTTGGTATAGTTGTTATGATCTTTGGAAAAAATTTGAAAGAAATAAAAATTTATAATATTACTCGTTAGGGTAGGTGACTAACAAGTCACCAAGTCCTTACTAAATGATTATATCATACAGTGTGTCCATAAAGTAACCACTTTCGTGTAATGACGTCATCACCATTTTTTTCAAATGGAACCGCCCCTTTTTTCAATTTCCAAATTTCCAAAAATGTATAATATGTTGCTTCAAATTGTTACAGGGTGGGCAAAAATGCAAAAAAAATATGATAATTGCTTATGGAAAGTAATACGTTACTGAATGTAATAAACAAATTAAATGGAATTATGTAGTTATGTGATACACTTCTAAAAACAAACAAACAAACGAAAATTTACAATAAATGTTCAAATTGTTCTCCATTGACCGTTAGACAATGGCTGAACCCGGCATTATTTTCGTCTCTAACATTCTGTAGCAAAGCGGGTGATATGCTCTGTATTTCTTATCTGATTCTGTCTTGTAGTTGAGGGATATTTCCAGGTCTGTATAAGTAGACTTTAGATTTTAAATAACCCCATAAAAAGAAGTCTAATGGGCTCAGATCAGGCCATTTAACTGTTGAAAAAAGATTCTGCGGTCTACATTAGTGGGTATTTGAATATCAGGAAAAAGCTGGATCAGATCAGGAATTAATATATCTTTTAGGAAATCCAGATATAATGCTCCTGTTAAGTTTTCATAAAAAAAATTTGGACCAATAATTGTATTTCTCACAATACCAGCCCATACGTTAGTTTTTTGTGGTCTTTGCGTATGGTGCTCTTGCATCCAGTGTGGATTTTCATCAGACCAATAACGGGTGTTTTGCCGGTTAACATGACCGTTCAAATAAAACGTTGCCTCGTCCGAAAATAAAACGTTATTAATGTTTAAAAAACATAAAATATTAACACTTCCATCCCTATTTATCTTTGAATCCATTTCCTTAATTCGGAAACATTTACCTGAAGTCTCAGACAGACCATCTCATAACTACCCTCTTAGAAGTGCAGAGTATGACCTTTATTTACCAAAACCTCGCACGGAACTAATCAAAAGCTCTATTTTTTATAACGCTAAGAAAATGCAGAACAATCTACCCTTGGAAATAAAGTCCATTTCATCAATAACCGCATTTCGTATCGCTTTAAAATCATACTTGGTGGAGAGAGCTTTGTATGCAGTTGACGACTTTTTTACATAAATTATTTTGGACCATCTCACGCACTGGAAAGTTAATTTGTGATATTTATCTATTTTGTTGTTTGTTGTTTTTTTTTGTTGTTACTCTGACTAAATTAAAATGTTAAATTTTAATTTTTTTATATTACTTATTATTTATCAGTCTCATTGTATAATGTATACATAAAGTATACATTTATTTTATTTTATTTTTTATTATTTATTTTTTTTAACTGACCTTTCGCAATGTTTTATATTGTGAAGTTTTATATGTTTGTATGTTTTATGTTTTATTTACTTGTAAATACTCTTGTATTACTGTTTTGTTCTATGTGATTTGCTTTTTTTTTAAACAGCTTTGTCCACAAATTTAAAAAATTTTTTCGACAATAAAGCTTATTATTATTATATAATGAAATTGTTATTTTGATTCATCATATACTCGCAAAATTCAGTTCTTCGGTCAAAGTCGTCTTCAGCCAATTCATGGATGAGACGTACTTTATAAGGATGGTATTTTACCTTTTTGAAAATTTTTGATACTGAAGACTTTCCAATACCAAAATCCCTAGATAATCCTCGCACTGTACAGTGTGGATTTTCTACAGCCGACAAAATTATGTCTTGTTAAATATTTTCATCAGTTTTTGGTCTACCATGCTTTGCTGCATACCTCACATGTCCTAATTCTCTGTATTTTCGCTCTATTTTACTTACCGTAGATTGTGAAATAGGTTTACGATCTGGGTACATTTCATGGAATAATCGGCATACCTCTTGTTGAGTCCGCATCTTATCACCAATACATTTTGTAAAAAAAGTTCACGAACGTACCTTCTCTAAAGCGTTAACAATACGAAACTGTGCTTCAATGTTTTTGACATTATTTTCAAATAAAAAGAATGGTAAGAAATAATACCAAACAAAAATATTTTTATAGTCCAGGGGCTTGGATCACTAATAAAAGCTATAAGATACAATTATTAAGAATAATGCTGGATGTTCTTGATAGTTTATCAAAGTAACTGTATAACTGTATAATAATACGTAATTTCATTTAATGTGCTTATTACGTTTATTCGTTATTTTCATTACTTTGTAAGTAAATTTTTGCATTTTTGCCCACCCTGTACCAATTTGAAGCAACATATTATACATTTTTGGAATCAGCTCACCAAAGGCAATATGGAAATTGAAAAAAAGGGGGGTGGTTCCATTTGAAAAAAATGGAGATGACGTCATTACACGAAAGTGGTTCACCCTGTATATTAGATTATAATTTGAAACAATAGTAAATTGATATTGTTTCGGGAATTTCTAATTTTATTGTTCATTTAGCCAATAATGAATTTATGCGTTACTTTATGGACGCACTGTCTTAAGGATACCTAACCTAAACCTAACTTAATCTATGGCATTAATATTCAATATTTATCAATAAAAAAATTGTTTTCTATTGGGCTGTTATTCACAATTCCTCTCTCTCTCTCTCTTTCCGTTAATGCAAAATTCCCTATTTACCCTTTATCTAACTCGTATTTGTCTGCAGGCAAATATCAAATCTATTCGAAGAGTGGAATTTGGGATTGATTTCAGCCAAGTCACGATTCCTACTCTAACTCTATCGTACTATTTATTCTACTAATGATTCGGGGTCAGCTTGTAAACAATCCTGATTTTCTGCCTGTGTATTAGTAGTAGGCTGTGATGGTCAAGCTAACTACGATACCTTCATAGAGATGGGTAAAGTTAAGTAAAATATCAGCTCAGTTATAAAAATATAATAATGAGTTTTACCAAAATTAATGCGGTATACTATAGACGAGAAACTAAAATCCATAAATACATTGATACATGAACATATTATGGTAATTACACAGATCGTAAAAGTCTAGGAATGATTAATTAATTGGACAGAATTAATTTCTGTATCGATTGCACTGTTTTTGCACGTAGAATATATGTATTAGTTCAATTTCTAATGATAAAAACTCTTGCTCGTTTAAAAAAATAGCAAAAAGATTCATGAGTAATGCCAAAAATAGAAACGCTGTTTAAATTTTAAATCATTCTACTAAAGATATTGCCATTTATCGTTATGAATCGAGCGGTAGGTTTCCTTGAAGGTGACATGCCACAAACTCAGATTGTTGAGCGGATGGGTTTTTCTGAAAGCGTTATCAGTAGATTATGGAACCGTTTTAGAGAAACTGGTAGTCTAGCCGAGCAACATCCAGACGCTCTACAACAGCAACTCAAGATCGATTTTTAATTTTAATAGCTAGGCGGCGATCTGGAAATGTGGAACGACTAAGACATGTTCAGGAAGTGAGCAGATACACAGGTCGCACAATCATGGTATAGGGTGGAATAATTACAGTATTTAGATAATATTCTTCGTCCTATTGTGCACCCATTTGCAGTTGATGAAAACTTCCGCTTAATACATGATAACGCCCGTCCAAATACTACACGTATTGTGGCTTACAGGTTGGAAACCGAGAGAATTGAAGTGCATGGCCAGCACAATCTCCGGACCTTAATCCTATTGAGCATGAATGGGTTATGTTTCAACGTAGAATCACTCCAAATATGGGACCGGTTCAATTTCGAGAGGTTCTGAGAGCAGAGTGGCCAAGAACGCATATTATAGAAATATACTTTTTTGCACGATTGATCATTTTTGACTGTTTACCGTGACAGATTTTACGTCAGTAGGTGACATTTACTAGCAACTCGACGGTAAGTAATCCAACTCGACGGTAAGTACTCCAACTCGACGGTAAGTAATTCACTTACCGTCGAGTTAAAAAATCTCTTAATTTTAATTTATTTTTTGAAAGAATAAAGAAAACTAACGAATTATTTATTAATATTGAAACTTATGGTACAATTTGTTAAATTATTTAATGAAATCCCACTTGTTTGGGCTGTGGTTTCACTTCTAACAGAAACTCCTGCAGAATCGCATACATTAGTAGTATATATTACTATTATTGCACAATATTTTTTCGGCAAAAACTATTTTATTTTAAAGAGAATCTTCTACATAGCTTTCTGCCACTGTCGATGAACGCCAACCTCCATGACGCTTTAATCCGAGGACATCAACACCTTAATTAGCTAAAAGCGTTGCTGATGTCCTCCTGAACGAATGGCCAGTATAGTTCTCGGGATTAGGCAAATTTAAGAATTTGGCAATTTGAGAAGGCCAGCCCCCGATTTTCCCTTTCCCTATTACTTGAGCCCAACATTTTCCTTTGGCGTATCTTAAGAACAAATGATTTGATTTTACTTGTAATGGACGAAGTTTTATGTACTTTTGCAGAATTTCTATCGTTTATCGTCTGGTTTATTAACGACTGAAAAATTACGCCTAACCTACAAATTATGAAAAAATCTTCAGTAGAGTATTTCTTTTACCTAAACTAGCTTAATTACCTTGTGAATTAGACATTCTTCATTCAGTGCTTCCATCAGAAATTTTTCAAATTGCTTCCGTGTAAAAAATCTCGCTTTCTTAGGCCTATAGCCAACATTTTTTCTCTTCAAATACGCGATCAAAGTTGAAAACTTGGAAATATCAATGTCATCATAAAGAAAAACGGTGGATTTAATCATTGAATACTCTGCCCAGAGGCTTCCAGGATCTTTTACCTGCATATATCTTTGAACGAAATATGCCAATAGAGTCTTTTCATCGATTCTTAAATTCTTGCCTTCGCATTATTTTTTAAATCCTTGGTAGGTATTTTGATAACGGATTTTGGATTTTTCAGGAATAATTGCGTTCAATTTTTCCAAATTCACTTTCGCTCATATTTTAATTAATAATAATAAAAATTGTACTTAAAAAATTATTGACAACTAAATAAAAACTCAATTCTCCATTGTTGTTATGCACATTAGTTACTACCTAACCACTAAAGTATCTCTCTTGATAAAATGAATGAAATTAGTCAATATGACGAAAATGTTTAATTTAATAATTTATAATGGTATCAATCGTGCAAAAAACGTTATAAGCATGTCGAACGTTAAGGGTAACCGATCTCAGACAAACAATTGTCTTCGATCGGTATAAAACCCTTACCGTTCTCCATACCTAACTTTTGTGATGTATGCATTTACAAAAAGCTACTTCTGGTCAATCTTCAAATTTTTTATAAAACTAGTTTAATTGTGATTTACAAACAACGATTTGAGCATTCTTTTAGTGCACCCATTAATATTTTTCTCAAAATTAATTTTTTAAGTTGGAATTATTTTTCCATGGCGCGATCACTTTTATCTGTAGGTACGGCGTCTGCAAATAAATGAATTTGACATGTTATATTTTAAATTTTACTGAAAGAATATTAAAAAAACATTCTCATACTAATTGAATATATTTTAACTTACTTTAAATATTGTTAAATTTATTGTACTAACTCTTACTTTTTTAATAAGTCCATCTTATTAAGAATAATAAAAAAACTCTTCGTAACTTCCAAGTTTATTTGAAAAATTAGGTTTTTAATCTGACGATGCTAATCTTAGCGAAACGGCCGTCATTGTGATTAAAAACCTAATTCTTTCAAATAAACTTGGAAGTTGCGTTAAAACGAAGAGTTTTTTATTATTCTTAATTAAATATTGTTGTTGATATAACTCTAAGGCGGCTTTTCAAAAAAAGTGTTCAGAATGCTGGAAATGCAAAAATATTTATTTTAGACATAAAAATGGACTGCAAGACAAATCAAATAGAATAAAAATAATAAACAAATTAAAACATATTATATTAATTTAATTTTGAACAACTGACATAATTTTATTATCACCACAATATAAGAACATCAGAAGAAATAACCTTAACGGCCGATTGTACAAAGCAAGTTTAAATCCAGGTTCAGCTGAACTCGATAAATTGCCCAAAAGATTGATTGTTTAACGTCGGGTCAGCTAAACTGTGTTATTGTGTACGTTTTGTGATTATTGTTTTGTTGGTATCTATAAGCAAGGAGTTGCCAGATTTCAAATTTAGACATTATGTAAGGGTATCTTTGTTTAACTTACAAGAAAAAAAAGAGAGCCTACAAATGACTATTTTCTATTTATTTTGGCATTTATTAGCATGATTTTGGCACTTGGAACAAAAAGAAACAGGAAGGAGTCTGTCATATTATATTAACTTTAAGAAAAATTTGCAAAGTCGGCCATCTTGAAGCTCCTTGTATGACGCATTGTTTATGTTAACAGTATGCTGTCAAAGCAATATTTGCATATAAATGTCAAAATTGAGCGCATAGGCGTATCATTCGGTTTTTATAAACACAAAATGATTCACAACACTAAATGTATTCACTTCACATACTAGATTGGTTGGAATTTATAATCAAAATAAAAACCTTAATATAAATTTTATTTTTTTACGGTACGTCATTGGAAACGGAAATTAAAATTGACCGCCATATGCAAGCTCCTTTCTGGACTCAAGGTCATTTTGAATATACTCCTTCCTGTTTCTTTTTGTTTTAAGTTTTGGCCGGTGGCCGGATTATTTTTTGAGGTTGTGTTTTGTATTGTTGATTAGCGTGTCAGGTGTTATAAAAATGGAACATTCTACTTTAAAAGCAAAGAGAGCGGCAAACTTTACTTTGGCAGAAGAAAGTTTGCTTGTGCAATTAGTGAAAAAAATATAAGGACATTATAGAAAATAAAAAAAAAACTGATGTCAATGTAACAAGGAAAAAAAATGGGATATTAGGTTGATGATATATCGAGCCCCATCTTTTGAAAATCGAAATCGTTGCAGAAAGTTATTGTTATTCCGTTATAGAAAATTATTTTCCCTTTCTCTGTATACTTGGGGTTGTCTTTCTAGTTGCTGCAAAATATCTATCAATTTCATGAAATCCTCCTCGTCAGACATAGCCATAATTTCCTAAGTAAAACTAACCGATACAATAAACCAAACGTTAAAAGTATTTAACAAAAAATACATAAATAACCAATAAAACGATAAACCCTACAAATATCAATTTTTTTTATTATTTACCAATTTTTTATTTATTTACTATTTTCTTATTTACTAACCTAACCTCACCAACTTTAATAACACACTGAACTTGGTTTTAGCGGCGAAAATTGATCGCTTTGATGAACTCGTAGATAAACTTGGTTTAGGACTTGAACTAGCATTGTACAACGTTATGAATATAGGTTTATGTTGAACCGATGTTGAACTCGCATTGGACAATCGGCCCTAAATAGTTGTTTACAACTGATAAGGACGATACTAATAGTTTTCTTCGTTTAATATTTGGAGAAGACGAGAACAGTATTTTTATTTTTTAAATATTGTGTTGTTATCACTGACGACATTTAAATCTATGACATGCAACGTTTTTATTTTAATTTTTCTATGGTAGTGACTAACTCATTCTTTTACATATTTTTTATATTTTTTAAGTTAGTTAGTAGACAATTATTTTGTAAGGGAATTTAACTGTTTTTGGTTGCTGTTGACTGTCAGATTTTGACTTGTATGAAAAGATATTAAAAACTGGTTCAGCAAAACTATCGAAGTATTTATTACTCCCAAACCTATATACAATGTTAAAATTAATCTCACCTTGCGATCAAGTTTCCTTATTTTTTTTAATTAATAAATTATCCAATTGCACAAAAAGCAGAATAGTATAAACGAACGTTTTGATGTAATTTACTGCTTCTGTTGAATGTTTTTCCTTTTATTTGAATGAAAATGGATAAATCAATCTTCCAACCAAACGTGATTGACGCTAATGAACAAAATATAAGTAATCAACTGACGTTAATTGATGGTGTATACCTTGATTTTTATTGCTGCAAATCTTGAGAAATATGCCAACAAATTAGAACTACAAACTATCAGGTACTTTTACCGATTTGTTGAGAGAAAAAAAATGCTAAAATATATTTGACCAGAGTTAAAACATATTCAAAGAAAATTACAAATAACTTTAGTGTCCCATTTTGAAATATTAAAATAATATTACATAGAATATATGTGCTTGTATAACTTATCAATTAATTTTAAAAATAAAAACCTGCGTAGATGTATTATTTAGAATTGTTTTAAACGGCAAGAATTATGTCAAAAATGGTTTTGAAACTTACTCCGAAAATGTTTGTGTATTTTACGGGAAGAAAAATGCATACGAAAATTTCATAACTCTACTTTTTAACCAATAGAGCAAGAGCCCGTGAACCCCAGACCTTCGTTATTTTATAAAAGCTGAAAGTTTGTCAGCGCATGCTCCCAAAAGAGGTAAGAACGATGGACTATTATGAAGTTTGGGTCACCGTCGCTTTGGCAGGTAAACGGTACTCTTAGACTACAATAATATGCCTTAATTTTGTCAAGTTACCATGGTGACTAAAAAAATTTCCGGAAATATTTTCATGGCGCCACGATATTTAAATGGACATTTTTTGACAGCTGAAACCATAGAGATCGCTGAAACATCAACATATAGACAAATAAAAATAGACAAATAAAAATAGATTATATTTAAACTAGTAATTATTAAGCTTTGTGACAGATGTCAGATTGGAATAAGAATTTTTTTTTCAAATTATGCTGTGAAAATTTTATACCGAATACCACGCAACCTGCAACCAATTATTTCGAGAAATTTTCTTTCGGGAACAAATATTTTAAGAAAATTTTCAAAATATTCGTATAATAATTTCCAGAAATAATTTAAGCTCTTGTGATATTATAAGTGAAAATTTTCGGAATAAAAATGTTGGACACTAAGAACTCTATACAAATTACTTTGCAAAAAAACTGTGTTATAAACTTAACGTCAAAAACGTTCCGAAATTGTTTTCATCGTCAGCTATCATTGACTAAATAGTTCATTAGTGGAAGTTTTGTGGCAAAATAATTTGTTTAGTGTACTTAATATAAGCAGTTTAAATTTGTTTTTCTGCGCCCGTCTGTAAACTTCAAAAATCGCACTGTCGATATTCCTTGTAAGTGACATTTAACAATAGCTTGCACGTAATGAGATATCATAACAAACACTTGCGTTTAGATAAGAAAACGTACGTACCACTTAAATGGTCTATTTATTTACTTTTAGTCATTTGAAAAACATAAAAGCCTTTAGTATTAGTGAAATACCTTTTAGATTAAAAGATTAATGCCCCTATAAATATCAGCAACACATTATATAATTTTTCAAAAAATATGTCTCGTTTTCTCAACCTACTAATATGTATGTTAATAGTGAAAGTGATGAAATTATGATTACTTCATAGGGCGTAGAAAAAGTATAGCACGTTACACGAGTTGTAATTCCATATTTTTAGACAGTGTCAGTCCCAAATACAGAAATATAATATCCAAAGAAATCACAAAACACCGTTTTTTATTTTTTTTTTTTAAGTAACCGTAGTAGTCACGAATTTAAGATTATGGATTAATTAGCTGCTATAAAACTTGCGCAGATGAGTCAAACCTGACAAAGTGACAAAAATTTAATTCATACTTAGGTAAAACAGGACACTAGTTTTGAAGTGTTGGGTTTTCCTTTATATCTCCTCCCCCCACAGAATAGTTCAGTGGGTAATCAAAAACATTTTTAATTTCATAGATTGACAAACAATTATTTAATAAAAAACGATTTACAAATAAATACAAATAAAATAGGTAAAATGTGCAAAAATCTACTTATTCCGGATGACCGATAGTCTGATACTTCTCTTATTTCTGTTAACATCCCATACCCAACGGTACCTTGGTTCGTGTGACATCACCTACCAGTATGGATTAGTTCTTTAGGTGTACACAGTATGTATGTTATTTTTCAGAAAGTTTTAAATAAATGCTTTTATAGTTGTCATTTGATAAAGTCAGCTAACTGTTGAAATATCTCCCTCTCCAAATTGTCATCATTAGATATTCATTTTGGAATAGGTATTTGCATATTATTATATAGATGTTTACTGGATTTAAAAAAATAACTACATTACCGGAATGTATACCTGATTATTTTTAGAGTTTTGTTTTTATCCAGTTAGTGGGTACAGAGCTGTCAATATTGGCTTCGTTTTATTAAATGAAGTCATGTCTATAAATTCTGTTTTGTTTGCATTAAGTTCAAATTAAAAAAATATGTGATATAGAAACAAAACTTGATTTTGGAAAGTCTGCCATAAACATCGAGCATAACGGTGGTGAAAATATCGAACCTGGAGTTACTCCCACTTGAATAATTTAATATATGTAGTTCAGTTTCGTCGATTTTAATAAACAATAATTCCCGGTTAGTAAAATAAGAATGAACAAGTTGTATCTTTAGACGCACTAGATCACTAGATTTGATTTGTCCTGTTGACACTACGTTTTAAAGCTTTCCCAGATTTTTTTAACCGATCGTTCATCAGTGCCCACCTCTATTCTTCAGCTTAAAGCTTTGTATTCCCTTACATTTTCTGGTATCGAAAGAAGTCAGGTTGATAATGAATCTGCTGATATTCTCGTTATACTAGGGTATTCATTGCGAACTATTTAAGGTATTTGTATTCCTGTTGCTCTTATAAAGCTAATGAATATTTTATCAAATTGGTAGAAAAACTATTGCTTAAGCGATCATTGCAATCAAGAATCCAATGTTAGCTTAGGTATTCTTATTTCAAGAAATTATTTTTAAATAACAGTTATTTTGAGATAGAACTTTACTATAAATATAAATGGCGTGCAAGTGATTGATGGTATATGTATTACAGATACTATACTTAAGAAATAAATCTCTATTTTGGCTATGTATAAATTATATGAAATGATTGCAACAATGGACTGTAACAACCTATAATATTAATCAAAAAGCATACTTAAACAGCTTTTTTTTTCTAAGCGCTTGCTTCTTTCCAGTTTTTGTAGCCTTTAGCTCAGGGAAAGTGTGACCGCTTATATTCCTATGGAATAGAACATTTAAAACTGATGCACGACATATTCCCACTTTTAAAACAACTTCGTCGATAACCATTACCTTATTTACTTAGCAATATTTTTTTGGAAATATTCAAAATTAACTATTTTTCTCCACACTAAAATGTATTTAAGGTGCACGATTAAGAAGATCCACTACTTCATCGGCAGTATCGATACTAGAAATTCTGTATTTAACCAGTAAAAAAAAGCAACTTAGTCATAACACAACTCAACATTTAAACAACAAAAAAATTCAAATTCAAATTAATTCAATTAAACAACAAATCCAAAAACAGTGAATATTAGTTAATAATGGAAAAAGTACAATTCCCTAGATGGCGCTCTGAAATGTCAATGTCATCTTAGCAAGGAGTAAAATAAATCAGCTGCCATATAATGATATTTAAGTTAGTGCTGATGCTGTTACTACTGCTATTACACTGGCTCCAACCAATTTAGATGCTGAAAACACTGCAGCTCTTGCTGCAACACCATCTGTTAATTAAAAAAAATGAGAAAACATATTTTGGTAAATAAAAACATATTAAAACATTTGTAAATTGAAAATAAAGGTTTTTTGAAATTATTATTAATATGTTTATTATTACAATTAAATGAATACAGAGAAGCAAAGCTCCTGTTATGTTGGAAAATGTTAAAAATTTGTTCCCACTTTATAGCTATTTATTTTAGAATACTGATACTGATGTAGTTTTAATAGTAGTTTATTTAGGAGTAAAAGCGATACATTCCCGGACGACAATACAAATGGGTACCTGCGGAAACACGCTTTTACTCCGAGGTACACATACTATTTTTTCTGAAATTGCATTCAGCATTAGTTTCAATTAAATTTTTATTATTGCAATTTTTTATTTTTCTCTTTTTTCTTTTTTCTCTACATTTGAAATCGTTTCCTTGACAAACAATTGTTTATCATAGTGACAAAAATCAGTCGATGTACAATACAGGTACAAGTTAATTATTACAATCTACCTGCTGCTAAAATTACTTAAAATGGACAGTGATGATGATCTCCTGAGGTGTGTGATGGCCACCAGAGTTACTACATATTGCTACAAATGCCGTTTTAAATTTTTTGCCAAATAAATCTAAGGTAAAATATGAATATGCTTATAAACTCTTTATGGAGTAGGTATTGCCAAGAAAATAAAACCACTTCGTGATCTGAAAATTATTCCGAATGATCTACGAATTTTATACCATCTACGTTATGGTCAAATTACTCCATGTTATGAGCTACAATTACTACATAAGAAGATATTGGTATCACAAAATATTTAAAATTGCTCGTTTTCTTAAAACGTCTAAGTGACAACGACAAATCCAAAAAATCCAAAGTTTTTAGTCTTGAGCATATTGAAAGCTTTACTTTACTTTTTAAACGGCAAAGGTTACCAGCAAGTAGTAGGAGTGAATCGAATTGGCAAAATTCCTCAAATTTTTGCAAAATTTTTAAATATGCCATATCCAGAAGAGCACACAGGACATTGTTTCAGTCGGTCCTCTGCAAAAATTTTACAACAGAATTAAATAGACATGGAGGATGGACATCCACAGCTGTTGAAGAAGGATATGTAGAAGAATCTTTTGAAAACAAAGTAGTTATAGCAGATAAAATATTTAAGGAGGTTTATTGGATGTTCTCATGTAAAATTAATCAGAATGCAACTGATTTTCTAATAAAAAGTTTGATAGCAAATAATCTGGCTCTACCCCAATCTCAAGTATCTCTCCTATACCTTTCAAGTCGTAGTTCTGCCATCAGAGATATTATGTGGGAATTCTTCAAACGAACCAAGCGAAAGATTTAATTTTAAATTGTTTTTGACTTTCTCAGAAATATGATTACCACTTATAATGTACCAATAATGCAGTAATTCTGACGTTGGATTTTATTGAATCATTGTATTATTATATATTGTTATTGTTATTTAGCGTGGCTAAATAGTTTAAAAACCAAAAGCCAAAAAAAAAATTTAAGGAGGTTTCTGCTAGTAACACTATTGACAATAGCGATAATGTAGTTGGGAAATGACTTGTCAGGTATTTTTAGTTACAATGTGCTTATTTTTTTTTAAACCAGTTTTCAAATCTAGGCTGTGTATTTGGTACACACACAATGGACTAGTTTAGTGATTTTTTTTATATTTGCATCTTATAAAATATATTTTTAGTGGTTCAACTGTACATATAAAATTTTTATAAAATTAATCTTCTAGCCATAATCGGCTTTTGAAATTTAAATTTAATGGTTACATACGTCATAAGTGGTAAGTGACGTGTTTAAATAAGATTGGTAGAATATTTGCGATGTTGTCGATATGCTTTAATATTAACCGAGAAACTTATCTCTCTCTCTCTTATTTGTTGTCATTAAAAAGAGATAAACATATCGATATTTTTGTTCTCTGATTGACACTTTATCAAATAAGGAGTAAAACACTAAACAAAATTTTCTGTCATTTTCGTTAGTTTAATTTGTTGTTTGGTTGTGTTTGGTTTATGAAAGAAATTACTTCTATACTATTTTTGGTTCGAAAATAAAAATCCCTAACACCTTCTCTTGGTGTTATAGCGGTTCCTTCAAAAATAACCAATAGAAGTAATTGTTCTCTCGGGGAGCAACCCTTCTATCGGTACAGCGAGAGAACGAATTTCAAGAATACGGTTTTGGCATTTTCAATAGAACCATGCCCACTTTCTATTGGCTGTTCTATTTTATCACCGTCAAGAATAGGGGTCTTGTTTGTTTATTACAGATAAACACGATTTTCTCTCCTGTCATATATCTTGTCAACTGGTACAATCAGTTAGTCACAGAACACGGTGTTTTGTGCCGCCAGTTCTTTGAGAATACTTGAAACGAACGTAGCTAAAATGTGAAAACGTTGACTTTTAAACACACTTCATTATTGGTTATTAGTTGGCGCTACGTTTGAAACTTACTAATTATTTATTGCTAAATTTTACGAAATGAGAAAAATTACTTGCAAAATGAATACCAATATAAGTAAGTAGGTATCTTATCCTAAATATGTATTGCTATCATTTTGATTAATATGATCCTACTAAACTAGTCCATTACATAGTTTTCAAGCACAAGACGATTTCTCACTTTTTTGTGGCTATCATATGGTACGAAGTCGTGAATAAATGTTTTAACAAAAAGTTTGGGAAACATTGGCGTAGTGTATATGTTCGTAGCTCACGGCAGCGGGTCCCCGGGTTTGAATCGCATGAAGGATCTGAATTTTTCTATTAAATTCTTTTGGAAGCCAAGATCAATGGGTAATATTAAGGTCGAGCAAACAGACGTATTATTTCATTACGTATTAGTCGTGGATAAATTTAATAATAACTTTATTTTGGGGTGATTGATTGTTTGACCTTCTAGTTATTTTTAGTGAGAGTTTTGTAAAATTTTTACTATTTATTTCATTGTGCTTTAGTATTTTGTGTTGTTAAACTAAATTTTTCTGTAAATATTAATCCTGACGTGACTGGCTGTATGACCAAAGGTCTATACCAAAAAAAAAAAAATTAAATTTTTACTATTAATATCTTTATAATATAGGTGTGATATTTATGAAAAGTACAACAAGCGTTCAATTGAATGTTTAGCTTTAGGTCTGATTTCGTGTTTTTATTTCATTCTGATATAGTCTTATCTAATTGCAGGGAAGGTATGAATGAATGAATTAATGTAGCGGCGAGGTGGCTGATGCCTGGCAAGTAGGCCTTTCAGACTTTTTTTGCCATACCCCAGGTTCTCCCCCCTGTGTATTTCATTCGTTCGGCGTCCTCTCAAAACGCCTCGACCTTCGTATGAAAGCCAAAACGTCCCTTGGAGGGAGGGTGTGCAAGTCTACTTCCTCGACTCTTGGCACCCCAAAGATGTCTTGTCTGAGCTGTGCGTACACCTCACAGTTGCCCAAGAAATGGTAAGAAGTTTCCTCCTCGTCACAGTTTGGGCAGTCTGGGTCTTCGACTACTACCAAAAGGTGTAGATGTCTTCTAAGTCCACAGTGGCCAGTAAGGACTCCGACAAGCAGGCGCAGCTGTGATCTGGATTTATCCAGTAACCACTTTGTCCTAGCTATGCCAGGAGGACGAGGAACCATCCCCCAGGTTCTCCTGTCTTCTCAAGGTACTTCCACTCCTCCACCTCTAGTTCTCGGTTTTGTAGCGAAAATACCTTATTCAGTCCTTCTACGTCCACTTCCTTGGCGCAGAGCCTTAGCCCGATCTTATTGGGCGCCTCGTTGGCTTTGGAAACCATGAAGTTAACGCCCTCTATTTCTTCTGGGGACCACTGGTTCAGGTGCCACTCCATGGATGTCTCGTCTTGGGCGGTTACAAAGAACCACCCTGAGTTGACTAACCCGGAGATTCTGAACCTTAGTTTTGGTCCCTGCGGTTTACCTTCCTCACCCTTCATGGTAGCAGTCATATGTCTGACGATGCTACCTCGAATAGTCCCAGCTTCATCCTTTCCAGGGAAGGTATGTTTGTATATTTTAAATCCTTGATACCGACTTATTTTGTTTTATTTTATTAAACTAAAAATTGCAATTTGCAGCTGCAAAGCAGGAAATACTTCTAAATGCAAGCATGTTACGGCACTGTCCCTATTGTGCACAAGGTGGTATTAATTTTATTTTTTTCTGTTGCAGGCAGAATGCTACTAGTTTTAAAAAACTTCAAGCACTTATATTAGTTGCAATTGGCAAGAGGTTCCATCATTTCTCTTATTATGTGAATATATCACATCAAGAATTAACGAGTCTTTTTAATAGACAAATGCAGTTGTAAGTTTGTCACTGACACAAAATTAAACAAATAAAACACTAATTTAAAGTAATTACGATGACACATATAATACAAAAACAATGTGAAATAAATTGTTTTACTCCATGCGACATTTACAATTTTTTTCCGCCAGAGGTCTCATTGAATTCTATTCCGCCCAAATTTAATATAACCCTGTAAAAAGTATTAGCAGTAGGTATATTGACTGTCAAGGCTTTTCTCAGACCATTCAAGTTTACTTAATTTTAAAATTGACGGAGGACCTAATCCATACAAAATCCAAACAAAACCATAAAAATCCAAACAGCAAAATAGAATAAGTAAAGTACACTAATTAATTAAGTAAAAATGTAAATAAGGTTAAGCTTACCTGATTATGCAGATTTTAATGCATCGATACAATAATGTCAAAAGATATATTAGTCAAAAATGTGGATGAAAAAGAAGTAAAAATAAAAGTGGAAAATTATTAAAGTTATAAAATAGTAGACATATAAATGTGAAGGAGGCTAAAAAGATAAGGAGACTGAAAGCCTAAGGTTCTAAGAAAGGACGTAAAAATAAAGAAGAGGGAATTCAAACATATTGTTGTAAACAACATTGACTCATTCTATTTTGCTGTTTAACTGCATATTGATTGTTATGTATTCTCGTCTTTACGATTCTTACCGGTATCTTTTTACTTTTAGCCTGATGAGACCCAAACTATTTGGGCATTATAATTTAACAATAAATTACTTTGGTTTGACTTGCTGTTTTATTTACAACTATTTAATTCTGTAAAAGAAAACGAATTAAATAAATGAATGATAAAAAGTTGTGAAATAAAGTGACTAAACAATCTGCGGCTACACCCAAAAGTACTATCGAATGATAAAGATCGTTTTTACCCAAAAATTAACCTGTTTTCGAAACCAACTTGTAATTCCAATCGTTTTCTACATAAAAATGTATCGAAGTAACAATATTTTTAACACTTTAACCATATCACGTATAAGTGACATGAAAGGCGGCTTTTTAACAGTAATAAAATCTTATTTAAAATCAGCGGACACCATCAACAAGACATGAATTTGAAACTTTTCTGTAATTGCTTCTTGGAAAGTTTCCGTTTTTCATTAAAAATGTTGTAACGTTTTTGGTAAACGAGTTTTAAAAGCCACAATTAGTAAATAAAAGTAGTCATAAGTAAATGAGTTTCCTTAAGTGAAGCACTTTTTTGTACTTTAAGTTGTTTTCTTAGAACAAAAGTTTATTAGCACTTTAAAGAGGAAAATGTATGTTTGGCTAGTTAAATAAAGTAAATTTAATGGAATTAAATAAATAAATTGTAATTGCCAAAACTTTATAGTTCTAGCTCTTCTTAAACTAGCCGAGCCGCCTGCGTGAGAGGCAAGCATTTATACCACTGCGCTAACAGGCTTTTAGAAAATAATATCGTACCTATTGTAGAATTTATACCTTATTACTCTGAGATTTATACTATTATGTATTTACTCACCTTCATAAGAATCGGACGCTTTATATTATTTCTGATTTAAAAATGTCAAATCCAAAGCACGCTTTTTCAATGTTTGAATAAAGAACTCGTGGGGTTATGTATTTTCCGCCCTTGGGTTGGTAAACAATACTTTCAGCCCTATTTTTGTTGTTCATATGATTGAAAAATAATATATCATACCATAATGATATTGTGAATATGGTATTGTATAAAAATGATTAACGCTACAGTCAAAACTGGTGGGCAAATCGGATCAAATCACAACCCTGTCTTAGGCAAACTGAAAGGAAGTTTACACAAAATATAACAAACAAAACAAGGTTATAAATACAAAGATGAGATTAAATAAAGACAGACGCAGAGACACATAACAAGATTAATAAGGAAGGTCAAGAAAAAACGGATGGAAGATCGGTTCATTGAACTGAAAGAATAACAACACAAACATGATCACCTTAATTAACATAAAAAGATAAAAAAAGTGACAGAATAAAATAACAAATTTACAGTACCTACAGAAACCCGAAACTTTAAACCATTTAATATTCTTATATTCATTTCTTTTAGTTACCCTATTAAGATTTCCTCTTGGACACGCCATTTGGTTGGTAACACTTCCTGATTTATGTTGGAACTGGACAATTTCCGTTTTGTACTTTCCTACTTTAACAATACCTTTCTTTTCATACGTATAAAGTTCTTATTCAAGTGCACTGGTACACTTTTTCTATTCTGCCAATTGAAATGTTCTTTATGCTATTCATATTAGTTTATATAGCTTTTCTGCTTATATTGAGAAGCCTTACAAGAACCTTTACTTACGGTTCAGGATCGACCTGCCTTCTTGATTTCTAGGAGATCGAGCCTCCATCATTGTTCTCTCCTTTTTTTATTCTTTTTTACAGTCAACTCTGTTAATTTCTCCAAACTTTCTGTTTCTACTGTTAATTCCTTTAAACTATATATTTTTCCAATGGGATACAACATTCTTACTATTAGTATGTTCTCCCACATTTAATTCCACATGTTAATTTAACCTACACACTTATCAGTCTATCTTCTGATTTTCTTCTTTTTTTTACTTCATAACTCTCTTACCGAAACCGTTTACACTACCACTACACCAACACACACTTTTATCTGCCTGATGCGCTTTTCGATAACCAAGTTATCTTCTTCCGAGACTGAAGGTAAACAGTTTCGCCAACGGTTCCAGATTCAACATTTTAATCATAACTCTCTTATTCATCGATGTTTAAGTTTGAAAATTCCATAAATTAATGTGCAATTTCTGCAATCTAGACATACACGTAAGTTTGTATACGGTTTAATAACAATATGATTTTATGATAATTTGATCTTGCTTGTTTTATCGTAACTTAGACATATGATGTACTATTAACGTTTTTTATACTTTGTTACCATAATTATTTAATATAATCATATAACCTCTACTAATCATACTTTGATATAACTATTTATTATTCTTCTCTGATACCATTGGTTCTTTATAGCCTAATGATGTTCCAAGGACCGAAACATGTGGCATTCACAGTTAATATTGTGGATTGACTTGTGAGTTTTATTGCTATGGTACACTTAATATTTCTCAACATTCGACACGTTCTATGAAATTTCGAAAGATGACACCATCTCCATAAGACAATATACGTCAAGACTAGCAAATGTGCTTGAAGATATTCTTGCGGAGCTGGAAAAGAGAGATTAGGAAGCTTATCTTCCTTAATCGCTCCTTCACCATAGCATTTTTAAGACAATTGGTCCAGAATAACAATACTATCGCTCGGCATGGTACCGTATTCCAGAAGAAAAAACGACGAATCTCCTGGTGGAAAATTTACATTCCATGGAAAGCTCAAAGCTCACTAGCGACGCAAGCGTAGTACCAAACAGCTAGTGTCATTCTTGCAAATTTCAAAAATGTTTCAAAACATATAAAACAAGTCCAACCTCAAATTTGAATAAGAAAAAAACACAGTTTAATAACTGCAAGAAATTTGATCATCTCATCATAGTCAGTTGAAAAGGAATAGTTGCAATACCAACCAAAAACACTAAGAACACTAGTTTAAAAAAATAGCAGTAAACAAGGTTGGTTTTTTGCAACACACTTTACAGTTACTAGGAATTTTACTAGTGCTAAAGACTGCACATCACATTTGAAAAATTTCCAATTACTCAACCAGTTGAGACAGTAAATAAACGTTGAACCTTTGTACTATGAGTGCAATGTGTGCACTGGAGAAAAATGAATCCCAGCAATTCTAACCAGCAATTCTAAATAACGTCTGGTATGCACTAGATATTGATCCTCAACTATTTCTCAGTCGACGAAACTACAGTTATCTACGATTCCGACGATGTCAAAATTACTCGTGATGGTAAAGCAGTTGCAAAGGGTCATCTTAGTGGTTCAATTCTTGTTATGAACATGTGTGTTTGTGCTCCTGTCTTTCCCTTTGCTTTCTGGACCTTGTTCCCTGTATTTATTCTTACCACTATTCGACTTCCGTTTTCTTTTGGCTTTCTTTTCATCAGATATGAGGGTAAAAGATATTTGGATACAATTATTTCTCCACTAAATAGAAAATCACTCGAGCTTCACGAATATCCAATTATCGATAGGTTCGGATTTCTTAAAATTTGTTTTTCCTCTTTATGCTGCCTTTTTTACTAAAAGATACCGCTGTTTAACATATGTCGTACATTATTTAATATCTGTTTTGTGCTTACAAACCACAGTAGTGTAATTTCTCTGAAGTGTCCACATTATATACACATTTGCTTGCATAATTGATCGCCTGCTTTAGCTAATAATACCTTTCGACAGGTTGCAACTGCTTTTTTAATACCAGTTCTTGCATTTTCATTGTCTTTTGTCTTGGAATTATATTTACCACTAATGACATTATTTATAGGATGCATAAGCGTATCGCTTTCAGTTTATAGACAATTTTATTCACTTTCTAGGTATTTTTTTTATAAGATTCTCTCTGGAAAAATATTTTTTATTCCATAATTTTGTTTAGAATGATTCCAAAACTTACAAGTTATGAAGTTCTTTAGCAAATAAATATGGTCTAATATACATATTTTGTTTGTTTTTGATGAAAATGGCGAATTTTATGCAGTGAGCTAAAATAAAAGTTTAAAAACTGAATATAAAATTATTATAGCTGGTATGTTATAAATAAATCTTGGCAATTTTAATTATTCCTTACTTTAACAAGTAGAGGCGGATATATTTTATTGCTATTGTCTATTGCAGCTGCAATTATTGTTACATATAATAATTTTTTTTCGTAATATTGATTAACAGTGAAGATTGAGTATTAGGTATTTTGTTGTAACAATAATTTAAGGCGTTATTACAATGCACTTTTTGACATTATAATAACTAAATACTACTTGTAAAAGTAACAACAGTACAATCAATAACAGAAAATTCGTTCAGTCAATAAGATGGTTTCGTATATTTAACAATAATGTTAATTCTGACAATAAAACACGTTATTAAATAAATACATCATAAACAATAAACTTGTTTTTCGTGCCAACGAACAAATTTTAATCATGACAAGAGTTGTTTCCATATTCCACATCCAATTCTTCTGAGGGATTTACTCCTCCTATACATAGATATTGATATTGAGTTTTATTAATATTTTTGTCTATGCTATATTTTCTTTATTCCTCCTTAAGTTTTCTACCCATATATTCCAAATCATCATCTCTGTCTAGTGCAATAACCACCTCCAATGCCTATACCCATCCCGTTGTTTTCTACAATGTATTATTTTTAATACAAATTCTTTTGTCCTGAGAAGTGTAAATATGGATTTAACTTACTAATTTCCAGTTATAAGACTTATTACGTTTATTGGATAAAACAAAGAATTTTAAATCACCTATATCAAAGATTAGAGTGTAATAGTAAACTTTGTATATACTTATAGCAGTTAAATGAAATACAAAGTATTGAACTGAGAGAACCATAAACTGTATACGAAAAACTTTAAATCGTTTAAGCTAAAGTGAATATGAAACATTGTTACATCCTGTAAAGTGCAATACTATACACCCCTCGTTTTATCTTTAATTCAGCACACTCTTTAACGTTCTCTTAGGGGTATTAACCAAGATGGCGCATTAATCGCAAAATGTCCCGCGCCTGTCTTCCGATTGTGTTAAATCAAACCTTTTGCATATCGTGTACCTCTACCAGCTCAATTATTCTTGCTTTTTTACCCATTATGTTTATTAAACTCATTTCTTATTCATTTCATTTAATGTCTACAACTTTTTAGTTCTTTTTATTGCTTTGTAGTGATGAAAAGTGCCGCTGGTAGAGTCTCTCTTCAAATATTTACAGTTCCGGCTTAAGTAGAAGTTAATAGTAGTGTATAAACTAACTTAAGCAACGATGAGATTATACATATGAATTATACATTTAAAGATTGTTATCGCCATTCCTCATTTAATCGAATAATAAATATATACTTAGCATCACTCTAACATTTTTTACTTGTTTTTACAAAAGTAAACCAAATTAAGACCGTTACTGTGCTTTGGATGCAAGACAAGTTTTACCGCATAAATCAATGTACGTTTTACCGACCGCGAAACATTGATATTTGTTCTTTTTTGTTTATATTCAGCCAACCCATTCAAATATGTACGACCCACGGACAAGTGAACAGCGGATTTTTTGCAAAATTTCATTGATATCATATTTACTATAAAAGAAGTTCTGCTTTTGGGTCCTTAGGTTTTGTTCAATGAGTAATCAAGTTTACTCTTGGTTTTATTCATTTTAAGGTTGTTATAAAAAATTAAGTACAACCCATTTATTTAATCTACTGATATAATATAGTTGTTACGATCTTACTGAAAGTTTAAAAAACTAACTGACTTTCGAATATTAAATTATAAATTGACAAATTTTCTTCTGAATATCCTACTACCATTTATTGATTTGTTCTTTGCTTGCATCTCAGTTTGGTCAAAGCTGGGGATCGGCTAATGTTTTTTCTCCATTTATATGAGCAATCTTAATTAAACACTTAGAAATACAGTACTTAAGTAAAGATAGATATTAGGCCTCTAATATGAGCCGATGGTCTAAAAGGCAGTATTGGTATATTGAGGTTTGATTGGGTAAACTTAATTTTGACCCTCAGGAGGGCCCTTTTTCCAGAGCTAAACTTTGTTGGTTGTGTTCCTCATTCCAATTCCACCCATCCTTCCTGGTTTTCTTTGGTTCTCCCTTTCTAGGGACTTTTGTCCTGGTAGTTTTCTGGCCCTGAAGGTAATTTGCTCCAAAGCTTTTATGGATAAATAATTCACGAAGAAAGCACAAGACCCGTTTCACAGTTGACTACTTTCCATTCCTGTGTCTTTTTTTCTAATTCATATTTCTCATGTTGCACATTTCTTTAGCAAACAAGAACAGCATGCCCCAAAGCAATAACGACACTGAAAACCTCAAGCTTTATTAAACATGAAAAATTAAATAAGTAACAACATTTCAAATGCGAATTTTAAGTTTTGCTCTATATACAAAATGTGTCCATTGCGTTCCAAGCAGTACTTATAACGCTTAACAAGATTGCTTAGCATGTTATTAAAAATAGACTGTTGCGTTCTTCTGAAAAAGGGCAACATTTTTTCACGGAATTTATCTATAGTTGCCGGTGGGTTTTCTGTAAAAATGACTAGTTTCAGCATACCCCATACGTGTTAGATTAGTTGAATGAGATGGATAAGGAAAATTCGTGTTACAGGAAATTACGCGGTCTTCAAAATTTTCACGAATGAGATATAAAGATGCTGTCGTGGTATGACATGTAGCCCCATTCTGTTGGAACAATTGCGGATATTCGACTGTGTTTCTGGCATCACAGATTTGTCTGAGATTAATAAAAAATGGTGTCAAAAAGTGTTCTCTACATTGAACTTGATTTAGTGTAACGGGTCTTCTACGCTTGTTTTCCACGAAGTAAGGGCCCAATAATCCATTACCTGACACTGACACCGAATCGTTAGACGGTCACTATGAAGAGGTTTCCAACCAAAAAACGATTTTTCTGTCGACTGATAAATCCATTCAGATGGATGTGACATTCGTTTGTAAACCACACATTAGAAAAACATAGGGATTCTTCATAAACCATTGCCAAGACTAAAGCACAATAAACAACTCTTGATTTCTTGTCTTGTCTTGTCTTATCTGTATTTTATAGGGAAAACCACCAATCTCAATTCTTCGGATAGACGTTTCATTCAAATTCATTTTTAGAGATGTTCTGCGGAAAATTATTTTTGGTGATTTTAACACCTGTTGAAATAGCCTTCCTTGATTCGCATTTGTTATCACTGTATCTTAACGACCAGTACAGCTTTTGCGTTGAGTTAGAACGCTTCCTGTTTATCGAAATTTTACAACGACCCTTAAAAAGTCCTTATTAGTCAGTGCATTGAGACCATCAGCCTTATATAGAATATTTCGTACTTCCGAACTATTACACCCGTATGCATAGTGGATCTCTGGCGAATCGCCGGCAAAATTACGGCGTGGAGTCAGGAGATTTCATGGAGATTCGCCGGCGGAGAGACGACTTCAAATTTTACGACGCATAATCAATCTCCCTCGCGTCTCTTCGCCAGCGGTACGCCATCGAACAGCCTAGGTATTGAGTGGGCGCGAAGGGCTTGTTTATGACGTTTTATTGGTTTTGTGATGATTTTTAAAATTTAAAAAATTTAAAATTTGAAGGTTATTATCTTTTGGGTACTCTTCGTGTTTTGTTGTGTTTTGTTTTATTAGTGACGATTTGTTAATTTGTGTTGTGTTTTGGAAAAATGGCATGAGAAGGATATTTTTGTGGAAATCCTCGACAAACACCTATAATCGAAAACAAAAGAACAGATGCGTACGCTTTCAAACAATAGAGTTAATTTTATATGTAAGATAAACTTTCGTAGTTCTAAAACCATTGTACTTTATACAGCTTTTAAATTGGAATTTGGAAAAGGCCCTAAACGTTTAATTAGATGTATACACCTTAGATATAGATAATGGTTCAACTTCAATTTGCCATCATAAACATAAATAAAATATATTTTTTTAGTAATAAAAAAAATGGATAAAACTGTAGTCAGTGTCAGAAATATGTAGAGCAATAAAACCTCATTTTCCTCATGCAAAAGACGAAACTACTACAGGGTGAGTCACCAAAAATAACTCAAGTAAGACAGGTATCCAAAGATAATATTCAGGTATCTAATTTTTAAGTGTATTAATATCCATACTTTCTACAAGGTTTAATTTTAGTAATTATTATAATTACCTAGTGCATGAAAACAAAGTAATAACACTTGTTTAAAACAAGGATATTTTGTTTTCAGGTACCACAGAGACCTGTACTTTAATGGTTCTTGAAATGTATGCTTCCTAAAGGAGATAGTTTTAGAAATCAATAAAAAAAAATTAAATGATAACAAAACAATGAAAAGTTCAGAAAAGTAATGAATTATAGATGATGGCTTTATTACCCGCTGAACTTGAACATTACAGAAAGAGAATATTTTCCTTTATAATATTGTAATTACATGGCTTTACATATTTGGAGTAGATTACTATATTCGCGTAAATCATATGCTCAGAATAAATCTTATCTAAAATTTTTAAAGAACTATGGTCCAGTTAAAACGGCTCTGGGACAAAATGCACTTTAAATAAACACCGAACTACCCTCGGAGACTCGACGGAGATAATAATGACCATCTCCAACGATTCTCTGGCAAGTTGCTAAATTTGGTTAAACAGAGCATGACCAAAACAGACAGCGGCTGACTATGCATTGCAATTCTGGTTTGGCGATCGGCGCATCTTCGGCGCTTCGCCAGAGATCGACTATGCATACGGATGTTAGTGTTTCATTCAAGACACGTCTTCTTATTTCTATGATCTTCTTAGAAGAAGTGTTATTCTCTTGGATATTACTTCTAAATTTGGTATCAGTTAGATGAGGCGACTATTTATTGTAGTACAGCAATACCTACGACAATTTCTAAATTAAACATGATATAGAAAATGGATAGGGCGTTATCCCATGCCAGCACGATCATTATTGAACAAAGAGATAAACAAACACCGTCCTTAAAGCATCCTTAAACCAATCATTAGACACCATGCCAGTTAAGTTTGACTTTCAGACAGTTTTAAGTGATTATAGAAAACCGCCTTACGGTTATAGAAGTCGACCACAGCTGGAAGAGGGCTCAATGGTGTGGTACACAGATGGGTCCAAGATAAATGATAGGGTTTAAATGGGAGTAAGGGGACCAAATTCCTTGGTAACACTCCAACTATATTTCAGGCGGAGATATATGCCATAGATGTAAGTGTCCAGAAGCGTTCGAAAGGCAAACATCTATAGCTTTAAAGACTCTGAGTTTTTTATTTATAAGTTAAAGCTAGTCTGGGAATGTAAACAATCTCTTAAGAACTTGGTAAGAAGCCCTTCTGTGGTCTTACAAAAAGCCACATCAAAAAGGAACCGAGTTCCTGTAAATGGGATTGATTACAATCTTACTCTAGGAATACGACCGAACTGAAGCAAACTAAAAGGTGGAGACAAAGCTAAATGCCTTCTCGAAATAAGCAAAACAGATATAAAATTGACCGTAGGTTTTCGTACTCGCCCTTTGAAGTATCAAAATAATGTGCAAATCGGAAAGTGAAAAACTGTCTTTTCTGCGAAAGCGCCCAAGAAACTGCGGGCGGAAGACATATTATGCAACACATATAATGCGTAGCATTGTTCTGCAAGCGACTTAAATTCCTAGAAGAAGTTGCTCTGACTTTCTACCAAATTAGGAATTTGCCCTCTAGAAAGCTATTTTACTTCGCTAGAAGTATTGGCGTTCTAGACATAAAAGATCTTCGTGTAGGTCGAAGTGAGAGAAGTCTAACTGGCTTAGAGAAGAGAACATGACGGTATATAAAGTTCCTCTGCAGTTTGCAACTGTTTACGCCTCATTACACTAAGCCTCGTCTTTTTCCCCTTTTCTTTTTCTCTAGATTCAATTCTAGTGCTCATTCTTTTTCTCCTGGGGAATTTCTCTTTCAGGAGTACTCTAGATCGTCCCCTGAACTTCCATATTTTCTTCTTGTATTTTTTACTTCTGTGTCTATTTGGTTCCCACAAGTAAATAGGGAGCTCCGTAGGATCCACCAACCAACCATCCATCCATCCATCCATCGGCGCGGTATTGATAACATCTTAGATAGGGGATTTTTAATGCAGCTTACCCCTAGTTCATCCCCTTTAGCCGTATTTTTCCTCTTTGGCCTTTTTGGCACCAAGAGCTGCTACCCGTAAAGCCCCCTTCACAAGCTTCCCTTCTTTAATTTTTCAGTCTTAGTTAATTTGTGAGAAACATTTGATATTGTGGAGTGTGCTTCAAGTAAAATTGTATCAAAAAATAGTTTTATGATAAGGAATAAAATGTTTGCAATGGTTCTTATGTAAAATTTTGGTTATTTATTATTTAATTTAATACATTATTTAGGTACTCAATAAAAGTTTTGCAAACTCTTTATTAATTGACTAGCTTTTACTTTAAATAATCTTGTATTCGGTTTAAGAAGCAATGACTAATTCCATAGAGGAAAGGTCAGTAGCGCGCACAATTCATAATAATGCGAAACGTCCACCAAACATTAATTTGAATAATTTCACATTTTGGTCTCGTCCCACACATATATACATACACACATACAGAAAGACCGAAACACATAAATTATGAGGTATGTAACTAGAGAGAGAGAACGAATGAATTCGTAATGCACAATTTCAACTGTTTTAAGGCTTTTTTGAAATGTTTTACGGCGTGTCACACAGTACGTGATTACGTTACGCGGTTGTTGGCAGATACGTTTTTTAATTTTTTAAATTATAGCCATTTTTTCTACATGTGACCAATTTTCTGAGTTCACACTGCGAAAGAAGTCCTTTGCATTCATGGCAGAATAATAATTTATATAAAAAAGGAGAAAATATCAAATTTTAGACAAAAATTGTATTAATACATATTTAAAAGTGTGTCCCTTTGTTCTAATTATCAGAACGTGTAATATTTGCAAAAATGAGTTGTTTGAAAATGAAAATTGCCGTAAAGGAATAGTATATTGTGCAACAAGGTGGAAAAGTTACACTTACTCGTGTGTTTTCCACCGTGTTGCACACCATACTTTTTCTACGGTTGCATATTAATAATAAATATAAAGAAGTGAATTCATAACATTTTATTATTATTATTGGTTATAAAATAAACGGCACATATTTAATACAAAAAAAACTAATTTAATTAATATTGTAATTAATTGTTACATTACTGCAATTTTGTATTGAGATTCTTGATTTCCCAGCAGCTATCACTACTGAATTCCCATTTAAATGTACGTGGTGTGGGAAAAGACCCGTGAGGTAGATTTTTCCCACAGTTGATAGCAATACGTCACTTTGTAGTTCTGTCAAATGTGTCAAAAGCACCACATTCCATAGGAGCCGTAGAAAAAAATGTTTACTGTTATGTTTTTTTTTTTATTGTCTGTTACATTCACATATTCTCTTTACCTAAGGTAAGTTTGTTTGTGGATCAATTTAACTTGTTAATTACGATACGTGTTTTAATCTCTAGAATGGTAATTTTGGAACTTTGATATTTTTTTATCCAACGTCCTCGCACATTCTATATTTTAACAAATGATGAAGTACATAGAGTTAATAAAATTCGTGATTTAGGAGTTCTTTTTAATTGTACCATTAAGACGAATATAATCATATTTTAAGCAACGACCATGTGGTTACATTATTACTATTGATACATGGGATACGAATAGGTATGATGACAGTCAGTAAAAATCACTAAAATATTGATTTGTTATAATTACATAAGATACGGAGATTCTAAAGAATTTACTCATTTTTATATTACATGTGTGATTACATTTATTTTAGTAAAAATATAAGTACTAATTTTAACAATCCGCCATATTAGCTGAAACACCAATCAGAAGAGAGTGACGTCGTACTTTCGTAAATATTGTTGACATTGACATTGGAACGTAAACAAATATTTTGTTCGGGGTTTTTATTGATGTATTCTTACATTGTAGAACCGCACACCATGGATACACATTAGGATTCATGACTATGATAACTATTATAATCGCACAAAATAAGTAAAAACAAAATAAACTTTTTCAACCACCCTCTTTTAACCTGCAAAATGTTTGAAGTTTGACGTTTTTACCACAGAATCCACAGATCACACGGGTCGCAGTGTAGTATAAATGGTATTTACGAATCGATGATGTCATAGATAGACGCCATTACTATTTTAGCGTTTTGGCGTCAAATTTAAAATGCATTTTTAAAAAGTAAATTTCTCATTTAAAAACTCTTTTTTTGCAAAAATAACATTTATCTTAGATAAAGTATATACGTGAAAACATCGTGGATCAGTTTTTAAAAATCAGTCATCATGCCTATTGTGTATTACAGTTGCATTTGCTATTTTTTCCGCATCCTATAATAAAGAATTAATATTTTATTTTCAGTTGTGTTTAAAAACAAAAACAGTAATTACTAGCAGTTCTTATAAAAATTCGAATGAGTTACTTTTATTGCTATTACAAATCTGTGTGTTATCAGTAGTAATATCCCAAGGACAATGATAATCACGAAATAATTTTATTAGTTTCCAAAAGCCTATGGCGTCGGGACGATGCCTAAAGAAACGTGCTTAAAGAAAATTTTTGCCATTTTAGATTAACTTATTTATTAATATCAAGGCTAGATCTTCTACACTTTTATTTCCGTCTACCACATATTTTCTTGAATTACAAAACTCCATAAAAAGCTTCCATGTATATTTCTTGCTTCTAATGGTATTTTGCGGCGTGTTTTCATCGATTAATTTGTAGATATTTTCGACATTTAATTCGCCAAATTGCGACATGTTTAAATTTCAAACTGTCAAAAGTTTGACATTTGACGTAACATCATAACGTTAAGCCAGGTTGGCCGTTTGAATTAGTTGTTCTTCAATTATGAAATGTGGAAATTTGATTTGATTTAATTTTTCCTTCTAAAAAGAAAGCGAAATATTTCTTAAAAGTGTATTTAGTGTAAACCCTACCTGGTGATAATTTCCCTAGGAATATTATCAATCTAATAAAGCGTTGATTGGTTAGTTTTAAACACGTGACTAAAAATAAACTGTTTTGTTTGGTTTTATGCCAAAAATTTTCACATTTATCTTTAGCCGTCTACCAATAAGATTCTGTGAAATATCTCTAATATTTATAAGAACTTTCACAACTCAAATCACATTACTCCTGTAGGTATTCTATATTTTCATGGTTTAAAAAAGGAACACAACAGTATCTAGTATCCTTAAGGACAAATTGGAATCGCAAATCATAAATTCTGAAGAACAACAAGGTTTTACAAAAGGGCGGTCAATTACAGATGCTGCATTTACAAAAAACATAAAAAAGGCCATAGAATATAACACATCAGCCTATATTTGCTTCATCGATCTTTTTTAGGAGATATTGTTAATATTTTAATAGGAAAGAAGGTACCGGCGAACATTATAAAGATAGTGCTCAACGTCAATAACGTAACCAAGGTTAAAACAAGAGACCAGCTGACTGAAAACATTCCAACTCCAGGAGGAATCAAACAAGGCAATAGTCTAAGCCTCTTCCTGTTTAATCTACTTATATATAAAATCATTAACAAAGTAAAATTTCTCAACCTTGGGTACAGAATGGGCAATAAAAGAAATGGCACGATGACGCAACACTTAATGCCGAATCAGAAGACTTGCAAAGGCAGCTCTTTCAGTTCTAAGCATATCATCAGCTTCAGATGAACATTTCCACCAGCAAAACTAAATGCATGACAATTGCCAAAGATCCACTCATATGCAAGCTAGTAGCGAAGGATAATCCCATAGAACACGTGATGCAATTCTGATATTTGGGCTTCGACATATCAAGCAATCACGACACAGTTAAAGGCTTGATTAGTCAAATTAATAAGGCATCTGCATTATCAGGATGTCTGCGAGATATAGTATGGTCGAATCCTTATATTAGACAGTCAGCATAAGGGTGGCCGAATGAAAATATTAAGAATAATTTTAGTAAAAATAAGGAGAGACAGAGTGAGAAATATCAGAGACCAGTGCGATATTCAGGATGTTGTAAGATGAGGTAGGCAGCGTAAGATACATTGGTACTTTCATCGTCCTAGAAAGAAATACACACGGTATGAGACGTCCCGTAAGGCCGCCTAAAAGGTGGCGGGAGATTGCCAAGTAGAAAAAGACGATAAAAGAAACCCAAAACTAAATAACTTTTATGACAGTTTTACATTAGGGGTCTAAGAATAAAACATCTCAGCTAATTTGGGAGTTATCTCCTTAATGTATGGTAAAAAACCTAAGAGGAAGTAACAAAGGAATAAAGTGAATTGTTTAAAGGAGAATTTTGGCTATTTTATAAGAAAGGAGGTGGTTGAGAGTTTACCAATGAAGAATTGAAAATTATTTTCTTAAATAGAGGTATTGCATATGAACAATAAAAAAATAAATCAAATAATATATTACACTGAAAGGGCCAAAAGTTGAACTTTTGTCCCTGTGCGACAAGATACACAGAACCAATAGGGGAGAGAAATAATTTTACATGAAAATAGGAAATGCCGAAGTCGAGCCACACGCAATCACAGCTGGGATGTTTTAAGGCTTTTAGTTAGAAAAAACTAACGTGTCTCTGCGTGAGCTAATACGAACGCCTTATCTCTATCTAGTGAAGCACTTATGCACCCAAATGAGTTCAAACCACTCTTAGCCCTGAAAATACAGCAATTTACGGCAGAATGCAATCTTGCCCGTAAATTGTACAATGTGGGGAACATAATAGATCAGTAATGGTCACAGTTAGTGGCGGCTCATGCATTGGAGAACAAGGGAGGCTTAAGTCATAAAGACTATATATACACAGAAAACGCAGTAGGTGTTTAATAGTGTTTTATGGGGAGGCTTGGCCCACTTGTCTCCTCTGACGAACCGCCACTGGTCATAGTGATCTGAGTATCCACAACTTGAAACAAAAGTAAACTAAGATGCCTCCATATTAACTTGTTTTTATTTCCAGATTCTTTTACAACCATGAACCGTAATGATTTTCAGTGGTTGATGCTGAAGCTTATGCAAGGAACCAACTCTTTTATGGGTACTCTCGATCGTCTCCTGAAGTAATGGAATATTAAGGAAAAAAGAAGTGTAGGAATGCAGTGAGAATCCAGATATCGGCGTCATTCAGATTATTGTAATTTATTAAATGTACATTGCACATTCTACGGCCACATTATAGATTTTATGACTAATAAATTTTAAAAAAATAATGTAACTTCAATATATCAATCTGACGATGCTCTGGACTTCCACAGAGTAAGGGTTAGTACCATGAATTTAATGATGTACAAAAATAGAAATAGAAACAACTGTATTATAAAATATAATTTTTTTTCATTAAAAGTGGAAGTTTGTTCAAACTTTTAGTTGTTATTCTAAATCGTTATTGATATTGAAATAATATAGTAAAAGAACCACTGTTCAAAATAAAGATTACGTAATAACTAGTTTTTTTCTGCAGCCGCCCCGAAAACAAAACTTTCGGTATGATTTATTAAATAAAAAGTTTCACTTTACAAAAATCGTATCGAAAGAACAACTTTCGCGACGATTTTTGTTACTTTCGGTACGATTTTTTTACTTTCGAAACGATTTTGGGTATCTTAGTAGGTGGCCTTGGCAACAAAAACAACTTGTATGTTTATTATGACGTCGCTTGTCAAATATAATTTGACGTTTTGCATTTCAAAATAATGGAAATAGATAGTGAAAGTGAACTCGAATTGATTCCACATGATATTAGTGAAGCTGATAAAACAACTATTTATGAATTATTGCCAACAAAGTTAAGAGAGAGGTTTGAACTGGTATACAATTTATTTCAAAAAAAGAGCAGTGATAAAAAAGTGCATACTATATATGAAGAAGTTATTCTTGCATATTTCATGAAAAAATCAAGTCTTAAAGCCCTCGAGCCTATGAAACAATGATCAAGTCCACAGTTAACATTAAAAATAATATACAGTCGACAGAAGCAAACATGGTCCGCGGAAAATATGCCAACTAATTTCAAGGTTATCACAATCAGCCAATCACGAGCCAATGTTAACGATAATATCAATTTTAGTGGCTGCATAAGTGAGATGAAAATACAACTACAGCGACAAGGACACGCCCACCCAGGGATCATGTTTGCTTCTGTCAACTGTAGACATATATAAGCCGCTATCCCAAAGTAATTGCGTTTCTTAAAAGAAAATCCGTTGGTTACAAACCAAAAAAATCCAAAGTATTGAATAGAAGAAATAGATAAATTCTTGTCAGAAGCTGAAGGTAATAACTACCAAGTAACAAAGGTAATATAATTAAAAGTAATACCTACCTCTTTTTTAGTATATTTTATACATATTTTAGGTTGCATTGATCATTGTTTTGGCAGGTGCTTGTCGTCAGGAGGAGTTGTGTAAAATGAGTTTGGATGATATAGAATAGATATTTGTCATAACGTCCATCAAACACACCACATCGTAGGTTATTTGTATATTACAAAAACGGAAAATGTACCAGACAACCTTGGTATTCACACGTTTGGTAATGTCGCCTGAAAAATAGCTGAATTTCTCAAATTACCGCATCCTAAAGAATACACCGGACACTTTTTGCGAAGAAGCTCAGCAACTTTATTAGTTGATAGTGGTGTTAGTATAACCAATTTGAAAAGACACGGAGGCTGGAAATCAACCAGTGTAGCAGAAGGATACGTAGAAAATTCTTTGAGAAATAAGATTTAAATAGAATCACAGATCGAAAAGGGTCACAACGAAATGAATATTTCGAAAACTAGTACAAATACTGACACCTCTAATAATACTAATTTCAATACTGCCACTTCTGTGAATATTCCTAATAATATAAATAAGTAAAAATATTCATAAGTAAATCATTTCTAAGAGCAATTGTTATATGTAATTTATAATAAAAAGTTGATAATAAGCAAATATATTCATCCAATCCTTTGTAACAAAAATTAACGGTTACAGAAAAAATATTGTACGTAACACGATCCGAAAGTGATTTGACGGAACACGCAGGATTCCAGGACTCGCCTAAGGATCGCCCTGGAAACTTCCTACTCATTCCGTAAAATATCACTTTCGGAACGTAAATTACTATTTTTTATTTTTAAAGGATACTAAAGCTACTTTTGATCTACATTATAATCAAATTTAATTTCCATACAAAACACTTTTCTCACAAATAAGAAAATGGGCAATATTTAAAAAATAATTGAAGCTTTGGTTATGGTTTAGTTTTTAGATGAAGGAAATTAAATTTCTTGTACTTTTTACTTCGACTGCACAATAATAAATTGTTAATAATTCTTCCGTATTTTCCTATAGGAATATTTAAACAATTTTTTATCATTAGGTTTCACTTTTTTGGATAGATCAAAGATTAAACAATAACAAAAAATAAAACAATGATTTAAAACCATTGGAAGTTAGTCAAGTGAACATAAACATACAGAAAACATTTTGTTACTAGAATCATGAGTGCTGAAAGTTTTTCGAAGGTTAATGTGTTCAAAACAATGTTTTGGAAATACCTCAGTTATAGCAGTAAAGTGCTTCCAAAGTTTAGGTACATGTAATAGGATATTGATAATCGAGAAGACTATTTACCAAAAAAACAATGAAAAAATTCTTTACCTTTAAAAAAAATACTTTACTGTATATACCGATATTCTAACTGAAATCAAGAAATTCTGTTATTTACTTTCCTATATATTTTTATAAAGACAATTTTGTTGGAACTTTTAAATCCACAAATTTAGTTCTATTTTTCCTCAAAGGTAGCACGGTTACAATGTTATAATAAAAATACAAAGTAAAACCGATTGATTGCATACATATCTACTTTAACCAATAAAATTTTATGATCAACAATTTAAAAACATTTTGAGGGATTGTATATAAAAATTCATACCGTACCAACTTTATTAAACTGCTATCATTATGGAAGTAAAAATAAAATAAATACATTGTGCAGTTTTAACTTGGTCATAATAAAGATGAATGATAAGTAATATTTCTACACCATAACATTTGTCAACATTTGTGTTTATGCAAATAATACTTGAGTATATCTCGCCTCCGCATCGTTTTTTATGAATGAGAACTTCTCTCGCTTGTTCTATTGGCCACATTAATACCAAAAACGTGCTTTTCCTTAACTACACTAAAAGAACGTAGTTCCTTAAATATTCTTAACCCCACAAATTGTAGTTTCCTACTTAACCTTACGAATATTTTAAAGTTGTGGATGGATAGCGCGCTGTCTAGATGCATGGAATCTTCTTTTTACAGTTTAAGTTAGACATTGTTGAATCCAACGAACATATTTATTGCTCGAGATGCGAGATGCACTGGTCTTTGCAGTGTAATGTTTCTCAGTAAATTATTATTATTATTATTTATTGGTCACTGGTAAAGTCAATACAAGCACTCTTATATAAATGTTATATTCAGATTTTGGAAACACATTTCTCTTTTTATAAAAGACGAATTCAGTACAATATGAGTCAGCTTTAATTTACTTCACATTTTTGCGGTATTCTTACAAATCAAATATTTTTTATGGAAATTTCATGATATTTTAATATCTAATTTATTTTATTCAAATTATAATTTATGTAAATTTAATGTACATATTTAAATGTAATAAATAAAAACAATAAATGTTAATTTTGTGTTTGTTTTCATTAATGTAAGATAATTTGATAAAGTATAGGTTTTAATTTCACTCACACTATAAGGAGTGCAAATTGTATGAATAAATAAAATATAATAATGATTCAAAGTTCGTCATCCATTAACAATTTTTTCCATTGACCGTTCATTTATGATGAAGTTTTTGACGCATTCAAAATTCGTTTGTCAAGACCCCTGATGAATAATTTTCTATTAATGAACGATTGTACTTTATACAACACAACATATCCCTTATATTAGGCTCCTTATTATTTATTATATATTTAAACAACATTACAAAAATAAATAATTTCAGTGGACATCTTTTTAGCTGTGCTGATGACACTGTGATAATTTTTGTTGGAAAGATTGGGATAGTGTTAAAACTAATACAGGAAAGTAACTTAAAACAAATAAGACTGTGGCTAAATTTTAATAAATCAACACTAAATATTAAGAAAACTAAATACATCACTTTCAGCCCTACAACCGTTGAACAACCAAATAACTGTATAATTAAATTACATGAACAACACTGCTTATCAGATAATTGTCTCTGTCCTACCATAGATAAAATTTTATCTATAAAATACTTGGGTGTGTTTATTGACCAGCATATGCGATGGTCAGACCACATTTCAAATGTCAATCAGTGATTAACAGCTTTGATGCACAAATTTTACATTATATCGTCTTTGAAACTAAACTAAAAATAGTGTATAACTCTCTCGCAGAATCAGTTCTAAGATACTGCATGGTTACCTGGAGTGGAATCTTTAATACAACAAATAAAAATTTAGAAACGGTCCAAAACACCCTCCTTAGAATTATGTACAAAAAATTTAAACTATATCCAAGAAAATATCTATATGAAGAGGCTAATATATTAAACGTTAAATCGCTTTATATTTACAGTTGCATCCTAAACATATAAATAACAACCCCTGCAAATTTGATTTTAAAAATAGCAGATCAACACGATCACTACAACACGATCAATAACTAATATGAACCTGAATATTAAGCACTTCAAAAAAACTGTAACTCAAAGATCGCTTTTGTTCTTTGGCCCAAAATTTTATAATTTGATTCCTTTAAATATTAAACGAGAACCTAAACTATTTGAATTTAAAAAATTTGTAATAAACTATATAACTAACCACTTACAGTTATTTATAGAAATTCTGTCTTAATTAAACCTAAAAAATACTATCTGGGTACTCAATAGACTTCTCATGTCGGTTTTTTGTTGTCTGTCTTATCCTGATGCAGTCTAGTTCTCAACCTAATTTTATAATCATTATGTACAATATAAAAAATGTTTCCAAATTTAGCATACTGCTAAACAGGCAAATCTTGCCTAGGCAATGCTAAGTTATTGGGAATATTAAATAAAATCAGAAATATTTGTAAATTTATTGTACCGAAATGTTTAGTATGAATAAATTGAAATTTGAAATAGGTACACTTTGTATTTGACAATGACCCGTGGTGTAGGCAACCAAACATACATTTATAAACTCTTTAAAATCAAGTAGCTGTATGTCATTATTTAATTTATTGTTCTTCAAATTTCTATAGGTATATAGTGAGTGTTAAAAGCAGAGCATTGTGTATGTGCAAACAAAATCGCTAAGAAGACACTAAAGGGTGTCTTATATTGCAAATTATATTTATTCATTGGTCATTGACCAGATTAAAAAATAAAATAAAAAACTATCTCTTAAAGGACTTAGGTCGGGAGGTTGTGCTGACCATGGCAAAGCATAGATTGTAATAGGTAAACAAAACTGATTTGTATACACTAACGTTTAAAGAATGTTCAACGTCCAAGTCACACAACATTAACTATAATAATAAAGAAATCGTAGTAAGGAACCTTAGACTTGGCACAACTTTGTCTGGATTTCATTACATTTTAGAGATAAATAAGCAGCTTCATCAAGATTTGACTGGTTTTTTTACAGAATGCTTTTGGTGGGATTTAACTTGTTTTTGTAGAAACGTGGGCGTATTGATTTATTTTATTAGACTTTCTTATTTCACACAGTTTTTTTTTCTTTTTAGGAGTAGTTTTTCTATTATTATAAATCTTTCTTTTCTTAACTTGTGCAATGTTCTATAGAATACAGTCGATTTTTTTATGTACCAATAGTAGAAGGGGGCATTACCATATCTCTCTTGTATTTTCTAATCAAGGTCACCAGTTTCTCCAGATCTTCGATTATCCTAGATTTTATAGTTTTCCCTTATTAAACCCACACTCGGTAACAAATTTCAGCTCTCTGAGTTCTATCCAGCTGATCACGAGTGAGTGAGTGTCATAAGTGCGAAACTTCGCTTTCGCATAACTTCGGAACTAAATAAATGACCTGCAGTCTTGAAATTTTAGATTTTAAGTATGTGATTATATGAAATTTATTATACTAACCCTTACTACGTGTAAGTCCATCTTATTAAGAACAGTAAACAACTAAAAGGTTGAATTAAACAAAGGTTCTCAAATAGAGGCTTGAAAATGCGGCAAAATGTTTCCAGAAAGGATTCCAGGCACCGTGCCCCCCGATGTTGTACTTTAAATTTATTCTATTCTTGTTAGTTGGACGAGTAGAGTGGGTAAAGCGTAGGGAGTCAAGGAGAAGGCCAAATGCTGGCTATGCAGGAGCGAGGAACGCATGGCCAGGGACTGTAGACAGGCGTTCCTTGAGGGCCCTGCTGGACCCCTAGGGGGGTAGGAGGTAGGGGAAGGCAGTGTGAGGGAGGAAGAAAGAATTACGGGTGGAGGGTTTTACAAATAAACCTGGGGAAATGAAGGATAGCGCATCATATTTGGATAAGTTGCTTTTTAGGAGAAAAGTGGATGTGCTGTGTGGATCTGAGGTGAATGCTAGATATGTGAAGAAGTAAGGATGGATTATGGACGATACAGGAGAGGCGGGAATAAGAGTGGTGGGAGACGGACTGAGAGTAGATGAGGTAAGGAAGGGAAACGGATGGGTGGGAATGCGAATGGGAGACATGGGGGTATACAGCTTGTACATTAGCCCTACTTCTTGACCCAGTTGCTCACTATACATGGGTCAAAGGTGGGATATCTACATAAGATTGGTAAGAGATTAGAATGTGCGAGAGTTGTGAGATGGAGTATGATGAGGGACACGTGTTTAGATGCTATAAGAACGAGGAGCCATGGGAGAGAAAAATTGGAGAGACTGTGTTGACAGAACAAGAATGGAGGTAAGCGAGGTAGTGGAGATTATGATTATTGAAAGGGAACATTCTTGATTGCGTGCGAGTGGTATGATTGTATGGCGGTAGTGTGTGAGGGACCGCCGCCGGTCTTGAAGTATGCTAGGGTAGTGGTTCCGAGAAGGGGGTAACGGCGAGTTTTGAGGCATCCTCTCGAGGGTGAGTCCAATACTGTTGGGTTCTGGATAAGGACCCATCGAACATGAGTTTTCCATCTCAGTCCGGAAAAAAAGTGGAAGAGTAGATGTACATTTTTGCTTTTTTAAAACTAATTTACATACTAAATGTCGCTCGATATTTCTGTATTTTAATGGAAATAAAGACATTATTTTCTCCTTGGTGAGTTAATCTGTAATTAGGCGTGTAACATATTGACGGACATTATTGTGCAAAAGACGAATGTTGTAGAATAGTGTCAAGCAGTGGCGGCTCGTCATACGGGGCTTAGTGTCCCAAGCCTCCCCATAAAAATTGCAATATATACACAATTTCTTTGTTCATATAGTTTTTATGACTTTAGTATCCCCTGTTCTCCAATGCACGAGCCACCACTGGTGTCAAGGTGTTGCTGAGCTGCAGCTTGAAAAACGGGGTCTCTTCTGCCACCGATCTTGCAGTTTGCATATTGCCTCTGGAATGAAGTGGAAATCAAGTGGACTATTAATGTGGGATTAGCTTTAGGGAGTTGTAATGTACTTACGCCTCAGATGTTCAGCTTGCTACTAGTTTCAAGAAAAAGCCTCCGCAATCGACTTACAATACTTTGGGAGACTACTATTTGCTCAGCTACATCAATTTTTCGCATGCCACCTTGAAGATGGTCTATAATTTTATTCATCTTATCCAAAGTTAAATGTTATTCAAACACAATATTTTCATCGGTAAGCAGTGCCTATCTTAGAAATAAAAATAAAATGCACCATTAAATTTTTTTATTTTATAAATATCCCTTTTCCGATGTGTGCATTTGGTTGTGTCGTAAGGATGTTGTAGTACTAAAACGAACCAATTTTTTCTTCGTGTATGATTTGTTGGTAGTACCAAGAAAGTGCTTTTTAAGGTTGCTTTTGGTCCGTACGGGATGATAAGAATCTTCACGTCTTTAGTGTTGCGGGATCATCTGTGAAACGTGAAAAGTTCAAATGATATAAAAAAGTCTTTTAAACTCGTGGGAGAGCGAGATCTAGAGGATTTATACCATGCATTTTGATTATTTGAATACTGCGTTATGTAAAACGAGTTCTCATGGGGTTACGGACATGATACTTTTAAAACTGAAAACTATTTCTGTAGAAGGCATGAATTTATTAAAGTGCATAAACAAAAAAGAAAAACTTCAGATTGTTCAAGGATTGATTTTTATCCAAATGAAGTGCATATATAAAATAATTTATAATATATAGTCAATATTTAATTAAAATATCATCTAAAATATAAATCAAAATTTCTCTTTTTATGATAACCAACTTTTGATTGCATTTATTATACTAACCCTTACTTAATTCATAAATTAAACTTTTTTAAATTAAGTAGAGGAAGTTTTGTTACAAAGTTACTTGTTTCGTGTTCTTGCCAAGTTTTTAAATACGGAAACATTTAGGAAAATAATTTTTTATTGTTTTCTATTCTATTATTTACAATGTACATCGGTGGTGGTCCAAAATGGCGCCAAGATGTGATCCACTTTTGAGATACCCTGCACTCTACGCGAGATGGACCCAAGATTTATAACGGGCCCCTTTTATAAGCGCTCTCGCTCTCCATATTACTGATTTCCAGCTGCGATTGTCCTCTATACGGGATGGTCTGTTTTTTATTAAATTTTAATAACTGATCACCACAATTATAGCCAATCTCCTTTTATTTTTGTTGTAGACATGTTTTTCTATAGTATGTTTTGTGTTTCGTAATTATAATAACGTAAAACGAATAACCTTTGAATTTTTAAATAAGTATTCTTAAAAGGAACTACTACAACAATTTTTTCCTAAGTGATTAGGAAGTGAGTTAGCAGGAGGCACAATATATTTAATAGGTCACAGTGCAGTTTAGTCCTTTTCTAATCTAATCTAGGTTTGAGCAAAAACTAAGAATTATTTTTTTGATAACAGAAATTTTTAAATGTATATTAATTTTAATTTCATACATTCCATTCGAGAACATTCAAATTTAAATAAGTTTTATTAATTTGGCAATAAATTTTATCAGAACACGGCTTTCGGATCCAAATGGTTTTAACTAAGCATTTAACAGATATTTATAGTTGTAACATATTTATACTGTTTCACCTGGAGACGGAAACTGGGTAAACTCCAAATTCCCAAATTCAACTGTAATAAAATTTTTGTTTTCTGTGTAAGGTCAACATAACGATCGAATAAGTCCGTCTGAGACAAAAGAGCTTATTGTGTTTCAATCACTTTAAATAATTAAAATTCTTAGCAGTCCTAACAATAATTCTATTAAGAACTTTATTGTACTAACCCTTGCTTTTTGGAAGCCCATCTTACTAAGAATAATAAAAACTCTTCGTTTTAAATGCAATGACAGCTGTTTCGCTAGAATTAGCATCGTCAGATTAATATATTAAAGTTACATTTTGTTTATTTGTAGCTAGATACATGATGTTGATTAGGTAGTATTAAGGCTAAACCAAGTATGTCTTATTACTTCCATAAATAATCAAAATAATTTTTACTAATAATATGGTATATTACATCTGTTTGTATTGATTTTCTGTATATTGAATAATTTAATGAATTATTAACTTTTTCAATTCTCAAATCTAGAAAATTAATTGAATTATTTTCTTCAACTTCTAAGGTGAAATTAATTTTAGGATGTAAGGTATTAATATAATTAAAAAATATATCTAATTGTCGTTCGCTACCTACAAAAACTGCTAACACATCATCAACGCATCTATACCAAAATACAATATTTTTTTTATAACTAGAATTAAAGATTTTGTTTATTTGAAAGTCGCCCAAACATAAAAGGTGGTGGAGTTGCTATTTTTATAAAAAGACACTTGAAATATTCTTTGATTACGTCTTCAAGTGAATATAATATTAATTATATATTTTTAGAAATAGCCTCTGTTAAACCAAAATTAAAAATTGGTGTAATTTATAGACCACCAAAAGTAGAATATACGAAGTTTTTTGAAATATTGGATAAACTATTAGATAAGTTTTCAAATTGCATTCTAGTGGGTGATGTTAACATTAATTTACTAAATAATAACAAACTAAATACAGAGTATATCCATTTAGTGAACATTAATGGATATCAAATATTAAACAAAATAAACAGTAATTTTCCTACACGTATCCATTATAACGGAACAAAATCAATAATTGACCACATAATTTCAAATTATGAATTAAATAAGACAAAATATGAAATTAAATATGTACCTACAGATTTATCTGACCATCAAAATAGTTTAATTTTAGAGGTTTTTAAAAAACCAATACGTAAAAAAATCATTACCAAAAAAGTTATACATAAATTAGACGTTAAAAAATTCAGAACTATAATATCTAATCAATTATCTACTAAAAAACCTAACTCATTTGAAGAATTAGCAAGTTTAATAATATTTGCAAAAGATAATGCTCAGAAAGATATTATATTTAGGTCTAGAGCTGAAAATTATTGGGTTAACCCTGAAATATTAAATTTGATAAAACTGAAAGTAAAAGCTTATGTAAAAATGAAAAAGTTTCCACAAATTAATGAGTATAAAAATGAATATAAAAGAATAAATAATAGAGTTACCCGAGAGTGTAGACTGCTAAAAACGAAATATTTAGAAAATCAGTTTGAAAAGGCTGGACATGATATTAAAAAAGTTTGGAATATTATTAACAAAAATTTAGGAAAAACTATTCACAAATCAGAAATTGAAACTATATGTTTAAATAATAAAGTCACTAGTGATAAAAAGGAAATATGTGAAAAATTTAATGACCACTTTTTAAATATAGGGAATAAATTAGTTGAAAATATTAAAAGTGTTGATATAACAGAAAGTTTTAAAAAAACTCAAATTAATAGTTTGTTCTTAAAACCTACCACAGAAAATGAAATTATGGATATTGTAAAGAATTTGGATAAAAATAAATCACCTGGTCCAGATAAAATATCTGTACAAGACTTATATTATTGTATAGATCTTATTGTCAAACATTTAGAATCTATAATAAACCAATACATTAAAATGTCAGTTTTTCCAAATTATTTAAAACTTGCAAAAATTGTTCCAGTACATAAAGGTGGTGATAAAGAGGAAATGTCTAATTATAGACCAATCGCAATATTGAACGTATTTTCTAAAATTTTCGAGAAAGTATTAAAAAAACAGCTAGTAAATTTCATTACAAATAATAGAGGATTTGATAAATTTCAATATGCTTTTCAAAGTAACAGTAATACTGAAGCAGCCGTGACAGACTTTTTAGAAAAAATATATAATAATTTAGATTTGGGTAATTTTGTTACAGCCATTTTCTTAGACATTCAGAAAGCCTATGACACTGTAAATTATGAGATATTATTAAAAAGTTTAGAGAGAATAGGAGTAAGAGGTAAAAGTTTAAATATGTTTAAGAGCTTTCTAGATAATAGATTGCAATTTATTTCACTTAATGAATTTGAGAGTGAAATTAAAACTGTTACATTAGGAATACCTCAAGGTTCTGTGCTTGGTCCAATTTTATATTTAATATATATTCAAAATTTAGAAGAGTTAAATTTAAATGCCGCCTACTTTATATTCGCGGATGATACAACACTACTATATTGGGATAAAGATCCCCAGTGCCTTATAAACAAAATTAACACTGATTTAAAAACTTTAGAAGAATGGTTATCTTATAATAAATTATTGATTAATACTCAAAAAACTAAGTGTATTCAATTTGGAAGAAATTATTTAGAAAATATGATAATTAAATTTAATAATAATATAATTAAAGAAGTTAAGGAAGAAAAATATTTAGGGCTTTTCATTGATAGTAATTTATATTGATATACTCATATAAAACACGTTTCTTCAAAAATATCCTCTCTAATTGGGGCCATTAAAAGAATGGGAGATTTATCTAAAAAAACTGCGTATTTAATATACCATGCACACATTAAAAGTAATTTAATATATTTATTACCAGCTTGGAGCTCTACAACAAAAAATAATCTAAATTTTATATATAAATTACAAAATAAAGCTTTGAAAACCCTTTTTAGATTACCATGGCTAATTTCATCAAAAAAAATATATAAGCAATTAGGAATATTAAATTTTTATGAATTATGTACTTTTGAAAAATGTAAACTTGCATTCAAAATTATAAAAAACAAACAAAAATGCAATACTGTTGTCCCTGACAATAAATTCATAACCATAATACAAGAAATAGAGATTTAAGTTATAAGGCCAGTATTCATACAAATTATGGTAATAAATTATTAACTTATGATTCTGTAAAACAATTTGAAAAACTTCCGAAAATCATTAAAAATTATTCTGATATTAAAATTTTTAAAAGAAAATTAAAAAAACATATATTAGCAATTAGAAATGATTAAAATCAAATTTTAAATTATTCTATTTTTTTTTTTGTTCTAAGATTTGTTTTCCTACTTTTTGTTTTCATTTATGTATTAATATTTATTTGAATATTTGTATATTCACCTTATACCAGCTTTAGCTGTCTGGTGATATATTTTTGTAGTTTTAAATAAATAAATAAATAAATAAAGATTATTTACTAAAATTGGAGAAATAGGACTTCCCATTGTAAGCCCTTCATTTTGTTATCAAAAGTAAAATAATTTTGGCTAATGCATACATTAAATAAATCAGTTATACCTGATATTATACCTGGATGGACATGTTTTTTATCTAATAGCTTTTTAACTAGAACTATACATTCTTTAGGAGGTATTTTTGAGAACATATTAGTTACATCAAACGATACTAATTTAGTATTACTTTGTTAATTACATTTATTTAATTTTTTGATCAAATCTAATGAATTTTGTACTGAATATTTAGATTTACTTCCACAAAGTAAAGGTTACTACAATCAATAATTCTATTGCTCTTTAAAATATATAATAATTGAATTTTATGTAAAAGCATTTTAGAATTATTTAAACATATTTTTAATAATTTAAAAAACGCTTTAAAGTGTTTTATGTAACACCACCACGTATAATAAACAGCACAAATTCCAGCAATAAATAAAAAATCCAAATTAAATCAACTACGCGGTAGGTATGCATGTTACAACCCAAATAAAATAAAACAACCAACCCATTTAACTTTATACCTTTATGTTTACCCGCTAGTCTCGCCGATTACCAGATCCTCAATCGTGAAAAGGTACATTAATTCCAGAAATATCGACACCTGCCCCTTTCGATGCCGGATGTATTTATATCTCTCGTTATATACTTTTGACTCTATTACCAAAGATTTATTACCGAGCGCTATACGACATATGCCGTACCACCATCTATTAGTTACCTCTAGTTAACAAATTGTCAACCCTTAATTTAGTGTCATTTGGTAGTCCTGTTAACCCTTGATTGGTGGCCTGTTTTAGCATTGTCAGTAGCCAGTTTTACGGTTGGTATAAAACAAAGTAATTTATAACAGAGGATCGGGTTTTAGGTACCTACAAGGGATGATTGAGATGTATATTTAATTAAGTTCACAAGATTAACTAATGAAAGCACGGGTTGTCAGATTAGAAAAATTCGAAATGTAGCAGCTGACTTAGTTTTTCAGATCAGTTTTTTTATTGTTCTGAATTTTCTATCCGACAATGGGTAGATAAAAAACATCTTTATAAAAGAAATTATAACGTTTCTGACAGTTTTAGTCATGCAAGGTATGTTACTCATAGCTCAATAGCTGCTCTTTCTCGGATTTTACGGAAGAGGAATAGTGAAGCTAAGGATTACTTAAATATTCAGAACAATAAACAACTAAAAGGTTGTATTAACTTTCACTATTTATTCTATAAATTGCAATTACAGCTGTTTCGCTATAACTAGCATCGTCAGATTGACATATTGAAATTACATGTTTGTTTGTAACTAGGTACTTGATGTTGCTAAGTAGTTAAGGCTAGACCAAGTAAGGAAGTAATAAGACATAACAATATTAAAGCCTAGATGTTATTAGCCCTAAGGGATTATCCTGGATGTATTTCCCTCTAAGATCAGTATAACTGTGCAATGATATAGAAAAACCAGGAAAAAACTATATCCTGCTGATCTTTACAATAGCTTAATATATTTGTGTTATAATTACGTCTTATCTATGTATAAAATGAAGACTCAATCAAAGTAAACAGTTTAATAGTGGTGAACTTCCAAGATTTATTTGTTCATTAACTACTTTATATTGTTGATCTGCTAGATGTCTTTTGATTTCAAGTTCTTCGAGGAAATCTAAATTTTGTTTTTTATTACAGGTGTGTAATATTTGAACGTCATTAGTGTGTATGAGTGAGTGTGGATGTTCAAGAACGTGTTTGGCATAGTTTGACTTATCTGGTTGTTGTAATCTATATGCTCTTAAATGTTCATTGAATCTTATTTCAAAATTTCTTTGTGTTTGACCTATATATACAGCATTACATTTTGGACAATTAATTTTGTAAACACCAGATTTTTTTAATTTAGGTAATTTTGTTTTTACATTTAACAATTTTGTACCAACATTATTGTGTGATTTGAATGAAATTATTGCAGATGTTGCAGAAGATATTATTTTTGAAATTGTATTAGAAATATTTCCACAATATGTAATACTTTTATAACTTTTAATTTCTTTTGGTTGTTGAGGGAATATTAGTTGTAGTGACACTTTCTGTTCTTTCTTATTAATTAATTTATTTATCAAATGTATTGGATAGCCATTAGATATTGCTATTTGTTTTATAATCTCAATTTCTTTATTAAAATTATTTTTGTTCATTGGAATTGAAAATGCTCTATGTATCATAGAATTATAAGCTGCTAATTTATGTGATATAGGATGATTTGAATGATATGGTATGGTTACATCTGTTTGTGTTGGTTTTCTGTATATTGAATAGTTTAATGAATTATTAACTTTTTCAATTCTCAAATCTAGAAAATTAATTGAATTATTTTCTTCCACTTCTAAAGTAAAATTAATTTTAGGATGTAAGGTATTTATATAATTAAAAAATATATCTAGCTGTCGTTCGCTACCTACAAATCCTGCTAACACATCATCAACATATCTATACCAAAATACAATATTGTTTTTATAAGTAGAATTAAAGATTTTGCTTTCTAAATTATCCATAAAAATATTTGCTAAAATTGGAGAAATGGGACTTCCCATTGGAAGACCTTCATTTTGAATATATACTTTCTGATCAAAAGTAAAATAATTTTGGCTAATGCATACATTAAATAGGTCAATTATATCTGATATTATACCTGGATGGATATTTCTTTCATCTAATAGCTTTTTAACTAGAACTATACATTCTTTAGGAGGTATTTTAGAGAACATATTAGTTACATCAAACGATACTAATTTAGTATTATTTTGTAAATTACATTTATTTAATTTATTTATCAAATCTAATGAATTTTGTACTGAATATTTAGATGTGTAACCATAATTATTTAGAATAGTATTTAATTTTTTAGCTACCTTAGTATTAGGAGTGTTAACATACGAAACTACAGGTCTAATCGGTTTTGACTCTTTATGTAATTTAATAGTTCCATATAATTCTGGACATTGAGGATTTTTATTAATTAGGTATTTTTATCGTAGTCATTAAATAGATAATTTGAATCATTTACATGTTTTTTGAGTTGGATCGTTTTTTAGAATTTTGACATTACTTGACATTATGAAATCATTCACTTTAGATTTATAATCTTCTTTTTTTAAAATTACTGTTGAGTTACCTTTATCTGATTTTGTAATGATTAGGTTATTTTGATCTACTTTATTTTTGATTGATTTTAAAGCTAAAATGTCATTTTTAATAATTTGACTTTGACTTTTGAATTTATCTGGTTTTATGTCTCTAATAAGATTTGCTATTTGCTTCATAAATGAAATTATTTGTATTAGTTCTTAAAGCTATTTCAGAATCTGTAGCTAAAATTTCTTTTATACTATTTGTAAATTTGGGAGGTATGCAATATTTTAAACCCTTATCTAAAAATTTATTTTCATTATTTGAAAAAATGGTGTCTGATAGATTTACATACCGAGGAGCAAAATGCACTGGTACGTGAGTATTTACTGTGTTATTATGTTGTGTATAATGTGTTTTGTGTTGGACATTCATTAATTTTTCTAATTTACTTATCTGTTTTTGATACTTTTCATGTTTCAAAATACTGACCTGTTCTCTAATTTTATCATCTAGGCAGTCAAATTCTACAGAATGCATTGAATAAGTTAATTCTGAATGAACAGTTTTAATGTAAATGTCTAGAGAATCTCTTATTTTGAACCACTTTCTACTTTCCTCTTTAATCCACATTTGTTGTAAAGAGGAAAGTAGAAAGTGGTTCAAAATAAGAGATTCTCTAGACATTTACATTAAAACTGTTCATTCAGAATTAACTTATTCAATGCATTCTGTAGAATTTGACTGCCTAGATGATAAAATTAGAGAACAGGTCAGTATTTTGAAACATGAAAAGTATCAAAAACAGATAAGTAAATTAGAAAAATTAATGAATGTCCAACACAAAACACATTATACACAACATAATAACACAGTAAATACTCACGTACCAGTGCATTTTGCTCCTCGGTATGTAAATCTATCAGACACCATTTTTTCAAATAATGAAAATAAATTTTTAGATAAGGGTTTAAAATATTGCATACCTCCCAAATTTACAAATAGTATAAAAGAAATTTTAGCTACAGATTCTGAAATAGCTTTAAGAACTAATACAAATAATTTCATTTATGAAAAAATGCAAATAGCAAATCTTATTAGAGACATAAAACCAGATAAATTCAAAAGTCAAAGTCAAATTATTAAAAATGACATTTTAGCTTTAAAATCAATAAATATAAAGTAGATCAAAATAACCTAATCATTACAAAATCAGATAAAGGTAACTCAACAGTAATTTTAAAAAAAGATTATAAATCTACAGTAAATGATTTCATAATGTCAAGTAATGTCAAGATTCTAAAAAACGATCCAACTCAAAAATTTTCCAACCAAATAAAAGAACATGTAAATAATTCAAATTATTTATTTAATTACTATGATAAAATATACCTAATTAATAAAAATCCTCAATGTCCAGAATTGTATGGAACTATTAAATTACATAAAGTTAACACTCCTAATACTAAGGTAGCTAAAAAATTAAATACTATTCTAAATAATTATGGTTACACATCTAAATATTCAGTACAAAATTCATTAGATTTGATAAATAAATTAAATAAATGTAATTTACAAAATAATACTAAATTAGTATCGTTTGATGTAACTAATATGTTCTCTAAAATACCTCCTAAAGAATGTATAGTTCTAGTTAAAAAGCTATTAGATGAAAGAAATATCCATCCAGGTATAATATCAGATATAATTGACCTATTTAATGTATGCATTAGCCAAAATTATTTTACTTTTGATCAGAAAGTATATATTCAAAATGAAGGTCTTCCAATGGGAAGTCCCATTTCTCCAATGTTAGCAAATATTTTATGGATAATTTAGAAAGCAAAATCTTTAATTCTACTTATAAAAACAATATTGTATTTTGGTATAGATATGTTGATGATGTGTTAGCAGGATTTGTAGGTAGCGAACGACAGCTAGATATATTTTTTAATTATATAAATACCTTACATCCTAAAATTAATTTTACTTTAGAAGTGGAAGAAAATAATTCAATTAATTTTCTAGATTTGAGAATTGAAAAAGTTAATAATTCATTAAACTATTCAATATACAGAAAACCAACACAAACAGATGTAACCATACCATATCATTCAAATCATCCTATATCACATAAATTAGCAGCTTATAATTCTATGATACATAGAGCATTTTCAATTCCAATGAAAAAATAATTTTAATAAAGAAATTGAGATTATAAAACAAATAGCAATATCTAATGGCTATCCAATACATTTGATAAATAAATTAATTAATAAGAAAGAACAGAAAGTGTCACTACAACTAATATTCCCTCAACAACCAAAAGAAATTAAAAGTTATAAAAGTATTACATATTGTGGAAATATTTCTAATACAATTTCAAAAATAATATCTTCTGCAACATCTGCAATAATTTCATTCAAATCACACAATAATGTTGGTACAAAATTGTTAAATGTAAAAACAAAATTACCTAAATTAAAAAATCTGGTGTTTACAAAATTAATTGTCCAAAATGTAATGCTGTATATATAGGTCAAACACAAAGAAATTTTGAAATAAGATTCAATGAACATTTAAGAGCATATAGATTACAACAACCAGATAAGTCAAACTATGCCAAACACGTTCTTGAACATCCACACTCACTCATACACACTAATGACATTCAAATATTACACACCTGTAATAAAAAACAAAATTTAGATTTCCTCGAAGAACTTGAAATCAAAAGACATCTAGCAGATCAACAATATAAAGTAGTTAATGAACAAATAAATCTTGGAAGTTCACCACTATTAAACTGTTTACTTTGATTGAGTCTTCATTTTATACATAGATAAGACGTAATTATAACACAAATATATTAAGCTATTGTAAAGATCAGCAGGATATAGTTTTTTCCTGGTTTTTCTATATCATTGCACAGTTATACTGATCTTAGAGGGAAATACATCCAGGATAATCCCTTAGGGCTAATAACATCTAGGCTTTAATATTGTTATGTCTTATTACTTCCTTACTTGGTCTAGCCTTAACTACTTAGCAACATCAAGTACCTAGTTACAAACAAACATGTAAGGTCGAAACATACTACCAAAACGTGACGCTACGCAACGCCACCCGACGCGTGTCAGTACGTGTAATTTCATATATTTATTATAGTGAGAAACACATCGGCAACACGCTACGTGACGACACGCCACAACATCCAATCGATTTGGATCAGCGTGTTGCCGGCAGAGGGGGGGAACACGCCACCCGACGAATCAGCGCAGTGTGTTTCTAGTTAACACCCGACGCCACGCGTCAAACTTTCGACAACATTTTTAAGGTTATGATAAAAGAAAAGAAATTTTTTGTTAGTCGGTACTCAGTGTTATATGATATGAGTTCAGTTCATTATCGTGATCATAGTATTCGAAATCTTCTTTTAAATCTTCATCTAGCTCGTCTTCAAGCAGAATCGAATCCATGGCCACGTCACACGTCAATACACTTAAGTCTTTCGTGAGAGACTACACTACACGATACGTGTTGTAGCATCGCGTGGCGTGTTGTCTATATGCACGGCGAGCGTCGGGTGTCGACACAACACATCGCGTTGCGTTTTAATAGTATGTTTCGACCTGTAATTTCAATATGTCAATCTGACGATGCTAGTTATAGCGAAACAGCTGTAATTGCAATTTATAGAATAAATAGTGAAAGTTAATACAACCTTTTAGTTGTTTATTGTTCTGAATAACATGAATTTTCACACAGTAAGGGTTAGTACCATAAATTTCATTAAGTCATCTTCGAGAGAAGAATTAACCCGATTGTATAAGAAGTTACATGAGAAAAGGTGTAAGGCATCCCAAAACATCTGGTTTAACCAAGAATGTCTCAAGAAAAATGTAATACCAAAATATGTAAATATAAAGTGTAAGACTCAATCAAAGGAAGCACAAAAAGTAATTAAAAAGGCCCAACAAATGTGGATTAAAGAGGAAAGTAGAAAGTGGTTCAAAATAAGAGATTCTCTAGACATTTACATTAAAACTGTTCATTCAGAATTAACTTATTCAATGCAATCTGTAGAATTTAATGATAAAGTTAGAGAACTGGTCAGAATTTTAAAACATGAAAATTATCCAAAACAGATTAGTAAATTAGAAAAATTAAATTAATGAATGTCCAACAGAACAAAACGTATTATACAAAACATAATAACACAGTAAATACTCATGTACCTACCAGTACATTTTGCTCCTCGGTATGTAAATCTATCAGACACCATTTTTTCAAATAATGAAAATAAATTTTTAGATAAGGGTTTAAAATATTGCATACCTCCCAAATTTACAAATAGTATAAAAGAAATTTTAGCTACAGATTCTGAAATAGCTTTAAGAACTAATACAAATAATTTCATTTATGAAAAAATGCAAATAGCAAATCTTATTAGAGACATAAAACCAGATAAATTCAAAAGTCAAAGTCAAATTATTAAAAATGACATTTTAGCTTTAAAATCAATCAAAAATAAAGTAGATCAAAATAACCTAATCATTACAAAATCAGATAAAGGTAACTCAACAGTAATTTTAAAAAAAGAAGATTATAAATCTAAAGTGAATGATTTCATAATGTCAAGTAATGTCAAAATTCTAAAAAACGATCCAACTCAAAAATTTTCTAACCAAATAAAAGAACATGTAAATAATTCAAATTATATATTTAATGACTATGATAAAAAATACCTAATTAATAAAAATCCTCAATGTCCAGAATTATATGGAACTATTAAATTACATAAAGAGTCAAAACCGATTAGACCTGTAGTTTCGTATGTTAACACTCCTAATATTAAGGTAGCTAAAAAATTAAATACTATTCTAAATAATTATGGTTACACATCTAAATATTCAGTACAAAATTCATTAGATTTGATAAATAAATTAAATAAATGTAATTTACAAAATAATACTAAATTAGTATCGTTTGATGTAACTAATATGTTCTCTATAAAATACCTCCTAAAGAATGTATAGTTCTAGTTAAAAAGCTATTAGATGAAAGAAATATCCATCCAGGTATAATATCAGATATAATTGACCTATTTAATGTATGCATTAGCCAAAATTATTTTACTTTTGATCAGAAAGTATATATTCAAAATGAAGGTCTTCCAATGGGAAGTCCCATTTCTCCAATTTTAGCAAATATTTTTATGGATAATTTAGAAAGCAAAATCTTTAATTCTACTTATAAAAACAATATTGTATTTTGGTATAGATATGTTGATGATGTGTTAGCAGGATTTGTAGGTAGCGAACGACAGCTAGATATATTTTTTAATTATATAAATACCTTACATCCTAAAATTAATTTTACTTTAGAAGTGGAAGAAAATAATTCAATTAATTTTCTAGATTTGAGAATTGAAAAAGTTAATAATTCATTAAACTATTCAATATACAGAAAACCAACACAAACAGATGTAACCATACCATATCATTCAAATCATCCTATATCACATAAATTAGCAGCTTATAATTCTATGATACATAGAGCATTTTCAATTCCAATGAACAAAAATAATTTTAATAAAGAAATTGAGATTATAAAACAAATAGCAATATCCAATACATTTGATAAATAAATTAATTAATAAGAAAGAACAGAAAGTGTCACTACAACTAATATTCCCTCAACAACCAAAAGAAATTAAAAGTTATAAAAGTATTACATATTGTGGAAATATTTCTAATACAATTTCAAAAATAATATCTTCTGCAACATCTGCAATAATTTCATTCAAATCACACAATAATGTTGGTACAAAATTGTTAAATGTAAAAACAAAATTACCTAAATTAAAAAAATCTGGTGTTTACAAAATTAATTGTCCAAAATGTAATGCTGTATATATAGGTCAAACACAAAGAAATTTTGAAATAAGATTCAATGAACATTTAAGAGCATATAGATTACAACAACCAGATAAGTCAAACTATGCCAAACACGTTCTTGAACATCCACACTCACTCATACACACTAATGACATTCAAATATTACACACCTGTAATAAAAAACAAAATTTAGATTTCCTCGAAGAACTTGAAATCAAAAGACATCTAGCAGATCAACAATATAAAGTAGTTAATGAACAAATAAATCTTGGAAGTTCACCACTATTAAACTGTTTACTTTGATTGAGTCTTCATTTTATACATAGATAAGACGTAATTATAACACAAATATATTAAGCTATTGTAAAGATCAGCAGGATATAGTTTTTTCCTGGTTTTTCTATATCATTGCACAGTTATACTGATCTTAGAGGGAAATACATCCAGGATAATCCCTTAGGGCTAATAACATCTAGGCTTTAATATTGTTATGTCTTATTACTTCCTTACTTGGTCTAGCCTTAACTACTTAGCAACATCAAGTACCTAGTTACAAACAAACATGTAATTTCAATATGTCAATCTGACGATGCTAGTTATAGCGAAACAGCTGTAATTGCAATTTATAGAATAAATAGTGAAAGTTAATACAACCTTTTAGTTGTTTATTGTTCTGCCGTTATAAATGGCTAGCTTGTTACTAGGCACTAACAGTAGCCAAGCCAGGCGAAAACCGATGGATTGTTTTCCTAGCTTCTTGGGAAAACTTTATGGTTTAACCATGCGATAAAAACAAGGTTAAGTAGGAATTAAACGCTCAGTAATCAAGGCCAACTTCATTAAGCCTCTGAAACGCCAAAAAGAGGCTCCGAAACCATGCAAAGGTTTACAGTCGAATGATAATACACCAGCTAATAAGAAGCAGATGAAAAGGAAGTTCTTCGCACAAGATAGAGGATACAGGTCTTTTACCTATAAGGGTATCGGGGGTAGATGGAGGGTTTCTTAAGGTAGACCAAATACTAAAGATCGTGAAAGGAGGTTTTAAAGCAATTACCAGAAGGTGGACCTTTCTTAGGCTAATTAAGTACATCCATAAACCAGAATATTTAGCAAAACCGTCTGCAATCGGGGTCAGTGCGCAATGGCTAAAGTTTAAAGTGTTTAAGATATCCTTGGAAGGATGTCAGTCGCCAGGCTAAAGATATGAGTAAAATTCCGAGCCCTAGACAGTGTACTGTCTGTATATCTACCAGAAGAACAGGAAACAGGATTGAGGACCAAAAGAATTCTTTTTTGAGTATGCTACCATCTGCTGAAAGCTTGTCTTTGGACCATCTCGTGGGACAATAAGTTGTTTGGAAAATGAACAAATTTGGGTCTCCTCAGGACCTATCTGCGTACTTCCGCATATAAAAAACCGTATGTCCATTTAAAAAGGGCTGAGCATAACTTCCACAATCTTCAATAGTCAATAGAAGCTAAGAGTATGCCTGCTTTACAAAACTCTAAAAGAGCACCCTAAAAGGAAAGAACAAAGAGCCAAAAGAAAAAACAAAAAAGGGGAACGGCATCTACATCCATAATGAAGGTATAGAGTTAACGGGGGACCTAATGCAAACTTTTCCCCCAGAAGTGGGCAATATAAATGCACTAGAGGTCAATCTTTAACATGACATGGATGTTTCTACTTTTCTCTCTAGAATATTTAAAACAGTTGCTTGAATGTAACCTTGATACATAAAGCAGGGGTCTCTAACCTACAGCCCGCAGAAAATTAGCATACTGAAGAACAAAAGTTATTTTTATCTTAGTCATACTGAAATATTAAGTGGCAAACAAATGCAATCTTCTTACTAAAAAGTTATATTAATTAAGCTTTATACACTTCTTTAGTGTAAACCGTTGTATTGAAGAGTCTTCAAAATTCAATAAAGTAAATTTTAGTTTTTTATTATCCCGTGTTTTTAATAGGCCTACTTGAAACAACAATCCTTTAACAGAACAAATATTATTTTATAGCAAATATAATTGTTTGTTTAGTAACACATTTTTTTCTTCGCAAAAAATTTTTTTAGCCAACAACAAAGTTATATAAGAAAACATAGAAACTATTAGGTATAAAATTATTAGGTTAGTAGAATTAGGTAGGGTGTACTGGGGGGTGAATGGGGGGAGAGCTTGACTTTCAGCACGCCTATCCCCCAAAAATTTACAATGTGGCCCTTGATTAAAACAAGATTAGAGCATTTTTTGGTGCAATAGGTGAAAAATTTGTTCTTATTGGTGATAACACTGGTCGTTACCGTCGAATAGTCGACGATTGTATGAAAGCTTATGGCTTTGGAATAATGAAGTGACTTCTTGTTCAACTAATATGAATCGCATGTTTGGGTCGAAGTAGAGCTAGGTTTTGAACAAGACTAGAAATTTAAGATTGTTCGTTTTAAAATTTGTGGTTTATTTTCAATTTTTCTTAAAAATTTACTTTTGTTTGGTATATTGGTCGGTGTTCATGAAAATAAAAATTAGTAAATATTTATTTAATATCAATAAAACATGAAGTCAATCCACAACAAATTTAAAGGTAAAACTATAAAAAATCGCGAAAAATTAGTTAGATTTTTTAAAAGAGAATTAAGAAAGAAAGAAAGTTTAGATGTTGGAGAATTAGTGAAACTTACAACAGGTCTAATGGGAATGTCTGGTTTATGTATTTTAGGAAGACCATATAACAAAGGGGTAACAATCGACATAGGACATAACTTTAAATGACTTTGATCAAAAAAGGATAATGTATCCTAAATCTAAGATAAGATTTAAAATAGTTATGAAATTTTACGGTAGGATCAGAAGGTAATTTGATAAAAGAAGAATCAGAAGAGAGAAAATAATCAACTTTAGCATTATATGAAGGTTATCCAAAGCGACCACACAATTACCCTTATTAGCTTTATCATTATCATTCCTTCGATTTTAGTAAATATTTATTTATATTCTTACATTTCTCGATTTAAACTTTTGAACATCAAATTTACAATGAAATACTAATGTTTATAATATCCATTTTATTTTCAAAGTATTATTCATCAGAGTGTATAAAACGCAATTGAAATTACATTAGATTTTTGAATTTTGAATAATTTGTTAAAATAATTAATGACATTAACAAAAAGAACATCCCGTGAATCTTTAAAAAACGCATTATATAAATAGTCAATTTGAATAAATTGTTTAAATAATTAGTAGCATCAACAAAAAGAACACCCTGTGTGTTTTGAATGACATTAGGAGACTAAACAATTCTATTTAAAACGCAATATACAAATAGTCCTAGCATTCTCTCTATTTGTGAACGGCCCATTGGTGTAATTTTGTGCATTGAATTTCATTATACGTATGTTGTGTCTATTGTTTACAAACGGTGGTCATGCGTCGTTAAGTACCACTCCAAAATAAATGATTGTAGTTAGGGTTGGAAGTTGGAACTATAAAGTGGTCATCCAAACATCGTTGTATCGTTATCCCACAAACTGAGCACACTGCGTCGATTTATTATACTTTTATCCCCTAATAAAACTGACAATGTTTAAGTATTGCATCAAAAGTGTCAAAACAACTATTTCTTCCCTTATAATACAAATTATTTATCAAAAACTAATTTTTAAATATCAATAAAACACTAAGTCAAACCACAATAAATTTAATGGTAAAACTACAAAAATGCGCGACTAGTTTAGGTCTTAGACCCAGGCTAAAAATAAAAAGATACAGTAAGAGGATTAAGACAAGAACTATAACAATAATAATAAATATAAAGTGAGGCACAAAAGTAATAAAGAAAAGCTTAGCTATCATGTAAAAGTCAATACATTTGTACAATATTAAAAGTTACATCAGTCAAAATATATGAATATGTAGATATATTAATAAATTACGGACTAAAATAATATAAATAAGTTATTAAGTTAAAATAAACATATAGGGAACATAGAGGGACAAAATGGGATTTTTTGAAAAACAACTAAAAGGTCAACAGAAAGAACGTAAAATAATGAAAGGATTGTAACATTGTTATACCTAAACAATGTACGAACGTAGAAATAAGAAAAAAGAAACAAATAAGAAATAAAGGAATTAAATCTTGAAGGATAAAGTTATACATAATCTTTAGAATATACAGAGTAATTCTATGAGCACTGCAACATGAAGCAATCAAAATATACAACAGAACTAACATCCAGACAATCAAGAAACAGAAGAATATCTATGAAAGATGGATCTAAAAGAATCTAATTTCTGGGAAAGGGGATGGTAGGAGTAGGAGTAGTAGTCAATAAGACAATTTGTGGTAGAAGGTTTTCTATAGACATCAAAACAAAAAGAACCATTAACTAAGTTATTCTACTCGAGATATGTTGATGATTGTTTTGTCTTGTTTAAAGGCACTCTTTCTGATATAGACAACTTTTTTACCTATATAAACTCTCTTTACCCTAGAATTTAATTTTCTATTGAAATGGAAACTGATAACCAGATTTCTTTCTTGGATATTTTGATAACTAAGGACTTAGTTAATTAAATTTATTGTAATAACCCTTACTTTTCGGAAGTCCATCTCATTAAGTATAATACAAATACTTCGTTTGAACTAAACTTCCAAGTTTATTTGAAAAAATTATGTTTTAAATTACAATGACGGCCGTTTCGCTGATTAGCATCTGACGATGCATAATCTTTAGAATATACAGAGTAATTCTATCAGCATTACAACATGAGGCAATCAAAATATACAACAGATCTAACGATGGTAATCAGCGAAACGGCCGTCATTGTAATTTAAAACATAATTTTTTCAAAAAACTTGGAAGTTTAGTTCAAACGAAGAGTTTTGTATTATTCTTGACTTAGTTAATGGTTATCCTAGTTCTTAAATTTAAAAATCGATCTTGATTTGCTGTTGTAGAGCATCCCCGTCCTGGATGTTGCTCGGCTGGACTATAAGTTTCTCTAAAACGGTTCCATAATCTACTGATAACGCTTTGAGACACACCCATCCGCTCAGTAACTTGAGTTTGCCGCATGCCACCTTCAAGATGACCTACAGCTCGATTCATTTCGTCTAACGTTAAATGTCTCATTTCCATGATAAAACACAATAACTGATATTATGTAGTCACTAGACAATATCTTTATTAGAGTGATCAAATTAGAAATTAATTTAAAATTTTAACAGTGTAGCATTTCTGCTTTTTTCATATTCCAGGATTGTTTTACTTTTTGCAACTTTTTTAAACGTACAGGCACATATTTATCTTTAGAAATTGAACTAATACATACATTCCACGGGCAATTTAATTGATACTGAAATTAATTCTATCTAATTAATTATTCTTAAAAATTATCCCTAGACTTTTCCGATGTATGTATCAAGTTTGCAGTAGGATTACAGAGGATATAGTAAACTCTTACTAATTCAATATATAATACTTACTAAGCGTATTTGGTAAACTAATGATAATTTAAAAGGAATTGTATCTAATTTCTTATGAAATAACAATTTTAAAAGTATTTATAGCAACTTAGACATAAATATTAACAGTCGCTTATTTTTAAATCGTTAAAATCCCAACAAGATTTTTTATTTCGTCCCAAAATCTATAAACAAACAAAATAATTGAATCATCGGCTTCTTGTTGTTTCTACCTGTTACCTTTGCCTTTTTAAGATGATAAAAACTCAGCGGGAGGACGTCATAGCTATACCTCGTGTTGATAGGTTCTGGCCGCCCATATACCCACAAAATGATTTAATGTTTTTATAGTCCTTAAATTGCACAATATTTTTTGTGAAATGGGAGCTAGAAGGTTACCAATTTCTTTAGAAAAGACAATAGGATGAGTTTTTTCTTTGTTTGAGTTGTATCAATATAACTTAATTTCAGGGAAATCAAAAAAATAATAATCATAAAAAATTATTGCTTGACAGTGAATATTTCTTGATTATAATAACTTGGGTACCTATTGTGTTTAAGGTAATGTGTTTTTGTTCTGTGATTCCATGTTCTTCTTTCTATTTATTGTAAAATTTTTCTAGCCTGACGATGGTCCTAGAGGACCGAAACTAGTCGCTACTCCATTAATAAACAGTTTATGGGATAAACTTTGCGTTTTCCTTTGAACCTTTTTTTTAATAATTGGGAAACGTACATCTCAACTGCATTGGAGACAGTAAAAGGCGTGGGTATATATAAGGAGACAACTGTGGGGGATATTATCAATGAAGGAACTGCTGCAAGTCCAATAATGGCAGCAAGTAGAATTAATAGGAGAATAAACAATGAAGGCACCTTTGAATACATACCAACAGAAACATTTAGAGGCAAGAAGCTACCAGAAACAGTTTTAATAGATTATTATGAAGCAAGAGTTCAGTGATACATAGAACTAGTTCTAGAATGCATTAAATGTCTCAGATTTGGACTTACAAAAAACTCTACCGAAGCAAGATGTGTACCATATGTAGTTATAATTGATAAATAAGTATCATGAGTTAGCTCAATTATAAATAACGTATGTACTTTTTATATATTTTTTATAATCTTTTCATTTGAGTGAGAAACAATAATTCTCCAACCAGCATATGGTCAAACATAAAGAAATTTTGAAGTACGATTCAATGAACACTTAAGAGCATATAGATTACAACAACCAGATATGTTATACTATGCAAAACACCTACTTGAACATCCAGACTCACTCATACACACCAATGACATTCAAATTGACAAAATTTAGATATCCTTGAAGAACTCGAAATAAAAAAACTATATAGCAGATTGTTAATTATCAAATAAATCTGGGAAGTTCTCCACTATTAAACTGTTTACTTTGATTGAGTCTTTAATTTTTATACAAAGATAAGACGTAAATCTAACACAAATATATTAAGTTATTGTAAAGATCAGAATAATATAGTTTTTTTCCTGGTTTTTCTATATCATTGCACAGTTATACTGATCTTAGAGAGAAATACATCGAGGATAATTCCTTAGGGCTAATAACATCTAGGCTTTAATATTGTTATGTCTTATTACTTCCAGGTCAAAAGGGCCATCATGAAAACTTGTCTCGGATCTGATGTATCTATAGGATTATTATTTTATCGATCTTATATAAGATCAATTCTGGATTATGGTTGTATTTTTTATGGCGCTGCTAACAACTCACTGTTAAAGAAAATTGAAGTTTTTCAAAATAATGCTCTTAGAATTTGCCTAGGAGTAATGAAATCCACACATGATCGTGCTTTATACGTAGAATCTCTTAAACCGCCCTTAGCCTACAGAACACAGTTTTTAAGCGAAAAATTTTTGAGTAAAAACATACAATCGAACACAGATGTTTTAAGTAAAGTATCCACTCTAAACATTTATGATTTAACCAATAAATACTGGACTCATAAAAACTCTCCTCCCTTATGCAAAGCCATACAGAATTGTAAAATAGATATTGACATGCTAGCCTAAGATGTAGACATTTTTACTATTACAAACTTTGAAGATTTCTTGACCAGTATAAAAATAATTTTACCCCCAATTAGAATGCACCCGTAGTTCGAACTATACTCAATCGATTGCCAAATTATACTGTGGTATACACTGATGCTTTTAAAACTTCACAAAGTGTTGGTTGGGCTTTTTATATTCCCTCAAACTTGATGAACAAATTAATAAAGCTTAACAAACATTTCTTAATATACAGCGCAGAAGCCGTTGCCATTTTGGAAGCTTTAATCTTTGTATCAAGTTCTAAAAAAAAGGCTGTGATAGCTTCAGATTCATTATCAGTCTTAAAAGCATTGGAAAAAAACGAATCTACCACATGAACAACCAAACCATTACATCTTGAAAATAAAAAATGTTTAAGCAGATTTAAGGAAAAGAAAAGTTGCTATAATTTTTGTTTGGGTAAAAGCTCATATAGATATTTTACCCAATGAACACGTTGACAAATTGGCAAAATCCGCGATAACTACTGGAGAAGATTTAGACCACAAATTTTGTAGTGCGGACTTCCAAAAAATCTGTAAAATGAAGCAATTTAAAATATGGGAATCAGATTGGAAAGATTTTTGCACAAGTCATATTGCACAATATACATTAATACAGCCAAATCTACCCAAAACAACTTGGTACAATAATCTAAACAGGCCCAGGAAATATATTACTACGGTAATAAGAATGCAATTAGGACACGCAAGCTATGGACAACATTTGAATAGGATAAAATGTCAAGGAAACTGACTTAAGCGACTACTGTGGAGAAATGGAAAACTTGGAACACATACTATTTGAATGCAATAAAAATAAGACTTTATGCGATATAGAAGCCTGATAAAGACCAAATTCTCTTCCCCAATAAATATACCTTCAATGCTCTGCAGAGAAGCTTTATCTCAGACTCTCGATCCAATCTTCAAATTTTTAAGAACCTAAATACATCTATAGGTGGTGAAACTTAACAGACTTTGAACCTTTGTGTTTAACCTTTGTTTTATATTACCTTTCTTTCCGAGGCCTTGTCTTGTATGTCTAGACAAAAATGCTCTGATCGGCCCCTGGCCGGAAAGTATGTGTACACGTTCCACCTTTTGTAATTTCCTGTAGATATATTGAGTCTGGCTGAATGACTAATGTATATGCCAAGAAAGAAGAAAAAAAACCATTACTTCCATACTTGGTCTAGCCTTAATACTACTTAATCAACATCAAGTAGTAAAATTATTATTTTGATTAACAATAACTATTACCTATTTTTTTCCAATCTGTATCAACTCAGTCTATCCAAAAAAATGTATTTAAGTCCTCAAATTTGGATTTATTAGACAGTATATTTCCAAAATAATATTGCAAGAAGGTACGTTGTTTGAATTCAATCTATTTAAACTTCCAAATACGATGTATAAGTAAGTAGAGCACTTGTAGAACAAGAAATATGATTTAAGTGCTGTGTTCAGCATTCTTTTAAAAAAAGTGCATTTTTCGCGTAGCGCATTATCCAAAAAATATTACAGTCAATAAAGTCGAGACATAATCAAAAATTCCTTTTAACCTTAAATCGCCGACAATATCATCAAAAATCATCGTGAGAAATGAAATAATTTAACCCGATGGTATCTGATGATGTGTGTGTGTTCTAAAATACTATAAAATAATACATCCAATGAACGGGACCAGCAAAGAGTACGACAGCGTCATATCTTTCTCTCTCTAATCGCCTCTCAATTAATTAAACACGAAAATCGAATGTATAACACGCATTCTCCGAATATAGAGACAAAATGCCGGTCGCTTTGTGAACTTTTCAATAAATAACGCATGGAAAAAACGACTTAACTCAGAGACACTACCAGATCTTTTTTCCAAGGGGTACCAAAGAATGCTAATAACTATAGACAGTTGCAAAGTTTAGATTAGACGTCAATAACGGCAAAAGTCAACATTTTTGATAATAGTGACCTTCTAAAAAATGCATAACGGGATTAAGAGGGGCGTTTCTAATTTGGTAAGCCTGCCTGAATTTAGTGAAAAATGTGGTTATTTTTAAATTACAAGAATGAACAGTAGATGGCGATAGTGGTTTCAAATTAGTATTTTTGTTATAAATTTGAATATTTTTAGAGCTTGTTGACTTTCTTTGTCTAAGACAGAGATGAAAATATGAATTTTGCTTCGTAAATCTTTGAATGTTTCCACGACACACACATACATTTGACCTTGAGACCATAAACAGATGAAAAATACCTGTATAATTTTTATTAAATATCCTATTTGAATATGTTTTCGAAGTTTTGTTGTGATATTGTTGTGTCATAGGCGTAACAAATTAATTGTTTTTAGGATTTAAAATATGGATATATAAAAAAATAAAATAAAATAAGATTTCGGCATTCCTAACAAATAATTAATTAATGAAATTTATTGTACTAACCAGAGTTGGGTCGGATATTGAAAAAAAGTATCCGGATACCGGATGCGGATACTCAAAATGTATCCGGATACTTTTTTAAAAAGTTGGAATACTTTCATTTAAAAATGTATTCAGATACAAGTACCTATCCGGATACTTCCTAGGATACTTTTTTTAAAAAGGACAAATTATTAGTATTAAAACTATGTGATGTGCAGGTATTTTTAATGTAATATATAATAATAAAAATACATTTAACTAACGAAAAATTTTTCGTGTCACTGCCTGAACTTTTGATATTGAATTTGGCCAGCGTCGGACCAGCCGAGTTTCCAAACTTTTTAGGTGGTGTACTTATTTGTACTTGTAGGTACACTAAAATAAAAATATAAATATTAGGATGTCCTTTATTATAATATCCGAAAAATAATTTCTTCTAATAATTATAAATACAGGGTACAAAGGGGTTCTTGAAAAGAGAGATATAGAAAATATAAAAAATAAATAACGTATGTACTTATGAAACTTTATAGGTAAATATATTATAACGGTGACCAGTACGAAAAGTGGGATTTAACATGTTAGACACATCTGAATTAAAGGAAGGGCAGTGTTGTGCCTACGTTAGGTGCATTATCGGAGGGCGATATTTAAAAGTATCCGAATATCAAAAACAGTATCCGAATACCGGATACTTTAAAATTTGGTCACGAATACGGATACCGGGTACAAAATTTAAAAAGTATCTGGATTCAGCTTTGGGATACATAATAAGTATCCGGATATTGTATCCGTATACTACCCAGCTCTGGTACTAACCCTTACTAATTAAGGTATTTATTAGAATAAATATATTAATTATAATAAAAACATATTACGGTTTCTGAATATATTCACATCAACATGGTCAAAAGAAAAATTGAAATAAAGTGGAAAGTATGTAATTATACCTTTTTTAAAATTGAGATTGAAATGTATTGGCAACAATGCAAAATTAAACAAGGTTAGTTTGATGATCAGAAGATCAGAGATTATTGTATTTACTTTCTGATGGATGTTATTTTAAGGTGTTGAAGTAGATGTAAATTTTTAAAATATATTTGTGGGGAAAAATTTAAATACTTTTTCAAAACGTTTGATGATTATTGCAAAAGTGTTACTATAATGTTTGTAAACATTAACAGGTTAGTCTGTCTTCAATATGACTTCAAGTAAGTACCTTGCTAATTACTTACTGCCTAAATAAATAAATATCATTTATTTTTTAGAAAGTATTGTACATTTCTAAATTACCACCCAGATCCATGATTTAATGAAAGCTTACCTATACCTAGTTTATTTTTATTTTGAGAATGTGGCGCAAGAAAAAAATATTTCCATGTTTTCAATAACCTACGATAATAACTAACCAATCTAGAATCTATAGAAATACACTTTGTGCACCTGTTTTCAAGATACCCAACAATACTCTTGCAAGTACTAAACATAATTGTTAATGTTATGGGTATATCTTAATAAAACTAATTGTATCATTTATGGCTATTAATTATATTCCAAAAATGTCAACCCCATACTTTGTGGAATCAATTGAAATTAAAATGTATCCAATAGGATTGTAACTTTAATTTTTTAACTGGTATCTTTCACACAAATGAAAAAATCTTATTTATTTTATAAAGATCCATATTTTATTTACATTTGAAAGCACTCTCCATCTGGTAATCAGAAGTGATATCAGGTTTTGTTTATTTACTGGTTTAATTTTTTTACTATTAATAGGTATTATTTATTTTATTATCTATGATTCAGATATTGATATAGGTATTTTGCATATTAGATATATGAATTTTCTTCTTTTTGAGTACCTACCAATAGTATTTGCTTGCCCATGTTGAAGTACTTTCTTTGGAAAATTGAAATCAGTGGTATTTTGTGTACTACTGCTACTGTGTGCTTATTCCCTGTGAATTTGCCTCTTGATACTAAATAATCAGCATTACCAGAGAAGTGTTAATGCTACAAGTCCACTTTGAGCCATCCTTTGTCTACTTTAAATACTAGGATAGACCAATATTAATATCATTTTCTAAATCAAAAGTTCTAGATTATTTTTTAGGTAGAGTAAGGTAAACAAAATATTTCTATAAGATTCAATAGGTTACTACTTTTCTAAAGTATTTCAAAAATGCCCTGAAAATACTATTTTTAGCAATATACTTTTTCTGGCAACCATATATGTTATTTCATCTATGTTTAGATAATTAAATTGTTGGAGAAATAAATCAATGGTTTTCAAAATATATGCTACTGTTTCCTCAAAAACAATTATATATTTAAAAAGCAAAACACTAAAATTAATATATTTTGACGTTATAAACGAGAAATAAGGTTAGGTTGGTTATGTTAAGTGAAGTTTGGATTTGGAGAATTAGAATAGACATACGTCTTTAAAAAAAGCGCCACCAAAACTGTTGAACTAATTTGACAGATAAGTGCAATGTTCAAATTTTGCGTGCAACAAATCTCAAAAAATACACCTTTCTTTAACTTCATATTTTGCTAGTCGCATTCTCTATGCTTTCTTTAGGAGTTAAGCTTCTGGCGTTAAAATTCGTGATCACAAATTGTCAAACTTTTTAAAAACATACCATCACTTAAACACCAATATCTCTTTTATTACAATATAAAACTTAACTAAAAAACCTTATCTCCTAGAGAAAGGTCTGAGCTATATCCTGTTAAAATTTGAATACGTAATTTAAAGGCGTTCTTTAGATTTGTTGTTTACAAAATGATTGAAATTTTGGGTACAATTCAGGCTTGCCACCCGTTTTCAGCTGTCACATTTTTGACGCCCCTCTTAAAAGAAATTGAGTTTAAAGAAACATAATAATGTTATGAAATAGGAAGGTATGTCTCAAATCTGCTGTTGTAGGAAAACATTTTTGCCATCTTTGTCTAGGTAATTCTAAATGATCTGGATTTTCAAGATAACTTTTGGCATAATATGATTAAAGAAAATCGAGCTTTAAGAAATAGAACAATATTATAAAATAGGGAACTTTTTATTGCATATTTGTTTAGGTAATTATGGATATTCGACTGTATTTCTATGCTCTTTTTTGCATATGTTTCTAGGTAATTCTAAATGATCTGGAGCTGAATCACAAAGCAACATCACTATATCTATAGTATAGAGGTTTCACGTCGGTTACCAATCTAAACCGTCATAGTGCAAACTTCTTATTCCAATTAAGAGATGGCGCACCTCGGTATTCTTACGAAAGTTGGTAATCGTGTTGTACAAATATGTTGGTACTAGATGGACGTCGGTTGTTGTTTGATGTAGTTTTGACAGTTGACAGTATTTTGACTTCGTTGGTATACAGTTTTTAAGGCGCTTAGAAGTAATTTAATTCTGAATTTACCTTTGTATCAAAAAATTTAATAGTAAAATGCGACAGTGATGGTCTAGGTTTGCATTTTAAGATTAACTATATTTTTCTATGGGATATGAAATGCTTCAAAAATAAAGTCATTTGCCATACCGATTTTAGGATTATTAGCAAGAAAATTGAGGACATTTAAGGAAATGTAGATCATTTTTTAATATTTAAAAAATACCAAAAAACAAAATGTAATTTCTGAGTATTACTTTTTAAAATGTTAAATAAAGCATCTTATTAAAATAATTAATTATTTTGCTTTATTTAAATCGTTTACAACTTTGGAAATTAAAAGGGTTCGCTAAATTTGGTTTATTTATCTACTATGGCCGTGAGCACTCTATAGTGTTGGTGCTTTGCGATCTGGATGATTAAGATCATTTTTGACAATAGTGTTACAATCTGCTTAGACCAGAGCCGAAGCCTTTAAAAATGGTAAAAAATGAAACAAAATTACCCATTGGAAAAGGAGGGGAATATGATCAAAATGAAAGGAAAAATAAATTACCGTCAATCCGAGTTCGGGAAGTGGGAGGGAGTGAGTTTTTAAGGAAAAAAAATGGTTTATCTTGATTTTCGGCTAAACTACACGTCCTATGCGAAAAAGTTAAATAGCAAAGTTGTAGGTAATAAAAAGTTCTACAACTTTTATTTTTGCAATTTTTTTACATAACCTCAAAATTTGGGTGAAAAATTCAAAAAATCAAGTTTTTGGTTTTTTTATGAAATTTAGTGAAAACTTACCTTATTATGTCCCAAATATACTGTAATTTATTTGATTAAAAATATTTATTTTTTTGCCTTATTTTCACTTAATATCAAAAAAGCACCCTAATTTTCAATCGAAAATTCTGACGTCAAAATATCAGCTTTTTTCAAAAAGTTTGGGGGCTTTTTGTTCACTGAAATATCTACTTTCTGATGGTATAAAAAATATACATTACTATAGGAAATATTCTCAGAAAATGCAAAAAAGAGAGAAAAACCCAAATTCGAAAAATTTTTATTATCAATCAACGCTAGTACTGACGTCTCCTTCATGCGATTTTTACTATTCTTTATTCTGACATTATTTGAATGTGTTAGATTAGGGGAACAACAATCACTGATAATAATTGCTAAATTTGTTTTTCCCTTCTTCCGCATCATGAGGAAGTGCACATAGTTTTACACTTCATTAGAGGACAAGGTCATTGAACGTAAGTTCTTACATATCTCATTCAATTAGGTACATTTTGTTTCAAAAGTACGACCAAATCTCACCTGTTATATTTTTATCTAGGGGGCTTGACTAATCCCAAATTATCACATATCCTATATTACTATAATTTTAATTGCGAAACATCTCTTGCTCATCAACGACATCTGTATCTTTTATTCTATAACTATTTATTTAGGAATAATTTTCTCTGGAAAATAAAGAAATAACAGTAGGATATTCAACATGTACCATTTCACAATACACTATATAACATTATTAGTGTTTCTAAATTGTGAAACAAACTTTCCAAAAATGTCTGCAAGCTTTTTTTAGACTTAAACGCTAATGTGCTCAGTTTCACTTAGATACCTATTTCATTTTCGTAGTAAATTTATAGTTGACAAAAAATAGTTTATTGTAATTAAATAAAATCACTCGCTGTATTAAAGATCATTATTAATTATTTAATAATCAATTTCACTTTGAAATAGTATATAAATTAAAGAAGACTAATTTAATTTCCTAAAATATAAACGCTTACCTTTTATCCGCTGGTATCGGCCGTTTATGACAAAAAACCGTCCATACGGCAGGTCCGGCGATCCCGATCGGACCATTTATCTTAGTAGGCTACGGTGGCGCCGTCTGGCATTTGTTTTAACCGTTTGTCCCGCCCTCTGTCGCTCTTTCCCATTATCATAAAACTTCACTAGTTGTGTATGTGAACAGCGCCTACCTTGACTGAATCGTTACCATAGCTGGGGACGTTACACGGCCCTCTGGATGACTGTCTTGGTGGTCATATTCTTCTTTCATATGTATTATGCTCGCCGGGTTTTGTGTTTACCGTAGTCTCGTGGGGTTATGTTGGGACCGAGATCTTTTTATTGTATTATTATTGAAATTTACGACCTCTGTTATCGACAGGATATTTAGATTAATAGTATATTTGTTTGTTTAAGGACCACGACGACATATTAAAAATCCTTTAAAATAGTTTAAAATACTTGTCTCCACACGTATTCAAATCCCTTTTATTTATAAACATTCAAATATAATAATAATAACGGTTATTCATTCAATACTAATATTGTTTTACTGTATAGAAGTGTAAGTGATATAAAAAGATTTAGTAAGAACAATAAACAACCAAACGTTTGAACAAAACTTCCACTTTTTATTGGGAAATAGGTTTTTAAAATACAATTACAGCCTTTCCCCAATTTTTTGGTCTGTTTTTTGATGCCAAAAACCACTGTTGCTTTTGCACAACCAGTTTGTACGATACACAAAAAATTATACACAAATAATATCGTGCTGTTCCTTATTTTCTTATGTATCTTAATTTTTATTCCACACTTTTACTAACTTTTCTCCCGCAAGTACTATGCCTCATTAATTTATTATCAATTAACCACCCTTTCTTTGCCTCATAGTTTATCGAATTCTTTCTAATGCATTAAGTTGGGTGTGACATAAAAAAAGTTAAGTTCGTCATTATTATCATTGTATACATAAATTAAGAAAACCAGTTGCACAACCAGTTTGTACGATACACAAAAAATTATACACAAATAATATCGTGCTGTTCCTTATTTTCTTATGTATCTTAATTTTTATTCCACACTTTTACTAACTTTTCTCCCGCAAGTACTATGCCTCATTAATTTATTATCAATTAACCACCCTTTCTTTGCCTCATAGTTTATCGAATTCTTTCTAATGCATTAAGTTGGGTGTGACATAAAAAAAGTTAAGTTCGTCATTATTATCATTGTATACAGAAATTAAGAAAAATATGTAGTGTTGCATCTATTTATGGATGTATAATTGGCTCATGTTTAGAATATGTTCAATCAATAAAAATTTTATTTTATATTTATTTTATTTTTTTAATAAAAATATTTGCACAGATATACGGAAAAACAACAAAGTCTAATACTAAAATAATTATTATATTTAAATATTCAAAGAGTTCATAATTCACTAATTTATTCATAGTATACAGAAAACCAACACAAACAAATGTAATTAAACCACAACTCAATTCATTCTATATCGCACAAATTAACATCTTAAATTTTGCTACATAGAGCATTTTTAATAAAACAAATAACTATATCTAATGATTATCCAATACATTTTATAAATAAATAAATTAAGAAGAAGGAAAATATCACTACAAATAATTTTTCCTAAACAAACTAAGGAAATGATTTTATTTTTATAAATAATTTTGTATAATTACGTATAATTACTTACTGAAGCATAATAAGTAAATGATAAAAATTCCAAAATGATTGCATTGCTTTAAAACCCTTTTACCTTTAATAATGTGTGAATGCACCCCGATGTGATGCATTATCCAACGCACCTAGGCATACTTCTGATCAGGTGGTCAATGTCCTCCTGTGATATCTCATTTCAGGCAACTACCAACTCCTCTCGAAGTTCTTCTAGAGTCTGAGGAACACGTTGCAAATTGAGCAATCTCCTACCCATCATATCCAACACGTGCTCAATTGGGGATAAGTCGGGAGATCTTGGTGGCGAAGGTAACAATGTGACATCATTATGTTGAAAGAAGTCTATTGTGACTCTTGCGACATGTGGTCGGGCATTATCTTGTTGGAAAGTTGGATTTGCCGGGGTGTCAAGATAGGGTAAAAGATGGGGTTCTAAAATTTCTTGGATATAACGCTGCGCGTTCATGTTACCTCTGATGAAGATTAAAGGTGATTTCTAACCATAAGCTATAGCACCCCAAACCATAACTCCAACAGTTTGATGAACATGCCTTTCAACAAAAAACTGTGGATTTCTTGTTTCACCACGTCGTCTTCTAACCCTCGCTCGACCATCGTGCATGCCTAAACAAAATCGAGACTCGTCACTAAAGACAATACTGTTCCATTCCTGATCCCAGAGCAACCGTTCTCTGCACCACTCAAGGCGATTACGTCGGTTGTCTGGAGTTAAAGGGAGGATGCAGTTTGGTCAATAGGTCTTCCGTGTTCTGCAAACCATTCATTTGCAATGGACCTGGCAGTGGAGAAACGGTCTCCTAAGGCCAATAATCTTAGACGGCGATCTTCACGGTCTGTTGTTCTACGGGGGCGTCCAGAACCCCTTGCTCTTTGCGTACGGCCTTCTCGAAGCCATGTCTGACAACACCTAATCACGGTGTCTACACTTCTTTGGACTCTAACTGCAATTTTCCGAAAAGAAAATCCAGCTTCCCGAAGTCCCATTATACGACCCCTATCAAACTCACTAAGTTGACGAAATCGTACAGGTCTCCGTACCCTAGGCATCGTAACTAATCGTATAGAATGTCAAGAACCAAAATCCGCAAAATTTGGATCTTTACTTTGGCTACAATATTCATTTGTGTATTGTTAGTGGATTTCAAATAAAGCAGTATGAAAACCGGAATCTTCAACTGATAAGGCTGAAAATTTTATCAATTGTCTATTTCAGTAAAATAAATAAATTCACCAAATTTTATTAAAATAAAATCATTTAATCTGGGTGTTCGGATTTTTATGTCACTTAGTATATTTCTAATACTATTTCAAAAATATGTTAGGCAACATAAATGTATTATGTATTGGTATAAAATTGTTAAATGAAAAAATGTTGTGTACAAACTTAAACTACTGTTTACATAGGACAAACAAAGAGAAATTTTGAAGTTGGATACAAAATAAAAAAAACTTAATATAAGCATACATATTACGATAACCAGAAGTAATAAGTATAGATTAATTATAAACTGCAAAATACACAGAATCAGATTTTATATCTGCAGTGTTCTAGTTATTTTGGGGAATGTTTTAACTTAAACAAATATTAAAAAATATGAAAATAGACTTTAGACCTAGACTCCTGATAAAAAAAATGATGTTGATATTCGACACCGTTTTGCAACGTATCTGCAGTGATTTGATTGATTTCTTGCCTGATGATGAGTTTTTTAAATCATCAATATTTTCTTCTTCTACAGAAATTAATTCGCGAGAACTGTCAAAAGATTTTTTGTCAATATATTCCTGGGCTGCGTTCCAACACCAGCCCAAACATTAACTTAGAATCCTGGGTGTAACCTTCCTTCATCCGGTGTAGAAATTTGGAAGTACGATACAGGCTAACTCACACAAACCGAAGAAATAGAAACACTACACATTTGTGATAAAAAAACAAAATTTGTATTTTTTGAAGAAATTGAAATAAAGATACATGTAACGAATCAACAATTAAACCGTACAAAAAGTATACACTTTTTAGCTATGGTATAAAAGAAACGTCAAAGTAAAAAGTGTACGCAGTAATTATATTACGTACTTATTCTGACAACAACTTCCGGTCCGCTGAATGCGACCATTGTTTTGCAAACGGCTTAAATTCCTAGAAGGAGTTGCTCTGACTTTCTACCAAGTTAGAAATATTCCCTCTAAAGAGCTGCTCTACTTTGCTAGGAGTATAGGCGTTCTTTTTGCCTAAAAATCTCGAACCCTCGCACGAACCTGAAAGCGCAGTGGCTAGTTCATTTATTGCTGCCATGGACAGAAGACAGCAAATTATTGCTTCTACCACCATATACATAATTCGTAGTGGTCATATACTACAAAAAAACTAAAGCGTAAGAAAAAAAGATGCCTGGGATTCCATATAACCTCTTCTAATTGAAGAGCTTCAATGAATCCAATATTTTTCTCTTTATTCCAAAACATGATTGTCTTTTGAATGATACACAGAACAACTGATATGATATAGCGTCCTGTTTTGTTTTTCATGGATCGATTCGAGATGTTACGACCCTGGACGAAACTGTACGAACCTTTGCGCGAACCTATTGGTTCGTCTCCTTTGACTCGCGCTTAATTTCCGACAACCGATGGAACCATGTATCACGAACCGTGAGCTATACAAACCACCTATGTCAGACGGTCTGTGTTTCGTGATTTGTCCAGACAGGTTCGACGAACCACGCGCCGTGTAACCGCCGCTTAACTGGCTTATATAACCTACAAAAATCTAATCTAATCTAATCTTATCATCACCACTGACTTGATTTGATTGAGTCTTTATTTTATTTTTATTTTTTATAATATTTTTAAAATTTTAAAAATACCAGATAGTTGCAATGAATAGGCTACCCCTTTCCATTTAAAATTTTCATAGGTAGCTATAATACCACTAAGGAGTTAAATAATTTTATTGGAAAAGTATATTTTTAAATATAAATATTAACCTGTTTCAGGCTTTTCCATTTGCATTTATAATTACGTAGAAAATGACTTTATTTGTTACTTTAACTCCACACTGTTTAATTGTATTTGTCAAAGTGGTAGAGTCGGTTATTTGGATAAAATAAAAATTGGACCCACCTGTGGTTCATTCAATTTGAACCTTCTTACGAAATATCTTATTGTACAAGAACTGAGAGAAATTTTTTTTAATTAAAAAAGATTATTAATATTTTAATAGACAATAAGTTATAAAACAAATGCCATCTATATCGATGAGGTCAACAATGTGAACTGTTAAATAATAAATAAAATATGTAAGTATCGAAACTCGAAAGCAACAACTTGAAATTACACGTTAACGAAGAGAGCAGAGCTTTGTAAACACATACCAATGCAATCAATAATTCAGTTTTCTTGGAAAATTCACGTTTCGAGTTTTTTTTATAAACAGTTCAAACCATACTGCTATATCCGTTTTGTAATTTGCCATGTAGTTCAGTAATAATATAGTATCTAAAGGGTAGTTAAGTGTTTAGACCTCAAGTGGAATTATCTGTTCGTTTAATATACATTAGTTCCTGTTATCGTAAACTGTTTCAGTGTTTAAGTGTGGTCATTAGTGTAAAACGATAAAACAGCAATGTTTTTGTTGAAATAAGTACTCTGTATAAGCCCATTTTTGATATTTGTATTATTTCTATAAAAAAAATATAAAGCTACAAAAATTATCAAAACTTTTTTAAAAATGTATTGCAAAGTGTGTTTAACAATATAGTGCCTACAATAAAAGGAGACATGGTGATAATAAACTTCTTAGGTACTTTTATCTCAGGTAATGGCAAGTTTGGGTAAAGAATGCAGGTCAGGATTAAATTTGCAAAAATAATTTTTTAATAGATTCGCATACTAAAGGATATTCACAATAAAATTTAATAAAAATCTAAATATGTTAATATATCAATTCAGTTTCACTATCACTATCGTCGTCTACATTAATTATAAGAGAGAGATAATTATAAGGGATAAAACTCGTCGTCGAACAGGAACAGTAACACAGGGCGCCGCTGATGCAATTTCCCAAAGACGAAACATTTTTCACAAAAATTATTAAACAGCACAGACTAACTCTCACTACGGGAACACAAATATAAATGATTATACTCAAACCAAATTATACAAATACAAGAACCGATCCTGTGTGCAAATTTTGATCATAAGCAATAAACCGTGACAGACGATCGCAATAAAAGTGGTTTATTACCATCAGTCCCCTTTTATTGTAGGCACTATATTGTTGAACACACTTTACTAATATTTACTTTGTGGTTTGGTTAGGTTAGGTATAGTATACGAGGGCTATTCAGAAACAAGGGAACGTTTCCATCTGACGCCATTAGGCGCGCGGGGAACACGTTTGTTTTGTTGTACGCATGCTCGGAGCTTCAGTTGGTATCCAGCCGTTAGAACGAGAACATTTCCGCGCTACCAGGTTTCCCAATATTTCAATTTAAAATGTGCGCTGCAATTTCAAATACCGGCAGTTGTGAAGTGCGGTCAGTAATACGGTTTTTGTTTGCAAAAAACGAAACACCGATAGAAATTCATCGATAATTGTGCCAAGTGTATAGCAACGACGTAATGAGTGAAAGTTCAGTGCAAAAATAGTGTATACGGTTTAAAAATGGCCGAACCAACGTGCATGATAAAGAGAGGAGTGGAGGCCCGAGCATTGTGACTGACGATCTTCTCGCCAAAGTTGATGAGAAGATTCGTGGAAACGTCGCTCCACAACTCTGATCGGTACTGCCAAACTTAGAAGACAGTATAAAACAAGCGCAAACGAAAGTTATATTCAAAAATTTTGTTTTTTCACGACAATGCCCTACCTCATACGACAAACCGAACTGCAGAACTTCTTGAATCATTCAAATGGAAGAATTCCCCACATCCACCATACAGTTCCTACCTAGCACCGAGTGATTTTCACTTGTTCCCCAGGATGAAGAACTGGATAGAGACACAGCGTTTTGATGACGACCAAGAGCTCCGAGCGTGTGTAACTGAGTGGCTGAGATCGCAAGCAGCGGATTTCTATGACGAAGGAATTTCGAAGCTTGTCCACTGCTACGATAAGTGCTTTAATTTGTTTGGCGACTATGTAGAAAAGTAGCATTTTAGTCACTCTTTCAGATGTATATAATAAAATATTTTTCCTGTACCTAGTTTTTGTTTTATTATAAAACGTTCCTCACTTTATGAATAACCCTCGGATTTAAAACAGAGACCCGTTTAACAACTTATCTTATTAGTAGCTGACCCAGCAAACTTCGTAACGCCATATTTTTTTTGTCAATACTGTATAAGTTTTGAACCATTATTTTATGCATTTTCATGTATTCTTTTTTAATTTTTCGTTTTTCCTTCCGAAGAAAAGACAAATAATGCTGGTGGTTTTCCAATCAAAATATAACGCAGCTAAAATGGCTCGTTCGCTCAGCTAAGCATATTATTTATTATTCACAGAAATATTTGAAACATACCTTTGATATTGTGCCCAGTAGATCTGTCTATATAGTAATACATTCGAAAGTGCTTGTCATTTTGCCACTCGCATAATCAACTTTTCACATTATAAAATAGATGTTACGAAGAAGTTTATCAGCAAATGTTAATCTAAGAATGATTGGCACCGTTTGGTGAAAGTCTCCAGCCAGTAGAATAATTGCACCTGCTAACATTGTAGTAGCGATTCCAGACTATGCTACTGCCAGCGCAATTTCACTTTGTGTCCGAATTGTATCTAAATTAAATGACATCAAGTCTTAATAACCCTTCCTGGGACCAAATCTAAAAGAAAATTTACCTTTTGATACTAGTATTCTTTGAAATTTCAAAAAATGTAAATAGTGAATAATGCTTTTGAACTGAGTTTACTTTTTTCTGGAGACTACTTATATTCTTTTTTGTATCATTTTTGCTGTTGTAATCTACATTGATTTTTCAGACGACTCTTTAAAGACAGACATTACCTCTGCGTGTTCAATGGGACATATTCGGCTGGATTAATTATTTCTTTTAAAAACTATGAAGACGCCTGAATGACGTTTGTCAAACTAAAAACAACAAAAGTACCCGACACTTTGTTGATGGCCTGTCTCAAGAACTCACGGCCCGAGTAGGATAGTGTCGTTGCTTATCTTTGATTATCTTTTACTTACTTTTAATTGACACCATATTTTAACTTTTATAGTTTTAATGTTTATGTGTTATCATTAGTTTAAGATATTTTATTGAGGATATTGTTTATACCTTCTGTTATTACTAATTTTAACAAGTTTTTAACAAGTACATTTACTTTTATTAAATTTTATTTTGTTGCTATTAAAAACATTTAAAAAAAATAAAAATGTTCTATGTTATACTTGTTGTTTTTTTTAATATATCGTCTCTCCCTAACAATGCCTGCAAGTGTTGATTCAGCGTTTTTAATTTTGCATATATTTTACACAAGACATTCTTTCCTTTTCATACTGTATACAAATGAAATAACTGTTTTTTAGAGCCTAATGATGGCCTCTATGTTAGACCGAAACTAGTCACGAGAATCTGTTGGCATCATTATTAAATAAAATTCTGTGACATTGACTTTGGGTTTTTCATTTGGTTTTCTTTTAAAAATAGCCTAGTGATGAAATAGTAAATATAAAACACTTTTTCCAAAAAAAAGTTTGTTTATAAGAGGGATATTATGCTTAAGGTGTATTATCAATTTCGTCAAAAAAATGCGTTTTTAAAATATACCTTATATAAATATATGTGGAATATTTTATTCGAAAATTGTTCCAATTATTGATGAAACTTTAATGTAAAAAGTTTTACGAAACTTTTTTGTTTGTGCGTTATCTCTAATTTCAAACACAGAAACATAAATTACACGCACGGGTATTCACGTCACAAACAAAAAAAAGTATAGTAACGAATAGTGTTGTTACAGACAGTTTCAAAACAAATTTTAGTGACACAAGTAAAACGTAAACGGTGAAAGAAAATTGCAGTATTTATAAGGAATATTGTTTAAAAGGCAAATTGATGATATATAATTGGTCAAGTTTGGGAAGGTAAATAATACGTTGTATGATGAATTACTGTTGAATAATAAACGTGTACAGAGAAGTTTACAATGTTTATGATGTAATATTACCAACAATCAGTTAAAAAATAAAACTTAAGTTGCTATGAAATACAATCTAAAAACGCGAATCCAACGAGGCTCATTAGTATAAATTACATGCTCCATTTTATATTAATATTCAAATTAAAATAGTTATTTATGATACAGGGAAATAAAGGATTTGATTAAAAGCTAATTTTTTTTGAGAGAGGTGAAATGCAATTACGTACTTACCCCAAATGAATGCTCTGTACCTATACCAACTAAAACACCTCTCTTTTTCAGCGTAGTACCGGTAACGTGGGGTAGGACATTCGTTAGCCAAGAATAATAAAAAACTCTTGTTTTAACTCAACTTCCAAGTTTAATTGAAAAAATTAGGTTTAAAATCACAATTACAGCGGTTTCGCTAAAAAACTAGCATCGTCAGATTTATCTATTAAGTTAGATTTTCTTTGTTTGTATCAAGGTACCTACCTGATGTTGATTAAGTAGGTAAGGCTAGACCAAGTATGGAAGTAATAAGACATAACAAAATTAAAGCTTAAATGTTATTAGCCCTAAGGGATGATCCTGGATGTATTTCCTTCTAAAATCAGTATAACTGTGCAAGTGATATAGAAAAACCAGGAAAAAACTATATAATGCTGATCTTTACAATAACTTAATATATTTCTGTTACAATCTATGTATAAAATGAAGACTCAATCAAAGTAAACAGTTTAATAGTGGCGAACTTCCAAGATTTATTTGTTCATTCACTACTTTAAATTGTTGACCTGCTAGATGTCTTTTTATTTCAAGTTCTTCGAGGAAATTTAAATTTTGTTTTTTATCACAAATATGTAGTATATGAATGTCATTGGTGTGTATGAGTGAGTGTGGATGCTCAAGAACGTGTTTTGCATAGTTTGACTTATCTGGTTGTTGTAATGCTGTATATGTAGGTCAAACACAAAGAAATTTTGAAATAAATCTATATACTCTTAAGTGTTCATTGAATTAAAACAATACTACAAAAAATGTACAAAGAAAGACACTAAACGAACAATCGAAGTGTTAACTCGACCGGTGTCGAAGAGAACTAGAATATTTAGATTAACTTATCTGAGATAATCCTATGAGATAATTACCGACGGTCTTCCTAGTGGTGGGTCCCAGAGGAACTCTGTTCATCACCAGAAGAAACTGATCCCGGGCAAATGCTCACCCATATCCAACACCAGGTGAATATTCGTATATATGGTTTCAGTATAAATGTTTCGGTGCTAATGGTTTCGATAGAAGTTGTTTCACTATAAATTGTTTAGTGATAAATGTTATAAATGGTTTATATTAGTTATAAATCCGGTCACTGTGGCTTATTCCATCTAAAAAAAGGTTTACTTCCATAAGAAAATGTTTTCAATGCTTGAAAATTACAAAACAGAGTACTCCGAAATCAAAATTTACATTTATTTTACAACATATATCTACTAGTTTAAGAAATGTACTTCTGACTCACCATTTTGTATTTTTTTTTTAAATCTATCACAATAAACTGTAATACGTTCGTATTACAAATTAAAATATGCTAGATTTATTTATCTTATTTTTTGCAATTTTTATCTGATATAATATATTACTGTCAATATTTATAAATTATCATTTAAATTTTTTAACAAACCAAATTTTAAAATTTCTTCGCCTAACTCCTCAGATTATCCTTAAACTGCTAAATTATATTTAATACATTAAGAACTCTCTACTCTAGATGGTGTTAGTGGTACTATTGTAATTAATTTAAATAATTATTACACTAGTTAACATAAAATGTTACAATTTCTATAATTTTTACTGTAATATACTTTGTATTCTTAAAATCATAGGCACGTAAGAACATTGCTGCATGTAATATTTGATTGGTTAATGAAATACTCAAAAGTCATATCACCATTAATCATAAATCGATTGTCTACAGGTGATTTGCTTAAATCGATCCCACATTTACTGTTAACGTACAGGGAACTTAATTTTTTTACGTTTTCTCTGCTATCCACGGAATGTTAAACATTTGCTTAGTGGCGCCAAGTGCCAACCTTCCGCCAGAGGCGTACCCTTACCTAAAATATTACATTATTATTTTCGAATAATGATTTACAAGCTTAGATGAACTAGACAAAATAAGCAGACAGTACGATCGTTACCGAAGACGAGTTGGTATCATCGAGATTACACATAGGTAATATACTCCTTTAGGAATTATTAGAAAAAATAATGGATATGGTAGGTATATGAAGATAATAGAAGTTTATATACAGTGTGAAAACCACTTATGGAATAAAATTATTTGTGGGGTTATGTTAGAAGACCTGTTAACTTTGAAATTCAAATGTGAGCTTTTTAAACATACATTTAAATGTATAGGGTGATACACGCAAGTCTGGCATCGTCCATGATCTATATTTTTAATGAAACACCCTGTATGTTTTTATAATTTTAAAAGCTCCTTAACAATGCGATCTCAACGAACTATATAATGTTAGCTCTATTATGGATTGTACGGGGTGAAATTTTGAAATTATTTATAATTTTGTTCAAGATAGTAAATACGGTATCCGCCTAAATAAACAGTACCGAAACAGAGAATGCTGTGGAGTTGTTTATGTAATATGGATTTGTCATATTTGACTTAATTGTCATTAGTTGATATATTATTAGTACGCTGCAGTTAAATTTGATTTAAAAATGGTTCTAACAACGGAAGAAAAAGTGTTTTTGGTAGAGCATTATTTTCGTTCATACGGAAAAGGTCGTAATGATGATCCAAGCTTAGAACAGGTGTCAATAAAATATCAAAAAAAATTTAATAAAGCAGCTCCTAGTAAAAGTGTGATGTTAGCTGTTGTTGAAAAATTTCGTCGCACTGGTAGTGTATGGTGTCAACGTAAAGGTTCTTCAGGTCGTCGAAAAACATTATGCACTAACGAAAATGAAGGACGTGTTTTTAACCAAGTTGTGCAATCACCTCAAAGAAGTCTTGTAAGAACTGCATGTAAACTCAACATTAGTGAAACGTCTTTACGTCGCATGTTCAAATCAATTGGTGGTTATCCATATCGTATTCAAGTTGGACAACGACTAAATACTGCATGCGGACAAACGTGCAAGAGAAATTTACTGTGGTCGCATGTTGAGTTTAATTTAGAATATTGCCGAACTACGGGAAAGGATACAAAATATTTTTCGGCAGTTCCATCAACCACTTTTTATAAATATGTTTATTGACTTACAAAATCGATATGAAGCTTGTTTGCGTCGAAATGGTGAACATTTTAAACACTTACATTACAGAAATTAAAAATCAATTTTTAATTTTATTTTCGGTACTGTTTATTTTGGCGGATAGGTACTGTAAATAAAATTGTGAAAATAATAATGTTTCACACTTTAAATAATGGTTTTATTTTTAATTAGCTGAATGCAGACCTCAAATTTCTTCACTAAGTACCAATATTTTGGGTTTTGTTAACATTTTTTGGCACGAATAGGTCAATACTGTATAGATAACTATACCAATATAATAAAACTACATCGATAAATAATATCTGTCAGTTGTTGCTGTGTTGACATTTAAATATCGTACTTCTCAATTCTTAATCAAAAACTAATATCTTGCGAAGTAATAATGAAATATGTAACTGAGACTCACCGGATTGAAATTTTAATGATGATTGGTTACAGCGATAATTGCAGAAGTCAAGTAGAAGTGGCAAACTTATTTAATCAGAGGTATACTAATATTGTCAGTTGCCTAATATTTCACAAGGTACTGTGTCTAAAATTCATGCACAATTCAGAGAACTTGGACATGTTAAACCATTATAGAGAAAACCGCACTTCGTTAAAGATTATGTGAACGTGGATATTATGTTAAGTGTCGTGGAGAATCCAACGTCAAGTTCGCGTCAAATTTCTCGTTAAAATAATGTGATTCACACAACTCTTCTAAGGTGTTTCCATAAAGAAAAACGTTATCCATATAAATTGACTTTTGCACAAGAACTAATAGAAGACGATCCAGATCGTAGAATGGATTTCTGCGAAAGAATTATGAAAAAATTGAAGAGAAATGAAATAGCTGTTGGTACAATTATTTTTTCCCATCAATCAACATTCACATTGAACGGGGAAGTAAACAGACAAAACTGGATATTAGTCAGAGGAGAATCCTCATTGGATACTTGAGACACATACTTAGTATGCAGGTATCATAGGTGATCATATTATTGGTCCTATTTTTGTAGATGGAAATATGACAGCCGAAAAATATTTAAGCATGATTAGAGATGAAGTTGTTCCTGAGGTGTCCTGAGGAGAAATTACATGAATGAAATTTTCCCCAATAAATGGATTGGACGAAGAGGTACTATCGAGTGGCCAGCTAGATCGCCGGACCTTACGCCCTTGGATCATTTTCTGTGGGGTTATCTTAAGAACAAAGTATATGAAACACAGCCAACTAGCATTGCAGACCTGAAATAAAGGTTAATTACAGAAATACGGGCTATTTCACCTCAAACTTTAAACAAATTTCGGGACGACCGACGTTTATAGGAGACTGTGTTATTGCCAACATTTTGAGCATTTGTTTTAATGTAAAAAAACAGTTACGTCAAGTATTTTATGTATTTACTATCTTCAAGAAAATTATAAATAATTTCTAAATTTCACCCTGTACAATTCTTAATAGACCCTACATGGTATAGTTCGTTGAGATCGTATTGTTAAGGAGCTTTTAAAATCATAATACTATATTAAACAACGCATTTCATATGGTTTTCTGTTATGACACGAGTTTAAGCGTCCTTTTTAAAGGACGAGTGTCACAACAGCCATATGAAATAAGTTGTTTATAATATTTTTTCTATTTTGCAATTTTATCATTTTTTATATAAATAAAACACTAAGTCAAACCACAATAAATTTAATGGTAAAACTATAAAAATTCGCGATTATTTTCGGTCTTAGACCATCATCAGTCAAGTTAAAATAAACATTTAGGGAACACTGAGGCACAAAACGGTTTTTTTTTAAAAACAACTAAAAGGTCAATTGTAACATGGTTATACCTAAACAATGTACGAACATCGAAAGAAGAAAAAAGAAACAAATAAGAAATAAAGGAATTAAACCGTGAAGGATAAAGTTAAACATAATCTTTAGAATATACAGAGTAATTCTATGAGCAATACAACATAAAGTAATCAAAGTATACAACGGAACTAATTTGCAAGTAATGGACTGATTAACAACAACATCCAGACAATCAAGAAACAGAAGAAGAAAGCATCAAAACAAGTCACTTTATAATATCAAAAGGTAAATTCAAGAAAATGTAGTTATCATTGGGTTGTATTTGTTCATTAAGACAAATGACTGAGGTATTTAACAAAGAAGATCTCATCTCCAAAGATTCTAACAAATTCAACCTATTGCCCTTATTACATGTATGTAAAAGATTGATGTCGAATGCATCGCTAGAATGATTTTATAATAAAATGTGATTAGCAACGTTAGAAGGTGAGTTTTATATTCCGAATCACTATATTTCCTAATACAATTCCTGTGTTCCAGAATACGATATTCAAGTCTTCTTTCACATTGACCAACATATTGTAATGTATACAAATATTAAAGGGTTTTAATTATCGTAGAAGTATGTATTTAGTTTCTTAATTGATTTTATTGATTAAAAATTTCTTTAATATAAATTATTTTTGTTATTTATTACACACTTCTAATAAATGAATTTACCTTTTTTTTATTTTTAATTATTAAGTTCAAAATTTGTAGGACTATCAATATTATTACCTGTTTTAAATTTAAAATTTTTCTTGTTGTTTTTAAAGTACTCTATCACTCAGTGGTCGGTTCAAAATTGTTTTGTTCAGAACTAAATTGACTTGTATATGTGATATTAAAATTTACAATACAGTCCTGTCTATAATTTTATTTGAAATTATTTATTTAAATTCTAAAACTTCGATTTTACTGAATAAATCGATAATCGATTCTACATCTACCTTCTAATCATTCGATTTTACTTTTATATCAATTTGAATATCTCATTATAAAATCATTCAGTTTATTTCACAATTAAATAGTTGAGATATGTGATTTGAAAGGATAATAGAAAGATCAACAATGTTTATACTAATATAAATTTGTTTTTTAAACACATACCGTGAAAATTCTTCTTATTGATGTTGGCAGCGGCGTTTACACTCCACACGTCAATCCGTCGGAAATAATGTTCTAGGCAACCATGTATCCTAATATGGCGTCGACTGCTCCCTTGAATACACAACGCTTGATGCCTCTTGACGGTTTTTGTGGTGATTTTCCGATCCAGGAATGTAAAATTTTAAGGTAGGTGGTTATTTAATACACTTTCATTAACTAGATATTCCAATTTATTGTGAATTGCTCCAATATTTGATGTTATAAACTTGTACTTTCAATATAGACAGTTACACAAGTGGGGGTAACAATTTTCAACTAGGCGGCCATTAAATTTTTATAGATTTTTTTTAACGTGGATTCGGCATTGAATCAAATGGAACTGACCAAAAAACAAATAAATTCACGGTATTTATACGTTTTCCCTGAAATTGACATTTAACTGCATTTCTTTTGTTTAATAAGGGAATTTTTCGTGATTTTCTGATAAATCTAATTAATTAATCTTACTTTATTGGTTCTATTATTGGTTAATAATTAAACTTTAGCTTTAATAATTGATAATAAATCAACTTTCATTAATTAAACTTCATTTTTTCCCTGTTAATTTTAACTTCAAAACGGAGCGAAGTGACAGCTACAAGTTATCAAACAAAATGAAAATTTCAAAAACAATTATGACCTGAAACACTTATTACATAATAAATTTCTATATATTTACATTCCTTAGGGTTTAAAATATTTATGGATGTTATTTTCCATAACTAATATTCCATAATTTCTATATAAATTGCTTTTTTAAAATTACTTTAATACCGCCATTTTTGTATACAAAATTTAACTAAAATTACATAATTCACAAACATTTCTACGTTATAACATTTAAAATATTAGTGTAAAACATATTAATAATCTCTGCAAATAATAATAACTACAAATTCTATCCTATTATGGTATTTCACAACAATTGTCTCTAGTGTCCTCTCACATTATAATTTCACAGTTCATACTGTACATCTAATAGTTATTATTTACTTTTAGTGTCCTATCACTCTCATTATTTGATTTAATATAGTTCTAATATCCAATAGTTTGATTTTTAGTGTCCTATCACTTTAGATATTTGGGTGCACTTTCACTGTTCTAACATGGTTTTACCCTATCACTCTCAGTTTCTAAATAACATATTTGTTTATTTGTTCACATTACATTAGTTGTTATTTAATAAACGGAATGTTTTTAGGTATATTCAACTATTGGGATTCTCAATGCTATACTTACTATTATGGATGTTGAAATCATAGACCATTCTATCTGTATGTATTATTTATTACTAGTTTTCTTTTGATATTATTGTTTGTTTAAAATATTAAATCTACATCATAGCTTATAACCTAATCATACTTTTATAATAACAATTACTTTGTTGCTTTATTAATATTAATCTCAACTTGTTATTTCTATTTTATATTTCTGATTTCTGAACACTTATTTTACTAATGATACTTAAATACAATTTATTGGTCCTAATATGTTTACTTTTAATTGATTTCTAGGTAACTTGGACTTGATGCATGTTTCGACAACCAAGACAAAGATGATTCAAACAGACCACTGAAGTATAGTGTTTTCAAACTCATATGATTATTGGACTCAAGTTTATTTAGTGTACTTAGTTAATGTGCATAATTCAGAATAAAAGAAGCTTTGGAATTCATTTTACCTACAGAAGACTATTATTCTTATCATATATCCTTTTCTTAATAATACATGGATTATTTTAATAACTAAGGTAAGATAATTTGATTTGTTTTTTAATCATTACAATATACTGCATTACAATTAGAGCAAGATAATTTGTAAACTCCAATTTTGTGTAGCAAAGGTGTAGGATCTTTTGTATTAACTAAGCGGGAAATGAAGTTTGTTTTAAAAGCAAAATTGATATTATATGTCTTGAAAACATTAGATAACTAATATGAAATATCTTCCACGTACAACAATGAACCAACAAAGTTTTTTGATGACATTGCAGTATTGTCATGTATAATGTTAAAAGAAAGTCTGAATTTACATTAAAACTCAAAATAATACTTATGAATCAGTCCCATTGGATAGTGGTTTTTAACTGCCAATTGTTTGATTATATTAATCTCTCTATTAAAAGAATCTTGAGACAAAGGTAGGGAGAAACATCTATGAAACAAGGATCTAAAAGAAGCTAATTTCTGGGAAAGGGGATGGTAGTAGTAGTAGTCAGTAAGACAATCTGTGGTAGAAGCATTTCTATAGACATCAAAACCGAAAAAACCATTAACTAAGTCCTTAGTTATTAAAATATCTAAGAAACAAATCTGGTTATTAGTTTCCTTTTCAATAGAACATTTAATTCTAGGGTGAAGAGAGTTTATATAGGTAAGAAAGTTGTCTATATCAGAAAGAGTGCCATTAAACAAGACAAAACAATCATTTTCTTTATTACTTTTGTCCCTCACTCATGTTACTATGTTGTCCAACTTTATATTTATTATTGTTATAGTTCTTGTCCTTGCCTTAATGTATCTTTTTATTTTTAGCCTGATGATGATTTAAGACCTAAACTAGTAGCGAATTTTTATAGTTTTACCATTAAATTTATTGTGTTTTGATTTAGTGTTCTATTGATATTTGATATCAGCCACATTTCAGTTATGAATCATTCCTTCGATTTTAATTTTTTATTATCTGTATGTAAATTACGAAGATTTTGATTTTAAAAAGTATGTTGGTGGCATTGGGTAATTTATAACATTTGACTTTTTTAAAATTTAAATTATCAAATGTTAATGTTTTAAAATATTTTATAATGAATAATACAATAATAACTATATATTATATAAGTAAAAGATGATATTCATATTCACAGCAATACTGCAATGAGACAACCGAACAGCAAATTCGTCTCTAGCGTTTATGAGAACTTCAGGCGTTATTTGAGCAATCTCCGTTCTGATCCGCTCTTTCAACTCTTCTATATCATTTATACGACTTTGATATACTTTGTTCTTCCAGTATCTGCATAAAAAAGTCAAATGGTGTCAAATCTGGCGACCTTGACGGCCATTGGATCGTTGCTCTTCTTTCTATCCATCTATCTGGAAAAACAATATTTAAGTAGGTTCGTACATCAAAGGCGTATTGTGGGGTTGCGCCACCCTATAAAAGCCACAAATCACAACTACTTAAATGCTGTTCTCCATTATTGAACTGATTAATGTTTAGATTCTATTCAGTGTTCTCTATATATTAATTCCTGTTAATGGTACTTATTGAGACATTATAGTGCTACACACACTTTTATAGCTAAGGCTTAGTTTAAGTTTAAACAAGTTTTATTTGGTTTTAAGAAAAAAAATATTGAAATAAAAACGATTAAAACTGCTCGCATAATCCACACACTCGAGCTTCACGAATCAATCTAACTTTTACTGCAGAAATGCATCTATTCAAAGTAGGTACGATCAGCATCGTCTCCATTCAGTTGAGTTTTATATCAATGGAATTTACGTGTTTCCAAAATTCTCAATATGTTGTACATACATTATTATCATCAGCCGGTGCTCTTGTTAGTACTAGTATTCTTTCGTACCAATCCAAGAATTCAAATCAATAAGAGATTACTTAAACTCATCTGATCTAAAAGATTAATCGGAATAGGTTCGAAAATTTTAAAACAAAATTTATACAATTTTTTAAAGATATACCTAATGATCATTTTATTTATAAAATTTATTTAAACATGATTCAAACTATCACTAAACATAAATAAAAAAATATAAGAAAAACCTCCTCTATTTATTATTATTTACAAAATGTGTCTATTTTGTATTTGACTTTTGAGGTTAGAAAAGGTAAAACAATCTAACTAATCTTGCTATTCACTTGAATAAATTGGATGAGAAAAATAAATAATTGTCAATTCAAAATTTATGTGATGGAGGGAACGGGAACTAATCTTAAACGAAAAAATACTGAAGGATTACTTGAACTTATTTGGATGTGATATAAAGTAGGAAAGAATACTAGTAATGTTTGTGGATTTTTCTCAAAAGATACTTCTGATTTCTTGCGTCCTTCAATTATGATCTCCCAGTTTTGCTAAGATCCTTGACAGTTCCAAATTGACGCTACTTCTTTGACAATAAAATAACTATTAGGCTGGTGAATTGTAACAGGTATTTGTCACGATGGAGATCTATCTGTATTAACCATATAGTTAATACTCCTATATGGACAGTTTCTATAAGTGGAAGGTGTTCCAATATGGTAAAACAGATAATGTATTTACATAATAACCAACGAGTTGGTTATTATGTATTACTACCAATATCAGGTTCACGCTTTATCCAAAGTTTACAAACTAGCCACAAATGCTAGCTAATTTGTGTAATTTCCTTGTGGTTTGTGTTTTAGCGATAAATTTTGTATAGTTTATAAACTAGCTGGATAGCATACAAACCAGCCATTACTCATAGCTATTTTAGTGAAAATATGATTTAAGTAAGGGACTGTAGAACTTAATACACACTTTGGATAAAGTGGAGAAAAAGAGGTAAACTTGTATTTTTAATAAGTGTGTATATTAATAATTTAAAATTTCATAGCTAAGCGCTTTCAACCATAAAATAGGCCATCTTCAGAGCTAAATGTCAAGTTAAATATTTCCCAAGAGAGATCATCAAATAAAAAATATTTTATTATTACTTAGACATAGTTTTTAACTTTGATTTTATTTATATTTTTAAATCAACTTTTAAATTGTTGTGGATGTCCGTATTTGATGTGTCCTAGTGTGTTTTGATGATCTCTCTTGGGAAATATTTAACTTGACATTTAGCTCTGAAGATGACCTATTTTATGGTTGAAAGCGCTTAGGTATTAAAATTTAAATTATTAATATAAACACTTATTAAAAATACAAGTTTACCTCTTTTTCTCCAAAATATGATTTTTTATCAAAATACCAGGCAGTTGGATAGTTTGTATACTATCCAACTAGTTTATATACTAGTCAAGTAAATACTTTAACCATATAACCACGTATATAAAACAATGATAAAACGTAATATTGGAATGTGCAAAAATGTTAATTGTCATTGAAGATTTAAAACATTTTGATTAAAGATTAATTTGATACTGCTTAAGACTAGCGTAGCTTTTTTGTAACACATTTATTATCAAATAAAATTAAATTTTTTTCGTAAAAATTTGTATTTGTATTATTACCTTCCCAATAAAGTAAACACACACAAAACAAAATTACTAAAAAAATAAACTCCGTCCTTCATGGGTTAAATAAAATTAAGTTTTTCATTAGTATCTAATTTTTAATTTAAAAAAATACTAGATAATTGAAATCCCTTCAAAATGGGATATAGCACGCTAACCCTTTCCATTAAATCATAGGGGTAGCTATACTTAATCTCTAGGGATTTGATGTGGCAGTTGATTAATTTTATTTGAAAAGTATATATTCAAATTTAAAGATTGACCTGGATCCGATACTTTAGGAACCCACTGTATTTGTTTCAGTTCAAATCAAGTTAAATAACTTTGTGCAATTTTTTTAAAAGATTCGTTTAACTTTTTAACTGCAAGAAAATGGATTGTGATAAAAGCTGATAATAAACATTAGCTTATTTTTCCTGCTGTTTATTAATTCGGTTACCTCACCTTTTACTCCTGTCCTGTATATAGCCATTCTTAACCTTTATTCTTCTCCTTCCAGAAATAATAAGCAAAACAGATGGACAGGTAAGTATATCAATATTTAGACAGACCTCCCAGATTGAAATATAGTCAAGTATAACCTGTGATTATAACACAAGTTCAGCCTTCTTCGATGCCTGAGCACCTTGTTAGCGAAATCATCACTTTCCGTGACGTTGGATGCCAACGTTGTTATAAGGAAACAGCCTTGGGGCTCGTTCTGGGCCACCGCATCGCCATATCTCGTCAGCTTCATTCAATTATCGTAGGAAAATTGTTTTTGTTCGTTTTTTTTTTATTCTTTTAGTGTGTGAAAAATAGGTGGAATTTTCTGACAGTAATGATAATTGTTTAAGTATCGCTTTTTCATATGTTGAAAACTATTTGTTTAACTGGGATAAGAAAAAAACTAGTTTGGTTAATGTAGTAGTACTTCTTAATTGCATTAATGAAATTTATTTGAATATATATATTTTTTTTTATTTTTAGTACTAAATAAACATTTATTACTCAGTTATCCATTTAATTACTATGAAAACATAAAAAGAAAAGTTTATAAAAGGAAGTAACTTTACATAAAAAATAATTACTTTAGTTAAACAGTAAAATACGGTTAAAAGTTTAAAGTATCTTAAGTAAAATATTATATTAAAGAATATATTCAGTAGTCACTCACCTCAGTGAACAATCAGTTATAAAATTGATACAGTTTCTATTTGTGCAACCAATTGGGAAAACCACAGTTTCTCGTAACGAGCGGATTTCTGCGAAACAAGCAAAGCGAGTTGAGCCACAGAACGTATTTCACACAATATTTTTGATAAATATGTAGAATTTGGTGAACTCTCCTATTTTCCTTAAAAATGCATACGAAAATTAAGTTTTTTCCGTGGAAAACTTTAAACTATTAAAAATTGCTAAAAATGTAGGTTCAAAGTAAAAATAACCTATCACTTACCTGTTGCAAATGCGGCAATTATATTAAATTTGAGAATATTTTTGAGGTAAAAAATCATTCTTAAGATAATTTATAACACAAAAAATTTAAAATTACGATTTGAAAACTCGTTTTCTAATTAATACTTTTAGTTGATTTTAAATTTTCCAAATTTTAAGCTTTGTTTTTTGTAGTTTTGAATAGCTAGTTTTTCGCATTATTATAAAAAGCACATCTGGAAATTTAGCAAGATACATGTTTTATAAATATTACAGAGGCGTTTTTAAAACCAGCAGGTAAACTGTACTATCCAAATAAGCTTCAATCTCCAGAAATTTGTCCTTCTGATTATGAAGGTTTATTTTGAATTTTTTTATTTCTGTCAAATGTTTTGTAATACCATGAAAGTTTTTATTTATTTTCCTACTTATTTTTTGTTTATGTTTATTTTATCTATTGTTGTTGCTAGGATAAAACTAAGTATTGAGAGTTTTTCATTTGGATGTTTTCCATATTTTATTTCAGATATTAAGGTTAGCGATAGTAATTTATAATACACTTTGATGTGTGGCAGTTGGTCGGGAAGAGGATTTAAATATTTTTGTTTTCTTTAAAGTATATGTTTAGTTTAGAATTTCGTTTGAGAATTGTTGCTTTTATTTATTTTATTTTTATGGAACGAATATGTTTATATTTATTTTTTTATTATTCATAAATGCATTAAATTTGGTATTGTACGATAGGTTAATATTTCCTACACATTTCAAGCAACATTTTTTTAATATCTATATATAATATACAAGAATTGCTATATTTTTTTTAATCTGGCAACATGACAACATGAGTTGGTGATATTTTTACCATTTTGACCTATGTCCGAAATGAAGTCAATAATTATGGAATTTATTTATCTATTTATATAAATTTATATAAATATTAAAGTTGTGGAAATTTTATTGAATTTAAAAATAATGTATTTGGGAACCATTTGATGCTGCTAAATATGAATTAATTCTCGTATTTACAACAGGTAAGCACTAGGCACTAGGTTATGTTTATTTTGGATTGAAATTTTTAGCAATTTTTGCTGTTTCTAGTTCTTTCCGCAAAAAAAAATTTCATTTTCATAATTATTATGGTGTCCTAGACTCCTCATAAAATTTTTATAAAACTCGGAGAGTTCACCAAATTCTACATTTTTTTCTAATTTTAAATAGAATATGATTATTTAAATTTAAATTTTAAGTATTTTTTCATATAAAGTGACACTTTAAATACCATACAGTGTACTATCGGCTTCAGAATTGCATATACATTTTCAAACTCAAATCGCTTACATTGAATAGACAGCCTTTTTATTTTGTGTAACCAATCACGGTTTAAATAATAATAAATTTGAAATCAGTTAAACAGTTGTCCACGCCCACATCTTCACTTAGTTTGGAACCCTCGATAATAAATGTTTGTTTGGGATTAAAATCCCTTTTTTTATTACATCAGTGCAAAAATGCGAAAAAAACTTATTTATTCGGGACATGACCTACCCTTGTAAATAAACTTAATACCCCAAAACCATTAATGTAAGCGTTTTAAAAATTGCCATTTCTTTGTTGTTTAAGAAGGGCGTTTTTATAACTTCGGTAGGTAAACGAAATTCACATTTAACATGTATATGCTATTCTAAAGCCGACTGTACATCGTGTCTTCAAAATTCTTCACTCTCACCGTTGGACTTGTGCAAGCAGCAAAACATTTTGGATATTTAATTTTGTAAACGCCAGACTTATAGAAACTCTATAATTCAAGTATTGAAGTGATACTAGATGTTATTAGCCTTAAGGGAAGATCCTGGATATATTTTGCACTTCTTCTTCACGACTAAACTGTTTGCTATGATTGAGTCTTCATTTTATATATCTTATTCTGTTGGTGCCTATCCGTTCGGGTGTTGGCGAGCATAATGGCTATACGAAATGTATTCACCCATGCATGGATTAAACTCACAGCGATAGTATTAAACCACACTCGGAGATTCTTCAGCCATAAGATTCTATGTTTTCACACACTTCTACCTTGTATTTTGCCTTGGTAAAAGTCGGTATTTCTCAGGATTTTTCAAGTTTACGTATAACATATCTTTTTATTTCTTCATTCTACGCAGCACCTTTTCATTAGTAGCATAGTCCAGCCATGAAATTTTCAGAACGCGACTGTAGAGCCAGAGGTCAAAGGCTTCTAATTTCTTGCAAGATGATTCAGACAACGCCCATGACTCAATGCCGTAGAGAAGAGTTGAGAGCACATAGCACCTGAGCATCCGCATTTTGGTGCTTATAGACAGGTCCTTACTTTTGAACAATTTTTCCATTTTAAGAAATATGGTTCGAACCTTTTCAATTCGACATCCTTCTTTTCTTAGAGGGAAATTTATCCAAGATAATCCTTAAGAGGTAATAACATCTAGGCTTTAATAGAAGCCTAGTAAACTAACTCACTCTGTATGACACTTTTAAATGGATTTTAGCAATTAATATTGGAAAGACTATACCCTCATTTATTAATTTTTTTGAATATATCTAGCAAATACTATCACCCCTTTTTTTTCGTTAAAATAGTACATGGAATATAAATTCAAAACAAATTTATGAAAATATGCTTACCTATAAGATTTGAAAATTCCTACGGCTCTGCATAAACTGTGTCTTGGACTCGATAAGTGTTTTGGCGGAAACATAAGACCAATTAATCTACATCAACGATAACAGGCGTAATTTCCGATCATCGAAGTCTAGTAGGCTTTGCGCGGGGCGGCAATTAAAGTTTAATATTGCAAAAGATCCAATACGCGGTCACCGCTGATGTCACAGAATAATTATCCCGATTAAGAAAATGTCGGACCCACCAAGACGTTATTATTCGTCTCTATTATTCGTGGGATACGACCTCGACGGGTCAGAGGTGAATTGATGGAGCGCAATCATATCTCGAGTTAAATATGTCAGTGATGATTATGCAAAAGTTTTCTCAGAAACGATTTCAATGAAGTAAAGTAGTCTACCGACTAACAAACGTGCTTGGGCAAGGTCGCTTCACAAACGATTTTTTTGTACTTACTATTTATCTTTATTGGTGCAAATAAATTAAATATTGAATGAAGTCCTTAAGATTCAAAACTGATAATCTATCCATGAAAAAAATTGATCTATTATTATAAATTTCACAATTTATTATGTAATAACAAATTAAAAGAATACTTAAATGTAGAAATCGGTCATTTGTATAACATAGCTGTTAAGTATTCGATTGAACGATGTTGATAGGCTGGGTTAAAATAAACCTAAACCGTTTTACTAACTTTAAATTGATTTAAAATAAATGTCCGTTTCTTAAAAAACGTAAAGCTTCCTTTAAGGCTTTAAGTTTTACGTACAAGTAATCAAAGTATAAACCAAGTCATTTTTTAATGAAAATAAGCAAATAAGCAAATTGGAAATATAGATAACACTGACAGAAATAAAAAATAACAAAGAGATGGGTCCCACAAAGTTTGGCATAATGTCCATTATGGACACCATAAGTACCAGGAATTGGGCATAGAAATTATAATAGATGAAGGATTGAAATCATCCTTGTTGTGCAGATCTACACAAGGATGGAAGTTGAAATTGGTAGATGGCATGATATAACATGTGGTAGTTACCACGTGTAGGTTAACGAGCAAAAAAGCCAAAGTAAATAAAATGAGCAATATATTTCACTAAAAACACAAAAGTCCATATTATACAATGCAGTATAAGACCAGTTAAGCGTTAGCAAAAGTTCAATGAAAATAATTTTTATTTTTTTATTTTAAATAATTGTGGAATACCAATCGTTTGTAATGGCCAACAGTAAATGAAGACACAGAATAGAAATACGGAATGGAGGTACTAGTCAGAAAGCAACAAAATGGATAAGAAATTATTTAGAATGAAGTCTGTGATAAGTAGCAATTAAGTAAAAGGTGGAACACAAAATTAGAGTAAGAAAGAACATAAAATTAATTAAGAGTAAAAAAAGCGTTGATGCAAGCATAATAGATTAGATATTAATTTTGATAACAGAATTAAAATATTGAAATAACAATCAAAATTGAAAAACTAACAAAAAATTTCAATAAAGTTACTACAATGGTTATGTCAATGTCAATATTGAAAAGAAGAAAAAGGTAAAGAGTCACAATAATGAAATATTTTAAAGAATGTAGACAATTAAACAACCAGAGAGTCAAACATAATCAACACATTAGGTAATATCGCTATAGAAGATCTTATAAAAACTTTATTGGAAAATAAAAATTTCCCAACCGCTAGTAAATGCTTTTATTGAGACCAATGACATTCAAAATATATTTGTTAAAAACAAGACACAGAGTCATAATTCTCAAATATACTGATTCTCATCACATAAATTATCTCCTTCTAAAATCCATACTGGCTGATTATAATTATAAAACTATATTTACTGATGGGTCTAAGACAAATGATGGAGTGGCCTATGGGGTATTTATACAAATTACATACCAGGTGTTAACTTTTAATTATATTACCTTATCCCAACCAACATCTATTTAGTCATAATGCCACCAAGTTCTCTTTTGCTACTATCTTTAGGCTTAAAACGAATCATGCACGATTCCCAACGCACCTGGCTAAACTTAGCCTCTGCCTCGGCCTGTTCAGATCTCCAGTGGAGATCTGAACCAAATATTGACTATAAAATTGACAAGAGAAACGAGAAACGAGTGAATATGAAATAAAACAATGGTTACAAATTTTAGACAATAGCAAAATTAAAGAATAAACATAATAAACGATGTGGGAAAAATTTATTCTAAAGTGGAGAACCTGGGAAACTAAAAGAAGTACAGGAAGGACCCAATGAGATAGACGGATGGCCTAAAGCCACACACTGGAACTAGATGAATGAACAGGGCGACCAACAGGGAATTGTGGAATAAACTGAAGGAGGACTTTATAGATACATCAAAGAAGTCTAATTTGTTTAGTGTTCTTGATATTCACATAAAAAAATTCCAATTCAAATTTCAAAATCCTTTGAAACTCTATTAACATTTTCTACTTTCTTTATTGACACACTATTTACATCTCCCACTTGCATGTATGCCGAACTATTTTATGTTTAAAATATCCCACATGCGTGCTGACGGTCATTTATTTGCCTTCCTGATCTCAGTTCTTATCGTATAATATCGTTAGTGCACCACTCGGTGTTTACTTTTTCTTATATCCAATATTTGGTTACAATTTTGTTGGTGTCTATCATTACTATTATTTGGATAATTTTATTGATTTATAAATATAAGGAAAATATAGTTCACCGATATACAGCTCGATAAGTGTATTAAAAATATTTGCACTACTATTTGGCTTATTATAATGCCACCTGAAGTTCAAAGAGAATCTCCGTTGAAATATACAAAAATTTGTTACACTTAATTATTTAAATTATATTAAGTGAAATTTGTAATGGTTTACGAACATGTTATAAAAAATTCTCCATTTATAACTATATAAATTGGGAATAGATAAAATGCACAATAAATAAAATCGCAATAAACAAAATATAAAAGTATTATAGAAAACTTAAAATAACTTAAATTGAATTTTATACAATTTTATATCAAGCAATCGCATATGTTCTTTTCAACTCTAACTTAAATGGTTGTACTCGTGTTTGATCTGTTATGACAAGTGTCATTATTTTGATACATCGAAGTTTTTTCGACGAGTGTGATGATTTGTATTCAAATAAATTCTATGAATTCGGTTTTTTTCAAAACCTCTAATTTGTTACTTTTATTTTACGATAAGTACAAAATGAACACGACAAGCACACGACAAAGTAAAAGTAGCCATTTTTGACTCCGATTCATTTCGCAAGATTTGTAGGTATGACGTCAAGGTAAAGATCAATTTTTTCTACTTTTGGTTGTAATAGTATGTGTGGAAAGTGTAACATTTTGCACGAGTTAAAGTTTAGCACGAGCCGCGTAGCTGCGAGTGCAGAAACTAAACGAGTGCAAGAAATACACTTTTCAACGAGTTATGTACACTATTTTTCCTACGATCACGTAAAAAATCCTTCAACAAAAGTATTTTTTAAAGCATAAAATCAATTAAACAATATCACACACACTGAAAAGATTATCAACACACGTACTGAAAAGTATATCAACACATGTATTGAAAAGTAAAAAATCCTTCAAAATAATTTATTTTTATCTTTAACAGGATGACATGAACTAAAAGAATAATTATAAAATATTTATTATAACAGAAAACAAAACAATAGAACTTGTATTGGCAATTACAATACAATATTTGATACAAGGAATATTTAAAAAAAAATTAAGTGGTCCTTGCTTTGACATTCATGTGTTTTTACTATTGATAAATTTGACGTAAATGTCACAGATCATAGAACTATATTTTTTACTTTTCAATACGTGGATTTATATTTACTTTTCAATACGTGTATTGACATTAGCTACTTTCTTAAGTAAAAATAAGTATGCAAACTAGCACTTTCATATGTGGTCGTAGGAAAAAATATTTTTTCTACAAACTTCAGTAAAAGTATAATTTTTGAAGCATGCTGTCAGTGTCTAAAATGCCATTTTATGATACTGGTATTAAAAGCAAATCATTTTTAGAACTACTGCTAACAGTGAGTTATTTGTAGCTTGTAGTATCCGCTTATGTCATGATGCTCATCATCGACTTCAACATAGAGTAATTCGACCAAAGCGTTGACGATTTCCATAATTTGGACTTTTCTTCAAAGTATGCAAGAAGCACTTTTTCACTGGCCTCATAGCCACTGACATTTTTCTGTTCACACCTTTTCAAAAACATCGTATGAATACTCGTACTGTCGCTTTAACTTACTAGGCAATAATTCAAACGGAGCTTTATTGGCAGCTTATTTTTCAAATTTATTTTCTGGATCACTTTCCATCGAGGAACGAAGAAACGAGAAAGAAAAATTGACATTAGTTGTCAACAAAGACAAATCAATAAATTCTGTTTTTGATTACCTTGACAACTTGTTTCATGAATAAATTTAATGAAATTGGATTCAAAACTGATAATCTAGAGGCTATTATTTTATCAATTAATTAATGTAAAATAGGTAAGCGTTAATTTGGACTTTTAATGGTGTTTGTAAAAAAAAAGTGATTTTATTTTGTTTGAAGGGTTGGAACACTCCGCCTTCGATGTCGTGTTCCAAATTTCCCTTCTCATAAAATAAAATATCACTTTCAGCACTTATATCGTAAATAACTATTTACAATTTTCAACAATTTGTTCTGGTTTAGGTTTAGGCTTTTTTGTATCCATTAATATGCGTTATTCGATATTTGGTTGTAAGAGACAATCAAGCAAAAGATTTTAGTAAAAATGTATCCTTTTACAAGTTCCTAAAAACGATGTTTTTAAGAAATTGTGACAAAATGCCGTTGAGGGAATTTTAATTAAAATTCCGGTAGGATTAATGTTAATAAATAAAATCTAAATATTTTGACGCTTGCTTTCAAAATCTGACAATTCACTTTTGACAGTAGTGCCATAAACATTTTAGGGCACTCAGTGCCATAAAGTGATTTTAAGGCTCTCAGTGCCCTAAAGTGACGTTTTTAGGGCTTCTATGGAGTGCTAAAAATGGCATTTTTAACACGTTTTTAGAAAAAATATTATTATGACTTACATCAAATCGCTCTCTACTTATTTTTTTTAATAGTTTTTTTTATTTTTTAATAAATAAAAAATAAGCAGATTCAATTTTCTATTTACAGTTTTTTAAAATAATGTATAATTTCGACGTATTTCGAATAATGGAATTCAATTATTTTTGTTCATAAATTCCGATATCCTGCATCTTTTACCTTATGGAAACATCGTACAAAGCAACAATATCAATCTGTAATATAACATTGAAAACATTGCAGCGGCCGGTCGACGTAGTCCTTATTTGCAGGCACTACCGATTAGTTCGGAAATTAGGCGATGTTGCTCGTATTCGCAGATACGATGTCCTAGATCTAGAAGACTTATGCTTTCAAACGAGAAAGAATGACGCGCTACTGTTTGCTCTCCACCGTACAGCCCATGATGATGAAAGAACTTTATTCTGTAGAAGACTGCTGCATGCCCAACATGTGCAGAAATAAAACCTCATTTTATGAAATATCAGGAATGTCTTATCAAAGCAACTGCACCGTTTGAAACCTTAATTATTGATTTTAAAGAACCGATACCTTACATATTGACTATAATCGTTGAGTGATAAATATAACAAGAGATGCAACCTCGTAAGTGATTTTGTGTTGCAAAACGATGTTGGCGGAGAGATGTCGCTACACATTATTTTTCTCTAGGAATTTGTACTATAGACTAGTAGCCATATTGACAGTTGTAGAATAAATAATTCCTAACAGAATTTGTAAATCGTGACTCTCCCGATTATTTTCTAATAACCCAGTGACATATTTTTAAATATGGTATAATATTATATTATTATATAGATATGTTTACATTTGAATTCATATTTAAATTGTTTACAGATGTGTTTATCAATGTACTCCAGCCGCTTCCTCTCGCTTGCGTCTGTATAGCCGTATATTTAATAAAACGAGTAGTACTCGGTATTGGGGCAAGGGTTTCAACTCCTAGTTTGTTAAAATTTTATTACATTGCTGTAAAAATATCCAAAATATTATAATTTTCTTTATTGACAATCTGTTATGATCTGTTTATATTTGTCACTTGCATGTATATCGAACTATTTTTTTTTCTTTATGATATCCCCATATGCGTGCTGACGGTCATTTACATGCCTTACTAATCTCAGTTTTTATCGTTTTTTATCGTTTGTGCACCACTTGGTATTTACTCATTCTTATATCCAATATTTGGTTATAATTTTGTTATTGGCTATCATTAGAGTTCTTTTTGATTATCTGGAAGCGTCATTATTTAGATGCATAGTTTTATTGATTTATACATATAAATAAAAATATAGTCCAACGGCAAATACAACGGTGTAAATACATGGTGTAAATAAATAAATTATAACAGTGCCTGTTTTAAAACTAAATATACAGGGTGTACCAACCTTACAACAAAGTTCGATATAAATATAAATATATAAGGTATTTTCGGCTGTTTTTTCGTGCAGTGTAATGTACACTGCACTTTTAATCCTGAGCCTGTTGGACTTATTGTGAATTCTCCTGTATTCGACCTGTCCAGAAACTCATTTCCCTGTAAGGGGCCTCCCATATTAATTTCTGCCTTCTGTGATCCAAGATCTCGCAGTGGCATAAAAGTGTAGCACTGTTTCGGATTCCTTTTTATACCGTCTGCAAGTAAGGGAATGCAGATGTTCTCTAGTGGGGAAATTCCCCGTGAGTAATGCGTAGTTAATTTCTGTTTATTATATACACTTCTCTTGCTACTTTTTCAGATGTTCTTTTATAAATCTTTCCATCCATTTGTCTGGGCGTCTTCATCCATTGAATTTTTTTTAACCCACCCTTTTGACCATGAGCTGATAGAGGTTTTAGAAATGCCTACGGCCGATTCGCGTCCGTTAAGTGGAGCGATTCCCCAATGTTCTGGTACCCACTCCAGTGTTACACTGCCCTGCGTCGTCAGCCTTTTAAGTTCTCTCCAGGATTTTAAGGGCAGCTTGGCTGTAGCTGTTAATTGTGATATGCCTTCTATTGTAGACTCAGGTAAAATACCTAGGCTTAACACTAGACCAACATGAAAAAGAAGTAATGAGGAAGGCGACAAAAGCCTTGATGATATGCAAATTCTTTGCAGGGAAGAGTTGGGGATTGTACACCAAAAATACTGCATTGGATCTACACAGCTATAGTACGGCCAATAGTCACCTATGGAGCCGCTGTCTGAGAAAGAGCTAATCTGAGGATAACGAGAGAAAACCTTTCAAAACTTCAAAGCACGTGTGTGTATCACAGGAGCAATGAGAACATGCCCAACGACAGCACTGGAAGCAATACTAAACCTTACACCTCTCCATCTTCATGTAGGAAATGTAAACAGAAGGACATTCCAAAGGATGGTCGGTGCAGTAAATATAAGGCATATGCCTAAATAACTTTAACATAATCCAAAATGGGAACTACCCCAGGACAGAATGTCAAAAAAACTTAACTTCACAAGAAATTTCACGGTAAAGTTAAGCAAAAAAGTTAATGGGATACCACAGTAATATCACAGATATGCAAGAGCACAATCTTATGGTATACTGATGGGTCCAAAACTGAAAGAGGCACAGGAATAGGGGTTTACGGACCTAGAACAAAGCACTTCCAGAGTTTAGGCATACATCTTATCATTTTCCAAGCAGAAATATGTGCGCAATTTAACATTGAAAAGAAATACTGCAAACAGAACATATCTATTATGTTTGACAGTCAAGCATCAATTAAAGCACTCAACATCAGCGTTATAACATCTGAATTAGTCTTGGAGTGTCTAGAAATACTAAACGAATTGGGCATGAATAACACAGTTACACTTCTATGGCTCCCTGGACACTCGGGAATAGAAGGAAATGAAATAGCAGATACACTTGGCAGAAGGGCAACAAGTATGTCACTAATGGGACCTGAACCATTCTGTGGCATAGCCTACAGTTTCATCCTCAATGAACTCAGTGGCATTGAGAATAGGGAAAAGATCGAACACTGGAAGAACCTACCAGGGATGAGGCAGGCAAAAGCCTTACTAGGTAGTTATAAACCCAAAAAGTCCATACAATGTCTTGGGCTGAGCAAAAATAACCTAAGAATTCTTACAGGTATCTTAACGGGGCACTGTAAACTAATAGGACACCTAGATAGACTGGGGATTGAGGAAAAGGCAGAATGCAGGTATTGTGAAATGGAGGAGGAAAACTCAGTACACATACTCACAGCATGTCCTGCCCTAGGAAATACAAGAGCTCTACAACTTGGAGCACACGAAACAGAAGAGGATGACTTACCTAAATTGATGCCGATCGACATCCTAACCTTCATAACGGTGTTTTAAATACGGGAAAACCCACCGTCTAAGCAAGTAAGGGGGCACAATAGATCTCACAGGTCGCAGTGGACAACCCCTACATTATCTACATTATAGACTCATTATTGTATATTGCACAAACAAGTATAGTATAGACCGCTGCTTAAAATACAGAGGAGTCTTTGCTGACTGGAAAGCTAACCGAGCTTATTTTTTGATTCGTTTGTATAGCAGATCAATACATTCGCTCTACTTAGAGGCGATATTGTCCTTATCTAGTTCCTTTCGAAGTTTGATAACAATTTCGAAATTCCTGTTGAAGTTGTATTTCGTTAGCATGTGGTCTGTTGGCATTTTTATAATGTCATCCTGCACATTTTTTTTGTTTCTGAGTATCCCTTTTCATCTTTCCCTTTCTCTAATTATTTCAAGCATTGTTGCCGAAGCAAATCCAATGCTATTTTGGAGTTATATTGGTGTTTTTGGAGAAATTATAGGTAGTTAATATGAAGTGAAATTTAGTGAAAGAAATGGTTCGTTATGGCCAAGTGTGTAAAAAACCGGCCTATTTAAGCTCCAATGTTTCTTTTCAATAGCAAGTTAAAATATTTGTCTGTGTACAATAATTTCATCCAGTGGCGTAGCGATGACGATTTCAATATCAAAATAAACAGGTATGGTAATTATTCCGTTAGTTGGCGATGTCGAATTTTTTCATATCTTCTGATTGTTCCCAAGTATTTTAAGACGTAAAAGTTTTGGTTCTGATGTTTAGTTAAAAGTTATGGTTCTGAAGTTATAGTTGTGATTTTAAACTTGTTTGTAATTTCTGTGTTAAATAAATTTGTTAGTTCAGTAGTATTTGTTTTTAAAAAACAAGTTTCTATTATCCTGAACGTAACTTGTATACTTGTAGTTTTTTCTGTGTGATAAGAACAAAGTTTATATCACCTTGAAGCCGAAATACGTCGATTATTTAGCTCGTCCTGTGGTACTGAATTAAAATAATAACAAGAATAATAAACAAAAAAAAACGTTTCAACTAATCTTTTACGTTTAATTAAATAATAAGCTGTCATTGTATTATAAAATCTAATTTTTTAATTAAAAGTGGAGTTTAGTTCAAACGTTTAGCTGCTCATTATTCTTAGTAAGATGGGCTTTCACAATAAATTTAAAATAGTACCATTGGATTTGCTAATTTTTACCAAGATTTTTAAGTCCAACCTTAATAAAGTTATGTTTAAAACTGCTTCGCCTTTTATGAAACACCCTGTATATCCCTCAACTATTCTATAAATCCCTTCAATCCCTAATCCAAACGAGAAATCAAGAAGTCACCAAACCTTTAGTATAATATTTTATCTTTTCCCTCTGATTGAAACATTTAAATTTAAAAAGCATTACATTTTATTTGTACAATTAATATTAACGATATTATTTATGTGAAAAACTGAGTATTAAGTATTCATAAATATATTCCGATAAAAATAACTAAATATTACCAAATAGAGATATTCCTATTTTCAACAAATAGCACGCTACTGATTATAAGCGTAAGCAAAACTCCTAAATAATACAGCGTTGCCAGCACGAAGACGAAACAAAGATAATCGATTGGTATTCTCTGTCATACTCATAGACACTCTCTTGTAATCATTGCGACAAAACTGTCTGTTATGTCTCCTCTGATAATATGTCTATGATCATAATTTACAATTCACTATTCCATACTTAGATACTTTTTTATTTATTATAATAATTTATATTACCAAAACGGCAAACACTTTTTACCGTAGTTTACATTTGTTATTGACATTTCGAAAATTAGTAATATCATACGAATTCGGGAAAATAAAAAAAGAAGAAGCAGTATCACACACGTGCGATATTTTTTAAAAAAGCACAGAACGTAATAATTTTTAGCAATATTACTGAATAAGAAACTGTTGGTTTTTGTGAACAGATCACTTTTGTTTGTTCAATTGGAACAAGATATATATTATCTTTTGGCATTGAGTTCATTACTCAATGTTTTTGGTAAAATAAATTTCAAATTATAAATATAATTGTACGTGTTGCATTGACTATGCAACAAAATATACACTTACCTAGGTACCTATGTGTGCAATTTGGTTACACTATAGGTAAACAGAAACAACAAAAAATGGAGAATTGCAGGTAAAGAATTGGGTGCATATTTTGTATGTGCTGAATTTATTCTGAATGTTTGTATAATATTACATACTAATAATACCACGAGAGTCTGTTGCACACTGAATTGAATTGTTTTGCACTAAGAGTTGTACATAAGGGCGATTGGCGCATACAGAAGGAGTTAAATGAAAATTTTCAAAATAGATACATTACTGACACAAACTTTTCTCAAGTTCCAATTAATTTCATCAACTGACCATTTTATTTTTAATTTTTATGGAGCCCACAAAAAAAAATACATCATTTAGCTAATAAGAATTTTGATGTAAATTCTTGAGAAAGCTGGTTATTTGAGTTTAATTAATTATATTTCCACGCAATATCTAGTCTCGTTTAAATCCTAATTTTTAAAATGACTAAATAAAAATAAATTTTATAAATAAAGTTAAAATATTCATGATTATAAGAAATACTGGGGTCGTAGGAAAAATCGTGTACACAACGCATTGGAAAGTGTATTTCTTGCACTCGTTACGTTTCCGCACTCGCCGCTAAGCGGTCCGTGCTAAACTTCACTCGTGCGTAACAGTTCACTTTCCACACTCGTTATGTAATATACTATTACAATTCAAATATGGCGATTGTCAGTTACAATTGACGATTTTGACAAGAGCGTCTGATTTGTACTAAAACTTGTACTAAGTATAAATTATTTGCTAAAATGTACCAGATAAATTAAATGTTAAATTAACGTACTAAACATTGGCCGAAATCACTAGATCTAGTACGAAATCACTAGGTTTGTCAGTCCTGCCTGATAAACCTCATCAGAATCATAGGGCTGCTAGAACGAGTATAACCTAGGGGTGAGCCACAATAGATCTTTCAGGTCGCAGTGGGTAAACGATGACTAACATATAACCTTACCTAACCTAACCTTACCTAAAATTGATACAATTAATTTCGGAAATGATTATCGGATTTGTTATAAAACTTCTGATAACATTTAGTGTAAAATCTAAAACTTCTTCTAAAGCTAAATGTTTTGGTTTACATTCGTATATTGACAAATCTAATCAATCATAAAGAAAAAAAATATATCCAAGCACAAATAACATATGGGCCGTCATAATTTTTCTCCAGTCATCGTTTTTAAAAAGCATTAAATTGGTATTTAGTGAGTGTAGGTAGATTTAGCCGAGTTAAAACAAAAGGTGCGCTACGGCAAGCAGTGCTGCCACCCACTGCGATGGGACGCTAACAAATGAAGCGCTCGGTATTATGTACCGCCATTAAGACGATATTAATTATCACGGTTTTTTTTCTTTCTTTTCAATTTGGAATTTTTAACTACAAGTCGAAACAATGTGACTACCACTCCTCCTAGGTTATTAATTATAATCGATACTTTGCTGATACTGTCAAACAAAGTGATGCAAACATTAACCAAATCAAACTATACTTTGTTTGAAGACGCCTTACGTAACATTTAAAAATACAGCATAAACGATCCTGGAATTCTGCAATTTGTCAGATTTTTGGGAAAGACTATACAAAATATTTACCATATATTTCTATTAATACATACAATAGTATTATTTTCCCAAGTATAGAAACAAGACATTCTCTCTATTTTAAGATAATCAAATTTAAATTTTAAGATTATTGCCTTATTACCGTTTCACTTTTTATAAATTGAAGCTCCAATGGGCAAATTGCTACAGAAGCAGCCTAACTTCACAGCAAAAATTCTTTAACTGTTCAGTTTATCCAAACTTCAAAATAAATTACCTACGGATGGTTTTCCCAATCCCTTTATTTACTTATTATATTCTAAGACAGAAAATTTCTTTTCAACTATCCTATACCACAAGAAACAAAACTGGGAAAAAATACCTATAGGTATATAAATGTGGTAAATTAAACTACCACTACAATAATAAAAATAATAAATAATAGTAAGTACTCTGGTAGTGTATTCCACATTATCCAAAAAACAATCAAGTAATTGAACTCAAGTTTAAGAAGCAAAATATTATAAAAATGTTATATAGATTCAAGAGTTATGGCATACTAAAATACTTTAAAATTTATTGTACTAACCCTTACTATGTGAAAGTTCAACCTTTTAGGTTGAATTAACCTTTTAGTTGTTTATTGTTCTGAATACTTTAAAATTAGTAATTTCTTAAGTTTTTCATTTTTTGCCTTCCTTTTAGAAGAAATATATAGTTTATTTAAATTTAATTTGATTAAATAATCAATTTTAACATATCGCCATCTACTAACTAACCATCGAACCAAATCTTTACAAGGAAACAGTTTTCTTTAACGGTGAGCTCTACTACTGGTGACATCTACTAAAGTTATACATACTTAAGTTAAATGTTTTAAAAAGGTAGCTGTTTATAAATCATCTTCTATTTGGTAGAGGGATACACTGGTATATTTATAAAATCTTTTAAAATGAAATCCTTATAGCAACTAATTTTTTTCTATGTTTGGGATAAATATGTTGCTTATATTGCTTAAGGGTTTAATATAATAGTAAAACCAGAGATTTAATGAGTACCATAAACAGCAGGTAATTTACTTCTTAGCCGGTACGTTACCTATTTTAGCCAATAAGTTTTGTATTATAATTGGGGTTAATTAATTATGTATTCGTAAAGAGACTTACCTCGGGCGTTGATATCCTTGCTGCCCCTGCCCATGTGGTGAGAGTTTGAGTCACAGCCCAAAATCAGCTCCATTCTCTGGTTTAGGCAGTGGTCCACTAGTACTTCCATCTCTCTTGTGGGTGGTAGAGTGGCTGCATCTGAGGGGAGGTACACCGATGCGAGTATCAACGCCGTATATTTGCCGTTTCCGTCTGGACATTCCACTTTAACCGCAGTGAGGTGCAGAATTGTGCCATCAGAAAGGCTCTGTATTTCCTGGGAGCGTAAACGGCTGTCTTGGGTTGCTGATTGCTTGGTGAGATAAAAATCTTACCAGTCAAGTTACCGAAACCAGTAATTCTGGTCTTAATTATCCAGGGTTCCTGGATCAAAGCTATTGCATCCTCCAACACATCAAGGCGGCGACATAGTGTTGCCGTAGCCGTCCTGCTGTGTTGGAAGTTGCATTGTATTATTTTTATCTTTTTTCCGACGTCCTTGCCCATTGCGAGGTCGTTCGGGTTAGGTTAGGTGTCCACGATTTAAACGTGGACGCTTTGGTGTTGCTGCTGGAGGCGGAGGCGGAGGCGGAGTTTTGACGAGGCTCTTACGTTCTGCGGTAATTTTACCGTACGGGTTTGTCTTGTCTATAATAGCCACCTTGAGGTGTCTCAAGGCGGCTTCCGCAAAGGTTTTGGAAGGTGCAGCGACATTTCTATCGCTGCGCGGATTCTTCGGCCTTCTTGGTGTCCCCTCCGTGGAGGTACTCAGGTGGGGGCGCTTTCCTGCAGGGGTAGCCGCCGATTTATTGCCTTTATGCAAGGCGGAACCTTTGGCTCCCTCCGCAGAAGGTGCCCCTGCCTTTGGAGGTGGGGTGGAGACGGGAGAAGGTGCATTTATAGTTGCAACCTTCCCTGCCTTCTTTGCCCTTTTCCTCCTTTTTGCCTCGGCGCTGCAGGTGATGTCCAGCCTCGTTCTGAGCAGTGTGTTGGGGTGGGCATTTCTGAACATCCTCAGGATTGTTTTTGTTTGTTTGTTGTTTTTGGTTATCCATATGTGTTCCCACGAGTAGCAGGGGAAAGGGTTGGTCACCTCTGGCAGAGCCCCGCATTACCAGATAAAGGCTAGTTACAATGAGGTTTCGCCCTGTTCCTCAAGGGGATCGTTCGCAACCGCATATCATCCTGCGGTCACTCATCTCTCGGCACGATACCTTACACCTTAGCTTGGGTAGGCTGGTCCGCGGTGGCATATTTAGCAAAGGCTTTTGGGGAGGTTTAGTTCCCCTCACCCTACTTAATTTTGCCACTGACCAAGAGTCCGGTGATCACAAAAAACCTTCAGGTATGCATTGGGAAATACGTTTGTAAACTTGATATAGCGACTGCCGTTGACCCGAACGACGCTGAGCGTATGAGTTAGGAACAATACTTTTTCTACAAGAGGGCGCGATTCGCCCTATACCCACACGCAATTTAGTTCAGGATCCCTATTTTCGAATATGTGATGTGATATATCACTGGTGAACCGTATTTTTAGACTATATGATAGGTCACATCACACTTCGCTTGGTCAGACCCCTTCGAAGCAGTGAAACATGCGCATTATCGTTGTATTCAGGCGTCAGCGTATTGTCAAAATCATATATGTTTATTAGAGTTGTTACCTTAGTTTTGTTTTGAAACTTGCGTCTTTCATAAATAAAAGAATATAGTTGTAGTCATCATAAATTAAAGAATATAAAAGGATAACGTTGCCAACTTTCTAGTATGTATGTTATACGTCAAAATTCTTTCATTTTTCATAAATGAACGTTGTGATATCTAAAATACGACCCATGAAAGGTTTTGTCAGGGATCGATCACTTCCCTACTCACATCACATTCACTTCACATCACACGTTCGAAAATAGGGGTCCAAAGATTCTATATAAGTAAGCTTTGTCTGTAACTCTGACAATTACAAACAAATTTGTATTTTGTTCGGCATGACAACCTGCATCAGATCAGATGTTAAATCAAATTTAACAGCGCGGTTAAAAATCGTATTCTGAACAATTGCAGCTAACTTCAATTTTATTCTGTTGGTGAATATAAATTGCCGACTTTTTAGGTTATCGTTATATTTATTGAAAGATATTTATTATTATTAGTTTTAAATATTTATTTTTATTATTATTATCATGGAATGATATTGTTCATTTTGATTTACTTCTTGAAAATTTACAATTCTATCACAAACACAGTTTGACAGTTTCAACACTCCTAACGTCGAATGTTTTGGTCGGCGTTATTTTAACAGCGAAAATGCAATACATCGATGTAAATTATAGTAAGAGCGTACAGAATAGCATTTTCATAACATCCCTCGACCTTAAAAATTTACAGCGCTGTTAGAGGCCGTGGATTCTGAGTAGACCTGTGACGTCAACCGGTGCAGTACACAAATCTGTGTTTGAAAATTGTCCTATTAACTATACTAATAATTGCAGCTCTTACTGATTCATTCTGGTCAGTCCGCCGTTTACGTCGTATTGTCTCTCTCTAATGCACTGCTGCCATTCAGTTGTGCGCAACTATTTACGACGTCACGGGTCTACTCAGAATCCACGGCCTCTACCGCTAACATTTTTGTACAGAATAAGCCCATTAAGTCCATGTAGAGGGATTAATACATTTTTAATTTTCAATATTTCTTTATTTTTTCAATAAATAGTGGAATATGATGGATGATTGTGAACAAACTGACTTAACCCAAACAGCATGAATACGTACTATGTATGTCCTTAGTACATAACTGTCGGGACGTAACTACATCCCAGGTACATAATCTCAAATCCCATTTACATCTGAAGGACGTACTTAGGATGTACATTTTCCAACGGTTAGGACATACTATGTACGTCCAACAACGGACGAATTTCGAACTTATTGGACCTAGGAGGGACGAATCTTGTACATACTGAAAACAAAGGTTACTTCCAATGGTGGCTATCGTTGGGATGTAAAAAAGGTAAAAACTGGAACTGAATAAAACAGTTAAAAGTTGATTTTAAATATTTTTTCTGTTTTTTAAATATGCATCTTTTTTTTCTTTCGTCAGCCCTCCGAAGCCACTGCTTTATGCATTCTTCCGTTTCCTTGGCATTCTTGGAAAAATTTCCCTGGTCAGCAGCACCTTGAAAATGGAAAATAAAATTTAAATTAAATATGTTTGTTTACTTAAAGTTTACAGTTCAGTCGGCATAGTGATTTTTTGGTACTTAATTATTTATTTCATCACTAATATATATTATTCCTGGAATGTGAATCTCAATTCTGCATGGCTAGATTTTAAAGCTATGTAGAGGTATACATTACAGGTTATGCCTCACTCAATTTGAGGCATTATGAGAAAAAGTGATATTGGAAACACGTTACGTTCGTAAATTTTAATGTAGATACATAGTGTATTACTTACCCACCAGTAAATCAACAATTTTAAAATTGTTGAATGCCTTCTTTTGCCTGCGCCCCAGCCAGCTATATTTACAGGTGTTTCATTTCATTTCAGGTGTTGATTCAAATTGAAGTTTTTTTTCAAAGTTTCTAAAATACATTAATAAATATAAACTGTTGATATTTATAAATTATACAGTATGTAAAAAACTGTTTATTAAAATAAATGGATGTATGTCCTAAGGAATAATCAAACAAACTTACCTTTAATTTTATATTGAGGTTTCATAAAAGAAACCTTACTACTGCCATTATCTGGTGATTCTGGGGAACTATATACGATTTTCTCCACATATTGAAAATTTGTTTAATTTAATGATAGGGATGCTGAAGAATAAACAAATGCAATAATTACCGTTAGTTAAAATACTACACTCACACAATCACTTGTATACATACTTTACCCGAAGTTACATGTTGTTAGTTGTTTGTTAGGTTAGAAAGCACATGCACTATGCACATGACGAAACCACAAAATATTTTCAAATGTCAATACTGTCAATTTATATGTACCTATATTTATAGGTGCACACAACCAAGTTTTAAAGAAGTTCAAATCATGGCAAAACTTAATATTTTAATTAGCGTTTACCAAAGTCTTTTAAAACACGTTTCTTGTAAATAAGCGGTCAATTTTATTGCAATTGGTAAATTGTTGAAATTCGAAGATTTTTATAAAATATATTATACATTATATCACAATGGAAAATATTAGAAAAATATGCTGTATTGTATAAGAAATAGAGTTCTTCCTAATACAAAATTAATAACACATACGTACCTAACACGTCCGGAAAGAAACGTAATTATACGTTATTCCACGTATGTACAATGTACGTCCCTGGTAGTCACTGGGACATAAGTCGTAAAATGGATTTAAAATGTACGTCCCTGGGATGTGACATGCTTGTTGGGAATACTGCAGCATAAAAACCTAAAACTCTAATATTGTGTCACCCACCACATATATTTTGGGATAATATCATATCAATGTTTTCTCCGCACTAGTGTGGGAAAAATGACACTTCCTGAAGTAAATTGCGTGTGGGTATAGGGCGAATCACGCACGCTTGTAGAAAAATGATTAGTTTTGTTCCAGTTTGGTTCTTATGGCTGTATGTGATTCATACTATAAATTTGTGATGGTAGACATCTTCCTGGAACAGGCAGATCAGCATTTCCCCTACATGAAAAAATTATAAGACCCTATGCTAGAGACAATCTCAATAATGAACAAGCAATATATAATTATGGAATATTAAGGGCTCGCAGGACAATTGAGAATAGTTTTGGAATTATTGTTCAACGTTGGGGAATTCTTAAAGGAAGAATAAATGCAGACCTCTCAATGTGCGAGGTCATTACACAGGCATGTATTGTACTGCATAATTTCCTGCAGAGTGATGAAGAAACTTTACCTGAATCGGAAAGAAGATATTGCCCAACAGGCTTGGTTGACCAAGAGAAGCCAGATGGATAAATTTTACCTGGGGCTTGGCGAAAGGATGCTGATTTGCAGTGTGTACGAAGACTGAGATCCAATAATTCCACTAATCAGGCCCGTTCGGACAGAGACGCCTTGAGTGATTTTTTCAACTTACCAGCTGGAAGTATTTCATATCAAATGGAAAGGGTGATGAAAGGCTCTGTTCCAATTCCGATGAGATAGAAATCATAATTGGTATTATTGTAGTTAAATTATTTTCAAATATTGATTTCAATAATTATATTATACCAAGTATAGTGATTGTTTTTTTAGTAGTTTTCAAGAAAATCAAACTTTGAAAACATAAAATATTTATTAAATACATTATTTCACTAATACCTAAACCTAATGATTAATGAATTGATCACGCTTTTTATTAATTTTTTATCATTGAGAAAACTTCTTACAATGAAGTAGAACTTCCCTTAAAAAAAATAAATAAAAGGTTTGGTGCAAGAATAATTTTTTTAATTAAACTATATATTGTCAAACTCAAAACAGGTACCGATATTATTCAACTGAAAATGAGACATCCCTTTTAAACTTCATTATAAACAAAAACCAACAAAATCGATATTGACTACTCTTCATACCTGAAAACGAGAAATATATTGTTTTAAACTTCATTATAAACAGAAAACCACATAAAATCAAAATTTATTACTTTTCGTACTTTTCAAGTATGGAGCAAATTTTCAGTTTTATTCTTGCTTTGATTTTCCTGTTTTTTATCAGTTTTAAACTCTCACCAATACTTTTAGCAAAAAGCATATCTTCATTATTTTCTTCATCAGAAACTTTGACTATGTTCCCAATTGTGGATAAAGTGGCAACTATACTACGTTCTATATCTTGGCAATTATTTTTTTTTCATTTGTACTTTTTTATTTCCTGGATATTTGCTTGGTGTTCTTAGTGGGCTTAATGTAATTGTAATGCCTTAATGTGTTGCATGAACGCCTCCACTATAAAATGCGTGCTCAACTTTTCTTAATGATAATGTAATGTTCTTAGACAAGGAAAGAGATGAACAGTTACCATTTTTAGACACATTAGTAATAAGAAAAAATAATAACAAGTTAGAATTTGATATTTTAAGGAAAGACACCGCTACGTATAGATATATTCCGGTAGATTCTTTTCACTGTAGTCAACACAAAAAGGCAAGTTTTCATTTTTTGGTTCATCGATTAATTAATTTTCCCTTAAAAAAAAGATATAACAGAGAAAAGAATTTAATTGAGGATATAGCTGTACTTAATGGATATGATAAAAAACTAATTCATAAGCTAATCAATCGCCATAGTTTTAAGAAATCTCTTTGTGAAACCACCTTTTTCCAGCGAGAACACAACGATGTGAAATTCATTTCATTACCATTTATCCCTCAGTATACCAAAGGATTGAAACTAAACCTAGATTTAAAGAACAGTTAGCTGATCTTTAATATGGACGCATAGAAAAATCTAGTATTGCCCAACATGCTTTAACCAAAAACCATTCGGTAAATGTAGAATGTAGATAGTTTAAAATTGTTAAAAAATGTATCGAACAATAGATTGTTGGATGCATTTGAAAGTATAGAAATTATTAAGTGTAAAAATAGATTAAATAAAGACAAAGGACCTATCCCAGATAGTCCACTTTATAGTTTATTATAAGAAAATTATTGTAAAAATGTTTTCGGGCTTAAAATTGGCTTTGCCGCCAAAATATTTATAGCGAAAACATTTTGGCGCTAAAAATATTATATATTGTAATGTATACAAATTTTAAAATATATAGTATTATGTGTTTGATTAATTAAATTTATTAAGTTTATTAGTTTTTATTTTATTAAATTTAATTTTTTATGATTTTTATTATTAAATTTTTATATTTGTGGGGCTATGATTATTTAGTGTCAATCATATGTCAATCTGACGATGCTAGTTTATAGCGAAACAGCTGTAATTGTGATTTTAAACCGAATTTTTTAATTAAACTTGGAAGTTGAGTTAAAGCGAAGAGTTTTTTATTTTTCCATTAATTAAATTTTACTTTTTCCATGTTAAATTTTAACTTTAAACGGAGCGCTGTTATGGCTACCTCTTGTAAACTTACAATGATATTTGAAAAAAATTGTGAGCAAATACACTTTACATCTAATTAATTTTTACTAATACATATTGTCTTGTTTCTAGTGTCCTTTCACCTTAATAACTCATTTACTCCTTAATACTTCAAATATTGATGGATATCTTTTGCTATGACTAAAACTCCATAAATTTTTTATAAATTGCTTTTTAAATTAATTAACTTCCGCCATTTTTTATCCAAATTTAAACTAAAATTATATAATTAACAAAATATTTCTACTCTACACATATACAAATTTGATACAAAACATATTATTAACATATACAAATAATAATAACAACAAATTATATGTTGTTTTTGTACTTCATAACCAGAGTCTCATGTGTCCTTTCACCTTGCAATTATACTCTTTATACATTATAACTAATACATATTGTCTTGTTTCTAGTGTCCTTTCACCTTAATAACTCATTTAACATAATTTTTTATTCCCTATAGTTTAATTTCTAGTCTTTTCACTTTATAGGTTCGGGCACATTGTCACTGATTTTTGATAGGTTTCACCATGTCATTCACGGTTTATTAATCACATGTTTTGTTTATATCACATATGCTGTTATTTAACAAATTAAATGTTTTCAGATATATTCAAGTATAGTTGGATTTACAATGTTATACCCACTGTTATGGATGTTAAAACTACTGTCTATTACTATCTGTAAGTAATTTCTTATTTTGTTATAAACTTAATTATGACTTTATTTAATTGTATAGTTCATGTACTAATAATTTTATTTTTAAATTAGATAGGTCATCCATCTCAAATGTGGTTGAATCCAATAGAAAATATCCAATAAAACTCAAAGTCAAAACCACAGACTTCTATTCAATTAATGTACAATAATTATTGCAACTAGTTTTGGTCTAGATCAGACCATCATCAGGCTGTAAAGAACACAATAAATGGTAAGCAAGAAGTGCAAATAGTAATCGGTATTAGAAAATAATATTAAACCGGTTAAACAGTAATACCAAAGATAACAATTTTAGTACAAAATGAGATTGTGTGAACAGAACAGAAGTTATTTCATTTTTATTTTGATATATAGCTTTAGTTTACCTTCGGTCTCGCGTAACGCGCGTCAGGCAGATAAAAGTGTGTGTTGGTGTAGTGGTAGTGTAAACGGTTTTCGGTATCAGTTTCGCCAACGGTTCCAGATTCAACATTTTAGTTTAAGAAGCTAATTACTGTGAAATATAATGGTAATCATTTGCAATATCACTTCTACAAGTTCGACTGCCTTATATCGGAATTGGAAGCGGCAGGATCTAAGTTAGAGAACAGTGACAAATTAATTCATTTATTTCTCACCCTGCCTGAAGAGTACAACAACGTCATTACTACCTTGGAAACCATGAATGTAGAAAAAGAGCTGACGGTGGACTTTGTTAAGTTGCGCCTTTTGGATGCCGAGCTAAAGCTCACAGAGAAGAAAAGTACCACAGTTGTTGAAAGTAGTTTCTACACATATTATACCTAAATGCGGCAAAGAAGGACATATGGCATATCAGTGTAATAGCCGACTTGATAACGTTAATCAACCAATTCATAGAGGCAGATCTAGAGGAAAATCAAGAGGCAGAGGAAGGTTTAGCGGGCAGAGCAACCATGCAGAAGAAGAAGATGCCAACAGAGGTGAAACTTTTATAGCCTCATCATCAAATGAAATAAATTTGATTAAATCATCAACCATAAGCTTCGTAGTGGATTCCGTAGCTACACATAATTTTATACAAGAAAAATATGAAAAGTTGATGACAAATGTGTCAGAGCTACAACAACCAATACAAATAAAAAATGCTAATGGACAAGTGTTGATAACCAAAAAGAAGGGATCATTGAAGACAAGGTATAAGAAGACTCTTATTAAAGTTGAAGGACTTATAGTCAATGGAATTGCGCACAACCTGCTATCAGTGAATGAGCTAATGAACAAAGGTAAAAGTGTGACATTTAAAGACGGATAATTAATTATAAAGTCTGAGAAAGGAGTATACTATGGTGAAAGAAAAGGAAAATTATACATAATAAATCTTCAGCTTCCTATAGACGAATTGGAATGTTGCTACGCTGAAAAAGATTTTAAAAACAAAATTTGGCATATTTTTTTTTATTTAAATTAACGTGCTCGGCAACTATGGCCACTCGCACGGGGACAATTTAGGCTACAATATAAGTAAGTTCAAATACAAAATACAGGTTAAATTTTATGGAAAATCGAGAGTTGCTGCCTTGTTGCACTATGTAGTTAGTGAGAATGTGCTTGATTGTTAGGCGGCACTGGCAGGTTTGGCAGGTAGGTCTAGGCTCTGATGTCATCAAGTAGCTGTGGGTGAGCTTGGTGTGGCCGATGCGGATCCTTCGTACTACTGCTAGTTCATGTCTGGGTAGATTTGTTGGGCCGGGGTAGAGCGGTTTGTTTATTGAAGGTTGGAGTGCTAACAGAGATGTGTTAGTGTTGTTTCAGTGTCTTTGTCATACAGTTTGGGCCATTCTTTTGGTTTCGGCCTTGAGATCCTTCACAGTCTGGATGAGTGAGGTGGGTGAGGAGGCTGATATAGCGGTTTTCGCGTGATAGTCTGCTAGTCATTGCCTGGTATGCCGGTATGAGAGGGAACCCAAATAACAGTGACTGAGGTATTTTGGGAGTAGAGGTGGTGGGCAGCGAGGAGAATTTCATGGGCAAGGGGATTCTCGGTATATAGTTCCTGGATAGACCGGATAGAGGCTAGAGAGTCTGTACAAATGGCGACTTTTTTATATTGGTGGTCGATGTGTTTAAGCGCTTGTAGAATGCTGAACAATTCTCCTGTGTGTACGCTACATATCGAGGGAATTAGGAAGGAGCAGAGAGGGAGGCTTGATGTGGTGACCACATAACCAACTCCTTTGGATGCATCGGTGTAAAGTACTAACTCGAAGCTATTATTGTGAATAATATCCAAAGTGGAGGTTCGTTCGCTTCGCAATAGAGGCTTTCAGATGGACTGGAACGAAATGCACCAAGGCAGAGTCGTAGGGCTGTGTTATGTATAGGGTTAAGATATTCAAGGAGTGTCTTGGAAGCGAACATGTACATAATGCTACCATAGTCTAGTTTAGATTGAATAAGGGCTTTGTATGTTTTTAAGAGGGTAGTCTCATCCGCACCCTAATGATAATGGGATAGAGTTTTGATGACGTTCAGTCTTTTAGTACAAATGCCTTTAGTTTCAGAGATGTGGCGTTTCCAAGTAAGGCGGGTATCGAAAGTCATTCCCAGTGCTCAACCTGAGGAAGAGGGGTGTTGTTAATAAGGATAGAAGGGGAAGGCAATGGAGGGCGTCTACTAAATTTGATGGTTTTGGATTTTGATGGGGAAAGGGAGAGACCTAGTGGGAGCATCCTGTTGAGTAGCAGATTCACTGCAGTCTAAAGTAGGGTGGCCGTGGTGGTAGCTGAGCGGCCGTGGCCGTATATAACTAAGTCATCCGCATAGGCTATATATTTTATAGGGGAAGGGCGGTTGTAGCATAGACCGCTTATTGCTAAATTAAATATAGTGAGGCTTAATACAGAGCCTTGAGGAACGCCGTCGATTTGAGAGTAGGCTCATCGTCCTAGCCATTTACGGATATCCTGAAGGATCTTAGAGATAAGAAGTTATGGATGAAGTGGTATGTTTCCGTTAATGTTTAACTGGTTTAGTTTAGTGATGATGGAGTGTTTGCTGAGGGTGTCAAATGCACCTTCTATGTCAAGAATAGCAGCAATTACTTCATTTCGGTTGTTGAGTGAGCTGGATATATCGCGGTTGGCAATTGTCGCGGGTGGATCTGTATCGAAGAAAGCCTGATTGTTCTTTAGGTATGATATTGTGTTTGTCTAACAACCAGATAAGGCGTTTGTTAATGATTTTTTCAAGGATTTTACACATGGTACAAGTGAGAGATATGGGATATGGGTCTGTATGATTTAGGGGAGGTGGGAGGTCGGTCAGGCTTTTTAATTGGTAATATTATGGAGGACCGCCATGCGGTGGGGAATTTTCGGGATAACCAAATGTTATTGTAGAGTTCAAGAAGTTTTAGTAGAGAGGGGAGAGATAGTTTTTTGAGAAAGATGTAAGGGATATCGTCTGGGCCAGAGGCTGTATTTTTGCAGGATTTTAAAGCAGATTTTAGCTCTGGAAGTGTGAGAGAGGAGTTGAGCGTATTTATGTCTTGAGTAGTAAGGGGCGGACTAGTATTGAGGGTTGAAGGGGAGATGTTATAGGGAGAGGCCTGGAATTATTGCAGAATTTTGCTTCGTAGCTTTTGGCAAGTGCCTCAGCAATCTCATGGTTATCGTTCATGATCGTATTGTTATGCAGTAAATTGTTGATTTGGAGCTTGGATTTTTTATCCTGGATTTGCGAGATTTTTTTCCAGACTTGGCTAGGGTTGGTGTATTTATTGATGGTGGAGACATATTGTCTCCATGAATTTTTTTTGCTTTGCTTAATCGTGTATCTAGATTTGGCTCTAGCTCTTTTGGGGTTAAGGAGGTTCAGTTGGGAGTTGTTTCGGGTATACAATCTTAAGGCAGACCTCTGCAGCTGCACCGCTTCAGCACAGTCAGAGTTCCACCACGGGACCGTTTTGCGTTCGGGAGAGATGACAGATTTTCCAATATGTGCGTCTGCAGCTATGCGGATAGTATTAGCGAACAGGGTGATGTTCTCATCAATATTATCAGATAGGGTGATATTGGGAACCGATAGTTCTGTGTCACTGATGTAATTGGGCCAGTCGGCTTTGTTTAAGCGCCAGTAACTTCTAGGAGTTGCAGCATCGGGTGCCGAGTCGGTACTAGTAATAAATATGGGGAAGTGATTATTACAATATAAAACTCAACTAAAAAACCTTATCTCCTAGAGAAAGGTCTAAACTATATCCTGTTAAAATGTGAATACGTAATTTAAAGGCGTTCTTTAGATTTGTTGTTTACAAAATGATTGAAATTTTCGGTACAATTCAAGCTTGCCACCCGTTTTCATTTTAGACGCCCCTTTTAGTTCGAATATGGGAATCTTATCTACAAATCGAACAATGGTGATAAAGAGGGTCCTCGGCTAATATGATTTATGAAAGTCACTAGATCTCTGAACCCCTATTTTCGAACGTGTGATGTGAAGTGAATGTGATGTGAGTAGGGAAGTGATCGATCCCTGACAAAACCTTTCATGGGTCGTATTTTCGATATCACAACGTTGCCTCGTTATATTTATGAAAAATGAAAGAATTTTGACGTATAACGTACATACTAGAAAGTTGGCAAGGTTTGATAAATTGGGTTTCAGGCAGTTCAAACTGATAACTATATTCTTTTATTTATGATAACTACAAATATATTCTTTTATTTATGAAAGATTCAAAACAAAACTACGGTAACAACTCTAATAAACATATGATTTTGACAATACGCTGACGCCTGAATAATAATGCGCATGTTTCACTGCTTCGACTGGGTCTGACCAAGCGAAGTGTGATGTGAGCTATCATATAGTCTAAAAATACGGTTCACCGGTTTATCACCAGTGATCTATCACATCACATATTCGAAAATAGGGGTCCTGGTTATAAACTCGTCTGGGATCGGTAATGGATAGCTACCGCTAATAAATTTATTATTATCAGGCTAAGAATAATAAAAATTCTTCGTTTTCACAAAACTTTCACTATTTATTTAAAAAATTGATTTTTTAAACTCAATATACTTATTACCGATAATTTTTTGGAATATTAATGAATTGTAATCCCAAAGCTGAAAATAGAACGAGTCCGCAGGACGATCTTCAACCTTTTATATGTATGACGAGGGGACAGCTAAAAAAGGGAGTAAGGAAGTTATAAGCTTCTTAAATCATTACTTACAGACCTATTTACCTTCATCAGCTTTACATTTGTTCAGATAATGCATTTTCACAAAATAAAAATCAAACCCTAATCAAATACTTATTCACTCTGGTAAACACAAATGTGAAAATATCTAAGATATGTCACCAATATCCCGAACCAGGGCATAGTTTCTACCGTGTGATAGATCTTTTGGACTTATAGAAAAAAATAAAAGGAAAAAAGAAAGAAGCTATCTACCTGCAGAATGGATCCAATTGGTAAAAAAACTTCTAAGAACTATAGGGTGATTCCTGTACAACAGGACTTGATGCTGGACTTTTCAGCTCATTTTAAAGAAATGTTTAAAGGTGTAACTGTTGGGTTAAAAAAAGGATTTCCTCTTACAGTTTATTGAAGTACACAAAGAATGACAACTTTATCGAGTGTTCTGTAAGCTCAGGATTTAATTATTTTACAAAATTTAATATGAAAATGAAAGAAAATATTCCACTATCAATGCCATCCCAAAGTATACTCAAGACCTTTATATATAAATTCAACTTTTAGTTAATTTTACAAGTATTACTGGTATTTTCGTTAATTGTCTCAGAATGGACAAAAAAGCGTAACCACCTTTCTGTTGAAACTGAAACTGAAAGGTATTATGCAATGAAATTTTAACTGAACTTCTGAACAAGTTATGCAGATTTATTAAATAATGTAAAAACATCAGAAAGATATGATTGGGCTGTTAAGAAAACAGTTCAGGTTATTTTATATTATGGTATATATTTGTATTATAACATTGCAAAAATTGAAAATATTTTTAAGTTGTTTGATTATCTGTTCTTCAATAATTTGTGCTAAATGCTAGGCCCGTACAGCGTTAGTTCGAATAGATAGAGGGCGGCTTACTGCACAACGGTATATTACTGACATTTTAGAAGAGCATGTCTTGTCATTGTCGGAGATTTTCATGCTTATTCATGATAATGTCAGGCCAGATGTTGCAAGAATTGTGAAGCAATATCATCAAGAGGTTGGAATTCCTGCCATGGTTTGACCTGCGAGAAGTCACGACCTAACCCACCAAACACATTAGAACAACTGTTTTTGGTATTGGTTGATATCTGGAATCAAATTGATCAACATAAAATTAGGGCGATAATTCTTAGTATGAGGGATCGTTTTCATTCTGTAATAAACGTAATAAACCCGCTTTTAGTTTTTTTTTATCTTTAATTTTGTCACTTTTTTGTGATGCTAGTTAGTCTTATTGTAATAAATTTCTTGAAAAAGTAAACAGAGTTTCTTATTTTAGATGTTCTAGAATGAACATTAAAAAACAAAAAAAAACAAATAATTTATTAGTTGCGACTGAAATTAAAATTTTAAAAATATGCGTTAATTTTGGTGCCCAGTGTATTATCACAATTCAATCCATCTAAAGGACACTACAAATTCAGGTAGGTGTACTTTAAAACTAACCTGGTTCTGTATGTATTTAAAACATTTAGACAGATATCTACAGATATGCCGAATAATTTGTATTTTGGCAATTTTCTCTTAATATAAATATGTGAATAGGTGTAAAAATAAATATTTATTCATATTATAACTGTGTTCTTAAGGTGCTCACGACAACTGACAACTGTCAATACTATCATGTGTACAGGTTAAATCAATAGAAGAGGTAACGGCATTGATTACGTCAATAAAGTAGCGCCTGTGAATGAGATAGATTTATAAAACTGTCATAAAAATAAAAAATAAATCCATTCAATACATTTTTTATCGTTAAAAAAATCGAAAGATTATTGGTATTTTCTCTTAAAAAACAATGTATTTATTAAATATTATTCTGTGTAAACCTAATACCTTTCTGTCTTTTGATTATTAATGTTTTAATCGATTAGATCATAGGTAGGCAACATTACATACACGCAATTTAAATTTAAATCTTCATCTTTACTTTTTATAATTAGAAAAGCAGTCTAATAGCGAAAATAGAACTATGATATGGATGAATTATTAAATTAATTCTAGTCAAAATTGTCTAGATACATTTTTATTTTCCAGGCTCACACTTTTTTATTTTTGAATATCATATTTCGTATTTTTGCCAAGCTTTCTTCGAAACTAAAAATTTATCGATATTTTTTTTTTTTTTTTGGATTTATTTAATGTCGCCCGAACCACGGAGGTTATAAGCGACACCGCTAATTCAAACATGTTACATTACAAACTTATAAATTAGATTTTGGACTTTATATATTGATTATTTTAATGTCTGTTAAAAACTTTATAATGTTGTCGAGGTTGCACTTTTGTCCAAGAAGGTCGGATATGTTTTGGGATAAGTTGAATTTAGTTCTTGCGGAGTTGTATTTTTGACATTCTATTAGGATATGTTTCACTGTTATATTGGTTTGACATTGATCACAAATTGGGAAGTTTTCTTTAGTGATTAAGTGGAGATGTGTGTGGCGAGTGTGACCGATTCGAAGGCGAGTAAAAATCACTTGTTTCCTTCTTGTTGTTATAAGGTTGGACCGTTGAAGTGCATTTTCTTTTATTTCTCTTAACTTTTCAGAGCACTGTAACCACTTGTTCTGCCACGCACTGAGAACCGCGTTTTTACGTAAATTTTCACGTCACTAGGCACTATTTTCTGTAGTTGGTCACAACTTTTATCTGTAGTTGCTTCGCGGGCCATTTGATCCACTGTTTCGTTTCCTTCAATGCCGATGTGGGAAGGTATCCAGATGAATATCATCTGTTTATTTTCTTTTAAGGCTATATGAATTTCCCTGTCAATATCTTTGTGAATTGGGTTATTGGAGTACATATTTTTGATGTCGTAGAGAGCACTCATTGAGTCCGATATGATTGTAAATTTCTTTTGGTCAGTTCTGTTAATGAATTTAAGCGCTTCAAGGATTGCGTAGAGTTCAGCGTTGAAAATAGTGCAATTTTTATTCAGGTTAAATTTGCCGCTATGGATGTCTGTGAAAATTGCAGCGCCCACTCCTTCAGTTGTTTTTGATGCATCTGTATAAATGTGAAGATGTTCTTTAAATCTTTCCATGATTTCTCTGAAGTGGTTCAGAATTAATGCTGGTGGATTTTCGTGTTTATCGAATTTAGAGAGATCTGTGACTATTTCTGGTTTTCTGATGATCCATGGAGGAGGGCAGCTCTCGTGGGGGTGGTATATTGAAGGAAGAGTTATGGAGTATTGATGGAGTGTACGGTTTAGTCGTTCATAAAAAGGTGGGTTGGATCTGGGGTGAGTTGAGAAGTAAGAAGAGAAACGATTACTGATAACATTATGGATCACTGGGTTTTCTGGTGCTGCCAAAACTTTACTGGCGAAGGACAGTGTTTGAATATCTCTTCTGTATTCTAACGGGATTTCACCAGATTCACTGCAAATGCTGAGTGTGGGACTTGTACAGAAGGCACCTAATGCAATGCGAAGACCTGTATTATGAATGACATCCAGCTCTTTTAACAGGCATTTTTTGGCTGAGCTATATACTATCGATCCATAGTCTAGTTTTGATCGTACCAAGGATGTATATATGTTTAATAGAGTTGACGTGTCACTTCCCAGGAGCTATTTGATAAACACTTCAAGATGTTAATACCCTGATGGCAGGTCTGTTTTAGGTTTTTGATGTGACTTTTTCCATGACAAATTTCTGTCCAAGGTTAGACCAAGGAAATTTATTTCTTCCACAAAGTTTAGGTTCTTGCCATTCAGGGTTAATATTGGGTTATCTGCTCTACGTTTTTTGGAAAAGAGAATGCATTTTGTTTTTTCGGTAGAAAAATTGAGTCCTGTTTTATTGGACCATTCCTCTAGGTTATCCAGTGCATCTTGGAGAATCCTCTTGGTGGTGTTTAGGTTTGTTCCTCTTAGTATGAGAACAAGGTCGTCTGCATATAGCCTTCCTTTAACAGGTAAGTGGCACTGTTGTAAAATATCGTTGATTGCTGTTAAAAATAAGGTCACGCTTAAGACTGATCCTTGAGGGACTCCGTTTTCTTGGACTCTAGGAGTTGATATTGTTCCGTTTGAGCGTACTGTAAATGTTCTGTGTTGAAAGAAGTTTTGGATGAAGTGGAGGCAATGTCCATCAATACCCCAGGATTGAAGTTTTCTGCTGATTCCGTATCTCCAGGTACAATCATATGCTTTCGTTATGTCACAGAATATGGCCATACAGTGCTGTTTGTTTATTTGTGCTTCATGTATTTCCGATTCAAGATCAACTAGATTGTCCGTTGTAGATCTGTTCTGTCGAAATCCATTCTGTTCTGGTATAAGAAGTTTTTTGTTTTCCAAAAACCATACAAGCCGGCGGTTTATAATCTTCTCGAGTAGTTTGCAAGTTGATGAGGTTAGTGATATTGGCCTATAGGACTGTGGGTCAGATTTCGGTTTTTGAGGTTTCAGGATAGGGATTATATAAGATTCTGACCAGGATTTTGGGAAGTAATGATTTACCCACATTAAGTTTAGAATATTGAGCAGGTATTTTCTTGCATTCTCACTTAGTTTTTGAATAAATATAATTGGAATATTATCTGGACCTGGGGTCGAGTTTTTTATATTAAACAAGGCATCCTCCAGTTCTTCTAATGATATTGGAGAATTAATGGGATCGTCATTGGAATTTGCAACTATCAACTCCTCTGCTTCGATTCTGATTTTATGTTGGAGGAATTTTGAGGTGTAGTTTGTGTTACTTGAGTTTTCTTCGAACTGATCAGCAAATGTCTCTGCAATATCTTCTGTTGATGTAATTATTTTATCATTACGTTTTAAGAATTTAATTTCAGTATTGTGAGATTTACCAGATATTTGGCGAATCTTTTTCCATATAGAAGATATCGGTGTAGAATTGTTAATAGATGATACGAAATATTTCCAGCTTTGCTTTTTGCTTTGTTTAGTTTGATAGCGAGCTATGGCCCTAAGTTTCTTGTACTCGATCTGATGTTGTGTAGTAGGATGCCGTCTGAATTTATTAAAGGCTCGTTTATATTCCTTGATAGCTTCTTCACACTTGTCATTCCACCATGGTGCTGGTTTATGTGTTTTAAGTGTTTTAGTTTCACCAATTGCCACGTGAGCTGATTGTAATAATATATCTGAGAATTGTGAGAAAGCCAGAGATATATCAGAAGTAGCGGGATCCGGCAGGTCATGGAGATGTTGATCTACTAGATTTGTGAATAGTGTCCAATTAGCTTGGTCGAGTTTCCATCTCGAGAAAGGTGTCGTCTTAGCTAAGTCAAAACTACGAGTAATAAAAATGGGGTAATGATCGCTACCATACACGTAAGGGTGGACATCCCAGTTTAAGGATGCTTGAAGGGTCGGATCGCACATAGTTAGGTCGATAGCAGAGGATTCTCCGTTTCGGATGTTGAATCTTGTGGGTTCGCCTGAGTTTAGAATGTTTATGTTGTGGTTGTCGAGTAGTTGTTCTATAACTCTTCCTTTTGGTGAGCGATGTTTGGAGCCCCAGTATGGGCTATGACTGTTAAAATCTCCTAATATTATTCGAGGTGCTGGGATTTGTTGGAGAAGTTCTTCGATATCATGTATTGTAAGATTTTCACTGGGTGATATATAGAGGTTGCAGATAGAGATTTTTATGTCGCTATTAATTGTAACTGCGACAGCTTCTAGAGAGGTGTTTAGTGGTATTGGTTCCACTTCAAACATGTCACTGACGTATATGGCTACTCCGCCACTAGCTGTTTCTCTGTTGGTTCTATTTTTGTGGAAACATTTAAAATTTTGGAGTTTAGCAGCGTGAGAGTTTTTGAAATTTGTTTCTTGAAGACAAATGATTGAAGGCAGATTTTGAGTTATTAACATTTTTAACATTTCATAACGGGTATAATACCCGTTAAGGTTCCACTGAATTATGGATTTGAATGTTGAGAGCTAAGGTTTTCTTGAGAGGAGGAGAGTTCACTGTCCAATGTGGCAGAGGTTCGGAGTTGGTAGTTGAGCTTTCGTTTAATTTTCGTTATTTTTGTTTTCATTCTCTTTGAACTCTGAACATATATGGTATTCATGATATTGATAAATCCTGGTATGTCTTCTGTGTGAGTTTTAACAAGATCGAGTATGTCTGCGGTGTGTTGGGCTGATTCAAAAAAATTTAGCATTTGATTATAATTTATTATAAAGTTGTCTTTATTGTCGTCGAAAATTTGCTGTAATGATTTCATTTCTTCTTGAATTGATTTGTCGGATTTAGCTTTTTTGGGTGTGCGGAAAGCAGGTTTATTCTGAGGGTCTTCAAGAGGTGGTGTTGTCGATTCAGATATTTGGCGTTTAACGGAATTCATGGGGGTTTCCTGTACTTTACTTTGGGATGTCTCCATTGGTTCATTTTCTTTAACATTGCATTTTTCGTTATTATCGCTGTTCGCCGGTTGAGATGATGGAGAACTCATATTCAGATTGGCTATATCGTTATGACCTTGAGATGGAGGTGCTTCTGAAGTTTGGTTATTTACGGTAGAGTTGAGTGGTGAAACTGATATATTTGGTGATAATAGTGGGCATGATGCAGCTACGTGTCCTATTTGTTTACAAGAGAAGCATTCAAGATTGTCAGCAGCTAGGAAGATTCTGTACGAAGTGTTATCAAAGTTTACAAGGAATGATGTTGGTAACATTTCATTGCTTTCTAGAGGAGTGATATAGGTTTGTCGGCGGAAGCTAAGTATGTGGCTAAATTCTGGGTTGGATATATTTATTTTAAGAAAATTAATAGGAGACAACAGTTTGAGGCCTAACTTTAGAAGCTCTGACTCCAGGATTGAGTGCGGAATACTAGGACATACATTTGATAGGACAATTCTTTGGCTTGGCGTGATAAGTCTGCGAGCGGGTAGTACTTGATTGTTGATTTTGATTGAACCAAAATTTTTCAAAAATCTGTCTACTATTTCCTTAGATGTTAGATAAATACAGATTCTGTTTTGCGAAATTCTTGAGGCGAAAATAATATCCTTAGGCTTTACGGTGCTCCCCAGAGCTATTAGATAATCCTCAATTTTTACGTTATCAATAGAGTTGAATAAGATCGCTTGATGTTTATCAGGGAACTGAAACGATGTTAGATTTTTATTTGATACTGCTGCTGCTGCGTATGATTGGGAATTGGTTTGGGATACATTGTTTGGTGTTGAGGACGTGGAGGGTAACTCAGGGAAGTTACTTCCATGATGTTGGTTATCCATTATTCAAATGCGGCATCTGTGAACTCAGGCCGGTCCTGTCCTCTTGTGGAACTGGTCCGCTTATCAGTGTTTTCGATAAGCAGAAAAACAATAAACTCGTGTGTCGATATATACTAAATGCAGTTTTATGTAAAAATAATTGTTGTACTCACAATTTTCTTGTACTTGTTAATGTTGATTTTGGGCGAAAGGATGATGTCACTTTCAGAATTTGATTTGGTTAAATTACCACTAAAATCGTCGATTTATCAGGAGTTAATCTTATCGATATTATTTCAAGGTATTAAGGTATTACCTTTGAAAAATTTTATTGTATATAATTTAAATTTAATTTTTGCAATTTAAAAAAATACTCTTAAACCAGAGGGGACATGAACAGTTGCCCATAGGAGGATCTACAGATGAAATTAAGTGGTCGTGTGTTTCCTATGTGTAGTCGTCTTATAACTTATTTTCTGCCTTCTTGTCATGTGAGGAAGGATGACTGCATCCATAAATTATCGAATATAGTGCAGTTTGAAAGTTAGTCTACCCAAAGAGATTTCCAGTTATTTAATTATGGTAGCTTAAAAAATGTTTTATGATCTGAAGATTATTTTAGTTGCAGAATTCAAAATTATTACGTCTTTAGCTGCGATTTAAATAGGATGTGTGGGACTGATTTGCGTTGGACAGTAAAATAACAAATGCTGAACTGACGTCCTGTATTTTTCGTAAATTTTACCAAATCCTGAATTTTAATAAATCAATTAATTCAGACGCGATAATAATTGATAAAGTGTAACTCCACTCCAGTAATTTTACCAACTTTTAATATTAATATTTTTTTTGTTTCACGCTGTATATTTAGTTTTATCGATCCTTAAGATACATATTATTTATATAAAAGTACAATCTGTTGCATTGTATGTTCAAATTTAAGAGCAGACAGTACACCCGTCATTCTAGTCTTCTTTGCGTTAGATAGGCAAATTTAAGATATAGATACAATTTTTTTTTAATTATTATCAAGTACGATATCAATCATATTATATATGATTTGCTTCCAACAGCATAACAACTTTTAAGGCATGGTGAGTAGTAATATTTATTTAAACCACAATTTCTGATTTGGTAATATATTTAATTATTTTAAAAGTTATGTTGTGGTGTATTATTTTTCGATAAACATATAGTTTAATAGTATAAAATAATTACTTACTGATTTAGTAACTTATTTTTAAGTTTATAAATATCGTGTCCATGAATACGTACAATTTTGTAATATACGTAATATAACAGAAGCAACGAAATTCGAATAAAAAGAAGGAACAAAAATTCAGAGAATAATTTAGAAAAAACAGTAAACAACTAACGAAACTTCCAATATTTATTTAAAAAATACGTTTTTAAACTCAATTATAGCTGTTTTGCTAAAAACTAGCTTTTAAAAACGTATTTTTCGAATAAATAGTGGAAGTATCGTTCAACCGTTTAGTTGTTTACTGGTCCTAAAAAGATTGACTTTCACATAGTAAGGGTCAGTACAATAAATTTCAATAATTTATTAATTAATAAATAATTAAAAACCAAAATAACAATTTATATTTAGGAGAAAAAATTACGATAAAAAAATTCTTTTTATGTATCAAAATGCTGGCCATATTATCAAAAGATAGTTACTCCTTGAACAGTGCTGCATTAATGTATTATATATACATAACAACTTTATTTACCAAAGTAATCTATATTTTACTCAAATCTGATCTTATACGATATCACATTCAAATTTAATAATTCCTATTTATCTCTTCTTAATAAAAAATATGCGGAAACTTTAAAAGTCAACATCGTGAGTGCCTGAGAAAGAGAAGGGACTATTCCAAACATTTTTTTGAGAAGAATTAAGTTTAATGAGATTGAGTACAAATTACATAAATTTTTATTTTTATTGAGTTATGGCATCTTTGCTTCCTATTAGGGTACTTTAAAAATTAAATTTAATCAGTATTTAAAATTTTTCCACTAAGATTTGAAGTTGTTTCCAGTAAGTTTTCAACGACCATAACCATAACAGAACTTTTAATTATTTCTCATTGAATGAAAAAACAGTATTTTTGTGCAATGCAACAGTCATTATGTTTTACAGACTAATAGAGTTCTTAAACATCATCTCGTTCCTCCACATGTCCTCCTGCCTTTGTTGGTTTCAAGTTGTACAAATCATAGTACACAGGTAGTATGTAGCGTAGGAGCGATAGGTCTCGGTGCTTCAGGGCATTGATTTCTCTATCTTGTGGATATAGTCTTGGCACATTTCCCAAAAGCTCTCTCAACAATGTTGTAGTCAGAGATTCCTCTTCCAATCACCACTGTTTTGTAACCTTTTTATGTTTAACTACTACTACTACACTAAAATCTTCATTAACTTGTAAAGAGTGAGTAGACTGCAAATCAAAACAAAACAGCCGAAGCTGCCAGCACCAGTGACCCATAGGTAATCACTGACAGAGTGGCATAGCGCCTTCTCTCTTTCACAGAATAGCTGGCGCTTGAACTTTTGTGTAATAAATATAACTCAATAATTCTAAACTTATTAAACGAAATATATTACTCAAAAACACCAAATTTGCAGTCGATCTATATTCGTCAACACACCAACTGTTAATAATCGTACCGGCTTCATACAGTCTACTTTTTGTTATCGAATTCCTCAGTCTAGTTGTGAATCACGGCCGTTCTTTTGATAATAGGTACTTGTTTACCCACATATTTTTAATATAGTGATTACTTGTAAAATAATTTGTTACAGTCGGCCATGCTACCAATTTTTCCGTCCTCGGAAAACTCTCAATTACAGACCTACAAAAGAAAACATACAACATTAACATCATACAAACCATAATTCTGGGAACTAAAGAAGCACGAAGGCTGCGCACACCCCGTGTCATCTTTAGTGGCTCCCCTTATCTTTTCTTTTAATCTTTATCATTATTGACAACTTCTTTGTCAGAGTCTGTACTTCCGCTATCGTAAGTCGGAGTAAACAGCTTCATTCTCTCAGCAGAGCTGACACCATGGTACCTCTTTTTTGCGCGCTTAGACCCTGGTAGGTCTTCTACTACATATCTGTCATGAGGCAGTATCTCCTTGATAAGATAGGGACCAGTATACTTTGGAAGCAGCTTCTTGCTTCTGCCATCGTTGGCCAAATTGGTCCTTCTTAGAACAACCAAGTCCCCTACCTTATACTCATAACACTTCTTTCTCTTAGCGTCAAAGTATGCCTTTTGCCTTACTTGACTTTCTTTTATATGTGACTCGGCTTCTTCTCGAGTTTTCTCAATACTTTCCATAACTCCATCATCAGCTACACATATCTGCAAGGAGTCATGCATTCCTTTAGGCTTATACCCAAATAATAGCTCATGGGGGCTTTTCCCAGTAGTGCTATTCTGCAATGAGTTAATGGCGAATACAATGGAACCGATCGACTGATCCCATTTTCTTTCATCGTCGTGGGTGGTCGAAATAGCATGTAGCAAGCTTCGATTATAACGCTCCACCTGCCCGTTTGCACGAGGTGTTGCTGTTGCATTGAACACTACTTTTATGCCCAACTGTTTTGTGAACTTGATAAAGGAATTGCTCGTAAAACTAGCACCTCAATCACACACAATTCGCTTAGCAACTCCAAACGTCTCGAAAATGCCCTTTAGAAAATTCATCACTAGTTTGGTCTGTGTCGTTTTCACTGCCTTTGCAAACAAAAACTTCGTAAAAGCATCCACAGCTACAATAAGGTAAGAATTCTCTTTTGTGCTCTTTACAAAAGGTCCCAAGTGATCTATGTGGAGGGTATCCATTGGAACTGATACTTTGTCTATTGGATGTAGAAACCCTTCTTTTCTTCCTGAGGGAGTCTTGTTATAAGCACATGCAAGACATGCTTTGATGTAACGATCAATATACTTCCTCATCCTAGGAAACCAGTATTGGCCTGAAATATTCTTCAGAGTTTTCTCGGTTGCAAAATGTCCCATACTGTCGTGATGATACATCGTTACTACTCGTCTAGCTTCCTTAGGAACATACCACTTTAATCCGTCTGGGGTTTTTCTATAAAGTCTATTATCTTTAATAGCATAGTCCGCGTGTATTTGTTTTTCCTCAACATCCTGGGGTTTTCTAGCGAGAACTTCAAGGCAGTATTTACATTTTTTATCATTCATTTGTGCAGCTAAGATCCAGTCTTCACGAGTAATATCGACTTGTAAGATATCCGGCTGTCTTTCTCGGAATGGCTCTTCGACTGGATTTCGGCTTAACGCGTCCACGTGAGCCATTTTAGGACCGGGACGATATTCCACAGAAAAATTAAACTCCTGGGTGATCAACCACCACCTACCTATTCGAGGAATTAAGTCCCGTTTTGTCATCGCTGTTCTTAATGCACTGCAATCTGTTATAACTTTGAATTTTAAGCCCAATAAATAAACTCGAAATCGTTGTAACGAATTAACTACGGCTAAGGCTTCTAACTCAAACGAGTGGTATTTCTGTTCTTCTTTTGTTGTTTGTCGGCTGAAGTACAAAATAGGCTTAAGATTTTCATCTTTTTGCCTCTGGAGTAGAATGCCACCTAAACCAAATTTGGAAGCATCTGTATGGACTTCAGTTTCTAATTTCGGGTTATATATAGCGAGAACTGGCCTTTCCATTAAAGTTTTCTTAATTCTCTCAAACGCATCTTGTTGAGCTTTTTCCCAAACAAAGGGGGTGTCCTTTTTGGTCAGAGAAGTTAAGGGTCGGGCTATTTGAGCAAAACCTTTTACATATTTGCGGAAATAACTACATAGTCCAATAAACTGTCGGACTTGATGAACAGTTTTGGGTTTCGGAAACTGTTCAACCGCCTTAATTTTTGCAGTGCCGGGCCTTATACCGTCAGCACTAATCTCATGACCAAGGTAGTCGATTTTGGTTTGAAAAAATTGACATTTCGACAACGTTAGCGTGACTCCAGCGTTACGAAAAGTTTCGAATACGTCGCCCAAAGCAATGAGTCCGGATTCAAAATTTGCCGATGGTACTAGTATATCGTCCATGTATGCTAATGCTGTCGAAAACCTCATGGAACCCAAGATCTGATTAATGGTTCTCTGGAACACAGCCGGAGCATTTACCAACCCAAAAGGCATTCGTAGATACTCGTATTGTCCGTCGGGCGTTACAAATGCAGTTTTATGTGTGGAATCGGATGCAACAGGTATCTGATGATATCCACTAGCCATGTCAAGGGTCGTGAAGTATTTGCATCCTCTTAGCAACTCTAGATGATCGTCTACTCGCGGTAAAGGATAGCAATCCTTTACAGTCTTTGCGTTTAACATTCTATAATCCACACACATTCTGGTGTCTCCGTTTTTCTTTTTAACTAAGACTATCGGACTAGCAAATGGGGAATTTGATTCTTTGATTATACCAGCGGATAGAAGACCGTTTACTATCTCGCGAACCTTCTCTCTTTCGTTTAGAGAAAGTCGATAGGGCCTATAAGTTACAGGTTTGTCATCGGTTTGACGAATGGTTATTTCAGCAGTTTTTATACAACCTAATTCATTGATGTTTTCCGCGAAACAATCTCTATAGTTATTTATAAGCGATAACAACTTTAACAAATCAACTTCGTTGATATCCTCCGAAACATGATCTTTCAAATCTAATATCGAGAATTCACGTAATTTTGTTATGGTAATTTTATTAACACATACCTCAGGGACATCGTCGGAGAAGCAAGGGCATCCTCTTGCTACTACTTGGCCCCGGTTAACACAAATGGTGTTGTTTGAGATGTTTAGAACGGGAACAATAGCTTCAGGAGTCGACACTATACATCTCGGAACTAGGTGTTCTTTTGCAGGCTCATATGAGTACCTTAAATCCACATAAACATCGCCAATAAAATCACTGACGCTGGATTTACAACTTATAAGTCCAATGTGGTTTGGAGGTATATCATTAGATTCTTTGGCTAAAAGAGTGATTTTACTTGGTGGTAATCTCTCAAGTTGAGGTAACTGAGTCATTTCGGAGCTAAAGACCCTGGCTGTTCCATCTTGCACAACGGTGATAGCATTGGGTCGGTTTAGAATTGACCTTCCTATAAGGACTGACATGGATTGTAATTTGTCTGCAACAATAAAGACATTTAGTTCAGCTTCAAAAAGGTCCACTTTCAGGTTGACCATGGCAGTTCCCAATATCTTAGACATGCCTCCACCATATCCAGTTAGACATATGTTGCTTTCCGTCCAAGCGATACCAACCCTTCTGGCATCACTCTCTTTTATGATCACTGCTTCGCATCCTGAGTCCAGAGAGCCCTCCATGTCATGTCCATTTATTGAGCAGCTAACATAATATCCGTCTTTTCCAGAATTGTTCCCATGCTTGACCTTGGTATTACATAAAAAAGCCTTGTGAGGAGTTGCCTTGTTTTTATAACAGGTTTCTGATGTATGACCTAGCTTTTGGCAAGTCTTACATTCCAGCCGTGGTTTTGGACATTTTGAACATTGATGTCCGAACTCTCTGCAATTATAACACCTTCCCCTTTTAACAATTCGTCTGTCTTTCTGGTCTGTGTAGTTGGAGCGGTTGTTAATATTTTCCAGTCTCTTTTCTGGTTTCTTAAAAGAGTCGTGTTTAACGTGCTCTCGTGGAAGTACACAAGTAAGGGTAGCTAGGTAGTCTCTGTATAGTTCTTCAGGTGTTGTGTATCTACCTACTTTTGCACCCGATTGTACGGCAGCATCCTGGATACCATCGATAAGCATGGCAACAGCGTTTTTGCCTGTTATATCGCACTGACCCAAAAGCTGCATCTTGTCGAAGTAATATGCCGTCCATGTCTCATCAGGTAACTTGTAACGGCGAATAAGTTTTTTGAGAGCTTGGTGGCTTGGAAAAGCTTGTATCAATATACATTTCCATTCCGCCCATGTGTGTCTGTAATTTTCCAGGTTATTGTACCACGTTTTGGCCAAACCTGCTAGGCGTGACTGCATATGATAGACCGTAGTTTTCTCGTCCCACCGATTTATTTGAGCTAATTGGTCGATTTTGTCCAGCCACTTCTCACAATTTTCTCCTTGTCGCCCAGGATCAAATTCAGGAATGCAATCAGGTCTGATAGATACACGTGTCACGTTTCGCTCACCGTCATTTTCAAGTAACTGATTTACAAGTTCTTCTAAATGCTTTATTCTCTGCTGGGAGTCACTCATTTCATTCGTAGTATGCCTTTTTGAACTACTGCTTTGCGCAACGTTTGCGTCTGCAGCCTGTTCTCTTGGGTCAGGTTTTCTTGGATTGCGAGACATTCGTGAATTAGTATCTTTTTCCTTAGTTGGTGTAAAACTCCTTGAGTTAGAACTTATATTTTTCTTTACCTCTTTTCTGTGTTTGTCTTTTCTTCTATAACGCCCACAGTCTCTATCTGAAGAGCCACTCGAAGTCGTAGAACTACTCGAGCTTGATGAAGAGCTGTGCCTGCGTTTTCTGTTGCCCATTTTCATAGGCTATTTTTAATTTATACTTATCGGAAAAACACTTATAATTAAATTACCCAAATAACACAATTAATAACTAAATAACTTATATAACGATGCTTAAATTAAATATTATCGGAAAAACGATGGAGACAATCCCGCCGCTGCTTTGTAATAAATATAAGTCAATAATTCTAAACTTATTAAACGAAATATATTACTCAAAAACACCAAATTTGCAGTCGATCTATATTCGTCAACACACCAACTGTTAATAATCGTACCGGCTTCATACAGTCTACTTTTTGTTATCGAATTCCTCAGACTAGTTGTGAATCACGGCCGTTCTTTTGATAATAGGTACTTGTTTACCCACATATTTTTAATATAGTGATTACTTGTAAAATAATTTGTTACATTTGTATTTTCATACGTCTGTGAAAAGAGAAGGGGCTACGCCACTTTTCCAAATAGTTCAACATTACACCGGTAGATAGGAGCACTAACAGGATCTGTAACTAAATAAATATTTGAGGTTTTGTGGCATAGCCCTTTCTCTTTCTTAGATACTCCATCTTATTATTGATCTAAAATATGTTTCAAACAATGATTGTATTTTTGTAGCCTTTTTTAATTAGTATATTTATGATTAAACAAATTTCCTACACGCACACTCTATTTTCAGGTTTTTTAATAGAATCTGAATGATTATAATTTGTATGACTAATAAATATTATAAAAAATAAAAAAATTAAAACACTATTTAATATGTTTTTACAAAGCCAACAATAGAATTCACTTTTATTGTAATCATATTAATTCACTTTTATTGTTATTCATCCTTTTTAAATTCCTAGAAAGTGAATACCTGGGTCCAACAAAAGGTGACCACATTATTTTCACTCGTCTCTGCTTAGCAAAGTTTAGGTTAAAAGGTGCTTGCTTTTAGTTTTAGTTTTTTTGTCGTTTACTGTCAGTCTCCAAAAAGGAGGAATAATTACTAGTATTGATAAGAATTTAAAAGATAATGTCGCGATATATCTACACAAAGTTCTACGACTGAAAATTATAATTTTAAAATAAACTGGACTAGCATAGGGATTAGTTGTCATTGTAATATTCTCGTAATTTTGTCTATCAGGTAGGTAAGTTAAGTTTTATTTATATTTACGTACAGGATGATTGATTAGTGTGACAAAACTCAGTAGATCAGTTGTAATCATAGATAGCAATCAAAGTTAATAACGAACATTGAAAATACAACTTTTTATTATTATACTAGTGTCAAAAAATATCTCGGTGTCAAGGAAAATTAGTTCTCAGGTTTTACAACAGAAAAGTTTTTAGTTAGTTACTTACTACAGTGACTGTACTACTCACAGTGGTGGCAATAGATGTAATCTTTTTTTATATTAGACTAAAATAAAATACTCTAAGTAGTTATACAGATGAAAACCACAGATAATTAAAAAAATGTTATTTTGATGTTAATACCTCAGCACTAAATTAGAATTTTCTAATTTAATAATTCTGAACTATTTTTGTATGTCGTATGGATTAATAATAAGGAAAATATATATAATGGTAGACTTTTTTGTTCTAAAATGTTTCATAAATTGCAGAAATCAGAAACTTTAAATGTCGCGCGCGAATATCAAAATTTCACCTGATAAACCACATTTGAACGTGGCAACAACGCGCAATTTTGCCAACATATAAAATACTTTGGCAAGGGTTATGTTTGTTTGAAGTTTATGTTTTATAAGCCCACGAGTTTTATTTGACAAACATACTGATAAACATACTGATGGCAAACGAACGAAGAAAGTTAAACGAACAGACCGATTTGTTCACTTTGATAACGTGCAACCAGATTTATAATGGACAAGGTATAGTTCAGTGTACTGACTGCCCTATGTCTGAAGCAGGGTCAGGAAGTGCAGTGCAAGGATCGGGTATTTAAAAATGGCTGAAAACATAAATATAAGTAATCACAAGTTATAAATATTTAACTAAAGGTGGATTGATGCAAGTAAAAATAAAAACTAATTAATTTCAAAATAAAACTAAGAACATAAAAACATATAATGTAATGTAGATGTGTGCTGGTATTTGAGAATTAACAAGTTCCCTTTAATTTATCTTCGAGGATGTGGACTGTATTTTATTTTAATGATATGAACTCAATATAATTTATTACAAACTGAATTTACAAAAAACTGAATGAAAGTGACATAAATATTGCAACCGTAACAACTATACCTTGTCCAGTATAAATATAGGTGCATGTCACAGCTGTCAGAACGGGACTATGTTGCCAAGCATTTAAAATAGTATTAGAATCTAGTAAATGTTAAACAAAGTTTCTCTAATATTCTTCTTTTTATTTGACTACACTAATACGCAATTTTTGAACGCGGCAACAGAGCGCAATATTGCATATATTAGTTATTGACAATTATTGACTGGACAAAGTATAATAAAAGCGAAAACAATAATTGCTTTGTGTTATGTCTACACTCTTAACTTATTTATGTGCGCTATACTACCATCACCAACATGTTTTTAAATTGCAATTAGATGTTTATGCAAGAAATTAAGAAATGGCATATTTAGGTATTAGTTTTAGTTTAAATCCTGCCTGCACTAGTTCCGTACAGTACAGTGCAGTATAAACTCAGTACAGCAATAAAGAACAAACCTACCGTTTCATTGTTCGTGTCACAAATTAATCCTTAATTCAGTATTTGTTTAAAATATTTTACAAATATTGAATTAGTAGACATGTATCTTGCATAATGAAGCAAAGAGCAACGGCACATTTCCTGTCATTTTGACTATTTTAATACACACTAAAGTTACATTTGGAGCGAAGAGAATCCTCAGAATCCACCTAACCTAACCTAACCTAACCGAATTATTTTAACATTTGAATATATTCGTGAATGTCCTCAGATGTTTCGAAGAATTCGGCGGTCAGTTGCAGAGTTACAACTTATATGTCGAAAATGGTGGTCGAACAATTTTTATAACATTTAATGTTGTATTATTTATAATACTAATGTTTGTGGTGATTGGTACAGATTACTTATTAGTTAATATTTGACATTGGTCATCGAATTGTCAATTGATTAAAATAAAGTATTTCTAAATATTGCTCCTAATTTAAATACTGGTATAACGAATATAACATGGCGCAGTGCAATTTAAGAACCTAAACCAAAAGCTTTTTTGAAATTGCCAAATTCTATAAGGAAATCTAGCCAGTAGGAAGAAAATTCTTTAGAAGCGGAAGTAGGAAAATTTCGGAAGTATACTATAAAATTACAAATTGATAGAGTGTTTATTAGAAATAGGAGGTTTATAGTCCCAATTCCGCGGGAGAAAGAAGGAATATGACGTGAAGGGGAAGATGTGGTGATTGGTACAGGTTATTAATTTGTTAATATTTGACATTAATGCCACATTATTGTGACGTTACTGTCGCCATTGCGACAATAACTAATATATGCGACAAGGTGAAAGCTTATGTGAGCTATGGAAATCAATGAGAACGAAATTTCAAATTTTAGGCAAATAATTTGTTTGAGACTTCTCGGTTGATAATTATTAAGTATAGGTATAGTAGTGAGCAAGTACCCAGGTATGTTTATTTTTAGTTTTATCTAATTTATTATAAATGCTGTAATGGTAATAAATAATAATATAATCCAATATTATTCAACGTGATGTACCTAAATTATGAAATTTAAATAAATTTAAGAGCAAAAAACAAAAAAATAGGTATTCATTAAATTGATTAAATATTACAATGAGTTCCTACAGACGTAACAAATCATTCTAAACAAATAGTTAATCACTTTTTTATATTTGAGTATTTTACTTTTGTACTAATACAAACAGAGGGTCCGTTGAACAATTCGGTAATCATCAAAATCCCTCATGTATACTGCAACTAGTGCAACAGCTTCTACTGCAGCCTGCAGTTAAACGGATCACGTCAGGACCATTGTAAGGCATTTGTGTCTGACGTTATGGGATACCGATGGTCGGGCAACGTCGGATCGGATCGGGAGAAAAACGGATCTAATATAGGTGGAGCCTAAGGCTATCGGTATCCGATAACTTCAGACACGAATGCCTACAATGGTCCCGACGTGATCCGTTTAACTGCAGGCTGCAGTAAAAGCTGTTGCAGTAAACATGAATGATTTTGATGATTACCGAATTGTTCAACGAACCCTCTGTTTGTATTAGTACAAAAGTAAAATGCTTAAATACAAAAAAGTGATTAACTACTTATAACTATTTGTCTAGAATGATTTGTTACGTCTGTAGGAACTCATTATAATATTTAATCAATTTAATAAATACCTATTTTTTTTATTTTTGCTCTTAAATTTATTTAAATTAAATAATTTAGGCACATTACTTCAACGAGTTTTTATACGTTGAATAATATTGGATTATATTATTACCATAAACATACTTGCTCACTACTACACCCATACCTAATAATTATCAAACAAAGTCTCAAACAAATTATTTGCTTAAAATTTCAAATTTCGTTCTAACTGGTTTCCATAGCTTACATTTTATATCATGGTTGTGGTAAGCTTTCACCCTCTGGTCCCACATACGAGTTTCATCTCTAACAAGTTGTATTAACAACTCCCTGTCTATTTTTTCCGTCATTTTTAAACTTCGAAATTATGAATATAGAATTATGAATTACTGACCAATTTACCAGCTATTTTTTATGCCTGCATGCACAGAAATATCGAAATTCATTTTTTTCTGTTTGTACTTTTTAACATTAACTTACAAATATATTTTATATCTTGATATTTTCATTATAATACTAACAAATGTATTGGTAGAAATTGGTTGAAAATAAAATGACAATCGGTATATTCAAAATTATGTCGGATAGGTACGATACACACCGCGCACTGCATACGTTACGTTAGGTTAGTTAACGCTTCATAATAGGCACTTAAAGCAGCTCTAAAAATCACTACTTATCCATATACGTATCGCAATGCGCATGTGCAGAAGCGATACGTGGGTTTCGTTACGTTACGTGAAACGTATCAATCCGTCACACGTAGCTAACGTAACGTATCACATTATTGTGTTCCGTGATCGCGTTTTTCAACGATTTAGCGATAAAAGTGATTGAAAAGGAAATCCATCTCTCAAATGTGGATGATGTAGATAATCGTAGTAATAAAACTCAAAGTCTATCCACAACGTTTAATAGTGAGGTTCAATAGTAAGTGCAACATGTTTCGGTCTTTAGACCATCATCAGGCTATAAAGAAAAACAATGGTATCAGGAGAATCCAAAAACAGTTATAGTTATTAAAAGAGCGAATGGTGTCGGTTGTCCGATTACATCAATGATTAAAGTTAAAACATTACAAATATGACAAATAATTACAAGTAGAAAACATACAAGTTTAAAGTAAAAAGTTAAATACATGAATTGCAAAAACTTATACTATGGCAAAACAGCAAGTTAATTATGTTACACAATCAATATAAACTCACCTGTATGTGCAGAACGTAGGAATTGTAAATAATTTAAATTTAAAACTTAAACATCCATAAATAAGTGAAGAATAATGGATGAATAAGAGAGTTAATATATAAAAAAGAAGAGGAAAAGGAACTTTAGAAGTTATTTAGATAGAGAATGATGGTTGTGTTGGTTAGATTAAAGTGGATAAAATTGTGGGACTATATTCATACTAAGAAAATTGTATACAAGAAAATTCAATTAAAAAGTTTTACATTACTAAAAGAAACAAGAAGAAAATAACATAAATGGAAGTATAAAGAAATGATTGTAAAAAACAATCAAAAAAAGGAGAGATCCATGAAAGAGGTTCGATCTCCTTATAATCAAGAAGACAGGTCGATCCCAAACCGTGAGTAAAGGTTCTTGTTAGTCTTTTCAATCTAAGCAGCAATGCTATGTAAATTAAGATGAACAGCATAAGGTACATTTCAAAAATTGCCGAACCGGAAAAGTTTACCAGCACCAACGCACTTGAAGAACCTTATACGTATGAAGGGCAATTACAGTTAAAGAAAGCATAAAGCGGAAATGGTTTAGTGCCAACCTACATCCGAAAGGGTTACCAACTAAATAACTAGTCAAGAAGGAACTTGGATGTAAAGGGTAATTAAAAGGAATGAATATAAGAATTGAGTTCCATATAACAATTTCAAAAATCAAAATCAAAACAAAGACCCACTATCTACACATATCGATGAAAATAGTTACAAACATCAGTAAAGAGTAAGAAGTCCTGAAACAAACTAGTGTTAAGACTAGAAAAGAAGAAGATCTGAAATCAAGTCGAAAATATAAACTTAACCTAATTACATGTATAAATAAACAGTTGTTAAAAGTTTAAATTTAGAAATAAATAATTTTCATTAGGTTGAATTTGTTCGTTCAAACAATTGAGAGTACTATTATTTGTAGCAGATTTAATTTCCAAAAACTCAAGCAAATTCAATCTAATTCCCTTATTACAAACATGAATTAATTCAACATTATCGACATCAAAAAAGTGATTGTATTCTAAGATGTGATTAGCGAAAGAGGAAGGTGAGTTCTTAACTTCTAAAACCGAATATTTTTTAACAAAATTCATATGTTCCAGAAGAAAATTTAAATTATTTACAATTCCTACGTTCTGCACAAACAGGTGAGTTTATATTGATTGTGTAACATAATTAACTTGCTGTTTTGCCATAGTATAAGTTTTTGCAATTCATGTATTTAACTTTTTACTTTAAACTTGTATGTTTTCTACTTGTAATTATTTGTCATATTTGTAATGTTTTAACTTTAATCATTGATGTAATCGGACAACCGACACCATTCGCTCTTTTAATAACTATAACTGTTTTTGGATTCTCCTGATACCATTGTTTTTCTTTATAGCCTGATGATGGTCTAAAGACCGAAACATGTTGCACTTACTATTGAACCTCACTATTAAACGTTGTGGATAGACTTTGAGTTTTATTACTACGATTATGATAAAAGTGATGTTGTATGCTCAAAAATCATAACCTTATTTTCTGTTCATCAATCATAACAAACATTTCTGTGATATGCGATAATGCATTTAAAAAGAAAAAGATTATTTTACAGTGGCAATGACGACATTATTTTGTTAGGTTAAAAATTAAAACACATTACAAACGCATTTGCTTTTTGCTTCTTTTTGCTTAGTTACGTATCTCCTTTACGTTACGTATACGGATAAGGATACCTGATACATTAGGGACTTAAAGCAGTTCTGAAAATCACTACGTATCGGTATACGTATCGCAATGCGCATGTGCAGAAGCGATAAGTGGGTTTCGTTACGTTACGTGAAACGTACCACTTCCGTCACACGTACCTAACGTACGTATCGCATTATTGTGTTCTGTGATCGCGTTTTTCAACGATTAAGCTTCGAGCATATATACTAACGTAGAGACAGCGTCCAAATGAGCTTTGTTTTGTATCAGGGGGGAAAATAAATGTCATATAGTGTCCAGCAATCTAATTGGTCCGTTTTGAATTTGCGTGTCAAGTCGAATTGTCACATATGCCATTATTGTCAATTTGTTTTCCATTTAGAGTTATTTTTACAATTTAATAGTGTTTGGATATTACTTTTAAAGCCATTTTTTAAATTAATTTGGGTATATATTATATGGTGAGAGTTTGTGTGATTTGTAAATATAAATATGAAAATGAATCATCAAGGTCGTTTTACAAGTAAATATGCGTTAGCGTCTCTTACACTTGTTTAAAAATAGGAAAATGCATAAAGCAAATATACCGCCATATTATTAAGAATACTGAAAATCTAGAAATGTATGCATTAAATTCAACTTTCTATTTTATAAAATATCTTATGATTCCATGTAAATAATTAATTACTGGTACTACTTAAATTCAAGTCTAAAAAATATTTTGTTACGTTTCAAAAAGTATTATAATAAATATTATAATTAATTTCAAACCCCCTAAAAATGATACGACACTGGCTGTAGTGTCAGTTATAAAATGTAAAAATGATTATTAATTAATAAAATTAAAACAATAACAATATTTATTTCATAGTCAGCAATGTTAACATGGTAAATGTTTGTATACTTTTTATTCAGAATGATTATAGACTTTTAACTGTAATAACCTAATAATATTTTGTAATTGTAATTTAAATAAAAGTTGTTTTTTAAAAAATTCTTTTTGAAAACCAAATTCAAAAAGTGGCGCAGTCAGTAGGATACTGAAAGGAATTTCATAGTGAATAGTCCTTCGGTTTCAATCGTTTATTCAGTGGAAGAATTTCGTCGCTCCGTACGAAGAAGCTCCAGATAGAAGTAGAAGCTAAGTTATGGCGAAGACAGCTACAATACTGTAAGTTGCTCATCCTTTTATTCCTTTTTATTTTTATCCGGTCTATGTCATTCTCCTCACATTCATTTGATTCCATAGAGGAAAATAACGATTGTGTGTATAGTTTTAGTATTGAAAACGAATTAGAATTAGAAGTTTCAAATTTATTTAATAATTTATCATTAAGTGACTCATCAAACACATTTGATACATTTATTGAAAATATGGCTTTACCTCCTCCAAAATTCGAACCTAAATTATTAGAAATAGTGCCAAAATTTGATGGCAATCCATTAGAATTATCATCATTTTTAGAAACAGCAAATACAATTATAAGTACTTACTGGGATAAAACACCAGGAAGTGAAAATTGTGTTCAAAATATTAGTATAATTTACGGTATTTATTCTAAGTTAGTAGGTAGTGCTAGGGAAGTGTACAGTATATGCATTAATAAAGATTGGAAATCAGTTAAAACCGCGTTAATATCTCATTTTGGAGACCAGCGTGACGAAAATGGCCTTTTATTCGATTTAGATCAACTAAGACAAACAAATACAGAAGACGCTTTGCATTTTTATACTAGAGTAATGAGTAATTTAAGTGCGCTTCATAATTATTTAGATACACATGGAGATAACAATGTAAATATAGTAAAAAAAGAATTTTATAATGTTCATGCTTTAAAAATGTTCCTTGCTGGGTTAAAAGAACCATTAGGCTCAACTATTCGTGCAATGAGACCATCCACAATAGCTGAGGCTAGACAATTTATAGTTGCTGAAAATAATATTAGATATTTACAAAGAAATTCAGAACATAATAAGTCTAAATTTAATACAAATTCCGGAAACTATCAAAACTTTCAACCTCGTTCAAACTTCCATGCCGTTAGTAATAATTATCCATTTAAAACTTCACAGAATTATCAATACAACCATAATTATCAAATTCCTCCTCAATTTATGCAGAATTCAGCTCCACAGAATAATTTTCCTAGAGGTCCAATAAATATTTAACCCCGTCCGGTTGCTCCACAAAGATTTCCAACTAATCAGCAAGTTTTTGGTCCCCCAAAACAGTCCACAAATGTTTGGAGATCAAATCCAAATCAAAATCAATCACGACCCGTTCCAATGAGTGGTATATCTACAGCCACAAGAAGACCACCACCGCAAAATTCAAATTTCTTTAAACCTCAATCTCGAGCTACTTTTACGTCCGAACAATTACACAATATGGAACAAAATCCCGACTATTCTGACAATGACTATAATACAGACTTGCAAAACTACAATGATAATTACAACGAGAACACATCTTACGAAAATAATTATTCCTATGATAATATTGACACAGAATTACCTACTGAAAATTTTCATCAAGTCTACCGAAAAGAAAACAACAGATAGAGTTACATTCACTTTTTGACCGTAAAGACCTTCCGTATATAACAATCACAGATCCTCCTCTTAACCTACTAATTGATACCGGTGCTACTAAATCCTTTTTAAATCCTGAAATAGCCTATAAACATTTCGACAGTTTTATTGAAAATGAACCTTTCACAGTAAGCTCAATATTTCAAACAACTTCTCATGATCAGTGCGCAAACATTCCTGCTTTTCCTGAACTAAACTCTAATAAAAATATTAAATTTTATTTATTTAAATTCCATCATTTCTTTGACGGTTTGATCGGATACGAAACATTAAAAGATTTATGCGTAGAACTCGATTTAAACAAGTCTCTCCTAAAAACTCCAACCGCAAAGTTACCATTAAGTCATTACGAAGCTAAAGGAAAATTATTATTTTTTGCAAGAATTGAACCTCATTCGATAGTATCCGCTAAAATTCCAGTATCTGTAAATTCAAACACTATAATTATTCCTCAAATAAACTTATTAAATTGTATAATTAAAGAAGGTATTTCCGAAGCAACAAACTCTTATGCACCCGTAGATATTATAAATGATACAGATGACATTCAGGAAATTTATCTTTATAACCCAATAAAAGTTCAACCTTTAACAAATGATTTCGAAATTTTTAATATGTCAGTTAAAACTAATTCCAATGTAGATCCCCTAAGTAATATAGAAAGTGTTAGAATGGATCATTTAAATTCAGAAGAAAAGTCACATTTACAAAAACTTTGTACAGAATTTTCCGATATTTTTCATATTAGTAATTCTAAATTAACTTTCACTAACCAAGTAAAACATAAAATAAAAACTACCGATGAAATTCCAGTTTATTCAAAAACGTATAGATATCCATATATTCATAAACCCGAAGTAGAACGCCAAATTAATGAAATGTTAGATCAAGGTATTATTAGACCGAGTGAGTCCCCTTGGAGTAGTCCGATATGGATAGTAAGTAAAAAACCAGACGCATCTGGAAAACAGAAGTGGCGAATTGTTGTTGACTACAGAAAATTAAATGAAAAGACTATTGATGACAAATATCCTATTCCTCAAATAAATAACATTTTAGATAGACTCGGACGCTGTCAGTATTTTTCTACTCTAGACCTTGCTAGTGGTTTTCATCAAATAGAAATGCACCCTGATGATATTCAGAAAACTGCTTTCAATGTAGAAGGTGATCATTTTGAATACGTAAGAATGCCATTTGGTTTAAAAAACGGTCCGGCCACATTTCAACGTGTTATGGACAATATTTTAAAAGATCTTCAAAATAAAATTTGTTTTGTATACATGGACGACATAATCGTTTTTTCAACGTCGCTCCAAGAACATATAGTAAATTTAAAGAAAATATTTCAAAAGTTAAGAGATAGTAACCTTAAAGTACAGTTAGATAAATCAGAATTTTTGAGAAAAGAAGTATCATTTTTAGGTCATATAGTTACGCCGGATGGTGTCAAACCTAATCCAGATAAAGTTAAAACTATTTTAAATTACCCTATACCCAAAACAACTAAACAAATTAAATCATTTCTTGGTTTAGTTGGTTATTACAGAAAATTTATAAAAAATTTTGCTCACATTACAAAACCTTTTACTCGTTGCCTTAAGAAAGGAGCTAATATCGACATTAATAATCCTTCATACATAAAAGCATTTGAAGATTGTAAATCCCTATTGACGAATGACCCAATTCTTATTTATCCTGATTTTTCAAAAGAATTCATAGTTACCACAGATGCGAGTAACGTAGCTGTCGGTGCAATCTTATCCCAAGGACAAATTCCTAATGACAAACCCATCGCATTTGCCTCTAGAACCCTTAATGATTCAGAATCAAACTATTCCACTATAGAAAAGGAATTGCTTGCAATTGTCTATGCTACAAAATATTTCAGACCTTATCTCTTTGGACGTAAATTCAAAATTGTAACAGATCATAAACCTCTTCAATGGCTTATGTCCCTTAAAGAACCCAATTCCCGCCTAGTTCGATGGAGATTACGATTAGAAGAATTCGATTATCAAATTGTTTACCGTAAAGGAACTTCCAATAGTAATGCTGATGCTTTAAGTAGAATTGAAATACATCCCATAGAATCCAATACTCCTGTTTTACCTATAATAGATTTCATGACAGAACTTAACGAAATACTTCCTAAAGAATCCGATAACATACAAAATAAAACTAACCTAGATCAAGAAATAAACAAAACTACTGAGATAACTGACCTTGACATTCAATCTGTTCTCGCAGAATTTGATCCCACAGATGAAAATGACGACATTGCAACAATACATACAAGTTTAGAAAATCCTATTTTAGAAATAAATATTACTGAAACACCTCTTAATAACTTTCTTAATCAAATTATAGTAATTAAAGTTGATACAAATCCTAGACAAGAAATCAAAAAACTTTTCGAAATTCATGTTAGAACTAGATGGAAATTATATGTAACTACAGAATCATTTCAATCTCAAGTAATAAAATTTTTAAAAGAATATGGCATACCAAAGAAACAGTATACTTTCTATTTTCAAAATGACGAAAATGATAGTTTATATAAAAAAATGTGTAACTTTATTCCTCAAACATTTAAACATTCAGCATTTAAAATTTTAAAAACAAATAAATTATTAGTAGATGTAACGAAAGAAAAAAGACAACAAGAATTGATTAAAGAACAACACGAAGGTATAACTAATCATCGTGGTATCACAGAAACTATAAATCAACTTAAAAGTAAATTTTATTGGCCCAAATTACACGAAAATGTTAAAAATTTTATAAACAACTGTTCAATTTGCCAACAGGTAAAATATGAAAGACATCCTCCGCTTGTTAAACTTCAATTAACACCCACACCTTCTTACACTACATTCCTATACAACCAATTAAAATGCAAGTAGCTTCTATAACAAATAAATTTTATGAATTTAAAAAACATTTAGAAACGAATCACTCTGTAATATTAAAAGCATTTTTTTGAAACATATATACATTTAGAATATGAGGTTATTTACGTTAACAATAAATTAAATGCTATATTTCCACAAACTAAAACCAAAAGAGCAATATTAAACTCTTTAGGAACTTTAATTAAAAGCATCACTGGCAATATGGACCAGGAAGATGCAAAAGATATTTATAATCATATTTTTCTACTCGAAAATAATGAAAATAAAATAATAAGAAAAGTAAATAGTCACATTTCATTGAACTCAAAATTAATGCAAACTGTACATAAAACATTAGACATAGTAACAGAAAATCAAAACCGCATAGTTAATAAAATTAATACATTGTCGTCAATATTAAATGACACGGAATATACAGAAAATCATTATATAGAATTTCAAGTAATGTTTAATCAGGTAAAAATAAGTTTAGATTATTTGTCTGCATATCTAACGGATATAGAAAATGCGATTAGCTTTGCAAATTTAAATATACTTCATAATAGTATAGTTAATACAATAGATTTAAGGGAAATAGTTTTAGAAATGTCTAAAATTCATTCAAGTACACAAATGTTATTTTTGGATAATGAGATATTAAAGTATTATAGAGTAGTTAAAACAAGAGTATATTATTTTAAAGAAAAATTAATGTTTTGTCTAGATTTTCCTCTAGTGAATCACAATGTTTTTAACCTTTATCACCTTTACGCCATACCCAACATTAATCAAAGTGTCATAATCCCTCCTTATACGTACCTATTATTGAGCAATGCATATTATCAGTACCAAGAAGAAGAATGCTTTAGTTTAGATCCCAACTACCTGTGTATTCAAAAGCAGTTAATTCCTTTGAAAGAAAATTCGGACTGTATAACGTCACTATTATCTGTCAACCCCACATCAGAAAAGTGCCAACAAGTACCTGTTAAAATTAGTAGTCAAATCATAGAAGAAATTAACAGTGGCCATTATATTGGTGTTTTTCCTGAAAGCCAAAAAATTCAACTAACATGCAATGAAAACGATGTCGTTTCCATAAAGGGCACCTATCTTATCAAGGTTCCTTCTCAATGTTCCTTTAGTACAAAAAAATTCACCTACAGCAACGAAAAAGGGCTTATTACTGGTCACCCTAAAGCTTTTCAAGATATTGCAGAAATAGCCATTCATGAAATTCCCGTAGAAAAGTTAAAAATAGAAAAAGTACATCTCGATGAAATCCATAAATTACAACTTCAAGAAGAAGCAGACGAACTACCAGAGATTTATTTAAAGAGAAGATTCGACTGGACTATTAGTGCAATCTTTATCTTAATAATTACAATTATAATATTTTTTATTGTCGTAAACAGGAAGAAGCTAGTCAATTTATACAAAAAGATGAGAAGTCCTGAAGAACAGAAGATAGAACATGATGAAGCTCAAGTTGCTCCACCCAGGTTACACCCTTGAGTTCATTCTGGGAAGGGAGGAGTTATAAAATGTAAAAATGATTATTAATTAATAAAATTAAAACAATAACAATATTTATTTCATAGTCAGCAATGTTAACATGGTAAATGTTTGTATACTTTTTATTCAGAATGATTATAGACTTTTAACTGTAATAACCTAATAATATTTTGTAATTGTAATTTAAATAAAAGTTGTTTTTTAAAAAATTCTTTTTGAAAACCAAATTCAAAAAGTGTCTGACAGTTTCCCCTCTGATACAAAACAATCACTATTGCACTCTACGTTATTAGTTGCGTTCTTTTTGACTGAGATCTCAGCTCACTTCAATTGATATAAAGTGATGTGAGTAAGCACCAAAAAGAACGACAAACGCGCGACCTACGATTTCTTGCTCCCCACCACTTTATTTCCGACTCAATTCTAACTGATACCACCGCATAGCACATTCAGCATCAGTAAAGGGGGAGGAAAATCTCAGCTCACTTCGAAGTGAGTGAATCGAAAAGAACGCGCACATTACCGATGTGAGCTGAGATTAACTGAGATCTCAGTCAAAAAGAACGCACCTAGTATATATGCTCGAAGCGATTAAGGGACAAAAGTGATGTTGTATACTCAAAAATCATAACCTTATTTTCCATTATCATAAATCATAACAAACATTTCTGTGATATGCGATAATAGGTTTAAAAAGAAAAAGATTATTTTACAGTGGCAATGACGACATTATTTTGAAAAGGTAGATTTTGGGGCTATTTTTTAGGTTAAAAATTAAAACACATGAATGGTTACGTTACGTTGCAAACGCATTTGCTTTATGCTTCTTTTTGATTAGTTACTTATCTCCTTTACGTTACGTATACGGATAAGGATACATGATAAATTTTTAGAATTGCTTTATGTCTCTTATACCCGGGGTTTACGGAATAATTTTAACTTGAAGCGGGGAATTTGTAGGTGATACGTAGAGAGATAAAAAACCACTGATCGGCTGGCCGACTCGTACCTAAAGCAATGAGTTACGCGGACGTTGCAACTTACAGCGGCGTTTTGACGATGGGATTACCGATATTGTAGATCATGAATTATTTCGTGATTTTCGCTGTATGTTCGGTTGGCTTGCATGTGCATGAAGTTCTAATAATAGTTTCGTAGCAGTAGCAAAATAAACGATGAAAACAGTTTCGAAAAATATTTTTATTCATTAAATAATTTAGCAGTTTTACCATAATTATTTGGTACGGCGCGGCCTACCTTGCCGTCCTTGACGAGCCGTCACTGATAGGTATATAAGATTCTTATTTCATTTCAAGCTAAATGTGGTGGCCATAATTTACAGTTCCGGGAGCTTTAGCTCGAGAGCTTTGATGAATTGATTATTAATTTCAAAATTATAACTAATCAAATTGTAAAATATTCAAGAAATTTAGCAGCAACAAAAATAGCAAAGTATTAATCAACGTCGTGTTATATTTAGGAAGATTATTTCCCGCGAAGATTAAATTAATTTCAGATAAGTAAATTAGAACAAAACTCAATTAACACGAATATTAGGAATACAATTAAAATAATAAAACTGACAGTAGTATATGATATTTTTATGTGAATTTTGACGTGACTATTTCTTTAATAATATCAGGTCTAGTGAAATAGTCGCTGATAATTGACTCTGATTGGTCTAAATTTCAAAAAATGTGACATTTCATTCGTTAATATAAAGAAAGGGAAATAATCATATTACTGATTAGATTTCGTAAATAGTAAATGTCAAAATTACATGTGCATTAAAAATAGACTAAAAAACAATGATAATATTCGAAAAAAAAAATCGAATTGTTGATAAAAAGAGAAATATATCCATTATATTATGATTATTTATAGATTGATAGTAAACTTTTTAATCACGTTTGATAAAGTGATTAATATCTAAAGTAACGAAACGTGTTAATGAAAAAGAGCTATTGATCCTAAAATAACCCTGAGTTTTATGCAATCAAGTAAAAAAATGTTGACGTTGGATTTGAAGATCTTTGGTACATTAATTAATCATTTAAACTTTTCTATAGAAGATATTAACTTAAAAATTTATTGGAAATAAGTGGATTTATATATTTTTTACATATTTCAACAGAAAGTGTCTCATAATATAGATCTGCATAAAGAGTTGTATGTTAGCATGGAAGTACTTATTGTAGTATCCGTTTCTAAATACAATTAAATAATTTCAATAAAAACACAAATCAGTTTTAATATAAAACTAAATTCTACAATAATAAGAATGTTAAAGTATGATTTAAGTAATGTTACTATGTAACCGGTAATATTTTTCATTGTATTATCTGATTCATAAAAAACATAGTTGAAGATCGTTTTAAAATTGATTTCATTATGGTATTTGAAACTAAGTAATGTTAAATAATTAAAAAAATATATCAAAACCAAAGCTAACAAGTAAAAATATAATAACTGATTATTTTGTTTCGATTAATCTTTTCCATATTTTATATAGCTGTTTTGTAGGCATATAAATGATAATTAATAAAATGTATAATAGACATGAATATAATATTTATTTAAGTTTAGAAAACTAAATAAAAATAATTATGTAAATGGATTTATGGACAACACACAGAATAAACTTTTAAATTATTTATAAAAGAAAAATTTATGTATTTGTAACATTCTTGTATATTTTATTAAAGCTATTTATTATGTATAATGTATACAGTTTAGAATTGAACTTAACAAAATTGTTTATAGAAAAGGAATTATGTAGGTACTTTAACAATGTGTTAAACAATGATAGAAGTATTCATAATACGATATTCGAGTAACTTCTCGGATTCTAGAAATTGGTGGCAGGTTTTTTTACTGATTAGTCCAGATTTCGTTTGTATACGAATATTGGTCGAACATTGGTGTGAAGGGAAAGAGGACAGCGTTACAATAAGAAGCGTACGGACAGAGTAAGAGACCCAACAGGTGTTCCATTTTTTTGGTGCAATATGTTCTAATTGATGATAATTTCTCACCTAAACATGCACAAATTGAAAACAACTATAATAGATATTTACGTCCGGTACATTTTTACAATATGAGTGAGATGATTATGAAAGAGGCCGGAAAGAGTCCGGAATTTTAAATGAGTTCTATAAAAATTTGCCAGATGTGGGACGTATAATATTTTATTCCATACTGCACCCTAAAACACAAAAGAACAGTGAAAAAATAAAATATTCATACAATTAAACCGACTCAAACAGCCCCCTATAACCCTAGAACAGCTTGCCAATACCTTGCAGAGAATATGGGAAAAAATACCTCAGCAATTTATTAATACATAATTTAATATGGACCATGCCAAATATAGTGACAGCACAATTTCTACAAAATAATATATCAGTGACCGATAATATTTACATCCTAGGAGATTTTAATATAAACTAATATTAGAAACAATCAAGGAAGAACATTAGATTTAGTAATTTCTTCGGAGAACAACTTATATAATTGTACAGTTAATAGGGATTTTATGCCATTTGTTAAGGAAGATGCATATCATCCTGCTCTTGAAATTTGTATAAAAATATTACAAATGGGAGGTCGAATAATAATAAGACTAATTCTACGATTAATACTACGAGGTACAACTATAAAAAACTAACTTTATTACTTTATCGGAGCGTATCAAGGATACAAGTTGGGATATAGTATTTAATGAAAAAATAGATGTGAACCGAGCTTTAGATCACTTTTACAATATATGGAATGAAATAATAGAGGAATGTGTGTCAAAATGTGTTTATTACAAAAGTTCTAAATTATATCCAGTGTGGTTCACAAATGGTATAAAAAATATTTTAAAAGAAAAAAACAGGTATAAAAAATTAAAAAATATATCAAGTTATGATAAGGATAAGTACATAGAAGTAAGACGAGAGGCAACTAAGCTTATTAGGATTGAAAAAAAGAAATATGTTAATAATTTAGAACAGGAAATGACCAGCTAACAAATTTTGGAATTAAATAAAAAATACTAGGAAAAATACTAACAGTGATAAATTTATTTACAACGGAGTAGAATTATTAGAGGAAAAAACTGCAGAATCTTTTTCAAAATTTTTCTCTTCAGTGTACGCTGATAAGAAAGCTTTTTATTATTTAATATTTAATATTGATTTGGACGCAACTAATAATACATTATTTTTGAACTAAAATAAGTGACATAGACTATAATATTGCACTAAAAAAGTTAAAACCTAAAAAGTCGGAAGGAACTGATGGAATAGATAAAGGCATGTGGTGAGTGGGTAAGGCAGCCTCTAATGCATATTTATAACCTTATTTTAAAAACTAGTATATTTCCCTCAGTCTGGAAAACTGGATTGGTGTGCTCCATATTTAAGTCAGGTGACAAAATTAATATCGAAAACTACCGACCTATATCCATTATGTGTGCTCTCGCTAAACTTTTAGAACAAATATTTTAATGTAAATTGTATACACATGTTGAAAACCATATAGCTTCTCAACAACATGGATTTGTGTCAAAAAAATCGTCTAATACAAATCTGTTTCTTTTTAGTAATCATGTGTTTGAGGCAATGAAGTGTAAATCTCAGCTTGACGTTGTATATACAGATTTTAGCAAGGCATTCGATAAAGTCGATCATGACATATTACTTCAGAAATTGTATTGCTACGGACTATCAAATGATCTACTTCGTCTACTTAGAAAACAGATTTATAATAACTAAACATAACGGGTATACATCAGGGAAATATAAGGCAAATCCTGGAGTGCCTCAAGGTTCCAATCTTGGCCCACTACTTTTCATACTTTTTATTAACGATTTGCATAAAGTGCTAGTATCATCGGATGACCTGGTATTTGCAGATGATTTCAAAATTTTTAAAAAGATAGATACAGTTAGAGATTCTGTTATGTTACAAAAAGACGTCTATAGAGTATATGAATGGAGTTGCAAAAATAAATTGAAATTTGATCCAACTAAATGTTCTGTCTTAACTATTACGCCAATTAAACAACCTTGTCTTTTTGATTATTCAATGGGAGGTCAAATCGTAAAACGATGCACTGAAATAAAAGATTTAGGCATTACCTATAACAGTACATTCTCATTAACCACACACATTGAAAAAATAGTAAAATCAGCTAATAAAATGTTAGGTTTTATAATAAGACAATCACGCGTTTTTAATAATATAATATACATTTGAACTGTTATATTATAGCTTAGTCAGAAGCAAATTAGAATTTGGACCACTAATTTGGTTTACTGAACCCCAAAGTAACTTAAGCAAATTAGAAAAAATTCAAAATAAATTTTTAAGATTATTATTCTTCAAAAAACATCGCGTATATCCTGACTACCAGTTAACGAGAAGTACAAACCTTAGAAATAAATTTCAGATATTATCCTTAGAAAATAGAAGACAACTTTTAGTATTAGTATTTTTATATAATATTATTAATAACAGAATTAACTCCTCCGAACTGTTATCATTAATCAAATTTAAAGTTCCACCAAGAAGATTGCGCCGGGTTCCAATGTTTAATATTCCTCCATCATTTAACATCTCGAGACCACCGTGTGTAAGCATGCTTCGACTTGCAAACCAAGTAAATATATTGATTGATTTAGAATGGACAGTTTCTCCTAGAATTTTCCGAGATTCAATTACAAAATATTTAATTTTTATTTCAATTTGATGAGTGTGAAGGTTGTGTCAATCCTCGTGCAATTTAATGTAAAATATAGGTACAATACGATTATATTAAGCTGTTATGCGTCCACCATATTTCATACCATGTTGAACACGTAATTAAACCGTAAGGTTTGTTTGAATAATAAATAAATAAATAAAAAAAATAAGGCAAGCTAGGGGTGGACCCACACGATATTAATGTTCGTGAAAGGACTTTATTTATTTATTTATTTATCCTAACAGGCCTACTGATCTAATTACAAGAATAAATCATAAAAATACTACAATACCGTACGTGCATAATATAATATCATATTAATATAACATAATGCTAACACTAATACCAGAAACTCCGAATGATAAATACTCACTGTTTTACTTTAAGGGATGTATTTAAAAATTGATCAATGATTATTTTTTTAAATGTTTCATACTTTGCATACCAGTCTATATCGCTTAAATGGTTACCTAATATTATTAGCTAAACGAAGCATGATCAAGAGGGGAGCCCTTGATGTAATAGAGGCATTAGGCACAGTGAACATATTTGGGTTCCGCATTGGATGCGATGGAACGCAGAATGGTACTAGTGCTAGAAGATTAAACGAGCATATTTGGTTGTTTACTATCTTGTATAGAAATAAGGTACATGTGATCCTGCGTCTAATTTCAAGAGAGAATATTTTAAACTCTGCTCTTAAATGTGCTGTTCTAACGACGTTTTAATCGGGTCTGATGTGATTCTTAAAGTAAAGATACCTTAAGAATTTATTTTGAACTTTCTCTAACTCTTGTAAGATAGTTATATTCCCCAAGCCAGATAACTGAAGCAAAATCTAATTTAGAACGGATTAATGAGAAATATAGAATTTTTAACAAATTAATATCCGAAAATAGCTGTGTTTGTCTTATTAAAAATCCCAGTGAACGATTTGCCGCTTTACAAATGTTCTCAATGTGTGCAGAAAATGATATAATTTAGTATTGTATGTAACCCCTAAATCTTTAACTTGAAAACATTATTTTAATGACACACTATTCATTTGATAGTCAAATACAATCGGTTGTTTTTGTCGAGTAATACTAATATAACAACATTTGTTAATATTAAATTCCAATTTATACTCCCGGCTCCATTCGTAAATTGCATTTAAGTCTTTCTGTAAAGCAACACAATCGCGTACTGTTTGAATTTTTTAATAAAATTAATAATAATAATAATAATAATAATAATAATAATAATAATAATAATAATAATAATAATAATAATAATAATAATAATAATAATAATAATAATAATAATAATAATAATAATAATAATAATAATAATAATAATAATAATAATAATAATAATAATAATAATAATAATAATAATAATAATAATAATAATAATAATAATAATAATAATAATAATAATAATAATAATAATAATAAAAGGTTATCAGCAAAAATTAAGCCACTCGAGTATTTAAGTACTTTCGGTAGATCGTTGACAAATAACAAAAATAATAGTGGGCCTAAATTCGAACCTTGTTGCACGCCGGAAGCAGCACGGATTTTGTCAGAAATATTATCACCATGTTTTACCATGAAGTATCTATCTTTCAAGTAGTTCCCAATAAGCTTTAAGATATTAGTTGTTAATCCAAATTGACTAATTTTTTCTAATAAAACATCATGATCCACTCGATCAAAAGCTTTACTAAAGTCGGTAAAAATTGTATCAAGTTGAAGTCTTTTTTCTAATGTTTTAGTTGCATAATTTGTAAAAGTAAGTAAATTAGAATAAATTGATCTTCCTACCACAAATCCATGCTGCCCCTCAGCAATACTATTTGCCACGTAATTATATAATTTGTTGTACATTATTAGCTGCTCGAATACTTTAGAGGGAGCACACATCACAGAAACCGATCTATAATTTTCCTACCTGATTTATGGATTGGGGTACAAATTGCCGTCTTCCATAGATCAGGAAAAGTCGAAAATTTTACAATAACATTAAAGATATGAAGCAATATTAAACAATCATAACAACATTTTAAGACATATGGACCTGCAGCCTTTTTTGGTTTTAATTTTTTGATAGCCATTAGATAATCATCATCATTTATTAAATTTATAGTAAAACTGTCATTTTTCCAAAGATTGGCATTTTCTTAATTTAAAACAAACGGAACAATAAACAACTAAAAGGTTGAATTAACTTCCACTATTTATTCTATAAATACTTTAAATTCAATGACATCAGATATAATTGACCTATTTAATGTAGTATGTTCAAGTAGTATATATTCAAAATGAAGGTCTTCCAATGGGAAGTCCCATTTCTCCAATTTTAGCAAATATTTTTATGGATAATTTAGAAAGCAAAATCTTTAATTCTAGTTATAAAAACAATATTGTATTTTGGTATAGATATGTTGATGATGTGTTAGCAGGTTTTGTAGGTAGCGAACGACAATTAGATATATTTTTTAATTATATTAATACCTTACATCCTAAAATTAATTTCACCTTAGAAGTTGAAAAAAATAATTCAATTAATTTTCTAGATTTGAGAATTGAAAAAGTTAATAATTCATTAAACTATTCAATATACAGAAAACCAACACAAACAGATGTAACCATACCATATCATTCAAATCATCCTATATCACATAAATTAGCAGCTTATAATGCTATGATACATAGAGCATTTTCAATTCCAATGAACAAAAATAATTTTAATAAAGAAATCGAGATTATAAAACAAATAGCAATATCTAATGGCTATCCAATACATTTGATAAATAAATTAATTAATAAGAAAGAACAGAAAGTGTCACTACAACTAATATTCCCTCAACACCCTAAAGAAATTAAAAGTTATAAAAGTATTACATATTGTGGAAATATTTCTAATACAATTTCAAAAATAATATCTTCGGCAACATCTGCAATCATTTCATTCAAATCACACAATAATGTTGGTACAAAATTGTTAAATGCAAAAACAAAATTACCTAAATTAAAAAAATCTGGTGTTTACAAAATTAATTGTCCAAAATGTAATGCTGTATATATAGGTCAAACACAAAGAAATTTTGAAATAAGATTCAATGAACATTTAAGAGCATATAGATTACAACAACCAGATAAGTCAAACTATGCAAAACATGTTCTTGAACATCCACATTCACTCATACACACCAATGACATTCAAATATTACACACCTGTGATAAAAAACAAAATTTAGATTTCCTCGAAGAACTTGAAATCAAAAGACATCTAGCAGATCAACAATATAAAGTAGTTAATGAACAAATAAATCTTGGAAGTTCACCACTATTAAATTGTTTACTTTGATTGAGTCTTCATTTTATACATAGATAAGACGTAATTACAACACAAGTTATTGTAAAGATCAGCAGGATATAGTTTTTTCCTGGTTTTTCTATATCATTGCACAGTTATACTGATCTTAGAGGGAAATACATCCAGGATAATCCCTTAGGGCTAATAACATCTAGGCTTTAATATTGTTATGTCTTATTACTTCCTTACTTGGTCTAGCCTTAACTACTTATCAACATCAAGTACCTAGTTACAAACAAACAAAATGTAACTTCAATATGTCAATCTGACGATGCTATTCCGATAGCGAAACGGCTGTCATTGAATTTAAAGTATTTATAGAATAAATAGTGGAAGTTAATTCAACCTTTTAGTTGTTTATTGTTCTGAATAAGATGAACTTTCACACAGTAAGGGTTAGTACCATAAATTTCATTAAAACAAACGATTTAGCAGTTTCTTGTGGATGTATTACCGATCCGTTAAGAGTAAAATTACCACTGTTTTCACTCCCACCTCTCTTTTTGTTCACATAATTCCAAAACTTATTTACATCTGCTTTCGATTCTTCCTCTATACTCCTAATGTAACTTTTATACTTAGATCTAGTTAATGCTTTTAATTTCCTTCTTATTTTATTATATTCTTGTGCGTAAAATTCTGACATATGTCTTAAGCGTCTTAATTTAGTTTTTTCCTTTAAAAGAAGTGTAATTTCCCTATCATACCAAATAGGGTACTTATTATAGCGTTTATGTAGCCTAAATGTTGGTACACAATTATCAAATATGTTTAAACTATTATAAAAATGTTTTTTATATTTTGCACTTATAAAAATTTTCATTATAACACGCATTTGCGTATCGTAATGTTACTTTTACGCACGCAAATTTTTGTCTTAAATGATTGGCAACATGAGTGAAGTATCTAATGACAATGACATTTGGGGCTAATAGCAATTCATTCATTTTATATTGTTCTTAGTATTTGTGAATATGAATATCATCTTTTACTCATAAAAAATATTATTATTGGTGTATTATTTATTTTAAAATATTTTAAAACATTAACATTTGATAATTTAATTTCAAAACTGTCAAATGTTATAAATTACAGTGCTATCAACATATTATATAAAGTCAAAATGTTCTTAATTTACATAAAAAAATAAATTATTTTAAAAAATTATAAAATGGCAAAATATAAAAAATATTATAAACAACTTACTTCATATGGCTGTTGTGACCTCTTTAAAAAACTCATCGCTTCGCGATTCGCTTTTTAAACTTGAACTCGTGTCGTAACCTTCGAGCATTATACTAACGTAGAGACAGCGTCCAAATTAGCTTTGTTTTGTATCAGGGGGGAGAAATAAATGTCATATAGTGTCCAGCAATCTCATTGGTCCGTTTTGAATTTGCGTGTCAAGTCGAATTGTCACATATGCCATTATTGTCAATTTGTTTTGCATCTAGAGTTATTTTTACAATTTAATAGTGTTTGGATATTACTTTTAAAGCCATTTTTAAAATTAATTTAAGTATATATTATATGGTGAGAGTTTGTGTGATTTGTAAATATAAATATAAAAATGAATCATCAATGTTGTTTTACAAGTAAATATGCATTAGCGTCTCTTACACTTGTTTAAAAATAGGAAACTGCATAAAGCAAATATACCGCCATATTTAATAAAATATCTTATGATTCCATGTAAATAATTAATTACTGGTACTACTTAAATTCAAGTCTAAAAAATATTTTGTTACATGTTTCAAAATGTATTATATAAGTATTAATTTCAAACCCCCTAAAAATGATACGACACTGGCTGTAGGGTCTGACAGTTTCCCCTGTGATACAAAACAATCACTATTGCTTGCTGTCTCTACGTTAGTATATATGCTCGAAGGTCGTAACGGTAAGCCATATGAAATGCGTTGTTTAATATACTATTAATGCATTATTAACATTAGTTTCCATATACACAGCACCCCAATCCGCATCCCTGATATTTTCATATAAAAGATTAAAATTTGCCTTTTTGAAGTTATACACCTGCGCAATAAATGATTTAATATTTTTCAATTTTTTCTGTTTTATTGTAACTAGATTTTTTCATGAAAAATTTGTTTATTTTATTTTTTTGGGTATATTGTAACGTGAAAGAATATGTTATTGAATTCTGATTTATTATTAACCAATGACAAAAGAAAATTACAAATTTTTTTAATATCCACTTCAATTGTTTAGCAGTGTAATTTAATTACAGTTAGATCAACTGAGGCGCTCCAGGGGTGGATCCAGAAAATATTAATTTTATTTGATATTCGGATTTGGGCAGAAATAGATTTATTGTTTATTATCATTTTATTTAAAGTATTTGGTTCGTATTAAAATACGAACAAGGAAGATTTAAATATTTAATTTTTTTAAAAAGTTCTGATTGGAATTTCGTTAAACTTACTGACGTAGATATATTGTCATTTATCAGCGCATACATCTTTACAGCAATGGAATCGATAAATAACATAAAAATACTTAAAGAACAATAAACACCTGTTAGATAAAATGCATTATCGTCAGAAAAGAAAACAGTTTACATTCAAATCTCGTGACCCAATTTATATAGAGATTGCGAAATAAATTACTTAATCAATATAACGTTAACAGCAATAAATAGAATTTTTGGTGCAATTAAGTATGCGGTAACTGTTAACATAATATAATACAAAGGAATAATGGTCCTAAGCAAAAAATCATTCAACAAATTTTCAGAAAAAAATTAAATTATAAGAACTTACATTTACAACCCTGTTTTATGAAAACAATTGAAAATATATATTTCTTGTTAATCAATCGATAATTATCATCGAATCCCTCTTAAAACTCTAATCTGCTTATCATATGTATATCTAAATCAAGTTGACATTGTTGGTGACTATTTATTTGGCCAAAATCATAGTTACAAAGCGGAAGGGAAGGTGACGATACTTCAGTAGTTTCTGTAATTTAAATTAAGGGTATGTAGTTTAAAATGAAAAGTGTGGCAAAGAATACCATCAGAGAAACTATATAAGTATTATTAACTTTTTTTGTAATTTTCAGTTTATTTAATTGGTCATTTAGACTTAAAATATACTAATGAAGCATAATTATTCTAATCAAATGTAATCAAGTATTTTTACACTATAAATTGATTTTATATGTGTACACTATATTACTCTTATTTACAAAAAAAATCACTTCCACATTTAGACATATTTTATTTTGAGTGCTTTAAATTTTTACATATCCTAAATTATTTGTTTTTCACTGTTTTTATTTGGAGTTATTTTTATATGTGTTTTACATTGGGCCGGTTTCATAAATGCTTGTTAAACCTTTGTTACTTAACAATTTGTTAACTCTATGTAAAATTAGTAAAGGCTATTTGAATTTTTAAGAATAATTTGATTAGTAGACGAGAGAGGTAATTTGATCCTTACACTACGTTGTGTAAGGATCAAGAGTATAAGTAGACTAGACGTTGGAAAGACGAAAATTGTATAAGTTTTGAAATTTAAACGGACTTCGTTACTTATGTTTTGTTACTAAATTAACTCCTTGATATAATAATATTTAAATATTAAAAATATTTTAAATTATTTTAACGATTTATTGGTTTTGACCTTATGAGTAAATTACAGGCCATTAATGTATAAATATTAAATTTAAATTAAATTAAAAATTATACAAACTAAAATCTAACAGAGGTTTAACAAGCGTTTATGCAACGGATCTATTGTGTTTTATTAAATAACTATTTGATGTTGATTAAGCAGTGTTAAGACTAGACTAAGTATTGACACAACAATATTAAAGCCTAGATATTGTTAGCTCTAAGAGATTATCACTTATAATATCACGAGCTTAAATTATTTCCGGATTTCCGGGCACGAATATTTTGAAATATTCATTATTCAAAAAATAATTATTAATCCAATCTGACGTCTGTCACAAAGCTTCAGAAGTACTAGTTTAAACGTCTGCACCATAGAGAAATATAACATATTTTTATTTGTCTGTGGTCTGTACGTTGACGTTTCAGCGTTCTATGTCGTTTCAGCTGTCAAAAATTTTCCCTTAGACAAGGAAAGAGAGAGGACGCGTAACCCGAGTCGTGAAACTGTTACCACTTGCCACATAGTCGATGTGGTCAGTGGCGTAACATAATGTTTACAATACATTTTTCCAACATAATAGGTAATAATTGTATGTTTCTTAGATACAAATAATAGGTTGGTATCAAAGGAAGGAAGTGAATAAAATTTACTAGTAATTATATGAAATCTTTATTTGTTATGAAAATATTAACATAATTAATCTATAACTACCTTAATATTAAATAAATACTTAAATTAAAACTGTTTATTTGCTGATATTAATAGTGATGTTTGAACATTTTTGTTCACCATTTAAACCATTAGACAAAAAATATCCAAGTGGAAGCTTCCATGTGTCATTAATTGCAACTATCATTAAAACAACAGCTTCTTTGGCTAATTCATTTGAATCATCATCCAAATCAACCCCAAAATTGACTAACCGTAGAAACTTTTACCATTCCATACCAAGTGCTGCCGAATTGACATCTCATCAATGATAAGAGAACAAAGTAATGGTTTATTTGAATTTTCTATAATTTTACTCAGAGTATTGAATTATTCAATTGTGAAAAGTGGGTATTTTTTATTTTTAGACATTGCATTTTTTGTAACAATTGCTTATTTACACTACTCACATTTTCTAATAAAATGGCTTTTTCATTATCAATCAAGTTCTTATTTTTCAAACTGGTTATTAATTGTTTAAGGAAAACAACTTTTCTTTTTAGCCTGTTTATAGATTGTTTCAATACCCTAATTTTTCTAGTCTTCTCTTAACTTCTAATAGTTTCTAGAAGTAACTTCCATTTCAGTATTTTTAACCAGGACAGTCAGCTGTTGGGTTTAATGACTGTGTTGAGGAAGTAGAAGGACCAGGTTCTGTACTCTGAATATATTCTAATGGTGCTCTCTTTTTTGCCTAGAAAAAACAATATTTTTATATAAATATTTCCAATTCACAAAAAATTTAAATTATGTTTTACTTAGAACTGCCAAAGTGTTTTATTGTTATTAGTTATGTAGGTACATACCTTCCTGGGTTGCAGTTATGTGGGCAACTGATGAAAAATTATTGGAACAGCTTCATGGAGCAAATGTAGTTTTGAATTTACATCAGTTTTATATAACCAACATTCCTCAAAATGTTTTGACCAAAGTCTATCATTTTTAGTTGGTTCCCAAATCCTTAATTTTGGTGTTACATATCCATAATTTGTGTTTTTCTACATCTGTAGGAAGGCTGTAACAAAAAATAAAAAGTTCATAAAATACCTACATGTTTTTCTAGTGAAAATTCTCCTATTTTACAGTGAATAATTCTTTTGTCGTTTTGAGTTAGTCCTTTTTGCATTAATCTCCTATTGAAATGAATAGCTAGATTTATTTGGAGAAACTTAAAAATTGCTTACCTACGCCATTGGTAAAATGGCTGTTTTGAAGCAAGAAAATATATTATTTATGCAGATTTAGAATGAATATTATTAAACCGCGTTATCCAAACACTATAATTAGATGAATTAAAGACCGAATAATTACATACTTAAATATAATTGCTCAAAGATAACTCTTTTATCTTTTAAAATAGAAAAATCTACAAAGGTCATTGTATATACAATCGTTTGTTTACCTGTAAAATGAAATTCCTATCTCCTTTTCTCGCTGCGACTTCGGCATCCGTAAGCACAACAATTCACCATTATTCAGTTCAAAAATAATTCACTATCTCAATAATTTTCACTTAAAAATTCACAAATAAAGCACAAGCTGTATTCGCTTTGTTTGCCACAGAAATAATGGCGGCTGCTAAAAATGTGTCACAGAACGCAAGCTCAAAATAAAGCGAAGTGCGGTATCCATATGCTTTCCTAATCTAAGAATTTTCCACTTAAATATCGTAGCACCACAAAAAAATTTCCGAAAATTTTTTAAATTGCCTTGGTAACGAGTCAAAATTAAGACATTTTACTGGTTAAAAAGTAGAGGTGAGAAATTTTCTTGGATATATTTCCCTCTAAGTGTAATGATACAGAAAAACCAGAAACTATATCCTGCTGATCTTTACAATAACTTCGCGGTACATTTATTTATTATGTATACATATAATGGATACTCAATCAAAGCAAACAGTTTAATAGTGAAGATCTTTTAAGATTTATCTGCTTATTGACAACTTATAATTGCTGATCTGCTAGATCAGAATTTTTATAACAAACTAACGTTGCCCGTACGAATAATCCGCACTAAATAAACATCAGAATGGTAATTACAATATTTGTGAACACAGAGTATGAAAAATTTGTCTTCTGTGGTTCTACGTATGACAAGGGTCTGAAAAACATGTAAGTAAAAGGCCACAAATACGAAAATACTATAAAATGTATTCACTATCCGCCGTTATTGTTTTGCACTGCTATAACATTTATTCAAATGACTCGTACTAATATTTACAGTCAGGACCGGTTTTGAAAAATGTGGTTAAGTCAAGTTGGCTATGAACTATTGTAATTAAAAGTTAAAATGTATATCGATTTCTTGATAACTCAAAAGTTATAGTCAATTGTAAGTTTTTGAAATTGAAAAAAAGGACGTTGAAATATTGGAGCATGGAACATGTAAGACCGCTGTCAGGATCAGACTGAGAGGGCCGCAAGTGGAACTTTTGGTCCCAGCGCAGGACAGAGTTTTCAACTTTTAGCACGTGTAGTTTGTCCCCAATAGCAAGGTTAAAAGTTTAACTTTTATTCAACTGTTTTGACTCATTCGTGTTTGTTTAATTGCCAAACATAAAACACATGCTAACGCATCGTTCGGCCATCTGCAATCGGAAAAGTATCACTTTTTTAACACTTTTTAGGTAATAGTTTATTAAACAACGCATTTCATATGGAATACGCCACATATTATGTATTTTCTTGTTTAAGAGTTATTATAGTGCTAAATAGACACAATATTATCGTTAATTTCGAGTCGTATTTAAAGTTTTATATAAAAAAGTTTGCTTTTGAGGTTAAGTAATATTATTTTAATTTTTCTCACCTTAGAATAAAATAAAACTTCTTTAAATATAACTCCAACTATTCCTTAGTGATAATAATGTGTTTATATAGCACTATAATGTCAAAAACTCTACAAATAACAAGAAAATCCACAATACAAAAAACCTGAATGCGAACTAACTACCATAAGGCCACAGTTTGTTTGGATATAATGATATGACTTATGTCAAGCAATGGTGACAGTGACGTCACAATAATGTGGCGTATTCTGTTCAAGTTTAAAAAACGAATCGCTAAGCGATGAGTTTTTTAAAGAACGAGTGTCACAAGAGCCATATGAAATAAGTTGTTTATAATATTTTTTATATTTTGCCATTTTTTGATTTTTTAAATTAATTTATTATTTTTATGTAATTACAAAAATTTTGAGTTTAAAAAGTCTGGCGGTAGCACTGTATAATTTATAACATTTGACAGTTTTGACATTTAAATTATGAAATGTTAATGTTTTCAAATATTTTAAAATGACTAATACACCAATAATAATATATTAGGTATATAAGTAAAAGATGATATTCATATTCACAAATATTTTTTTAAAGAACAATATAAAATTAATAAATTGCTACTAGCCACAAATGTCATTGTCAATAGTATTGTCATTAGATACTTCACTCATGTCGCCAACCATTTAAAACAAAAATTTGCGTGCGTAAAAGTTACATTACGATACGCAAATGCGTTTTATAATGAAGATTTTTATAAGTGCAAAATATAAAAATAATTATTTTATAAGTTTCCAAAAAAAGCTTTGTCATGTGGATTCGAATTAACAACAACATTATACAGAGGCAAATCATAAATGCAGGCGGTATTTTCTAGATAGACCAACCCTAGACTTCTTATTAATATTCTTTTGCGATTTCTTTCCATATTTATTTTTCGTTGGTTTGTTGTTTTCTTCATTTCACATTTTCAGCTTAAGGATACTGAATAAATAAAGAACCTAATATGAACTATCAAGTGTTATCGAGCAACAAATATCGATTTTAATATCGTATTTGATCAATTTATTCAAAATTATTGTTATGTGGAATACATTACTGATATTGATTATCACTTTGATTATTGATATCAATCAAATGAGTACTTTTTAAATCTTACGATTCATCAATATAATTATTTTATCATTAAAATGACATCCTGTGTGGCGTAATAATTTGTTTTTTTTTTATTGCAATGCCATTGAGCATTATCGCCCATATATGTCGTGACACACATTTTTATACGGCTTGAATTTTGCATTTTATCAAAGGTCCTTAAAATGTTTTCGATAATATTTTAGTATCGACGAAAACTTTTTTATTTAGCAAAAATACGAAAACAAACTGAAATGTGATTTTATCTTATTCAGTTGAAGTAGTTTTGCTTAAAATAAAAAAGTCTATAAAATAAAATAATTTAATAATAATAATAATAATAATAAAATAAAATTTTTTTAGTAAAATTTTACAGGACGAATGGTATTTGAGAAGATTATTTTTTGAACCATTCTATACAAAAACCACTTTATTTAATAATTTATCGTTATATTTTCACTAATATTCACAATTTTACTTTTCACTATTTTCGCTGTTTAATTGTTCAATATTGTTATTGAATTTTTGACAGTTACATGATATTTGGACAGTTGAAAAAAATAATCAATTTTATTTTTGACAAGACGCGAAACCAAACCAGTTAATCATGATTCACACAAACCCATACAATGCCATATTAATTTTTCCATATTTAAAACATTATTGTTTCACCCAGAAAAAATTATTGATTACAACATAATATATTAATAATAATTGCTATAACGTCTAAAAAAGATTTATTCCACAAAACTATAGAAATAATCTTTTCCTGCGACTAATATGAACGTTCAAGTAATAGTCTGGTCGAGAAGTCATTTAAATCGGATTTGGGTTACACCGATCCGAAAAATCTAATTTTGGTGTCACTCGATTCGAAATGACAAATATAAAAATGTTCCTGAATATCAAAATCCGTTTTAAAAAATTTCCTATTGTTATTAACAATTTAAGATTTTAAAAAAAGGGGGTTTACATTTTTGCTATTAACTCATAAACTATAATAGCTAGATCAAAAAACTAAACGGATTCTTAAAGGGCAGGAAATTTCCAACAAAAAATTCCCAACTGCCCGAATTGTAGCTCAATTATTTATAGGTCTAAATTAATATTGAAAATGGCATAAAAACAGGCGGCGCGTTACCGTCGCAACGACCAAATGACAAATTATTTTTTTTCAATAAGTAAATATTAATAAAAAAAATTAAAAAAATTGTAGCACTAACAGAACATATCAGAGAACAAATTTCTGCAGTCGTTTTTAATATGCTATAAACAATATAAATCCAATTTTTTTAAATGTTTGTGACCAATTGTTTAAAATATTTTTATAAACAAATGGCTTATTTAACAATTTTTAGAAAAATTTCTTTTGCCATTCTATTGTTTATTATAAACCATGATTTTTAAAAAAAAATTTTCTTCAAAAAATTTTGTAATTGTTAATTAACGTTTTTGTTTATTAACAATTGTTTAAATTTAATATTAAGAAATGAAAAAAATCCTAAAAATCATAATTTTCTCTTCTCTACAAAATGGTATTTTTTTCGAATTTGTCAGTTAATTATTTAATTGTTTATTAATTAAACAATTTGTTATAAAAAATTGCATCAACAATTAATATTTTTTTATATCACCTCGCAACATACTGAATACCATACTATACGTTTAATTTTTGAAATTTTTTTTTCACGTTTTTTAAAAAATAAAAAAAAAAAACAACTGTAAACAAATTAAAAATAGATTCATTCAAATTAACTCAATATTAAGCATGTTTATACAACTTCTCTCCTCGAACAATAGCATTCTGTTAAGCTAAATATTAATAAGTCTCAGAATTCTGATTAAACTATATCACTCATTTCAAATAAGGTTTATAAAATATTCTTTTTTATACATTGGAGTTCATAAAATGAATAAGTAAATTAAGAATTTTTTTTCAGAATGTATGGCCAATTAAAAATCAAAAAAGGACTTATCACTTTACAGAATATAAACGTTTTATGAACCAACAAACTATCTGAAAATCGTGTATCCCTAGATTCTTAATAACTTCAACAATAAAGGTTAGTTTATTAAAATAATAATATCAAATATTATTGATTAATATGTGCTTCTACTAAAAAATTAATATTCATCCATTTATCTTATCATCAAAATGTATATTAAAACACTAAAGTAAGTGTTCAAATCTGCATAATCATAAAAAGCGATACCGTTTTTGTAAGATTAAAATCTTGGATTAAAGGATTAATTTTAAATTTTTTATTGATGAAGAGTATTTACAAAACGTATGTCACTGTCATGATTATAATATTTAAAAAAGTTTGTCACTGTCAAAAATTACGCAAATAAATGAAATGAGAGACAATCAGAGACAATATAATATCGTTTTTATATTTTGCACTTATAAAAATCTTCATTATAAAACACATTTGCGTATCGTAATGTAACATTTTATATTTTGCACTTATAAAAATCTTCATTATAAAACGCATTTGCGTACCGTAATGTAACTTTTACGCACGCAAATTTTTGTTTTAAATGGTTGGCGACATGAGTGAAGTATCTAATGGCAAGACTATTGACAATCACACTTGTGGTTAATAGCAATTTAATAATTTTATATTGTTCTTTAAAAAAGTATTATTTGTGAATATAAATATCATCTTTTACTTATATAATATATTATTATTGGTGTATTAGTCATTTTAAAATATTTTTGAAAACATTAACATTTCATAATTTAAATGTCAAAACTGTCAAATGTTATAAATTACACAGTGCTACCGACATACTTTTTAAAATCAAAATTTTCGTAATTACATAAAAATAATAAATTAATTTAAAAAATTGATAAAATGGCAAAATATAAAAAATATTATAAACAACTTATTTCATGTGGCTGTTGTGACACTCGTTCTTTAAAAAACTCATCGCCGCGCGATTCGTTTTTTAAACTTGAACTCGTGTCATAACAGAATTCCATATGAAATGCGTTGTTTAATATACTATTTACGCACACAAATTTTTATTTTAAACGGTTGGCAACATGAGTGAAGGATCTAATGACAAGACTATTGACAATGCATTTGTGTCTAATAGCAATTTATTAATTTTATATTGTTCTTTAAGAAAGTACTTGTGAATATGATTATCATCTTTTATTTATATAATATATTATTATTGGTGTATTACGTATTCATTTTAAAATTTTCGTAATTTACAACAAATAATAAATTAATTTTAAAAATAATCAAATATAAAAGATATAAACAACTAGTTTCATAATATTGCTGTTGTAACACTCGTTTTTAAAACTTGAACTCGTGTCATAACAGAAATCCATATGACATGCGTTGTTTAATATACTATTGCGACATTTAATATAAAATTAAATTCTAACTTAATAAGACCCAAAGCCTTTTTTTGTCTATGCAGCTAACTCTAATATGAAATTTAATTTCTATATATCCTTTTTTTCCCTTTTATGGTTTTCTGTGAAAAACGGTTTCCTTTTATTATTACAGTGGAACCCCAGAAATCCGAACTAATTGGGGCTGACACCTGTTCGGATTTCGGAAAATTCGGATTTTCCGGACTTTTTTTATAAAATACTCTTAAAATGATATTTTCATTTAGAGTCAACCTCAGATGTGCCATTAAAACGTAAGGCAAAGTCGGGCGTCAGAGATGTACGTGGCAAAACAATAGGTGGCATGTGGTGGGGGTTCAGTGACCTACTTAGCTTGCGTAAATCATAGTTACCATGACAACACGGGTTAAAAATAGCGGCTGACCATTCCCTCACCTACCCGCCGCGTCGGCTCAGTCGAGACAGTGTCAGTGGTGAGTTCAGACCTTGTTTATGTTGTTGAATATCGAGCGATAGAGTGTTTATACCGTGTGTGCAATACCGTGTTAATTTAAAGTTTAATTGTGTTTAAAATGTCGGGAAAACGTAAACATAGTGCCTGTACACTTCAAGAAAAACTTCAAGTGCTGAAACGTCTCGACAACGGAGAAACTGCCACTAAGTTAGCAGTTGAATTTGGTGTTGGCAAAGCGACTATCACCGATTGGAAAAAATCGTTCTAAAATTGAACAGTTCTGCAGTGCAACTAGTGAAAAACACTTGAAAAACGCTGCAACTCATCAAATTCCGTTTATGAAAAACTCGACGAAGCGACTTTTTTGTGGTTCACCCAGGAAAGACAGAAAGGTGTACCTATCAGCGGACCTTTGATTCAAGAGAAGGCATTGCAACTAAATAAAATGTTGAATGGCGACTCTTCATTCACTGCCAGCAACGGCTGGTTAAATCGCTGGAAAAATCGACACGGCGTTCGTCAGCTATCAATAACAGGGGAAAAGTTATCCGCCGATGTCGCCGCTGCTAATGATTACTTAAATGAATTTTCAGACCTGATTGGTTCTGAAAACCTCTCACCCCAGCAGGTGTATAATGCCGATGAGTCAGGTCTGAATTTCAAAGCTCTGCCAACCAAAAGTCTGGCTTCAGAATTGGAATCCTCTGCCCCAGGTTTTAAAATGAACAAAGAACGCCTTACTGTTCTAGCCTGTTGCAATGCTGCGGCAACGAACAAAATCCCACTAATGGTGATTGGAAAAGCTGCTAAGCCTCGTGCCTTGAAAAACATTAATATGAACTCCCTTCCGGTATTTTATAGAAATCAGAGGAAGGCATGGATGAATGGTGACCTATTCAAGGAATGGTTTGAGAAGCAGTTCGTTCCCTCTGTAACAAAATTTAACGAAGAGAACAACTTGCCAAACAAAGCATTGCTTTTAATTGACAATGCCACCTCTCACCCAGCTGATACGGTGCTTGTCAAGGGTGACATTAAGGCAATTTTTTTGCCCCCAAACGTAACCCCATTGTTGCAGCCAATGGATCAAGGCGTGCTGCAAAACATCAAGCTTTATTACCGAAAAATGCTCTTGCGAACCCTAATTGAAGGAGAAGAGGATTCCTCCATCAAGGATCGCTTGAAAAAGATTACAATTAGGGACGTTATTTACTGGGTTGCAGAAGCCTGGCAAAAATGCAGCAAATCTTTGATTCAAAAATCTTGGAAAAAACTGTGGCCAAGTCTGGAATTCGAAGAAATTCCAGCCAGACAAATTTAAGTGACTTAATTCCATTGGTCCAACAGATCCCTGGATGTAAAAGAGCAGAAGAAAATTGTCTCCAGGAATGGATTGACCAAGACAACGACGGAAATCAAGATTTAAATGATGAAGACATCGTGACAATGGTGATGGATGGAAGGGAAGGTGGTGCTGATGAAGATGAAGAAAGTGAAGAGAATGACTTGACGCCCGATCTCGTGTCACACGCGGACGCTGCAAATGCACTAGAATTGGCCCTGCGTTACGTGGAACAACACCCGGCCGCTACTACGACAGACGTAATGTTCATGCGGCGTTGGCGCAACATGGCGTCTTCAAGCCGGTTTACTTCGTTGCGCCAAAAGAAGTTGACAGATTTTGTCCCCGCCTAAGTTTTTACCCTGTTTTCGTTTTAAAAGTTATGTAAATATGTTTTATAAGTTAAGAATAAACACCAGTTTTGTACCAGATCTACGTGCGTAGTTTGTTTTTCCTATAATCACCAGTTCGAATTTTTTTTTTAATCAGCAAATGATGTTCGGATTTTCCGGAGTTTCGGATTTCCGGGGTTCGGATTTCCGGGGTTCCACTGTATTATTTTGTTCGTGTACCTTTAAACTTCGCAAATGAGTATGCTTCTTTTCATAAAATGAATTTCTTTGCCAATAAACTTATTATTATTATGTCATTACTTATTACAATGATTATTTTTTGACGTTTCTTAGAACCAATGAAATGCTTCTTTATTTGTCACAAGGATAAGTTTCAATCAATTATGTCATTATTATAGTGGGAATAAATCTCTTGTGATTATTGTCGGGAATAATCACTGTAGCTTTTATTTGCCTAGCAACTGTCAGATACTTGTCAAAATAATTACTTAATTGTGTCAACGCGAAATATATTGTAAGTAATAATTAATTAAATTAAATTTTTCATTAATTTTATGATAGTTTTATTGATCTTTTTTATTGTAAAAATGTGTGAATAAAAAAATAATCTTGTCAAATATAACTCGAGAGTTCCATAAATTAGAAAAAAATTTGACAGATTTTGTTCAAACTTGTTGCCATTTGGCAATAGCCACTCGAGCCCTGCGGGCTCTCGTGACTGTTGCCTGGCAACAAGTTTTCAAACAATCTGTCAAATTATTAATTTATTCTCACTCTCTTGTTATATTATTACTGAAACTAATCCTACGTGATTTCTTTTATTTAATATATTATCCATAGATTATCTATCAATGTCTGTCATATGTCAATTCATAGATTTACCAAAACCTTTAAACAAAAAGAAACAGGAAGGAGTCTGTCATATATTTACTTTAAGGAAAATTTGCAACGGAAAATGTTTTTATAGTATGATTTTTTTTTAAATTTTTACAGTTTTGGAAAAACTCCATAATCAATATAAGATGGTCTCAGATAATTTAAAAGATGAGAAAAATGATATAAACATTCAAATTCAAGATGTAAAACGGGAAAAAAAAGTTTCTATTGCGACCAATGGGATTCTACATAAAAATCCTGAAAGTCAGAAACCAAGTATGAGCAGCAAAAAAAGTTCACTTGGGGAATTGTTTACTATTTACGGTATGTCTCCTGTTAGAGATGGTTAGGAAAAGTTTATTAAACAATAATTTTAACCATTTTATATCTATCTGATCCTGAACGTTTTTTAGGCGGACTTCCGATCACTAAAGAAAATGCTCGGATATCAATATTGTCAATACAAAGTGAAAAGCAAAAGTTAGTGGAAGAAAAATGGTACCAAATACTTTTACAAGTCAGTATTCCATTTTTCATAGCTGGTTTAGGTACCATAGGAGCTGGAGTTGTGTTAGATACTGTAAAGGTTAATAGAACTTTCAAATTATACATATGTAATATTTGTACTTTGATATATTCAAATTTATAATAATTGATATATTAATCTTTTTTTTAGAAATTTACGGTGTTCCAAGAAGTAAACGCACTTTTTATATTGGTACCTGCATTGCTGGGACTTAAAGGAAACTTAGATATGTGTCTTGCATCAAGATTATCTACACAATCGAATATAGGAAATATGAAACAAAAAAAAGATATTATAGCTATTGTAACTGGCAACATTTTACTTGTACAAGTAAGCAATATTAATGTACAATTTTTTTGAAAATGGTAGTGGTGGTAGTGTACGGGTATAGGATAACAGGGTTATTAATTCTACAATTTTTGCTAATTTTGTAAAAGATGCAGGATTTTACACGGATATATGTTTTTGGACAATATATGCACAGGTACAGTGGCTTTGATGAAGCCTTTTACGGGACAAAGATATCTCGATTTTCTACAACATGAAGTAATGGAATTTTTTCCAAATGATCATAATTAAATACATTTGGTGTCAGCAAAACGGTGCACCTCAGCACTTTGCATTGCCGGTGCGTGATTGTTTTCCTAGGAGATGGATTGGTGGGCGATGAACAAGAAAGTGGCCCCTATTATAACTTAAAAGCTGTTTTCGTAAGACTCAAATATATTACTGACGTTTTTACTTAACAACGAATAATGTCAATTAATTATCTTAACTTGTTTTTTGATAGCTGTCATATATAAAAAAAAAAAATAATTGGGTTTCTAGCATTCCTTCGCGGTCATTCTATTTGCTCTATGAGGCGTTAGGGTGGTGGGATTGTGCTCTTACTGCGCCGTAATTCTGGAGTAAAAGTGAGACTGTTGTTTCTATCCAATATTGGTGTACCCATAGAAACGATCGGCATTGTCGAGTTACTTGTGGTGTGACTTTATGTTTGTTTGTTTATCATTTCCAAATTTGATATATGTTGGCTTTGTAAATACTGTTTCCAATATCAGAATCGCTTTCATCTGATGCATAAGTATCAGTGTTTTGTCTTGTTTGATTTTTGACTCTGTGGAATCTAGTTTTTGTTTTTTCGGTAATATTTCTTTCTTGATATGTTAGACTAGCTTTACCCGGCTTTATATAACAACTTCCATAATGTCCTATGCCACATTCTTCGTAAATTTTTTTTGTAGCTGGACAATCGTTGACTTCGTGTCTATTCTGTTTTCCACATCGTCGGCATTGATTTTCTTTTAAATTTCGTGTGGGTTTTCTGTTATTTCTCGTTTTATTTAGCTTTGATTTTTTTAGTATCCGTTTGTTTCTACTGCACAATCACCTTCAACAATTTCACGTGACTGCGCCAGGGAGAAAATTTGTGAAAATGTTACTTCATCTTCTGCTTAATTCCTAAGATCGGGCCATTTCTGTTTCAAATCAATTTGTAACTGTGATTCATTCTTGTAGCAAATTTATCCCTCAACTGTCGTTCAAGTAAATCGCCTTCCTAGCCACCATCTCTACTTAATTCTTTTAACTTTTTAGCGTAATGTTCCATAGTTTCCCCTTGTTTGCGTATGCAATTCCAAAAGTCTGTTAATACTTTGTGTTTTGTTTTCCTAGTACGGTAGAGATTCAATAATTTCGTTTTTATTTTACTATAAGTCTTCCTTTCAAAGGAAGGCAGCTGTTAGTTGGTGGAATATGTCAGGATTTAAGGAATTGATAAGTAAGTCTTTCTGTATGGGTAGGCATTCTTTTTCCCATACACTATATTTTGTTTCAAAATAATCTGCTGTAGTTGTTGCTGAATTGAATACATCACATCTAAAAATGTTTATAGATTGTGTCATCACATGCTAAAAATATTGTACGTTCTTCTTCAAAAGAAATTAATGGCTTGGCATTTGTAGTAAGAACTTTTGTTCCTTCAAATATACTCTTCTTATTTCCATTTCTAACGTACACTAGTAAGAGTGTAATGAACAATAACTGTGAAGATGTGGTATAAAACGCTCATAAAGTTTATTACGAAGAAGGATCTGAGTTCCTTGATATTTGTAGGTGCTGGTGCGTTTAAAATGGCTTTAGTTTTTGATGCAGTGGGCCGAATACCGTTTTTGTCAATGATATGACCTAGATATTCGATCTTTGACTGCAAAAAAGTACACTTTTAGGATCACCCTAAGACCAGCATCCTTAAGTTTTATGAAAATAGCGTTTCATGTTCTTAAATTGGAAATGCCATTGCCAGTCACTGTAATGTCGTCAAAATAAACAGCTATATTCGGTAGTCCATCCAATAATTTCTTCAAAAAATATTGAAATACCGATGGTGATGTTATTCCGAATGGCATCCGATTATATTGAAAATATCCTTTTGAGTAAATATAGTTGTATATTTTTTCGAATCTGGTGCTGTTTTAAAGATTTTTTCGTAAGATCAAATATATTTATGACGTTTTTACAGTAACAGTAACTTAACAACCAGTAATGTCAATTAATTATCTTGATTTGTTTTTTGATAACTGTCATATATAAAAAGAAAATTCATAAATAATTGGTTTATAGCAGCCCCCAAGATTTCCAGATATTATACTACTTGAATTTTTTCTGATGGGATCATGGGTGGTGATTTGAACATTTAATTTAATTTATTTGTTAAATTAACATTCAGTTACTAAAATGTACTTAATTTAAAAATTAATTTTTTTGTCATCTTCTATAAATAATTATTATCTTAATGTTTTATATCATCGAATAAAAAATTAAAACATTTCGAATGAGCTATCACGTGACCCCTATTCTTATTTAAAATAATCAGGTGGATGACGTCCCTAGTATGATATGATATTTCAAAAAATATTTGGATTTGGATTTGGCTCTAAAGCTAGAAAAAATAAATTTATTTCATAATTTACGTAGAAATCGGAACGTCTCCATGACGTGGTCATTTCAATGTGAATTTCATCAAAGGTCATTTTTAATTTCCAAAAAATATCCATGGATTTATCATAAAAATGATTTATTGAGAAATTTAAATATAATCAATGTGTGATATTTATTTATATCTTAAGATTAAAATGAATTACACTTGACAAGAAGATTACTTAGTTTTGACAAGATTAACTAAATTCACCCAGTTTTTTTATCTCATAATATAGAATTAAAAGTAAACGTATTATTTATTGATATAATAATAACAGTTATTCTGGTGTGCGTAACTACTTATCTAAGCGATTTAATACAGCAAAAATATTTTTTTAAAAGGTAATCAAAATGCATTTAAAGTGTTATTAAAGTTAACTGATAAATCTTATGAAAATACTTGTTCGTAACAATAGAGAATGATTAGATAATATTGTAACAATCGATAATAAACAATAAATATTTTGAAATGCAACGAATTTCGTTACACAGTAACTACAATGCACGTTAATCAAGGAACGCACAAGAATATCAAAAGGACTAGTAATTAAAAGTGATATTTGGTTTATCACTATACGAAACTGAACTTAGATTTAGACTTAAAACCAATCAGTAGCAAAATGTTGAAGCTGGAACCGTTGGCGAAACTAATACCGAAACCATTTACACTACCACTACACCAACACACACTTTTAAATACCTGACGCGCGTTTCGATACCCAAGTTATCTCCATCAGAGACCGAAGGTACTGAATAAGATCTTTTAGGTTCCAATTTTGTATGGCGTTATGATGCCGATCAGCATTGACCATTTGGGCACCGTTTTTGGGCACCAGACTTGCTGCTATAGGTTAGAGGAACAGCAATACTTGTTTGTAGAGAATAAAATTCCCCATTTGAAATTGCAAACAATCGAGTTTTTTTATACTAAACAGCTTGTAACCTTTTAAGAACAGTAAAAAACCCTTTAACACAGTTGTTACTTCATCAGAAGGGGAGGGCTAGATGAGTTGCTTTAAAATACAAGGCCAGTCATTGTAAAAAGGTAGGTAGCAGATTTGACAATTCGTCTATAGCTCCATCCAAAACTTTTGTCGACAAAAATGAAATTGTTGTAATAATCCTCGCTCTACGTGCAATATCAATGCTGTACGGTATCTCCCTAGATTATGCAACTCTCCCAAATGTTTGCTCATGAATATATCTTCCCATTTTCTTCTTCCGCTGGTGTAGTTACGTTGAAGGCTTCTATATCGGTAAATTGAGGAGGGTGAAACCCAAAAGCTTCATCCGCACTTCACATTAGATCTATTGTGCTTTCTTCTGAGCCCCTCCCTTTTGTTCGTCGTCCAGCCTTCTGTAATTGTATTATAAAAGCTAATTTTTAATTAAAAGTGGAGTTTAGTTCAATCGTTTAGATGCTTATTATTCTTAGTAAGATGGACTTCCACAGAGGAAGGGGTAGTACAATAAATTTAAAATAATACCATTGGATCTACTAATGGTTACCAAGACTTTTTAAGTTTAACCTTAATAAAGTCATGTTTAAAACTACTTCGCCTTTTATGATCCCTTAACATCCCTATACCCTTCCCTTCCCTATACATCCTTTCAAATTTAATCCAATCACGAGTATCACATTTTGATATTTTCCTTAATAAAACGTTTAAAAATTAAAATTTAAAATATAATTACATTTTGTGTGTACAATTAATATTATGTAACGATAATTATTTAAGTGAAAAACTGAGTATTAACTATTGATAAATATATTCCCATATATCCCACTGAGATATTCCCATTTTTAACAAATAGCACGCCACTGATTACATGCGTATCCATAACTCCTGAATAATTACGCAGCGTTGCCAGCACGAAGACGGAACAAAGATAATCATCAGAGTTTTATGATTAGAATGTTGCATCTCCTCTGATAATAGGTCTATGCTTTAAACAAACCACAAGGAAACGTTGCCATAAACCTTGACAAATATGTCCAGGGGTGCAAGCTTTAACATTATTTTCAATAACCTGGTCGATGTAGTCTTCTTGGCATCTAGTATGTTCTAGCATGTCACTCTTTGTATCTGTTCCAATTTTTGTATAGTTGTTGAACGGTTGAAGGTTAGGTTAGGTTAGGTTAGGTTAGGTTAGGTTAGGTTAGGTTAGGTTAGGTTAGGTTAGGTTAGGTTAGGTTAGGTTAGGTTAGGTTAGGTTAGGTTAGGTTAGGTTAGGTTAGGTTAGGTTAGGTTAGGTTAGGTTAGGTTAGGTTAGGTTAGGTTAGGTTAGGTTAGGTTAGGTTAGGTTAGGTTAGGTTAGGTTAGGTTAGGTTAGGTTAGGTTAGGTTAGGTTAGGTTAGGTTAGGTTAGGTTAGGTTAGGTTAGGTTAGGTTAGGTTAGGTTAGGTTAGGTTAGGTTAGGTTAGGTTAGGTTAGGTTAGGTTAGGTTAGGTTAGGTTGTATAGTTGTATAGTTGTTGAACGGTTGAAGGTTTGGGAGAGGATTGAAGGCTTTTTAAAGGATGTATTAATAAGTATTATTAGTATATGTTATTGATTGTTGGGGAGAAGTACATAAACTGCTGGTGCATTCTACTCCACTTTAAACCTATTATTAATGGTGGTGTAATAGAAAATGTTCCATGGATAAACCAGTGGTCGGATTGAAACAAAATCTTTAAACAAATATACTAAGTGACATAAAAATCCGAACACCCAGTTTAAATGATTTTATTTTTATAAAATTTTGTATAAGTACTTACTGAAGCATAATAAGTAAAGGATAAAAATTTGAAAATGATTGCATTGCTTTAAAGCCCTTTTACCTTAAATAATGTGTGGATGCACCCCGTTGTGTTACGCATTCTCCAACGCGCCTAGGCATGCTTCTGATCAGGTGGTTAATGTCCTCCTGTGGCATCTCATTCCAGGCAACCACCAACTCCTCTCAAATTTCTTCTAGAGTCTGAGGAGGACGTTGCAAATTGAGCAATCTCCTACCCATCATATCCCAAACGTGCTCAATTGGGGATAAGTCGGGAGATCTTGGTGGCCAAGGTAACAATGTGACATCATTATGTTGAAAGAAGTCTATTGCGATATGTGGTTGGGCATTATCTTGTTAAAAAGTTGGATTTGCCAGGGTGTTAAGATAGGGTAAAAGATGGGGTTCTAAAACTCCTTGGATATAACGCTGCGCGTTCATATTACCTCTGATGAAGATTAAAGGCGATCTCGAACTATAAGCTATAGCACCCCAAACCATAACTCCAACAGTTTGATCAACATGCCTTTCAACAAAAAACCGTGCATTTCTCCTTTCACCTCTTCGTGTTCTAACCCTCGCTCGACCATCGTGCATGCCTAAACAAAATCGAGACTCGTCACTAAAGACAATACTGTTCCATTCATGATCCCAGAGTGACCGTTCTCTGCACCACTCAAGGCGATTACGTCGATGTTCTGGAGTTAAAGGGAGGATCTAGTGTGGTTGGTACGAAAACAGGCCAAAACGTCTTATTCATCGATAAACACTTCACATGCCAATAGGTCTTCCGTGTTCATTTGCAATGGACCTGGTAGTGGAGAAACGTTCCCCTAAGGCCAATAATCTTAGGCGGCGATCTTCACCGTCTGTTGTTCTACGGGGGCGTCCAGAGCCCCTTACTCTTTGCGTAAGGCCTTCTCGAAGCCATGCCTGACAACACCTAACCACGGTGTCTATACTTCTTTGCACTCTGTAGTATGGTAGCTTTGGTATGGTAGCAATGTTTAGTGTTCTTCTTTATCCTCGTCGCCAAATGTAGTATGGTAGCTTTGTAAAGGTTGTTAACAAATGGAAAAGTTTATTAACTATTTTATATGACATACAAATTGTAAAATGTAAATCTCATAACATTGACATTGATTGAACTAACTATCCTTTTCTTTCTACTGTCATCTTTTTTTAAAGCCCTGTCCCATGCTACATTTCTCCCCAACGAATAATTTTAAGAGGTTCCCTGAAACCTATCAGGAGGTCTCCTATTCTTTGGAGGGTTTGGTCTAGGTGTTGAAGGTTTTCTGATTAACTGGTTCCGTCTATGTTTTGCTGCTTGGATATCACGACCTTTCGAATTACTTGTTGTTGGTACAGGACTACGCGGCGTTTCTGCTGTAGGAATCTGGGCACTATTCGTAGGATCTTCTAAACTAGTAAAAGGAAATTCTAAACTAGTATGATCTTCAGTCTGGTACCGAGGATCGGATATACATTTGATATGATAAATGACTCAGCAAGCTGCGGTGACGTTTCTTGCCTATTGTTTTCAAAATTTCCTCTCTTTGGTAACTGAACCTTATTAGTTATTCGTTGTCTTATTTGCTCCGCATGTTTACGCTTTCTTTCTCCTTCGATATCTACAATGTTGGAATATGGGCCCGTCTGTTTAACTATCGTTCCAGCGACTGATCCTCTTCCACTATTATTATTTACCCATACCGGCTGTTTTTCTATAAATACTTTTTCTTTAGCTTTCTTATCATGATTCTTCTTTTGCTTTTGCTGTTCTAAATAAGTATTTTTAGAAATATCGGGTTTTAGCTGATCATAAATTTTTCTGAGAGGACGACCAAACATTATTTCACTAGGACTTCGTCCTAGCATAGCAGGCTGTCCGGAGTTACGATACGATAAGAGGAAACTTTGAAGGCGTTCGTGCTGACTGTTATCTTGTGATCTACTTGCTGCCATTCGAGATTTAAAAGTCTTGACTGCCCTTTCTGCTAGCCCATTTGTCTTCGGATGGTAAGGAGTTGTTAAAACTTGAGAAATACCAAAATTTTTGCAATATTCTTTGAACTTTAAAGAAGTTAATTGAGTTCCATTGCCTGATACGATTATTTTTGGATATCCAAATCTACAAAAAATTTCATCAAGTTTATTAAGGGTGGTTTCTGTGGTAATGTTCCGCATTGGGCATATTTCTAACCACTTGGAATAAGCATCTATTACCAATAACCACATTTTTTCCTCAAATGGTCCTGCGAAATCTATATGAATTCTGGCCCAAGGCTCAGGTGGTGCTGCATTCCAACAATAAAGCGGAGTTGTAACCTCGGCTTGCCTGGATTCTTGACATGAGGAGCACGTTCCTACAAAATTGACAATATCATCGTCAATTCTAGGCCAATAGACGTGCAATAGAGCGTAAGATTGCATAGCTGAGATTCCAGGATGTCCCTCATGAAGCATACGTAATATCTTTGAGTTTAACGAGGTTGGTATGCAAATGCGACCTTTCCATAAAAGAGTTTTTTCCTCAAATGACATCTCGTCTCGTTTCTTATAAAAGGAAAGCAATTCTTTGGAAATTCTTGATCTTTCGGGCCAACACGTCTGTACATAATTCTTGACTTTTTGCAGCAACTTATCTTTTTCAGTCTAGATCTTCAGTTCCATTTTTGAAACTGGTAGATTCTTAACTCGTATTCTTAATAAATGAGCTCTTTTAGGCAAACAGGTAAGTAAGTGATACTATAGTCGTAAGTTACCTAAGATCATGGCCCATCGAAGTAACCTGTTTCCGGCAACTTTGGGTGTTTTGCGTTCCTTACTAAAAATTCTTTCAAGTGGTTTATGATCAGTTAATAGAGTAAAATGTCTTTCATATAAAAAATGATGAAAACGGGTAACTGCAAATATTAACCCAAGTGCCTCATTGTCGACTGCGGCATAATGCTTTTCTGAACCTTTAAAAGTTCTTGAAGCATAAGCGACTGGTTTAAGTTGGCCATCTGCAAATGTATGAAAAAGTACTTCTCCTACTTCTTTTGAGCTGGCATCACTAGTAACTATTAACGGAAGTTTTGTATCGAAGTGAACTAAAGTGTCTGATGAAGTCAAGATATGTTTAAGTTTTTGAAAAAGTCGTTCATTTTCAGAATTCCAGAAAAATGTACATCCATTCTTTAGTTTTTCATAAAGTGGAGTACATATAACGTGTAATTTATCAATAAATCTGCTATAATAAGTGATTGAACCAAGAAATTATCTAAGTTCGGTAATAGTCTGTGGAGAAGGCATTTCTTTAATTGTCTTTATATGATCTGCTGTTGGATCCTTGGATCCTTCAGAATCGATTGTATTTCCTAAGAATATAATGGAACTTTGCATCCATATACATTTCGCTTCTTGAGTTTTCAAACCTGCCATACATAAACGATCTAATGTCTGTTTTAGACGTTAGTTGGTGCTGAAATCAAGATGTCGTCAAAGTAGCATACAGTACCTTCTATATCAGCGAGAATTTTATCCATAGTCTTTGAAAAAGAGTTGGAGCAAAATTTACACCAAAAGGTAAACGCTTGTATCTGTAATATCCCTGATGAGTGGCAATTACTAAATACTTTCGGGAATCTGGATGAATTTCTAATTGCAAATAAGCATCCTTCAAATCAATTTTAGTAAAGTACTTACCACCATTTAATTTTGATAGTAAATTTTCCAGTATTGGAATAGGATAATCATCTTTTATGACCTGTGGGTTTATGGAGACCGAAAAATCCCCGCATAGTCGTATATTTCCATTCAATTTTAGTGCTACCACTATTGGAGTAGCTCATTCGATTGGGTCTCTAGACATGTTTACTGGTTCCAAAACATCTTCTTGTACAAGTCTGTTTAGTTCAAGTTTTACACTATTTTGTAAAGCAATAGGAACTGGTTTTGGACGAAAAGCTTTAGGTATTGCGTCTGGTTTTATATGTATTTTTACCATATGACCTTTGATCGTACCAATGCGTCCACTAAATAAATGTTTGTATTCTTGGAGTAATGTTTTTAATTTGATGTTTGTTGAATGTTCTGTTCTCAGAGTAATAAGTAAACATAGAGGTGCCACAACAACACAATAACATACAGTTTGTAGTCAATAGCAATGAACCTATAATTGAGAGAAATGGAAAATCTATAGGTGTAGGTAAACACAGCCGTACAGTAGCGTGTAATTGGTTAGAGTTTACCGTAATACCTATATAAATGTTAGATAAATAATTTAATACGCATATTTTGGTAAGGAATTTATATCTACACTTATGGCATGGCACCATACTTCTAACATATTTTTATCGGAAGGAAATCTAAAAGGATATATGTATTTCATTATTAATTTGATTTTCTTAATTATAGTAAATTTTAATTGAAATTCCTAATTGTACGCCAATGTAGTGAATAACTTACCGGTGACAGGTTAGATTATCATTTTGCGAAGTACCACAAATTATACACGCTTTTCGGGGTTTCACCATTTTCAATATTGAAAATAAATACTTTATAACACTTTATAAAGTTCACTGAAATACACAAAAATTCAGGAAAAATCGAACAAAGCGCTAATCACCTCTAGACAATTACAAACAAATGCACTGATGCCAAATTTTCGTTGTGGGTATTTGATACAATTGGTCTAGAGCTTTTTTATCAGTATTAAAGAAAGGTACGAAAGTGAATATTAAAATGTATTAAAGAATAGTTTCTCTGACTAAAAATCTCCTCTTAAAAGTAAAATAAAATTGTTGTAAATTATACTATTACGTTTTTGTTTCCTACTTTGTACTTACAAAACACAACGTCTGGCAATGCTCTGCTGGTAAACAAATCTGTCTTGACGACATGTAGTAGGGAATATGACTACTCTATGTTTACTTATTACTCTGAGGTTCTGTTATTTTTGCCTTTGTGTTAATTGTTTGTTGTTTGTTATTGTTTTGTAGTTCTGTTTTTGTTTTAGTGCTTTTATTTGATTCTCTTACATTATGTATTCTTGATCCTGATGGCAGCGGAAGTTTAAATGCGAGGCACCAGTCAAGTCCAAATAAAGGGATATCATCGCGATTTGTTACGTAAATTGGTAGTTTCTTTTATTTGTTGAAAGCTGTTACTGTTATATAAAAATAACCAAGAGTTTTTATTTCAATATCCGTATAACCACAAAGATTCTCTGTGGGCAATAGTGTTGGCTTCCCAATCCACATTTGTCTTCCTATTATTGAGTGTACAGAACCAGGATCGTATAGCATCTCAGATTTGTCATTATTTAGGTAAACGTCAAGAAGAACTTTTGTACCTTTGCTATTTTCTCGAATGTGATTAATATCTGATAAATCTGTTAAATAATTACTAGAGTCGCTACTATAATTCAATTCGCACTCAGTATCTCTAACATAACGTGTTTTGCATTGATTTGCTGCGACTTCTGCCTTTCCAGTCGCTATACATACTTTTGCAAAGTGGTTTGTAGATCTGCACAACAAACATTGTTTATCTCTGCCTGGACATTGTTTGATGTTTTCATGTTTTATGTTACCACAACATAAACAGTGTGTTTTCGGATTAAGTATTACTTTTGTTGATTTTGTTGGTTTCTGTTGAACCCCTTTGTTACTTGAATGTCGTTTGTTTTTGTTCATTTTCACTCTGTAGGTATGACTCTCAGTATTATTTGATCATGAAGCTAAGCGTTGTGTTTATAAAAATGATTGTTCAAGTGCTGTTGCTGTTGCTTCCACTTGTTCTAGTGTTGCTGAATTATATGGATGTTGCCAAATAATTTCCTGTTGCCATGATGCATTTTTGATTTTAATTACAAGTTGATCTCGTATACGTTCTTTCAAATTGTTTCCAAAATCACAATTTCCTGCTAATTTTCGAAGCGCTGCTACGAATTGTGTCACGTTTTCGTCCTCTCGTCTAAACCTTGATGCAAATGTCACTCTTTCTGACAGAGTATAAACTTTCTTCCCATAGAAATTATCTAATACTTTTATAAGTTCTGCATACGTTTGATTCACTACTTTTGCCGGTTTGAAGTAATTATAAAGCATCTTAAAGGTGTCTGGTCCTACCTTGCTCAGCAAAATACATATTCTTGTTTTTTAGCGTCGATACTTCATCGGTTTTTGTTAGACCTACTTCATGGAAGTCTAATTCCATCTCAGAACGTTGTTTAGAGTAATCCCACCCTTCCTTATCTGCATCAAATTTCTCTAGTTGGAAATTCCGCAAGTAATCTGTGGCCATGTTCAATGTTTAGTGTTCTTCTTTATCCTCGTCGCCAAATGTAGTATGGTAGCTTTGTAAAGGTTGTTAACAAATGGAAACGTTTATTAACTATTTTATATGACATACAAATTGTAAAATGTAAATCTTATAACATTGACATTGATTGAACTAACTATCCATTTTTTTTACTGTCATCTTGTTCTAAAGCCCTGTCCCATGCTACACACTCTAACCAGAGACACTCTAACTGCAATTTTCCGAAAAGAAAATCCAGCTTCCCGAAGTCCCACTATCAAACTTACTAAGTTGACGAAATCGTATAGGTCTCCGTAACCAAGGCATCGTAACCAATCGTAAAGAATGTCAAAAACCAAAATCCGCAAAATTTGGATCTTTACTACAGCTACAATATTCATTTTTGGATTGTTAGTGAATTTCAAAAAAAGCAGTATAAAAACCGGAATCTTCAACTGATAAGGCTGACAATTTTATCAATTGTTTATTTCAGAAAAAAAAATAAATTCACCAAATTTTATTAAAATAAAATCATTTAAACTGGGTGATCGGATTTTTATGTCACTTAGTATATAAATCATGTTAATAATAATAATGAATCCAAAAAAACTTACAGTTTATAAGAGGGATACACATAAATTATATAAAAGAAAGATACAAAAAAGAAGAAAATCAAAATTAACATCAATAATTAACTTTATATAAAAATTAACCTTTATTATGTAATAATTTTAATTATGTTTTATGATGATTTATCTATTAATTTTTTTCAAATTCTGGAAAGTGAATTGGTTGAAATCCCTAAGTAAATAGAGTGCTGTCCAATGTTTTATTCAAACATCATCTCATAAGTTTGTTTTTAGAATTTATTCACAAATTATCATTTTTAAATTTCAAAATATTCTAAAAAGGTAAATAATTCATTGTATTATTAAAAATGTTTTTGAAATTAATATTCACTACTGGCTCCCAAACGTAGGTACTTATTAACATACCTGTTATTTTCTCAATTATCAAACTCAAATTGTTCAAATAAAAGTTACCTTTTAGTCGGGATTAACTTTTATTTTCATTTGACAGAAATAACTAAATATCAAAAAAATCCTTTTTTTTCATCAACAAATACAGTTCCGTCATAGCAACAAATCAAATAAAATAAATATAAATATCACAGTACCTATAAACACAGATGGACTTATTTATTTACATAAAATTGTAAAGCCAAATTTTTTGGAATAGGTCAGTGTAATAATCACATTCTCAATATACATTGTCGAATATTGCCGTGTTTTATTATTAAAATTTTCTGTTAATAAATTGCTTGAAATGTTACTTCTTATTTTGCAGCCTAAAACCTATTAACTAAAATATCGAATGCTCGTATAATTTAATAGTTATTAACAAAGCCCTATGACTGAACCAGTCAATACTCGTTATTTGTAAATTAAACATAGGTACATTTACTTTCCACCTTACACTGAAGACTATTAGTAAACGGCAACGCTGTAATATTTATTAACTAGTTTACGTAGATGAGGAAGTGTGGTTATCGTTGTATTTACAGTATTTTGTGTGATTTTTGTGAAAAATTTAATAAATATATAGGTAATCATACAATGCTGCATTTGCAGAGAAACTAAATTAGTACACCCCAATCTCTCATTTCACTTGTAAGTACCTATTATGTTTACATTATAGAAGATGAGGAAATTCTTTGTTTACATTTAAAAACTGTCATTCATAGGTTTACCTATGATTTTTTTTAAATTATGTAACAAACGAATTAAAAACCTTTTAGGTGTTTTGATTAATAAAACTGTGCAATACATCCCAATATATTATTTAGGTGATCAAATCTATGATGAAGATGCAATCAATGCTTATTGTATACAACTTTTAAACCTATGAATTATTATCCCAAAAAAATCAAATTTAATCACGCCTATGCTTATTGAGGAACTGTCACATTCTACCTATACCCTCCCACCACCTTGCCTAGAAGTTTCGTGGCTTCAAAACAAAACGTTTTAATTAAGGTATCTTATTGCTAGGTACATCTGTGTTTATACGTCCCTGTCCGAATCCCTTAGCTAGTACCCTGGAAAAAAGTAATTTGTTTTAACTATCTTAACAAATACACTGAAAAAAGTAGCTTGCTGAAACGAACACCTTGCTGCTTTTTTAGAAAGAAAAATCTCTATATGTAATTTGAGAAGAGTGGAAACCAGCTGCAGTTAGGCCTCATTGGCTTGTAGAGGTTTGGGTTTATAGTACTAAAACCGAGCTATCATTGACTGCTCTATTTTTCCCAACAAAGGAGGAATTTCTTCTGAAAAATGACCGATAGGAGAAGTAGAAAGTAAAATTGTATATGTTGATAGAGAAAAGTTTTGATTTAATAAAAGCACCAGAAGATAAATAGAAAAATATAAGCAGACCAGATTATTTTAAAAGCTTTGGAAAAATTTGGCAATTTGAGTTTCATCCTGGACTTTGAAGAATGTTTTCCAAGAAAAGATAATAGATTTAAAAAAAATTATAATGGGAGTTTTATGCAGTCCGTACTATCTATTATAAATATGAATGTATTAAGAGATTCAAGAGGAACCTTAAAAATAGGTTAATTTGCCTTTTACAATTAATTTCACGTGTTTAGTTGTATTTAAATATAGCTTTTATTCATGTATCTGTTAATTATTTATGATATTTTTAATGAATGTTTATAACAAAATTAACTGTGGAAGATTTTAATATATTTCAGATCCAGGCGATTGTAGCTTCATGCGTAGTGTCAATATTTGCAGTAAGCGCTTCTGCAATGGTCAATGGAAATTTTGATTGGACACATACGTTATTGTTGGCTACGTCTAGTACTTTAACGGCAACCATGTCTTGTTTTACCTTAGGTAAGTAGGACCGATAATAAACAATATTGGAAAAGAACATTAAAAATAGAACCTTCAAAAAAAATTGCTTTTTTAACTCAATGACAGCTGTTTCGCTAAAAACTAGCATCGTCAGATTGACATATTGAGTTAAAAAAGCAATTTTTTAAATAAATAGTGGAAATTTTGTTTAGAAAGTTCTATTTTTAATGTTCTTACTAAGATGGACTTCCACAAAGTAAATGTTACTAAAATCAATATTGGAAAAGTTTATCACTCTGAACATTTTATACAAGATAACTTATAAAGATAGAACCTGGTTTATAAAAATAAAACTTTTTTTATAAAAAATAAATATAGGTAAATAAAATAAAATTATAGGTAAATTTTAATGGTTTTTTCATTTCAGATTTGGTCCTTATAACTGTCATTTTAACATCTCTAAAGTTTAACCTCAATCCTGATAATATTGCAACACCTATGGCGGCTAGTATAGGAGATGTAGTTTCATTAATAACATTATCACTTTGGGCAACATTTTTGTACAACATTCATGGTGAGTAGGTATTACTATTTATTTTTTTTATTTGATAGGTTCAGGTGCAGCACTTACAAATGCTATTAAAAGTTCATATAAAATACTAAGAGTGTAAGAAGAAGAAATGTAAGAAGAGATAAGAGCGAATCTGATATGTTTGAGAAAAATAATATAGTGAGACAAGGCGTAGTACTGAGCCAAACCCTATTTATGATAATGGACGATATCATACTGAAACAATTTGGACACCCAGATATACATTTACTAATGACCTCATGATATGTAGTGCAAGCAACACCGAATTTCACATAAATCATGGAATATGGAAAAAACAGCGAAGGAAACGTGGAAAATAAAATATCTTAAAGAATTAATAATGCTATAGAAGTATCATGATCTCGGCAAATCTTTTATAAAATAAAACGACGGTACCTATACAAAAAGTTATTAAATCCACCAAATGAAATAAATTGATTATTTATGTTTCTAATTAAATTGATTGTACTAACCCTTACTTTTTGGAAGTCCATATGTCAATCTGACGATGCTAAGTCTAGCGAAACGGCTGTCATTAAAGTTAATAAAGCAATTTTTTAAATAAATAAGTTTTGGTAAAACGAAGAGTTTTTCATTATTCTTAATTTATGTTTCTGTACATATTTATAGAAAATTTAAATCATAAATTAACATTCTTTAAAATTAAAATTTGATCCCTACCTTCAACTCCCCTAGAGTGAAAGTTACAACCCCCAATTTTTTAAATGGGAATAATTATGAGCTTGTGATATAATTTATCTTAGTAATTTATTGCAAAAAATAACGTTAAAAACAATAAAATCATCTTATTACCGCTAGAGTACCTACAGTACTAATTTATTTCCCGTTTCAGTCTTTATAATAAGACTGTACAGTCGGATTTAGAATAGCATATACATGTTAAATGTGAATTTCGTTTACCTACCGAAGTTATAAAAACGCCCTTCTTAAACAACACAGGAATGGCAATTTTTAAAACGCCTATATTAAATGGTTTTGGGGTATTAAGTTTATTTACAAGGGTCGGTCATGTCCCGAATAAATAGGTTTTTTTTGCATTTTTGCACTGATATAATAAAAAAAGGGATTTTAATCCCAAACAAACATTTATTATCGAGGGTTCCAAACTAAGTGAAGATGTGGGCGTGGACAACTGTTTAACTGATTTCAAATTTATTATTATTTAAACCGTGATTGGTTATACAGAATAAATAGGCCGTCTATTCAATGTAAGCGATTTGAGTTTGAAAATGTATTTGCTATTCTGAAGCCGATAGTACCTAAGCAAAAACCATATCAGTGTTCTTTTTAATATTAATTTTTTAGAAAATCCTTTAAAAAACTATCATAGCAATGTTGGTTGGTTTAAAACGCCTCAGCAAATTAGTTTGTAATAATTTGTCAATATTATAATTATTGTCGTTTGAATTTCGTTGACTGAAATTTATAAAAATTGTTAGATTAACAGAACCACAAATGGAAGTGGCTCGCCTATTTCATGAAAAATTTCCGAATTTGCCGCCTATATCCTAAGGTACAATTAGTAAAATAGAGAAGCAATTTCGGGAATTTGGACATGTAAATCAGATGGAAAAAACATCTGCCAATGCACTGAGTGCACTTTTTCCATTAACTGTCATGCTAATCATCGAAATTACCGCTACTTGTAATCGGAAAATCCTCACTGGATGAGAGAGGACCATACACAATACCCTCAAAAGGTTAATGTTTGGGTAGGGATCGTTAAAAACTATATTATTGGTTACTTTCTCGTTGAATTTGAATGGCGATAATTATTTAGCACTACTACAAAATGATGTGGTGCTAAGTTAGGCGAATTTATTTGCTGATCCAGGAAACCCTCAAGTTCTAGCAAATTATTTAAAATTAGGATAATGCCAAGACGTTCGCGGTTAGCATTTTGAACATCTACTTCATTGACATTCATATTTTTAATATTATGAACAATTAAATATTACATATCAGATATTTTATTTTTGGGCGGGCATGTTTTCTACGCTAAAGTACCTGAGGGTCTTAAAAATACCCTTGTTATGGACACTGACAGAAAGATTATGGCAGGTACAGGTATTAGATATAATTAGGGTTTTATGATGGTCATTAAAATTTACTAATAGTTCGATTTACTTTTCCTAAAATCAGTTATTATTTTGTCAGAGAATAGTGAAGAGTTAATATGGAAATTTCAACGTTAGTAAGTAATCGTGGTAAAATTTTGCTCAAAGTGAACAATTTTACTTTTTCTCTAGATAAAGTATTAAAATCTGGAGAAACGTATTGGAGGTGCGTAAAACGGTCGTGTAAAGCGAAGATATTCACAAAAGGGCCAGAAAAGTTAGTGATCCAAAGTAATCTAGAACATAATCACTAGTGTGATATCAAGACGCTTAATAGACAGATTGTGCGTAGCAGTGCCAAAAGGAAGGCTAAGGATAATTTGACCGAAAGGCCGTCCAAAATCATACATACTGCGTTGAAAGAAAATGTAGATTGCTTGAGCCACATGACTGTTAAAAAAGTTAATTTAATACGAAATCAAATACTTACAGAGTGAACGGCGAATGGCTCAACCGAAACTGCCCAAAACTAAAGAAGAAACTATTACTGCGATAAATATTATGAATATCAAAACACTTAAAGAGACGAAAATTTTATATTTGCGGTTGAACCGAGTTCTAACATTATCATCTTCTCGTGTAACACTAAGATGCATTTTCTGTGCGGCGGTGAAACGATGGACGGTACATTTAGTAACTGTGCTCAATATTTCAAGCAATTTTTTACCATACATGTATTTATCAACGGACATTATATACCATTGTGTTATTGTTTACTTCCTGACAAATCGGAACAAACCAATATAAAACTATTTAATGTTTTGAAAAGCAAATGTGAAGTAATTGGTCTGAAATTCAATCCAAAAATTATTTTCTCCGATTTTGAAATTGCTATCCACAATGCTGCGCGTTTTGAATTTCCAAATGTGCACATTAAAGGGTGCCGTTTTCATCTTATGCACTTGGTATCGTAATAGCGGCAGTTGTAGCTTAATTCGGGAATATAAATTTGCAGACAGTGAAATATCTAAATGGCTGAAATATATTTTTGGGCTGCCATTTTTACCTCCCTCAGAAGTCGAAGAATCTTTCATATATGATTTTATGGCTATTCAACCAAAGGATGCAAAAATTGAAAGATTTTCCGACTACTTATTGGACAACTACATTGGCGACCACGCAACATTTTCGCTAGAAATGTGGGCTACGATGAGTGAGAGTTTAGAATTAACAACTAATGCTTGTGAATCGTTCCACTCGCGTTTTAATGATAGTTTTTACCATGCTCATCCAAATATTACATTAAAGTATACATTAAAATTAATAGTGTCCATGAAAGTAATAGACTTAAAGAGCCAAAAAGTAGAAAAAAAATTATGTTCGCTAGATATAAGACTTAAGTATCAAACTAACTGTATCGATCGATTCCATTTCGTAAAATGTATGTCGTATTTTTTTGAAAGTGACAAATAAACCTTATCAAGCTTAATTTTTAGAATTTTATTAGAGGCCGTGGATTCTGAGTAGACCTGTGACGTCAACCGGCGCAGTACACAAATTTGTGTTTGAAAATTGTCCTATTAACTATACTAATAATTGCAGCCCTTACTGATTCATTCTGGTCAGTCCGCCGTTTAAGTCGTATTGGCTCTCTCTAATGCACCGCTGCCATTCAGTTGTGCGCAACTATTTACGTCACGGGTCTACTCAGAATCCACGGCCTCTACCTGACTTTCCATTTACATTTCAATTAGACCCAGCGTCCAAATCATGTATGCAGAAACAGGCAAATCATGCACGCCCTTATTTTTTTTGTTGCTTTTTACAATAAATTTAAAAACAATAACATTTTCTGATAGGGAATAAAGGGACCTTTCAAACGATATATCACAAGCCATAATTTCCATTTAAAAAATTGGGGGTTGAAACTGTCACTCAAAGGTTGAAAGTAGGGATCACTTTAAAGAATGTCAGTTTATAATTTTAATTTTACGTGTTTTGGTATTTTCTATAAATATGTACAGTAGCCGAAATAATTAATGTATTCCATTTGGCTTTTCCACACATATAATGCAATGAAAAGCAAAATAAAAACTGTTGACGTGAAGAATAAAAGAAGTAAAGAAAAATGTAGAATACGTAATTAAATAATTAATAAAGAATCCATATTACATGAAATAGCAAGGAAAACACCAATGAAATAAGTATTTCAACCGAAAATACAAAAGTTCAAAAGAAGAAGAAGACCTAGGAAAACGTGGAATGAAGAAGTAGTGAGTATACTGAAAAGATTAACATAAGAATCAGCACAAAAATAGCCCAGCAAACTATCCCTACATTATATGGCAGAAGGGTATCGATATATAGTATGTTAGCTATTCCAAAAATAATATTAACCATAAAAAATTGGCATTTTGAGAAAAATTGAAAATAAAATTTTTCTACTTATATATTTTTTAGACGATTATCCTTGGGTTATGGGTGTCATAATGGGGATATACATTATAATTTTACTTCCTATTTGGATATGTATTGTTCGAAAAAATGAATATACTAAAAAAATACTTACTAATGGTTGGATTCCCGTAATACTGGCTCTTTTTATTAGTGGGTAAGTAAAAATTTCAACTACCTTAATTACAATAAACTGATGATTTGATAGAATATTTATTTATAAGTTGACTTATGTACTAAGGGCTATAGTAAACCAACTACCTAAATCGTCACTAACATAGTCAAACTACAGTCTTCTAGCTCTAATGTTATTGCTGAACATCTTTGTTGCTCCGGTACTGTTCTACTAAACCAGTTCACCCTAAATACATCTGTCTGAAACATTTTAAGACCCTTATAAAACTTTCAGTAAAATGGCTTTACCTATAAGTAAAAACAATCTCGATTCAGCAGCAGCAGCCCGGATGAGTTCATAGAAAATAATGCAATTTCTTGCAGAATGCAAACTTGACCCTAAACTCAAAACTGAACCAGTCCGGTTTTTCAAATAGATTAGTAAAATTATTTGATCATACAATATTTCAACCGAAATTCAAGATATACATTTTATAGTATATTATTATTATATTTTTGTAATCCGTTTTAAAAATGAAAATCGGATCATCTATGTGAAATTCAGGCTTTTTGCAAGAAATCGTAATTTATTGAAATGGCAATTACGTGGAAACTAATTAATTTACAGTCTTATTCTTTTTCACACTATTTTTTTTCACGCTATTTTTTCACCAAACCGCCGCATAAATAATAAAATTTAAGAGAGTAATTAATTTATGAACTAATCGTGAAATTTTATCCAATCAAGTTGAGCGATGGCTCATTTTATTTGTAATTTTATTGCTTACAACTCGTTCATTCACGTCGTTTCGATTCTCGATAATTGTCAAAGTTATAACTAAATGATTGAAAAAGGTGCAATTTTTTTCTTTATTTGTTAATAACAAAATAATACATAACATTTGCTTGTCCAAAGTACAAAACAAATCATGTGTTAACAATCTTTCGTTTAATGGCATAGTCGGTTTTCTACTCTTTTTTATACCAGAACAAATGCCCTGTTGCTTGACCTATTTACCTAAATCATCCTTTTATTGTTGCTTATTGGTTTCTGCTAGTTTCTTAAGAGATAGTTTTTATTCCCAGACTAACTTTAAAAATCTTATCTTCTGGTAAACTTCTACCACTTTTTATACCATTCTGAAAATTAATTTTCCACGTATTTATACCACTGCCCGTTAATGCGACTGTGTTCGGTTAGTAGTCCTATCATAATTCAGAGGACCTGTCTGTCCATATTCAGCAGCTCTTGAGACCTCTTTTTGGAGAGATCTCTTACAAATGCCTTTGAGTGTCCTCTAGCTCGAACCAGTATGCCTAGGAATGGCTCTAGGCCATTCAGCATCTTTTCTGGCTAGAAGGTCCGCTGTTTTGTTCCCCTTTCCCCGCTTTCGTTGCCCAAAGTAGTGCTACTTTGTTATTTTCCCCTAGACGTATTAGATCCTGAAGGCATTGCCAAACTAACTTGGAGTCGATCCGATTTAATTCCAGTGACTTTAGCGCCGCCTGGCTAGCGGAAATTATTTTTATAACTTTGTTCCTGCAGTTACGCTTAAGCATCTTCTGCAGATGCATCTCCATTGCAAAAACTTCTGGTTTGGCTTCCCTCCACGTATCCATCTCTTAGAGCCGTGCATGCACCAACACTGGTCAGCCATTATAAGATTCGATTTATTCGTCTCCCATTCGTCCCTTCCTGAAAATAGGACGGTAAATGGCTTGTGGTAATTATACTTAGATTGCATTGCATCTGATACCATCTCTAGTAGCGGATATTTTTTTATTATCTCTGCTACCATGTTCTCTGGCTCTGTCACCGATCTGCACTGCATCCATGCGATTTAGTAGCATTTTGTATGCACCAGCCATCCCCTCCCTTTCCAACCAGTTGTGAAGTGGAGGGAGAACTTTTAAAATTCGATGACAGCGGTGGGAGTGGTGGACATAGCTCCCGTTATGATTAAGCCTGCCGTTGAAGCTTATTCAGCTTCTCCCAAGTGGTCTTCCGCTGATCTGTGGTGTAACCTCAACAATTAACGATGAGTAAACATAATAATAAAAACAGTTGGTATATTTTAATAACTGCCTAAATTACTATGTGAAACAAGACTATCTTCATAGAATTATTTTAAATTATCTACTTGTTTTTTTTCTAGATCAGGAGGGCTAATTTTGGATCTTGCCGTTGATAGATTCAATGGGTACACTATGTTCCAGCCGATTATAAATGGTCTAGGTGGAAATTTGGTGTCCGTACAAGCTAGCCGTATCTCAACCATGTTACATAAAACATCTTTCCCAGGTGTAATACCCTCGCACACAAAACATTGGGTGAGTCCTTATACAGCGCTTATTCGTGGAGGTAAGTAATATGGCCGTCCTTATTTTTTAGACTAATGTTATGTATTTATTTCTATACAAATAATTAAATAAATTATCGGTAAAGTTTAGTATTCTTTCGGAAGGTCATTAACTGTGGGTTGACGATGTATTAGAAGATAATGGAGTTTTTTTTAAGCTTTTTGTAAATGTGGGAACTGCTGAATATGAGGGAGGAAAGTATTGTTTATCAACCTAAGGTTCTAGGGTACAAATGTTTCTCTCATCGGACCAGGGGGTTAGTTTTGAATATCAGTAAAATTGAATTGACTAGTGAAATATTTCGATTTTTAATTCACCATCGAAATGCTATACCTAGTTTTCAATTGTAGTGAAATCAGCTAATTATAAATTCACTTTAATTTAATTTGATCGGCACAATGGTAAGCTTTGTCAGCAAGACAAGTCGAATTAGTTCATTAACGTGCGAAAAACAGAAGATTAAGTGAGGTTAAAAATACCATTATTTCTTATTTCATCCAGTCGTTAAAATCTTTAAGTTAATTCTACTTTTGGTAATACGTTTTAAAAATTAAAAAAGATTTATAGGAAATGCAAATAGTATAGGTAAGATTCACACAGCTTAGTAAATTATAAATATAGCAGAATTTCTGATTTTATTACAATATATTCTGAAGTTGTCCCTACATAAAATAGTACTGTTTTGTTCATAGATATTGTTAAAAATAGAAGAACTTTTGTTAATAAACAATAAAAACCATATATACCATGCAATTTTAAAACACCTAGCGAAACTAATCAATAAACTATCTTACTTAAAAGGATACAGCAACATTCTTGTCATAAATAAATCATCCTCTAAAAGGTCCACTACGTTAAATGCCACTATTTGCTGCAATTCCTTAAAATTCGCCATGTTGTTAACAATAGACGTTCTCGCATCACTCTTGTTCACTAACTAATGAAAATATCTCACTAATAACTATAATCAACAATATAGCTTGCTCACTATAAACTGGATTCCAAAAAAAAAACAAGAGAATCTAGGTATTATTTCACTCATGAAAGTTCAAAGTTCAAAACTTTGGTAGATTGAGATATAAGCAATCAAACTTGTGAAATATTTCAAAATTAACCCCCCAGAACCCAAATTCATAACGCCACGTTTTGCTAGCAATGAAAAAGTGTGCCTTGGATATAACATTTTTAAATCAGAAATAATATAAATTTTAACCAATTCTACAAAGTTTTTCTTAAACAAAATTCTATAAATTATAAAGCAAAAAAATATAAAACATGACACAAGAAGAGGGCTTTTAACAGAATCCTCCGATTCTGAATACCTCATGATGAAGGCGAGCAAATACATAATAGTATACATCTTACAATATGAGCCTGATCGTGGCGCAGCGGTATACGTGCTTGCCTCTCACAGAGGGCTGGGGTTCGAATCTCAACCATAACATTTTTTTTCAAATCTTTTTTTAATTTTTTTAAAAGTCACAAAGGCAGGTAGGTGTCACTCGTGCATGAATGCATTAGCACCTCTTAGCTGGTCCGCGGGCTACTAATGCCCACTTTCCGCCCTTATGATACAATATACTATATAATACATCATTTTATATTTTGGTTGTTCAGAATAACACTAATACATTGAAAAGGCTAATAAGAATTTTAATAATAAGTTAATTTTAGTTTTTAGTTAATAGATACCTCTAATTTAATAAAAAATATTTAAATAACATTAGCTCTTTTGTCTCCTATGGCTAGATCGAATATTTCTGTTGGTAAATAGGCAAATTAAAGAAAATTAATTATTGACAATAAATTTATTATGACAAAAGAAAAATTTTAAAACAGAAAAAAATCAAGAAAGATTCCACAATTTTAATCAAGAAAAAACTTAATTGTTTTTATATATTAGTTAACTGGTAATAAGGCCTAGAACCTATTTGATCGAAAAAACTATATAAAATACAACTATTATTAAAATTATCAAAATTCTTATTATCCTTCAAATATTTGCCCCCAACGTGGGTGTTTGTTATTTTGTGTTTACTCTATATATAATAGTATTCACTTATTTTATAAATATTTTTAGTATTTAAAGAACGTATAGTAATTCCTTGCGGCATCGGTATTAAAATGTTAAGTGAACTGGCATTTCCTTTATTCCGTCTCCTCGTTTTTTTCCTATTTAGAACTTTTTGTTTTTTTCTTTATTTTGTAGCCCTCTGTATCCTATTTTATGATTTTATTATAGTAATACTTTTTGTTTGGTTCCAAATTTCACCAACCGTTCCACATGTAACCCTACTTTAGTCCCACACTAAAAAATAAATCCTATGAAAATAACTATTATCGTTTTTGAACTAATACCTGTTATTTTTATTTCAGTGCTTCCAGCAAAATCAGCAAGACTGCTACTTGTTCTTTCCATCCCAGGGCATATTGTGTTCCTATTTTTAGCTGATATTATCAATAATGACGGAACTCTTAATGTCAATGCACTTTTCCTTTTAACCTATGTTTCTGTCGGATTCATACAAATAGTAACGTTACTCTATATATGTCATCTGTTGGTTCATACCATGTGGAAATTTCGAAGAGATCCAGATAACTCATCCATACCGTATTTAACTGCACTCGGCGATCTTTTTGGATCAACGCTTCTGTTACTCGGATTCTTTTTCGCAGAATTTATTCACGCCGAATATAAATCTAAATGGTAAACAAACATAGAAATCATAGGGAGTGTCAAGAATGTGTGAAGTGACGAAGTAGGAATGAGAAGAAAGCCAAGAATTGGCATGATTTATATCATTAAAATAAAGAAGATATGTATTTTTATGTTTTGAGCCAACAAATTAACCTAGTTTACCAGCGATTAATTGGATGCCATCCTGTTTCACTGCGATTTTACTAGTTAAATTAACTGTTTAAGCAAAATCTCAGTTCAATTAATCTGTTTAAACTGCCAGTCCGTGTCAAACGATATAATGATCAGGGCAGTAGATAAGCCAACGTCACAGGAACACAAAATGATTGAAGATCGATTAAAACCGCTAGAAGATTTAAAAATTCTATTTATTATTTTTTATTAGGTTTAATGTTTATTATAATAAATTTATACCTATTAAAGTATTCAGGATTTTGTAAGGAGTAGTAGTTATCGTCCTTACAAATTTCTGGACAAATTAATAAGCATCCTATAATTTTATTTTATTTTCTCTAATACCCTTTTCATATCCATTTAGTACCCCAGTACGGACATAGGTCGAGGTAGGAGCTTAAGCAAGAACCAATAGTGGCCACTAAAAATGTTTATTTGCGTTTTGTATGGTGTGAAATAGTATATTAAACAACGCATTTCATATGGCCTTCTGTTATGACACGAGTTCAAAAAAAAAAAAAAATTGTCACTGTCAATAATATTAATCTTTTTATATTACCGAATTTTAAAGATTTTTGTTGTTTAATTATTATTATAAGATTTTTATTTGTTAAGCCCCCAGCGACTATTTATATTCAGCATGTCCTACTTATACCAGCCCTCCAGATCACAACCAATAACTGGAAATACGCGCCAGCCTCGTACGAGTAAACGTAATAGCAAACAAAAAGGACATTTTTCGTCTTCTGATCAAAAAGCTATCCAAGTCCAACCACGTCAAGCTGACTCACAGACAGAGGATAAGATCCAACTGTATTGTACCTGCCGAAAACCAGGCGTTGGTTCCCCCATGATTGAATGCAGTAACTGAACAGAATGGTTTCATTCTGATTGCGTGAATTTATCTCACTCGAAATGTATCGAGATGAACAAACCAAAGGTTAAATGGCTCTGCAAAAAATACTTGGATTCTCAGTCTCAACCTATACCTATACCAGTTGTTCCCGATAGACGTCCTTGTCCTTTGTGTCCCAAATCCGCAAAAACCCTCGAAAACCACATCATCCCAGCTCCCAACAACACTCGAAGATAAACTACAGATGTGCCGTAAAACCATCCGCACCATTCGTAGAATTCCAAAAGGAGCAGGACAAACTTGCCCCCTTGCTCTTCGATGTAGTAGAGTATAACACAAGCCAGTCTTGGGAAAACTTACTATTGTTTTCTTATAAGGCATTTAACAAATTTGGATCTGCTGAGAAAAACCTCACTAGCAAAATAAAAGAAAACATCCTTTGTTTCGAACTGATACCAGAAAAGAAAGATAAACACAATCCTCCCTCGTTGTCTCAAATGGTCGAAGCAAAGGTAGCAGCTGGAGTGTTGGGATGCAGTATCTTGGGACACCCTGTCACTTACTATTATGTTCAAATAATATAAGTTCAAATGAATGCCTCCATTAAATTGGAAATGGTCGACATAACCTCCATTAAATTGGGAATTGTCTGGCAGTTCAAATGAATGCCTCCACTAAATTGGAAATGGTCGACATAATCTCCATTAAATTGGGAATTGTCTGGTAGTTCAAATGAATGCCTCCATTAAATTGGAAATGGTCGACATAACCTCCATTAAATTGGGAATTGTCTGGCAGTTCAAATGAATGCCTCCATTAAATTGGAAATGGTCGACATAACCTCCATTAAATTGGGAATTGTCTGGTAGTTCAAATGAATGCCTCCATTAAATTGGAAATGGTCGACATAACCTCCATTAAATTGGGAATTGTCTGGCAGTTCAAATGAATGCCTCCATTAAATTGGAAATGGTCGACATAACCTCCATTAAATTGGGAATTGTCTGGCAGTTCAAATGAATGCCTCCATTAAATTGGAAATGGTTGACAACCTCCATTAAATTGGGAATTGTCTGGCAGTTCACATGAATGCCTCCATTAAATTGGAAATGGTCGACATAACCTCCATTTAATTGGGAAATGTCGGGTATTTCAAATAATCTTTATTGGCCTATGGTTATCAATACAATCAACATTTCAGGTTGTGCTTGAGAAATATGACTCAGCAACCATTGCTCATGCTGGAGAGGTTAGATTTAGAGGGTGACCGCAGCTCCATTGGCGACAAATGGGAGAGATGGAAAAGATCACTACTTATCTACCTAGACGCATCTGAAATCACATCAGGACCAAAGAATCGAGCGACATTATTGCACTTGGGTGGAACAGGCTTGCAGGATATATTATCGAACATACCGGATGCAAATGTTAAGGCGGCAGACGGAGTTTATGTTTTTGATGTAGCCATCAAAAAGTTGGATAAGTATTTTGTTCCAAAAACGAACCGAGTTTTCCAGCGTCACCTATTCAGACTGATAAAGCAAGAAAACAATGAGAAGTTTGAAAGCTTCTTAGTACGACTACGGAAGCAAGCTGAAAAATGTAACTTTGATAAAGAGAAAGATGATCATTTGATTGACCAAATCACTGAGAAGTGTAATTCAGCAGAGCTACGTAAGAAAATCCTTACAATTGGTGATACTATAACCCTGGAAAAGATTGTTAACGAAGCCAATACCTTGGAAGTTGTGAATGATCAATTGGAAGTATATGAAGACAAGAAGCAAGGGAGTGAGGATAACAAACAAGGAAACCAGGAAGTAAATGCTATAAAATATATAACAGAAATAAAAGGGAATTAAGTAACAAAACTAGAAAGGAAGGAATATACAACAAAAATATAAAACCCTGTGGACGTTGTGGGAATAAAAATCATCAAACTGACTACAATGACTGTCCTGCATTAGGTAAAACATGTTTTACATGTGGCAAGCTGGGACATTTTCGCCAGTATTGTAGAAAAAGCGGCGCAAAACGGAAATTAGGAAACCTCCATAGTGCAAAAGGAAACAAAAAGACAAGAGTTGAAGTTGATTATGTTTTCAATATTGATAATGATGCAACAGTTGAGTGCACACAAATTGATGATGTCCCAATCGTTTCCTAAGATCAAAGATGTGCTGGTAGAAATTCCCATTGATAACACTGTGCAACCAGTATCACAACCATACCGGAGAATACCACTACCTATTGAACAAAAAGTTGAGAACAAGATTAAGGACCTACTGGACAGAGATATAATTGAAGAAGTAAATGGGCCTTCAAGGTGGGTTTCTCCGATGGTACCAATTTTAAAAGAAAATGGAGACTTGTGGCTGTGTGTCGATATGCGTCGTGCCAACTCCGCCATTTTAAGGGAGAATCATCCGTTACCCTGTATGGATAAATTACTGCCTGAAATTGGGAGAACTAAATATTTTAGTAAGTTAGATATCAAATATGCTTTTCACCAACTGGAATTACATCCTGACTGCAGATACATAACAACTTTTATAACATTGAAAGGGCTCTACCAGTACAAGAGGCTAATGTTTGGAATCAGTTGTGCTCCAGAAATCTTTCAGAAGGTGTTGGAAAGACTTTTGGTAAAATGTGATGGTGTCATTAACTTCATAGATGACATACTAGTTTTCGGAGATGACGAAAAGCAACATTATATGCGTTTAGAAAAGGTGTTGCAGATCCTCAAAGACAGTAATGTACGACTCAATGAACAAAACTGTATCTACAAGGTAGGAAAGGTAAACTTTTTGGGACACGAACTGACACCAACCGAAGTAAAGCCACTATCAAAGTATATAGAGAGCATCGCAAACTTCAGAGTTCCTGCTACTACAGAGGAACTGCAAAGTTTCTTGGGGCTTGTAAATTATGTTAATAAATGGTTACCAAATTTAGCTACCCAAACTGAACCTTTGAAGGAATTGTTGAGGAAAAAGTTAGGGAAAAAGGCTGATATTAAATCATATTGGACAACTAAACCAGACAATGCGTTTGAGGAAATAAAAGGAGCATTGACTAAAATACAATCTCTGGGGTACTATGATGTTAAGGACAAAACACAGGTTATCGCTGATGCCAGCCTTGTAGGCCTTGGTGCTGTGTTAATACAGACTGACTCGAATGGTCCGCGAATAATCGCATACGGAAACAGGACTAACAGAATGCGAGAGGAAGTACAGCCAAACTGAAAAAGAGGCCCTTGCCTTAGTTTGGTCAGTCGAGCATTTCAATATTTTCCTTTTCGGCAAAGACTTTGACCTCATTACTGATCATAAGCCACTGGAAATATTGTTTGCACCAAAATCTAGGCCCTGCGCTCGAATTGAACGATGGGTGCTTAGACTCCAATCATATACTTACCATGTGATCTACAAACCAGGAAAGATAAATATCGCTGATCCGTTATCACGTTTATGCAAGCTAATAAATTCATCATCTAAGGGAGGAGATAAACACATACATCAAATCGTAGAGCAGGCTAGACCACGCGCTATTTCAATGAATGTGATTATTGAAGTTTCGGAAAGTGACGCAGAAATAAACAATATCAAGAAGGGAGTCTATGAAAATGAATGGAATGAGATGGTCAAAAGCTATAAGGTATTCGAGAATGAGCTATGTTTCTATGGAAACATTTTACTCCGAGGAAACCGAATTGTGATACCCGAAAAATTGCGAAAATGAGTACTAGATGCAGCCCATGAGGGCCACCCTGGGATCGTAGCGATGAAAGGCAGGCTTAGATCAAAGGTGTGGTAGCCAAAGATTGATAAAGATGCAGAAAATCTTGTCAAGTCCTGCAAGAGTTGCACTCTAGTGGGATTGCCAAATCCTCCAACACCCATGAAAAGACGAGAACTTCCTATAGCTCCGTGGGTTGACGTAGTAATGGATCTGATGGGGCCTTTACCTAACACTGATTACTTGCTCGTGGTAGTTGACTATTATAGTCGTTATAAAGAAGTCAAGTTCACCAGAGTAGTAACCTGTTGCCAGATTATAAAATTACTCAAAGAAATTTTTAGTAGACTGGGCTACCCGATCTTAATTACCGTAGATAACGGTAAGCAGTTTGTTAGCGAAGAGTTTCGTACATTTTGTGAAGAATGCAACATCGTGATTCATAACACAGTGCCATATTGGCCGCAAATGAATGGAGAAGTCGAGAGACAAAACAGAGATATAATAAAACGTCTGAAAATCAGTCATCTTGAAAAAAAGGATTTGAAGGAAAGCTTGATGGAGTATCTATTAATGTACAATAGCACGCCTCATACAACTACAGGCAAGTCACCATCAGAACTGTTCTTTAGGCGGCAGAACAGAGACAAGATACCATCAATTGATAGACTGGATTGCTCCAGGAGTATTTCAACAGATCATGAATACTATGATAGCAGAAATGGACGGCATAGCTGTTTATATAGATGATATAATAGTTTCCGGTAGAAATAAAGAAGATCATCAGAAAAATCTTGTTAAACTGCTTGAATGAATCAGAGATTATGGATTTCATCTGAACATTGAAAAGTGCAAGTTTTCAGTTCCAGAAATCAGATATCTTGGAAGCATTATCAATAAAAATGGAATCAAGCCAGATCCTGCCAAAACAGAAGCTATAGTGAACTTTTTTTTATTATTTATTTTATTATTATCTTATAAAAGTTACAAATACGTAACTAACTATAAAATACATTTCTAAAATACTCAACTGACAATCAAAATTCTATTACTGAAAAAGTGTCAAAAAACTAAAGTACACACGTCACCTCGGTAACATAACAGTGAATATGCCGCCACCTCATGATTTAGTTTCACTAAGATCATACTTAGGAGCTATCAATTATTAAAATAAGTATATTAAGAATATTCACCAGCTTCGAAATCCTTTGAATAAATTGCTCAAGAAGAACTCGAAGCAGTCATGGACAAAAGAATGTCAAGAGTCTTTTTATAAATTCAAAGAAATTCTTCAAACCGATATGCTCCTGACTCACTATCCTTCAGAGACAATTGTTGTTGCTGCAGATGCTTCAAATTCAGGTATTGGTGCATGCATTTACCACAGATACAGTGATGGTAGCATGAAAGTAATCCAGCATGTGTCAAGAACGTTTTCAGAAACCGAGAAGAAGTACAGCCAAATTGAAAAAGAAGCCCTAGGTTTGATATTTGCTGTCAAAAAGTTCCAAAAAATGATTTATGGAAGATAATTCATTCTGCAAACAGATCATCAACCACTTTTGAGAATATTCGGTTCAAAGAAGGGGATTCCAACGTACACAGCCAACCGCCTTCAAAGATATGCCTTGATCCTACAAGGATATAATTTTAAAATTGAATATATCAAAACCGAAGATTTCGGATACGCAGATATTCTTTCTCAACTCATCAATCAGGATTCAAAATGAAGATGACGAATATGTAATTTCTTCAATCAAAATTGATTCAGAAGTTCTGCAGGTTCTGACAATAGCAATTGAAGCAATATCAGTAACATATAAAATGATTTTCCAAGAAACTTCTATGGATGCGGTATTTAAGAAATACTTCCATTTTTTGCTAGACATTCATTATCTGTCATTAAGGGATGCCTGATGTTTGGAACAAGAGTAGTAATCCCCCTTATTTTCCACAATCAAATACTTCAGCAACTACATAAAGGTCATCCAGAGCAGGAAAGAATGAAATCTTTAGCAAGAAGCTATGTTTATTGGCCAAATATCGACGATGATATCAAAGATTGTGTTGATTACGCTGGTCCAATAGATGGCAGATACTTCATTATTATTGTCAACGCATTTTCCAAATGGCCTGAAATATTTGATACTATGACCATTACATTACCATACACTATCAAAATATTGGAGGAAATCTTTGGAAGATTGGGAATACCAGAAATCATCGTTAGAGATAATGGAACGCAGTTCACCAGTTATCAATTTGAACATTCCTGTGAACAGAATGGAATTGAACACGTCAAAACGGCACCAGTCAAATGGTCAAGCAGAAAGATTCGTAGATACTTTCAAAAGATCTCTGAAGAAAATTGGAAAACAGCCGGGACTATACATTTGGGTAAACAAATTCAAATTTTCCTATCGAGTTATAGAAGCACACCAACTCAAATTACACCGGAAGGAAAGTCACCTGCTGAACATATATATGGAAGAAACATTCGTACAGTATTTGATTTGCTGAAACCTACTAAAATCTAAGAGAACTTCTGAAAACAGCTTCCAAACAAAATGTACAGTATAACTTAAAACATGAAGCAAAAGTAAAAAGTTTCAAGAATGGCGATCCGGTTTATTGCAAGATTTTCAGGCAAAATCACTTCACATGGAAACCTGGAAAAGTGATCGAGAAAATTGGAAACGTTATGTACAACGTTTTGATGGAAAATACTAAAAGAACTGAGCTACTTTGATTCCATGCAAATCAACTTAAATTAAGGTATGCAGATGAAGAACTCGAATATGTACCTAAATTACCATTATATAGTCTCCTGGAAACATTTGAGATTTCTGGAAACACTTCAACACAACCCTCGACCGATTCCTCAGAGAATTCAGTTGAAGAAGTTTCACCTGTTTCATCTTGTCTACACGACGAAGATATATCTCCCTGTTGTATAGAAACGGAGATCAACTAAGAACAGAGGCGTAAAGAACAGAGTCGTTCGAGTTCAAGACATGTCAGAACCAGAACTGCCCCTAGATATCTTCAAGACTTCGTTTAACAAAAGGAGGTGTTGGGATGCAGTATCTTGGGGCACCTTATCACTTACTATTATGTTCAAATAATATAAGATTGTCTTTTGTTATGAATATAGTTACTGTCATAATAGAACTGTCATAATATAATTTCTCAAAAATTTTTCAAGTTATTTTCCTAATTATTGAGAACTCCATTACACAATCGTAACATGGAGCAATTCGCCAATTGATCTTTCCAGATTCACCCGACGCTCAGGAGCTCTTTACATTCTATGCGACGAGGATATTAAGAAAGGGATCAACAGTTTTAAAAGCGCCTCTGCACCTGGAATAGATGGCTTGCGTCCCCAATTTCTTAAGGATATAATTTCAAGATCTGCTGGAGATGCTGGAATAAGGGCACTCAAAGCCATCACAAACTTCTCTAACTTTATCTTAGGTGCAAAAGCAAATCAGGAAATTCTTCCAATATTATACGGTGCAAACTTACGCGCTATCTACAAAAAGGACGGAGGAATTTGACCTATTGCTGTAGGATACGCTCTAAGACGCTTGGCTGGTCAGTTTCCCCCCAGGGAGAGGCTTACCTCAGGCCTTATCTGGTTGGAGTAGCTACTAAACGAAGATGTGAGGGTGCAATACATGCAGTTAGAAGTTTCGTTCAAAACCCAGATAACGAAGGCAAAATACTATTGAAAATAGATTTTTACAACGCCTTCAATTCAGTAGAACGCGACGTAATGCTTCAACAGTTCAAAGATGTTCTACCCGAACTGTACCCTTTCATGTATCAAGCTTATGTTACCCTTCAAGACTATTTTACAATAACTCAATTCTTAGCTCGGAAGTCGGTGCCCAACAAGGCTGTCCTTGCGGTCCCCTACCTTTTACCATGACAATCCAGCCAGTCGTCTTATCAATGAGGTCAGAAGTAAATGCATGGTTTCTCGACGACGGATCTTTAGGTGATGAGCCTTCCATAGTACTCATAGATCTGACTGAAGTAATATCAAAAGCAGAAAAACTCGGCCTACGTGTTAATCCCAGCAAATGTGAGCTATATTTCTGCTCAGATTCCATTGATCAAATCAAATCCGACAACTTAATCTTCGCACTGGGCCCATGCTGTTAGGCCCATGCTGTTAGGAATCGAACGAGTTCCTAAACATATTAGGAAAAAACCTTATTACGAAATCTGGAGATAAACGCGCAAAACATTTTTTGTTTCAACGTCTGTCTTTAGCAATTCAGCGCGGAAACGTAGCAAGCATGTTTGGAACTTTAAACTCACAATTTCGGATGGACGAAATCTTCGTTCTTTGATTTTTTTTGCCATGTTACCAATTGAATTTTAGACACGTCAATAAATAAAATTATAGTGCAAAATATAAATACAACTATTTTCGTAGTTGTTTGACGTGTGTCAAAAGTCAAAATACTCCCTAAGTTTTATTGTTGTTCGTGTCACAAATTAATCCTTAATTCAGTGCTTGTTTGAAAATGGATCGTTTTACTGTTATATATTATCTATTTAATACTCTTGGTTTAAAGAAAAACCAAACAACTCTACACTTTATTAGTGACTATTAAATACATAAACATGACAGGAATGCCTCCATTCCTTATTCAATGAAACAATGGTTGTTAATTTTTGCCTTTTTATTAACGTTCACCCACATAAAATAATATCACCGCCATTCGTTTATGATTATAGACAGAACCGTCAAACATAAAAAAAAGAAAAACATAATACGACATAATTGACGTCCCGACTGATGGATGACAAGTAGAGTTAGTAAATACATGATACTCCTCCCCCTTTTTATTAGGACCGTCAGGGTGAGTACCTAATGGGAGCACGGTAGGCGCGTTCCGACCTTCGGACTCTAGTTGGTACCGGATACCTGGTTTGATCATCTGTCATGGTTGGTGTCTGCCTTGCTGCTTGATAATCATCCAACGCCGGTGGTGTAGTCGGTCTAGCTGCTTGATCCTCATCTGTCGGTGTTGGCAAAGCGTCGATGGGTTCGATGATAGCTGATGCCTCGGAAAGATGTATCTGGCGTGTTCTAGGGGGAAAAGGTTCCTGATTCCCTAATGCCGCATGTGTTCCAGGACATGACCTGATTTGGTCAATGTGGCGCTTAAAGCGCTTTTCTTTATATACAATCTCATAGTGGAGATCTCCGATGCGAGAGGCGATGGTGCCAGGTAGCCACTTGGCCATTCTGGGGTTGCCTGATAAAAAATAGACAGATTGGCCTGCTGCAAGTGTCCGCCATGCTAGATATCTCAATTGTTGCTTCTCACGCATCTTGGTCTGGACATCTTCGGGCCTCACTACATTGAGGCGAGTTCGGAGTTCTCGCCCCAGAAATAATTGTGACGGGGATTGCCCTGTAGTTAAATGTGGCGCCTTCCGAAACTGACGCAAGAACTCGTTTAGATTGTGCCGTCTGGACATAGCGCTCTGCCTGGCCATTGGTTGATGGATGGTATGGTGCTATGAATTTGTGATATTTCACCCCACTTTTCTGGAGGAAATCCTTGAACTCCTCGGGGAACCATACGCTGCGAATAAGCTGTCCAGTAATCCGATTGCTGCGGCTGCTGTCGTGGAAGTCATTGGTTTGACTTCAAGCCACTTACTGAAGGCATCTACAACAATAAGGAGCATGGTGTCGGCTACTGGGCCCAGCATAGTCTATATTAATGCGTTCCCACGGTGCTTTTGGGTATTCCCAATGGTGGTCTCTACATTTAGGGGGTGCATGCGCATGGGTTGCAAATGTAGTGCAGGTTTTGGCGATCTTTTCGATGTCGGCATCGATGCCTGACCAGAAGATGAAGGAGCGTGCCATTCCTTTCATTTTTACGATTCCCAAGTGCGCCGTGTGTAGATCGTTGAGGATAATATCTCGTAGAACGGGTGGGATTACTACTCGGTGTTCTAACATCAGACAATTGGCGGCGAGAGTGTACTTGCACTCTGGTGCGTGGAAGCTGTGCCGGGCAAGGTCTTGACCATCGGCCAAGAGTTGTAAAATCCTACCCATATGCTGATCTTTCCTCGTTTCCCGTGCAATGCTCTCAGCTGTGGCGACCAGCTGCCGGATTTGATTGACTGTAAACTGGTCGAAATCGTCAAAGTCATTTACTTCTTCCCTCTCCAGCGAATGATTGACCCTAGGTGGCGGTAACGCTCTTGAACAATAATCGGCATTTGCATTTTGCTTTGACGTCTTGAAGATGATGTCGTAGTCGAAATGTGCCAGATAGTCAGCATAGTTGGCCATTCGACTTATACAAAGCACTGGCAGGTACTTCTCTTTCGGCGCGTCTCGTACCGCTCTAATGTGTGCGTCAGACTTGTTGATACCTGTTTCATCGATTTTGTGACCAAGTGCTTCCAGGACAGGTTCTGCAAAGCTGCATTTCGCTCTGTTAAGCTTCAGGCCATGTTGTCGGAAACGTTCCAGCGTTGCTAAATGCACAGTTTCCAAATGGATCGGTAGGGGAGGCTCGATTTATTGGCCTGAACGTTCACCGTTTGATTTTTGAATTTGGGACTAATATACAAGAATAGTTAGTCGAGTAGACTCGAATTATTTTACCGTTCATGTTACTCATTTTATTTAGAAGTTATGATTTACTCATTGAAAGAAAATAATAACTCTGAGAATGAATCAAATGACCCGCATGATGACTGCATTTAGCTATATTAAAAATCCTATAGAATTCGTCTTACAAACAAAAATGACCGTTCAGAGGGGCTGCCGCTTTTGAGGGGTGGTCGAAATGAGAAGTTTTACTATATACCTATATGAAAATATATCGTGTAATTATTATTCAAACGACACAAACCTACCCAATTATTTACCAGAATACAATCACTATTGATTAAACTTAATATCGTTTTGTTATTTTATAGTGCTTTAATTAATTCCCTTGTTATTTTAATCAGATTTATGCCTATTTTAGCAAAAACAGCTGTTCAAAGGGAAAATCGATGAGACATGCTTTATAATCTTATTTATATTTTTGTCATTTGATGTAAGGAAGATCGTGTCTTGGTACGGATCGGCGGATTAGTTAGATTTATGAATCTTTCAGCGGGGTTCGTAAGACGTAAAGCAAGAGGGTATTTTTACATGTTTGATAATAATTAAAATGTATCTACTTAATAATTCAGCTTACAAGCATGTATGTAAAAAACAAAAGTGTGTTACTTTACCTCTTTTTTACTTACTTTTTAATTATTTAAGCTTATTTAACCACAATTTGTGGTTGATGACCAGAATCTGAGAATAGTTCAAGACCCTCTTAAAATTCACTAAGCTACTGAAAAAATATTTCTAAAGTTTACAATCAATGGTAATTTAGTAGTAAGTTTTTAGCTAGAATTAAAGTACAGCATAAAACTAAAATGTAACATAAATAATTTCTAGGGATTATTAATTCAACTTAAACTAGCACACTATTTTCTCGTTTTTGTGAAGTTTTTGAGACGTGTAGTGCTATATAGACACATTATCGTTTTAGTAATATTTAAATAATAGAAAAATTATATGAAAAAGTTTGCTCCAACTAATATTTTCTTTAATTTCTATTTAATTTAATTTCTACTTAAAACCTTATTTAAATCTAACTTAAACTATATTTTAAACTATAATAATATGTATGTTATAATAATTATATATTTTTATGATAGCACCATAATCGGGTCGATTCAGTTTGCAATAACAATATGAGTATTGCTTAATCATGATCCTCTTGATAAAAAGCTATCTCAGCAAGGTAATTTGATACTTGTTATATAAGGTGACAAAATTATGAAAATGGTGTTTCCATTATTTTTTCATTTCGATTTTTTAAATGAGTATGAAAATATAGCAAATAGGATGCATAAGTTAAGATACCTATCGTAATTTATTTTTGAAGTGTATTTTATTTTTAGAAATATTTTAAGATTAACAGCGAGTTTAAAAATCGTATTCTGAACAATATTACCTTGCAGCTAACTTCACTTTTATTGTGTTGGTTAATATAAATTGCCGACTGTTTAAGTTATCGTTATATTTATTGATAGATATTTATTATTATTAGTTTTATATATTTATTTTTATTATTATTATGGAATGATATTGTTCATTTTGATTTACTTCTTGAAAATTTACAATTCTATCACAAACACAGTTTGACAGTTTTAACACTCTTAACGTCGGATGTTTTGGTTGGCGTTATTTTAACAGCGAAAATATTACAATACATCGATGCAAATTACAGAATTACAGAATAGTATTTTCATAACATCTCTCGACCTTGAAAATTTACAGCGCTGTTACCGCTAACATTTTTGTACAGAATAAGCCCATTAATCTCCCTGTATGTTGATTTACAAAGGTTTTCCAATTAAATAAAAGAGCAGGTCTTGACTTAATACAAGAATTATATCAGTCTGTGTAAGAGGCAACAAGAAGGAATATCATTCCTTCTCATTTACCAGAGTTGCACTACAAACATGCTACTTCAGGTTACTTTACTACTTCCTATTCAGTTTTACATAAAATTTGCATAAAATATAATTTGGAAGCTTTATATTTAGATAATGAACCTGATTATGAACTAGATATTTGGGAAAAAAACAAATAAAAATCATGGTCACAACAACAAAAACTAAAAAAAACCTTGAATTAAAAATCAGTGTCACAATTATAAAAAAGATAATTTTTCTCCTTTTAAAATATCAATAAGTCATAATGATCAGAGGGAGATTGCAACCTAACCTAACCTAACCTCTTTAAGTGCACGTCATACATTCATGACTTGTTTTACCCCCGTAGACATATAACAAGGATGTGAAACTCGAGTGGATATGGTAGCAGGAGAAAAGGCGCCTATCTGGGCAGGGTTAAATTCTCGGTCGTTGCGTACTCCGTACTGCGCAGCAGGCTGTCTTTTTCTTTGTGCGAGCGAGATAACCAACCGCATGTGTTTTCGAATAGTTATGATCGTATGATGTTCGAACTGATGCGCAGTACAAAATACGCAACGACCGTGGACTAGACTCCGCCCAGATAGGAGCCGTAAATTCAGCCACGGGCGCTTATAGCTCGGCATAGGAGTTTCATATCCTTGTTATATGTATTCGTGGTTTTCTTATTTTTATTTGAATGTTACTACTCAATGGCTCAAAAACTAAGCTCACCTTCTTCTTTTTTATAACAAAATTACACAAAATAATAATAATTGCAGTGTTGTCAGCTTTAAAAATAGAAATTTGGTCATTTGGTCATTAACTGTATTAGAAATTTCATTCAGATTGGTTCATATTTAGAATCTGAAAGATTGACGTATTTTGATCCACTTGTTTGCATAAACAGGGATAAAAAACAGTACATATAGGTTAATCTATATAGGTCCAATTTATATCCTATATAAAATTTGCATAAGTGGATTATATACGTATAACAATACAACTTTCATAAACTTCTTATTGGTGAAAGCATAGTTGTTTTTATATCTTGTTTACAGTCTTCAAAAATGGTTTGTATCTTTTTTGAAGGAATATCGCTAAAAATCTAATTTAAAATTAAATATCGATGTATTAATTTATTGATACGAAACAGAACTTTTAAGACAAAGCTTAAAATTTTTTGCCATGTCTACGTCTATGAAAAGTATGGAGGAGACCACGCGAATATAATAACGTGATTGTGGCATGATATATGTCACTGTTCCATAAATTTCCAGAATTTAAATCGTTAGTAGTTAACCTACTTTGTACCCGAAGATGGGACATTTCTTTCACAGTATTGTGCAGTTATTGTGATTGGATTAATTAATTGATTAACATTATTAAAGGTACACGTAATCACTTAAATTAATTTTAGGCTTTTGGTTTGAGAATAAAATTTTAAGATTAGGAGTTTAAGCCTATGGATAGATTGTTCTTTTGATAAAAAATGAAATGTTTTTTTTTGTTACTAAAATATGCTATTGAGCACTCAACTTTGGATTATATTAAAAAGCATTTTTATAAGATTTTATAATATAATAAAATATTTAATATAGTTGGATTTTTACTGTAACTGAATTTGTTAAAACATTGAAGTACATAGTCAAGTTCTATATTAAAGATATGCAGAAGGGATTTAAATATTTTGTTCTACTTTGCACTTTGTATCTACAAATTGACACCATCGGTTTGACAATGAAAACACAATTTTTTAATCAAAATTCAACATTATTCGTCAATATAGTTTCCTGCTAAGCTAATACAATCGGTCCAACACCTCTCGAACTTTTCGATACCATTTTTGTAAAACCATTTTTCTTTGCTCTCACTTTGACAGTGACAAAAGTTACCTGCAACCTTTACAGCGACAAATGGACTAGTGGTTTTTACACATTTCATAGCTCAATCAAAATACTATTTTGACAATAAGTCACTGGAATAGGTTATGTGACGTCACTAGCTTGCATTCTGATCTGTGATACCCCACATACATTTTATGCAAATAAAAAACTAAAGCGCAAATATATTTACATTTTATCGGTGATTTATATAACAAAATGGGTTAAAAATTGTGTGCAGATAAACTAATACGTAGGTAAAAACTCCGGAAAAGCTATTTGTAAGTCTTCCAAAAAATGTTAAAATGTGTCGAAAGTAGTTGCAACTTTCTTGGAGGGCTTCTAATGATATATCGAATACTACAAATATTTATTACAACCTAAAAGTTCTTGCTTTCTGTGCAAGTCCATCATTATTTTACTTTTTCAAGATATAATTTGAGTTACCACTAAAGTAGGTATCATTAAACTTACTTTGCTGTTTTTACATTTTTTAATACCGACTCTTAAAAGTTGGATGATTGTTTATAAAAAAAATATATCCAGCATTATTGCGTCGACTTGGGGTAGGTTTCTGCTGGCTGCTTTAACAAAACAGTTTTGCATTACAAAATACTTAGCTTTGTTCGGGTTGGCAAGTTATGGTTTTCAAACTATCCTTAAAATGTCAGAAGCCTTCGCACAAGGAAAGCCGAACACAGAATTTTTTATTGCTCAGGTTTCTGACTGCTGAAAACTGTAAAGGCCGGTTTATGCAACGATCATTATAATTACATTAACATTACATTATAATTACACTTTCACTAAAACAATGTTGTCGTTCACCGCGGAATACATACTATACGAATGAGAGCATTGTTCTGCAAACAGGTTAAATTCCTAAAAGAAATCTCTCCCTATCAAATCAGGAATACGCTCTCCAGAAAGCTGCTCAACTTCACTAGAAGTATTGGCGTTCTAGAGTTTTAGTAGATTAAGGTAGGCATAAAAGATCTTCGTAGGTCGAAGTGCAGATAAATCTAACTGGCTTATACCACCTAACACAATGTAATCTAATCTAGAATCTCTTGTTTCCAAATAGTTGTGGTTCTCCATGTTAAGACATGTCCGCTGTTATTTGGTTTTGTACCCTCCACTACACCAGCAAATCTTACCACAATCATGAACGATATTAAATTTAAAAAAATAAGCAGGTAGTGCGTTTATTTTGTCCTTAGATTTATAAATAATGTTATTAAGTTATCCATTAAGGTTATCGTTTCGTTTAGAATTCAGTTTGCGTAGTTTTATACAAATTTTAAAATAACCTTCTGTAATACTGACTCGTTCCGGCTATTGACACTGACAGTTATGTTATGTTCTATGCATCTCCTACAATATCCAAAAAGTTTAAGTTGTTATACTACTATTTTATTTTTGATTTTGTTAAAATATTTTTTATTACCGGCCTTCAATATCAATATAACCTAAACATAGGAATTTCGACATAAATACGAATTCACATTTCCATGCTATGGTACTGCGCATGCGCTTTTACGGTTTCCACTAAGAATATAATGTAATATAAAAGAAAAGTTGAAAGTTCCCAACTTCTTAGTGGGCCTAATGTAATTGTAATGCCTTAATGTGTTGCATAAACGCCTCCACTATAAAATGGGTGCTCAACTTTTCTTAATAATAATGTAATGTTAATGTAATGTTAATGTAATTATAATGAACGTTGTATAAACCGGCCTTAACTGACGAAACCGGAACAAAAGCTGTTTAAATGCTACAAGCAGGTGATGTCATCAAAAGCTCGGTCAATCAGGAGCATTTTATGTCACTTGACAAAAACTTTAATAATGCGTTTTTATTTTTGGATTTGCAAACACATTTATTATTATTAATGACAGTAATTGACAATTAAATTTTTGCATTGTCAAATAGCCGATGGTTGTCAAGTTGTTTGACAGGTTTTCTCTTTAAATCGCTAGGCAACGAAGGTTACCCAATAAAGTACAAACCTCTTGCGAAAAACTATAATCGTAAAAGGAAATTTTATTTATTCATTTATTAACACTTACTATCCATATTTCTTATAAGTAGAGGGTGCACTTTTCGATCAGCTTTTTTGTCCATATCTATCTAGTCAAACTAAATTTTGATTATTGTTTACATACCTTCAAATCTTTGATTATTGATGAATATTAATTTTTACAGTTGTTTGAAAATGGAGTCTCAGCCTCCCCAAATCGATAACAGATTGGATTTTTTAGGAAGTTACGTACGAAAAACGTTAAAATTAAAACCTGAAAAATGGACCCGTATGATGAACACCGAAGACCATAAAGCTGTAGTAAAAAAATTTTTAGAAAGACCACAGCCAGTATTACTAGTCATAGTTTTAACTCAATCCGCACAACTTGTAGCTGCAAGCGGATTTCCACTTGCCCAGCTAAAAAGTAAAGGTCAGCCAGTCATTTATTGTTCGAAAATAATTATATTCTTACTTCATTAAACCTAATTACTATTTTTTTAATAAGTAGTAGGTGGTATAGGCTAATTCCAGACAATAAGCTGGTCAATATTTTACTTTTGAATCTGTAAAAATTAGTTATTTTAATAAAATAATATGATAGGTATCTTATCAACTTACCATCATCCGCGGTGGTTGACCCAATAAAGGAAAGCTCTGTAGATAAATTGAAGGGTAGATGGAAGAGAATGCAGGCTATCCAAGGAACTTTTGAAGTAGCAACCCAGCTTATACATACGTCATTATGACCTGCGTATAATAACAGGCATCTTTACTGGCAATGGTTACCCAAGAAAACTTCTGAACACACTTTGGTAATCTGACACCGCACTATGTAGATAATGTGAACAAGAAATTGAAACAGTTGAATACGTGAACAATAAATAACTGAACGTTGAACCAAACTTCCACTATTTATTCGAAAAATCGTTTTAAAATGCAATTACAGCTGTTTCGCTAATAACTAGCATCGTCAGATTGATATATTGAAGTTACATTTTGTTTGTTTGTTGCTAGGTACTTGATGTTGATAAGTAGTTAAGGCTAGACCAAGTAAGGAAGTAATAAGACATAACAATATTAGACTGTTTACTTTGATTGAGTCTTTATTTTATACATAGATAAGACGTAATTGTAACACAATCACTTTCAGTTAAATACGTATGCCAACTTTAGGGAGCTGCCTTCTGGCGACGTTATCATCTACCAATCAGATAAGTTACTTAACGAGCTTATAGATAGGCTCAAAGTCAGAATTCCTGCGAGGTGACCCTTATAGAATTACAGATAGATGCATATTTGCGTAGAATTCTCTATTAGTAAAAAAGATATAATTTCTGGCTTTGCCAAGAAGTGGATGAAGAAGCCGGTGGAATTTGGAAAAACGTTAGAAAGGAAGCCCTTATAGAAGTATTAAAAATGATAGAGATATTTGTTTAATGAGTCTCAGAAAAATAGTACCTCTTACCTCTAATCAGTGCCGAATCTTTTAAATAAATTACGTAGCAGGGTTCGTTTAATCCTTTTTAAGGGTGAATTTAAGTTGTTAAACATTTATAGTGCTGTTATATCAAATGCATATTAGTTGTAAGCTTAGCAATTACAAATGTCAATTGTATGGTTATGAAAGTGAGGGAATGTAAATATTTAAAGTATAGGCTTATTAAAATTTATAAAAAAAAGTGGAAATAAGTTAACCCTATTTTATAAATGGACATTAAAATTGATGGTGCAGCCATCAAAGCGCTGAGCTTAAATACAATCAGTTCGAAGAGGGTTTGGGAATGCCTAGGAAAGTTAAATGAACTAGGTCAGACGAACATTGTCGTGGTGCTAGAAGAAGAGTGCGAGAAAGAGATTATAGAAAAACTATTCACTATTGAAGAAGGAAGAGGTGAGGTCATGAGTCGAGAAGGGCGGGATTGTTGGGTGGCAGGTAAAATAAGGGGAATAAGGTCGGTAGAGAAGTGGGAGGTAGAGGAGGAGGGGAGAGGCATCAAGGTAAGAAAAGCCCCTGGAGTGGATGACTTGAAAGGGGGTGTAATAAAAAGGTTATTGAAGGTGAATGGGAAGTAGGAGAGTAGGAGACTACAGGCCCATCAGTCTGCTGTGTGGTATGGGTAAGGTGATGGAAGGAATTGAGGAAGACGAAAGGAGAAATGGGGGTTTTAGAGAAAACCAGCATGGATTCACGAAGGAAAAATCGTGTATCTCTGCGCTAGGTAGGGGGGTGGATTTGGCGAAAAAGGCTAAGGAGGGCAGCTGGAGAAACAATAAACTGGCACTACTAGTGTTTTTCGATGTGGGAAACGCGTTTAATAGTATCAGCAAGGGAGCGGTGTTGACCGCGTTGTTGAGGCTCGGAGTGGCTGAGGGGTTGGTTAATTTAGTTGAGGAACGATGCGGATTGGAAGTGGCGGAAGATAAGACGGTAGGATTGCTCATAAAGGAACGAAGCAAGACGAGAGAAGTTAGGGTGATGGTGAAGGGGAAGAAAATTCGCATGGAGAAGTCGGTGAAGTATCTAGGTGTTTGGTTGGATAGCCAACTATCCTTCAAGCACCATATATTGAAGGTAGCAGAAAAGGCGAGAGTACGAGCAGCATGGTTGGGGGATTGATGTGTAATGTGAAAGGGCCGGGAGAATTGAAGAAGAGAGTTATTGGTAGGACGATTGAGCAGAGTATGCTGTCCGGGGCGGAAGTATGTGGAGAAAGAGCGGGGATCCATGCGAGGATAAAGTCACTACTACAGGTGCAGAGGGGGATTTTCTTGAAAGTGGTACAGGACAGTGGGTGCATTAGCAGCAGCTGTGCTGTCAATGTACTCTTGGGACCCGTTGGCTAGAGCGGTGGAAGGGTGCCACAAAAGAGGAAGCTCAGGAATGGATAGAGGAGGAAATGGTGAGAAGGTGGGAAGGATGTGAGGGTGCATTAAAAAGGGCGATTGGGAGTAGGAGTGGGTGGATGGACCGAGAGTTTGGGGAGGTAAACTACTTTTTGACCCAAGTGCTCACTGGGCATGGGTCAATAGTGGGGTATCTACACAAGATTGGGAAGAGAGAGGCTGGAATATGCGTGAGGTGTGAGGTGGAGGATGATGAGGGTCATGTGTTTAGATGTTGGAAGAACAAGGAGGATCTAGAAAAGTTGGAGAGGAGACTCGGGGTAGTAGTGTGTTGGGAGAACAGGGTGGAGATAATGTTGAGATGGGAGAGAGAATGGGTAGAGATTAGCGAGTGTTGTGTCTTCACCACAACGGAAATAAAATAAATAAAAATATTCATCAAAAATACTTCGACACTGATAATTAATATTATGCAACCAACATTGTTAAACATATATAGAAGGGAAGGGGGTAGTTAACATCGGCCAAGTGAGAAACTGTAACGGTAGCATACCTTTTCGAACCAGGGAGGTGTAAGTGTAATGTCCGATTTGGATAGTAAAAGTTTCGTTGTTTCGTGAGTGAAGGAAAAGGTGGAAGAATGTATATTAAGTTCGTAGGTGAAGAATAATTAATGCAACCCGTATTATGTGACAATTCGTAAGGTATGAATGTATGAATGTATGAATGAGTTAGGGGTGATGATTACACTGCGACCCATAGGATCTATTGTGTCCCCCCTTACTTGCCATGTTCTGATGTTTTCTCAGATTTATAGCAGCTCTTCGAGTCCTATTTTCCTGAGGAAGTTTAGGATATCGTCGGGCTTCAAATCAGGTAGATCCCCTTCCTCTATTTCATGTGCTCCTAGGTATCTAGCCCTAGAATTTTGCAAGGCAGGACATTCTGAGAGTATATGTATTGAGGTTTCATCCTCTTCCTCACAGAATCTGCACTTTGCTTCATCTGCTAACCCTAGTTTCTTCATGTGGCTTCTTAACCGGCAATGCCCGGTTAATATTCCCGTTAGAATACGGAGCCTTTTTTTACTGAGGTTGAGGCAGCTAAGACATCTCTTCTGGTCATAGTTCCCCAGTAGTATCTTAGATTGCCTAAGTCCTTCCAGCTGATTCCAGTACTCGGATTTTTCTTTCTCCATTTCCTCTCTTAGTTTTCCTAAGATTACTCTACTGCTGATCCCACACGATGGTTCTGGTCCCAAATGTGGGGTTTCAGCTCCTTTTTTTGCCAGCTTATCTGCTGTTTCATTCCCCTCTATTCCTATGTGTCCCGGGACCCATAGGGGGGTGACAGTGTTCTTCTGGCCTAGTTCATTTAGTTTGCCTAGGCATTCCCAAACCATCTTCGAACTGATTATATTTGAACTCAGCGCTTTGATGGCTGCTTGACTATCCGACATGATCACAATCTCTTATCTGCGATAGTTTCTTCCAATATTGAATTCCACACATCTTTCGATGGCGCGGACTTCTGCTTGAAAGATGCTTGGGTATGTGCCCAAGCTTTCTGAGTATTTGGCTCTCGGTCCAAAAACTCCTATCCCAGTTCCTTCGTCTAGCTTGGAACCGTCCGTATACCACTTTATGGTATTCTGGTTTAAATTCTGTATGGTGTCTTCATCCCATTCAGATTTATTACTCAACTTTGTGATGAATTTTCTCACAAAGTTGAATTTCTTTGGCATATCATCTTGGGGCATTTCCCAAGTTTGATCAAAGTGAAGTGATCGAGGTTTTTCCCTGATAATTCCTTCTTTGATCATTCTATATATTGTTTTCTTCCTTACACTTTCTAGCAGAATGTGCAGTGGGGTCAAGTTTAAAATCACCTCCATTGCAGCAGTGGGCCAAGTTCCCATTGCTCCAGTGATACATGAACAGGCTAGTCTCTGAATTTTCGAGAGGTTTTTCCTCGTCGTATTCAGATTAGCCCTTACGCCCCAAGCCACTGCCCCATATGTGATTAATGGTCTCACTATTGCTGTGTATATCCATTGCAGGATACGTGGGTTACATCCCCAGTTCTTCCCTGCAATGTTCCTACACACCATGAGGGCCTTGGTTGCTTTGTGTATTACTTCGTCTTCGTGTTTGTTCCAGAGTAACCTGCTATCTAGGATTAGCCCTAGATATTTTACCTCTGTTTTCCACTCGACGATGTTCTCCCCTATTTTTATGATTTTTAGATTAGGTTTTTTTTTCCTTGTAAAGGCTACTAGTGTGGTTTTGGTGAGGTTGATGCTGAGTCCCACCGAGTCACACCATTGTTCCGCAATGTTCAATCCTCTTTGAACAATATCACAGAGGACGTTTTCATACTTCCCTTTTGCCAGGATAACCATGTCGTCGGAATACCCTTGACATGGTATGCCTTCCCTAGTCAATTGACAGAGCAGACTGTCCACAGTGAGACTCCACATAAGCGGGGATGCAACTCCCCCCTGTGGACAGCCTCTGGTCACATTAATGGAGATAGTGTCTTGTCCTGCCTCCATTTCTGCGATTCTTGTAGATAGCAGTTGCGACATCCAACTGGAAGTCGTTCTATCTACTCCTTTCTCAATCAATGCTCTTTTGACTGCCTCATGTGGCGTATCGTCAAAGGCCCCTTCTATGTCTAGAAAGGCACATACCACGGTCTCTTTTTTGTTCAGTGCGTCTTGGATTTCGTCCGTCAACTGTGTTAAAGCGGTTTCCGTGGACTTTCCCGCTTGGTACGCATGTTGACGAGGGTGCAATGGCACCTGTTCCAAGATTTCTGTTCTAATGTAGTTGTCTACAGCTTTTTCCATCGTTTTTAGAACAAACGATGTGAGGCTGATCGGTCTAAGGGATTTGGGGTGCGTAGTGTCCCGTTTCCCTACTTTTGGGATGAAGGTGATTTTGGCCCTTGTCCACGCTTCTGGTATGTATCCCAGTTCAAGACTGCTCCGACTAATTCGGATCAAGTGTGGAATTATTGCCTCTTGGCCCTGTTGGAGTAGGGCAGGAAATATTCCGTCCGTTCCAGGGGTTTTGAACGGCTGGAAGGTGTTCATAGCCCATCTCAGCCGTTCCTCACTGCATATGTGTTTTGCCATTGCAGTGTCTTCCCTGGTAGGTCTTTTAGTTTTCTCACTTGTTGTTCCCGAAGGGACAATTCCTCCGGGAAAGTGAGTTTCTAATAGGAGCAGAGCTCGTTCTTTTTCGCTTTCTGTGAAGCTTCCGTCTGGCTTCCGTAGTGCTATTACAGTGTCTACTTTTCCTTTTGCTAAGACTTTGTGTAGCCTTGCTGCAGAGGGTGTAGCGTCTATTTCTTCGCAGAATTTTCTGAAGCTGTTTCTTTTAGCTTTTCTAATCTCCTTGTTATATGATGTAAGTTTCTCGGTGTAGCTCTGCCAATCTCCATTACGTTTGGCTCTGTTGAAGAGCTGTCGCGTCTCGGATCTTAGGTTTGACAGATGACTGTTTCACCATATTGCATCTTTTGCTTTTCTAGTCCTTTGGAGGGGACAACTGGATTCATAGGCATCGAGTATTGCCTCGTTCAGCTCTATGAGATCATTTTCTAATGCCAGATGATTCCTGGCATTTCTTTTATTCTTGAGATTTGCAAGATTTATGTTCAGGTTAGTGTTGTAATTTTCCCAGTTAGTTTCCCTGAGGTTTCTCCTGAGTGCTGGCTCAGGAGGATTACACTCTAACCTGAACATAATCATTCTATGATCAGAGAGGGATGGTTCGTTCGATACTCTCCAATCTTTCACCCTATCCTTAAGATTCGGTGTACTTAGTGTTATATCTAGTACTTCCTTTCTTGTTCTGGTTACAAACGTAGGTGTATTCCCTATATTGTGTATAACAAGATTCTTATTAAATATAAATTCTAAAATTTTTTCCCCTCTTTCGTTGGTGTCTGTGCTTCCCCATATGGTATTGTGACCGTTTGCGTCGCATCCTATGAGAAGCGGCAGCTTCTTCTGTTCACAGTACTCGACTAGTCTTTGCAGTTCTGTAGGCGGTGCAGTCCCGTCCCCTGCAAAGTAGAATGATGCTATCATGACTTCTTGACGTCTATTCTCGAACTCGAGGTTTGCTCGAATCGGAACGAGGTCTCTCGTCATGAACTCTGACACACAAAAGTGATCAATGCTGTTACTTACCAAGATGCATGCTCTGGGTATGTCTACATTACTCACTTTGTATATCAGTTTGGCATCCCTACTTGCGAGTCCTCTCACCTGACCATCACGGACCCATGGTTCCTGGATCAATACTAATCCCATTTGGTTTCTGATTGGCGTGATGGGCGTTTATCTGAGCGATATTAATTCCCGCCATTTTTCTTACCATGGTTGTTCCTTCAGCACGTTACCTTACACCTTGGAATTGGGGGGGTTGGTCCGCGGTGCGACCTTAGGAATGACCAATCTGGCAATCTTGCAGTTATCAGCTGCTCATACCAGACCGTGCCACCCGTATAGACGCACACCCCCAGCTTCGCCGCTTCGCCGCTTCCCTGCTAAATTGCAGTGTTATACCTGCTTAAGCAGTTCAGCGGCTCTCCTGGGGATCCCCTATCCGCCACCTGGGGACGCGCCCGGTAGGCACCCAGCCCTCGGGATTCGTAAGGTAAGTAGATATATATTTGTGCTAATCCGGTACTTGCAAATAATATTGTTGCGAATGAACTCAATTAAGAGTCACTTTTATTTAAGAATTCGTTATTTCGGATTAGGAGTAGTGTAAAGCCATTCGTGGATATTTACCTACACAGTATTTCGACTTTTTCGAACTCATTTGAACATTTTTGAGTATTCTTTCGAAGCCGCATCCGAAGCCACGCGGTTCTTAGCGCGCTTTTGAACTATGACGTCAGCAGCAGCGCAGTAGAGACGTATTTTCGTTCTACCAGACGTCAACTTTACCATCAGCAGCACTCCAGTCAAGGCCAGGTTTTATGTGTTATATGATTATTTAATTTACCCACACGTTTAGCAGTAGAAGTGACTACGCGGTGTAAAATAAAAACTTCTTTAAGGTATTCAGATTAATTTGTTTTAGGTATATATTCTTGATTGCAATATTATTTATATTTGCATTTTATAATTATACATTTGTTTAGGATTAAGGATATAAATAGATTTAATTGCGCAGTGACGTCACATTTAGTTCTTTAATGTTCTTTTTTACGTTATAGGTAATGAGAAGGAGCTCTATATTTTTTAGGTCATTCATATTTTATTTAATGTAAAGCTAAATAATTATAGTATATTAAACAACGCATTTCATATGGAATTCTGTTATGACACGAGTTCAAGTTTAAAAAACGAATCGCAGAGCGATGAGTTTTTTAAAGAACTCGGGGCAGAGTTACGACTGTCAAAACAACTGAGTATCTGAGGGACGCACCAGCTTTGGGCGGTCGGATGCACGACAACAGCCCAAACGCTTGACAGCAAAACAGGGGCGTCACCAAGGGTGGGTACGTCTGCTAATTGTTGGAAGTCTTCAACAGCGAGGTTGTGGGGAAAATGGTTAGGAGAAGGGTATGTTCTGATGGCGAATAGTATGAATGGGTGAAGAGTGTGTGAGGCACCGCCGTCTTGAAGTATGCTAGGGTAGTGATTCCAAGGCGGTGGTAACGGCGAGTTTTGAGGTGGGTTTGGTTGGTAGGCATCCTCTCGAGGGAATGAAAAGCTGGCAAAAAAGGAGCAGAAACCCCGCAATAAACGTAAGAAAGATTGGATTCGGCATCCGCAGCTATCAGTTGTTGTCGATAGTGAGAGTGCTTACTGGGTTACGTCAGATTGTAGGTTTAGGTTTGAGGAAATAACACTTATTTTACGATTATACGTTATGTACTTATATATATGTAATAGCCAATTCACGTACATACATACATACATACAAGTTGATGATGAATTAATAAAATCTTATCTATGCTTTGTAATTATTGTTATATTTTTAGGAGTATTTTTTATTAAAAAAGCACCTGTTCCCGTTTGTAAAATAAAGCCGTCAGAAACTGTTATTCCTGGAGATCTGTCACCTAAAATAATCGATCAACTAGCATCATTGGTAGATGAGGTAATATAAAAGCCATTATTAACATGTCATTATTAATAAACTTATAGTTTAGAAATAATGCATAAATAAAACCTTAATTTTTTTTATTTGAATGTTACCGAAGTCCTTAGGCCCAGTTTCACCAAACGATGACTAATCTCGGATTAATTAAGCTCTACTTGAGATGATCGCGATTTATTAAATCAGGATTAGATCATCAAACCAATTTGACAACGTTGTGGAAGACAGAAAGTTCGATTATTCTATAAAGATGTATTGTTCTGTATTTATCATTGTGGCGATATGATAAGATAATCATATCCCTAAAATATTTTCATTTTGTGTTTACATTGAAAAATAATAAACAATAGCAGCCCTGATTTGATGTATTATTCTATGTATTGTTGATTTACTAACTCCAGAAAAGTCAGTCAGAAACAACCAGTAGCATAATACTTCAAAATACATAATAAATGGTTTATTGGAGAAACAGAATCATTCTTAAAAAAGAATATGGGTCAATAAATGAACTAATAGTCAACGATAATGCCTAAACCATAAATCATAATGATAAAAAAGTTATACAGATAGGTACTAATCCAAATTTTGGAAATAATCTTCTTTTTCTTAAACCCGTCGAAAAATAATTTCCTCTTTATCACTATTGTGTTTGAAGGCAGGATCAGAAACTAACTGATTGAAATACCACAACTAGAAATATATCAAATATTAGAAAATATGTATTCCTTATCTAGGTGTAATGATAAAATGTTGAATTCTGAACTAATCCGAATTTACCAGATAAATCCACCAAAATGGGCGATTTTTTGTTAAATCGCCATCACTCGATTTAATCCCACTTTTGAGCATGGTAAAACGTTTCAATAGGTTAATCGTGATTAGAAGCTCCACTGTTGGTGGAACTGGGCCTAAGGGCTCGTAAATATCAATTTGGGAATCAAAGAAATAAACAAAATTTTTTACTGGCTGAGTGTTTGATACAAATCCTTAATTTTAAATGTGGCATATACTCGTACGGTAACTTTACTATTTATTCTTTTGTACTTTTCTTAGATTCTAGTTCCTCTACTTTCAAATCCACAAAACCACGTCGGATGGCCGGCCGTTATAGCCAAAGATGTTCACAAACACGTTCACAGTTTAAAAAGTACAGTTTATCAAGTTAAAGGACAAGTCAATGGACAAACAGTGTTACCCATGCCGGTTGGCGTAGACAGGGTTTTTGAAGTTGAAAGAGTTCTACTTGAAAGTAATGGCGAGATATGCGATTTGTATCTTAAAAGTGCCATAGAAGGAGTTGTCATCAAATGGGCTGCGCAGATAAACGATGTTTTAGCGAATGACTCATCTGAAAAATGCTCTTCGGTCGTTAATCCTGTACCGACTGTAGGTATGTATATTTTTATTTTATTTTATCTAACAATAGGTATGATTGTTTTGAAGGGAATTTAAAAAAGTAAAAAACAAAACTGTAAAGTGTCGACGGCGTGTAAGATTCGGTAGCTCACAATCCATGCATTTTAATAGAAATTTTCAGATTATAAAGTCTTCAACTAAATGTCTGTATCGCCATAGTAAAGTAAAAAGTAAAATCGTATGGCATTTTTGTCGAAGATTCTACACAAGTAGATATTCTGGCTTTTTAATCCTGTTTGAAGTAGTTAGTAACGAGGCTTACTAACCTAGGGGGACTGACAGCTGACGTGTCCGAAACACAGAAGCAGTGGTTATGGTATTTGAAAATAAGTTGCACGTGTGAACCGTAGAGTAGAAAAATACATAGAGACAGTCAGTCATTCATAAATTCGTAATCCCATTGTAACCAACATACCCGATGGACAAGAGCGAGTCAATAACAAAGTGCGGTGAGGAACGAAGAAGAGTGGGGCTCGAACTCGATCCGAAACTACTTCAGTTTTGAAACCTTTGAAATGAGATGTTGGGATTTGTATAAACACGTCCAAACCATTATCACTTTACTTCTAAACGTCTAAATACTATTTGGAAATTAAATAACTAAAAAAAACACAATCAAAATCACTTAATATTCAACAACAATCAATTTCAATATGGTTATTTATATAGTTACACAAACTTCGTGGACCATGGTAATATGATGTATAATATTATGTTCTGTGAAAAGGGTAAGAAGAATCCTGAAACGAAAAACATAGTATTTCGATGATAGAAATTTCTACAGTGTTGTGGCACTTTGCAAAAATGTATCTGTGTACATATAAATTGTTGGGAGAGGTCAATTCTAGTCTAGTATGGATTTGTGTGCTTACTCTGAATAATCTGGGAGATTCTGGCAAAGTTACTGTAGCCTGGGTGGCTATTCTTGAGATCCTTCGCAACTACGATCACTCGCAGCACTACGAATACTTCATGAAAATGTTTTCTTGAGCGTAAATCACTCGTAAGGTAAAATCCATTTGACAACAGCACATTTTATGGTAAAAATCTAAACTAATTATATGTTCTGATTCTTCTATGGTAAAAACTATTTCTGTTCAGTGAAAAAAACTAAGCTTATTTATATTCTGTGCCCGTTGTGCAAAGATTGTGTCAATTTAATAATTTTTTAATATCAAGTCTATTTGTTTTTGACCCAAATGAATTAAATTAAAAAGCTCTTTAGTGATTTTGCTAAAACTGATATAACAATAATAAATTTGGAAAAACAGTATTACATGTTTGCAAAATATAACATTCTAATAATTACAATATAAAAAATAAAAAAGTGTAGATATAAAATAATTTACTGTAATTATAACATAAATAAATAGACAAACAAAATGATTTAATAAAAACAGCTAGATGGGTTTCCAAAATAAACGTGGAATCCCAATTATGCTTCTTAGGATGCGCATGGGTACATTTTTTTGAAAAGTTGAAAAGCTAATAAATGAAATTAAAAAAATCATGTTTCTTATGTATATTTATAAAGGTTAAGTAGGTACTACTTAAACATTAGAAAATGGATAATAGACCTTTCAGTACTTAATATAAGCGTTCTAATAACTGATCTAAAAATCCCTTTGCAATTGATTGTCAACAAATATGTTTTATATGTGATCGGTAGAAAGTTATAAATGAAAAGTACCCAAAAGCTGATGCTCACTTAAAACATTAAAAGAATCGATATTATTAAACCGATTATGTCGATATATTGGTTGCTCGGCCATTTCCAAGTCTTCTTAGTTTGCTAAATACTGTACCTAAAGGTGGATTCATGCAAGCAAAAATTAAAACTAAGATTAATTTAAAAGTTAAACTAAGATCATAAAACCATGTAATATGCCTTTTCTCAGTTTCTTGCAAAAACACCTACATTACTGAATAGCAAAACTCTCGCAATATTGCGAAGGGCCTTGAAAATCGCGAAAGGTCAAGAATAGCGCCCCTGGGTAACAGGACATGAGGGTCACAGAGGCAATGATACGACTAGGTTCATCAATGCCTTAACGAATACGGTGGCCAAGCTTTACAAGCATATTGTCGAAGGGAGGTTAGTCAAGGAGATTAGGGAGAGGGGGGATCTTGCAGAAACGCAGTATTGTTTTAGGAAGGGGGGGTCTACAGTGATGGCAATTAGAGGTAGTGGATAGGGCAAAATGTTCAAGAATGGATAAGGGGGAAAACAGGTGGTGTGCGGTGGCCTTGTTGGATGTCAGGAATGCGTTTAACAAGGCACCTGTAGGATGTATTATGGGGAAGTTAGTCCAGAGGGGAATTTCGGGGTACTCGATTAATATTGTTAGGGATTTCTTTAGAGGAAGAAGGATTTTGATTGGGAAGGAGGATTATCAGGTGATGGCAGGGATACCACAGGGGTCGGTCATGGGACCGTTTCTCTGGAATGTATTTTATGATCGGCTTCTGCGGATGGAGATGCCGGACGGTGTCAAATTAATTGGGTACGCTGACGACATAGCAGTAGTAGGGATGGGCCGGGATGCTGTCAGACTGGAGAATAGCATGAACTTAGCATTGTGGAAGGTAAATTGGTGGCTAAAGGAAAGGGAAATGGCATTAGCTCCAGAAAAGACGCAGTTGGTGTTGTTCAATGGCCCAAGGGGAGCAAATTTAGAATTGGAGTTGGAAGGGGTAGTTATTAATAAAGTTAAGGAGGCTAGGTATCTAGGAGTCTAGTTAGGGGAAGGGGTTAATTTTAGAAGACATGTGGTAGAAACGGTCAGGAAGGCGGAGGAAAAGTTCGAGCATTGGGGAGGTTGATGCCCAACGTAGGTGGACCCAGCAGTGTAAAGAGGTTTCTATACTGGGGGGTGGCAAAGTCAGTTCTGTTGTATGGGGCTCCGACGTGGAGGGATATCTTGGATAGGGTAAGGTATAGGGATATGATGAGGAGGGTACAGAGAAGGATTTTGTTAAGGTTGGTGTCGGGTTATCGGTATCAGGCGCAGTACGGGTGGTGGCAGGGGTCCCTCCGGTTAAAATGTTGGTAAGGGAAAGGATTAAAATCAATGAGAGGGGGGTGCAGTTCAGGGAAGAAATATAATTGGAAACTTTAAATGATTGGAAGAATGAATGGGAAAATGGAGAGAAGGGAAAATGGACGAGGGGTCTAGTTGGGGATTTAGCAAGGTGGGTGGGATGCAAACATAGGAGGGTTGATTATTACATAACACAGGTGTTAACGGGACATGGCTGCATCAGAGACTACACGTACAAGATAGACAAGACTGGGGATGACGAGTGCATCTACTGTGGCGAGAGGGACGATGCAGGGCACACAGTGTTTAGATGCCCCAGATGGGTAAAGGGAAGGAGGGAGACGGAAGAAAGAGTGGGAAAGTAATCAATAAGGAAAGTATGGTTAGGTTGATGACGAAAGAGCAGGGTAAGAGGGTGGATATAGAGACAATGATCAGGGAGATATTAAAACAGAAGGAGAAGGAAGAGAAAATCCACCAGGATGTGGTGGGGAGCTCGGAGGTGTAAAGGGAGGTGGCTCTGACGAATATCTGACAAGATGGTACCAGGGTCACATATCCGGACGGGATGGGAAGCGGGGTGATTTTAGTGCGGTCGGCTCTGGCGGGGGGCAACCACTCGATGTTGGTTCACGAGCGGGCTAGCAGAGTGGGGTTGTATCCCGTGGGAGAAAATCCCACACTTCCGGGGAATGGCAGAACTAGTACCCGGAGCCTGGAGCAGGTTTCCACCCATAAAAAAAAAGGTTCATAAATGCCATTTATTGGACCAAAACATTTCAGAGGCATTGCAGAAAAAAAAAACAATAACAATCACACACACGTGCGTGATAAAGAAATTATTAGAATGATGGATAAATTGACCAGGAGGCAAGCAAGAGTTAATAAAAGAACACTTACAAAAGTACACTTAAGGAAAAAAACAGAAAAACAGTCAAAACGGTTGTAACAGCACATTGTAAGTTGAATAGGAATCTTAAGCTGATGGGATTGACAGATACAGACATGTGCAGATTCTGTTATCTAAAAGAGGAAACCCCTCAACACATTTTATATGAGTGTGATAGGCTGTCAAATGTGAGGTTCTTGGCATTAGGAAAAAAATTCATTCTATGAAAGTTACAGTCTCTAGGCTGGCAGATTTAGTTAGGAGAGTCGCGTTAGGGGAAGTAATCTAGTTTTCAGAGGAACACAATACGTCTGAAAGGTCACAGTCGAATAGGTTGACGATCACCTTATAAAAAGCAAACATCTAAACTAAACCTAATCTTTCAACAAATCTAATCATTCAATTAATTTTGTTTTAGAGATCCAGTTTTGGAATAAGAGGTTAAAAAACCTTGAATATATTTACCAGCAACTCAAAGAACCAAAAGTTAAGAGCATGGCGGTTGTATTGGAAAAAACGAATAGTGCTTACTTTAGCTGTTTCAAATTGCTATTTAAAAATACCGTAATTGCACTTTCTGAAGCTAAGGATATTAATCTGTATTTAACGCCATTAAAAAAACACATTCAATCAATAGAAGAAACGGACTTTAGTGAAAATATGTCTCTACTAGCACCAGTGATGCACGTTATTTGTTTGATTTGGTCTAACTGCAAATCTTTCGATCAAACCAAATTAATCACATTGTTAAAGCAGATTTGCAACTTATTCATACAAGAGGTAATTCTAGGAATGTTTTGTTTTTGGCTTAAATTCCTTGTTTAAGTTTAAAAAATTATCACAAGCAGTAGGTAGTAGTGATTTTTTATTGGCTAATGTATATCATGCACACATATTTTTTTGGTTTCTCAGATATAGCCATTATAAGTTTTTAAATTGACATTAATTATAAATTAATAATTATATGCTTAATTGAAATTGATGGACAGATATAAATACCAATATTTTAAATTTAAGGCTAAAAAGTTCCTAGATCCAACCACCTTATTTCACAGTGACATCGACGAAGCTATGCAAAGAGTGAATTATTGCGTAAAAGCATTGAATCATTTCATTTCAATCTTTCAAAAGTACAAACGAAACCTCATCAGGATTTTTCCAGACGGTAAACAGGAACCTTGGAATTTCCATCCAAATTTGGTATTCGAAAGATTTTACGCATTTTTGGAACGACTTAAAACAATTCAGTGGTTTTTCAATACAGTGTTGGAATTTAATAAACTGGAAAAAGTAGAAATAGGAGGAATAAAAGGTCGTGTTCTTAGTTCCAGAGTGACCGAAGTATTTCACGAGTTTCAACAGAGTTTTATGATATTTTCTGGAAAATCGTATGATGTATTGGATCCGGACGATCCCTCTTTCGTAACAGATTTCGAACATTTTAAACAAAGAATTTTTGAAATGGACATGAAGCTCGTTGCAATTCTTTGTCAAGCTTTCGATGACTGTTCTAATTTAGAAAGTATATTTAAAGTAAGTATGTTTTCTTTGATTTCAGGTAATCTTTATAAAACGAATTATACTACAAGCTAAAACTCAGAAACATCCTGCCAATGCCACTAAAGAGCACATTGTCTGACTCCAAAGAGACTAAAAATGTCATCAAAAATCTATAAATGTATTCACAACCACTTCAAAGGCAATGCTTACTTTTCTGTTCCAAGGACAGCAAATCCCCAAACCCTTTTTTCTTCGCTTGTATTGGACACCATGGCAGCTGGAAGTGTGTGTTTCATGTGGTATGCAGATGGATCCAACATAGATAGAGTGATAATGATAGGTAATTCAAATCCAATGGTAATGCCCCAACTAGTTTTCATGCAGAGAAACATGCTATAGACTAAGTGTCCAAGAAAACTTCCTTAGAGTCACATTACTGACAAATATCTTTATTCTCAAAGACAGACAGATAGCATTAAAGGTTCCGAGTTCTTTTACTTAGGAAAAATAGTCAATTTTGTTGGAAATTATTAGGAATTTTAAAATTTTTACAGCATTTTCGTATTTTGCGTGATAGAATTAGTGGTTTTACACTGTCAAAGCTAGGCAAGAAATATAAACAATCCATTAACCAACAAGATTACATCGATGTAGGTGCCAGGTCACAGAGGAATAATAGGTAATGACGAAGCTGGTAGACTAGCAAAAGATGGGAACAATACACCTTTCCTTGGTCCGGAGCTCTTTTTTGATCACACAAAAAGCCACACTAATAAGGAACACACAAAAAATGGATATTATAGTTGGAAACTTATTAAGTATAGATTTTTTTCTGGGAAGGAAAGAAAATCATGCATAAGATTAATGCAGCTTTGTGACAGGAGTGTCAGATTCCTACTGACTAAAACCTCTCCTTCTACGGGTAAGCTATCTTGCTATTACATTAGTTCCTTTTTGTCTTTCTGAGCCATCTTATTCTTTGGTTTTTTTATCTTATTGTGTTATATGTGATCGTCCATCTTTCCTCCCAGATATCTTTAGAAGTTTCACGTTTTTTGGTTCAAAAATCCATCTCATTCCTTCTAAATAGTACTTTCTCTTTTGTTCTATGACAGGCGAAGATGGTGTGTTCCGGACCATTCGCGCAGTACGGATATGCTTCGAAATCAGTCCTCTTCTTGCTGTATCGGTATTTTCTAAAACAACCATAGAATCGTCTAATCAACCACGGCTCTATTTTAGCTTACTGTATTGAACTGTAAAGGATAACAGAATTATTTCCATTGAAGCCCAGCCACATTGTTTAATTTTTTATTATATCCGCCAAAACAAACAAAACCGAAATTAAAAGTAAGAAGCTGTAAAATTGCCCACGCAAGTTGCAAGTATCATGTTTGATATAAATACTTGTCATTAGTTGCCAACTTAACATTGCATTACGGTTAAAATCTTTGTCATAATGATGCTTTCTACCGAAAAAAACGTTTTTTTAGCAGAACATTGTTTCTGCGTATACGGAGTTGGACGGAATAATGGCCAATGTTTAAGACAAGTGCCAGAAAGATTAGTAAAACTGTATTGATAGCGTTTGTTAAGAAATTTCGTTGTACTGTCCTCAGTTTTAAAAGCAAAGTTCCGGTGTCCCGTTGAAGCAAAAAATTGTCCTGATTACTCGCGTTGCAAACATAATGTGACCAGTCGCAATTTCTAAACTGATATATAAATATTTTTCAAAATATATACAGTTCGAAATGAGCCATTAAAATCATTCTGTCATGTACATATACATATACATACAGGGTTAGTATAAAGTATGGAACCCCCTAAGTATCTCCTCAACGGTTTGATATTTTTAAATGAAATTACTTATCCCCTTCTAAGAAGATCCAAGGAATTCAAAAATACTATCATATTTAATGTACCATTTGCGGTTAAACCGCGCGGAAATGCATATCAACTTTTTTATTTTAAATAGAACACCCTGTATATTTTTCCATTTTTGAATTCCTTGTGAAATTCTGCATATAGTAAAACTTTCCATTCATATTGTTATTGAATAATTGAGGCTTTAATCAATAATTTATCGTTTTTGACTTAGTTAGCCATGGATGAAATGTCAAATGGTGAGTAAGGCAAACTTAATTTATGGAAACATCCTAAAAACTTGGAAACATAACAATTTATTTATTTTAACAAAAAATAACACAAAATTAACAAAATTATATTAAATGTTCAAAATTACGCCCTTCTGCTATTTGACAATATCGGTCTTCAAATTCTCGTAAAGAATTTTGCAAAAATTCGTTCGGCACTTGCAGCAATAAGTTTCGTATGCGTAACTCTAAGTCATTTAAATTTGTGGGTCTATTTATGTATACTTTATTTTTTAGATAACCCCACAGAAAAAAATCGAGAGGAGTTAGATCAGGACTACGAGGTGGCCATTCGATAGCACCCCTACGCCCTATCCATCGACCTGGAAAAACTTGATCTAAATACTGGCGCACAATTCTAGAATAATGTGCAGGTGTGCCATCTTGCTGAAACCATATGTCTTCAGCAGGAATTGCTGGGTTATTTGGATGAGGATAAAGTCTTGTAATAGCGGGTACAATATAATTTGTTAATAAATCTAAATAATGATGTCCAGACAGATTACCTTCAATGAAGAAAGGTCCAATAATATTATCGTCTATCATTCCTGTCCACACATTTATTTTTTGCGGATACTACGTATGTACTTGCCTCATCCAACGGGGATTATTTCTAGACCAGATACGATAGTTATGTCTATTCACTTTACCACTTAAGCAAAATGTTGCTTCATCTGAGAACACAATTTTTTTGATAAAATTTGGGTTTGCTATACATCTGTTCTGAATGTTTTCGCAAAATTCTGTTCTGCGATCTGGATCATCTTCAGTTAATTCGTGACAGAAGTGAAATTTATATGGTTTCAATTTCTCGGATTTCATTATGTTCATGACGGAAGTCTGGCTTATGTCAAAGTCAAGAGCTAACTGGGTAGTTGATGTTTGTGGATTTTCTTCAAGTGATAGTAACACATCCAACTTTACATTGTCATTTGTGGCGGATTTTGGTCTTCCTGACTTGGGTTCATTTACTACGTGATCTGTTCGTAAATAACGCCTTACAGTTTTCGCCTTACAGTTTTCACAACTGTTGATTTTGTGATTTGGTGATCTGGATTAACTTCATTGAATAGGTTTAAAACTTCCTTATAAGAACGCTGTTTGTCTCCATATCCTCGCATAATTAAAATTTCGATACGTTTTCCTTCACTTAGATACACCATAATAGAAAAAACAATAGTAACAAATAACAGAGAGAAATATTGCACAACTTATACTACACTGATAGGTAGATTACTCAATAATTAATTTATTTGACAATTAAAGGTTTGACATTTCATCCATGGCTAAGTCAAAAACGATAAATTATTGATTAAAGCCTCAATTATTCAATAACAATATGAATGGAAAAATTTACTGTATGCAGAATATCACAAGGAATTCAAAAATGGAAAAATATACAGGGTGTTCTATTTAAAATAAAACAGTTGATATGCATTTCCGGTTTAACCGCAAATGGTACATTAAATTTGATAGCATTTTTGAATTCCTTGGATCTTCTTAGAAGGGGATAAGCAATTTCATCTAAAAATATCAAACCGTTGTATACTTATACAAATACTTATAGTATACATTCTCATTTAAGAACCAGATGACTGTCTTTACTTCTAACACAAAACTTTTAAAATTGTGGTAGCCTCTGAGACCTCTGAAGAAAACCACCTTAGGTGTTGGTTGATTTTTTTAATCACCTCTTATCCGAATTTTATTTGTTATTCTTATATAACAATAACAGAAGTGAAAAGCTCATTGAGGATATTTAACAGATTCTATCAAAGCGAAGCCAATAAAGAAACCAATAAAGAATATTATGATAAGTTAAAAAGGAAATAAGAAAACTTTGACATGGTAAAAGTATTTGACAGTGAATTACAGAATTATTATAATACGTCGTTGGACTATTTAAAACGGTGGAGTGAGTATCTGAAGAAGTTTGAGATATTTTTTTGGATGAATGAAATACCGCAATGGGAAATCGTTCAGAAAACAATAAGCGATTTCGTCCCGCTTTGGTTGGTAGGGACTTTGGTTAACCAATTATTAATAGGTCGTACGTCACCATTCACAGTAAAGACGATATACTAAATTACAAGCAAAATCTTTTGGTTTTCAGTTGGTAGAGGTAATTGATGAAATTGAGAAGAAACACTTTAGACTTGTTTGCAAGCAACCATTAGAGCTGATTTCCAATGTAAAAATAACAGCAACTGCCCCATCATAATTCCTTTCACGAACAAGGCATTTAAAAATTGATAGTTATTGTAAAAACTGGATTGGGAAATACCTCGCCCATATAAAAAAACTACTTTAGACAAGGATATAAAGCTACCACTTTCAGTAGTTGCCCAGTTTATTTTTAATTTTGAACATTTTTTAGTTACTTAATTTATAATGTTTTTTTTAATAAATTGAGTTTTTATTTCCATGAGGATTTAGGTAATTTTTGTTGTGAAAGTATAATGATAGGTCAATGTTAAAAGGTAGTAATTTTCTACTAAGAAAAGTTTTAACAATGTCCCTAAGGAAAAGGCTTAAAGAACAGTGTGTACGAATGCTAATGAAAGGCGAGTGTTAAACCAAATCATCAAATCTCCCCAACATCTACACGTCGAATGTTCAAATCTATTGGCGGCTTTCCATACCAATGGGACAACGACTAAATGTTTTAGAGCTGGGTAATTCCTAGTTAAAAAGTAATTATTAATTACAATTACAAGTAAGGGGAGTGGCCCGATACTTTGACAAAATTTCTTGGACCTTATTTGTTACAGAACCACGTTCATTAGTCATAGCTTTTAAACGATTCTTTAGTGTCTGCACATTACGTTCTGCTAATCCATTGGTTGCTGGATGTCCAGGTGCGCTGAATTTTTGGAAAATACCGTGATTGATGCAAAATGTCTTAAATTGGTTACTTACAAATGGTAGCATTATCAGATACCATAACTCGTGGATACCCATGAACTGTAAATACTTCCATTAATAAGTCAATGACCTTTGTTGATGACGGAATGAAATTTATTGTACTAACCCTTACTACTTAAAAGTCCATCTTATTAAGAACGGTAAACAACTAAAAGGTTGAATTAAATTTTCATTATTTATTCGCAAAATATGAAATACAATGACGGCCGTCGACAATTACTAAAAAGTTAAAACCTTGGAATGGTCCGGCGTAGTCAATATGTAAGCGATCCCAATTTTCTTTAGGTGGTTCCCAATGATGTTCTGCTGCTTATGGTAGCTTATGACTTATGGCTTACGGTAGTCTCAATATCTTTTCCTAGGACCACCATCCAAAACACTATTTTGCACATTGGTTACAGTACGCAAAATCAGCAATTTCTCATAGCAACAAAAGTTGTGGGAAAAGTGACATAAGGCATAGCCAAAGTAACATAAAGCATAGCCAAAGTGACATTAGGCATACCCAAAATAAATACCTGCAGCAAGTTGTCAATCTCGTTATTTGTAGTCTGTGGTATCTAAACGTTAAACCAGCAAAACAGTCCGACTTCTAATTCGTTGCTAGGCAACTGCTGCTTATTTATTTATTGTCAAACTGTCGAGCTGAAGGCGCCATTTTAGCCGCATTATACTTATCAGAGTTTTAACAGTTTTCCTTAACTTTTGGTGTATCTGCCGGTGATTTTTATAATGGATTCTGATGTTTCTGATTTTGAAAATACACCCCCGAAAATTAAAGAACAGGCAGACTTATTTTGCCAAAATTTATTGCCTGCTATTTCAAGAGAAAAATATGAAGCTGCTTACAGAAATTTCATGGAATGGAGAAGTCAACAAAAAACGAAGTCTTTCTCTGAAAATGTACTGATGGTGTATATGGAAGGCTTATCTAACACTAGAAAAGCCTCCACCATATGGTCGATTTATTCAATGCTGAAGTCAACTATAAGTATCAAACATGGTATAGATATTTCTACTTATCCAAAGCTTCGTACTTTATTAAAAAGGAAATCCGAAGGGCACATACCGAAAAAGTCGAAAACTCTGACCCCCGAGGATATTAATCGATTTTTGATAGAAGCACCTGACAATGAATATTTATTAACAAAGGTAAATTTGAAGGATTTATTTTTTAAACAATTTTCTATAATCGATTTTGATTTGTTCAGGTAGCGACGATCATCGGATTAAATGGTGGTCGTTTTGGATGGTGGTCGTAGGAAAAGTACAGTGTGCAACACGTGCGCAAATGTTACACAATATACTATTGTCTATGTTTTTCCAGTAACAATATCTCCTGGCTAATTGCTTTATCTTGGCGATACCAATATGTGTGGTATAAAGTTCAGAAAGAACGTAAGATTGAAGAATTTTTGGAATCACAACTCTTGAACCTTTAAACAAAATTCCATTTTCTAAATAATAATCACATTCATTTGATGTTTTTGATTCTAAATATTACTTTATTTTTGATAAATCTGGATCGCTGTCTGTATTAATACGAATACTTTCTGCATTTAAGTCTGTAGAAGATATTTCTAAAATCGAAGCGTGACATACTTGATTGACTTCTTCATTGATAATTTTGTCAGATTGACGATGCTATTTCGATAGCGAAACGGCTGTCATTACATTTAAAGTATTTAAAGAATAAATAGTGGAAGTTAATTCAACCTTTTAGTTGTTTATTGTTCTGAATAAGATGAACTTTCACATAGTAAGGGTTAGTACAATAAATTTCACTGATTAGTCTGTTCAATAGAAGCTCTGGATAAACAATCTACATTTATGTATGCTGAAGCTTTTCTATATTCGACTTCATAGTCGAATTCGGATAAAAATGAAGCATATCGTAAAAGTCTTGGAGATATCATTGCTGGTAACTTTGAATTTTGATGAAAAATTCTAGTAAGTGGAGCGTTATCAGTAACGAGCTAGAATTTCCGTCCGAACACGTACATAAAAAAGTGATTTACAGAAAAAATAATTGCTAGAGCTTCCAGATCTAGTTGGCTTTAGTTACTTTCGCTTGCTTAGTGATCGGGAAGCAAATGCTATTGGTCTTACAATGTTATCGATATCATGCGATAAAATCCCAGCAACTCCAGTGGGACTGGCATCACAGGCTGACTAGTGGTAAATTTGGGTCGTATGGAATTAAAACTTGATCACTGGCAATTTCTTGTTTAAGCTTATTAAAAGCTAATTCACATAAACTAGTCCATTTGAATTTGTTATTTTTCCTAAGGAGTTTTCGTAATTGATATGTCTTTGATGATACGTTTGGAATAAGACGTGTGTAATAAGTCACCATACCAAGAAATCTAACGCCATCAACATCTGTTAGCCTTAGCATGTGCAAAATGGCTTTTAATTTTTTGGCGATTTTGAAATTTCATTCTCTTTATGACATGTCCTAGGTAAACAATACTGGTTTGAAAAAAACACATTTTCTTCTGTTCAAATGTAAATCGAATTCATCAAGTATTTGAAGACATTCATATAAATTTATTTGACATTCCTCTTTTGTTTTCCCATGGACTATAATGTCATCAAAATAAGAATGAGTTTTTGAAAGTCTAGGATTTGATCGATGATTCGGTTGAATTCTGCTGGAGCTGTTTTAATAACAAATGACAGACGGTGCATTCGATATGTTCCTCTATGTGTCGAAATTGTTTGAATGAAACTTCCTTCATCATCAACTCGTATATGTAGGTAAGCTTTGTATAAATCTAAACCACAAAAATATTTGGAATCTTTTAAACAATGTAAAATGTAAAATGTCTTCTATTTTTCGAATTGGATAGTTTGCTGATACTAATTTATCATTGACTCCTATTTTGTAGTCCACACAAAGTCGAACGCCACTATCAGCTTTCGGAATAACTACTAAACTTTTTCTACAAATATTCCTGGAAATTGTTTAACTATTTGCTCTTCATTACTTAAATTTTGATCAAGTTGGGTTGTGTTGAATGCGTTATTGATTTGTTGAAGGTTGATATTAAGATGACGAATCCATCCTCGTCCTAAAAGGGGTTCGAAATTGTTTAGAACAATGTACAACTCTTCTCTTGATGATCGATTGTGGTAACGGGCTCTTTACCAATTGGATAAAACATATTTTTATATTTTGCACTTATAAAAATCTTCATTATAAAACGCATTTGCGTATCGTAATGTAACTTTTACGCACGCAAATTTTTGTTTTAAATGGTTGGCGACATGAGTGAAGTAATAATAATAATAATAATAATAAGTTTATTTACCATATTTTTTTTGCTACAATGATACAATGAAATATTAATACCTAGCTAAAGTAAATAAACCAAGAAAAAGTCACTAAGGGTTAACCCTGTGCGTGACATATTTATAAATACAAGAATATCACACAAAAACAACTGTAATAATGGTAATAATAATATTATAACAACAAATAAATAAATAAATGAGTGAAACCAAAAAAAGGTAGGACCTGAAGATTGGCATATATCATTGAAAGTTATTAAATGTTATTACACTATTAGTATAAAATCTTAACAGAGTATACAAAAATATTTAAAAATAAAAATGTATGATTTGAAATTTTGGAGCTTTGATTAAATGGATAATTATTTTTTCATAATTTTTTTTATTTAAGCTTTAGACTGTAACAAGAAATGTCTAAATTAAGAAATTGTTTTAATCGTTGCAGCTCAATTACTAGCAATTACTGTTTAACTTTCCCTTTAAACAACCCGATAGAATTGATAGATTTTAATTCTGAATCTAATTCGTTGTAGAGTTTTGGACCTAAAAATGTAAAGCATCTCTGTCCAATAGATTTTTCTGCTTTAGGTACAGTAAAAGATTCAATTCTATATCGGGTGTCATATGAGTGAGAAATCAAGCTGGCGTTCTTTTTGTGTTTGTGGAAATGTAAGAGTAAAGTTTTGGCATACAATTGGTACATGTTGAATATCTTAGTTTCAACATAAAGGACATCAGAGGGGTAAGTGCGGGGTTTTTTGTATATCGATTTTATTATAGCCTTTTGAATTTTTTGAAGGTTCTCTAGTAGGACAATTCCTGCTGATCCCCAAGAGATTAATCCGTAGTATAGATGAGACTCTACTAACGCATAGTAAAGAATTTTTAAATGGTTAATATGCAAAAGGTTGGATAAATATTTAAATTTGTACACTAGATGTCTTAATTTTCTAATAACAGAGTTGATTTGTACATCCCATTTTAAGTGATTATCTATAAATATTCCAAGGTATTTAATGTTTTGAGTTGATTTTATAGTTATTTTTTGTTGGTTGTTTTTTATGACTAAGTTCTTATATGCTGGTAAATTATTACTATATGAAGTAAACGGGATGTAGAATGTCTTTTCGAAATTAATTGTAAGTGATTTATAGTTAAAGAAATTTATAATCTTTTGAAAATCTTTCTCGGCAATAGTCTTTAGTGATTCCCAATTTTTGTCTCGATAAAATATCGCGGTATCATCTGCGAAGCTGATGATTTCACCATTTATTTCTTGTTCAAAAAGATCATTTAAATACAGATTAAATAATAGGGGTCCAAGAACTGTTCCTTGAGGGACACCACAATTTATGACTTGATAATCACTAAAAGTACCATTAATATTGACTGTTTGTTTTCTATTTTCTAGATAACTCTTTATTAGATTGTAAGCAACACCCCTAAACCCAACATTTTCCAACGCATCCATTAATTTCGTATGGTTCTAGAATTTGTTAATGTGAATATTACTAGAACTGCTACTATAGATGCTAAGTAATGACTGTCTAATTTCGAAGCTTTTCTAAGGCTAAAGCTTTTGCGAACAGTTTATAAGTTTTTATCATCAGATAGTAGTTGTTATAGTTGATAGGAGTAGTTGTTCACGTATTGAATTATCTCGGATTCCTCTTATAAATTGGGCTCTTAAAAATATCTCAGCAATGCTTCCTTGGCATTTGCAAGATAAAACGAATTCACAATCGATAATTTCACGTTTTATTGTAGTTACATATTCTACAATTGATTGATTTTCAAGCTGAATAGTAGATAAAAACTTATGTTGTATCACTAGAACATTATTTTTAAGGTACAAGTGTTTTTCGATCGTGTCCATAAGATGAATATAATAGAGAGTTTTCGCATTCCAAACGTAAAGCAACCGTTAAATTTGACGTACGCAACATTTTACGTTGTCGTAACAAATGTCAGCAGAGATTTCGCAGCCATAACTTGTCGTGGACGTTAAAAAAAGGTAAACAATAACAAAACATAACCTACACCCATACTTTAATTAGTGCAATATTATAGACGATGGAAGAAATTATTCAGCTTGCTTCTTTTCCTTCAATTTGGCCTTAATTTTATGGTCTAATAGTCATTTAACGGAAGTCATTTACATCCGTAATTTCGTCGTCTTTGTCGTGACACGCTAAATATTTGACGTACGCAAAGCAATAGACGTACGTAAAATATTAAAGACGTGTACGTTAAAATTGTCGTTGTAACTGCGAAAACTCTCTAATGATATTCGTTTGGGTTTTTAGGTGCCACTAATGCAATTAACGTATTGTATGTAGAAGAGCCTATAGAATTTTGTAACATTTGAGCAGCATAAACTGTGCCATTAAAAACATTTTTCATTTTAAGATAATTTTCGAAACGTTGCCTGTACCTACGAAAATCTTCTTTTTGAGAATCAAAGTTTTCAAATGGATGAATAAATGTGTTAGGGCTTTTTAGAATATGCTAAAGGTTGTCTGACATTTTGAACCACTTGCTCCAAGGTACTACCTATAGCTGTTGAACTAGCGTCTGTGGTTAAGATTAATTTTGCCCCTTCTTTAGGATGGTTAAGCAAGGATGTTTTAATTAACAAATCTTTTGCTTTCTTAAAACATTCTTGACAATTTTCTGGCCAATTTTCAATGTTTTTTATTTTGTCTTGATTTAAATAATTGATAAGTTCGTGTAATGGGTTTAAAATTTTTGCGAATTGAGGTACAGATTTGTGATAAAAATTAACCATTCCTACGAATCTCTGTAGTTGTTTGCATGTTTTAGGAATTTCATAATCTGTGATGACTTTAACTCGCTCGTCAGATGGTAAAATTCCTTCTGGAGTAATAGTGTGTCCTAAAAAATTAACCTTTGTCACGCCAAAAATACATTTAGAAGGTTTGACATTAACGCCAAATTTTTCTAGTCTTTTAAACAAGGTGTCGAGGTGGTTTAGATGTTCCTGCTCGGTTTTGCTAAAAATTAGATAAACGAACAGAAATTCGAGTCCTCTGGTGACTTCATTAATAAATCTTTGAAATGTATTGCCTGCATTACGTAATCCGAAAGGAGTACGTAGAAATTCGAATGCACCAAATGGGGTAGTGATTGCTGTTTTATAAACATCTTCCTCGGCCACAGGTATTTGATGGTATGCCCTAACTAAATCAATTTTTGAAAAGATTGTAGATCCGTGAATTTTTAGATTGACGTCTGAAATCAATGTTAACGGGTAACGTTCTGGAATTGTTTGTTTGTTGAGGAAACGATAATCACCACAGGGTCGCCAATCTGCAGAGTCTTTTTTAGGGATCATATGCAGGGGCGACGTCACTGAAGATGATGATGGTCTACAAATACCTAATTCCACCATGTCTTCGAATTCTTTTTTAGCGATTTTGTATTTAAGAGGATCTAACCTTCGAGGCTTACAATAAGGTAAATGACCTTCGGTAATTATGTGATGTTTTACTTCGGAATGAAAATTAGGAGATGAGAAAATGCTTGAGTATTTTTTGAAAACAAATGTATATTGATTTTCAACCGTAAATAATTTTGGAAGCTCCTGATTGGCGTTTTGTAATCTAACGGTGGACATAATAAAAGTTTCGTTATCTATTAATTTTTGTTTTTTTAAATCAAGTAACAATCCAAAATTAGATAAAAAGTCTGCGCCTATTATTGGTTTGGCTATATCTGCAATTGTGAAAAGAAAAGGAAATTTTCGACGTAGACCAAGGTCAACGTTCAAAAATTTTTTACCTGAAGTTGAAGTGTTATATTTTTATCTTTTTTATGATTGCTAAATATATTATGTGGAAGACAACTGATATCGGCTCCACTATCGACAAGAAAATTTAATTTATTAATTTTATCGTAAACAAAAAGGCGTTTTGAAAAGACCTTATTGGTAAGATTACAATTATTTACGGTTGGGGCAATTAGTTTTTTGAATTCGCGTCACTTTTATTGAAAGTATCTGATAAAAGACAGGGTGGACCGTTACATTTTTTGGCGTTTTTTCCGAATTTCTCGTGGAAAAAACACAGTTTTTTTGATTTATCAAGACTTCTATTTTGATGATAATTTGAATTCCCTGATCTATTACGACTATTCGACCTGTTTCTGTAACGTTGACATTGACATTGATATTGGGAGTCTGATGAAAAATTGTTTTAAAGAGAGGAGAGTTCTTTCTCAAATTCCATTTGTTTGTTTAAGATATTTTTGAAAGAATTTTGACAATGATCTATGAAATTAGTAATAGTTTTATTTAAATTTGACATTTCGTTAAGGGGATTTTGAATTTCGTTGATAGAATTTGAATTTTGTCTGTTTCCCAAATTTTATCTGCCAAAGATAATAAGTGAGAAATGTCTTGTTGACTGGAAGAAGTTAGAGCAATTTGGATTACGTCTGGTAATTTTCTTCTCCACAATTTGATCAATAATTTTTCATCTATTGTTTTATCCCCAGCAATTTGCAATTTGCTATAATATGCAGAGGGTATTTTATCACCTAATTCTGAACTAGACAGTAATTTATTTAAACGTGCTTCCTCTGACAATATTAACCTACTCAGAATTGTATCTTTTAAAAAAACATATAAATCACTTGTTGGTGGTTTATTAATAACATCATAAACCTCGCTAAAAATTTCCGGTGGTAAGTGTGCTACCGTAATGTGATATTTGCTTTTATCCGCTTTGACGTTACAGATAAAAAATTGACTTTCTAATTGTTTGAACCATAGTTCAGGTTTTGATGACCAGAAAGCTGGAAGTCTAATATTTTTTAAATTTTCTAAGGAGTCAATTCCTTCCGGGGAAAAAGTATTTGTTTCTGTCATGTCAGTAAAATTGTTTAGTTTGTTATTTAGTCGATTAAAAGATACTGGAAATGGTTATATGCAATTCCCCAAAGAACGACAAATCAAATGGCTTACCTGTCTGAAATCTTTGCGAGAATGACTGGTTCGGAAAACCTCTAGACTATGTTGTTTGACTTGGGGAATCTCGCTGTAAAATTCTTAGCTAGGGAAACTGGACTTGGGGAAGGCTCCGGAAATACTTCGTTTTGATATTGATCACACGGGTCGCTGCTGTTGGAGAAACTGGACTGGTGGACGGGTCGCGCTTTTTGGTCACTCCGGGTTGATTCGTTTTTATCACGTTGGTTAATTCGTTTTTGTTACTTCGGGTTGATTCGTTTTTCTTTTTGTATCACGTCGGGGTCACCAATTATTTAGTGGCGGGGTTCCACTAAATATAAATTTTATTATAAAAAAACTTTATATTTTAATACATTTCTTTAAAAATTACTGTATAAAATGATATGAAGTTTTATATGACAATCTTTTTTTTTCAACTCCTCGTTTTTTTCTTTTTTCTTATCAATAATCTCCCTAGCGACGTTCTTCTGGTTATTCTCCAGCTTCCTGCCTCCTTGGATCCTTTTTTCTTCTTCTTTTTTATCAGAGAGAAATGGCATTGACAGGAAATGCCAAATGACTGTCACTCAAGAAAAATTGCATATTACCATATAACCACAAAATAAAATAATGTCATAAAACTGTCAACTTGAAATAACGTCAAAATATGATTAGAAGAAGTCAAAAAGTGATAGGAGTCATTTTGTGTGCTCGTCGTAACCAGACAAGTGCACCACAGGGCTGATGGAGCTATTTGACTGATTAACTTGCGGTTGACGAATTTGGTCGATTAGAGCTTGCTGATTAGCCATCAATGTAGCCAAAATTTGTTGAAATTGTTCTTGATTCATTTTTTTTTTTCAAATAATTTTAAACGATTCTAGCTTGAATATTATTTTTGATTAACCGAACTTGTTTTTCTCTCGTCGCCAATTATTATATTGTTTAATTAAAGAAAATGTATTATAGGACTTATCCTTTTTATTTGAAAAATTGTGTCAATATGACATTGAATATTTTATTCTACCAGTGTAGTGTACTGACTAGCTACAAGGATATAACAGAACGATATATTTTAGATTATTCAATGTATCTAGTTATGCATTTCGATTCTCTTGTTAATATTTATTGAAATATATTTAATTAGGTTGCTTGATAAATAGTAATATTAGTTTGTGGTGTCTTATTATGTATTACTTAGTAGACCAATCCAACCTAACCAGGGTAGTGCTAAAATTAAAAAATGATTTGAAATTAAATATATAGAGGGAGTCAAGTGGCAGTGATAATAAAAATTCTTGACTAGAATCTGCAATATTGTTTACAAAACAAAATTATTTTTAAATTGAAAAGGTAACTAATTTTGATTCTTCGCTGATACAATTGTTTTCTTTATAGCCTGATGATGGTCTAAGGACCGAAACATGTTGCTTTTACAATTATAAGCTGCTTTTTATTAAAATTGTGGATTGAGTTTAAGTTTTATTGCTACTGTATAAAATTATTTTTTCCTACGACCACATATGAAAGTGCTAGTTTGCACACTTATTTGTACTTAAGAAAGTAGCTAATATCAATACACGTATTGAAAAGTAAATATCAATACACGTATTGAAAAGTAAAAAAATATAGTTCTATGATCTGTGACATTTACGTCAAATTTATCAATAGTAAACAAATGAATAACAAAGCAAGGACCATTTAATTTTTTTATAAATCTTCCTTGTGTCAAATATTGTATGGTAATTGCCAATACAAATTTTTCTGTAGAAAGTAAGAATAAAGAATAAAGTTTCTTATAGGTTTTTAAATTTTTAAAAAATAAACAAATTTTTATTCAGTATTATTATTTTTATAAAAACACTTTTAGAAAGAAGAACAGTTTATTCTTCTTTTTTATATTGTGTTATGTTCCGTGCATGTGTCGAATGTGGATTTTTGAAGTTATGTGTGTGTTTCTGTTTACAATTATCTTTGTGTCTATTATTATTACATTACTTTTCAATTAATTTCACCAACTGACCATTTTACTTTTAATTTTTATAGAGCCCACAAAAAAATTAAAATGTCATTTATCTAATAAAGAATTTTGATGTGAATTCCTGAGAAGGTGGTTATTTGATTTTAATTAATTATATTTCCATGCAATATATAAATTCCTAATTTTTAACATGACTAACAATTAAAATAAATTTTATAAATAAATTTAAAATATTTATTATAATAAGAAATATTGGGGTCGTAGGAAAAATCGTGTACACAACGCGTTGGAAAGTGTATTTCTTGCACTCGTTACGTTTCCGCACTCGCCACTACGCGGCTTGTGCTAAACTTAACTTGTGCGTAATACTTCACTTTCCACACTCGTTATGTAATATACTGTTATTTAAAATATGTTGTTTTAGGTGATACATTTTCGAATTTTACATAGGTACAGTGCTAAATGGTGTTTAGATTGTATCTACACCATATAAAATGTGTCAGCAGTAATCTCAAACCCAGTTTAACTTCAAGTAACCTTTATACATACAACCACCCTTAAGATAACTTTAATTTTAGGGAATCTTTGCTGTTGGAGTAATATTTTGAATTACCTATTTCAAAATTTTATTCGTACCGATTCGCTTCTTCATTGTCATAATTTGTTGTTTTATCCACAAAATAATTACTAAAGTAATTATAAAAGTAATTAATAATTCCTTTTTAAATGTAATTGTAATTAAATCAATATAATTCCTATTTTTACGACATGTACTTTGTAATTGTAATTATTTTTAAAGTACATGTAATTACCCAGCTCTGGAGGATACACGTGAAAGAGAAATGTACTCTGGACACGTGCTGAACTTCAACGGTTACATTAACCGATTAACCGACAAACAATTCGATTCCTTGGGTTTGAACGCCTTGATATCATTGCAAAAATGCCTTTCCATAGTACTCGTGGTGGGATTTCAACCCCTTTTATTTGCCGCTACGCTCATGTTTAAATTGCACAAACACAAATATGTAAAACAGAGCGCATGACGGGGATGAAGCAACCTGTTGATCTTGGGTTTTTACGGGGACTACGGGGACGATACTATACTACGGTGACGGTGGGTGAGTGTGAGTTCGAGTTCGTAGTTCCGTATTCGGTGGTGTGAGTGAGATTTGAGACGTGGTTGGGGAAAGTAAGTTAAAATGTGAAGTGCATATTTTACGTAATCCATACAAGGTAAATGTTTATTATAACTAATAATTAGAATAGGTACGTGGATGAAGCATCGTCATTGTAATTATAAATTCAATTCCCGCAAGGCAAATAAGCATTGAGGCAAAGCAAATAGAAAATGAATTTTTAATATCCAATTCTTTCTTCAACTCGAGTAACCATTTGGGTTGCTGCATGGGATACCTAATTGGTTATTATTTTATTGAAAATGAGAATTAACAGCCAGTTACTGTCAATCAAGAACGGTACAGACAATATTGTGACACCTTTTGTCGTACGCGTAATTTAAGAATTCGTAAGCAATGGTTTGAACAGAATGGCGTAACAAGCCATACAGTTGAACTCTCCATAAATTTGCTCCGTGAACATTTTGGTCACAAAATAATTTTTCCTCTCACAGATTTCACCAGATTTAACACCACCTATGCCGACATGTAGGGTTTGATGAAGGATTCCATATTTTGCTCAGAAAATCCGCCAGAAACTGTTGCAGAACTGCGGCAAAGAATAATATAGTATATTACATAACGAGTGTGGAAAGTGAAGTATTACGCACGAGTAAAGCACGCCACTACGCGGCACGAGCCGCGTAGTGGCGAGTGCAAGAAATACACTTTCCAACGCGTTGTGTACACGATTTTTCCTACGACCCCTATATTTCGTATCATAATAAATATTTTAAATTTATTTTAATTGTTAATCATGTTAAAAATTAGGATTTAAACGAGTTTAGATATTGGATGGAAATATTAATTAAAATCAAATAACCACCTTTCTCAGGAATTCACATCAAAATTCTTTATTAGCTAAATTACATTTTAATTTTTTTTGTGGGCTGTATAAAAATTAAAAGTAAAATGGTCAGTTGATGAAATTAATTGGAACTTGAAAAATGTTATGTTATATTTTGAACATTTTCATTTACGTTTAACTCCTGTTGTATGCGCCAATCATCTCCTCATCATACAACTCCTAATGCAAACAATTCAATTCACTGTGCAACAGACTCTCGTAGTATTATTATACACAAAAATTCAGAACGAATTCAGCACATATACACAATTCTTCACCTGTAATTCTCCACCTGTAATTCTCCATTTTTTGTTGTTTCTGTTTACCCATAGTATAACCAAATTGCACTTATAGGTACCTAGGTAAGTGTATATTTGGTTGCATAAATAATGCAACTCATACAATTATATTTATATATAAGCTATAAAGCTTGTTTGCAATGCTATAGTGAAAATTTTAAACATATGTATTATAAAAGTCAACTCAAATATTTTTTTGTATATCTGTAATTCTGGAAGGGTGAGTCGCCCCACTGCACTTACGCCTACCTATTAGCTCGTCAACCATCCTAACTGTTTAAAGTAGGTGATAACATCGTCAGTAGGCAGCTGCCTCAAATTGGCATGTGTTAGCCAGTTCTCGCCGAATACAGAAAGTGTTATTAGAGACAGTGCCGGACAATCACAAAGGACGTGCTCAACTGTCTCATCCTCTTGTTCACATCCTCTGCATAGTGGGATGTCAGATAAACCTAACCTGTTCAGATGTTTTCGTAAATGACAATGGCCAGTAAGTATACCCGTGGCCTATTCAGGGCTAATAGTACTTGTCTGCTACCCGTAAGGATACAGATGTTTTTACCAGTGATTTCTCTATTGGTGATCTCTTTTGCGGCTATGGAGACGGTAGTTAGCTCTGTCTGAGCTATACTGGCATTACAACCCATTGTCCATTTTATATTTAGGTTTAGGGACCAGGAGTAAATTCCACATCCTGAACCTACTTTTGTTATAGATCCATCTGTAAAGATACAGATAGTACCTGGCGCCAATGCATTTTGAGCGTTGTCATTATTTATTTTGCCTGTGAAAGGCATATCTTGGTAAAGTCGATTCTGTATTTGCTTGTAGTATTGGAAGCTCGTTTATAGCTTCGCGCCACAAACACCTCGACTCACCAGATTCTACTTCAAGTTGTGTTCCAGTAGAGAGGAGCCGTGGCATGGTCATCAAAACCACCTGCTTGATATATATATATAGCAAGAGGGGTGAGACCGAGGATCACCTCCATCGCTCTAGTTGGTTTCTTCTCATGCCTCCTGTTATGTTAAAGCATGCAGTTCTTTGTAAATGGTCCAGTTTGCGGAAGAATGTCAGCTGGTTTGTTTTAACTCCCCAGGCAATCGCGCCGTAGCTTAGCGTAGGTCTTATGATTGCAGTGTAGGTCCACTCCGTGATACTTGGTGCAATCCCCAGGTACGACAGATGGTTCTTCTACACTGTTCAAGGGCACTATATGCTTTTTTAACTCTATTTTCTAGATGAGAGTTCCATGTTAACTTGCTGTCAAAAGTGATCCCTAGATATTTCACCTCTGCAGAGAAGTTTAATTCAGTTTTAGGAGTTTTGGAGATTGATTGTGATCAATGGTGCACAGATTATAAAGGTTTAGTAGCGCTACGTTGGCGAACATATCAACTACTTTCTACGACATTGGTTTATAACCTTACTTTTTCTCTCATATAGATTTTATTGTTTACTTTGTATATTTGGTGTTTCGAGAATTTGGACCGTGGTTTTGGCCATTTAAATGTTGTTAAAACTCTTATTCTTTTGATTTTTATCTTTTATTATTATTATATGGAAGAAAAAGCAAAGTTATAAATCAATATGGTAGGATTTAGTTTACATTAGAGCCACCAGAGTGTGTATCGTTTATCTTAAAATACCAATACTAGTATAGAAGGTCGAACAATCAGTCATAATTAACCTTCCCTAAATAAAATTTAAGTTATGGAAAGAATAATTCAATTCATAGATATCTATATATTATGCATCTTTAAATTAATTGTAACTAATGATTTTTAATTTAGTATAGAATGATTTGGGAGAGGCTCAGAATGGCCCACCTTAATTTGTACTCATCAACAATCTGGTTTGCTATTCTCCAGTCATCTCCATATTTTGAAATCTGGAGTCGGGGAAGTGTGTTGACATTAACAGTTCTAGGCTTTCCTTCAAATTGGCGGTTTTTGTGCCATCCTCTTTGGTTAATGTGCCAATTTTACGGTAAGGGTCTTTAGAGAGAGCTCTCTGGAGTCTGGCTGCTTGTGGAAATTCTTCAATTTCGTCACAGTAGATTTTCCAGGCTCTTCTCTGATTTTGTCTAATGACTTTTTTATACTCTTTGAGGTAGGACTTATATGTGTCCCAGTCCTCTCTGAGTTTGGTATTCTTTGCCTTGTTAAAAGATGTTCTCGCCATTGCCCTCAGCCGATCCAACTCACGGCTCCACCAGGAATTGGTTGCTAAGTTCGACCTTTCCGAGGGGGCTGGATTTTGTATAGGCATGTTTAATGAATTTTTGCTTAGTTACATAGTAACTTTCTAGTTCTCCATTGCTGTGACACGTCATTTCCTTGGTGTTACTCAGGGACCCGTACAAAAGATGGACGTATTTAGTCCTGTCCGTTTTTCTGGGGTTCTTAGTTAGTTCAGAGGTTGACACTGATAATTTTATTTCCTATTTTATCCAGCGATAATCTGACATAGAAATTTCATCAGATACATGCCAGCTGGAAATTGTTGTACAAATTTTTATGGTAGATAATGTGATATCTATTTGCGTTTGGCTACGAGAGTTTATGAAAGTTGGTTCAGTACCTCTATTTAGAATGCAAAGATTCTTACTAATTATGTAATCATAAAGCGACTTCCCTAGTGTTAATAACTGCTACCCCAGCTTACGTGGTGTGCGTTCGAGTGGTTTAAGTCTTACCTAGAAAATAGAAAACAAAAAGTAAAAATTGTAAAGGATGGAAAAACAACTAAATCAGGGACCTATTTTATTTATTGTTTTTATGAATGATATATTGGAAATTCTCCAAAATAGTGATATAAATACTTGCAAAATAACTACTTATGCAGATGACACTAATTTGTTGATATCTGATAAATATTATCCAAATTTAGCTGAAAAAACAAATAATTTGATGAAGGATGCAGAAAATTGGTTTGCCGGTAATAATTTAATATTGAATATTAATAAAACAAATATTTTACTATTTCGCACACAGCAGAGCAGAATTGATACTCCTGATATACTTAAATACAGAGATACAGTTTGAAAATAGTACAAAATTCTTGGGAATCCATATTGATGAATTTTTACATTGGAACAAACACATAATTAATTTAGGAAAGAAACTCAACCAAATTTGCTACAGTATAAAAATAATAAGTAAGTATTTAAATGAAAAATCACTTAAAGTGGTTTATTATGCTAACTTTGAATCTACAGCTAAATTTGGTATAATATTTTGGGGAAGTGATTATAATATTCTAGAAATATTTAAAATTCAAAAAAGAGTATTAAGAACTGTCTTTAAACTAAAATACCGAGACTCTTGTAAAGGGATTTTTAAGAAAAATAAAATATTAACTATTTATGGTATTTACATCTACGAGTGTCTCTACTATTTTTTTAAAAATAATATAAAGTTTACTTCTTGTGGAGAAGTTCATCCATATGATACACGAAAGTATAATATCCTGTACCCAAAGCACAGATTAGTGTTGTCTGAAAAGCATCCATCTTACGCAAGTATTAGATTTTTTAATAGGTTACCTGAGTCAATTAAAAAAATAAGTACTATAAACAAATTTAAAAAAGAAATTAAGACACTACTCATAGATCTGGAACCTTACACACTGGAGTGTTACTTTAATCAATAATTAAATATTACATTTTCTGATACTATTTTTTTTTAATGATATATAGTTTGTAACCAAGGTATATGTTATTATGTAAAAATAAAGATTATTATTATTATTAAGGATAATAAAAAACTCTTCGTTTTAACAAAACTTCCAATATTTATTAAAAAATTGCTTTTTTAAAGGCTCAATGACAGCTGTTTCGCTATGAAGCATCGTCAGCGAAACAGCTGTCATTGAGCCTTTAAAAAAGCAATTTTTTAATAAATATTGGAAGTTTTGTTAAAACGAAGAGTTTTTTATTATCCTTAATAAGATGGACTTCCAAAAAGTAAGGGTTAGTACAATCAATTTTATTATTATTATTATTATTATTATTATTATTATTATTATTATTATTATTATTATTATTATTATTATTATTATTATTATTATTATTATTATTATTATTCGAGTCGCAGTCTATTACCAGTTCAAGCTTATGGGTGAGGCTGGGTGGTGGTTCAACAGCGTCCGAGTGGAGGTATGCGGATGCCAGTATCATCACTTTCTTTTCACCCTTTTGCACATATTCGTTCTGGACAAGTAGTGCTGAAGCTGAAAATTGAATCTTTTAGATTGCTTCAACCTAATATTTTCGTTTGTCTTATCCAGGGTTCCTGGATGAGTGCTAGTGTATCCTTCAACACGTCGAGGCGGCGGCATAGTGTTGCCGAAGCCATTTTGCTGTGTTGAAGATTCCACTGGATTATATTTACTTTCTTTGTATCCTCTTCCGGCGACATGTCCAAGATTTTTGTTTTTGAATTATTCGGCCTTCGACTCCTCCTCGGTTGAGGGTGGACTGGCCTCGCTCTCGTCGTTGGCGTTCTTAGGCGGTTCCTCTGCTGAGGCATCATTGAAGATGGCTCGACCGTATCTGCCTCCGCCTTCTTTGTTTTAAGAATCAATGAGGTGAACGCGTAGCTCGGCTAAGCCGACGCAGCACATCCTCTTTTTCAACAAGGTCAGCGTGAGCGTCGCTCGGGATCGAGAGGATGGCTTTCGTTCGCTTGGGGAGGTTGTCAACGTGCACCACATCGAGCACTGCCTCCTGCCACGGTTTAAGGTTTTGCACCGTCTGCGTTAACCATGCCAAAGTTTCCTCGTTATCGCAGGTTACTCTGATTATTTCACCAGAGTGCGACCTTCCCTATTTACTCTTACTGTTGTTTACTTTGCCGTACGGCCTTGTCAATAACAGATACCCTTAGGTGGTTGGTAGCTGCTTCACTATAGCTTTTATTAGCTATAGTTTTAGCATCATGCCTCGCCTTCTTTCCTCTAACGGGTGTTCCCTCAGAGGTGTCAGAGCGCATGCGCTTCTTTTCCTGGGTGACGACGCGTTCCTGGCCTCTTTTGGATGAAGAACTGGCGCCGCTGCCCAAGTTTTGCCAACCGCTGGTTTTGATTTGGAGGAGTGATTGGAGCCGGTGGTATCTTTGCAGACACCTTCCTGTTCCTTCGCTTTGTTCCTCCTCTTAGCCTCAGCACCGCAGACCCTTCTACCTCTACGGTGCTTTGGAGGTGTGCGTGTGCGCTAAGCCGCCGAAATTGTTTTCAAAGGTGTGCGTGTACGCTTAGCCTCCGGATTCTGGTTTTCATTAATTGTAGTTTTGTTCATTTTGAATCCCACGAGTAGCTGGGAAGGGTTGTGTCACCCCTGGCAGAACCCGCATACCTGAGGAGGGCTAATATACAACTGGTGCCCTCAGGGGATCCTTGGCGGCCACGTTCCCCGTGACCATTCAGTACATTCGCAAAAGCTTTTGGAGGTTTTTTAGGCCCCCTCATTCTACTTTTGACTGCCACTAATCAAGACATAAGTCCTGACCGTCCTCCTATTTGCCACCTGGAGATGCGCCTGGTAGGTGACCCAACCACCAGGATATTTTTTTTTGTATATTTGGTACAGTTTATTTTGGCGGATACTGTATTTATTTTTACTGAACCCTGGATTTATATTTGTATTACTAAATGTATCTCCAAACTAAATTAATTTTTAGCTTATTAATATAGCTGGTTCAGTTTTGGATAGACCAATAATAAAAGAAGAATTCACCAATCAATATGAAAAAATTTTAGATATGTTGGAAGACGAGATAAAGATGGTTGAGGTATTTGGAAACTATAGATCAATAGGAATATTTGCATTTGTTTTTTTGGATTTAATTTTTTAGATAATTTTCGACGAACAAATGGAACAACAACAAAAAACTGGAACATTTGCTTTAGATAAATATATGCCACCGGTGGCCGGCATATTAAGATGGACAAGAAACTTATGTTTGCGCCTCAGCGGGCCACTTATTCAATTTAAAGCATTGCAAAATCCGTAAGTTCTGATAAGTTTTATCCAGTTATAAGGTTATCTAGTTATCAGGTTATATAGTTATCTGGTTTTTTATTTATTTATTTGCGTTGCTGATGCGAATTGCACAAAAGCCCTTAAAAGTATCCATTTCATTTTTAGGATTGTCCAAAGCACTAGATCTGTGGAGCTTATAGCCAGAGCCGAACGATTTTTAGAAATTGCCGGACAATTTACAAAACAAACATTTATGTGTTGGGTAGAGGTAGTGCCAGAACAAATCGAAAATAATTTAAAACAAAACCTGTTAAGAAGGGAGCTAAGAAATAAAGAACTTTTATTAAATTTTAGCCCCGAGGTAAATTATTTATGTTCAGCAGCTTATCTGTCTTTATACAGTGCGTTCATAAAATAAGGCATAAATTCATTAACAACTAAATAAAAAATAATATTGGGAATTCCTGCGACAGGTAGATTTTTTATATTAATTTATTATTTTTTTAAATTATCTAATATGCAGCCTTGGCGTGATGACGTCATCGCCATTTTTTATACATAAAACATTTGTTTGTACAATATCATCGTTTTCAATACCCAGTACGTTTCGCAACCCAGTATAATAGTTAGGTTAATTCTTAATCATGATCACTTAATCATGATATGTACCTAGAGATTGAGTTTATAATTTTACTTTTATTAACTTAGTTAACTGAATAATTGGAGTGATCTCCAATCATATTTCTTAATAGTTTGCAGTAATTAGTTTGATCATCTTACTATCATCAATTTATTCAAACGAATAATCGGATTCATCTACAAAAATGATCAATCTTAGTGATTATATGGACGCACTATATAAATATAATTATTGAGAGATGTACAGCCAACCAATTTTTAAAATGCCTCTATAGTGAATTAATATCTATTTTTTACATGTTTTACTCAATAAGTAAAGACAAAAAAAAATCCGGTTTATTTTTTATTTTAATGTTTTGTGTTTTTTTTAGTTGAGTGCTATTCTGAGAGAAGTGCATTATTTAAAACTTATGGATGAGCCGAATATTCCAGATATTGTATTAAAACTCGCAGAAAAAAATGATGTTTTCCAACAGTACATTACGAATTTAAATTCTACCGTCACTTGGTATAATAAAATTAAAAAGTCAGCCAAGGAAGTTGAATTTAATCTAATTGCAAGTGAGGTAGCAGATATTGATAAAATAGTAGAAGTGGGAGAAAGTCAATTGAATTGGGAATCGGAATGTAAGTACTTAATAATCATAATTTTTAAGATACAAACTTGTTTATTATAGTAGTAAAGCATATTTACAGTTTACAAACCTAAATATAATTTAAACAATTAAGAATAAAAGAAGAAATAATAAACTTACAGCTAACCCAATAATCTATGTCCAAAACGAAAATAACACTAAACATTTTGATTTTAAAATATACAATTGACCTTTAAAGTGCCAAGATCAAAAAAAAAAGTTATTATTTAAAGTCTACAGAAAAAGTACTCAAGATAAATTAGAAGCTAAAATCTTAGGAAAAGAAAATCCTTAGAATTTGTTGGTAGTAAGCGCCAGAAAGGAAAGCTATCGTTTTGACCTGTCAAATAAGATTAGGCAAAATACACTCATAGGTTTTTAGGAATTTAATTAATTTGACAGAATGAAAAGTGAAGGCATCAGGCAAAAATGTGGAATACAGGACATAGGAAGGTAGGTCAGACAAAGACTAAAATATTTGAACAAACATAAAAAAAATGAAGGACAGCAGTTAAAAGTGCAAAATCGAATAATCCAATAGGAAAACGACCAAAGGGTGGACCACCAGAACTATGACGAGAAGGCTGGGCCCCATTGCCCGGAGAAGACTTGATTGCAATGAACAGGCAGTAGCCTACTAGCATGATTAATCATGCTAGAAATATGAAGAATTAATTTATTTGTTAAATTAATAGAGTTTCTAATGTTTCATTTACTATATTTATTACAAAGATATACACTATTTAAAAATATCTTGAGAAACTATTTCCTATTTACAATTACAGTTTTCAAAACTAGAACCTAATTGAAATACAATATTCTGGATCGGTATTCTTGACTGAGGGAGTAGATCTTCACGAGGGAACATATGTTTTTTTTTTATTTTGCTTGATGAATCTGTCATTGCAGTGACAAAGAAAATATATCTTCCCTCGGGAAGCGTTAGTCAAGAATACGGCCTCTTACAATGAAAACATAATCAAAATTAAACTTTATTTATTAATGTAGTTTCCTTGCAAGCTTATAAACTTTTCAATGCCATTTTTGAAGAATGATTTTACTTTGCTTTCGGCAATAACATCCTCATCGGATCGAAATTTCTATCCAGCGAGCCACTTTTTGAGTTAATCAAAGAGCTAGTCGTTACTGGGGACCGGATCTGGAGGATACAGTAGGTGTGGTAGCAATTGGAAACCTAATTCATGCATTTTAGTAATCGTTTTAATCACGGTTAGTGTCACTGTGCATTTTCTTGATGAATCAACAATTTTTTCTTTTATAAATAAGGTCTTCTTTAACAATTCTTCTTCTTTAACATTCAAATGATCCAATGCACCGATGCAATAGCCGCTGTTGATCTCAAAATAAAGAGTCCATTTCCGGCCGATGCTTTAATATTTGGACGTTTTTCATCTTTAACAGTCGGCTCAGCTGATTATCGATTTGATTGATGATTTTGAGGGTTTTTTCAATATTTTTTAACATTCCTGAAATTAATGGTGTTCAATTAAACTTAAATACAACCAATGATAACATTTATATGTTGAAAGATTTTCTAGATTTTAATTCTTTTACACTTTATAACAATATCACAAATTTTCAAGGCAGAACCTTAGATCTTGTTATTGGACCTCAATTTAATCAAGAAAATTGTAGTGTTACTAAAGATTTATCTCCATTTGTTAAAGAGGATCACTTTCATCCAAGTCTTAATTTCACTTTAAATTATTATAAAACTAATGAAACTTCCAAATTAAAAAATCTTAAAGACCAGTACAATTACAAATCAGCCAACTTTGATAAATTAGTTGCAACAGTCAGGGAAACAACTTGGGATTTTATAACACTAGAGTCAGATGTAAATATAGCTGTAGAGCATTTTTATATTACATGGGATAATATAATATCAGAATGTGTTCCAAAATACAAGCAAAAAAATAAATGTAATAAAAATTTCCCAGTTTGGTTTACCAAAGATATAAAACATTTGTTGAATTTAAAAGCAAAGTATAAAAAATTACAATATTTGTCAAATACTTTTAGGGAAAAATATGTCGAAATTAGAAAACAAATTAAATCACTTATCAATAGGGAACACAAAAATTTCTTAAATAAAATACAAAATGAAATGCCTAACGATATAAGTCTATTCTGGAATTATGTAAATGCAAAAAAATCAGATTGTACCGAAGTAGGAAATCTAACTTATAAAGATAATGTTATTAATAAAACAGAAATCGCAGAAACATTCGCCAATTTTTTCTTATCCACTTATAACACTAACAAATCTACTTACAATATTAAATTTGATGATACAAAAAATTTTAATAATGATATATTTTCAATTCAACAAATTACAGAAGAAGATTATGATGCGGCAGTAAAAAAACTTAAACCAAAAAAAACTGCTGGGGCAGATGGATTACCTCCATACATTTTAAAAGGTTCTAGTCAATGGGTCAAAAAACCATTAATACATATTTTTAACAGAATTATTGCAACCAAAACGTTCCCACAGAAATGGAAACTAGCCGTTACAACTCCGATACATAAATCTGGATCCAAAGTGAAGAGTGAAAATTATAGACCTATCTCAATTATGTGTGCACCGTCAAAATTATTCGAACAAATTATCTACACCAAAATATATCAATACATTAAAAATTATTTAGTTCCACAACAGCATGGGTTTATAACAAAAAAGTCTGTGAATACAAATTTATTTCTTTTTGGAAATTTTGTACATGAAACATTGGGTAATAAATTGCAAATTGACACTGTTTTCACCGACTTTCAAAAGGCTTTTGATCGGGTGGATCACGATATATTATTGGAGAAACTACATAGATATGGGTTTGACATTAATTCGATTAATTTGATGAAAAATTATTTAGAGAATAGAAGATTTATTGTTAGATATAAAGGAAACGTTTCGGGTAAATTCTACGCCAATTCGGGGGTACCACAGGGATCCAATTTGGGTCCTCTCTTATTTTTAATTTTTATTAATGATTTGCCAACTATTCTTTTACATTCGGAGTGCCTTCTGTTTGCAGACGACCTTAAATTGTATAAAAAAATACAAACAGTTCGTGATTGTGTAGGGTTGCAAAGAGATATTCAGTGTGTGTATGAATGGAGCTTACTGAATAAACTTTATTTTAATTTAAGCAAATGTAAAATAATGTCAATAACGCGTTCTAAAAATCCGATTATTTTTAGTTATGATATGGGAGGAGAAACATTGAGACGATGTACCGAAACTAAGGATCTTGGTGTTTCATACAATTGCATGTTCTCATTTAATTTGCATATTAGTAATATAGTTTCTTCAGCTAATAAACTATTGGGATTTATTATGAGACAAACTAAATTTTTTACTAACATTACGACAATAAAACTTCTGTATTTTACTTTAGTTAGAACAAAGTTAGAGTTTGCAAGTATCCAATGGTTTACTGAATCCGCTCAAAATTTAAGTCGCATTGAAAAAGTTCAAAATAAATTTCTTAGATATTTGTATTTACGAAAGTATAAAAAATGGCCCGATTATAATACTGTTAGAACCACTTGCCTTAGACAAGAATTTAAAATATTAGCGTTAGAACAAAGAAGATACTTAAATGCGATTATGTTTTTATATAAAATTATCAATAACAAAATTAATTGTCCGGAAATTTTATCCTTGATACCATTTAATGTACCTGGACGATGTACTAGAACATTCCTTATGTTCAATTTACCAAAGGTTTTAATTACAACAAAAGCTCCGCTTATAATCATTCTAAAAATTGTAAATAATTATAATAATTTAACTAATATAGATTGGTGTTTACCAGCAACCAGGTTTCATAAGTTAATTTTAGATCAAGTTTTAATGCTCGCTTAACCACAGTGTGTGTGAATGTTTGGTGTTTGTCTCTCTATACATTCAACAACTTTCTAGTGATTATATATTTTACTTTTAATATCATCACTATTAGTTATTAATATTAATTTATAAATATAGATGTAATTCATTATTGTTAACCATGTAATAAGGCATCTAGCCTGTTTGGTTAAAAAATAAATAAATAAATAAATAAATAAATTAAAGTCATTTAATGAACAGTTTGAACATCCAGAGTGTTTACAGTCATTTGAAGTCAGCATTTCAGTTAATAATTTTGTTGATTTCTACGGAGTATTCAACATCGAATAAGATATCGTAGGTATTGATACCGTAACTAAAATTGACTAAAAATAATATTAAATATACATATAATATATACTACAACGTTTGAAAAACAAAAACAAATTCAAATCCAAAAATTTAAAATATTATTTGAAGAAAAAATTTAGAACAACTAAATAATTATCAACAAAATAGCTCAATACCGATCATTTATAATGGCAATCAGTAAATGAAGGTACTTGCCAGACAACGGCAAGAGACATAGAATAAGAAAATTACCAAAATTCAAGTAACTAATAAGTAAACAAACTGTTTAAAGTAGAACACTAAATTACGACAAAAGAAAAAAAATAGTTATTTGTGTAACTAGTGCAAAAAGTGCATCTTTGTTGCACGATGCATGGTGCACTCATACTGAGTGCAAAGAAGATGCTTTTTGCATATGTTGCACACAACATTTTTTGTACGATCGAATAATTTTTTTGTTTTAAATTTTATTGAAGATTATTTGGTAATTTATGTTACAATAAACAAGTTATTTGATTATAAACGATAACAGTGAACATGGAAAACCAACTAATGTTATAAATAAAACTAGTTATCTACTTTTTTGAGGTAGGTAATTTCAATTTTGATATCGCAGTTTGAGCAGTTTGCTATAGTAATTGATGGACAATCTTCGTTTCCAGTTATTTTTTGAATTTTATTTTCATATCCGGTTTGGTCTTCTTCACTGATAACTCTTTTTCGAGTAGTCAAGTTTGTCGTACCAGTACCTTCCAGAATTTGACTCGCTATTTCATTTTTTTTTAGAAATAGATTCCTCAATGTAGCCTTCGGCCACTGTTGAAGATTTCCATCCTCCATGGCGTTTTAATGTTAGTATGTCTGCCCCCTATTCTACAAGTAAGGTTGCAGAAGACCTGCGAAAACAGTGTCCTGTGGTTTGCATTGGGTTTTCCAGATTTAAATATTTTGCAATATCATTTGGAATTTTACTAAAAGTATTTATACCAACAGGTTGTACTGAACATTTTCCGTTATAGTATCCTATAAAAAATCTAGTGTGATTGGTAAACTGAGGACGCATATTTGCGATACATTTCAACAAAATTAAAACTTATAAATTTGCAGTTACATTGTTAGACATTATTTAAACTTTATAAATTTTGTATCTCGCCTTCATCATTAGGTATTTATTATCTGGAGCTTCAGTTAAAAATCTATCAAACTCCTGTCGGGTAAAAACTTTTGATTTTTTGGGAAGGAATCCTACATTATTTTTCTTCAAGAATGGAATTAGCTTTTTGAAATGTCGAATATCCAAATTCTTATTGATTAAAAGTGTAGCTTTTAACATTGATTATTCCGACCATAAGGTCGATGGCTGGAGCTTCTTCAAGAGAAGCTAGGAGAACGTTTTCAGTAATGTTCTTTATGAACTTAGTTTCACACCAGTTGTTAAACCGCTCATAACAAGTTTCATATACTTTTTTAGATTTATTGGGTAAAGGTACTCGTACATTTCAGCCTTTTGCTCGCAATTCTATTGCTAGCTTTTTTGTGAAACAACTGCGCATGCGTTTCAGACTTTTGACTGCAACAAAAAGGCGCACAAAAGTATAGAACCATTTCTATTTATTCAAGGTCAAATCCGCGCAATCTCGCCTGTTTTTAGGGAATTTTGATCGAACAACCCAAAATCTATGTTGGCAGAAATGTCAGTTTACGTCAGCTGATTCTATCCTGTTGTCCTATAAGCATAATAAACATTGAAGTATTTTATGATAATATCTATATGATTATTCCGAAGTTCGTGTGTACTTACAGTTTGTATTTGTATGAAAATCCATGTTTTAAATTAAAGGTATCGTAACCTCAAATATTCAGAAACTGGCAACACTTGTCAAATGACGAAAAAAAAATCTCAAAAGTTGCGGCAATGTACGAAGGCATGGTCAAAATTTGCTAGCAATTCAAAATAGACTTGCAGGAAAAAGGCTGAAATGTACGAGTACCTTAATAATTCTGTAATGGCTCTATTTGCCGTTTCCGTAATATTGGGTGGTGTCCAAAAAATTTCTACCTCACCGTCCGAACTCGACATTCTTACGCTTTGGCTTTATAACAGAATGTTGTATTTGTAAACTGATAACTTCGTATTAATAATAGAAACGCTAGCTGTCAAAAGCCGCACACGGCGTACATAGGTATCTTGATAAAAAGTAAAATATAGTCCTACCTGCTTTTAATTATGAAAATTTCTGGAATATTTATGTTCCATTTGTAAGCAAAGCAATGCATGAATTGTTTCACGTTAAATAAATACCACCTTATATACAAGCGGACAATAGCCTAGCATAAGTCAATTTACTTTTTGCACTAGTAGCAGTAGGTACAAAAAATTAAGCTTTTGTCATAATGAATAGTGCAAAAACGACAAAGTTTTATAATTTAAATATGAATTATAATTATAATTTAAATACGAAAATAGTATATTAAACAACGCATTTCATATGGAATTCTGTTATGACACGAGTTCAAGTTTAAAAAACGAATCGCGAAGCGATGAGTGTCACAGCAGCCATATGAAATAAGTTGTTTATAATATTTTTTATATTTTGCCCTCTTTACAATTTTTTAAATTAATTTATTATTTATATGTAATTACGAAAATTTTGATTTTAAAAAGTATGTCGGTAGCACTGTGTAATTTATAAAATTTGACAGTTGTGACATTTAAATTATCAAATGTTAAGGTTTTAAAATATTCTAAAATGAATAATACACCAATAATAATATATTATATAAGTAAAATATTATATTCATATTCACTAATACTTTCTTAAAGAACAATATAAAATTAATAAATTGCTATTAGCCACAAATTTCATTGTCAATAGTCTTATCATTAGATACTACACTCATGTCGCCAACCATTTAAAACAAAAATTTGTGTGCGTAATAGTTACATTACGATACGCAAATGCGTTTTATAATGAAGATTTTTATAAGTTCAAAATATAAAAAATAATTTAAATACGACTGATACGAAAGAAAGTAAAGTAATTCCATTGTATTTGTTCTTAGCTTTGTGGGAATACATGATAAAACTACACACCTTGGTCGGCAACCTTCAAGGACATCTTCAAAAATGTCAAACAAACTTGAACGAAATCAAAAATATCCTAGTTCCTTTTGCTCGGCAACCACTTTTTGAAAGAAAAGACGGACGTAAAGACACGTTCCTAGCAATCGAAGAAAGAGCAGAAAAAGTAGAAAAAAGAAAAAGCGACATCAAAGCTGCTGCCGATAGAATTTTACAGCTGCTAGAAGAAAATATGAATCTATTCCAGATGACAGACAAACAGGACAACGAACAATGGATAAAGTACATCGACTATATCGACAACATAGTTTCAAGTTATCTTTATCAATCGGTTGGTTGCAGGTTCGTTTTCAATAGATAGTTATTTATACAACAAGTCCAAAAAGAAAGTATTTTTGCACGAGTTTCATACACTAGTTTTTCTACGTTCAAATTCTCATTTTAAAATAGATTTTTTTTAGATAGAATTTTTATCAAGATGCATTTTTCGTAATCTGAATCGTACATGATACAAAATAACATAAAATATGCAATTCAAAAATTCAAACGTAATATGCAATTTCACAGAATATTTCTTGCGAAGTTAAGCGGTTTTCTTACCGGCACATTCCTAATTTAATAGAGAGTCAGAATAACTCTTTTTAGGAATTTAAGCTGTTTGAAGTACAATGTATAGTATGTGTTCCTCCGTTTCTTTAGCCCTTTCGCAGAAACGACAATTCTCACATTCAGATTTGCCCATTATTTTGAGGTGATACTTCTAAGGGCAGTGTCCAGTAAAAAGACCAACGGTCAATTAATATCTTTTTTACTCATTTCGAGAGGGGATCTTTCTCTTTCAGGTTATATATCTATCTAGATATATATCTGGCTTATTCATCCAGTGATATTAGAGTCCTGTTCCCACAAATGGAGTTCCTTTTTGGTGTGGTTTTTTGTGAGCTCCATACCTTCCTCATTACCTCCAGCTTCCTCATTACCTCATTATCTCTCTGTGACCTGACACCCACATCAAGGTGACATTGTTACTTACTAGTTATTAAGAAATTGTTTACATTCTCAGACTGGCTTTGACTGATAAGTAAAAGAAAACAGAGCTTTTAAAGCTCCCTGACTGTAAGAATATAGATGCTTGTCCTTCGAGTAATGCGGACCCATTACTCCCACTCCAACCCTTTCATCTATCTTGGACCTACCTGTGTACCACACCAGTGAGTCCTCTTCCAGCTTTGGTTCGACTTCTTCAACTGTATGGCGGTTTCCTATAACCACTTCAAACGTTGTTTCAGTCAAACTGGCATGGTATCTATAGGTTGGGTTAAGGATGCTTGTGGAATTTTTTCCAGGATCCTTGGATGGCCAACCCAATCAACAGGTTTTAAGTTTTGTGTCTGTTACAGTCGCAAGGCACCAGCTGCGGCCTCTCTCATAATCCAATATTACAGCGGCTGTTCTTTTTATTTATAATGGCGATCCACGAAGGCAAGGTGCGGGCAAAGAATAACACATTGTTGACTTTCTGGGGATGAAGGATCTTTTAAAATGTTAGTTCGAGGTGATTCGAGCTGAACGGTGACGGGATGCATATGAGACGAATTTCTTGTGGGCCTTTCTGTAGTTTTAAGAGCGGGGATCGGGGATGAAAGTTTTTTGGTTTGGCCGGACTTGAGAGAGATAAATGGTGTAGAGATTCATAGAAGAGAAATATTTTCGAGCACTAAAAAGAAGCAGAGGAAAGTAGGTCATTTATGGAGAAAAGGAAGAAGGTTGTGGATATTGAATGTTATGTAACACGTTGTCATTGCCCCTGTTATTCCCAAACAAGCGCCAGTCGTTGCACTTTCTGCAACTTAGCACTTGTTAATTGTTGAATTTTAGTCCACCACACAATTGAAGCATAGTTGAGCAACGGACAAGTGCAATAAAAATTGTATTGCACTAGAGCAATAAATAACCACTTTTTTCACTAAATGTAGTTCAATAAAAGTTTTTTTATTGCATGAAATTAGAAAAATGTGTTTAATTTATTGTATTAATTGATTAATATTCCTTTTTGTACAGTTTAGGATATATAATAGAGCACATGGATCCTGCTAACACCCTACCACCGTTGTTCGAATCCCAATTAAAATTGCTCGAACCAGATATAGTGTTTATACCATCTTTAGACCCAACCGATCCAGATGGGTTAAAAAGTTTAATAATGGGCTTAATAGATGACGTTCTCGAAACTTCGGCTGTAGTCAAACGGTTCTCAAAAGTAAAAGAATTAACATACAAAGAGGAAATAGAAGCCAACGAAGATATAGCTGATATTAAAAATGATATATTACTGAACATAGATAAGGTTATAGAAGAAAGTTACGAATTTTGCGATAACTATCAAACTTACTCCTATCTTTGGTTGGACGATAGACAAGAATACCTCTATCAGTTTTTGACTTACGGAAGACCACTGTCAAACGAAGAGTTAGAATACGTAGGAATGAATGATCCTTTGGCTCCGAAAGAGTGTGCACCAAAAATGGAACATTTCAGAGATCAAATTGATAATTTTGAAAATTTGTCGAATCAAGTAGAAACAATTAAAGAAGCTGAAGTCTTTAATAATTGGTTTAAAGTTGATGTAAGACCCTTCAAACAGGCATTACTAAATACGATCAGAAAGTGGGGTAACATGTTTAAGGAGCATCTTGTTACCACCGTCACAAGTAGTTTATGTGATTTAAGTAACTTTATAAGGTAAGTACATTATTAGATTTAGAGTAATGTTATCAATCTATAGATTTTTTATACTTTTATGAATTCATGGACCAATTTAACTCACCACTTAATTAAATAAGCACAAGTTTTATTGCAAGTGGCTGATATTATTGACAGCTACATAGAAACGTGTAAATAAAGCAGAACGAATTTTTTGAACAGAAATCGGGAAAAAAATATAATTTTTATTACATATTCTTTTACTTTAGTACGGCGATCGGTATTGCATTCTAGTATTTTCTTTGTAATTTTTCTAAAGATAAATATGGTATCTACTGTCAATCTATTCTTACTGTTGCTCTTCGCTCAACAGAATAATGTGTGATATAGCAGATGTCATGAAATTTGTAAGTAGTTTAACTACAGAGCAAGAACAAGATTATTTCTCTGAATATTGTGGCTTTTAAATTCCTCTCCTAGTCTTCGCCAGACAGACTCACGCCCGTTAAATTGACTTTAGACTCATTTGAGAAGAAAATACTCAATCCAATCATCAACCGTCTAGTTTTGATCATTTTTAGTGAAACTTATTCTTGTAACTCTGTATTCCCTGGTTATTAAAGGTGTTTCGCTGATCTTTTACTGCTCAATCCACCTCATCACGAGATGATATCAGGACAATGGAAGTAATGACCAAGACATTGTCTGTTCGTCGAAACGTTCAACACATACTTCCATTTATAGTAGAATTATTTCTTCCCAACAAATTTACAACAGAATGCAGTAAAGTTGATGGCATTATTGCATCCTCAACCGATAAAGTTCTGCTACTACTAACGACACAACACCTTCTAGCAAATAAAATATTTTATTAAACAACCATTTTAGTAACAGAAATGTACTTAACTTTCGCAGACGATGTTAAATTATGGTAATAATTATGCTTCTGTTACACGCAAAGTGTGCGTGTGTCCAGATTATTGACATGAATATTATTATTATTATTATTATTATTATTATTATTATTATTATTATTATTATTATTATTATTATTATTATTATTATCAAAAGACTTATGCACTTACTCAGCTTTCGCTGGTAATATTTACCTATCCCGAGCGTAAACGCAAATGGGATTAGGCTCAAAATTTACATATTTAAAAATTTCCGAACAGTGTGACATGTGTTTAAAATTGCCGCTTTTTGCAAGTCCATAAAAGTGTTTTTATGAAGATCAAGTTTTTTAAGACTATCTTCAAGACTTTTGGGAATGAGTCCAGTTGATGATATGATGATCGGTACCACCTCCACTTTTTCTGCATGCCACATCTGTCCCACTTCTATGGCAAGATCGGTGTACTTTGCCATCTTTTCATTATACTTATCCAAAACGTTGTTATTGTTTGGAACTGCAACATCGACTAACAGCACCGATTTAGCTTTCTTATCCACTACTACAATGTCGGGTCGATTATTCGTCACCTGTCTATCGGTGATAATGGACCTATCGTAGTAGAGTCTAAAATCTGCATTCTCGAGCACTGCCTGTGGATTGTATTTGTAATACGGTGTATAGGTATTCAGCAGTCCATATTTGTTGGCCAGTTTCTGGTGGATAATATTACACAGCTGGTTGTGCCTGCGTAAATAATCCGTGTTGGCTATGGTTGAACATCCTGATGTGTTGTACAGTTTCCGATGTTTGTTGGCACCGTCTACACTTGTCGGTTGTAATAGTTGGGTCCCTGATAACAAATTTTTTGTAGTTGTTAGTATTTATAACCTGATCCTGCATAGCCATCATAAATCCTTCAGTCTCTTGGAACAAGGAACCGTCAGCAAGCCACCTATTTGATGCAATTTTATCAATGTGTGTTTGCTTTAGGTCGTGATGATGTCGACCATGTAGAGCTTTTTGGGCCCATTTTACGTGTTTCTCAGCATCTGTTGTTGTTTCCAAGTCCATATGAGGGTCTGCTAAATTTAGAGGCGAGTATTTCTTATCTGCTCCTATGACAGACTTATGTAAATTAGATGACAGTGATTTTGTGATAAAGAAGTCTCGTTATCTATTTATCTGTTTGTTATGTAGATTTACTATATCGCATAAAGCTCTTCCTCCCTCATTTCTCGGTGGTGTTGTTCTAAGCACTGACGATGTCGGATGGTGACATCTGTACTTTGTCATCATAGTTCGGGATGTTCTCTGAATATCTTCCAATTCGGTTTTTGTCCATTGTAAAATACCGAAAGAATAGGTCAACACAGGTACGGCATATGTATGAATGGCTCGGTTTAGATTTCCTGCGTTCAACTCAGCTTCTAGTAGGGAACTTACCTGTAATAAAAAGATCTCCTACCAGGAGAAATCTTGATTACTTCAAAAAGAACTAAATGGATTTATAAACGAAAACAACGAGCTTTTTTTCTAATTAAAAACTGACAATTAATATTTGTATCTGTCAAAAACATAATCCATTTTGAAATCCAAAGCAAACTTCAACTAATTGGTTTACAGGAACTTCCTATTTCCAACATACTTCCACCATGGGTCACGTTAGACGAAGTGTGACTCAATTAACCTCTCAGGTTTTTTCGAAATTCTTCCTGAGCGAGTGACAACATTAGTAGGAGTTTCACAATCTTCTATTTCGTGTTCTTTATTTCTTCCTGTAATACCTCTCTTTTTTGCTTCATCTTCTTTTTGCAGCTTTGTTTTGTAATCTTGCATCTGTTCTTGAGAAGTTATTTCTAGAGGATATAATCTCTGGATTGGTCTGGTTACCAATCCTGATGAAGTTTTCAATCGAACAACTCGAGTTTTTCCATCCTTTCCTGGATATGTATCAACTACTAATGCTAAAGGCCAGTCTATTCGTTTTGTAAAATCACTTCCTATTATAACAACATCTCCGACTTTTATATCACCAGAAGAATATTTTTTTGGTTTCAGTATCAATTGTCCTAAGTATTCTTTACGGAATCTCCTTAATAACTCTTGTTTTAGTTTTAATCTATATCTCAGACGTTTGTTCAAACTTGTTGCATCAATGTTGTCAATATCTGGGACACCAGTATTTCTCAAATCATGTAAGAACATTGATGGTGTTAGTGGAGTTAGATCAGAAATATCATCAGAGACGTAAGTAAGTGGTCTGGAGTTCATCAATGCCTCACATTCACAGAGCGTAGCTGATAGTTCGTCATAAGTAAGCGATGTTCTGCCTAGTGTTTTTCTCAGGAGGTCTTTCAAAAGTCTTATTAACCTCTCCCACCAGCCACCCCACCATGCACATGTGGGGGGAGAAAATTTCCAAGTGAAACGTTTGGCTTTACTATATTCGGCAATTTTATCCCAATCGATTTTTTCAAATGCGTTATCCGCTCCCACAAAATTTGTCCCATTGTCGCTATAAACAACAATAGGCCTACCTCTTCTACTGATGAATTTCCTGAATGCTTGGAGGAAGCTATCTGTGGATAAAGTCGAGACTAACTCTAAGTGCACCGCTCTATAAACTGCACACGTAAAGATACAAATCCACACTTTGGAGTTTTTCTGTACAAATAATGGTCCAGTTAAATCCACCCCAATAATCTCAAATGAAGCAACATCTGATACTCGATATTTTGGAAGTGATATAGGCATTGCATCAAGATTCTTCACATTGTATCTTCTACATATTACGCACTTGGAGACAACAGATTTTATAGTTTTCCTACTTCGGATTATCCAGAATTTTTCACGTAAAATACTAATTAATCCTTGAGTACCAATATGACAATTGTTGACATGAAAATCATAAATCATTCTGGAGACAACTATGTGTTTCGAAGGTAATATTATAGGATATCTAAATTCAAGAATATCGTATCTTTCTGAAATTTTTGTTTTCAAACGAATTATTCCATCTTCGTCTTCGTATGGACATAAAGAAGAGAGGCTCTTATCTTCAATTCCTCTAAAATATTCTTGCTGGATGAACTTAATCACTAAATTTTCGGCTTTTTTAATTTCTTCGAATGAAAGGTTTGGACTTAAAAATTTCTCTTGTTTGCGGCAATTATTAACAAATCTTCGAACCCATCCTACTAATTTCACAATTTTTTGGAATTTAGAAAAGTAACAGAAAAGTAATACCAAGAGTAATCCTTTTCAGTATTAAGATAACAAGATATCGTATTTTTTGCCTCTTTCATAACAATTGAACAGTCAGAAGTAAATTGTTCTCTAGGCCATTGGCTATTCTCCAATAACTGCTTCGAGGAACAACCTCTTGATGGTAAATCTGCAGGATTTAGATGACCAGGAATGAAATTCCAATCTTCTTTTCTCGTCAGGCGTTGTATTTCTTCAATTCTGTTCCACACAAATGTCTTCCATTGATTGTCACCTTGAATCCATGCTAATACTGTAGTCGAGTCTGTCCAACAATATACAGGAATATTACTCTCAATAATTTGTAATACAGACGATAGAAGTCGTACACCAATAACTGCAGCTAATAATTCCAATCGAGGAATAGATAACCTTTTGATTGGCGAAACTATCGTTTTAGCTTGAATTAGCTGAACAGTAGGCGTTCCCTCAGTATCTTCGGTTCTCCAGAATAATAACTGCTGAATACGCATCCTGACTCGCATCAGAGAACATATGAATACTTGTTGATCCCGACTTTGAATTTGATGATTTAGAGAGCCACCGAGGAACTCTGAGGTTAACTAGAATGCTCAGTTCTTGAACCCAATTTAAACAAGTGGACTTAATATCTTCTGGTACCTCCGTATCCCATCCAATTTTAAGAATCCACATCTTCTGCAATAAAATTTTGGCAAATAAGGAGACTGGGCATGAAAATCCAATGGGGTCAAAAATTTTGTTAACTGTAGATAAAATAGTTCTCTTCGTGATTTTATCAAAATTTAAATCATGAAACCAATCGAAACATAGTGTTAATGCATCTCTCAAACGATCCCATTTTAACCCCAAAACAGGTGACACGATAGGGTCCGTAGTAGCATCGTTTAGAATAGTGTGTTCCCAACCGCGCAACTCGAATTTGGCTTCATTCATTATTTGAATAGACTGCTCCATGAATTTTTCCAAATCTTCCTCTGTATCGAGACTCGTGACACAATTGTCGACATAAAAACTTTTCTTCAATATTTCGACGATTGTTTTATCATAGGAAGTCTGACAATTTTCTAAAACAGCTTTCAGATGATGTTGTATTACAGCACCAAGAAGAAATGGGCTGCAGTTAACTCCAAACACTACCCTTGTATGTCGAAAGTGGGTAAGAAGACCATTTTCATTGATCCAAAGAAAACGAAGTACATCTCTATCAGAAGGAGCTAGACTAATCTGCAGAAAAGCTTTCCTAATATCAGCAATTACCCCAATTTTGGAAAGTCTAAATCGTAGAAGAATAGAAGAAATGAATTCTATCAAGTTAATGCCTTTTTCTAAACATTGATTCAGAGAAGGGTGCCCTTTTTCATTCGCTGAAGCGTCAAAAACTGGTCTGATTTTCGTCGTGGAACTGTTCAATTTTACTACATGGCGATGCGGAACGTAGTGGCCATCATTGTTCACCTCATTTTGAGGAACATATTCTATGATACCTTCTTTCAGCCATTCAATGAAAACTTGATGATAATCATTATAATAAAATTCCTTTCTTAGCTTTAATATTAAATTATTCAGTCTTCGTTTGGCTAAATTAAAATTTCTGGGTAGAGGTGGATGACCTTCGATCCAAGGCATAACAATTTCGTATCTACCTTCCTCATTAATACGAACTGTTTTTGGGAAATGTTCCAATACGGCAAATTCCACTTCCTTTCTTGACCGTTCTTCTGTAGGATCAGATATTCCAAGAATATCAAGGCTCCAAAGATCGGATAACTTATTAGATCTACAGAACATTGAGGTAGTCATCATCGCCGTTGAGGTGTTAATCAAACAAGATGTTCTAACTTTTCCCATAAGAGCAACTAAACCACATTTCAAAGTATACTTTTTTCCTGTTAAAAGTCTACCAGCAATATCTGCACCAATTAGAACTTCAATAGGATCCGCTCGAGTATTTGACAGTTCTATACCGAGTTCTTTTAGTTCCGTCGTCCAAGGACCTTCTTCGATAGACGTAACATTGCTACAAATTATAGGCTGATCAAGGGCTTCGAAATTGCATGCATATTGTTTGTTCAAATTTCCCAGTCTGATATTATAAACAATATGATCAATCACCTCAGACTGATCTCCTCCAAAAAGTTCGTGAATCATAGACTTCTTCCCCAGTTGTTCATAACCCATTTCGGATGCGGTGAATTTATTGATATAAGATTGATGAGACCCTGTATCAATTATAGCTCTCACTCTTCTACAACTACTACCACTGCTTAGTTCGACAAGGAGCGTTTGCAAAAAAACCAGATTCCTTGTTAAATTAGAAAGATTTTCTACTTTTGAATATTCTTCTGGGTTTTTATCAACAACTGGCGTCTTGGGCTCTGGGCACATCAGTGTAACATGTCGACTTTTACATTCTTGACATTTAAGCAAATTTCAAGCATATATGACAACACCCTTTAGATGACAAAATCTTCTTTTTTTCTTGGATGTTCATAGTACCAGCTTCTGTGCAGTTTTCACTCGAATGGGTGTCTTTACAGAATACGCATCTAGGGGTTCTATAGTTATTTATCAGATTAGAAGCGGTTGGTAACACTGATTCTTTTCGTGGCTCATTCTTTCTCATTGTCGGTTCAAATGATGTGGTTAGGCTAATTTTCTCTTCATTGTCCACTTCTTTCTTGAGAAACTCCATTAAATTCTTCAACCGGCATTTTTTAATTCCACCAGGGCTTTCAATCGAATCAGTACTTGTCTGACTCCGCTGCCAAATTCTCAAAAGATCTTCAGGTAAACAGGATTCAACTAGCGGAAACAGCATTGCAACGTACTTGTCTGAAGTTACACCCAAAGTTTCTAAAGACTGCAATTGACATTCAAGTTTGTCGTGGAGTGCACCTATACTACATTTGGCTTTTAAATTGTTCAATACAAGTTTCAAAAGTTCCCGAACATAGAATTCTATCAGTAATTCTTCCTTTCCAAACCTCGACTTCAAACATTCAATCACTTTAGAATAAACGAAGAAAAATATCAAATAGAATCAAATAGAATAGTTTTTTTCACTAGGAGGAAAGCTTTCAACTAACTGTCTAGCACGGGATTTTGGAATTGTAGCCTGAATTAGGTATTGAAACTTATCTTCATTTGCTATATCTTCGTCACCGTCAATTCTGTTGAATTGGCTCCAAAATGGTATCCAGTCCTTGATATCACCGCCGAATTTCTTAAATTCTATGCGGGGTAGATGCAGTTTGGTCTTTGAGGTAAAAGAATGACTTGATTCACTTGCTGGGTTACAGGAATTATGATTTGACTTGAAAAGTCTCTGTTCTACCGTATATTTCAGCTTATTATATTTACTGATTATTTCATCAGCTTTTAAAACTTCAGAATCGATATCTTCATCACGTCCATCTGTATCTAATAATAAATCGAGAATCTGCTTATCTAAAATTCGAATTTCCTCCATTTTTTCATCTAGAAGACGAAGTGTTGAGGATTAGGAACTAAGATTACATTTTTATACTTAAAATGGCAATGTGTATTTTAGGTCATCATAGAATTCTTATGTCAAATTAATGTAATAACTGTCAGAATTAATAAACGTACAGAAAGTTTCACTCAAATTTTAAGACGTGGTTTTTATAAAGATCCTTCTTAATCTTCGAACTATTTTAATAGAAATTGTGTCATCAGTATCGGTGACAAAGTGGCGACCGTGTGGAATCGAAGAACCACGAGTAATTAGAGTGAATCCGATAAGATGAACCCGAAACTAGATCGAGAGCGGGCTCATCACCGACGCGCCTTCTTGAGAAACATCCAACAGCCAATCGAATCTCAAGTCGATTTTGAGTTCCTCCAAGAAAAAAATAACCAGCTGGTGGAATTAAACAAGAAAATCCAAGATCTTCTGTTATCCGATAAGAATTTTGATGAAGAAAGTTTCGACGAAGAATGTCAAGGATGCGACAGAATAACCAAATTGTGGTTGGACGCGAAACTACAATACCAAGATAAACAGAAAACAAAGGAAAGAGAGAGGAAGGAAGACAAGAAACATAACCCAGGAAAACTTAACCTTCCAAAATTGGAACTCAGGAAGTTCAATGAGACAAATCCAAAATCATGGATCCTGTTCTGGAGTCAATTCAAAAAAATTAGTGACGACGAGACCATAGCAAAAGAAGACAAATTTCAGTATTTGATACAAGCCATGGAAGAAGGCTCCAAAGCGAGGGAAATTGTTGAAAGCTACCCGCCAACACCAGAGAATTATCCAAAAGTGCTTAAATTATTAAAAGACAGGTTTGCAAGTGATGACACTTTAATAGAAATTCATGTGAGAGAACTAATGTTGTTAGTGCGTTGTAAAAGTAATGTTCCATCTTTATATGACAAAATTGTAGTTAATCTACAGGTTCTTGAGTCTCTAGGTATTCATAAAGATAAGTATGAGTGTATTTTACTCCCACTTGTAGAGTCGGCTCTCCCAGACAGTACACTATTAGCTTGGAGTAGGGTTACTAGAAATGAAAAGTCAAAATTGAGACAGTTACTAGATTTTCTGAAACAAGAGGTAGAGGCAGAAAATAGGTGCAAAATGGGACGAAAAGATATCACCTGAATTAGAGAAACAGTACAAATCATGGTTGAATGAGATTGGCAAAATCCAAGAATGTAGAATACCACGACGCCTTACAGATGCACCATTGAAGGATTGTAAATTATCAATTCATGTGTTTTCAGATGCTAGTCAGAATGCATTTGCAACATGCATTTTCTTACGAGCGGAATGCAATAATCAAGTGACAGTTCGCCTAGTCATGTCCAAGAGCAGAGTCGCACCAATTAAAAGACAGCTCACCTTACCAAAACTTGAACTGATGGGTGCACTCATCGCATCGAGATTGTACAACAAATTCATGAATTCAGGTATATTGACATCACTAGAAAACCATTCAACTTACTGTTGGACCGACTCAGCAGTTGTGTTGGCCTGGCTAAAAAGAAAAAGTACATGGAAAGCATTTGTGTCAAATCGAGTAAAAGAGATATTCAAAAACACTTCAAATCCTGCGGACTTATCTTCTCGTGGCTGCGACGCGACGACGCTTCTGGAGAAAAAGTGGTGGGCAGGTCCGGACTGGTTGTACCTAAAAGAAGAAGAGTGGCCAAAATCGAACATCACTGCATCTGAAAAAATAGAAAACATTATTAACAGTGAACAAGCAAGAAGCAGTTCAGTTCATGTTGATTTAAACCTGAGTAACTTCAGTAGCAGTTTGTTATACTTTAGTAAATATAACAAGATAGTACGCCTAGTTGCAAGATTGTTGAGAATGAACCCTGAAATAAAGAAAAAGTTTAATGTTCATGATCACTACATAGGTTATGAGGAATACAAGAATGCAGAAAATAATTTAATAAAAATAATACAAAGAGATAGTTACATACAAGAAAAAAAGATAAATAAAAAATTAATAACTATAGAAGAAGATGGAATTTTGAAAGTAAAAACAAGATTACAACACAGCCAAGAAAATAAAGAATGTATTTACCCAAGTTTACTACCAGGTAAACACGAAATTGTGTTTAGAATGATACAGGAACTTCATGCGGAACATCATGCTGGAACTCTAACGATGATGACAGTTTTAAGAAACAACTACTGGATAACAGGTGTAAGAAGAGTAGTTAAAAATGTTGTCTCGCAATGCATAATTTGTAAGAGGTACAAGGCGAAGCATTATAGTGCTCCACAACCACCATTGCCAGCCGATCGCATTTGTAACTCTGCAACCTTTGAGGTAACGGGTATTGATCTAGCAGGACCACTGTACCTAAAAAACAATGTAAAATGTTGGATAGTATTGTATACATGTGCAGTGTATAGAGCAGTACATTTGGAACTTACTGAGTCATTATCAACTGCAAGTTTCATAAGGACATTAAGAAGGTTTATAGCCCGACGTGGAAGACCTAGAATCATATACACAGATAATGGCACTAACTTTGTTGGAACATTCAATCTTATGAAGGAATTAAATTGGCGTGAAATTGAAGAGGCTACAAATGTACTCAAGATTCAATGGAAGTTCTCAGTACCAATTGCTCCGTGGTGGGGAGGATGGTGGGAACGTTTAATACGAGTGGTAAAGGACATGCTAAAGAAAATATTAGGACATGCAACTGTGGACTGGACTGAGCTGTCCACTATTTTATGTGATTGTGAAACAGTCATAAATAGCAGACCCTTAACATATGTAGAGATGGGAGATGTCAGACCACTAACCCCTGCAATGTTTCTCCAAAGTCTGCCATCTAACGAAACACCAGATTTAGACAAAATTGATGATAAAAACTTAAATGTAAGATACAAATACTTACAACAACTCAGAAATGATTTCAGGAAGAGATTCAGGAATAAATATTTAGGACTACTGATAAGTACTGGAAAGGAAAATCGAAAGAAGCCGAAAATTGGTGACTTAGTACTGGTGGAGACAGACTGCAGTAGACTGCATTGGCCTGTGGGCATTGTAAAGGAGGTCTTCGAGGGAAAGGATGGATTCACAAGAGTTGCTAAGGTACATACAACAGCTGGAGATAAGGTGAGAGCATGTAAAAAATTATACCCCTTAGAACTATCTACAGTAACTCCGGAATGGCGCAAGATTTCAACATCTTCTGCACCGTTGGAAATGGAGCAAAGCAATCCATGTAATGACCAAATTGCACTTAACCCTCTGACTCTACCTCTTAATTCTACTAGATCAGGACGTTCAATAAAATTACCAGTTAGATTTTTAGATTAATTTATTGTAAAAAGAAACTTTTTATGTGGCTATTTTCTTTATGTTAATGTACCAGAGCCGGAACTACGTTCATGGGGTACCTATGGGTTACAAAAATATTTGTTATTTAAGTTAGTACAGCACTTTGAACTAGATTCTTCTGTTGTAGAGTAAGAACATGACATATATTGTATTTTTTATTAAGACCTTTTGTCTGTTAAAAAAGTTTAAACAAAATCCCTGCCTCGGGAGGATGTTGAGGATTAGGAACTAAGATTACATTTTTATACTTAAAATGGCAATGTGTATTTTAGGTCATCATAGAATTCTTATGTCAAATTAATGTAATAACTGTCAGAATTAATAAACGTACAGAAAGTTTCACTCAAATTTTAAGACGTGGTTTTTATAAAGATCCTTCTTAATCTTCGAACTATTTTAATAGAAATTGTGTCATCAGTATCGGTGACACGAAGGTTACCTTGTATACCAGCGACATCAGGTTGAGGGGATTCTAATTCTTCTAAAATTGCATGATACACTCGCTCGAATGCTACTCGATGGATTGTCAAAACCCGTTGTGTTTTCTCCATTTGAAGTCCTGTCACGGTCGCCAAAAATAATGTAATAAAAAGATCTTCTACCAGGAGAAATCTTGATTACTTCAAAAAGAACTAAATGGATTTATAAACGAAAACAACGAGCTTTATATTTATTTTTCTTTTCTAATTAAAAAACTGACAATTAATATTTTTATCTGTCAAAACATAATCAATTTTGAAATCCAAAGCAAACTTCAACTAATTGGTTTACAGGAACTTCCTATTTCCAACATTACCCTTTGTGAAAACTCATCCCTGATTTTAGCCTTGGACTGTTTTTGGTCTAACAATCTGGCTTGTTGAAATCCCAAGTATTTATAGTGTTCTAGGGGTTCAAAATAAAATCACTGCTGAACGAAAAGTCTAATTTATTTACACACTACAAACTAAACGAATTATAACTAAATAACTAAACTAACTATAACACACTAATTTATGTACAACAATTAACTTCGATTTATATTCGCTATTTATTTTCACTTCGTAGATCGCTCAAATATTCGAACTGTCGCTGTAAACTTTTTACTTTTTCTTCTTTTCTACTACTCCCGGTCTGCCGTATCTCCGCTTATATATCTGTCGGCCGCTTCGGGAAGATCTTATTATTATTATTATTATTATTATTATTATTATTATTATTATTATTATTATTATTATTATTATTATTATTATTATTATTATTATTATTATTATTATTATTATTATTATTATTATTATTATTATTATTATTATTATTATTATTATTATTATTATTATTATCAAAAGACTTATGCACTTACTCAGCTTTCGCTGGTAATATTTACCTATCCCGAGCGTAAACGCAAATGGGATTAGGCTCAAAATTTACATATTTAAAAATTTCCGAACAGTGTGACATTCGTCACCTGTCTATCGTTGATAATGGACCTATCGTAGTAGAGTCTAAAATCTGCATTCTCGAGCACTGCCTGTGGATTATACTTGTAATACGGTGTATAGGTATTAAGCAGTCCATATTTGTTGGTCAGTTTCTGGTGGATAATATTACACAGCTGGTTATGCCTACGTAAATAATCCGTGTTGGCTATGGTTGAACATCCTGATGTGATGTGTTGTATAGTTTCCGAAGTTTGTTGGCACCGTCTACACTTGTCCGATATAATAGTTGGGTCCCTGATAACAAATTTTTTGTAATTGTTAGTACTAATTACTTGATCCTGAATGGCCATCATGAATCCTTCAGTCTCTGGAAACAAGGTACCGTCAGCAAGCCACCTATTTGATGCAATTTTATCAATGTGTGGTTGGTTAAGGTCGTGATGATGTCGACCATGTAGAGCTTTTTTGGGCCCATTTTACTTGTTTTTCAGCATCAGTTGTTATTTCTAAATCCATATTAGGGTCTGCTAAATTTAGAGGCGAGTATTTCTTATCTGCTCCTATGACAGATTTATGTAAATTCGATGACAGTGATTTGGTAACAAGGAAGTCTCGCAATTTATTTATCTGTTTGTTATGCAGATTTATTATGTCGCATAAAGCTCTTCCTCCCTCCTTTCTCGGTAGTGTTGTTCTAAGCACTGACGATGTTGGATGGTGACATCTGTACTTTGTCATCATAGTCCGGGTTGTTCTCTGAATATCTTCCAATTCGGTCTTTGCCGAACGAGTAGGTCAACACCGGTACGGCATAGGTATTAATAGCTCGGTTTAGGTTGCCTGCGTTCAATTCAGATTTTAGTATGGAACTTACCCTTTGTGAAAACTCATTCCTGATTTTGGACTTGGACTGTTTTTGGTCCAACAACCTGGCCTGTTGAAAACCCAGGTATTTGTATGTTTCCCCATTTTGCATAGCAGCGATTATATCTCCATTAGGGAGCGCAAATCTCCATTGATAATTTTTCCCTTCTCGATGTTTAAGGTTCTGCACTTATCTAATCCAAATTGCATACGTACATCCATGGAAAACCTTTCGGTTACATCCAGAAGATGTTGGATTTGTTGCTGATTGGAAGCAAAAATTTTGATGTCATCCATATAAAGGAGGTGGGAGACGGTGCAGTTAGTATTTTTATTGATCTTAAGATTGAAGGACCCGTGGGGGCAGTGGCGGCGCTAGGTGCGACCGCCGACGGCCTCGCACCTGAGGGGGCCACGCAAAAGTTTTACAAATTATTTAAAATTTATTTATTTTTTCTTATTTATTTTCTTACACTTGCGTGAGTAAAGTGTGTTAGTACTTTAGGGGTATTATCCAGAGTCATCTGGCAACACTATGAAAGTGCGCGAGTCTCGGGACGGGGCATCCCCGTGTCGTATATTTATTTGTATTTCATTTTTCTGTGAACGTAACGTAAACAATCATTCCTTCCCAGACTATACGTGCTATCTATACGTACGTTCCTTCTGTGAATAGAACTAGACTCGCATGCACAAAGTTTCTTTTTATTGTGTTGTAAAGTCATTATCATCACCAGTTTGGATAAAAGTGTCAATTTAGATGTGTTAGTGTGATAGTGATTTATTTCATATTTCTAAGGTAAGTCGAATCATGATTTTATCGAAATCTATAGGTACTTAAATATCTTTTATAAGTCGAACGAAAAATATAATGTAGTTCTCTACACAAAATGAATGAAAAAATAGATATTTACCTTGTTTTAAACCTGTGTAGTATTTTTTTCTCTCGCAAGATAATAGAAATTTTTAATTTTCGAGTATGTATTTATAATGTGTCCAAATTCATAATAGGTAAGGGAGGAAATGGGAATCCGGTGCATCAAAAAGAAAAAGAAAAGCTGAAACGGTTATAAACAACCAAGCTCTGAGTTCCAGTATGATGAAATTTCTTAACAAACCTTCAAGGACTTCAAGTGTCACAGCTTCAGAGTCATCTGATGAAACTTTAGTTTCTGAACCAGGTTCAGAGTCAAATAAATCTTTTAGTCAAATTTCTGATACAGCTTTACCATCAACATCGGGTGAATCTGCTTTGATCCAAATGTCTGAGCCCAATGAAGAATTAGAAATTGAGAGGATGTGTTACTCGAAATATCAGAAGCAAGCAGTTAATATAAAAGAGTCATTTATAGACTCAGATCCGGGGAAGTGGGTATTTCCAGTAAACGATTTGCAGCGTCATGACTTAATTCAAAACGGACCCAATCAAGATCTAGAGAAATCTGATGAAAGTTACCCAAAAGACGCAATTAAAAGACATTTTTCTAAATTTCATTTTACTCGAAAATTAAGTAACGGTGAAACGCAACATCGCAGATGGTTAGTTTACTCCATATTTCAAGATAAAGTTTATTGCTTCCCATGTAGACTTTTTTCACATTTGCAGACACAGATGGTAAAAGACGGATGTTGTGACTGGAAAGATTTAAGTCGGATATTGCAAAGACATGAACAAAGTCAAGGACACATGGAGTGCATGATTAAATGGATGGAATTCTATAAAGGAATCAAACACGGAAAAACAATAGATAAGGATAACGAAAGATTGATTAGGGAATCGCAAAAGTATTGGTATAATTTGTTTGAAAGAATGATTGACATAATAAACTATTTAGCCTCACACAATCTGGCATTTAGAGCTCATCGAGAATCTCTTAAATTAAACGATAGCAGAAACAGTGGTAATTTTATAGATTTATTTAAGTTGTTATCCAAATATGATCTGACACTACGTGAGCACATGCAACGTATTAGAGAAAAGCAACTTACTCAACATTATCTGAGTCACGACATCCAAAATGAATTAATTGCATTAATGTCTAAAGCAGTTATTGACGAAATTATACACAGAGTTAAACAAGCAAAATACTACGCCTTCTTGCTCGATTGTACCAGGGATGTCAGCCGTGTTGAACAAATGTCAATAATAAGATTTTGCGATTCCGCAACTGGAGCAATAGAGGAACATTTTGTTGGGTTTATTGCCGTCGCAGAAACAACAGGAGAGTATTTAACTAATTCAATATTACAAGAACTGGAAAGCAAAGGCCTAGATATCCAAAATTGTCGAGGACAGGGATACGATAACGGCGCCAATATGGTGGGTATTAATAAAGGTGTCAGAACAAGAATACTCAATATAAATCCAAGAGCATTGTTTACGCCGTGCGGATGCCACAGTTGGAATTTACTTTTGATTGATGCAGCTAACTCTTCTACAACAGCCAAAACATTTTTCGGCTTCATCAATAAAATATATGTGCTCTTTTCCAAGTCAAGTAAACGTTGGGATATTGTAAAAACTAAATTAAAATTGACAGTCTGAAACATGATGGGAGAGTAGAATCGGAGCAATAAAAGCAATATTTTTGCAATTTGATGATGTTATCGAATGCGTAAATGACCTGAAAAATAAAAGTGATGATTCTGAAACTCTAAGCGATTGTGAAGCAGTCTTGAATGAAATGTTAACTTTTGAGTTTATTGTTGCAATACACCTCTGGTACGAGATTTTACTACGTGTAAACAATATAAGTAAACTATGGCAATCGGTTCAAGTCAACTTAAAAGTCGCTATTGATACTTTACGTTCATTTTGCAGCTGGATTCAAGAATTCCGTAATACAGGATTTGACAACAGTGTTGAACAAGCTCGATTGTTTGTGGAGAAAAGTACTTTCGAAATTCAGTCTCAATTTTAAGAAAAAAGAACAGCTAGGAAAAAACGAATGTTTGATTATGAACATATTGATGAACCTATTCAATCTTCTGAAATGCAGTATAGAGTTAACTTTTTTAACACAATGATGGATGCTATTATAGTTGACACCGAATGCCGATTTACAGCGCTCAATGAATATTTTGAACAATTTGGTTTTATTTATAATATCAGTTATTTGAAATCGATATCAAAAGAGGACCTCCTCAAGCATTGCAATGATTTAAGTACAATACTGCGCCAAGGCGAAGACAGTGACATACAGCCTTTTGAGCTATATGAAGAGCTCCAGCTTTTAAAAGCGAATTTACCTGACTCTGTCAGCGACGCGAAACAACTCATCCAGTACATTTTAGAAAATAATTTGGAAGAAATAAATCCCAATGTTTACATAGCAATTAGAATTATGCTTACAATTCCCGTCAGTACAGCTTCCGCTGAGAGAAGTTTCTCAAAGTTAAAATTGATCAAGACCTACTTGCGAAACACGATAAGCCAAGAGAGACTATCTGCGTTATCAGTTCTATCAATTGAAGCTGAAATAGCGGCTAATATTAACTATGACGTAATCCTGAAAAAGTTCAGTGAGGCCAAAAGCCGAAAAGTGCGTCTATTTTAATTTCTATTTGTTTATTTTTTGTCATCACTTGATTAGCAATAAAACTCGTTTACCTACTCATACATTAGTTTCACTATAATTCAGTTCATGTAATCTAACGTTTTCTTTTTGACTGTAAAATAAAAAAGGCCTCGCGTGCCCAATATCGCCGACGTCCAAGTAAGGTCTAGCGCCGCACTGCGTGGCGGCGTCACTCCCCAGGTAGAAAAACCACCCCGTGCGGGTTTATTATTATTATTATCAAAAGACTTATGCACTTAATTAGCAATTGCTGGTAATATTTACCTATCCCGAGCGTAAACGCAAATGAAATTAGGCTCAAAATTTACATATTTAAAAATTTTCTAACAGTATGACATGTGTTTAAAATTGCCGCTTTTTGCAAGTCAATAAAAGTGTTTTTATGAAGATCGAGTTTTTTAAGACTATCTTCAAGACTTTTGGGAATGAGTCCAGTTGATGATACGATGATCGGTACCACCTCCACTTTTTCTGCATGCCACATCTGTCCCACTTCTATGGCAAGATCGGTGTACTTTGCCATCTTTTCATTATACTTATCCAAAACGTTGTTATTGTTTGGAACTGCAACATCGACTAACAGCACCGATTTAGCTTTCTTATCCACTACTACAATGTCGGGTCGATTATTCGTCACCTGTCTATCGGTGATAATGGACCTATCGGGGTCTCTAGGGGTTCAAAATAAAATCACTGCTGAACGAAAAGTCTAATTTATTTACACACTACAAACTAAACGAATTATAACTAAATAACTAAACTAACTATAACACACTAATTTATGTACAACAATTAACTTCGATTTATATTCGCTATTTATTTTCACTTCGTAGATCGCTCAAATATTCGAACTGTCGCTGTAAACTTTTTACTTTTTCTTCTTTTCTACTACTCCCGGTCTGCCGTATCTCCGCTTATATATCTGTCGGCCGCTTCGGGAAGATCTTATTATTATTATTATTATTATTATTATTATTATTATTATTATTATTATTATTATTATTATTATTATTATTATTATTATTATTATTATTATTATTATTATTATTATTATTATTATTATTATTATTATTATTATTATTATCTATAAATTTGTCTCTTTGTTGCTGTAATACACCTCTTACACAATTGCAAAGACTTCTTCAGACTACTAGAAGTACAGAAAATAGGTTATGTGACACGAATTTGTATTATGGGCTATGGTTACCTGACTTATCCACCAGTTGAAACTAACAGATATTAGACAGTTTAACTGCTGGATAAAATTTAGGCTGATATTGATAAACCCACCTTTCCAAATTACCTAGCAGATAAGCAATATCTGACACATAAATTGTAATTGATAAACCGACCCTAACTGGAATCCAAGTTTTTTTAGATTATGGCAGGAAATAAAGATGTCGGTCCAAGTAAAATAGTCCAACAAAAATCTTAGATAATGACCCCAAATGTGACATTCGAAGAAAAGTCCGCTCGTATTATTTTAAAAAGGAAATACCCACCCTTGAAAAAATATTAACAAAGCTATAGGCCCAGATAACGGTATTCCTTTGGTATCCAGAAAACTTTTATGAAAAACTTAAAAAATCTGTATGTAAACATTATGTTATGTAAACATAACTAGTGTCCGCCAAGCTTTCAACAGATATTAAAGTATTGGCAATATTTCCTATAAAATACTACATATTATTTTCAGACAATTTGGTATCGAAGTTGCATTTAAGACTAACAACTTACTAAAATCCATTTTGTTTCACAATAAGGATTTTATTCCAAAGTTACATAAATCTGGTATTTATACACTTTATTTTGCTGACTGTAATGCAATTTATACTGTTCAATGTGGACGTAGACTTGAAGCTCGTCTCTCTGAACATGTTGATTTCATTAAGAGGTATAAGTAACTCAGACCTGAGATTTATGTTTTTCTCACTTTTCAAAAGGATATTTAATAGTCCTATATGGACAGTTTATACGGAGAATAACATTACTACACTACAGTACCTACAATATTTCTTTCTCTCCTGCGTTGGTAGATTTTATGCATACAACGCATACTTGAAAAATCTCGAAAACACAATCACCCAATAAAATTTTTCTGTTTCGCTACATGCGCACAAAATATGCGCAGAACTGACTGAGGCAACCTGCGAGAGAACAAACGATAACCTTTTTCTTATTTTATTTTGACATATTGATGGTTAAGGTTTTACTGTTCTATGATACTATACCCTACCTCTCTAAATTGGTTTCTATACATTATTTGCCTCTCTATTGTTTCTGATTCTTGTTAACCTAACCTTTATCGACTCGTAACAACCGACAACATTTTGAAGCAAATGTGCACCAAACAATAAACCCCAATGGCATAACTAAAAGAAGGGCTTAAGACCTAATTCTCTTTATATATCAAATAATTTTGTCAAGAAAATTAATTCAATACTAGTAGAGTCTAAAATCTGCATTCTCGAGCACTGCCTGTGGATTGTATTTGTAATAGGGTGTATAGGTATTCAGCAGTCCATATTTGTTGGCCAGTTTCTGGTGGATAATATTACACAGCTGGTTGTGCCTGCGTAAATAATCCGTGTTGGCTATGGTGGAACATCCTGATGTGATGTGTTGTATGGTTTCCGAAGTTTGTTGGCACCGTCTACACTTGTCCGTTGTAATAGTTGGGTCCCTGATAACAAATTTTTTGTAGTTGTTGGTATTAATTACTTGATCCTGAATGGCCATCATAAATCCTTCAGTCTCTGGGAACAGGGTACCGTCAGCAAGCCACCTATTTGATGCTATTTTGTCAATGTGTGGTTGGTTGGTCGTGATGATGTCGACCATGTAGAGCTTTTTGGGCCCATTTTACTTGTTTTTCAGCATCAGTTGTTATGTCTAAATCCATATTAGGGTCTGCTAAATTTAGAGGCGAGTATTTCTTATCTGCTCCTATGACAGATTTATGTAAATTCGATGACAGTGATTTGGTAACAAAGAAGTCTCGCAATTTATTTATCTGTTTGTTGTGTAGATTTATTATGTCGCATAAAGCTCTTCCTCCCTCCTTTCTCGGTAGTGTTGTTCTAAGCACTGACGATGTTGGATGGTGACATCTGTACTTTGTCATCATAGTTCGGGTTGTTCTCTGAATATCTTCCAGTTCGGTTTTTGCCCATTGTAAAATACCGAAAGAATAGGTCAACACAGATACGGCATATGTATTAATTGCTCGGTTAAGGTTTCCTGCGTTCAGTTCGGATTTTAGTAATGAACTAACCCTCTGTGTATACTGATCCTTGATTTTGGACTTGGACTGTTTTTGGTCTAGCAATCTAGCTTGTTGAAATCCCAAGTATTTATAGGTTTCCCCATTCTGCATGGCAGCGATTATATCTCCATTAGGTAGCGCCACATCTCCATTGACAATTTTTCCCTTTTCGATGTTTAAGGTTCTGCACTTATCTAAACCAAATTCCATTCGTACATCACTGGAGAACCTTTCGGTTACATCCAGAAGATGTTGAATTTGTTGTTGAGTGGAAGCAAAAATTTTGATGTCATCCATATAAAGGAGGTGGGAGACGGTGCAGTTAGTATTTTTATTGATCTTAAGATTGAAGCCAAGTTTAGTGTTGTTGAGCATGGTAGAAAGTGGATTCATTGCCAAACAGAACCACAATGGACTTAGTGAGTCCCCTTGAAATATTCCCCTTCGAATAGAAATGTCGTTAGTCTTAATATACTGACCATTAATATTTACCTGAAGGCTTGTTCGCCATTGCTTCATCGAAGCTTCAAGAAAAGAAACTATGGTGGGGTTTATTTTATAGATGTTTAAAACGCTTATTAGCCAGGAATGAGGTACGCTGTCTTACGGTAGTCTACAAAAGCAGTCGAGATGTTGCGACATTGCTTTTGCGCTTGCCTTAGGATCACAGAGTCAATAATAAGTTGTTCTTTGCATCCCTGGTGACCACGTTTACATCCCTTTTGCTCCTCTGCCAAGATGTTATTTTGGTCAACATGCCTGTAAATTTGGTTAGTAATGCAAGATGTTAATATCTTGTAAAGCGTTGGAAGACATGTGATTGGTCTATACTGCGAAGGATCCTGTGTGTTAGCTGTTTTGGGAAGCATATGGGTTAAACCATGAGTGAGAAAGGCTGGAATGTCTTCTGGATGTTAAAGAATGTGTGTAAATTTTGATGCCATTACCTCGTGTAAGCTGTAAAATTTTTTGTACCAGAAATTTTGGATATTATCAATTCCTGGAGCTTTCCAACTATTAGTTTCTCCTACGGCTTGGTTTACTTTAGCTGTAGTTATGTTATTAAACAAAATTCTATCCATGCTGCACCCTCGTTGTGTTTTTGAGGATTGGACCATATTGAAGACCAATAGTCAGTAAGGTCATCCTTACTTGGAAGATTGCGGTAGTTGTTTGTTCCGGCACTACTAAGTTGTCTGTAGAACAGCTTGTTATTGGTGTTAAATAAGTGGTTTTGCTGTTTCTTTTTAGTGCATTTGACGTAACGAGACAATAGTTTGGATTTCGCCTTTAGCTTTTGCCTAAGAAGGTCTATATATGAACATAAGTGTTCCTTATACCTTGGATGTCCTTTGTTGGTTTTAATTTTCTTAAGAATTTTCTTGACCCTATTAGTTAGGCGTCTGGACGGTTTGGCGTTGTTGTTAAATTTGGTAAGTTGTCCCAATTCCTTCCTTATGTGATTAATGGACTTCTCAAGTCGCTGTTGCCACCAAGGTTTATATGGCTTCTGCTTTTCGGTACACTTTTTGTTCGGAAACCGGACTTGTTGATTGTGACTTCGGATAACTGCAACTGCACCACAGTAGATAAGGGTGTGTATCTCTTCCAGAGTACGGTAGTTCTTGGCACGATCATTTAAGAGTAAATTAATGACTGCTAGAATCTTATTGGTGTTCTTATTCGTTTTGAGTTTGGGCAATATTGGTCGGTGAATTGGGCTGCTACCATCAAATTCTAATATTGCTTTAGAGAGTTCGGCAACAGCATTTTCGTGTTTGTCAGGTAGTGTGTTACTGCCTGTGTTTGGGTTTTCGTCTTGATCAATGTTTGGTGTCTCATCGCTAGTGTGGTCATCAAGTCTTACATTATCCAGCTGATCATTTGTATGTTGGATTACATTATGATCGTCTTCTGTTTGGAGCTCAAGAAGTACTTCACTTCGTATTTGTTGTATTAGTGGACCAGGTAGTAAATTGTTTTTAATAATTGTTCAACGCTGGTCAGCAATACGTTGCTCCGTAATATGCTGAAAGTCCGGATATTGTTCTATAAATGGTCGATGAAGGGCGAATCTGTAAGTTGTTAAATCTGTCTTGATTTTGGTGATTTTAAAATAGGAACGTATTATGAAGGAATTCATCTCAGTAGTCCACTTCATACGCTTCCTGGGCTTTCCGGCTTTAGTGGTCATGGATGTACCGTCCTGCGATACTCCAGAAACAGCTGAAACCGCTGGAGGAGATTTGGTGTTATTTTCCTCTTGTGTTGTCGCAGTAGCCATACTCGGTGTCACGCTGCGCATGTCGCTAACCGAGGAAGAAGATGCATCATTTTTCGAACAAGCCTTTCTGTCATCAACTTGAACGCGACAAGGGTTGTAGGTGTTGCCATGTCGATTCACCGGACGATTACTAAGTGTTAAAGTATCGGTAACAATCGAATTATTGCTCCCCCCAGAATCCGTGGAGCAGACAGCCGACATATCAGGTACACCGGCCGTGTGGGATTGTGAACGTAGTGCTCTACCCACCTGGGATAAGTTAGTTTTAAAACTCGACATTTTGATTAAACCATTTTATACCTACTGCCAGGTACTACCATTTTTCCCTGGTAGCCCAGGTAACTCGGACCCATGGGGGCGTCACTCCCCAGGTAGAAAAACTACCCCGTGCGGGTTTATTATTATTTTTTTTTATTATTATTATTATTATTCTTTTAATTCTCTTCTTTTAGAAGGTTGATATTGTTACTGAACATCGGCCAAGAGGCAAGATGTTAGTTTCTATTGCTTATTGTGGTATGTTTAAAAATTTTCTAACTAAGCTACACGTGTTGATTAAAACTGCTTTTTGCATTTGAATAATAATTTGGTGTTCTAATTCTAAGCTTTGGAGACTTTTTAAAAGAGAACGTGGAACTACTCCTGTCGTCGATAAAACTATCGGAACTATAACCACCTTATCTTGACGCCATATTTTCTTTATTTCTTGTGCTAACTCGGAATATTTTTATAGTTTCTCCATGTTAGCCTGTTGTAGGTTGTGGGTATTGGGTATGGTGATATCAATGATGTAGGTGGTTTTCTCATTTTTCAATGTTAGCACGATGTCGGGTCTATTGGCAGAGATAGTTCTATCAGTGATTATCGACCGGTCCCAGTACATCTTACAACTTTCATTCTCAACTATATTTTCTGGCGTGTATTTATAATATGGTACTACATCACTAACCAGTTGGTACTTTTTGGCAAGTTGTAGATAAATGATCTTGGCCATTTGGTTGTGCCTGTGTGTGTAGTCAGTGGCTGATAACGTCCTACAACCTGACGTGATATGTTGTATTGTCTCTGGAGCAGCAGCACACTGTCGACATTTATCATCTTGTACACTACCATCTTTAATAATATACTTGAGATAGCTCTTGGTTGCGATAATTTGGTCCTGGATCGCAATGACAAAGCCTTCGGTTTCTGGAAAGAGATCTCCGTGCGTAAGCCAATAGTTTGACGCTTCTTTGTCAACATGATCCAGGCTCAAGTCAGCGGGGTGTCTTCCATGGAGGGTTTTTGTCTTCCAACTGTTGTTCTGTTGCCAAATTCTAGTGGGGTATATTTGTCATCAGCCTTTACAATTACTTGATGTAATCTATTAATTTGGTTGTGGAAGTATTCACGTAGCCGAATTATTTGTGTGGATAAAAGTTCTTGAATATTGGTAAATCCACGCCCTCCACATTTCCTCGGAAGCATAACTCTTTCAAAGGCTGCCTTGGGATGGTGAAGTCTGTGCTTTGTGAGGGCAACACGTGTTTTTCTTTCTAAATCCTCTATATCTGTTTTTGTCCAATGGATAATACCAAAAGTGTAAGTAAGCACAGGAACAGCCCACGTATTTATGGCTTTTACTATGTTTTTACCTGACAATTTTGTTTTTAAGATTGTTTCTAAACGACTGATGTATTTTTCTTTTGTTTCTTCTTTCATTTTTTTATGTTCGATGTTAAGGGCCTGTTGAATACCTAAATATTTGTAAGTTGCATCTTCATTCAGAGGGTCTATTGTTGCTCTATCTTGCAGCTCGAATCCAACACTTTTTTGTACGCCACTTTTTACTGATACTGTTTTACACTTGTCGAGACCAAATTCCATGGAAATGTTACGAGTGAACGTTTCCGTAACAGAAAGTAGATTTTTTAGTTCTGCCTCTGAAGCTGCATATATCTTCAGGTCGTCCATATAAAGTAGATGAGAAACTTTAATCTGTAAATTTGGAGCTTTGATGGAATATCCCATACCAGTGTCGTTTAGCATTTGAGATAATGGGTTTAAGGCAATGCAGAAAAGCAACGGGCTTAATGAGTCCCCCTGAAAAATACCTCTTTTTATTGAAATACAATTTGTCCGGATGTTGTGACCATGTGCAGAGACATGGAGTCTTGTGCTCCATAGGGACATTAATTTTTCCAACAGATTAATCACTAATGGTTCAACTTTGTAATTTTGTAATATTTTTATTAGCCATGAGTGTGGGACTGAGTCGAATGCCTTTCGGTAATCAATATAAGCCATGTAGAGACTACGCCGCTTCTTCCTTGCCTGGCCTAGGATGACAGAGTCGATAATTAATTGTTCCTTACAACCTTGAGACCCACGGATACATCCTTTCTGTTCTTCGGAGAGTATGTCATTTAATCCACAATGTTGATATATTGCAGAGGAGATACAGGCTGTAAAGATTTTGTATACAGTAGGCAAACAGGTGATCGGTCTATATTTAGATGGGTTAGTAGTGTAATTACCTTTGGGTAGTAAATATGTGACTCCTTGGACCATAAACCGTGGTATTAATAAAGGGTTGTTTAGGAACTCGGTCAAATATTGGGCAAGAAGGCTATGTGTGCAAGTGAGTCTTTTATACCAGAAATTGTGAATTTGATCTACCCCAGGTGATTTCCAGTTCATGGTGTTCCGGATTGTTTCAGTTACAATTTCAGATGTTATTGTTCTGTATGACATTTGATTAAGTTGCTGCATTCTTTGTTCTTCTCTTTGAATCCATTGACTATTGAGGTTGTGTACAGCTGGTGCAGCCCAGATTCTAGACCAAAATTGAACCAATTCATCTGTAGAAGGCAAACTTATATTCCCATCATCAGGTATCTTTTTCTGTATTTCTCTATAAAATTGTTTTTCGTTGCGGTAAAACTGGTTGTTTTGGTTTTTCCTTAGGTTTGACTCCATGTATCTGCGTATTCTCTGTGAAAGAGCTTTCAGTTTTTGCGTCTGAGTATCAAGTACGTCGTTGACTGAGGAGTTCTCAGGATTATATGAAGCATGATGTTTCACTGTTGCCAATAAATGCTCGACTTTCTTACACAATTTTGGAGAACGACTACCTTGCTGATATTGTTGCAGGCGTCCAATATTAACTCTGAGCTTATCTATTTTATTTTTTAGCCTCCTAAGCCAGGGTGAATCACTCTTTGATTTCGATTTTTTATCAGAGCTATGTTCCTTTAAACCTAACATCCTCGTAATCGAGACAGCAGCACTGTATATTCCCAAATTAAGGTTTTCAAAAGAAGTATGTTCTCTCAAATACTCTGGCAATATAACCAAGTTCATATGATGGGTTAAAAGTGCAAGTTGTTTGCTACTGTTCAGCTTAGGGAGAGAAGAGCGACATGGCTGATCCATTCCTTCGTATTCAAAGATAGCTGTATTAAACGAAGTTCTTAGTCTATATTTTTCTTCTTCATTCAGATCGCTACGCCTAACTGGGTGTGGTACTATAGGGCCTACATTTTCTATGTTGTTATTAGTAGTTTCGACTATCTATCCATCCGTATTAGTAACAAAAACATAGTTACCTTGATGAGGAACTTTAATTTAAAAATGAAAAAAATTTAAGTGCTATAATTGTGTCCATTGGTTTAGTTTCTAAGAATATACAAACCGGTTCTTATTTATTTACTGTTTCCGTTATGTTCCTACTATTCTTTGTTCTTATATTTTTTTTCGTAAGGTGAGAAACATGTACGTCTTTAGTGCATAAACAAGACAGATCATTTTATACACATTTTTATTAATATTTATATTACTGGTACAATTATTCATAATTTATTTTGGTTTCTTATTGTTTGCTAAGTTAGGTAGGCTTTAATTATACCATATTTTTGTGAATATTGAAGTGTTCACTATTTATTAAGATGTTGCTTGTTGGCACCCAAAATGGATGAAGTAGTTTCCATAACATAGTATTTTGTTAGGACTCAATACCTTCACAATTTTGGTGATTGAAAAAAAAATTTAAATGACATTGCAATCTCATTGCAAAAACATTATTTGAAATCTGCAGAACATTCAACTCATAGCAGAGATATATTTAGGTTCATTGTATAGGCTGGTGTTTCTAAAAGAAATCTATGGTACAAAATGAAAAATTTTGTTATCTTTGAAAAAAAAAATTAAGCTGGTATAAAAACAGCAATAGAAGGTTTACAATCTAAATTAAGAATACTGGTTAATACTTGAGTAACACATGAAGATGTCACACCTCTTTTGTTCAATATAGCATTAGAAGAAGATCAATAGAGAATCAAGTCTTCTACCACTGGTATCCATATTTTCCTTTTTGTTTTTTTTTTCGAACTGAGATGGAAAAACATGTTCGACCATCCTCTAAACCCTAGCAGTGTTGGACTCATCACCGCTAGGATAATGCCTACTACCTCAAAACTCGCCGTTGTCCCAGTCTCGGAATCACTACCCTAGCATATTTCAAGACGGGCGGCGGTCCCTCACACTCTCCTTTTACTCTGCAACATTTTCTTCTCCTAACCATACTCTCCATTATTGCCTTACTCACCTTCATCCATTCCCCCTCCCCTCTCAACATTATCTCCCCCATATTTTCCAAATACACTGCCTCCCCGAGTTTTCCCTCCAAGTTCTTCAGCACTTCTTCATTATTCCAGGATCTAAATTCGTGTTCCACATTATCCTCCACTTCACATCTTTCACACACTCCAGTCTCTCTTTTCCCAATCTTGTGAAGATAACCTGCCCACTTAGCACCTGTGTCAAGAAGTAGTTCACTTCGCCGAATTTCCTATTAATTCATTCTCTTCAACTTCCAATTGCTCCTTTTAGCGCACCATCGTACTTCTTCCACCTTATTTCCATTTCCTTCTTCATCCAATCCATAACTTTCTCTCTCATCGCGCCCTTCCACTGTAGAAGCCTGGCTCCAATGGGTAAGATCTTGCCACCACCCTCAGCAACATTCCTCTCTGAACCCTGAGTAGTGGTTTAATCCCGATCTTTCACCCCACACTTTCGCCCCTTACAGCATACTCTGCTCAATCGTTCTCTTCAGTTCTATCAGTCCTTTCACATTACATATCAATCTCTTCAGCCATGCCGCCCGAATTTTCGCCTTCTGTGCTGCCTTCGACACACACCTAGGTATTTCACCGATTCCTCCATCTGAATTTTCTTTCCCTTCACCATCACCTCCAACCTTGCGCGTCCCTTCACCGGTGATCCCGCCGTCTTCTCTTCTGCCACTTCCAATCTGCATTGCTCTATCTTTTCCACAATCTGTCTATACATTTTTTCCGCCTTCCTTTCTATCTATCCCTGCCTCTCCCTTTGCCGTACATACCAGGCACACATCATTCGCATATACAGTAATCTCGCATTGATCGTATTCCCGACGTTGTAGAATAATAAGCAAGGACATTTTTTTATTTATCCAACTGCTTTCACTAGCATTTTCCACCAAGCTCATCACTCTGCCCAGTGCAAAGATTCATGATTTCCCCTTCACAAATCCATGCTGGTCTCCAGCACTTTACTTATCCCGCACAGCAGACTAATGGGCCTGTACTGTTCGCTTCCCCTCTTTACCCGCCTTCGTCACGAGTACTATTCTGGCTACTTTCCACGTTTCCTGAAACTCTTCCTCCCTTAGCACCTTGTTGAAAAGTTCCAAGAAATACTCCCTATTATCGTCCAACAGTCTCTTTATTAACTCCCCTGTCAACCCATCTATTCCTAGGGCCTTCCTATCCTTGATACCACCTTCCTTCCATATTTCCTCCATCTCTACCGACCTTATCCCTGGTCTCTACTCCCAATTTAAACACATTGGAGTCACGTAGTCTGATAAAAACAAATAAATCGAGAAGGAAGAAAGAAACACCACAAAGCCCAGATACTTTTGGCGAAATCAAGACTAAGATGAATTTGCCACTTATTAACAAGAAATAAAGACAACACAATTAGTCAAATGTGGATAAACCAACCAGATGGGCCAAGACACAGAAGGAGACCAAAAACAAGATAAAAAGATCAGATAAAAAATAATTTTAAGTACAACTAAAAGAACGAGACTTCCAGGTTAGATGAGATCCTACTGTATCCCCTTAATGCTTATATGATGTACGTATTCTTCATTGCTTCGTTGCAGCGTCTCTAATCCTATATTCCTTAAGAAGGGCAGGATGTCGGTTAGCTTCAAAAGAGCTAGATATCCCTCTTCTATTTGATATGATTCAACATGTAAAGCTCTTACGTTTCCAAGGCAGTCTATTTGTGAGAACATGTATTGAGTTTTCATCCTCAAGCTAATAATATCCGCATTCAGCCTTCTCGCTAGCCCTAATTTATGCAGATCTCTCATTTTAAAGCGTCCATTTAAGATCCTTGTAAATATTCTTAGGTTAGATTTACTTAGACATTTAGATCCTTTTTGGGGATCTAAATAACTATATAATTTATAGGCTATCTCACAGAATCGTCATAGTCCCATTAGTGGTATATACGCTATTCTCCTAGCTAACTTATCTACCATTTCATCCCCTTTTGTACTCGAATGCCCAGGGAACCAAAGAAAACTGTGATTCTTGTCCAATTCGTTTAGTCTTTCTACAATTTTAACTGTGACTCTCATACGAAAAATGATGTTTACTTGTGTTTTTTTAATCAATTATTTATTTTTCAGATTGGCCGATGAAGGTCTTCAACAAACGGTAGGCGAAGGAGATTATCAAGCGTTAGTAAACGTTATGGGTTTTCTTCTAAACGTAAAAGAAAGACAAGTAACGACGGACGAAATGTTTGGACCTCAAAGAGACATAATCGAACTGCTAAAGTTCTACGACCAAGACATTCCAGAGGAAGTTAACGTTTATTTACAAGAACTTCCAGAGCAATGGAATAATACAAAGAAAATCGCTATTACCGTCAAGCAGCAAGTTGCACCGTTGCAAGCCGCCGAAGTTACATTTATTAGAAAACGGATCACCGACTTCGATAACAGAATTATTTATTACAGAGAAGTGTTTAAGAAATATAAATTTTTTCAATATAATTGTGCGAATGCGTATGGTGAAATCGATCACGTCCACAAGGATTTAAAGAAATTCGAAAAGAATATGAAAGATATCCAAGACTCTGGATCGTTGTTCGAAGTTAATGTACCAGAGTTCAAGATTTTAAAACAATGCAGAAAGGATTTGAGATTATTAAAGGTAAACAAATAATAAGGAAAATATTTGAAATTGACTATTGAGTGGATAAAATAGTAGTGTATAATGCTCCATATAATACGCGATCCTAAAGTAACAGATAAATTGATTTTCTGCGTAATTATGATTGCAATAACCCCAATGGCGTTGTTGGGTACAGCTGAATAATTTTGTTATAAAACTGTATTTTCAAATATAAAAATTGACCTGTATAGCACAGCGCTGTATATGAGTTGCACATTCCAGAGCTAATGTATAACTCCTTTTTTGAACTTTTCTAAAGGCTACGTTCTGTTTTTGCTTTTTCTGCTATTAATTTCTTCCTGTCTGATGATTTCCGTACAGTCCTATACATTCATCATTTGTTCTTCCCACCTAATTTTCGTCTACCCATTGGCCTGCTTTAAACCACTGTGCAAAGTATTCCAAATTGTTGTGGTTCAAATTGGAACTTCCTTGAAAGGAGTTTCCCCTTTTTTGGCCAGTACATACTCATTAAGGTAGAATTTTCTTTTAGTTGAGAAAACCGAGCAGTCACACAAAATGACCTCGACAGTTTCGTCTTCTTCTTCCCCTCCCTTCAAACTTTAATCCTGTTTCGGTGTTTTTGGAGACCGGTTAGAATAGCCGTTACTAGTGAGTTGTTTTGTGGCCATTTCTAGGAATAATTTGGCTGTGTACTCATTTTCGTTTCTTCTGCGTTATTTAGTCATTGGGTTGTTTAAATTGCAACCTAGGAGCAATACAGCCCCCATATTTGCCTACAAAATTGGGGTTTTAGTGGCATCACAGCGCCACTTCTTTGACAAATACATCCAAAGGTGTGCTCCTATTCAGATTATTAGAAGAATATATGACGAGATTACGATTCAGCTTTGCTCTTTGTTGTGTATATTACACTTTTTCAAGCATTTCTATAGTAGATAGAATAATACTTGCCTTTCGAAATTATTAACTATCTAGGAACCTTATAATTTCTTGTCTAAAAAATTCAATATTTTCTATTTTTGACAAAATATTGTAGGTGTTATGGCATACTCTCTTCATATATTCTAATGGATATTTTTATGTCAAAATTGCTTGCTGTTCAAGTAAGTGACAATTATTTTATAAATTTAAAACATTTACATTCTAATATATAAAATTCTCGTGCCTCGGTGTGCGTACATCTATCTAACCTGGACGGGTATTCTCGTTTTTGGTACGCTAAGCGAAACGGTGACCGTTCAGCTCGCTGACCGACTCGTCGACCAAGAGCTTTACGTATTCTGTTAGCCAAACGAATCGCCATGCGAAACGACTAAATCGATTCCGCTGAGCACATTTTGGCATCGCTGTATTTTACAATGTTCCGAACCTATTACCAATATATCTCTTATCTGTGCCTATTACTTGACTAATTTGACATTTGTCGTAGTGATTTAACCGCACATCTCTTATTATTATTATTATTTACGTTACGAGTTTTACAAATGGCTAAAAAGTGTATATCACCAAATCAAAAAAAAAAAACTTTACTTGAATTCCTCGAGGAACACCCGGAATTGGTAACTTATAAACAAACGAACAAATGTCTTTTTGTCTGATCAATTATTGGACAATAACCTAAATATTCAATTAAAATGTTTAAATGATAAAAAGAACCTACCTTGACTCTATTGTTAATAGCGGCCACTCTATTTCTTAGAGGGAGAAAAGGATGTAGAATCTCTTCCAGGTTTTCTACATCTTGCTTTTGAAGTCTATAGAGCTTTATAAAATGTTGGTCTGAAAACTGAAATGGATGGAAAAAATCGCTGCCCTTCAACCTCCTAATCTAGAATATTCCCTCCTATATATGGACGAGCCACATATACTTATAAAAATTGTAATAAAATAACAAAAACCACTCAATTTTACTAGAATGAAGTAAAATACAAACACCAAAATACCTAAAATGACCACAAATTGACTTTAATAATGAAACGAAAGTCATTATATCTGTTCTGTGTGTCAAAGTTTTAAAGTCGAAGAGTAAAACAGCTACCAAATGGTAGGTGTTTTGAAAACGGTCACCATATGCCGTACGCATTTGGACTACGCTAACCGTTTAACAAACCTGAATACCATTTTTGTCAGTTTGAACACGTGGTATGCGAATTTTACGTCACAATGCGCTCAGCGAGTACGAAACGCTGACCGTTTTCAGTTACGAGAATACCCGCCCTGAGCGCTTTGGACAATGTAAACTTTTTTAATGTAACATTATAAAATTTGACATAGAATTGACAGAATGTTTATAGGCGCTTCTTTCCTGCTATACATTTGTACACCATACGAGGGTACATCAAAAAGTTGATAGATGGTGAAAGGAAATACGAGGGTATATCAAAAGATTGGCAGTTGACAACAGGACATTATTTAACAAAAATGCAATTCGAGGAAATATCCAAATTTGATAGACGGCAACGGATACTATTTAACAATAATATATTGTATAATATTGTATATCAGATAGCATTAGAATTATAATCACATTTTTTTTATTAATTATATCAATTTGAATTCAATATTCATCGTTAAGACGGGTCAGCTGTATATTAATAATATTGTTATAAATACACTTTTATACCATAGAGACCCAAGAAGTATTTATTAAGATTATTTATCAAATTTTTAGCAACTTTGGGATTACATTTACATCGTACACACTTGCGTTGATGATTGGAAAACCACTCCTTGGAGAAAAATAGACGTTGAAAACATGGATATTGAATGTAAGAAATTTGCGAAGGAAGTAAAAATGCTGGATAAAGAAATGAGATCATGGGATGCGTATATCGGTTTAGAAGCTACAGTGAAGAATACTTTGACATCTCTAAAGGCAGTGGGTGAATTGCAGAATCCCGCGATTCGAGAAAGACATTGGGACCAACTGATGACCAGTACAAAGGTAGCTTGCAGTATCTTATTTTGCACTGTAAATATGTAAATAAGAATATCAGCTTTTCGTATTTCATAAATGCAAGAATCTTTACCAAAGATCGTCAGCGCGATATTTAGTTTCTAATTCACTTACTATATTTATTGGTATCTGTTATTTTATTTATAAAATTATCCTTGGCATAGATCTCACAGGTAATAATCGAAAAAATATGTAAAATTAAAATTATGTTTTAAAATATTTTGCTATTTGAGCAAAGGTTTTTATTTAACGGTTATTTATAGATTTTGTTAAAAAATTGTTAGCCGTCAATATTTTTTCGATTATTTTGTAAATATATGTATATAAAAAACAAAATGTGCGAGAAAATCGGCACTCCATTGTATATATCCACACATTCGTACAATCTGTTACAGAATCTGGCAGCACTTCCACGAGAATTTACAGTAAGTATTTAAAACATAATGACTCTCTAAGAGTAGGTATTCTAAGCACCGTTCCCAATTAGATTCTAACACAAAGCTAGCTAGCTGGCTAAAACTAGCCAGTGAAGAGTCGACTAAAATTAGAATAGTATTTGTAGTTGTAAATATGTATTAGATATATTTTTGTATTTGAGGAATTTTTACAAACCATAAAATATTGTCATCATATTTAAAACAAATTATTATTCGATTGGTAGTCGAGGTACAATAGTTTAAATATGTTTAACAAATTTTCTTCAACTATTTGAATAGTGAAATAAGCTTTTTTCGCCTACCTCACCGGAAAACCAACCATATGGACACCAAAAATAGGGCGGAAAGTATTGTTTAGCAACCCAAAGGTGAAAAATTCATTCACGATTTTTTTATTCCATAGTAATGAAAAAGTGTGCTTTGGATTTGGCATTTTTAAATCAGAAATAATATAAATTTTGACCACTTCCACAAAGTGAGAGACATAAGTTATACAGCAAAAAAATGTAAAATGCTATCACAAGAAGAATGCATTCGATACCTCTTGATGAAGGTGAGCAAATAAATAATTTTCTAAAAGCCTACTATAGCAGTGGTATAAATGCTTGCCTCTCACACAGGCGGCTCGGGTTCAATTCTCGCCGACTACAGTTTTTTTTTATTTTTTTTTAATAATCATAAAGGTAGGCGGAAAATAGTTGTGTGTCACAGGTGCATAAATGCACTCGTTATACTCGGGTAGCAAATACAGCCGCGGTCTGCTAATGCCCACTATCCGCCCCTTGCGGCACATTATAACGTATCACTCAACCAACGCAAAACAATTCAAGATGGCGGCGATATTGAAAACGATGATGTGAAAACTTGAATTATCTTGCAGAATATAATGCCAATTAGTATCCCGAAATTTCATAATTTTAGGTTTCAAATTTCGTATCAAAGATAAAGCTTTGTTGCCAAACTTTTTCGCAACCCTGTATATGTAAAAATTATAATTTAAAAATAAAAATCGACCTGTTAGAGATGATTCCAAAAGTATCGCGACAGCTCCGGTTTTTCCACCTATCTTTACCGTCGACTCGAACGCTAGCGATTACCCTGTTCGAGAAATAGATTCCAGTGGCCCAGCCGCCGCTGGGACTAACAAACACCGCACACGGAATCCGCTTAGCAATTGTTCTACTAGAATTCTCCGACTGCGCGCCGATCGGAGATCGTCGGCGATTATCCCCACATTGCCGAATTTTACTGGAGCTGTCGCGATAATTTTGTAATTGTCTCTACAGGATTTGTCCCTAAAGTCGCATATTCCCCAAAAAATAAATACATTTTTTTTAATTTAGACCCTCTTCATACTAATAATACTTCATAATACTAAAAATGATCTCAAATACGATCAGCTTAAGCTTTAAGTTTGTATTTAGCTTTGAAATAATAATTTTTTCACTATATTAATTTGCACTTAACATTTGGAAAGTTATAAAAGAGTAAAACATTAAAATTTACTATTCGATTACAGACCAGAATTGTCATGGATCAAAATACAACCTTGGCCGATTTGTTGGAACTAAACTTACATGAATGCGAGGAAGAAGTTAAAAATATAGTCGATAAAGCAGTTAAGGAAATGTCCATGGAGAAAACTTTACGTGAACTGAACATCACTTGGTCTGCAATGGAGTTCGAACAAGAAACTCATATGAGAACTGGCTGTACGCTATTGAGGGCAAGCGAAGAGTTGATAGAAACATTAGAAGAAAATCAAGTTCAGTTGCAAAATTTAATAACTTCGAAGTTTATAGCCCATTTTTTGGAAGAGGTTTCATCTTGGCAAAATAAACTTTGCATAGCCGATCAAGTGATAACTGTTTGGTTAGTAAAATTAGTGAAAATGCAACTTCTGCAGGATGTTTTCGTATATATAGAGAGAAAATTTTGCCGATGAAATTTGGTGTGAATCTTTATTGCCTGGCAATTTTCGCGAATGAAATTTTAACGGTTAAATCACGAGATGTCAGTCGAGTGTATCATAATTCATATCAAAAAACTTGAATAAAACCATAAATTTTCTTTCGTATGATATTCTACAAGACTATTTCACGAGAAGAGCAAGATAATTAAGGCACCATATCAACTAAACATAATCTTTATTTCTTTGTAACAGCTTCAGTTGTACTAAAATTTTCGATCATCAACTTCTGGTGGTGACTGCAATCCAGCCTTGCATTTTAGTGATCTGTTAATTTAAATTAACTTCTGTTCAGCTGCACCTTGCTTGAACAAGACTGCCACAGCTGAATATCGATGGAAATGATTTGTTATTTTGTGTTTTTTAGGTGACATATTTGTTCACATTACGATGTTGATTTCAAGTGTACACTTTTTAATCAAAATCCATTCTTCCAGTTGGGGTGAACGGTGAGAAAGAGTATGTCTGATAAAATTCTAGAACCTCTCTTTTCCATTTCAAGAATAATTTAGCTGGGCATAAATCTACGTTTGATGAATTTCTTACCAACCATTTGCTGCTTTCGACCACTCTTGTGTTGTTTTCGAACAAATGCTGTTGTATCTAATTCGGCCCTTAAATTCTCCCATATTATCAAATTTCTTCTGAAAAAAAGTAAATCTTACAGTTAACGGCCTTATTGCATCTCCAAAAGTGCAAATAAGCAAAGGTGAAAAAACTTTTTATGCTACAACTGGATTTTTTTCGCCATAGGATTATTTGTAATAGTCCTTCGGTGGATAATGCTTTTGAAGTGTGTTCTTTTTTCTGGACAATTTTGAAGCAGTCTCCACTTGGGATCAATGGCCAAATAACGCTGTTATTTCTGAAATGTAGGTAATACTTTGAACTCAAATTAAAATAAAATACCAAAATAGGTAACCTGTCATGTGGATATTCCAAATGATCCTCAATATGCATTAGTATTTCCAGAACTGTTTCTTTATACATACGAAACCTTCGATAAAATGCCAAAGGATTCATAGTTTCATATTAATTGGTTCTGTTGTATACTGCACTTAGCCAACCTACTTGTATAATATCCACTAACTCAAAATCATCCTCTAGATAATGTGGCTCATCGCCCAAATAATTTAAATACTCCATAATTTAGTTATTTGAAAAAATGCACTCAAACCAGAAAAAAAAACATAAAAGTTTTAAGAAGTTTTAAGAAGTGTTAAGGATACCTTAAGTGGTCGCTGGAGCGAACTTAAATTAAGTTAAGAATAAGTTGTCCTTAAGCTTCGTGCAAACCAAATTCACATATTAAGGGATCCTTATCTCTAAGGGCTACTTAAATCTGTTGGTGCAAATGGGCATTAATAAACAAGGAGACGCTGCTTTAATTTACGACAATGTATAAATAATGGTATCGCTAGGCGGAGCTTACTGTAGTATCAATATGGCGACATTATCAGGTCCGGACTAAATGAAATTTTGCAATATTAATGATTAGGTTTATAGCTAAATTGTATTCTTTATTCTTTTTAATATTTAATTTGTCCTTTAAAGAGAGTAAGTTTGTTATATATAACTGTATCTGTCTTAAAAATGTCCTACAGGACATTTTTCTAAATCGTGCAAATATAATTGCCTCTCCCCATTAATGTTTAGGTCCTGAATTTTTTGAAAGGTTATTCATAAAAATTACTTCTTATCTTCGCCATTCCTACTGCAGCAACTTCTTACTGAACATAAAACCATTATTGTTCTTCTACATGTAATGCAAACATATAAAAAAATACTGAATTAAGCGAAAATAAACGACACGTAAACAACAAGAATGATATTAATGACATAAGTGTATACTCAATACGGCGGACCCTTAGACTAGGAAAGAGAAAGGACAGCGCATGGCAATGAAAACCTTATGCGTGTGAGTGAAGCCAATTTTCAAACGTTTGGTGGTAAACCAATTTGGAACGTCGAATTGTATTTTTTTAGTTTTTTTATTAATTTTCACCTTTTTTAATTACCTGAATAGACATTTTAAAATGGTTAATTGTGCAGTTTATAAGTGCAACAGTCAGAGTGCTAAAAAAGAGGAAGGAATTTCATTTCATAGGTAAAAAGTATTTTAAAACTATTTCCTTGAAATTTATTTTTATTAATATTACAGCTTTCAGGTAATAGATGTTTAACTAAATCACATAATATGTTATGTATGATAACTTAAATTAATAGTACATACATTTTGAAAACTGTTTTCATTCAGTTTTAAAGATTATTTTTCAATTAATTGTTATTTTCTCATAGATGTTATAGTTTTGCAGTGGCGTGGAACAAAAACATATATTTAAAATAGATTAAAATTGTAATATTTATTAAATAAATATGTTTTAAAATGATTGTTGTTTTTTTTTGAAGCAGTACATATTTAAAGACTTTTTTAAATTAGATTTGTAATACGAAATAATGAAAATGATTATTTAATAATCGTATAAGAAAAATCGTATGATACGCCTATGTCAATATTGTCCGCCATTAGTTTGGTGGTAAATGGGTTACATAAATTGATTCCAATGCGCAGTCCTCTCTCTTTCCTTGTCTAAGGGCGGACCCCATACCCCTTTCATCACGTGATTTCGTCTCCTTATTTTTATATCTCAATGGTCGATTTACTTCTAAACGAAACTGAGTTGCTTAAAAACACCACGAGTCCGTAAAACAAGTGGTGTTTTCTCTCAACTCAGTTGAGATTAAAAGTAAAAGTCAGATTTATAAGATAAATTTCATCACAAGTGATATTTTGTGAAGTATATCAAGACCAAGGGATTGGTCAATACAGCTGCAATCATTTTTTTGGCAGACGTCAAACTTTGCTTTGTGATCGGTATTGGTTACGTCGAACTTGACAGACCAATCAGAATTGAAAGTATTATAGCGATAACACCACTGTCTTTGTCTTGTGATTGTTCAGATTATGTGAAAAATAATTTATGAGTCATATAGTTATAAAAATTTTAGATTTAATTTGGATTTTCTTGTTGTAGTATCATTGTTTCGTTTTATTTAGGTTTGAAGTTCAAAGAACGTGGACGCATCTAGAATCTATTTTTATGAGTTCTGAAGACATACGAAAGCAACTTCCGGATGACTCTGAAAGATTCGACAAAATCGACACTAACTTTAAAAAACTAATGATAGAAATGGCCAAGGTCCCTAACGTGATAGAATCTACAAATAGATCCGGTCTTCTGGAAATATTAGAAGAACATCAGAAGAATTTAACATTGTGCGAAAAAGCGTTAGCTGTTTACTTGGAAACAAAGAGACTAGCATTTCCACGTTTCTACTTTGTTTCTTCAGCTGATCTGTTGGATATTTTATCCAATGGAAACCAGCCTGAATTAGTGGCTAAACATTTAACAAAGTTATTCGATTCCATAGCTAAACTAAATTTTGGAAGACATGAAGATAACACGATTGATAAACAAATTCACGGTATGGTAGCCAAAGATGGAGAATACGTGCATTTTAATACATCAACTACGTGCGATGGCCCGGTAAGGATATTTTTCCATTAAAATAGATTTCCTAAAAACCTTAAAAATCAATTGTTTGTTTTACAAAAAAAATGGTATATATTTCACATTGATTGACTATATTATAGAATTATTTGCAGTATATTTTGCTAGAAACTGTTTAATACAAACTTTGCCACGTGGCTAAGCGCAGAAGTTGTTGATTAGTTTGTATAAAAAATGTTTTGATAAGATTAATACGTACAATTACTTCTAACCAGGCTTTTAATAATGGTAAGATGAAAATAATTAATTTGGTAAGAATGAATCAAAAGAAAATAATAGAATATATTTTCCACCTACCATCAGCCAAAACGATATAAAAGAAAGCGGTCTTACTGTAGGGGCTGTCAGTCGAGAATAAGGCACAATGCCTGTTATCAACTTGTTTGATGCATGTAGAAAATTTGATGGTTTTAGGTAGAAGTATGGCTAAATCGAGTGCAAGATTGTATGCGTACAACAATAAGGATTCTAATTGGAGAAGGTGTAATAACTTACGAAGAAAAACCTCGCGATCAATGGTTATTTGATTTTCCTGCTCAAGTTTCGCTTACCGGTACACAAATTTGGTGGACTACAGAGGTAAACATTGCTTTTTCAAGATTAGAAGAAGGTTATGATAACGCTATTAGAGATTATTACAAGAAACAAGTTTCTCAACTCAGCACTTTAATATCTTTACTATTAGGTAGGTGTTCAATTTAATAATATATGAAAATGCAATGTTTTTAATAATTATCAAGAAATAATTTCTATAAGGTGCAGTCAATAAAAAACTGAAAAAGTGGAAAATTGTTTCCACCTGCACCCAGGGTAAAGAAACTTAACAGTGTCTATACCAAGATTGACCGTTTTCTATGAAAAAACAACTACTTCCTGGGCTATATGCCCCAACGGACATTGAATTACATTCCATAGAAAACGTGATGGCGACCGACTTCGTCGATACTTAAAATCATCTCTATCGATTTTCATAGAAAACGGTCAATCTTGGTATAGAAACTGTTAAGTTTCTTTACTCTGGGTGCAGGTGGAAACAATTTTCCACTTTTTCAGTTTTTTATTGACTGCACCTTATAGAAATTATTTCTTGATTGTTATCTTTCGATTATAGTTACCTTTGATCTATTGGTTTGCAATTGAGCGGTAGGATGGCGCTTTTGCGACTTTATCATTGAATCGTGGATTCACGGTTTATGTATTGGCGTAAAAGAATCATTCTGCATCCTGCTCTGCGGGATGAGAAGAACTACTTACCTCGCACTGATGAGACACAATAATGACGAAACCGGTCTACGAGTAGTGTTCTTCCCGTTGATTTGCAAATCGATAGAGATGACTTTAAGTATCGACGAAGTCGGTCGCCATCACGTTTTCTATGGAATGTAATTCAATGTCCGTTGAGGCATATAGCCCAGGAAGTAGTTGTTTTTTCATAGAAAACGGTCAATCTTGGTATAGAAACTGTTAAGTTTCTTTGTTTGCCCTAAGTTATTTAAAAATTGCTAATTATTCAATTTTTTTTTAAGAAAAATCTAGAACGAATATAAAATCGAGCAATGAAATACCTAGTTACTTTAGTGGAAACATTGAAATTAATAAGCACTTTGAAAGAAGAGTTGCCTATTCATAAATTTAATTACTTTAAATTACATGAGAAAATGATTTCCTCAACATTAATATTTGAGTATTGTTTAAATGAATTGAAAAGTTATTTTGGCACGAAATTGAATGTTTTACAAAAAAGCTGTGGATTTTATTTCATTAAACTAATACTGATGACTTTTTTATATTTCAAAAATTATTTTCCACTTTCCTTAGTATGGGAGGACAACTTACGGTCTCCTTAATTTTTAATAAAATTTTCTATGTGTACAGTATTTGTTTATATTATTCTAGGAGACTTAAGTAAACAAGACCGGCAAAAAATTATGACAATCTGTACAATCGACGTACATTCGAGAGACGTTGTCAGCAAATTAATCCAATCCAAAGTTGAGAGCGCCTTAGCATTCCAATGGGTCTCTCAATTAAGACACAGATGGTGCGAAAAATCGAAAGAATGCTACGCCAATATTTGCGATGCTCAGTTTAAATACAGTTACGAATATTTGGGAAATACACCAAGACTTGTCATTACACCTTTGACAGATCGTTGCTACATCACATTAACGCAGGTAAGTGCAAATGGCCGACTAAAGTTTGCCTTATTGAAAGGTTAATAAAAAGCGTTTTTTCACTACTAGCCTCTACTCCTAACTTTATTGACTTTTGTTGAGGTAGTAATATTAACCAAGGTAGTAAAATACAGAGTCCTCTTGATTAGAACTAATTCTCAATCCATTTGACAGAATATGAGGTTAACTGACGCAAAGAAAATTTGAATAAATATTTTTCCTGACTTATTTAATAGTCACATCCACCTGCCTATTAAAAAATAAAAATCAACGTCAGTTAGATTGTTATTTCTATATTGCAAAATGTGTTGCCTAACTATATATTACCTTGCTGAGGCCCCTATACACCAACGATGGTACAATTGGTTGTATAATCTACGGTAGGCCTCTTACCGACAATTTCAATAAACTTAGTATGCACGAACCTTGTAGCAATTTTTTAACATTTTATAGCCTGGTTCGTGAACCAACAGTGTAGCCACTACACTATAGGTGTTTTGTGAATATAGCCACTACACCACAATTATAAAATTTTGTTTTATTTCTTAAAAATGGTGAGTGAATGTGTGGTGCATTTTTCGGAAAGAGAAAGAAATTTTTGAAGTATGATGCTTAAAATACTTCAAGTAAAATCAGAAGATAGATCTATATTTTCTGAAATTTAAATTTCTTTTAATATACTTACAATGTTATACTCTACTAGAAGAGCTGCAAAATATTACTGTGTTTTCTATGACCAATAATACTTATTTATCTAGGAGTAACACATTAATTTAATAAGCTGTAACTACTTTTATACTCTCCAAAAAAAGATCCCTGCTGAGAGACTCTCTCAAGGAGTGGTTCGTCTCCAAGTTAATGCTTACTATAGAAAGGATTGGTGATATATAAGGGTTAAGTGCGCCACTATCTTTTTATACGGTTACGAATAAACAACTAAAACTACACAAAGAAACTTAGGTGAAAAAGATAGGAACACCTTGTAATTAATCTGAATTTTAAAGAAAAGAAAAAACTATTTTTAATGACAACCACACACGCTACACCCTTAAGACTTACAGTCAGTGGGTATGTAAATCAAACTGATATTAAAAAGATTATTTGTTTATTAAGAAAAAATTGTAATTTGCCACAGGAGTTGTAAACGGAACATAATAAGTGGACTACACTTATCTTTATACTTTTGGTTGTCCGGTGGGATCGGTTAGTTCACTGTGGATGGTTTGGGCTTGTGGTGGTTGCATGTTGCATTTACTTCTCGTCAAAAGAACTGCTTCAATAAATGGGTGATACTTCTCGTCAAAGGGACTGCTAACATTAATGGTGATACTTCTCGTGAAAGGGACTGCTAACATAAATGAGTGATACTTCTCGTCAAAGGGACTGCTAACATAAATGGGTGATACTTCTTCGTACTAACGGATATATTTCTCCGCACTAGAGAGTATATTTCTCCCTACTAGCGTATATATCTTCCTACAAGTCGTAAAGTGAATCAGAAGGAGTCAAAATGTTATGGTCGTTGATGTTGGTTAGCTTTTAGGTCAAAAAGGACGGCAAATATTTAACATCAAAAAATTACTTAGTATTAAAAGCTTTCCAGCATTAATGTCCCATATTCAATAAAAAATGAAATAAAAACAATAAATTTATGATTTACTGAAATTCAGAGCAGTGAAGCGGGCTGTATGTGATTGATTATTAACGAGTTTTATTGTTAGCACAAATCAAAAAATTATAAGCTGATATGATTAGTTTTTTGTAAATAAAATAAAAAATTGATTGTTGTAGTTATTCAATAAAGGTTTTTAATTTAAAAGAGTTCTAGAAAAAAAATGTATGCTAATTTATTATGTTTTACATAGACTCAGTTAAGTATTTCATGTTAAAAAATGTGTTTCTCTGAATTAGTTTTGAAAATAGATAAATTTACAGCAAAAATGATATTTTTTATAAGTAATAAAATGCATTTGGTATTTACTAGTTATATTAAATGATTTTACCTGGAAATAGTATCCGATAACATTTTTACAGGACGACGGCGACGCCCTAGATTTTAATACATAAATTGCTCATTTTGGCCTAAAAAATAACGAAATAACGAAATTTTAGGTTTCGGAAGGATAGTAAACTAAGGAAAGGTAGCATGGCGATAGACATGTTACAAAACATACACATAAAATATATTTACCATATCCAGTAAATTGAGGTTATGAAACGTCGATTAAATTTATTAACAAGCCGAATATGGGCGATCGGAAACAACGGTTGGATTTAACCACTGATTGGTTTAGTTTTTGACGTGGGTTGAATTAGAACCGAATGTTAGTGCATACGGACCGTAACCATATAACCATCTTTGTGTCTGTGATGTCACGTATCTAAACAATCTAAACAAAGTTTTTTGCCAGTTGAAGAGTTCTTTCTTGCATTAAATATTTTGTGCTAACGGTCAGTTTCAAAATTCCCCAAACCGATTATATGGAAATTCGCACGGTATTTACGGCCGCGGCCAAATAATCTTAAATTTTTAAAGCCTATTTCATAGAAATTTACCTGTTAATATCGGCCAAAATATTTTAGTTGATTGAATTACCCAATATTATTAGATATTTAAATAGGTATCTACCTTAGACCATATACAAATAGACGTCAATTTTCTGTCCTTGTTGTGAAGCCAAAATAACTTTATGTTGTGTTCTATAACTATATGTTTACAAACAAATCCACGTTTGAATAAAACTTCTTCGGTTGTTTCGTATATCTTCGACTGAACTGTCTCTTATAGCATGGAACATTGCGAATCATATGTAAACATTAATCTTACCCTGTTCATAAACTAATTGTGGTATTGTTTTCGTTGTATTAATTTTGGGTTAAAGTTATAATTTAAGAATTTTGATTAGAGTTAAAACCTTGTTAGGTACCTATTAAAAGACCTTTGCGCCGCTGGTATTTGTTGTTTGTAAACAGTACTGCCCACACACCTCATCCCGTAGCTCCACGAACTTCATGCGACAAAGAGAGATAATATTGGCTTCAGTATGTTGTTCAGAAAAATGACGTCACAGCCAGTCTATTTGTATATGGTCTAAGGTATCTACCTACCTATTAAGGGATGAAATTATCTGCATTATTAGTAGCTCGGTCTTTCTGTTACATACATATTTCGTTAGATTAAAGCTTTCTCCGTGTTCGAAAGTTGCTATGTCGCAAAAGAGGAAACGTTTGTCGCTAAAAGACAAAATAAATATAATCACCGAAAGTGAAAAGTATGGTTTAAGTTCGCGAAAGTTGGCCGAAAAATATGGGGTTGGAAAAACTCAAATTAACGATATTATAAATAATAAAAGTGAGTTAAAAAAGAATGTTGGAGCAAAAACGAAAGTTTCCGAAATCAGAAGGATTGGAAGTTGATCAAGTCGTCTACAATTGGTGTTGCAATGCCAGAAATAAAGCAATTCCAATACCAGTACTAAAAAACTAGGTATTCGTTTATTATGAAAGATTTGAGTTTTACAATATTCCATATATGGTTACATATAGTTTTAACTTTAGAGGGAAGTGATATTGTTAAGCGCATTTATAAGTGAATTTGCATCTTTGAGACATTCTGCGTTCACAGGTTTCATTGATACATATATTGGGCAATCGAAAAGTATGTGGTTTAGAGTTTCTAATTCATTTTTATTGCATACTGTGCACATCTCTAGCGGGTTGAAACGATAGGAACATCCGTTAAGTGTGAATTTTATAATATATTTAATTACTGAGTCGAAGCTGGGCTAGAGTACGAATAAACCGGATGGGCAACTGAAGTTGTAAGTAGTCCTGGTAGCTTGGTTTTATGTCCAAGTAACTGTATAGGGTTAAATAACTAGATTGCACTAATAGTTAAATCTTCCTGCCGCAGTTTTTGCAGGTAGTTAGCTAGAATTCTTTTTTTATTTCGTTTTAGACAGCAACTAGTTATTTGAGACCACGCTAGTTTGAAGTCTGCTGTTTCAAGTAGTTGTTTTACCTGGTGCGCCCAGTTATATCTTGAATCTGTCGCTGTGCTGCTGAGTTTCACAAGGCGTTGAAAGACGTCGGAAGACGAGAATTTTTATCAGCCGTATGTTTAAGCACCACATATGATAATTTAACTCTCTCCGCCTCTAATCTAATAACAGAATCTCTAGAGTTTTTCGGAAGAAGTAACATGCGTTTTAGAAAAGCGATCTGTACGCGCTCCAATATGTCACAATATCTAAGCCCCAAACTGGTATACAGTTAGTTAGTACGCTGATTACTAGGGAGTCAAATAATTGGATTCTTGTTGTCCCAGAGCTAATTTTTGAGTTAGCCATAACTGATATTAAGTCACCAGCTGCTTGTTTGGCTTTTTCGCTGTTACAAGTAGACATTTCCCTGAAAAATGACGATGACGTGAAAGTTACTCCCAAATATACAAAACTGTTTACAACCTCAATTCTATGATTATCATAAATCTACAAGAATCTAATTTATAATTACCTTTATTAAAAACTAGGATTTTGGTTTTCTCTACATTCACTACTAATCTATTAATTGTACTGAATTGTAGTATTCTTAGGTTCTTATTAACTGCGATTTCACTCTCCGAGAGAATAACTAAATCATTAGCATACAGCAGTGTTATATATTTTTTGCTATTAAGACTAATTCTTTGGGCTTTTTTTGTATGAAAAACGATTCTATATCAAATAAAAATAAACTGAATAGCAGTGGACTCAAAGGGTCCCCTTGGAGTACCCAGTAGTAATATTAAAAGGCTTTGTTAAGCCCTCCATAGCACATATCCTAATTCTAGTTGATTTGTAAATATTTTTAAGAAGAGTTACTGTTTTGGCACTAACACCTGCGTAATATAGTTTTTGCCACAATAAATGTTGATCAACCGAGTCAAAGGCTCGCTTATAGTCAACAAAAGCAGCAAATGTTTTTCGTTTATTTAATCGAAGTTGAAACTGAACCGCGCTGCTTAAAACGAAGACGTTATCAACACATCCCCGAGCTCTTCTAAAGCCAGCCTGTGATTCAGACAATACATCAGCTTCTTTCGACCAGACTGTTAATATATTAAGTAAAATGATCGTAAAATTTTTTTCCAAGGAGTTGACTAGTGCAATACCTCTAAAATTTGCTGGATCATCAGTGGTCCCTTTTTTGTGTATCATTTATAACAAGACATCGTTCCAATTATCTGGTATAAAATGTGTTTCAACTATTTTATTGAATAGGCAAGTAATATGTAGAATCCAATTGTTGGGTAGATTTTTATAATACTCATATGTGATGCCATCACAGCCGGGCTACTCCGACATTTGTTAAGAACTTGGTAAATTTCATCCGTTGTTATAGAGCAATCTAAAGTAGGGTGAGAAGCGTCGAAGTAAAGAGAATTGTCAACTATTGGTTCTGGATAAATGTCACCGTAATAAGTCTCCCATGTAGTATGGCACGAGTTTCCTCTGAATCTTTTTATGCAATACCAAAATGTTTTAGAGTTTTTGAAATTAATGAGAAGATAATTCAGTTCCTTATAGTACAAGCTCTTTTTAATTTTAAGCAAATTTTTATATTCACGTCTTGCCATTATGTAAGTTTTACGATAGTGTCCAGAAAAATTATTAGATTTGCAAGTTTTTAGGCATTTGCGGAGGTGGAGCTTAGCTAACTGACAATCGCAATTAAACCACGGCTTATTTACTTGGGCATTTTGTCTTTTTTGTGATATCAAGGGGAAATTTAGATCACTAGCAGTAGTTAGAATAGCTGATATAATAGTATTTTATGAATCATTAATATTTGTAGATTTGTAGCTAACGCTTTGTGAATGCTGCATAGCCACTTTAAACGGAAGAGCTAAGTTAGGACACCATTTGAAAGAAGAGTTTGCTGTGCGTGGTGTAACAGGAGTGATGGTTACTTTTTGTGATAGGGCCTGAGTTTTTAATGATACAGCTATCGCGAAATGATGCGATAATGTAACGAAGATGAGAACGCATAAGTCTGCAATTAAATCTAAGTAACAATAATTACTGATCCATATCAAGTCAATGACGCTACTCCCAAGGCTACCGACATAAGTAAATTGCCCTGGTATATCTGAAAAAGTTCTGCCATTTAGAAGAGTGAATCCATTTTAGCACATAAAAGTAACAAGCGCGCGTCCCCTCGTATTTAATGTTTTGTCTAAACTCTGACGTGATTCTAGTAGATAAGTACCTTCCAATATTTGTGTTGGAATAAAGCTTTGTTCACCCACTCTACTATTAAAATCTCCCCCTATCAGTACAGGCACATTGCTATGAAGTTCTACAATTTCGGATATTGTTATTTGTAGTAACTCTAAAGCTACAGGAAACTCAAGTGTTGGTTTAAAATAAACTGAACAGATTATAATTTCTGTAGCCTGAAAAGCCATTCTGCAGACTAGCCACCACGGCGTGCTATCTAGTACTGTAACTTTATAATATTTTTTGTAAAATATACAGAGGCCACCGCTGGCTCTGCCAAATGACTTATCCTTGACAGCATTCGAAGAAATAACGCTATACTCGGATAAATAGTTAGGGACGTTTTGTATTTCTTTACATAACCACGTTTCACTGAGACATAATAAATCGTAAATATTACAAAAATCATTGGCATTTTCTATGTAACACTTTAAATTAGAGAAACCTTGGCAGTTCCAAAATAAGACTTTGGGTAGTTGCTCGGGTGTAACTGCTACTTTTTTGACGTAGAGTTTTCACCATATTCAGTAGTTCTGATGTTTTTCACGCCCATATCGCATTTGAGCGAGTCATCCTCTTCTCTAAGACGTTTTGAATAATTTAACGTTTAAATCAATTTGTGGTGAGTCTGCAGAGGTTAATTTGGACGATATAGAGGATTGGAAAACCAAGTTACCATTGATATTAAGCAATTATTCTCCACGAGATGTATACAATGCTGATGATGACGATGATATACCTACAGAGAGGCCTAACTTCAGTATTACGGACATTATTGAAGAACTGGGCGATAATTATGAAAAAGACAATTCTGAAAATAGTGATTTGGACGAATGTGAAACTTCAAAATCCACTTTATCCAATATGAGCGAAGTGTGTCAAAAATTGAGGGACGTAGAAAATTATTTATTGTGCAAAAATAATGCTAAAATATTTATGGATGTGGTTCGAATTTTACTTAAATATGAAGCTAAGGTTCTTAAATCAAAGCTAAAAAATGTAAAACAAACAAAAATTGACACCTAATTAAAAAAAGCTTAACATCTGTATGTATGTATGTAGTTTTGTTTTGTATTATGTAGTACATATATTAAAGTACCTAGTTTTAGTAGTTTTCCGTTTATGTATAGAATTATATTTGCTTAATTGATAAAATAAACAAAAGTCCAAATATTTATTATTTGTCAACTGCAAATCCTGATAATAGCGGCCACCTTTATATGGCCAATAGTTATTTCATTTTTAGTGGCCGTTATTGACAAGTTTTACTATAATAGAAATGAATTTTAAGCCCATAACTTGAAGTTAAAAACAAATCTCTGTTCTTTTCTCCTAAGTTTTTTAAATAAAAAAATTTTTTTTGGATTAGTTCAAAACAGCCACTAAAAACTATACCTTCCTCTATTGAATTACGTTAGTTTCTTTTAAGTTTTTATAATATTATATATAGGTGCAATTGTTTGATTCTAATGATTTTAAGCCTAACCTATATTTCCGTTTAAGATAAGCAGACTTCAATTTTGGTTACAATCGGGAAAATATATTTATTGATACTTTTCTTATAGTCCCTTCATCTCATTATGGGAGGAGGTCCTGCTGGACCAGCAGGAACGGGTAAAACGGAAACGACCAAGGATTTAGGACGTGCTTTAGGAATAATGGTCTATGTTTTTAATTGTTCCGAGCAAATGGACTATAAGGTATTATTATTATTCTTTAAACTTTTTATTAAATAACAACTAATTTGTCCTTTGCAGTCATGTGGTAATATTTACAAAGGTTTGGCTCAGACAGGAGCTTGGGGATGTTTCGATGAGTTCAATAGGATTTCCGTTGAGGTACTTTCGGTGGTGGCAGTACAAGTAAAATCAGTTTTGGATGCTATCAAAAACAAAAAGGTTACATTCGATTTTATGGGAGATCCCATTCAGTTGGTACCTACTGTTGGAATATTTATTACTATGAATCCAGGTTATGCTGGAAGAACTGAGTTGCCTGAAAACTTAAAGGCTCTCTTTAGGTATAAAAAAATATAAAAAAATAGTTGGTTTGAATGCTTTCATATAACTTTATTTATCATAAATATGGAGAATAAACTGCCCATTTTTTGTTCAATTTTAGACCCTGTGCAATGGTAGTTCCCGACTTCGAATTAATTTGTGAAATTATGTTGGTAGCAGAGGGTTTTCAAGAAGCAAAAATATTAGCAAGAAAATTTATAACCTTATATACATTGTGTAAGGAGTTATTGTCCAAACAAGATCATTACGACTGGGGATTAAGAGCAATAAAATCAGTACTTGTTGTAGCCGGATCTTTAAAAGTTCGTAAAGATTTTATATAAATTCTATCTAAAATAATAAGTTTAGAAGAATCTGTACCTGCGTACAACAATTAGAATATTAATGTTTTAGAGAGGAGATCCTGGTAGACCAGAAGAAGAAGTATTGATGAGAGCTTTGAGAGATTTTAATATTCCTAAAATAGTTACCGATGACACACCTGTATTCATGGGATTGATTGGAGATTTGTTTCCAGCTTTAGAAGTTCCTAGAAAAAGAGACGCTGAATTTGAAAGGACCGTTAAACAAGCTGCAATAGATTTGAAATTGCAGCCTGAAGACAATTTCATATTAAAGGTTTGATTCTAATTCACCCTATTAACATTATTTAGAACTGCAGACAATATATGTTAATTGGATATTTATTAGGTTGTTCAACTGGAAGAACTTTTGGAAGTACGTCATTCAGTTTTTATAGTTGGTAATGCAGGTACTGGGAAAACTGAAGTTTGGAAAACTCTTTTTAAAACATACGGCAATATGAAAAGAAAACCTGTTTATAACGATCTTAACCCCAAAGCAGTAACAAACGACGAGCTATTCGGGATTATCAATCCAGCTACAAGAGAATGGAAGGATGGTAAGTTCCTAAATCTAAAAAAATACCAGGTTCGGTTCAAATTGTTCACTAAAGTACCTATTATTTTTTAACGGTATTAATTACTATATTTCTAGTTTTGAATACTGCAAATCAAAACGTATCTTCTTATCGTACGCTAAAAGTGTAGTGGACATACAAAAGTTATAAGATATAAGTTATGAGTTATACTTTGTAACAATTGATCTTTACATGCGTAAAAAATGTGATTTGGGTCTTCTATTGATTCTACATTACATGTGCAATAAGAATTATTATAAATGCCTAAATTATAAAGATGATCACTGAAGCGCCCATGATCTATAATATCGTAATAGTTACCAGAAAAGACTTACAGTAATCTAACCTTAAGTAGAAGCTTTTACTTGAAAGACATAATATATGTCAGAAACAAAAAAAATGCAGCACCTATGTACCCTGATTGCTTTTTGACCCATTTGTATACATTCTTTTTATTAACATGGTTTATCTGATTCAGTATCTGCCAGCCATTTAGCCTTGTTATTTTCTCATTGGCTCAATATCAGTGGAATTTCGAAAATTGGAGTTCATATTTCGTTTGTAAATGACTGATGGCCGAAATGGTAAGGAGGAAAAGATAATAGCATTACAATGAGTATCTTAGAATACCATCCACTCCTTTTGGGAGTGGATCCATTTACCTATGAAGAGGTGTATGTTTCGATAGTCGTATGGAATTTTAACTAATGGCTGCTAGAAGATATCAAGAGAGTTTTTTATTTTATGTGTTTATGCACATGATTGATGACAACCCCTCCCTCACCGTGCGAGACTTATCAATGACTGTATAAAAGCTGATGGGAAAGTAAGAATGGAGAAGTGGGCATCGAGCTCATCTGATATGAATTGTCTTGAAAATGTTTGCGCCTAAATGTTTACGCAATGAAGCAGGCTCCTTAATTCCCTAAAATCTAGTTAACTAATAAATTACATGCAATTTAAATAGGTACAACTTATTATATGTTTAAATCCTTAATTGATCAATTCATACGGTTGCATCTATACCATTCTTTGGTAAGTGTAATTCAAAACTACAATTTTCTGCCTTAGGTTTACTATCAGTGTTAATGAGAGACCAAGCAAATTTATCTGGAGACAATCCAAAATGGATAATTCTAGATGGTGATATAGATCCTATGTGGATAGAATCCTTAAATACTGTAATGGACGATAACAAAGTACTAACCTTAGCCAGTAATGAGAGAATAGCCTTGACACCTGTAATGAGACTACTATTCGAAATATCGAATTTAAGGACAGCTACTCCAGCTACGGTTTCAAGAGCAGGAATTCTTTACATAAATCCTCAGGATCTTGGATGGAATCCGTGAGTAGATATAATAAATATAGGTATATTCGTAATTTATTAATATCTTATAAAGTCCGTTTTAGACTATCCCATTTATTGTACAATTTTTTATAAAATTTTTTTACATGTTTTGTAAACAACATATATGTTGCACCATATTTTTGTTCTATTGTGTTGGCATTGTATAAGATTGTGTCGGTACCTATTTGGTTAGTACACAATTAAACTTAGTTAATTTTAAATATTTGATTTGTCATAGAAACAAATTTTTGACTTCCTGGGTAACGAAGTTGTCATTTGATCGATATTTGGTTAGAAAGTTTTGACTTTTCATCTCTCCGAACATAAACTAAACAAATTGTGAAAAGATGCCTCCAAAGAAAGGTGTTGATCCCAAAATTATCGATGGGGTCGACACGACCTCCATGACCCGAGAACAATTAGAAGCTTTTGTGCTAAGAATGAAAGGGGAAAATGATCGGGAGAGAGAAGAAAGAAATTTCTTCCAAATGGAAAGGGATAAAATCCGAACCTTTTGGGAAATAACAAGAAATGACCTGGATGAGGCTCGAGCGCAAGTGAGAAATAAAGATAGAGCCTTGGAAAAAGGTGTAGAAAAAAACGAAGAAAAATTAAAATTTTACAAACAAAAAGTGAAATATCTTCAATATGAGCATCAGAACAATCTTAATGAACGCAAAGCTGAATCTTTAGTTGCTCTAAAAGAAGCTCAAGATGAACACACGGTTCAAGAACGCGAACTTTTGGAAGATAAAAGAAATTTAAAAGCCTTATTAAGAGAGCAAAAACTTAGTAATCAGGATCAAATAAAAGCTTTAAAGATGCAAAATAGTGAAGAAATAAATAAAGCAAGAAGCGAATTTGAAACAAAGGCCAAAGAAATGGAGATAAAATATGAGAAAAAATACGCAGAATTGGGACTATAAGCACGTTAGTCCCGATAAGTAAATGTTGTTTAATTAGAAGATGTACCTATTAGTGATATAATAAAGACAACAATATATTTTATCGGTCAACACGATTTTTACATGTTAACTTCCAGTTTAACTTATTCCAAAACTAAAAAATTAATTTTTTATGAAAGTTTGCTTTTGTAGAAATTAAATTTTTCATTTTTTTGTCAAAAATCACGGATTTATATATTTTTTAATTAATTTAACTATATATTAGGATCAGAAAAAGTTTTACTGGAATTAAAGTCATTTTTTTTCAGCAGATAAAAAGCTTTTCCTTGGAGAAAATAATGTAGCATATTAATGTGAGAGTATTTCAGCATGTCCATCTATACAATTTCTCATAAAAATATCAACTACTGCTTTAAAACTCTCCCTGGCTAAGAGCCACATACCTAATACTTTCTCAGTCATGCTAATGAAGGCGTACGATTTTGACTCTCTCATTCTTACTGAGACTAAGAGCAAATCAGTAATAATACATGAGAATTATTTTTTTTCTTCACCACGTTTACTCCATTAGTTTAACCTTTCTATGGAAAATAGCTCGCGAATGGTTTGACGAGAGATTTAAGATCTAAAGACCAAAATAAAATTATAGATTATCACAATATTTAAAAGCAAAGAGAAAATTAAATACTTATCATACCGGAGTCACTATAGGATTTTTTCGATAAGTTGACCATGACGTCATTCCTAGTTAATTATATTGCCAACAAAATAACTTAAAAATAACTGACAGTAGATGAGATTTACTTGTAAGAGCTAGGAAAATTAAACGTGTACAGATTGGTAAAAATTCGCGCTGTTGCCACGAGCCAATTGCCACGCGTCATTATTGTATTGTACACGTTTGACATTCGATTGTGGATAATTGTTTTATTGATTTTGCGTTCATTTCTCACATTCCGATTTTTTTCAACAATTAATCAGAGGCCCGATTCTATTTCACGAATTCGATTATGGAATCGTTCGATGTTTTTTCCGAAATCTGATAAATCGGTGATTCATTATAGAGAGTTCAAATACTTTTTTGGTTCGTTGAATTATAATATGTTGTAGAATGACTTATCATTTGAGTTATTTTTTTATTCATAAATTTTTTTATAAATATGAGATATGTTTTTTGCAATCACTCATAAATGAATTTTATTATTGTTATTATTATTGGAAACCACAATATTCCCATTTGATAACTTAAATATTAGCACAGCACTACCAGTTAACCTAGATGAAGGAAAAACAACTCTGTAAAAATCCTATAAATTGTAATAGTAACTACAATTAAAATTAATGAGATATGACGTCATAGCTAAGTCGCTCGAATGCAACATTTTAGATACTCGTGATACTCAAGTATCTTGCGTATCAGCATGTATCAGTCGCCAAAAAACATCTATTGTTTATGTTTACAGTATACTGTCAAAGCAAAATTTGCATATAAATGTTCTTATAAATACTAAATTATTTAGAACACTAATTTTATTTCCACACTTGATTGGTCATTTTGCGTACACTCCTTCCTGTATCTTTTTGTTCTAAGGTTTCCCCATTCCACTGACAGATACTGCAGCGCCACCTATCGGAAACATTTCGTCGTATATTATATAGTTGAATGTCATTTTACACTCAATGAAATATAATGCAGCAAAATATATGACAACCGAGCAGTCAAAAGTAAAGCGATAGGCACGAATCCATATAACAAGGATGTCAAACTCGAGTGGAGAGGGTAGCAGGAGAAAAGGCGCCTATCTGGGCAGGGTTAAATTCTCGGTCGTTGCGCACTCCGTACAGCGCAACAGGCTGTCTTTTTCTTTGTGCGAGCGAGATAACCAACCGCATGTGTTTTCGAATAGTTATGATCATATTTATGATAGCTTTGTTCGGGTTTACTTGATTACTGTTTTCAAACTGTCAGGATTCTGCGCACTAAAAAATCCTGTGTTCGGGTTTTTCTTGTACGGTTTTCTAACCGTTCTATAATGTTAGTTTGGTGTTCGGGTTTTATTTCTGACTGTTTTCGGACGATTTGAAAACTGTCAAATCAGTCCAAGGTTAAAAGTAAGAATTTTTCGTGGACTAATTGACGCATGCGCTTGGTCATTTCTCAGCCATTGTTTGTAGTGTGCATTTTAAATTCAAATTATTCTTGGTATTTTAGTTTATTGAGTATATTATTATGGATTTATTGGCAGAATTCTCGTCAGATTCATCCTCATCTTTTTCATCATCAAAAAGTGATGGATTGGAGATGGTATCAAATATTTTTTTACCCGAATTATTACAGAAAAAAGTAAAAAATGAGAATTATGCCGAAGAAACAGTACCCCTATATAGTGATGAATAGTTTATCCAACATTTTAGGTTTGTGGACAAAATAATTTACTTTTTGTATCAGATATTAAAAAATAAGGCGTTCGGGTTTTTTCATTTGTTGACAGTTTTCAAACCGTACATAAATAGTCCTTCGATTTAGTCTACTGCACATCCAGTTGTGCGCAGTCAGCAAATCGTTCTCAAACCGTCCGAAAAACGAAACCCGAATAAAGCTGATGTTCGAACTGATGCGCAGTACAAAGTACGCAACGACCGTAGACTAGACTCCGCCAAGATAGGAGCCGTAAATTCAGCCACGGGCGCTTATAGCTCGGCATAGGAGTTTCACATCCTTGTTATATGGATTCGTGGCGATAGCATACAGAATACCTCTCCTGGTCCGCTTCTGTAGTTCATTGTGACCACCTATAGAGGTCTCTAATAAGTATATTTCACAGAACAGGATTTCAGTGATAAAAAAGAAGAAAAGGTTTTCTGAGAAAGAAGTAGTTGTTGATATTTTTTATTTAAAAGGAATTTGAAATGTGTTATTTTTATTAATGTTCTTCAAGACAAATAATCACCAAAAACAACGTATGTACACATTGGAATGAAACTATCGAGAGCATCAACATCACGAATTAAAGATAAGCTTTACGAAAGATAAACTAATACTGAAAATAATTTCATATAAAACGGTCAAGCTTGGTATAGAAACTATTAAGTTTCTTTACCTTGGGTGCAGGTAGAAACAATTTTCTACTGTTCATTTTAAGCTTTACGAAGTTTGAGGGGACAAGTTGGTTAACGTTAGAGTAGTCGGACGATTAAACGACCCCAACGCCTTATCGAAGAACTTAAAGAAGTGTAGAGCAATGCTGTGGCTTTAAGCATTTATGTATACTTTGCTATTCTCTTTATATAAAGGACTTGCTAGGATTAAGTTGTTAACATTAAGTTAGTAATCTGCTGTTATATTTGACAGTAATTAATTTTATAATTATCAGAAATAAAGTATCGACGAAGTCCGTCGCCATAACGTTTTCTATTGGAATGTAATTCAATGTCCGTTGGGGCATATAGCCCAGGAAATAGTTGTTTTTTCATAGAAAACGGTCAAGCTTGGTATAGAAACTGTTAAGTTTCTTTACCCTAGGTGCAGGTGGAAATAACTTTCTACTTTTTCAGTTTTTTATTGACTGCACCTTATTGAAATTATTTCATGTATTATTAATAAAGTATTTGATTTATAACAGTAATTGATCTAGAAAAAGTTTCAATGGTTGAGCTGTTGCGTTTAAGTTTCCTGCTTTTCTGTTTAGTTCCGATTGCTGCGGCTGCTACTGGTGGTCACAACGAACTACAAAAGTATCTCCGACCGTTACTATTGCCTTGAAGCGTCTATAGCAGGCCCGGATTAGCAACTATTTACGCTCTAGGCCAGAGTTCTACATTACGCCCCCTCCCAGCAGACGTTGGGGAGGACGGAGGGTTAGCATTTTCGGCATATTAAATGGTGCGCCCTACCTTTCCGGCAAAACTAAAAAAAATGTGTGGGAGATTACAAATATCTCGGTTATTGTTTAGATTATCAGTGATCTTACACATTCAAAAATAAAACACACTACTTAATTAACACAAACAATACTGTATAATTAAGTAAGTACATTTATTAACTCAACACAGTATTTACTAACGAAATGACTTTTAATATCATTTTAAAATTTACTTTTCCTGGCTTTGGCCCAGGCAAACGATTGGATGGTGTTGGTGAAATCCAATGATTTGGTTACATCATTTTCAATATTGAGGAAAGCGAGAGAGTTGAGGTTTGTTTGGGTCATGTTTGACCTATTGCATTCCTTGGTCCTTTTTAAGCAGGAAAATGACCTAAAAAACAATTAAATTGTGACACTTATAAAAAAAATTATACAGAAAACAAAGCAATAAAAAAGTAGACTATTCAATTTTATGAAGTGATTAAAGATTCATAAAAAATGTAGTATATTAAAAAGATATTTGTGGAATCTTACTTTCCCATGAAAAACTGTGTGTGATCCCAAGTAGCTGACAAAGTAGACTTTGTTTAATATTTGTTTACGTAGTTTAAATTAAAATCTAGAGCATTAAAATTGTAATACAAAGTAAACGGTTTGTTACTGGAGTACAAAAAAACATTATTAGCAAAATTTCGACATTTGGATAGATTTCTTCCAATTTGTTTCCTATGATCCACTTGTACAAAGACAACGGCTTTTTATTTTCCATTTTGTTTGTTGACATGTGTGTTGTGTTTGAGTGGTA